>OY754942.1:10280696-12680696 GCA_963576515.1 Cryptocephalus primarius | reverse complement strand
TTAGAATGGGCGGCTCTAAACTTCTCAAAACCCTTTGGCCAGGTTAAATATGACATATTGGTAAGTATGTCGAAATATAAAGACGTCTTTATATAGGTATATACAAAGAAACCGGTATATATAGTAACGATATTAGAAGCATATTAAATCTATGCTGGAGACAAACATGGAAGGTCAAGATCCGGGATGACCACACTTATACCGTGGGTAATATAATAATGGCTAACGTTACACGATGATTTGGTTTGGTACTTAATTACATTTTTTTAGGTTGGTTATTAACGCCTCAATAATAAGCTACTTAAATTGAAAATAAAGTTTTATTTTGTATAAATCTATTTACATTCTAGAAAATCTGTTAAGTAACAAAGGTAGCAAGTAAAAAATATAAACTCTCATGAGATTATCCATCAAATAATAGATCTAAAAAAAATAAAATACCATAGTAGTTGACTTAATAGTTTATATTACAATTGGCAGTGTTTTAAATAAAACATGATAGAGCAAAATTATAACAAACAACATCATTACCGTAGGGGGAGAATTTTGATTGAAGAGTTGACTAGAGCAATTAACCGAAAGGAAAAGTGAAAGGAATGTGAAGAGAGTGGAAGTCACTGCAAACTTGAAGGATAGCACCAAATCGTATTAATTACAAGACATATGTTCTTTATAAGAATATTTAGAATCACAGTGTGGCGAAAAACTGTGAATGGCTTAAAATGTATTAAAGCGTCGGTATAACTTACAAAGATAACTCCAGAAAGCAGAGCGAAATTTTGTTTGTGCTACAGTTACATACATACATCTTAGACCTAAGTACTATACAAAATCTTTACATGCTTTTAATTGTTATACAAACATGGCACGGCAGTATTAAAAACGTTACAAAACAAGCTTATTATAAATAGATTTCGTTGACAGTGGTGTTGTACTCGCTCATCTAATTATTACTTTTTGTTTAAGTTTATCACGTCAGATGATCAAGTACTCGGCCTCAAAGGAACACTAATCGGTTGAACACAGCTATGTTTAAGTCGATGTGTCACTCACACTGCATCAACGTGTAAATCTCACATCAAGAATATAAGAGATACTATTTCCTAGGTGAGGTACTAGTGAGGCACCAGTAGGTCATTACGTGTTCCTGATGCAGACCTGGCACCTACTGACCCTGCTTCTGACGTAGCCTGCCTTCAGTGTTTGCTTGTCCGGTTTCTGGAATTGCCTGTTCGAGTCTATGGTCGCCAGCCAGAAACTGAGGGTGTTCGCGAAGTAATGGCAAGCGCCTTGGGCACCGTTGCACTCGATGAATGGCGTCGCTCGGAAGTCCTCCAGGCAGGAACCTGGACTGGACAGGGACTGACCGCCGCCCTCCGCTCCTGCAGCGGTGTGCTGTACGCCACAAAATCATATTAGTTATTATAAGTGTCCAATAATTTTGAAACACACCTACAACTTGCTTATTCACAGTTTCTCAAAAAACGTCACTTCAGAGAAAAATGTTATAAAATGCTTTAAATGCTACAAATTGCTGACGTTTTGACAAAGGTACTTCAACAATATAGAATCAATACAGGACTAAAATTTTAAAGCAGTTGATCAAAAAATTGTAAGGAATCATGTTCTTAAGCCAAACTGATCGAATCTTATTACCAAAAATTGTTTAATTTTTCTGTAAATTCGCTATGATCCTTTATAGCATTTATATCGGTGAATAATAAGACGTGTGTAATTTAAATATATAGGACACAAAGACCTTTGCCACTAATGAAATTGTATGAGAAATTTACAAGACAAACTGCCTGTGAAGTGGTTTTTTAAACACTCTATTCACAATCAGAATTATGTTAGGCTAAAGAAAATTGCATCTGCTCCATTAAATCAAGTGTACTTACCATAACGAAGCTGTAACCGATCCACAACGAACTCCAGCCGACTGGACATTCTGGCAACGTCAGTGATTGACTGTGCACAGCGAGGACATTCGCAGGTACTTCACATACGACACATTTCGAGATGTACTTTTCAATTTCTGCTTCTTCGACAGGCATCATGGGCAGAGGAGCGCTGGTCGATAACCAATAGGATTTATCATTACGGCTCGCGTACGAACAGGTCGTACCGACATCGCAGAACAGGAACGGCATCGTGGAGAACTTCTGGATGCACGAACCTGCGTATCCCAAGTCTTGAGAGTGCGCTTTCTCGTTCCCTTCGACGTACAACAACGAGTAACCTTCCCAGAGTTTGATGTGTCCCCTCTCGCACTGAGGTGCCACTTCGGATTGACTGTGCCTTACGAGAATCGTTCCGGTTAAGTAATCGGGAACGTCGACGCACGCCGCGCCCGCCTCGCCCTTTAATCCTATATCCCCGACAGCTCCTTGTAGACCGATCAAACCTTGGAAGCCCATCTCCCCTTTCTCTCCCGGTGCCCCTGGAGCTCCCGGAATACCCGTCAAGCCCCTGTCGCCTTTGTCCCCTTTCATACCAGGAGTGCCAGGAATTCCATCCAAACCAGGTTCACCCTGCCTACCGGGCAATCCTGGATTTCCTGGGAAACCTCTGTCTCCTTTCGGACCCTGTAGACCTGGTGGAGCTGGCTCACCTTTGTCACCCTTCATACCGATAACACCTGGCAAACCTGGACGTCCTGGGATTCCGCCGTCACCTACATAGACAACACAGTTATGTATGCACATTTATTATTTTTCCACTGGAAATATATGCAATGCGTTCGCATGCCGAATTTTGAATGCCCAACAATACTTAATTTTCAGTTATGAAGAAATTTATCCCGAAAAATATCTTCTAAAAGTACAATAGCACTCCAGAGTACATAGAAAATGCTTTCAAGTTCTATTAAAAAATCAAAATTGCTAAATTTGATGAATTCCGCACATTAGTTATCGAAAGCACTACACGTATATCAATTACCTTTAGGACCTATGGGTCCTGCAGGTCCCGGCAATCCAGGAGCTCCATCGTAACCCCTATCGCCCTTCGGACCAGGATATCCTGGAGGTCCCTGCAGACCGGTCAGCCCTCTGTCTCCCTTCTCACCGGGGACTCCAACTAAACCAGGAGGTCCCCTGTCACCTTTCTCTCCTGGCAAACCCGGTGGACCGTCGAGTCCCGGTTTTCCCGGTGGCCCTATCGGTCCAGGTATTCCAACTGCCCCGTCGAGGCCTCGTTCTCCTTTTTGCCCCTGGAGACCGAGCGGGCCGGGCGCACCAGGGGGTCCAGTCCTACCAGGTAAACCCTGTAGACCCATGTCGCCTTTTTCTCCCTGTGGTCCCATTAATCCATCCCTTCCGTGTTTCCCTGGTAAGCCAGGTAAGCCTTTTTCTCCCTTGATCGTTAGCCCGGGTAAGCCTGGGCCTCCCATAGGGCCTCGTTCTCCTGAAATAACCAACAATAAACGTCATTAACGATCATTTTTATCCAGTTAGATATCAATTACTTAATAATGTGATTCGAACCATACTAACCTTTTTCCCCTGGTCGACCTGGCAGCCCAACGTTGCCCTTCACACCTGGAAAACCGATATCTCCCTTTTCTCCTTGCAGTCCGATTTCCCCAATAAAACCTCTATCGCCCTTTTCACCTTGTAACCCTACAGCTCCATATGGACCCGGCTCTCCTTTGTCTCCCTTAATCTGAAGCAGAATACCGGGAGGTCCCCTATCTCCTCTGTCACCCTTAGGTCCTGGGAAACCCACCGGTCCTGCCGGTCCCGGTAGCCCGGTTTCACCTTTTGGTCCGTCGAATCCGTTAATACCAGGATAACCCCTGTCTCCCTTTTCTCCAGGATATCCCGGAGAACCGGGATAACCCCTTTCACCTTTCTCCCCGGGAAGTCCGTCAATTCCGTCCATACCAGGTTGACCCGTCTCCCCTGGGAATCCTCTATCACCTTTTGGACCTGGGAAACCAGGGCTGCCTCTGTCCCCTTTTGGTCCCTGGAAACCAGGTACTCCATCTAGACCGGCGGGACCCCTGTCACCCTTTTCGCCAGGTAATCCAGGTATGCTCCTACCAGGAAAACCGGCATCACCCTTTGCTCCCGGGAAGCCGGGTGCTCCTGGTAATCCTTCGGGTCCTCTCAATCCAGAAATACCCGGTTCTCCTTTCTGTCCCTTTTCTGAAGCAGATCCAGGTTCTCCTTTCAGACCTGGTACACCAGGTAGACCAGCTTGTCCCTTCGATCCCATTAATCCTGGTGGACCGGGCAGTCCAGGGGGTCCAATTAATCCTATCAGAAAATTAAACACAAATTTGTTATTAAGGTTGCGTCTATCAATGTTTTGCACAATTAGAATTATATGCTTTAAAAAAATAATTAGACTTCCACAAACCTTTGTCTCCTTTCAACCCCCAAGGTCCCATCTCTCCCGGCATTCCAACTAATCCTTGTGGTCCTGGAGCTCCTGGAATTCCCCTATCTCCTTTGGGCCCTTGAAGTCCAGGCATACCATCCATTCCTGGTAACCCAGGTGTCCCTGGTCTTCCAATCGTTCCTTTCACTCCCTTCGCACCCGGCGCACCAGGTATGCCACTCTCGCCTTTCATTCCGGGGAATCCGGCCAAACCAGGTGAACCGGGTTCTCCTCTTAAACCTGGTTCGCCTTTTGGCCCTTCAGGTCCAGGAGTTCCGGGGATACCAGGGATGCCAGCAGGTCCCAAAGGACCTGGTTCTCCCTTTTCACCAGGTGCGCCTGGGAAACCGTTAATTCCTGGTTCCCCAAGATCGCCTTTTTCGCCCATCAGTCCCGGGAAACCGTCCGATCCAGGCGGACCTACCTTTCCGGGGAATCCTGGAAGACCTCTTTCTCCCTTTATACCTGTAAAAATAATTTTTAGTTGCAGTGATTAATGTAATACTGGATATATTAGACATAAACTGGCAAGGAGGATTATCAATAAGAGGTGAAAATAATAAATCTTAGATACACAGATGATTTCGACACTCTCACTAGTTTTGAAACAGAAATGAAAAAATAATTTTAGCGCATTAGAAATGATTATTCTGTGGAATTATTAGTGGGAAAAGTAGGAGTAAGGTTCCTCTCTAAAGGGACAGATTATAATTCAATAAAGAACCGCTAAATAGGACTGTAACGTAAAGAATTCTGTACCTATTGGTCCAGGTGGCCCAGGGGGTCCCACTGATGGAATTCCTGCTTCTCCTTTCAATCCCTTAGGTCCTACTAAGCCTGGTAAACCAGTAGCTCCGTCTCTTCCTGGTTCTCCTGGGAAACCCATAGGACCCCTTTCTCCTTTGTCACCCCTTGGACCTGGTAAACCTCTCCTTCCGACTGGTCCTGGAGGGCCGTCTTGTCCTGGGGGTCCTCTCGGGCCTGTGTTTCCTTGATCTCCCTTTTCGCCTCGTTCTCCTCCCGGACCGATAGGGCCAGGGAATCCTCGATCTCCTTTCTCACCCTTAGCTCCCTTTGCCAATTCTCTGTAGTCTTCTGGACATACACCAGCGAGACCCTTTTCCCCTTTAGCTCCATCATATCCAGGAGAACCCTTATCTCCTTTTGGTCCTGTGTAACCTGCGTCTCCTTTAACGCTGTCACCTTTTTGTCCTTTTGCACCCGGTATTCCTGGTTCTCCGGGTTTGCCATCTAAGCCTGGGAATCCCCTATAACCTCTGTCTCCCTTTTGTCCTGGGAGTCCCGTGAAACCTCTATCTCCCTTAGGTCCAGCAGGTCCCGGTAGACCTCTCGGTCCAGGTCTTCCCTCTGGACCACGAGCGCCTTTGTCACCCTTTTCGGCTTTGACGAGGTCTCTAGGAACTTCTGCAGGGCGACCGTCTTTACCTGGAAAACCTGGAGCGCCGTCTCTACCAGGTATTCCCTGTAGAGGAAGTAAAATAACGTTTAAGTACCAGATGTGGTTACATTTATGAATTATAAATTAATATTTTTAATACTAAACACGTACAGGAGGTCCAGGTGGTCCGTCCCTTCCAGGTACCCCGTCATTTCCAGCAAGTCCAATATGTCCTGGAGGACCCGGAGGTCCCCTGAGTCCTGGTTCCCCATCTCTTCCATCGAATCCGCGCTCTCCTTTTTCACCCTTTGCGCCGGGTAAGCAATCTATACATCTGCCGCCGATTTCTCCTTTTTCCCCTGGAATACCCGGCGTTCCGGGAATACCTGGTCTTCCGGCATTTCCTTTCTCTCCTGTTAGTCCTGGTAATCCTGGGCTTCCGGGAATACCTTTCGGTGTATCACCTGGTACACCTCTTGGACCACCGAAACCTTTCTCTCCTTTCTGCCCCTTCTGTCCGTCGCGGCCTGGTTCTCCATCGTCTCCTCGTGGGCCCTACACGAAGTTTTTTAATTATGTACCGTTAGAATGTGCCATTGGCGCTTGTTACTCAAATTTTTGAAATTAGTATAAATGCATTTTTGGTATAACATACTATTATCGACAATCCTTTCTCCCCAGTAAATCCTTGCGGTCCTTGCGGTCCTGGTGGACCTGGGAACCCTTTAGGTCCGGTCGCACCCGGTAAACCAGGGAGACCGGAAACCCCTTGTTCTCCCTTCTCTCCCGGTTGCCCTTCCGCTCCTGGCAGCCCGGAAATACCCGGACCTCCGGGTGGTCCCATCGGTCCCCTCGGCCCAGGTTCCCCTGGGAAACCGTCCATTCCTTTCGGCCCCATTGGCCCTGGGTATCCCCTCGGTCCGGCAGGTCCTGGAGGTCCCGGAAAACCTTTGCCGCCCCCTGGAGGACCGGGAGGCCCGGTCAAACCGACTTGTCCAGGGGGACCGTCTCTTCCTGGTTCTCCCTTGAAACCTGGCCTGCCGGGCAGACCAGGGATGCCTTCCAGTCCACGATCTCCTTTCTGGCCAGGAGGGCCCGGGGGCCCGGCGAAACCGTCTCTACCCTAAAATGCAATGATAATAATAATAACATCCTTATTAAATCATGCTTACATGTTTTACAAGCAAGTGATGACGTGACGTAATATCATAATATTTATTGGTAAAATAAGTATTATTCAAGTACAAGTGAATGGTGAACGAATTCAACAAAGAGGCACGTACCCTTGGTCCTGGTGAGCCGGGTAATCCTTTCTCACCCTTCATCCCCAGCATTCCTGGAATTCCGTACTGTCCCTCTTCGCCTGTGTCACCTTTCTGGCCTGGAAATCCGATGTCGCCTTTGTCGCCTTTCAATCCCCTTTCCCCGGGAGGTCCGATCACCGTGCGATTCCTCTCCTCGTCCCAATTACCGGTATTGAAGCTTTCTCCTTTTTGGCCTCGAGGACCTCCTTCTCCTTTCTGACCCTTGGGTCCGTAGAAACCGACACCCATTGCACCCTTTTGACCTTTCGGCCCTGGAGGACCTCTTGGACCCTGATGAAAACAAATTGGAATAAGGCGACAGTAGTTGTACTGTTTAGATGTTTCTCTTTGATTACTGGACTAGTGACGTTTTGCAATGGAAGCAGCAGAAATCTTCTGTATTAACATTACCAATATTCCTGGTTCTCCAGGTGGACCTGGCAATCCTGGGGGTCCCAGAGGGCCTGGGCTACCGGACGGACCAAGAACACCATCTCGTCCAGGTTCTCCCTTTTGTCCTTTAGCGTTCAAAGGGCAGTTAGCCGCTTCACCTTTGTCACCTTTATCGCCCCGCGGTCCTCCTATCCCTCTTGGTCCGGGTTCACCTGTATCTCCCTTCATCCCGGGGGTGCCCTATACGAACAAACGAATAATAATGAAGATTTTATCCAAACTTTAGAAGTGGTACGTTTTTCTTACATCAGTACCGTTACATCCGTCCAGACCGGGATTACCGGGAAATCCTGGAGGTCCGGGTAGGCCAGGTCTTCCGTGGAGACCCGGGAAACCCGGAAGCCCAGTTTTTCCTTTCTCCCCTCTGTAACCTTTCGGCCCGATGGGTCCTGCCTCGCCTTTGTCGCCTTTGTCGCCCATCTCTCCCTCTTCGCCGGCGAAACCTCGTTGTCCTTTCTCGCCAGGTAAGCCTGGCATACCTGGGAAACCCTGTGAAAAGAAATAGTTTAAAGCGTGACAATTCACCACTAATTGAATCTTAGGAACATACTCTCTTTCCAAACCCAAATTAACCATTTTATACTCCATAGCTTCGTGACTTCTAGTATAGTACATTTCACTGCCCACATCTCACAAGGAAGGAAATTGTGCATGGAACTTATCAACTTATCGAAAACAATTAGAAACAAAAATTAGGATTTACAAAACAATAGTTAAGAGCATTACGAGTTACGGATGAGAAGTATGGGAAACAACAGAGCAAATGAAACACAAACTAAAACTGTTAATATGGAGTTCTGTCTTCTGAGTCGCTGTTGTAGGATAACCCTTCTTGGCCATATACGGAATGAGGAAATTAAAGAACGAATGGGCGTGGGAACATCAATTGTAGATACACTTGATACCAAAGGGCTACGACGGTATAGACATGAGCAAAGGATGACAGAACATCGATGGTCAAAGACTTTGCTACATTGGGTGCCCGTGGAGCGAAGAAGAAGAGGAAGACCAACGAGAACTTGGGAGGATGACATAGAAATGAGTATGGCCGTAAGAAACCTACAAGACAGAGATTAGGAGGATATAAAACCTTGCCTAGAAATAGGAAAAATGCGCCTTACAACAACTGGATCGAACAATCGAACCAACTAATCACAAATGCGTCGCTATAGATCGTACCCTGTCTCCTTTCTCGGCGAAACACTTCGGGATGCACCTTTCGCTCCCGTTCTTCGGTCCGTACGCGCTGGCAGGAGCGTCGAAAATGTCATAACTGCTGGAGTACGGCCTCCGGCTCTGGTAAGGGCTGCTCGGGTAGGAATTCCTTTGGCCGTACGATTCTGATCGCGACTCGTATCCGCCGGACGACCCAGATTGGTAAGAGGACCCGGCTTGATAGGGGGATCCAGACTGGCCGCCGTACGATCCGGATTCTCCGCGAGACGATCCAGATTGGTACGACCCTCCCTGACCGTATGGCGAGCCAGCCGATCCGGCCTGACCGCCGTACGACCCTGACTGACCGCCATAGGACCCAGATTGACCGCCGTAAGACCCGGACTGACCGCCGTACGACCCGGACTGACCGCCGTACGATCCAGATTGACTACCGTACGCTCCTGCCTGGCCGTACGAAGTCTCCGACCTGGAGTATGTGTCGTAGCCTTGCGTCGTCTGAGCCACGTTGTCTCTCGAGTTGGGTGATTCGGTATACCTGGGGTCGTAGCCTGGCGCCCTCGAATCGTACCTGGTCTCGTAGGAGCTCTCTTGCCTGGTTTCGTAAACTTCCGGTGCGGCGTCCCTGGACGACGCCGCCTCCTGCAGCTCTTGGTCTCCCCTGGAAATATGACAAATTGTATTGAAGGAGGAAGGATTGATATCCGAATATTGAATTTGTTCAAATTCAAAATTTGTATTGGTATTTAATGAAACATCTCTTAAAGTCTCATTCATAGCTGTAGGTTGTTTTCAAGTGCAGGTGTAGGTGTTGTTCAAGTTTCATAATAGAGCAACTTAATGATTTGTCCTGTATTTTTGGCGACCTGAAGCTATCTTCACTTATTCCTGTTAGGGCCCTGATTTTTAGACTTGAAGGAAATTCAGTCTCTCGTATTTTGTTTAATATCAGATTGGCATCAATTAGTCGCTTCTTTGTTAGTGCCGAAAATTAAGTAAATTTGCAATAACCCCCCACCTATTTGATCAATTTAAGTCGGACTTTAACCCCGAATATATTGAGGTAAAATACATACTCACAGAAAATTAAAAATCAAAGGGATGCAGGTTGTGGTGGCAATTATCTTCGGAAAATGTCGAAAAATAACATTTATGAGTTTTTAACGACCTGAGATGGCTTTGAGGGAACTTTGAGGAAACCACTATAATAAATGAGAATAAATACCAGCCTAGGAGGCGGACATATCATTTTCAGTGATTGGGTGAATAATAACGTATTGCGCGTTTATTAGTCTGGTGCAAAAAGTCACCAGAATTAAGCTGGGAATTATTAGGTTTTCGAATGTGGTAAATGTGGTAACTAGTGAGAAAGAAGGGGAAAAGTAGATTACAATTTCATCTCTCGATGGGTGTGGAGTGTAAAGGATGAGTAGAATCGGAAAATGAGTGATACAGTTAGTTTAAATTTGTTTAAAATTAATTGGAAAAGTCAGTGAAGTAGCCCTAAAAGTGATTTTAAATTTGTAACCTTTATTAAGAGTGTTGTGACTTGGGGGACACGTACATGCCTCTCTCGTTGAGAGGAAAATTTCAGTGGCTGTGTTCTCGTCCTCTATTCCTGTGGGAAATTTGTTGCCGACTTGGACCTAGGAACTTCATAACTGCAGTGGCGCCTTTTACAAGCCCTGGCCAGGTATCAATCATGATTTTATGTCCACATGTGGTAAAAACGCTTCACTCACCAGTTTAAGGGAAATTTGATAATTAATTGTTTTGCTAATTTGCTTCTGGACATTTGAAAATTATTTAAGTGTCTGTTGATCATTTGTTTCCAGAAATTTAATAATTAATTAAATCATATGAAGTCAGATATCGTGCTTTACCATTTTCTCAACCAAGACTCACTATTTACTTGTCAGAAAGGGTGCCCCTAGCTTTAACTAGCCGAGCTTGCAATCAGTAAAAAGTATTCATAACAGTCCTTAATAGTATTAAAACGAATGTTAAAAGAAATATTCTTAAACATCCCTATGCCCTCCATCATCCCTCATCCCTAAATGACCCAAAACATCCCCTTGTTTCAATTATAGTTTAAATGGAATTTCATGATGCATTCGCTTACCTGTTGTCGTATTGATTCTCAACTAAGTCGGCTGGATTCGCGGGATCATAATCGTCCGACGCCCTGTAACGTCCTGCGGGCACGTTGGGCCTCCCGTAGTAGCGACTCCTGCTGTCCGTCTGTCTGCCGTACAATCCGGTCCGATTTCCAGCACCAGCAGAGTAATCGCTCAGAAATTGCTGGAAACAAACCGTCCATTAGAGCGATAGTAACGAATCCCGTTTCCTGGCACGTCGCCCCCTTTTGGCATTCCTGCGCGTCAGCGCTTTTGTAACTCCTCTTCCTGTATATCTGCATTCGGTGATTAAATATAAATATTTATTTGTTAGGTCTAATTGGTTGTCTCGTAACTTTAACGCAGCTGCATCTTGCGGATGTGATAGCTCGGATATGCACGGATTCCGTACGGCGTTTTTAATAAGCTTAAAATTAGAAGCGGCGTCCGATGTAGCACATATTCGATAATGATCGATTGAAGTCATTTATAAAAAATAATATCGAGAAGCGATAAAAAAATTTTTCCTCTGAGATATTGCCGTTCCAATTAATGTAAGAAAAATGATTGATTTGCCAGGATATTAAGACGGACCTCCCGCGAAAAATAAATGGCAGTATAATTACGCCGCGTGATTGAAGGAACTGTCAGTGCTTTTGGTTTTCGATATGGGACTTTTCCGACCGGTTTCTCTTTAAACTGACGGAAATTGGCCCGGTTCTGGGTGGTCGAAACGTCGAAATAAATTCAGACGTCAGCGGAAAAAAAATCGATAAAATAATGCATTTCTTATTGTTATTTTTATCTCGGACGATATCGCGTCATTCACGCTATCAGATCCGTTTATTTTGAGTCACGTTTTCGATTCGAGCTCATTGTCCGTTAGTTTTTTGTTTCCGGCGGAGATTAAATGATCTGTTTTTATAATTGGAAGAGATGGAATTTAGGGAATTTTGATGAAGCGATAAAATTTCACTGCTTCATAAAAAGGCTGTTATTTCTATATTTTACATGTAATCCAACAATTTTTCAGGCTAGTGGTTCCATAAGAAATCCACAGTGTAGTGCAACAAATGCTACAAATTTAATAATGCATTAAAGAAGTACACAGAAGTACAGATTTTTCGAGATCGAGACCAATTTCAAGACCAAGCATAGGTGAGATCACCAGGTCTCGACTCCACCACTGAAGTATCGAGTATGCCTTTTGCCAAACTGTTTAAATGAATTACATAATTACTATACAAGTATAAAATTCCTTTCTATACTATAACCGCTGTGACAAACCAGCAGTGACGCCGCTGTAGATGCTTTACATATACTGCTTGCATTACACCTTCTTTCAACATACTTTTACCCAAAAACAAGGTTTTTGCGGTTCGCTGATTTTTCGGTTCTTCTGCTCTTAACTATGCATACTTACTATAGGAATTGATCAAACCAATTAGACTTTAAAGCCTTGAAAATACGCTGTGCTGCTACAATACAATTATGGTCGTAGCACTTGTAACTCATAATACACAAAACAATCAAAACTACTTGACTGACAACTTGAAACCGAAACAAATCTTCCATCTGTAATTAATACCGTATAAGTTTGTCTGCAATTAACAACTGTTAATATTTCCGAACAGAGAATAATAAATAGTCTTCTGACCAGTGTTAACGTAGTCCTTTTCTTTCTGCTCTCTCTTTTTTTCTGAATCGTGCTGCCCACGTTTGATATCTGCCTACCCACATCGATTAATAACTTGGTCATTCTCGATTTTCATAGGTGTTTCATGCGATACTTGCGAATTATCGCATGTAGACACTTCTTCACGTATAAGGAATCCGACTTTTCGAGCGATTACATAATACCACCGCCGCGTTTCGCACCTACAAAACGAATATATTATCTGGCGAGTAATCCGATATCCCGAGCTAACCACCATATCGTCCAGGACCCAGGATGTCTAAATATATTGGATTATCCTCTTCACGGTCTCGATTTCTTCGGGTTCGTATCGTGTAGGTGCTTGGATATAATGGTAGAAAATAGCTCCGAAGTTTGTTTTTAATTTATAGCCTTGTGAAGGTTCACCATTATTTACATAATTTTATGGCGGAGGTGTTGCTATTTGCTCGACGAATCTATTAAGTCGCTTGAGTAACGTGCAGCTACCGATCACATTAATTCAACGATTAAGATGACACACGAGTAAATAAATCCTTCTACGAGGAGAGGAAGCCGTGATTCGAGGCTTCGAGGTTCCAGTTACAGATTCGGGAGAGCGAATTTGTGAACGTTCCTTCATTCTTGTGGGATAAGGTTTATTGCACTCCTTAGATAATAAGGTACACTACGAGAATTATGTGAGACTGACTAGGTAATAAAATTAGTCCAGACCCAGTGTTATTAGATATTACCAGTAGTCGAAAAACCTCTCGATGTGTCCACATGTATTATTTAAGACACTTTTAAACGTTTCGACTATTAGGCCACACTGCCAGCAGTACCTCATCAGGATAGTCGTAATTAGAACATATTCCTTCACGTATTTTTCCTGTTTCTTACAAAAGAATAACTGTTTTAATATTTGCCGAAATAATTCGGCCCAAACGGTTCTAAACAAGAGGAGACGAACGTGAAACAATTGAACCTGTGACCGTATCTGCGACATTCCCAAGAATTTCGAGTGGGTTGCCTTTTATGACTATGTAGTACGCATGTCTGAAGGCACCTACTGATCTAATTTGTGTTACATCACTTCATCAATTAACTTGATTAATATGTATGGGAACGATAAATTTTCATCGCTCAACAAGCTATAAAAAAGTATGAAACGTTTTTATTTCACTTTGATAAGATGTATAGTACAGTAATTTAAAATTTAACGGATGTTTATTTAATTTTAACATGAAATATTATTCATTCTCTATCATATTTCATTCAAAACGCTTTTACCTGCAACCAAGAAGTAGATTAAATTTTTCCGCATGTGCTGAACGTAATTTCCAGAAAGTAACAATATCCTTTGCAAACAAGCAAAAATTGTTGTGGTAAACACGTTAGGCACTATTTCCAAGCGAAACCAATGACGCCTGACTTTTAAAAATAAACTAATGACGCGGTCGTACTAAATTTGAGTTTCTAATAATTGTGATTTCTGGAATCCACCCCCAGCAACTGAGTCAACAAGAAGAAAAAAAACGAGTTTCAACGAATGAACAAACAAAAGCTTCCTGAAATTTAGAAAATTAATGATATTTCTCTCTAACACAAACATCCCTTAAGAGAAATGAGAACGCTGTGTTAGGAGAGTAGGAGGAGGGAGGATGAATGTCAACAGGTGGTTTTGTCGGATGCCTTTTCAGTAACTTACCCCACTTATACCGCCCCATATCCCCACTAGTAAGACCAGGAACCTGAAACAGAGACGATGTATAATCTATATTCATAATAGAAAGAAAGTGTGTAGTAAATAGTGAAGTGAATACACCCTGCAACCTTAAATCTATATTGCTTGTATATGCAGTAAAAATTTAAAAAAATCAAATTTGTGTAGAGTGAGGTGTCATTACCTCATAATTAAATGTTCTCACGGACCGCGAGTAATAATCACTAAATCAATATTTATTTAAAGATTAGTCAACATTTTATAGAATAAAAAAGATGTAAAGATTGACGAACCAAAAATGGATGAACTATCTTGAAACGTTCCGTTAAGCTTTCAGAAACACACAATGTGTTCAAAAATAATTTAGATACACATTAGTTGGGCGGTTTAAAAATAGTAAAAAGGTGTTGAGTCAGCATGGATACATATGAACTTGTTTTAATATCTTGCCATTTTCGATTCTTATTAACTCAAAACAATTTATGACGATCGTTTAGTTTAAAATCCTAGCTTCATCGGTGGTAACTAGCAACTTTTTCTATTCTAAGCTTAAGGAGCTACTTTAATAACTATCTCCTTTGATCCTAATGATTCATAAGGATTTCAGAAGCGTTTGTACAAAATTGAAACTATCCAAGAATTTAGAAATCTTTACAAACAGCATTGGAGAAAAAATAAAAGTATCATTTTATTTAGCTAAAGAATAGAAGTACCAGAAAAATAGAATACCAGAAGAAGAAAGAATAGAAGTTCTATACCAATTAAATATGACTAACATTTGTATGCAGAAGATTTGTTTCAAACGGTTGTCTGAGTTGTTAAGATTGTCCATAAAAGGAAAAACAATTTTCATGTTGTTTTAATACGGCTTAAAAGAATTTTTTTTTGGTTTCATATCAGCAATAAAGCTGCTTAAATCTAGTAACATCGTCGTTCAGAATTTACATAAAACAAGCCAATAATAAACCCGGCATTGCTTGAAGGACGACCTACCTTTAGGCCCTCAGAAAGGAAGATTTAGGCTGGGAAGATTTTTCTAAATATTTCAAAGCCTAATCTATTAACATGCCCAGGTTTCAGTATGTGGTTAAATAGTAATTTTTTCACAAACGTCATACCCTTTTCCACCCCCACAGTAAGTGAAATTCCAAGTTTTTAAGTGTTTCCAGTCTAAAACTATCACCACTGTCAAATAAATTTCGTCCCTTCACCCCCCGAAAAAGAAAATTTGGAGTTATAGTATTTTCCTGAACCATCTCAGAGTCTAAGCTATAAGCGTGCCAAGTTTGAAGTCTCTAAGTGTTCGAGAGAACACTTCTTTCGCTTTTCCAAAAAAATTAGGATTATAGTATTTTTCTGAACCATCTCGGGGTCTAAGCTATAAGTATTTCTTCGGTAAATGAAATTTAGAGTTTTTAAATTTTAAAGCCACGAGCTTGAAGTGCACGTGCAAAGTTTAAAGTTACTAACCATTAGAGTCAAAACAAAGCAGACAAAATTACATTTCTTCTCTATTTGGACCTCCTTGGAAGGAAATTCGAGGTTTTTAAACAACGTCTTGAAAGACGAAAGAAGATATATCATCATAGCAAAGCGCGTCAGTTGTAACACATTTAATTTCAAAATTTTTGCTGTTAATCTTATCTAACATTTGACATTTATGGAAAAGTCTATAAATACTTTCGTATTTTTATGGTAAAAACTTATTATAGAGACCCTAGTTAAAAAAATATATAACAAAAACCCAGTTTTATCAGAAAAATGTTATTTGGATTGAGATTTTTAACGATGAACTCACAGATAACTTTGGAAATTAAGCAGAATGTTGCAATGGAGGTGTGGGAAATATTATTAATAGTGTTATTATCCCATTTTCTCTTGAATATGTAATCAGTTGTGTTAAGAGGACAAAATCCGGCTTAATACACATTTGTTACAACTCCAGTGAAAACGAAAATAAATGTTTATTTATGAAATTTTAGAAATAATTTCATTCTAACGGGCAAACCAGCATATTACAGCTACTTTTAATTGTTTACCCTCATTTTGTATGTACCACATCAAAAATACACAAATCTGACTTATACAGGCGTTAAAATAACAAGTCAATATGGAACATTTTTCATTTTTAATCACAATTTTGAATAATCTGAATTATATTTTGATGAAAGTGACCTTTTTTCAACCTGTGTAGTACTGTTTAATAATTTTTGCTGCATCATATCATTACCGTTTCTAGTAGATAAAAAGCGTGAGCTGCAGTACAAGAAAATCTTGCCCTGCTTTTATATTGCACACCCCGTATATTTATTACTTATATTCGTTATACTATTATCATTTATACATGAAGGATGCTGTTTCAAAATCTAAAATATATAATTGGAGTGTCCAATTCCACACATTTACAGTACGACATTTTAAGAAAGCTATTATAACATATTTTAATGCATGTGCTCATTTGTCCTGTCTTAACATGAGCCATTATTTCCGCATTAACCGGAATTATTATCATTATTACTGCGCTGAGTGCACCTCACTAAAATTACAGTCTCGTTACAGAACGGCCATAAACATCGCTGTAGCTGTAAGACACTAAGAGAGAAAGAGAGAGAGAAAACCGGAAACGAGTATAAAATATGCTCGTACATTTCAAGTGGGAAAAAATCCTCTTTTTATTGCGCCTCTTCGATATATTATCCGAAGACGTGGAAAATGCCGGCATCCACATTATTTAAATCGTCCGGCAAAAATGCAGACTTTTCAGCATAACCCGCGAGAGAAAAAGAGGTAGAAACAGAAAGAGAGCGAGAGAGGGGACATTGTATAACCTGGAATGGCCGATAAATCGCCTGGTCAGGTGAGGTCGATGACGATGATAAATATAACGAGTGTTTGTTTTAAATCATGACAGTCGGAGGCATCAGCAAACGATCCGTTTGGGAGAAATTAACGCGCCTGACAGAACGCGTTAAAACTTCAGAAGAAGAAATTACCGCGGATGATTCGTCTTACGGACGGCTTAAATGAGAAATTTTTCCCGGCGATTTCAACCGTGTGATTTAGAAAGGCTATCATTCCATGGCGGTTAGCTATAATGACAGGTCATCCCACGTTTATGCTGGTAAATTTAGCGAATGCGCTTTGCAGATTCGCCGCCATATTACCTACTTAATAAATATGTACTCGATGGTCCTTACTTTGATACGTAATTGGTACAGCGATCGATATTGTGCACTCATGTTAAATTAACTTGTTTATGTTATAATGGGGGACGCAATTAAGCGAGGATTGCGCCCATAAGAACTCTGCACTTAAGTTCAAGAAGTCTACAAAGAGGCTAATCAGATTCTTCGATCGACTGACGTTAAAATGTTCTAAAAAGTGCATGGAATCTCAAAGATCTGTTTGATTGCGTTAAAGTCCCTACAGGATTATTTAAACGCTAAACCCCTTGCTAAGCAACACAACACGGGTGGTAAACATTTGGATTATTGGATTATTTTCAATACCCTCAGTGTAACGGCTTCCGAGACAAATGACGGTATAACTGACTAACTAACTAAAAGTAGCTTGAACTTTTTTGATTATGGATTTATGGGTGTTCTGTACTCAGTTATTTCATCACTGATTGTTAGAAATTATTATGTATCATTGAAATCTCTCAAGCTGTAAAGAGTTAAAAGACCTTAAATTTGCAGGAAAATGGATGAAAAAGGTTTGATACCCAAGGGCCTTTTTTTGTTAATTTTATTTTATTCATTTAATATCATCACACAAAAATTCTCAGGGTTAATAAATGAATGGCTTCCTTAAAGTATGAACACAAAATAAGTCACATTAAGGGCAGTAGAGATAGGGCTTGATAGAATTAGGTAGTCAATGTATAAAGAAGTATGAAAACATCTTCACAACTCTGTTACAAGAATTAAAACTATCTACGATCGTTACGTAATTTTAGGAGTAACTTAAGGGTTGAACAACTGTGTAAGAGCAAACGGTATATAATTCATAATTCTTAAGTTAATCTTGGAAACATTATTTATTATGAGTATACTCTACAATTAGCATACTTACTCGCGTTAATAATATGGTACATTAAAACGATTGCCTTATGCTTTCTTCCATATGATAAGGATACTAATTTAAAGACATTTAACATGTTTTTATGAGAAACCATAGTTGGACAAATTTTTTTTACTCACTCAACATATAAGTAACGAAAGAAGTGTTTTTGGATTTTTCCGATATGGTCTTTATATGTTTTAGTAGCAGGTATCCATATGGTACTGACATACTCAAGATGTGGCCTAACCAATGAATAGACGAATTACGGTCTGTATATTCTGCAGGTATCTGGAGTTCCTCATTGTAAATCCCAAATTCCAGTATGCTTTCTCTAAATTGCGCGTAGTGGTTCCTAAATTTTAAGTTTCCTAAATAAGTAACCCCTAAAGTCCTATTTTCAGTGTTTTTGTTGAAAACCTTGCCACTGATGCAATTATCATACATTAATTTGTTGTGTATACGCACATGTTCCTCACCCTGACAATTAATAATGATTGGTTTAATCTTGTGAACCTAGCATCCCTGTGGTAACGAGGGTTAAAGAGAATATCTGATGGTAAACTAGTTATTAAGAGAATAAATGGCAGGAGGCCTAAGTTGCTACCTTGTGGTACACCTAATATTTATGTTAGAGAACTTGAACTGCACTTAGATTTTCTTAAGCAGGGTTAAAAAAGATTTCAAAGATTTGCAAGTATGTTGGGGTGATCAGAGTTTTTCGCACAGCCTAAGTACATTGTTTTCAAAAATGATAGCTGAATACTTAAATTTGTTTAATAATATAATATATTTTAAAACAAAATTACTGAAGTAAGTAACATATTTTAGTGGAACACTTCAAAAATATTTCGACTTCGTACTTTAAACTGACTTAAGCAACTTTACATCATTTCACATCTAAGTAATTAACGGTACAGGTTTTGTAGATGAAGAATTCATCTCGCGTAGGTAATTAGCAATAAAAATTTCAAAAATTCAAATACAGTCTTGATATACAAGCAATTATGTTAAGCGCTCAAAAGTTGTAAAGCGCCGAAAAAGAATTTTAAAAATTTTACGTATTACTAACATTAATTATTTTGGATCTAATGATGCAATTACAGTGAAATAAGTTTAACGATAGGTGTAGGCTTTGAAACGAGATTTTACTTGTCAAACTTAGTTATTCTACCTCGTGAATCATAGCCCACTTGATCAGGTTCTTTGGATCGCATGTTATTACATAAAACGAACCTAACAACAATTATTTACTGAGCGAAAGAAAGGGAGAGAGTGTGTGTATAATTAAGTAAGAAATGCGCGAAGTTGTAGGAATTTAAGTAAAATTGAAGGAAAAGTTAGTTATCTGAAATTTACGAATTTATTGAAATCTACGGTTTTGTTGAGATAGACTTGTTAGAAAACGATTCTCGAGGTGCAAGCAGAAAACAATGTGAACTGAAAAGTATTAAAAAGTGTTAGAAAACTTGTAACTTAAATTTAAACGAAGACGATTGAAAAAGAAAGATATTTTAGTCTACTTTACTTATCTAGGTAAACTGGATTGAAAGCGCGTTACTTAAGCCGAATGGATTTTTTAAAATGATGTTATATTTTAATTTTTTAGTCATTATAGGAGTCCTAAAATTTGGTTTTGAACAATTTGTGATGTTCGATGGTGGATTATTGAAATTAAATTTTTTCTCTCTCTCTCTCCCAAAATTTTTACTTACCCCAGTCCGTGGTCGGGCATGTCGACCTTCGTAGCCCCCTTGGGAGGGGACTGGCACTAAACCACAGCTCTTATGTACACAACACACGCGGGTTCGCGCGTCACTGAGATCTCGACAAGAACTCACTTTCAGAGATTAATTCGAAGCCCACTTCCAACACATTTTGAGCCCGATGCGCGTAAGCCAACCCGGCCGACTTTGGGCCCGTTTTCCAGCCCCGGGAGCGACGTTCGACCCCCCTTGGCACTCGGGGGGGTCCGAGGGACATCCCCCTATGGGTCTGTGGACAAACCGGGTGGTTTTCCCGTCGACGGGGGCGAAAATTTCGAAAAACCATCGACGGAGTGGAGCGCTCTTAAGTCGGTTGTGGTGGGGAGAGTCGATGGTGATGCTGTAAGTAAGAAACATGGAGCTAGTTGGCGATGACGCTGCGGCCTGGCTGTTGCCGGGCTTTGGCCCTTGTTATTCTCGTTGGGTTTACGATAGTGCTCGACGTCGACGCACGGGTAAGTGGCATTCCTCAGATTTTATGAATGAAACTCACCCCCGGCGCTCGTCACGTGAATGAAGGCGGCCGCCGCGATCAACCCCCGCTGACGGGGGGTTGGCCGGACGGTCAAGGCGCGTCGATTCGTGCGGCGTGTCCTTCAACTAAAGACACGTTCCCAATAAATCTATTTTGAAACGATTTATCGATTAATACCTATCGATTTAATGTCCTGTCATATTGATGTGCACTAACTACCGATCATCCTCATTTTTTTTACATATTTTGACTGTTTACATAAATTCTAGGTTAAATAAATAATACACTACTTAACATCTTTATAAATTTAATTTCCAATTTTCTTGTTTTTCGTTAAATAAATTATAAAAGTTAATACAAATAAATGAATATACACAGTTCTACATGCTCTGATCGACGCATAAATGGGTTTAATTCCCAAATTTTTTAATTGAAACCCCCCCTTTGAGTGCTCAACCCTGCTCAATTAAAAAGAGATTTAAGCCGTAATTTCAATTTTAAAAAATATCAATTGTCCATTCGAAAATTCTAAAATTTTACCAGTACCAGTATAATTAATTACATCTTGCAATTATACTTTCATCGGCTCTTATCGGTTTTGGTATGCTGCCAACTACTAATGAGCCATTTTTCAATGTTTTGCGATCTTAAACAAGTGGTTCTGTCACTATGAATTGGTTTATAATTCTAAATGGAGATTCCTACGCCACATTAAATTATTGTTGCGAATTTAATTAATTTATTTTTGTGACGTCAGGGCATGAAAATTATATTATCTCGCGCAGTGGATTTTCGGAATATTTTTTAAATTTTCCAGAGGGATTTTTTCTTAAAACATTTTTCGCTTTTCTAGATTACATGGTGTGCTGATTATAGTATAAAATTTAAGGAAGTGTCCTATAATAGAGGTGTCCGTATCGTGAACGTATTTCAGGAGACTTTACTGTATTGTAATTAATGCAAAAATAAGGAGAACAGAAAATTCTTCGAGAAAGGTTAAATGCCAAACATCAATGCAAACGCCAAAAATATAAAACTACAACTGTACTTAGAAAAAATGTACTTATTAACCACTTCTATTTTAGTATTCAAAAGTAAAAATAGAAAATTTTCCTACTCTTATACTTTAAAAATGTGATGGAAATAAATGACTGAAATAACACTTACCCAGAACAACTTCAGTCTGTATTACCATATCAAAATGTCTAACAGAACAATGAAGTTAAAATTAATAAATGAGAATAAACTTTCCTTTGAGGAAAATTTATTTGTCCTAATTTTCGAGGCTTATTTGCTTTTGAACTTAGGGTAAATGTTACTTAAAATCAAACAAGGTCTGAATCCTACTTTTCTACAAATTTTTAGACTTTTTCCTTTTGATAGGTTACGCAGAAGCACATTATAAATATAAATCTACCGTGTTTAGCTAAAGAAAGAATTTTAATTTTTATTAATAAGTAAATAATGTCTATTCTTCTTGTGGATAAATAACATTTTTTAGAAGAAGTCAATGAATAAATAATAAGAGATAAGAGATGATTTAATATAAAATAATTGTTTAAACGAAGTTTTACTAATTTCTACATTTTTTTATACATATAAATACTACGTACAATTTTTAAATTATGTGGAATTCCTAAAGTAAATAGTATATATATATACTATAGTAATAGTAGATACATACATATCTATTAATGAGATATAGAAGAGTTCTTTCAGCTCTCTATTCTATGTATTTATTTGTGTGTTTTAAAAGAGTTTACATTAGAGTAATTAAAAGAAACTTCAAATATGCTAATGTACCTATATATAAGATATATTTTATTTAGTTTACCGCCATGTATAATTTGGCGAAAACTATAAATTTGAACATGTATAGATACATGTGTTTATTTTTTTACAATGATTATTACTTGAACCTGATAACATATTACGTTAATATATACATCGCCAACGCTCGTATCTTATTTTTAATATTTGCGTATTACCTAATAGCAGTCATCATTAATTGACCCCTTGCTTGAAAAACAGAATGGACACTCTATTAACGAAATATAGTTTTTGAAATGTATTTTATTAAAATAAAATGCACTTATTACATTAAAATTTATTTAGACGTATTTGTGGTAACCAGCTTATTCTGGTGCCACCACTTTATTATTTATTTTCATCAGCTTAAGTGAGATCAAAGTTAAGACAAATTTAAAACTTCCTCACGTTACTTTGAATATTAGCGTTGAAACAATTTCAAACGTTTTCTCATTCTCTTTGTATTCAATTGGACTCAGAAAAAAATTAGTGAAGAAATACATAAACCTGTCTGCAATACATAATTTTCTACAATATGCTAGTGAAACCTGTTACCCTTAGGGAAATTTTCTAGATGAAACCTTAAAGAAAAACTACAGTAGCATAGGTTTCTATTTTAAATTCATTCGACGTTTCGTCCTCAACTATGGGACATCTTCAAGGCACAAATTTTATGTTTTATGAAACCGTTAGTGGTTAAATACGCCCAAAAAATTTCTCAAAACGTGAATGGTGAAAACCATGGTGAAGTTTTCAAATCACCATGGTTTATTCTTGTTCTAAATTTTTAGTATACATTAAACATTATGTGGTTTCGATCGAGCATCATTTTCACCCATTTCACAACCGATGAGTCAATATCTGCGGCCTATGTTTTTTTTCTCGGTCAGAACAGTGTTATTTTCTATTTTTGTAAAAAGTTCTTTGCAATTTTTTAATAAGAATGATATGCTATCTGTGATTGCAAATTTAAAAGCGATATCTTCATTTTTTTACCATACTTATTTACATGAATTGCTGATATTACATTTTACAATATATTTGCTAAAAGTGATAACTGTCAGAAAATAAATTCTATTATTACTTTACGATCAAAAACTGGTAAGTTTTCACCGAAATTGGTGTGGTCAGGCGTGGTGATTTCTCATTCACTGGCGTGATTAACACACCTTAAACTAAGTTAAAGTAATATTCACCCTGAATCTAAAACTTTGTTCTCGATTATATTTTATAGGAACTTAGAACATGAAACGTCGCACATAAAATTGAAGACCTATATTATCGAAGTCTTTTTTGGGGTTTCGTCGAGGAAACAACTCGATCATCCACCTACGTATGAATTTATTTTTCATTTAATATTAAACATTACTCATTTTAATTGTTTGATATTAAAATTTAAAATTAAGTCGACGTAAACCTTCGTCTTGACAAAAGTGTATAATAAGTGTTCTCTCTGTGTGCAATTATTATTTTTGAGACAAGTTTTTGTAATAATCATTTAAGTATTCACGTATGCATAGCCCGGCCCACTTCGTAAACTTACATATACAGTCCATAAATACTTTCAGACCGTTATTACGTGATGCATTACTGATGCCGTTTCTCGGCGTCCTGTGATGGAAGTAAATTGAAATGTTTAGTATTTATCACTGATAGGCGATATTTTTGTCATTACGAATAGAAATCAGTTACCAGTTTTAACGAAGGAATATTTTTGAGGCATGAAAATGCGATATCAACTAACAGATTGGCGTTTTTTTTAATAAATCGTGATTATATAATTAGCATGTTCAGTGGGATATTAACAGCCGTAGCAAATATAATGAATAAATACCGCATATCTCATCGCTGGTTAAAATAACGGCATGTTTCCGCAATAAAATTCTAAGCAAAAATAGACTGACTATAGTGTTCCAAAAACTATTAAACGCAACTCTTTACCTGTTACTACATTTTAACAGGAAACATTGAAAGCTCACTTTAAAGTTACTTAAAAAGCATTTGCCGTAAAAGAACCCTGACAAAAATCACATCAAACGTTATACTTTATGCAACAAAAATGAAGCTAATCAATTCTAACGTTCAAAACCTAAGGGAAATGTCATAATATTTTATTGTATCTTTAATACTTGACCTCAAATCTACTCTTCTTTTCTTCGACCTGGCGAGTAAAGTAAAGTAGCACCTTCCTCGCTCGAATAGCTATAACCAAATCGCACGTGACGTTTCGATTTTATCCGATTTACATATTCACAACTGCTAAAGGAAGAGGATGAAAGCGGCCCGTTTCATGAACTTATTTACAGTTCGTTTAAGTTCGTATTTCAGCCGGTTTTAACTCATTGTTGATGGCAATCTGATATCCTGAGACCAGCGAGAGAAAAAATTGGAAAGTTGTTCAGGAAACGAGATGAAATGTTTATAAAGTTGTGTTTGTGGATGGCTTGAAAGACGAGGCATGAAAACGGGATGGAAATAGATGTCAAAATGAGAAGAAGTGCGACAATCTTTACTGACGTAATTTAGGTCGTACCGGATTGTTGAACTAAGTGAATTAATGAATGAGTATCGAAAACATTATTATCTGCCATATTCTCAAATCTCAGTTACTGTTTTCAATTTTGCCAAAAACGATTAATTACTAAAAAAAAAATTGATAATCTCTTATCTAGTCTCTTTATCACCGGATTCAAATATAATTGGGCCAGCGAAATGTCGAGATAAATTTATAATTAAAAACATACATTAACAGTAATGTTAAAGTTCGAAGTCTATTACACCCAGCGAATTCATGCTTCCTTTTGCTTACGTAGAGCTTTATTATTAGATTTTTCACTATTCGATGACGGTTTCACGTCTAATCTTAAAGAGCTTTGACAGGCACATACCATATGCCTTTCTGGTAAACTGAAAGCAGAAATATATTAAACATAAACAAACAAACAGGCGGGAGGGTTCGATTATGCCATGTTTTTCGTACTTCGCCACCTGAATACATGCAGAAAACCAAACGGGATACGGATATTATTAATCGTTGGATGCTTATAATAGCTTATAATGCTTATTAATATTGAAATATAGCTCTCATACTTTCAGCTTTATTTATTATAACAGGGGTTGTGTACAGTTCCGAACATAAATAGTGTGGATTTTATCTCATTTCAATTTCATTTTAAAATGCAGTTATTTGACGTGTAGGTTATTGTAAGGACTTGTAATATTGTAGTACAATATTCCCATAAAATATTTTGTAGAGATATCCTACATTCTCATTGTTTACAACACTATGTAAAAAATTTACTTAAACGCAAATAATTCTTATTTAAATTTACATTATAACCATTTTTTTAAATAAATCAATTGTTAAATCCTGCTTCAAACTTAACACTAATCACACTGCATCTACATACAGAATGTAAACTAATCAGCAGATTGACTATACGATTTGAAAGAATTTCTGTCATTTGGAGATTATATCAACAATTTTCCTGCCTCGTCCTATTCCATGGGATAGCCAAATGTCGGTTCTTCGAATTAATCACGATCATGATACCGCTGATGCACTTCAGACCAAAACAAATTCTCTTCTATCTACTTACTATCATCGATCATCATAGGAAAGTAATAATATGTTTGGATAACGAGATTATAAGATTAAGATCTTACTGGGCAGTAAACCGATCCAGTTTTATATCTGCGAAGCGATTCTATATACTATAATTTGTTTATAAATAAACTTTAATCGCCGAGAAAGAATTTCTCCTGTTAATGTAAAATGTGAAGTTTTACATGAAAGCAGGAAGTTATTTCTTTGGCAAATTCGAAAAATCAGTGAATGCTAGTATGAATTATAAGTATTTATTATAAAAAATGCATTGAATATAAACACAAATCAATAACAAATATATGTACAGACCAATGGAATATGTATGTACATGGTGTTTATCGCCTTCATGGACCCTTGTAAAAGGCCATTGCGTTGGAGCCATTAGAGGTAAAATATCTTTTATACACATGATCTAATTTACAAAGCGATAAATAATTTCTGGATTAGGCATTGTCTCGACTATCATCTCTTCAAAAATGTTTTGGAAAACTGCAAACGTACTGAGTTGTGCACTGTGGACTAAAATACTGACAATTGATATCCTTCCAAAACGTTTTTAGAGTTTTTATTCTAAACAGAAGTTTCGTAAACATATTTAGAAGTTTGATAAGAGTAATTCAATAACTGTTTCAACTTGTGCAGATGTAATGTGTGGTTGTGGATTTCCGGTACACTCAATAAAGTCGAAATCGTGTACTAATTCACCATTAAAAATTTTCTTATCCTTTCATAGTGATAAATACTCCTCATGAGTAATTTTTGGGATTACCACTCAGTTGTGGAGTCATTTGCGTACTTATCTTAGCTCTAATTTTCTTACTGTTGTTTAATCATCGGTTGTCGGTCGGTATTAGCAATTAACTGTATTTTAATACCAGTAGTATCAGTAAAAGTATTTTATTTTACAAATGTTTACCATTAAATTTAATGTATATAAATGGATCAATGCAAATATGCAAATTTTAACACAGTATGCATAAAAGCGTTGGAACATGCATTTGATTCAATTATTAATTACTGATAATTAAATCTGATCCATGTCATTCGTCTACATATCGATGTTACACTATAAAACGTGCAGAACGTGAAATATGTGCTTTTTGCATATAATCGAGTCTTTGATGATTTTAATAGTTCCTTCCTTGTATTGTTCAGATTCGTGTGATTTTCAACCGAGAGCAGCTGTTACCAATATTGTGAAATGTGGCTTGGCGGAAAACCATAAAAAGTTTTAAAAATAAAATATATGGGAAAATGTCTTTATTGACTTACTGGCGAAAAGCCAATCGCTTTATAAGCGATCCTCCGTTGTAAGAACTTTTGCGAAAATGCCAAAAACCTATTGAAGTCATTGGGTTTTTAAAATTTTTTAAAGGAAAGATGCCATAAAAGATGTCATAATGTAATATTTTTGTTATTGTTGCTCGAACTCTAAATGGCATGATAAGTGGAATCACCGAAACGGTGATCAAAAATCCGACCATAAAAGAGGAAATTGGAAAGCCTAGGACGAGAAACGAAAATTAACTCTAATCTATAGAAATATGCAAAGGAAAATCCGTTCATAAATTTGAAAATGAATGGTAACACTGGAATTGTAAAACAATTTACAAAAACATAAGGAGGAAGAAAGTATGAGTGAAACCATGAAAGGTAGCTATAGAGGAAGAATTTAGAAAAATCCTTAATTCAAAGGGTTTCAGTTTAGTTTATTCTGCTTGAAACAAAAGTGTCGTGGTGCGTGGAATCAACCAAACGGTGGTCAAGAATAAAACTCAAAAAAAAAAGAAAATCCTCGGCTGTGATACGAAAATTAATCCTAGTTTGTAGAAGTGGTTTAAAAGGAAATGCGTTTACAAATTTGGTAAAAGAATGGTAACACTAGAATAGTAAAACAATTCTATGTTTGAAACAATGTTTCAAGATGAACATAAAGAAAAGGAAAACACGAGTGAAATCAAGGCAGGAAGGTGTAAAAGAAGAATTTAGAAAAAAATTTAATTGAAGCGACTCAAGTTATGAATCGGGAAGCACCATATGATGTCTAAAGATGTCAAAATGTTTCAAAAACAGTTTGTTTCGAGATAAGCTAAAGGGAAAAGAAATCACGAATGAAACCATGGAAGAACCCTGTGGAGGAAGAATTTCGACAAACAGTTAATTAAAGCAACCAGATTGTACCAGATTTCTTTCTGAACAAATTTCTTTGGTACAACTTTACATATGTTCTAAGGGCATCAGCACTAAACATAGTTTTGGAATTTTTAGCCTTACTTCCTTTGTTGGATTTAATTTGGATTTGTAATTTAGTATTTCTTGGATTTGTTCCTTTGTAGATACTTATGATTCTTCGATTAGATTTCTTAAAGCAACATTATCTCACAAATTCGTGCATTATTCTTGACGCCCTTTCGTTCCATCTTCTCAAATTTACTCTTCTACTGTCTTTATTCTTCCTCCTAGACAGTTTCCAACCAGTTCTTTTGAGATGCAATCGAAGGGATCCCATTTTCTCTGCTTATGTATATTTCTTACTACAGTGTTGAGACAGATAAATGGAGAACGGGAAAAATTCATACATGCACATCGATATCCTGTCCACCAGTCTGTCTTAGCACTTTGATGTTATGACCGGCCGGTAGTCGCATTGCGGCATACGAAGTTAGAGAAACCGGCTTTCAGTATGGATCTTTCGCGACATGCTTCAACTTTCGACTTCGAAACGACGAAAGCCAGATATGAAGAAGAGGCGAGGAGGCCTTTAAAAGAAACCGAGAGAAGATGAAGAACAAGGAGAAGCTCGATTCGTACGGGGCGACCCGTCGCGCCGGTCACGTGACCCCTTCTCATTTCTTCGCCGGTGCATCATCGGCATGCAACCTTCAGACGACGCTCTTTCTCCTTTCTTCCTGACCGTTGGTCTTCTTTTTCTCTCTTTCGCCCGCACGTTCCGCCTGCTTCCCCATGAAATGACCACCTGAAAAATCACGGACCCGGTCCTCCGGTTCTGGTCACGTTGCGAAATCCGATGCGTTTCTTCTATATGGTCGATTTTTCTCAGAAACGGTCCACCTCTTCGGCATATTAATAGTTGCAAAATGAATGTTCTCTTGCTGAATTCTTGACCCGATTCCTGGGCGATCAAACGAAAAGTCACGCACAGAAATAACCGGGAGTATTTAGTAACAATGGGATTGTTATCCGGCGTCGTTTCCCGAAACAGAGGCATTAGCATCGGCTAAACATCAGCGTTACGACAATTGATCTTTATTGCCTCTAAAAATTATAAATAGATGTTATTAGAGCGGTTGCTCACGGACTTACATGTGTCGAGTCATAGTTCAAAATAGTTTATACTACATATTACAACAGACAAGACAAGAGTCGCGTCCTTCCTCTTTTTCTCAGATAATACTTTTACAAAATACTGACCGTTACGCTAAGATCACGGTCGTCGAAATTGCCTTATCCAACAGATAAGATGTTTTGGTTGTTGGATAAATAGTTTGGACAACCAACGTTTGAAACCGTAACAAATTATCCATTGGAATATTTGACGAAGGTATTAAAGGGCCGACACCACTGCCCAGAAAGTTATAAATTTGATAAGTTGTAGACGAAATAAAAGACTGGACCTTCAGCATTTGAAACAATGCTTTCTTTATTTACTTCACATTGTCTTTAAAAGGCTCGTTGTCATCTTATTTAATTCGGATGCTATGGCTAGCCTACGATTAGTCTCAGTCAGTCTTAAAGTTCTAAGAAAACCAGAAACAATACAATCTAGTTTGAGCATCAATGTTCAGTAGTTTGCTTGTTCCTTTGGGATATATGACAGAACCTGTTAATTCTTAACAGGTGCCAAATTTTATGTTAGTAATAATTACAAATCAAGCTGCAATACGAAATTTGCCTGTTTTACTTTTAATATTTC
Source organism: Cryptocephalus primarius (assembly GCA_963576515.1). NCBI lineage: Eukaryota > Metazoa > Arthropoda > Insecta > Coleoptera > Chrysomelidae > Cryptocephalus > Cryptocephalus primarius. The sequence goes on along the minus strand of OY754942.1, from coordinate 12,650,831 downwards.
AATTGAAACGCTTACAATCAACTACTCAACAATCACTAACCGATCGTAGTTGGTAAAATTAAGTTAAAATGTTGATAATCAAAATTAGCGAGACTTTATGAAATCGCTTCGATTGGCGGCCTACTCTGATAACTCCGTCCCGAATTAAACCTTTTCAACGATTATAGTGTTTATATTGCGTGTGGTAAATGATGATAATTTCGAACGAAGAAACATGTTAATCATCGACCTATTTAGATTTTTTTCCAACGAATTAATCCAGGTCAGATCCGAATAAAATTACAGTCGTAGGAGCCACCCCGCTGAACCTTGCGTCATTACGAAGAATGATGCCGAAAAAAATTAACGTTATGATTTATCGTTATCTCGAATTATTATGATTACACTTTCAGTGTTCGGTGTAGAGGAATCGAACATATGATGTAAGGGAAATTTACTTGAAAGCTCGATCTTGCTTCTCTTTATTCCTTAGACTTTGGTCCAGCTGTTTTGGGACTTTTAACGCGGCTTTAAGCACGCCCGAACGACTCTATCGGTTTACAGAAGACATTGTGAAACGGTCGTGAAACCTCAACGTGATGACAACCGCGCCGAAGAGGAAAACGAACGAGATAATCGCCTCGCTCGAGAAAAATGTAGAATAGAGCCTCGGATATTCAAAGCCGTAAATATTGACACCTTGTAAAACTTCAAAACGTGCCAAATGGCGGTCGTGAGTGTACTGGGACATTGTGGGTATAAGCGTGTCATTGTTCGAGGGAAGGAAGGATAGAGTAGATCTTATCTTCGTTGTCGGTACAAGTGTATGGAGAGCACTATCTGGTTCTGGTGGTACCGTTAGCAAGGTTACTTTCCCTTAATAATAGTAACGACAACAAACAAATAACAGGTAGGCAGTAGCAGTAGTAGCGCTGCTGTGTACACGCCGTTGTCAATTTTACGATTGATTTGAAATTTGGAGCAAAATTTGAGATTTTTCCTATTAAAGTCCTATATGAAAAATGGCAATTTTTTTAGGAAAAGAGGACAGTATTAGGGTGCTGAACAAAATAATTTTCACTTTAGGAAACCAGTAGTTTTTGAGATAAATAATAAAATGTTAGAATTTTTGCCAAATTTGCCGGTTTTCAAAGTGAAATTTTTAAAAGTTTTCACGTTATTCTCATGGGTTAAAAGATAATAATAAAGTTTGGTTGTTCAACTTTTCGCCGTTGTTCAAATTTCTTAAAAAGAATGTGGAGAAATAAGTAAAAAAAAACAATTACGAACGGCGCGCTTTTCGCGCCTTCGCCATTTTGAAATTTTTAAATGCGGGTGTGCTTAGCCGAGATATGGTAGTGGCTAAACGATCGTCGTCATTTACATTATACTTTGTACCATTTCTATAAAAAAAGCAGAGCTAAACCGCCTAACCTAACTCTGCTTTCCGGAGGATTCTAAACAGGAACTGGTACTTTATAATATTTCTAAAAGGAAAAACAAACAGAATTACAAATTAATACGGTTTCAATGTGTTCTCCTCGGTCGATCAACCACTACCATTTAAGTGTCATCGTCGTGTTATACTTTGCGATTATTTTGATTTTCCATGTTAAATGAATGGAAAATCCGACGAAAATGGACATGTCCATAAAAATTTGTTAATTTATATGTGTTATTGTGAAATATCCTATAAAAATTAGTGCGATACGTGTAGAAGACAGTCCATGGATGTAGCAGAAAGAAAAATTGGTGTCCCCTCTTTCTTGTCATATCGGTTAGAAGTCGACGAAATAGCGATTCGCGGAAAAGTGAGGTTAGATGAAAAATATATTTTTTTCTCAAATAGTAAGAGGATAGGTGATAATTGAATGCGCACATCGTTTTCTACGGGTTTTTTTTATTGATCAGTGGTAATTTTCTGGTAAGTTTTTAATTTTTATGTAGGTAACCTCTTACGGAAAATCGCACTTTCAAAAGTTACCATTTTTGAACGAATCATTTCCTAAAATTATGATTGATGTTTTCGGAAATGAGCGTTTTTAAAGAAGGTTCAGAGCTTTTCAAAGAAAAAGGCGTAAATGAACTGAAAACTTTCATTGAAAGTGAAAACTCCAAAAGGAAACTTCAAAACAAAGCACCATACAAAAAACTTCTTTAAAAGAGTTCGACTTAAAAAATTTAAGACTTTAATATTACCAACCACAAGCAGTAGCCAACTTAATTTGGTACTAGTTTTCCTTTATTAAGCAGTAAGTAAAAAAGCCCAGAGCAAGTGCCCCAATCATTTCTTCATTGATTCACGAATATCTTTGGGACTATAGGTTCCATCATCTCTAATTCTCAATATAAATCAAAATTACAATCAGAAGATTAAGGGACAGGGTAACTTTTCCTGTATAGAGCGCCTAATCCCCTTTAAAATCTCTGATTCTAAATACATAGTAATCAAAATTGGGATTAAAAGATAGGAGATTTACGCTTACACCTGAAGTATCTTCAGTATCTTCAGCAATTACAATTCAAAGCTTGGCTTTTCTTTGGCAACGCCGCGTCCATTTGAACTTGATCTTGAAAGCTCTCAAAGCTCGCATTAGGTGCTCAGGCGCCACCGGCTCAATTGGGCCACTTAAGCTCCCACATTTCGATATAAACATTCACCGGCTGTTTACCAACAACCTAATTGAAGCTATCATTACTTGACTATCTAAAATGTTCCCTTGTTTCATCCTAACGACTAGAAATCTGCGACCAGCTCGTCTCGAATACGCGCATGTACGTAGCATATGCGACATTTGTTTACGGACAAAAATCTTTTCCATAATGTCCTTCGAAGTCGGTCGCGCAAGCTACAGATAAAAATATTTATAGTAACGAGATGACATAATTCCGTTATTTAATTCTGTGCGCCATGTTGACATCACTAATTAACCGAAATGAAAACTTACGATAATAATTATTACCGCAATGTACAAACAATTTTAAAAATACACCATGATGCGCCTCGCGGACTGACAAAAAAACGATTCTATGTGCGACATGTGCATCCGAAGGTTTTTCGAGGAAATGAATTTTTTAAACAGCTACATGTTTTATTAACGCTTGTTGAATGATGGATAAGGACCCGCTGTCGGGATAAATCTGGGACTGATCTGGAAAGTAGAAAGTTGAAGGTTTCTCGACCGAGACCATTTCGGTTGTTAACCAGCAACGGAAAAGCATACAAGGACTTAAGACATTTTTTGAAAGCCAAAAGTGACTTCGTTCCAAAAAACTAACATACAAAGGCAAAACAAATTCCCTGTTTTAACTGATAAGAAGCTCTGAATAGAATGATAAACATGCTAGTTAAGTTAGAGCAAGCATTTACATAAGTCAAAATCTTTCAAATTATCTGGCACTTCCTGATCTTGTTATACCTGATTAACGTGCAAAAACATTTTGAAATCAGGATACACTTCTTAACATATGCATAGTTTTGGAATTGAACATTTTAGATAGATACAGTATAATTCATAACAGGACAGAGCAAAATTTTTTTGTACTATTAAAATCGTTTTAGTATCTGAAGAAACAGTATATAAGTGTTACAAATAGTTAAACCTTATAATAATTAAATATTTGGTAGATGTATTTTTGGGCTAGCTCCCAGGTGCTGGATAAAATGTGCTGGGTTAAAAGATTTGCGAACATACGTATAAGGAACAAAATATTTTATGATATCAGAATACTGGCATATTTTCACAAATGTGTAAAGCATATATGCACATATATATCCATATATTAAAAATCATTGAACTTGATGAGTAATTGTCGTAAGTCAAAACACTCACTCTTTAGGCTAGCCTTAGAATATCCATCATAGTCCACTGTTGAGCATAAGCCTCCCTCATTGATTGAACCAGATCCGTCATAACAAACTAAAGAACAATTTTTCCCTTTTGACTTTCTAACTTTAGAATCTGGATTAACTGCATATAAGGCTTACACAGTAAGTATATCGTCCAGATTTTAAGACTAAATAGGGGCCCAAACTACATCAGCTTTTTGAATTCACAACAGGACAGTAGTATTATTATGTCGGCTAAAAATTGTTTCTGTTAATTTCATCTAAGTGATAAATAGTATTAATATGTGAGGTCATATTTTATAAAGAGACTAAAGAAGCAATACACTCAAAATTATTCATTAGGTAGAAGGACTAGCTTCAACAGTATTAAAATGTTTAGCATATAATCTAGAGCACAGATCCTTCGTTATAGTGCTAATATCTATCATTACACAATATTATAGTAGTAATGACTTCTTTAAATATGAAATTAAAATTCAATTTAGTAAAACTGTTTTATACAAAAAGGTATTTGTTGTGACAAATAAAATTACAAAAAATTGTATGAACGCGCTTAGAACCTGGAAGATATAAGAAACTATAGAATATTTGCCCTGATAGCTTGTACTTACGGTGTCTTGGAATTATAGAATCAACGCTTAACTGATACTTCAAGTTGTTAAATGGGACTAGTTAAATCAAATATGCCTTAGTTTGAATTGAGAAAAATAATTAATTGAATATATTTCAGAAATACCTAATGAGACTGAAAATTGCTCCATTTCTCAGCGTGTAAGAATACTTACAAATCGTAGAGGGCGTTACTAACAGTTTTTCATATGTTGTTTAATATTTTTTTGTTATCAGTATTTTTGCTGTTGTGGCTGCAGTTTAAGGTACAGCAATATTTTAATATAAAATTTATGTTTATTTATTTAAAATTTCTAGAAAATCACGTCAAAGAATCATCAATCATGACATACCCTGAAAGCTGATTTTACTTTAACAGTTGCAACACTTTCCAGTAGTAGAAGTAGTGGCATTTTTGAATAAAATCTGTAACGTCTTAATGAAGTTATTTATGTTGGAGTTACTGAAGTTGGTACAACTTTCCCAATTTAATACTTCAATACTAAGTCACCCTATATATTTCAGTCAGAACTCTTCTGTTAAGAAATTCATTCATACGATACCAGACAAATGAATTATATGTATAAACCAATCGAAGCTTTTATTGGTACCAAAACAGTTTATTTGACCTAAAATGAATTACCGGAAGTAATTATTAACACACACAGTAACATCATTGTTTTTAAAAATTAACTTCATAAGTTTATTCCAAATTAGCATCGACTGTTATTGTTAAAAATGTTTGATCTCATTGAGGCCATTCAGAAACTGCGTGATGGTAATGGTACATGCTATAGGGTAATAAGCGATTTTTGATTTTTAATTTACTACCTCCAGTTTTGATTTATTACATTTTCTACTTACTGTCTAAATTAATTCCACTTTTATTAGGATCTTAAATATGATTAACCACAAAATGAAACTTTGAGTCTATCGTGCTATCTACGTTAGTACTTTTTATTCTCACCCACCGTTTTACATAGAAAACACATATTAAAACGCCAACATCGTGATCAAGCCAGTTAGGTTCCTAATTCTAATTGACACAATTAAACATGGTGTTGTCCCCCAACGGATTTCAGGCCATCTGTCGAGATAAGAAACCTCATCCTCTTGGCCTGTAGAAAGCGGTCAAATGATTACGCTTATCGGCAACGGGAGAGAAAGAGACAGACAGAGAGGCTGCTTTGACGGCATCCACGACAAATGGACCATTCAAATTAAATGACTTTTTTTTCTCAGAAAACAAGCATTGTGACCAGTCGATGTTTGTAACGGAATTGAGACCTTTCGACGATCTTTATTGTTGGATTAATGACTAGGAAAATTGGGTATTCCGATGGGTTTTATTGACGATAAAAGAATACTGCTGGGGTTTACTGCTTCAATGGTTTTTATCGAAGTGTGTGGGGTCTTCTCATTCAGGAACTTGTTCGTTGCGCTCTAACAGAATTTAGAATTTGAAACGTTTTTATTTCATTGAGGGAAAAGGTTCAAGTAAAAATTACAAATTATCACTATGGACTCTTGGATTTGTAAGTTATATTTCTGACATTTCCACATGGGTCGTGTATTTGTGAAATTGGCAGTGGCGTAACAACGCAGCATTTTGCTGGGCCCCACGTCAAATGAATTATTAACTTTCCAATCGTTTTGGGACCTTTTCAGGGCTGACAAGCCGGTAGTTACGCCACTGATTGCTTTAGGGCATTTTTAAAAAGCAGACACACAAATTACATCAGAATCAAGATTTACAGATGGTTCAAATAATGTCATTTTAATTTCAAACGCTAAAAAAATCGACCATAGAAACACTTTCTTCTTTTAGAACGTTAAATTGTCAAAATGTCTCAATATATTATCTAAAAGGTTTAAGGAAACTTGAAATGTTTTCATTTTTCGATGATCCCAGACAACTTGTAACATTTTCCTAAAGGGTCTCATATAGAATCTAGGAGCGTTTTCGTTTTAACCCCAAGTAGTAGAAAGTCTACATCAAGCTGGAGAAAGATTCTAGAATGCCTTTAAGAATTAGGATGGTTTACTGAAGTTTCAATTAATTTCATTTTAAACGTTAGAACGAATCTAATATAAATATTGTAGACTTTTTCTATAATTTCAAATGATCGATAATGGTTTAAAATCCAATCTAGAGGAAGTATGCAAGGTTCAAATTGTTTACCTCTTTGTGGACCACAGAAAAAAACCAGTATTTCCTAAATGGTCTGAAATAGGTTCTAATAGCTTCCTCGTTATAATTTTAAATAATAGACCGTTTGAATAATGCTAAAGAAAAGCTCTGGAGGTTCCTTTAGAAACTTGGAAAGGCCCGAATCGCTTTAAGGGTGTTAACCACATCTACAGTGGAGAATTTAGATGTAGCAGTCAAACAGCAGGAAAAGGGATGTAAGATATTCTGATTATAATTTATCATATGGCAATTAGTTTAAAATTTCTAACAAAAGTCACTAAAATAAAGTTTAAAAAAAATTACCTCCAAAGAGAAACTACCCTTCATGGGGATGATTTACTCAAGTTTCAAATAATTTTATTTTAATTTTACGTCGTATAGAATATAAATTTCACGGGTTCTTATAGAATCTCAAATTACTGAAAATGCCCTGTAATCAACTTTAGAAATTTAATGGGAATTTCAAATGTTTTTAGATTTCTAGAAAAGAGAAATATATTTTTCTAAACAATTTTTGTTTCTAAATTTTTCAAATTAATTGTGAGCTTATACGATTTCCCCACCTCTATCCAATCTCTAATCTCTCGGTTAAAAATATATTTTGTGCTGATTTCAACTATTTACAAAATTAAACAAAACCTCCTCAGGCTGTGTTAACCGGTACCGTCACAAACAAAACGTTATCTTATGTCAATTTAAACAGTTTTGGGGCAGGTAAGTGCTTATTGTAAATATTTATATTAAATATTTGCACCGAATAAAACTGTGAATATGTAATTTGCAATAATTTTAATAACGAAACCCGGACATATACGAAACGAAGGTGTTTGCTTTTCACATTTTTTAGAAATAAGTATTTGAATTGGGATAAAGCTTAAGGCTATGGAATGCACTGGCTTTGTTTAACCAGTGTTTTATTATTTATTTAACGAATGCATGTATACGGTGGTGACGCAAAGGAATTACACTTGCGTTCTCCTCTTTACTTGCATTGCTATAATTATAAGTTAGTAGTCTTTCCTGCATCAAAACTTTTAATTAATCTACCCACCCACGTCCATTCCTAGTCGATGGCATAAAGCGCGTTTGTGTTTTTACCTATAAATACGAAGGAGGTGTATATTTTTATATTTCTGTTTACTTTTTCCGAAGGATGGAATGTAAGCTCATGTCAGTGGCCTCGAGCTGGTACAAAAGTAAAAGAAAAAAGTCGTAATGAAATTTTTTAAATTCCTCTTCCACGGGAATTACCCAAACTTATTACACATTATTAGGAACTGAAAAGTCGTTACGGGAAATGCCGGAAACCGCTACGTTTATTGACAGTAAAAAGCGCCTTCCCTAATAATATTCGAACTACTCCTAAGATCATACTAATAATAATACTCTATTTATTTCTTTAACCTCACTTAACACTTTTTCGTTCTCAATGGAAGTTATACGTTCTCTATGAGTTCAAACAAACGCTTACATCATCGGCTCCATATGTTGGCTTGTAAATAAATTTATATGGTTATGAGAAACCGTCAAGATTTTTCGCCAGCACTTTCGAAACCTTTGAACTGATCCCAAGGAAATTACTAGTGGAAGGTTTACATTTACACTTTTGACGTTGAATTATAAATTTTTCTTGATCTCGGTGACTTCTTATATCAAAGGTAACTTATCGTAATTCCTCGCTTTATTACCTGAATGGAAAACAAAACGTCGCCATATCTAACGAGTTCCTATATGAATTTTCCATTTAAGTCTCGTTTCTAGCCAATAATTCTTTACCACACCTGTCAATGAGAGATTTTCTCTCCATATTTTTCAGTTTCCAGCCTACACACTTCTATTTCTGCTACAATAATTCACCGCAACAATAACTGCAGCGCATTACTATTCCCAACAAATCGTCCGCGTTCGAAATCTAGATCATGTGGCGTTATTCTTGAAAAAAAATTTAATTGCACCCATGACATCAGCGTCTGAGGCGGTGCCGCTTTTATATGTAGCATGACATAATTCCTAGGGTATTTTTTTTTATTAATTCGCCGTGCCAGAGATTGTTTATGGCGTCGCCATGTGTTTATATGGGTTTAATTTTTTTCACGATGCGCTTAGATAACCTTGTGCATTAATCAGAGAGACGATTTTCCGGTCAGCTTCGGAAAGTTTGAAGTGAGCAGGACTGGAAGTAAATTTCCTTATTACAATATGAAATGTGATACGACGCCATTAACCGAACGTTCGCGCTATTACGGCCGCAATAAAACGTTACAAATATTAAATTTCCGTATTCCCATTACTCACCGCCGGTGCCTTCTCTTTCTGATTTTATTTTAGGCGTCCGACATTGAGATGCATTTAAATAATGTATGCGTTAAAATCGACGGCCATCATCTCTATGTTTAAACGCCTTTGAGAAAAGATTGCATAACGTATACTCGCACCTTGTTTTATAGATTTAAGTGCGCCTTATTTGGAAGGAAGAACGACTGTTTCTATAATAAAGGGAAGGAGCGACGATCAAATCGGTTTTTACATCGCTTTCCTATACGGGAAAATGTACGATAGAATTAGGAAGACAAAGGAAATCCGTCTGATTTAGTAATGGATTCGAGACATGACGAGCAGTGACATGGTTTCGTCTTGGACCCAAAAATCTCAAAATAATGAATCTGCTTGCTATTTTTTTAACACTAGCACTGGTTTTCTTGAAGCATGCAAGTGGTAGTTTCAATTTAAGTGAAGTACAATGAATTAACAAAATTAGCAAATTAACAAATGAATTAACAAACAAATAAATGTAATAGTAAGTAGTGATAGTAACTTTGCTAATGCTAAAGTTGTTTTGAAAGTTTCAGCCCATACAGTTGCTTGCCACAGCCACCAATTGATTGAATCTAAGTTAAACATCATTGCACCTGCAGTGCTCTTCGGCATACACATACCTTAGTAGTTTTATCATTTCCATCGAAGGAGCCAGGCGCTTTTGGGGCCCCAGGGATTCAGGGGGCTCCGTAGAGGGCCCTTGGTGCTACGGGGGCCCCGGGGTTCGTCCGTGGACGCTCTGCAGGGGCTCCGCCCTTCCAAGCAGCCGATCCGGACGTTTGCATTTTTGAGGTTATGTTCGGATTTAGGCCTCGAACTCTCTTTGTACTCCTACTCCCTCAAAACCTTCTTATTCGAATGAATGTGATGAAATTTTACTGGCTGACAAGGGAGGCAAGTGAATGGACCTTTACGGATTTCAGGCAACTATTCATCAACTATTTTCTCTATCAAATTTAATGTCAAACGTTCTATTCTTCAAGGGATACGTGGTGGACGCTTTCGCTGAATTAATCAAGAATAAGAACGGTCCAAAAATTTAAAAAAAATGAAAGGCACTTAAAATGAGCATATTTCCTCATAATTTTGACTTAGACAGAAACTAAAAAACATTTTATAAGTAATTACAAAATTAATATTTGTTAGAGTTTCACACTGTATTCTTATTCTTACTTGTGGACAGTTCGTTCCTAATTATATAGTGTTTATATTGCGTTCGCACATAGTACCCACCTTCCAAACCTGTTCGATACTTCCTCTCCTAATTTGGATTAGTTTAATTGAGTCCCTGTTAAATTTGATTATATACTGTATAATCTAGTCGATAAATGATAAACAGGGACCGACGCGTACGAGAAGCATATTAGAAGAGATCGACAAGAAGCATTCATAGATCAAAAAATAAAGTTATGACACTGTACCAGATTTCTCATGGTAATGACGTATTTAATTGGGTTAAAATTGCGATGTATTTAGTTTTTCGAATTATTGGGAACCGTAATTGCGTTGGCTTCAGAAATATATTACCATGGTTATAGTGATTATGGATATATAAGGACCTGACTGACCATAAGGTCCAATAATGACTCTCCATTCATTGAGAGATGGTTATTGCCTGCAATATTTGCCAAATTAGCTCTTCTGGCACAAATTTTCTAATGTTGAATAAGATTCTAGAATTCTGGGAAAAAAATTAAAATTCTTGTAGATCTCAATTAGACTGATCATCGGTTAGATCTGGATTGGGGTTCTTTCCATTTCTATAAATATCCTAAAAGTTCATTCGATGCTGGGCTCAATTAATTTTGACAATTTTCCAGAATGTTGATCTTTCCTTCTAACCCCATATTAACCTCCACCACCTAAGGGACATTTATTATAAAATCATGGACTTGTACAGGCATATGATATTTATTTACGCGCCCAAAAAATGTGAATTCGACACCAGCACCGGTTATTTTTTATCCCTTTGAAACCCGTATGTCCATTAGTTAAACTCGGACGTGAACGACACCAGGGGGATTTGGTTTCTAGTCGCAATGGCAAATACTCGAGGATAAAACCGTTTTCGTGCCGCAAACATGCACTGCAGTTATGCAGTGCAGGCATGAACGTGCTTTATTAAAAAATAAATAATAATACTATATGCAGATATGTAAAATTTTATGATTAAGATCAACTGACACTTATAACAAAGAAGCCTAAGCTTCTACTTTATTTGTGCCCAACGGATTTTCGTTTTTAATGCGCTATGTCAAAGTTTGACTGATTTGTACGCTACTATACTGAAACGCACTGAAAAAGTCCTTTTTTGGTCTAATATTTCAGTAAGTCCTAGAAATAATGATAAATCGCTAGATATGGCAACTCTGCTTTGTAAAAAGAAGTTAAATGGACGAAGTTAAGTGTCAGTGTAGATGTGGTGGGATAAAAGAATCCGACACCATATTTTTTGTTCTACTGAAAAATAGCCAGCCAAAAAGCATTTTCATCTCCTGCATCTAGCGAGGGAGATTTGTTATCTATGAAGTAACGAAAACTTCAAAATAGTTGAGTCAAAAGTTTCAAATTCATAAGCTCAACAGAATCGAATTTATAAGAAATACCATACAAATAATGTAAAATTATAATGTTTTATTGTGCAATGTAATGTTGGTGAAACGTCAATCCCTGATTTATTGACACTGGTCTACACCGGAAACCGAGTTTTACCATTTTTCTGTCCCCAATCTAACTAAATTTGTGCTTTCACAAACAAAAAGCACAAAAATATACAAGTGTTTAATTGCGGATTTATTTGTGCGCGCGCTCGAGGGTTTTGAAATGGACCGCAGTGTGATTTTGTTTTTAAGAAATCCTCCACAGATAAATCGTAATTGGGTCAGTCGGTGCACGAATACACACATGTCCGACGAATTGTTAATCTAAATATATTTAAGAAAGAATCATAAACAGTGTAGAGGAATCATCATCGCAGGAAATGGAACAAGCTATTTGGATCGGAAAGATGTTTATGGGCACCGATAAAAAAATCGGTTCGGATGTCGCATTGCGCGCTGCGAAATATGATTTATACATTTCGTCCGCTAGAGGATTGATACGGATTTGATTGGTTCTTTAACCTCTCGTGAAATCTCTCGTGGGGTTTTCAGGTCGCGATTTCTAACGGTCCCGGCCCCAAATTCGGAAATTTCGAAATAGTCCCGGTTTTAAAACAACTTTTTAAAATTTTTATTCGCTTTTCAGGTCGTCAGTCTTACCCGTTTTCAGGTTGGATCTCGTGCATCTAAAATTAACTCTCGTTGTATAACAGTCGCGTCCTAAAAACTATTCAAAATTTCTGACCAACTTTTTTGCATGAGATCTAATCGTCTGCGATTGTAACCTAACCTTTCCCTCCTTTTACGGCGGACATATTCGTTTTACAAGTATAGAATTCAATACTTTTTGATGATGGAGCTGATTCGAAAGTGCTTTGACACTCTCAGGTAACACGCAGATAACACACGTACGAAACCCGAAATTGCTACATCTGTCAAATCTAATATACACGCAATACAAACTTTTGAGGTGTTTGATACCTTCCAAATATTTTCAAATCAATTTTAAGTTAGTGTTGTAAACCTCCTGTTTTGATGAATATTTGGTTTTCATTTCACGTGCTTATTTCAGGTTTAGATGACGTCAAATAATTTAATACGATGATATGAAAGTAGCTCGGGGAACGTTACCTCAGGAATCTCCTTACTTCAGCAGTAAAGAGCGCCAAACAAATCAAAACAAAAATTGGCTGAATGTGTGTCTCCGCATCCGGATTCATATATCACTGCTAATCTCTATCTGCAAAAAAAAACACTATTTATTTGATGTAACTCTTAAACCAGAATTTTTGACCCTATCTGCATTTAAAGCGAGTTCAAATAAACTATCGCACGTCACAAAGTACCCACCATAAGAACGGCTCAAAGGGTCCCACTTAAGTCGTGATGAATTATATGCATAATATCCACCGACTGTTTAAATGCCTCAATATAAGATGGGTGATATCTATAGACTGACCTCAAAACTTCAGAAAGGCACTTCTACAATTTTCATTCACACTGGTACTCTTTTAATTATTACTGCGCGCTCCTGCATGTAGTCGACTATGAACGCGTCCATAAGCCACGCCAGCTTTTCTTTCGTGGCGAGCAGTATACCTGCCTTGTGAATATAATAACTATTGAATCAGAGTAAGTTACAGCCATTTGAATAACACCATCTTTCTGCATGTAAACGATTGTGATGTGTTGAAAATATTTAATGCAGTAACATATTCGAAAGACTCGAGGCCCGTAGAAGTACTTTGGTTGATGTTTGTTGAATATCTTTTAAACAACAAGAAATAAAAATTTGATATTTGGTACGCATGTATAACTTGATATACCCTTTAAGAATAGCCACAGAAAAATTAGTATTGCCATTTAAAAAAATAGTGGATGACGTCATAACTCAAATTTGGTACACGCTGTATAACATTTTCTTACATCATAAAGAGAGCAATTCAAAATACTAATCGACCTGTCCGAGCATATTTCCACCAAAAAAAACCTGTATTTGATTAACTGAATAATTCTAACTGCATAATTTCTGTTTTGACTGTGAGTGTACGGCCAGTATCGTTTTTAATGGATAGATCTCGTGGTTGGAAGAATAGATTTCCCGAGTGTGGCACGTGGAACCATAAGCAACAGTTAGGCACGATGTCAGGATTAGTTTGCTGGTTTCTCGCCAGTCTATGACTGTTGACATGACCAACCAGACATGAGGTACTACCCCTACAGCCTAACCCTAACACCCCAAATTATCAAATTATTATTTGAACTCAGCCTTGCATAGTTAGTTATAAAACTATAATTTAACCTTAAAAATAATTGATATTGTAATTTTTTTGTAATGGAATGTCATCGTAAATAATCTTATGGAAATTTTCTGTCCTTCTTTATGTGGCCTAAAAACCAGGCGTTTTTAATCTTTAAGACGTATGAATATCTATCACGTTGATGCTGTTTGTAAATACCATTTGTTTACTCATTTGTTCTTCATAAAATAAAAAAATCGAAATTTCAACATATCTAAGACCCACACATCGAAACTCTAAATCAAAACCAAAATAAAGAGCGAATGCAACATACCAACCCATTAAATGTTGTAACGCATGGGAGCATTAAACGTACATTAATGCTTTAATACTCTTAATACCCTATTAATGCTCTTGCATTAATACTTTATATTAATACATTTGTCGCAATTTGTGGCAGAAAATGACGATCGCAATTAACAGATAGATAGACTGCAATTCTTCTTGCAGACGTAATTGCGCAGTACTTAAGTGAATGATCGTTGGCTGTCGCGATATAATTATCGGATGGCAGTTAATCTCCTAATCAATTATCCGCACGTATTAACTAATTGTCGGCAATGTCTCCGTCGAATTAGAAACGATTCTTTTTCGTTTCGTCCTCTATATCTGCTCGATCAATTCGTTAGGAACAATGGTCGAAATTTCGACCGTAACAATCCCAAGCTACTAATAAAGGGTTTATCTGATTTCGAATGCAGATGATTTGAGTGCCGGTATTGTGTCCATTAATACCAGGTGGTCCGCCCCACCAGATGGTTGAATCTGAAACGTCGAAGAGGAACGAAAATGCTATCTTTTTGTTGTAATTTCGCTGGTGAAATGTTTCCACGCTTGTTATCTTTACGTTATCCCTCTGGGGAGGCGAACGACCTCTCGGAGGAGTTCTTCGTTGTTGCTGATATCCATGCTATTTTGCTGTCATGTGCTTTACCACATACGAAATGGCGTTGCGAATGCGCCCAGTGCATCCTGCCACGATCCACTGGCAAGTATTTACTTTTTGTTCTCTTGCACATCAAAGAAATATTAGGAACGTACGTACATGTGTATGTGAAATCAGAACATTAAAACTGGACCTTGAATCTTCGCCAAACGCTTCCTCTGCAACATATTCCACCAGGAAACTGAATATTTGTTATCGTTTGTAATAAAAATCAAACGATGTAGTTTTCACCAGTAAACCGTGAACTATTTCTGGCGTAATGTTGCAATAAGATAGCAATTGCTATCGTTATGAATTTTATATCTCTCGCTGGGATGTACGGTCGTACAATGGCGAAATTGATTCTTTGACCCGAATTCCCATTTTAAATATCGTATAAAATGTCCGGAATTAGTCGTTAAATATTTACCGATGGATCAGTAAGTATTTCGAGAAAATACTTGCATGGTACACATTGCCACACGACGCGTTTAGACGTCTAGGTACAGAGAATTCCTGCAGAAATATGTCGTACTGTTGGTGCGCAGAAAATATCATTTAACCGATTTTTATAAAGAGGACGAAGAGTGCAAACAAAGAAATCATGCAAGGAAGTATGGTTAAGATTATATATTGAGATTTAATATGGTTAAATACATGTGCATTTTCTATTTTCAAATTAATGATTGTTTTTAAAGGGAGACAATCATCCCTTTAGATCCTAAAGAGACAAAATCACTTTATTTCGTACAAAAGTTCTTTAAAACAATTCACAAACCGTTTGTGAATTATTATTGGTTATTATTCTAAAGGGAGTTAGAAGTCGAACAGCTACATTAACTGTAGGAATAGTTCAACTTCCTGCAATTTCCATTAAATTCGTTTTATATCAAAAAATTTTGTCATTATGTCTAATGAATTTTTTATTTCAAAAATGTAATAAGAAGAATCTAAAAAAATTATTAAACACTGATTATTCAATCATTTGCAGTGTTTTACTTTGTATGTAACACGAACAAGTTATCATGAAGAAAATTTACATCTTGTAGCAATTTCAACCCACCATTAAACCTTGAAAGCATGTTGGGTTATTATACATTGCACAAAATAAGTGATTTTTTTTTACTTAATTCTACTTAAAAAGGTCACTGGTTACCATTTATTTTATTTCGAAAATGTAGAATCTGAAACATCTACTTCATTGAAGACTGCATTGAACATCATTTTTTGAATAAACTGTCTTTGTATTTACCTTACACTGCTACATATTATTTTACATATTTCTAATATTTCAAAAAAAATTGACTTCAAATTATTGACATTGTGGACTTCTTTAGCATTTTTCTGTAACAGAATTTTGAATCTTGATTTAGATCTGTATTTAAGGAGAATTTAATAAGGGAAGGTAGATTTATTAAATTTCAAAACTGTGGCCTGTTATTTTGACATGTGGAATTTTGAAACATATTTCAATTCCGTAGTAAAAGTTGTAGTTATAATTTGAGTTAGGGCATATAGATCAACGAATTTTCAAAATTTAAGCTGCTGTAATAAAAATGTAGGAAAATGAAAGACTTTCGATATTTCAACAATATTTTGAATAAAGTAGAAGTAGACGCAAGGTTTTAATTTTATTTTTATTTTGAATGACATTTTCATTTGGTCAATTTTATGTAAATTGGTATTACTGAATTCAAAAGTGTTTACTATCCAATTTGTTTCAAATTTATTAGCACAGTGGGTCTAAAAGTACAAAAAACTACTTTAAAGTTAAAACACTACTTTCCAAATGAAGTTGAGTCAAAGTTACTTAGATAATGTCAAGAATATCATTATGTCTTTTTTCATTTTTTGTGCTATAATGTGAAATTAAATGGATTAGTTTTCTGACGCCCTGTATAAAAATATATTTGTACGTTCATTGACTTTTTTTGTGAAACAATGCAGTTACTCTATAAAATACCTTTTAAAGTACTTTTGTATACATTTCACAGTCCACGTTTTCAAACAGTAGAAATGGCAATTTCTACTTAATATTTTAAGTCAAATTGAGTACAAAAATTCTTTAGATATAGAGTCATCCTTGCAAAAAAATCAAGTTAAAGAATTTCAAAATCAAAAAACTGGTTGGATAATCCTTGAGACTAATGTGGGGTGCGTCGTTTTGGTCATAGCTCAAATATGGCCGCGTACATATATTCCTACTGCTGGCCCTTTAACACAATAAAACAAAAGAATTATGCTAAAACGGGAGATGCTAAGGTAAAGTAAAGAGTAATTGTATTAAATGTTTAATTTTTGTATTGCCTATTCCTCACATAAAAGTTTGAGTACCTACAAGCGCAATGTGAAAAATAAATTTACTTTGGTCCAATCCAATTTTTTAAAAATATCCACGATTGGTGAAATTTTCCAAAATCCGTTATATAACATTTAAATCGTTAAATTGCCCCAATAAAATTGACGAATATTATCCGGACCATCTGTTCCTAAACCAATCTAAATTGCTTTATAATAACAGATACTCAACAATGCCAGCCCGGAGTAAAAAAGATTGCTGTAGATTTATAACACGTGAGCATTTATTCCGGCCGTCTTCTAATTATTGTTATTAATATTCTCACACGCAAGACCGATTGTACACTTCCACAAATGAATGAAGCATGTAAATGGTCATCCTAGATGTTTAAGGAGAGCATAATTTAGGGCCAGTTTTAATTCCGACAATTGGTCATGAGAATTTCTCCTTCTACAAGAATTAGGGTTGGTAATTATCTGATAGCATCTTTAATTGCTGCGGAGAATGTTAGAGAAGGAATGTTAATTTCCAAAGGAATTAGAGGTTCGAAAATATGTCTAGAACGTGGCGATCGACGATACATTTCTTTACTTTCTATTCAAATTAGATCGAAGACTTAGCGACACCGCTAGTCGATGTGTTTATAACGCCACTTTCCGATTTTTCCGATATATTCATTACCGCCGGGCGACATATGGTCCCAACAATAAAACTATTAATTTCAGCAAATGTCAGAGTATGCCACCAAAAACAGAAATTCCCCGTGGGCCACGACTTCTTGTGTCATTCCCCGTGGGCGAAGGCTACTAAAAGGTGGCGATAAATTTCAGCTATTAGACGTGTTTTTAATGCACGACGGCTAGAACTCACCTGTGGTGATCTATGAGAGGCGAAGAATAATTGTTTTTTAATTAAGAGCAACGTAATTAACGAGGGAGGTGTTGTTCGAGCGGAGCTTCCTCCCAACCGGGCGATTATTAAAAATAGATTTATGCCACGAGCAACCACGTATTAACAATGGGTGATTTATCGCTTGATTGACAGCAGTTTGATGTGAGAAAACCAAGGTGAAATATTACAAGATTTAGACGCGATAATTCTCGTTTACTGTCAGAAATAAAACCGCTGCCTACGGATACTCATTTACTGCTACATAGTACTTACTATTAATTATCTACTTTCCCTTATATGACGCATTAACACCTCCATTCTGAGTTCGGGACTTGTCAAAAACATTTATCAGAGTGTTGACCTCAGTTATGTGCAGAGCAGACTAAATATTACATCAAAGTGAGTACATTTTTCAGCATATGGTAATAATGAGTGGAATGTATAAATAATCCTCACCATACTCATATCGACTAGTTTAATATGTAATCCAAAGTAGGCCAGAAATGGTACAGAGACTAACTGAATTGAATGTCTGTTTTAAGATATACAGTGAGATCAGAAAGTTTTTACCAACAACTATGGAACTGAGTACCTGGTGTAATCTGTGTTATCTGGTAATGGATATACCGGGTGACAATTTAAAAATGTTCAATCCTGTTTAAATTTAGAACTAACGACAAAAATTGGCGAGACACGTCGATTTTTAGTTCGGGGGTGAACCATTTTGCGCATATTTTCCACCATGTCGCTTCAACCCCATGGCCAGGGTGAATTCCACCCCTAAGATTTATATAGGGAAGTAGGGTCAAGTATACCTCATTTTAAAACTTATCAAATTATGAATTCGACGGTATTTTGTTTTTTAAATTTAGTTCAGTAAATTTTCCAGAACGTGAACAAAAGGTATTCCTTAGATAAAAACATAAAGTGATGATTTAGAAGATTTCGAAGTTATTTTTTTACTTGGGTATTGATTTTTTTGTATGCTTTAGTTGTTTTTAATCCTATCTTATTAAAAAAGAAGTTTTACGAAAGATTAAAATAAAATAATGATCATTGTCAAAGAATATTTTGATTTATTTAAAAAGAGGTTCTTATAATAGATGTTCAAAATGGTTTTGGTTATTTTCAAGACAATAACAAAGCCTACTGCGACGACATTCTTGAGTAATTCTATTTTTTAGTTCTTCAACTGAATCAGGAGCTATTAATAAGTATTAGGAAATTGAGTAACCGTTACAATGACAACCGTTACGTGATGATAAATTTCTGTTATGAATATAGAGAGATCAAGCTATTTTTACTTAAACAGAAAGGCCTCCATTTACCTATTCGACACCTGTAAATTGAGTATCTGTTGAATAGAGCTAAAACAAAATCTCCAATTAATGGAGAATATAAAATCACCTGCACTCAACACCCCCGAGACCAAAACAACCGTTTATCTCAGAAAAATGATAAAATCAAACTTCTATGGAATATACAACGGGAAGAAAGTACAGATCTGCGATCGCTGACGTTTCCACGGACAAGATTCACGCGGAAAAAACGATTACAATGAAACAAGGGGAACACATATTGCGAGTCCTAATCAATCTACAAAAAGTGCACGACTTTCTCGACTTGGAGACCAACCAGGAAGGCCGCCGAGCAACCGTGACATTCGAAAAAGATTCACGAGTTTATGGGTTAAACACCGATAATTGTAAAATCTGTTTAAGATGAAAAAATTGCGTGCATGTACCTACGCGGTGGAAATAAATTTCCTTTCGCAACGTACCGGTTGAACGAATTGAACGAATCATGTAAGCAATATGGAATATGTAATAAAAGGAGGTATTAAACCGTCTGTGGCCTTTAACACATCGTTTGTAGTGTTTTTCATGCTGCTTTTATTGAGGTATTATTTTCTTATCAATACCGTCAATTTTAGAGCTTTTTAATGGCTTTGGTTTGACTGGATAATTCCAAACGTAAGCCATAACAATCTTTTATTATTTTACCTTCTTAACATATTACATATATTTGTTAAGTCACTCTTGGAACCGTTCCAAAAATTTTTTGGGGCCCATTGTTGATGAAATATGAGTTATTGATAAACTTCATATCGACAGCCTGTAAAAGTCTCAAAATATAAGGACACATTGCCTTTAAGATAGATAATATATCTAAATACCCTAAGTCAATAACTGCATTGGTACCAACATCAAAATGCACAGACATTGACAGCTGTTATCCTTTGGTAACTGTTGTAGTTGCCTTGTTAGCCACTTCTCCATTAAATCATAACGCATTTACTTATTGTTGAATGGAGACCAATGGAATTCCCCCTTCAACCATTAAGTCAGTAAAGGCATCAAGAACCACATCACATCCGAACTTTCTCTCGCCTCCCTCGTAGGCCTTGCCGATTTTAATTGAGTCACAAAGCGGACACACTCGCATTCGCGAATACATTGTGTGCTCAGAAGATGGAAGACACACGGCGAAGTTACCGTTAGCTTCTCTGTCTCTCCACGTTCCTACAGTTGAGAAAATTGATATTTGCCATAGAGCAGTACGTCCTGTTGAAAAACGCAACGACTCCGGTAGATGTTTCCGAAGAGATTTACAACGACGAGGAGAGTACAGAGACAAAAGAGAATGAGGAAGAGACATTTACAAAACATATTCGGGTTGAGTTGGTGCCGAAGGTTTTTAAGGGTGCATGAGATAATGTTGGTTATTGTCACATGCTCTAATTAAGGAAATTCGTTAAAGTTCAATAGAGAGATGATATAATCCCTCAATATTAATTTTAATCAAATCAAGGATATTGCAATTGATGTTGATTAAACATCTACCAAAACAAAAAAATCAGAGTATAATCGATTAGATCACAATTGCTTTGACTCTCTTAATTTACAGAAACCCATATATCATGTCCATTTAGAACGTTTTCATTATGCAGAGGTATGGGACTATTGCTGATGTAAAACACATTGAGCAAATGTGGGCCTGTCTAATGACCAACTGGACCCTGATCCTGTGCGAACTAAAAGTGCTATGGTTGAATATCACTGAATCTAATCTAATTCAAATTATAAGGAAACTTAAAAGTATTTTTAGTAGGTTTAGGAGGATAAATTTACAATGAATTGAAGCCTATGGGAGATTCTATACAAGATTTGCACGTATTAATAGAAGCAAATGAGGAAGCATAAACAGTTCGTTTATGAAAATGATAGGAAGTGGTATATATGTAGTCATACACTTGCTTTGCAGAGATAAGTGAGGGAGGTATATGTGCAGGTCTATACTCAGCCTTAGGTTAATTTCTCTAACCTAAATATGTAAATATTTCACCTGTTTATGTGTGCCCCCTTTCATTACATCTTGCAGACTTAGTCCGTTTGAAACTGAATTTTAAAAAATTAGTAAAATTACTAAAGCCTATTAAAGAATTACATATTATAGCGCACATATAGGCCGGTTTATCTTTTATAATCGAGTCGTTTTC
Source organism: Cryptocephalus primarius (assembly GCA_963576515.1). NCBI lineage: Eukaryota > Metazoa > Arthropoda > Insecta > Coleoptera > Chrysomelidae > Cryptocephalus > Cryptocephalus primarius. The sequence continues at coordinate 12,629,372 of OY754942.1, read as the reverse complement.
CAAAGGAGAACTTGCCAATAAATTATCCAGCAAGGACGAAAATATCTCATGCCCGTTTTGACTAATGGAGCAAAATAGGATACCTCGCCCTTAGGCATACAGGTGTTTCCTCTCTGTTTAAGCAGCCTGTCAAGATGAATATGAGAGAGAAAAGTTGTAAGAAAGAGAGGGCGTTGATGCAAGTGAAACAAACATCTTTACTCGTACTAGTTACAGAGTCGGATTAAAAGTTTTGAACAGAATTTTTGATGAATTAAATAAATCCTGATATACGTAATTTTGTAAAAATGAAAATAAAAAATGATCATTAAATGTTCTATGTACATAATATATAGTATATATGTACATTAGTAAATTCACATGAGGAAAATACTTTAAGGCGAATCGGACCCTTAGCTTCTAAGCTATCGTGCTTTTCGTAAAATATCTCGATTTCGTCACACTAATTGCTTAATAAATAGCACAATTTTAGGTGGAAAGGAGAAAGATATTCTTATTCTACATTACATTTGAGACCTACTAAATCAAACCAGCTTTCTAAATGCAGTGTCAGCTTTTGAAGATTTTTGGGCTATTTCGCCTGTGTCTCAGGGCCTCATCGTAGACACCGATTGGTAGGAAGGGAAATGTACAGAATTCCTTATAAATACGGACAAGTATACCTAGTAATCACAAAAATTTGCTGAATACACGAAGAAACGCCATGATTTAATTGTCAAATACCGTGGAAGCAAACACATCCAGTCACTCTGGCCATGAAACAGGAATACCTAACGTATCGCTACAGAACTTCAAACCAGTGATATTTTCCAACCAATAATAGGGCCTACTCCAGAGGTTTTTAAGTCAAACGATGTTCAGCTAAACCATACGTCCTATCTCATGAAGAGTCTTTAGCTACTGGCGGTATTTAAGCTCTAAAATTATATCCAAGCAAACGCTCGTTAGAATCTATCCGGTAAGAACTGGCTGGTGAGGACTACATGTTTCAGGCTTGAGGTAGTAATGAAATAAACTTAAAAAGCGGTTTTTGACATTTGCATGTTTCTCCGACCCCATATCAGATCGCACGAGAGAGAGGATCATTACGGTAACCGTTAACAGATCGACCGTTCCGTAAGTTACATTACAAGATGGAAGGGAATACTCTTACCGATTAAGATAAAGTGGTCGTTATGCGGACTTATTGCCGAAGTTAACTTGATAACTCGAAAATATCCCCGGTGGAAGATGTCCATTACAAAGAATAAATAACGTCGGAACGCGCTTATATATACCTGTATATAACCAGAGAAATTCGATATGGTGTTTATTTTTTCGAGAGCGACTACCGATACGTTTAATTTATGTTCCGGAGCCATTAACCCGTTTTTATTGTTGCTTATTTATTAGTTTAATGCGCGCTTTAATTAACTTTTTTAAGACATTTCGTAATTACACTTCAATTTAGGGAACGGCCCGTTTGTACAATTGAACGATAAGATTAGTTGCCACGTTCATGCCCTTTTAGTCAAAAATAGTGGAGGCACTTAAACGAATCTACGGTTGAGGGAAGTTCTAAGTGTAAACCAAGTGAGACGAATTAAAATTTCACAACTGTAGCATTGCACAAAACTGCAAAGATGGAAATTGAGATCTTATTATAAATTGTCCCTTGCATTTCTTCGGCGCGTCTAGGTGAAATCGTAGGAAAGGATTCTTTCAAAACAATTACTTCAAGAAATAATTTGACAGAAATTTGAAAAATATTCTTCAAAGCAATCCGTTGGACACGCAGCAGTTCGTCCACGTAAGCACATTAACAGTTAGCCATGAAAAGGGAAGCTCAATTGGTCCAGGAAAATCCATAATTTAGCATTATTTGATTAAAATGACCAACTATTCCGATTTCAAATCGTGAATATTACAGAAACATATGTAACTTTGGTACGATTTTCGTTTCAACATGTGGACTTGAAATACCTTGATTTGCCTGAATTAACCAAGGGAAAATCAGGTGTAGTTAATGAATGTTTATTGAAAGTTTGATTTTCTAAAGACAATTCATGAGAAAAATTGTGTTAATGAATGCGACAGGAAATTCGAAACCGAAATTCTCGAATTTGCAAGAAAAATTATGGTGGTTTAATACTTACGTGTATTAATCTTTTCATTATGAATTTTCTTATGATATTTACTCTATGTTTAAAGACGAGAAAGTTAAATATGAATCGTTCCTTACAATTCAATAACTTGAGTTCTAGCTCCTAGTTCCTCCTCCTGAAAAATGCAAATTAAAATGTTAAATGTTTCTCCAAAAAAGGCGAAAATGCTGTAAGTTTCAAGTTGACAACTAGTTTCGGTTTACTCTTGAAACTATCGGTATGTGATGCATATTAATGTATGATATATAATGATGTAGTGAAATTTTGTACTTTATTCCATAAGTGAAGTCTATGGGTGATATGAGCAATATTGACATTGACGAAATCTTCCGCTTGGCCTCTGAATCAAGTGAGGAAGAGGATTTGTTAGACATAACAAGCCCTTTATTACCCTTTGAAGTGCAATTTCTTTTCTGTCCCTCAATTAAACTTGCTTTGTCTCTCTCTCAAACACAACAAAGGGTTACCCAAAAGAAACTGAACATATTTTTTTTTAATTGATTCAGAAATTAATAAATAAATGTTATTTAATATTTTAAAACAAAGAACCTACAATCCCCGTCAAAATACTATCCACTGGCACTAATGCACTAGTCCAATCTTCGTTTACTGTGATGCCCAACAGCACTTCCTTGTTTTTTTTAACCTCAGCAAAATCGGCAAATTGTTTTCCTTTCAAGTCTCTTTTCATTCATTTTCGAACATTTTTATCAGTTTGGGTCGTGGAAGAAAGACCAAAGCGAGGTTTGTCACCAATTGACGTTTCACATTTTTTGAGACGGAAGAATAAGTTCACTAATGTTTCTGTGCCAGTTTTCCTGAGCAAAAACAAAACTTTATGATCGCTGTCTGTTTATGAGAATGAGCTACTGCAGAAACAGTTGCCACTAAAAAAATTACACAAACATAACAAAACGATTTTAGGTGACACGACGCTTAGGCTAATGGCTCTGAAATGGTTGCTCTATACGCCCCTAATGGCAGAAAGTAGCATTACAAAAACTCTGCCCCCCACGTCAGTACGGTTTCATTTGGGTACCCCCTCGTACCTGCTTTTTGATGATTTAATTCCTCCTGTCGTCCCAAGACGAATTTCAGATTTTGTATTATATTTTATTTTTAACCAGTTACACTCATCATTGCGATAAAACGATATTTTAGTCCATGTGTTCATCCGTACTCAAACAATGTTCGTTCATATGTAACGTTCTGCGAAAAAAACAAATTTTACCAGACTCTAACTCAAACACTGGCTGTTCTGTAAGGTAACCTACTAATTGCTTCCCAAACATCAGTTACTGGGTCATCAAACTCGGAAAATGTCTTCGTACCGTCTCTACGAGATCACATTTGTACATTTTTCCTTCTTTGCACGTAAAAATGTACAGAGATCGAGTGGGATCGTGTAGGCGTATTAATACTGACATCACTCGGTTTATATTATCTGAACGTCGGTTGAATAAATAGTAAATATCTCTTTGAAACGTATGGGAATTTTTCTAGAAATAGTGGACTGTTACGCCCTATTCTCGATTCTCTTTTAAATTAAAGAAATAATAGTTAGCCTCTAAAACGGTTTTAAAATAAGCTCTCACAGGACTGGTCTCGGAGATACAATCGCATTACAGACGTAACAGAAGTTAAAACCTAAATAAAGCCTAATAGCACTGATCGTTCCCAAGATATTCCGGTTTAACATTATGATGATGAAGTCGTTAAACATAATCATTGTCACCTGAAGCGCGACTTCCTCCATTATAAATTTTCTGATATGTCAACAACATCGAGGAAACACACCGCGCTCGACTGGTAAAACCTCTGATAGAAGCGTTGAGATCGCCTTTCGACGATTTTAATTAATAGGCGGATTCAAGGAAATGGCGAATTTGCTCGTGTCGGCGCGGCAGAATTTACATGCAATGCGCTCGCCATAAGGAAAAACGCGAATATAGGAATACTGGATAATATAAAAATAAATCTCAGAAGAACTTTCAGCGCTTCGCAGTTTCTTGTCAATTCCCTTCGATATAATTTACTAGTTTATTGGAATGTTTCTCTTCTGTTGCTTTAATCAGCTTGGAAATGTTATTAAATGCGATCACAATTATTAATAATGGTGAGAAGCCATCGCGACGCATCTATCGAGGTTATTGTAACCGGAAATGTTATCAGTGCAGTTTTTGTTCCGAGGAACGCATATACAAGAGATAATAGCTTCCTCTGAGGAGTCGCGGAATTTTTACAAACAATTACGACATATATAAATGTGATCCGCCCCAGAAGTTGTTTAAATATAGGAGGTTTTGTATATTTGATTATTAATTTAATTGTAATTTGATTTTTCCTCATCTTCTAGCGTAAAGCTGTAAGTTAAATACTCCATTTCTTAACCCAGTTATTTATGCATTCAAATTCAAATTTAGTTAATTAAATTGTTTCACCAGTTTGACTTAAAACAATTTTAATTTATCTTTAACCGCCAGTATTTCTAGAAATTTTACGGCAAATAGGCTTGACACTTTCTGTTTCAACTCCACAGGATTTTTCTCGATATTATTTCATTTCCAATTCAATTTTTTGGTTTAAACGGTTTGTGAATGTAGTTAGTACGTAACCTGTTTGGGTAATCTAACTGATACTTTTCTTCTTGGAACAGATGCTCAAAAATGGCTGCTGCTGATATGCAGTATGCATGAATACATTTTGTCTATGACAACCAATATTTTCAATGTTATTCTTTAGAATAAAGAACAGAAAAAATACCGAATTGGTACTTTTCTTCTTAAAATCTTCCACTTCAAAGTACGTTTGATTAGTTCTAAACGTAGCTGTTGCAAAATAAATTTTTGAAGTGGTTTTCACACTACGTTTGTGATTTTAATTGTCGCAACTCGTGCGGTAAATGTGCAGTAATTGTGTATCTTCATTATAGCCAATTTTAACACTTTACATGTCGACTCGATTTAAGTTTATTAAATCAGGAATGTGAATGCAGTCAAGACCTATTATGTCAAGGGAATATTTTTCTCTTACTCTGCTATTTTTCTTCTTTTAAAAACTGTTTTAAAACTTTCTTCTTTTCTTTTCTCTTCTTTTCTTTAAAACATATTTCGACTCGTGAATTTTTATGACGAATCGGTTTAGAATGGGAGTATATGGAGGACATCGCTATGAATTCAAAGAAAAATTTTAACATATGTGTACTACTAGTACAAAATTATGTATTACTCAAAGGAAATCCAGAGCATTCCCCCGCTTTTGTGGGAATTTTCGAGCAAGAAATCCAAAGCAGCAACCAATTTTAATACTTCCTATAGGAGTAAAAATGCTCTAAAAATTGTTTCATAATTTTAACAAACGAAAACAAAATTTTAACAATATTTAAGTAAAAATATCGGTAACTACGCATAGGCTTTTTCATAAAATTCCCTGCCGAATCGGTACTCTACTTGTTTATACTAATTTTTCGAGTATTACAATTACAAACAATTGAATTAAACGTTTCATTCCGTTCTTTTTTGAAATTACTGCTATGCCTATTAAACTAGCATCTACTGATTAGAACTTGCTGTACTATCACTCATAAGCTGAGAATTTGCATTGCAAAATGCGACTTGTCTAATTAACAAATTCATTGTGCAAAAACTATTGCATATAAAATGCATTGATGGTTCCATCATCGGAACCGTCTATTATTAAACTATTACGTAATTTCGGTGTGTTTTTCTATTTGGTTTTAATAAACGACAAAACAGCTGTTTCCTAAGTTTTCCTTGAAATAGCAGATCAACAAGTCGACCAATGGTAATACCACTAGGCTTATTTTGTAGATATCTTTAAAACATAGAACATATTGGTGTAAAGTTAATAGATTTTACTACAGATTTTTTCTTGAATCCTTTCACTTTTTAATTGCTTGATTAGTTTTTTCCACATATTTTCATGGCGCATTTGTAGAAATGCTTACTTTTAGCGTCAGCACTAAGCCCCCTTTCTCTGACGTTGGACTACAATTCTCTGTTGTAAAGATACTAATTCGATTCTAATAACCTCATAAAGAGGATATTTGAAAAGAATTTTAAACAATTGGATTGAAAGTGGACAAGTGGAAAATCTTAAGCAGGTCTATGTTCGGCTTGGCGTTGATGATGATGATGATTTTTCTTCTGGAAATATTTTTTCATAGGACGCTGTCGACGAGGTTAGTGGATTCAAAACGTGTTTCCCAAAAAATAAAATTTTGAAATGACTTCTACCTTAGGTTTATGACAAGTTGAATTGCCACCAGTTATACTTTAAGTCTTTCTGTTCATAACAGCCAGACTCTTCTCCATGCTGTTTTATTTTAATTCAAATTTTGTTCTTCCTCCCTTTCCAGCTTGTGGTTACAGAATATGACATACAGGCCTTGAGTTAAGAAAAATCCCAACTATTTTCCTTCCAGTACAGTTTACTGGCGGTGGCTTGTGGTAATGGTTGTGAGCTCGAAACGTATCTATCAGTAAATATAATTTCAAAGTTGATTTTGATTAAACTTTTCACCTTTTCCATTATAAGTAACTACTTTAATAATTTCCTCTCAGCTACGAATTCTGTTAAAGGTAATGAATCAGTCAAATTGTCCATTTTTTAAAAGAGTAATCAAATGCGATGTAGCTTGTAATATGTACGAACATCTTTCGTCGGTATATTTGACTCCTTCGATAACGTCGTCGTTATAAATAGCAAGCAAATCTTAAATAATAAACGTTCAATGCAACGCGTGGGGTATGAAATGTTGTCTATTTTGCAATTTCAACGATTTCAATCGACTCGCGAGCTAAGCTGATTGACTCTCAATGCAACCGATCTGAAGCGGATGATATACGGACGTCAAAGGGACCTGACGGGTCTCCAGGATTCAGAGTTTCCGAAAGCGACATTTATTATTGATAATTTCTAATAATTAAAATGACATTCAGATCGAAATTAATGGGTACTTAGTATCGCTTTGTTATGAAACTCTTCGATAAAAAAATCGTATAAATAGTTCATTCATTTCCTCCACACTCTTATCGCCTCAGAAAGAAATCATCTCATCGTGTACTCTATGACCTAATTTGTGTTAATTTGTAGTTAAGCTCCGTGGTGTTATTAAAACTTTTATCTCAGCAGATACACTTGACCGCTCGTCGATGATAGAGCAATCAAAAAAATGTGATGTAACTTATGTTAACGACAATCTCTGGTGATGGAAGTGATGTGCCAAGGAACAATTTTTCAATAATCGAAGCTGCTGTCCAATCCCAATCGCAAGATATCTGCTGGGAATGTTACAACGCACACGTTGTCACTGTTTTTAACTACCAATTTATGCTTTCGCATAATTTATTATCCGAAGTTATGTGCGACATCGTTAAGAGTTCAAAGGGTTAAAAGCGATAAGAAGAATGGGAATGTATATATAGAAGTGGGTCATTAATAATAAATCATCAACGAAATTCGTAGAGCTGTCGCGAATTTAATTAATATTCAATCTGATTCGGATTACGTCAGCGCTATGGATAAAGTCTATCTGTGTTTTCTCGAAATGGGAACAATATCCGCGAGAGAGAGAGAAACACAAAGCCCACTCGTTTAATTGACTGAAGACTTAAGCGCTTCAAAGCCGACGTTTGAAGATTTTTCGGAACGTCGCACTCGAATTAGCTCTATCACTCAAACTAACGTGCCCCTCTTGTCGTATGTTAAAAACAGAGAGAAATGAATTATTTACAAACGAGATAGTAGTTGTTCGAATTAAAATTTTAGCTCAGGCAGGTGCTGAAATCACAAACATATGACTACAAGTTCGTTTGTTGTGCTTACGACTTCCTGATGTGTTTAATTCGAACAAAGATACTTTATTTAGAAACATGCTAATATAAACAATTCCAGAAGTGTACATTGAAAATAAACTGCAAAAATCAAACGTAAATATAGACATGAATTACTGATATTGATAGCAGTGACAACAATAAGTACATATTTTACAATATATATGTATACTACCTGAAATGCCCTAGTTACCATTGAAAAGATCAGAAGGATTCTTGAGACTATTTTTACTCGTTATAAAATGATTCTTAAAACTTGTGTTGTCGATAATTACATAAACATTACACTTTTTCCTATTTCTAATTTCGAGTTTTCTGAACAAGTACTAATTCTGTTAGAATTTATTACAATCATCTTACTAGGACTTATGGTTTTAATTGTATTAAGTTTTAATGCGTTAATTGCAAAATATTTGTGTTTTATCTGCTTCACTGTTCAATTCACCAAAAGCTTCTTTGACAAAAAAAAAGTATCATCAACATTAATTAATTCACAATTAAGTGTTAAACTAAGAATATTTAAATAAAAAATAAAAGGTTTTACTTTCTGAGGGATGGAAAAAAGGGGTGCAGTTAGATCCAACCCCGAGCGTTGCTGGCTTGAAGTATTCCTTGTCTATTGAAAAATGGAAGGCTTTCTTAGAGCAAAGGAATTAGTATCATAGGGGTGTCGTAAGAGATATCGACAAATCCCCACACTGACGAGCTCGGTTCCGAGCATTATCATATGTATTTCATGATACGTACTTACCCTAACACTTGGACGGCCATTCTTTCTTCTACTCTACAGTATCCATTAGAAGCATTTCTTTGGCAACTTTTCCTCCTGTATACCTCCTGGTCCAGACTATTTGGTTTTATATTTCTTCCACTTCTTTTCTTATGTTGCCTACTGTAACAAATTCAATGTTTCCTGTTTATTCTTCAGAGTTGAGTTAAAAATTCTGTGTACTATTGTTTCCATTTGTTTATTCCAACTGAAGAAAGCGGTAACTTCTCTCCGTTGTCTGTTCTTTATACATTTACAGTTTTCAGGCTGTTTTTGTGCTTCCAAGGGAATTATCAATGCCTGTGCACGCTTTTTCTGAGGAATCGTCTTTATGTTTTTACCATATAGCATCTCTATTATCTGGTCTTTTGTATTCATAACACTACGCAAAATGTCCGTTTATGACGGTGCTCCTCGCGGGTAGTAAACGCCAAATAATGTTTGGACAAGTATGCTTGAATTTACATTCTTACAGGGAAACTGTGGAATTTAAATTGCTTTTATCTTATGTTAAACAGTTTAATTCATTTAAATATCATACTTCAAAGACAAATCAATCATCAGTGTAAAAATCGATTAGTAATTAATCTAATATTGCTAGTTTAAGGTTAGGTATTATTGAAAGTAATAAATTTCCAGGAGAAATATCATAGCTCTGAAGCGAGGTCGAGGCGAGATAAAACTTAAAATAAATTTTCTCATTGTCTCTTGCATAAATGATTTTTTTTATCTCCCCAGAACTTTTTGGAGCAGCGGAAGCATTTTAGTGAATCCGCGTGTGTGCGTGCGTGTGATGCACCGAAAATAATACAATATCTAATCGAGTGAATGGAACAGAGGGAAAGAGTGTCCTCGGCATACCGTCAATTCGCCTGATAATTTTCGCACCATTCGTTTCCGTACCAGATGATAATAGAAATGGGCCGGTTCCATGAGGATGACTCTTTTCGTTTTATCATCGTCATGTTTTAAAAATAGTTACAATTAGCGACGTCGCCGTTGCGTTATCGGTCTCCCGTTTATTTTGTTACGTAGGGAAGATTTATTTCTTTAAGTTTTACGACGGTGAAAACATTAACAATTATCCAAATTGCTTATGTACGTATCGCTCGATAGGAAATGAGTATTTAAGCTTCTGCTTTTAGTCGAGAGGAATAGTGGCACTAAAATATAAATAATTGCCTATTACAAGGTACTTACAGATTTTTTTCGAAATTAGTAATAAACTTGTCGTTTAGGTTTTCTGTCATTATTGTATGTCCATAAAAATAATATGCCTAATATTAACATTAAATAATGTTTAGTAGTAATATTCACAAAAACACAGTACTATTGAGTTAGGGGTGCAAGATGCAGGTGAATTAGGTAACTTTTCTTTTAGTATATGTTAAATCTCAAATCAAATAAATTTGACAAAATTATAGTAGTATTTATTAGTAGAAAATAAAATTTTATATCGAAACAGCTTCTCCAGATTGTGAAAAAGAAATCATAAACTTTAGCCAAAAATTAATGCGGAAAAATAGAAAATTGTGCAATTTTTTAAATTGTTTTTCTTGTAGCGTTTTCTCAGCAAAAATTGGTAGGGAGGTTCCCAAGAGAAAAGGAAATAAAGGTAACTACTATTAAAGTGCGTTTATAACGAAGTTTCTTCGATCAAAATTGGCTAAGATATAGGGTTGTAACGTTTTCTAAGCAAAAATTGGTAGAGAAGGTCTCCCAGAGAAAGGAAAATAAGAGTTACAGCTATTGAAGTGTGTTTATAGCGAAGTTTCTACTATCAAAATTAGCTGAGGTATATAGGGATTAAATCTTAGCTTCTTTTTGCTGTTTACGTTTTATAGTCATTGAACAACAGTAAACTCGTATTTTACAAGATTTTGATCCTTTTCTTTATTACAAATAAAAAATGTAGACATATTACAATAAAAATTAAACTATTTGCTATATTAAAACACTAGTTTACTAATTTCAATTTTAATGTTTTCATTCATACCCTCAACTGGAACATTAACATCGTCACAATTGACCACCATGTATTCTTTACAAGATATGAAGTTTTTCTGTAGCCACAGTTCCCTTAGCAGGTTTTTAAACAGTCACATACTATCTGCTCCAGAAATTTTCATACTGATTTCATTTAACAGTAAGTATAAAAAGTCCGTATGCGACAATGTTAAGAACAATTTTGGGAAAAATCAGACTTATTAGGTTCAATAAACCACAATAAACTTTTTTCTGTAAATCAAATTGATATCATCAATACGATGAAAAATTTCAAAAACAAGCTAAATTTTAGCCTATGAATAAGCGTCTGCCAATTTTTAACGTGGAATCATCATCAAAGACACATTTTTATCGTTGTAACATTGGCCTTCTTATTTTCTGAATATCCTACTATTTCGCATTATTTTCTGGTTTATATTTTATGAACATTTTGTTCCATATTCAGGTATAAGAGATTCAATTTTCCACATAAATCACTGGTTTTTAGTTCAATTCTGCTTAGTTTTTGAGATATATTGGAAAAACTGGAAAATAACCTTTGCACCCAATTCCTCAAAAGATATCCCCTAATTTTATACTTTTTAATTTTTTATTCCTATAGACTCATTAAACTTTTAAAACAATAAAACCCCTTTAGCCCAATTATTCATTACCCCCTTATTTTTTGAACACATAGACAATAATATGTATTCGTCATTCGTATAACACGTGGCAATTTTATTTTAGTTTGATACGGCTATTAATGAGCAAATAGAGCATGTCAAATTTTAAAACGAGAAATAAACTGCGTGAAGGAATTCATCAACTTCAAATTTCAAACTACGGTTTTGGCATCAAAAAATAGACTACGCATATTTATAACTAACGTTTGCAGTTCATACTAAAACGATTTTACATAAATCTTCCTCAAGGCTTTACAATGCAGTCGTTTCTAGACATTATTATCGACATTATTTTTACTCATAAAATACATTTAGAAATTTCAACAGTTATTGCACAAGTCCTCGGTTATGTTATTTATAAAATAGGTGACGAACTGAATATTTACTAGTAATTAGAAGATCTCATAGCATTGCTATTGTCAAACTACATTATTAAGTCAATTTACTGATTTATTTGTTGTATGACTTTAAGACAAATTCGATTAAGTGAAATTTTTGTAAATCCCTGATATGCAGGAAAATGTAACATTTATTTTCCCTTATACAGACCATTGTTATTATATTTAAATGCAATTGTCACTAGGCCAACTACAACAGATTGCAGATGAGTTCGTCAACATCTCTCGGTGTGTAACTAATTAAAATTGGCGCCTTCCTTGAAGCGATTGATACAATTTCACAGCAAAAATGAAGTACAAACAAATCCTCGTGTTACGCCGCTGTTAGGAAGTGAATAACGTCACGTGCCTAGTCTTTATTAGAGCCCGATAGCGTAGGAGTTTTGTAGGAAGTACTATGGTGATACAAACCACCCACGAGTTTGCCTCTTGGATCGCATTACAACAAAGCTACACATTTTGATCAACGTTAAATATGACTATCTCACGGAATCGGAGGGACATGAGAATTTCTGAGGAACGGAGCCGAATTCTAATTTTGTTATATATTACAGTATTTCTTTGCTCACATGTCTCTTTATAATCTTACCAATGAAAAGTGGAGTCCAACGTCCAATGCCAATCTGTTTATTTCGTTAGTGTATCGAAAACAAATGTGCTACATTTGTGTCGTTATTGATAACATCAATTTTACTAGGTTTTAAGCAGTTTAACACGGCAAACAAGCAAATTCAACATAAACACGGAAAATCTACAACTTTGATCGCATCACACCAAGTAAAAGAGAAATAAATCCGCCAGCGCGGATTAATGAATCTTTAAAATGTACGTGGCATCGTCCAAATAAACATTCGCCACACATGCACCGCTCTATTAATTTTATAACGTTTCAAATTATCTCTTAAGCTCCAGTCTTGGGTAAACACGAAAAAAATTAAAGAACGTCTGAGGTACAAATGCCACAATTTATTACATCCAGCTAGAGTAAATTAATTTGGGTAATACGAGATTTAGGGCAAATGTTAAATATATAAAAAAATTAGAGGCAGCCAATATGTTGTAAAAACAGAGAGAAAGTCTCTAGATACTCATTTTAAGCGAATGTTATTATGCCTTGATTTGACATAAGTACTTTATTCTTACATTGAATCTAGTTGGTACGTGATAACAATGAGTTAGATGGTACAGGGAATAAGTTCATTAAATTGAGTAACACATTTCGTTAAATAATGTACGATAATTGTATTAATGAATTGTATTCTTTAAGTAATTAACACGGTTGAGTCATACGTTGAGTAATAAAGACATTTCAATGATATGTCGAATTTTTTGTTACTCATTGTGTTATCATTATTATTCTCGACCACCTTTTCTGAAATTAAGGTAATGAATCGATATAACGAGTAACATATTTTAGTATTGAATGTACGTTCACTGTTACAAAATGGGTTCGTTCCATACAATTTCGTAATTTACTTAGATACCAAAATAACGTTAATGTGTTAGTGTTAGCAAAAAGTTCGTTGATCGCGTTGATCTGTAAAAAAATAAATTTGTTTCATAAACATGAACATCCACTAACATAAACGCGTTAACCATTTGCTTGTATACTGATTTAAGAATACCTGTACATTAAATTATTCAATGAAACAACGTACAAATAGTTAACGAATGGTGTTTTTCAATAACTATAAACGATGTACAAGTTAATTAACTCGTGTAGTTACTAAACACTATTTTCTTTTCGCTGGAAAAAGAAAACCTTTAGAAGGCACGTGTTGAGGTGTATGGTAGTTTGAAGGTAGCGCAGTACTCCTCTAGCAATATGGGTACGAGTGTTAGCCTACATAAGAAAGAAATTGTCACCTACAAGGCATACTAATGGCACCACATGTTTTTCTACGATGGTTCCTACGTAGAAATGTTCATCTATGAAGGGAAGCTAACTCTGTGCGACCACCGAATATAATTTCCCCCCTAGAATTTTATTGGTCTTAACCCCACCGAAGATTTTGGTGTATATCTGGTAAATTAAAGCTAATCTTGTTTCATGTTACAATTTACATGTTCTCTCGCAATATCTTATTCATTAAGACCGTTTCTAGCTCTAGTAAAGCACTGTTCCTTAGGATCAAATGCAAAAGATATCGCTCATCTCTTGCACCAATCGACTTATAACAACCTTGTTCTGAAGTTATATGATAACTTACAAGTTAATTGAAACGTTTCACTGTTCGACTGATCGTGTAACTCCCAACTAATTATCAACAAATTTCTGGTCTACGTCTCTCGTTGGCTAAATTTATCGTTTTCGCTCCTTTATCTTCCTTTAAATAGCTTAGACGAATAATTTCATATACTAAGTGCTCTGGACAAAGTGTTTATATCACTTAATGACACATTTAAAAGAAGGCTTAGCGCTGATCTGAATTTATTCCCTTGTACAAATTATTTTAAATAGGGTTAAATGTTTTATCAAAAAGCAATGGCAAAATGGAAAGTCATATCCTTGACCACTGATTATATATTTAATCACTTAAAACTAAACCCCCAAAAATAGTATTAATAAGAAATATAATAGTTACCAAAACAAATTTAAATATCCAATTTCGCTTAACACTTTTATTAATTGTACTTCGTATCTATTCATTAAAATCTATTGAAAACCAATTAAAAAAAATATTGCTGAGAGGTTAAACCACTGCCAGCATTCCCAAATTATTTCCTTTCTTTACAAAATAAATGCCACGTCTAAGAATGATTAAAACCCAATTTGTATATGTCTCTTCAATTGTTCCCAATTTCAGAGGTTACGACATAAGTTTGTACAACACCGAATGCTTATAAATTTACTCCGTTTAAGTGGGTATAATATTTTACATTCGCCTGTCATAAATTCATCAGGCTTATTGTCGTGACGTAAAAAAAATAATAAAATAAAGAGAATTAAAGAGTACGGTAGAAATGGGTACGATATTTCTGAAGAATTTTATGTGAATGACCAAATGGGAGGAAATTTAATGAATAATTTTTGATCGAAGTAGGTTTTATGGTTTAGAATATAGGATACTGAAACGTTCTTTACAAGTACAAAAAGGTGGTCATCTCTACTTGAAGAAATTTCAGAGCTGTGGCTGATTAGGCGACAACACGACATATTTTATGCAATTTCCATCAATTGGAGATTTCGAAAATACTTTAAAATGCGATTGCAACTCCAATTGTGTTGGGACTCTTCACGATGTTTCATGGAAACGTATTGTGAGAGTTTAGAAAGTTTCAGTTCTATAATTTACGGAATTTGAGAGTTGTGATTGATTGTAAGACAACCTACGAATTTCTAGCGATTTTCTCCAATTAAATACTTCCAATAACTGATAAAAAATTAATGGGTTAGTGAAATGTACTTTATGAGTACAAAATACTGATGTTTCTAATTAAAGAAATTTCGGAGTTACGGCTGATTGTGCGGTAATATGTTACGTTTAATGTAATTCCTGCCTATCTCCAAATTGCAACTCCAATTTTGTTGAAATTCTCCAGCTAATAGAAACGTACTTTAGCAGAATAATAAGACTTAGCACTATAACATGCGGAGTTTGAAAGTTGTGGCTGATTGTGCGGCAACCTAATGCACTTCTAGCAATTTTCTCCAATCACATACTTCCAACAATTCATCAAAATATAACTTAACTCTAATTTAATTGAAACTTCGCACAATTGATAACTGAAACGCACTTTATGAGTGCAAAAAGTTTCAGCTCCCTAATTAAAGAAGTTTCAGAGTTCTGGCTGATTATGCACATTTTACGCAATTTCTCCCATTCGAAAATTCTTTAAATAGTAAATAAATCTCCAATTGTTTGAAATTTTCACGACATTTAATCGATACTTACTTTAGGATATTAAAAAGGACTAATTCTCTAATGTTGTGACTGATTGTGCTGCATCTGGAGCATTTACTTCAATATTCACCATATGCATATGGTGCAATTCAATAAGAAATTATCTTCCTTTCACTTTTATTGAAACTCCAATAATCATAGATTTTGAAAATTCTTTAAAAGGTGGTTACAATTGATTACACTATGATTTGTCTTCGAAAAATTAAGTAACATAATTTTAATGGCGTTAATTTCGCCAAGGAAATTATTTGGCTTGTTACACTACGAAGGGGTAATATGTACCTGGATTACTATGGTGAAATCGACAAATAAATTTGGTCATTGCAATAGTATTTGCGACGTACAGTCCAAATATATAAAATTTCAGAAAATCCTTAGCAGTTTGTTAACAATAGCGATCTTCCTTTTATTCCGGATGTTAAAACTTTACGATAGCATTAGTCATAATACATAATTAATCGTTTATCTCTCGTTCTACTTTCGTTTTTGCACTTTACGATCATTTCCAAAAATACTCCGGTAGATCAACCTTAGATTTATGAGTTTATAGTCCCGGAAACGTAAACCGTTCCCGACTATTACGGCCCGCTTTTGTTTATCCGTTGTAGAGATCATTAAAATGTTCACTCTTTTGCAATTCCATACGAAAATAAACCGAGGCGATTGTTGCTAAGAGTCGCTGCTACACGCCCGCTTTAATCGCCAATTAAAAAACGCGACGGGTCCGGGATCGACCAATCAAACCGCCTAAAAATTTATTTCGAGCGTGCCCGAAACTAATTTATAGTAAATTTAATTTCGGTGTACCTGTAATAACGTCCCAAGTTCGATAATCTCATTAACCGGCGCAACCTTAATTAAAGGAAAAAAGGGTACCCGAAACCCCCCCCCCTCTCTCTCTCACTCTCTAAAAGCGATTCGGATAACTCGCCGAAAGAGTTCATTAATCAGAGACAGTATTTTAAGCGAATGTACGAGATTACTTCTGCCGCAAAAAAATAAATGGAGGTGTCTGATAAATGTACCCGCAATGCACTTAATAATTCCTCGGATAACTGAGACCGCCGCGACCTCTTTACCGAATATGGTCAAGTCTACAAGTGCAACGCAATGATTTCATATACTTTGCATACGTACACGAAAAATTGACCTTTTAAATTTGGAATTCGCTGCCCAGATGGTAAAGGAAAAAATGGGTTATGTAAAAATCATTAAAAATTATTTATATTTATGCATTGCGCGTACTTCGATTATGTTGAAACATTACGATCCTCAAGGGAGACGTTTATAATATTTTAACCAAGATTACTAAAATTGACGGCAAGGCAAAATCCCCAAGCAAAGGGAAACCTTCTTTACAAACTGTAGCATTTAGTGATTGGAGATTATATATAATCCTGCTTTGTGCTTCTCAAGATTGTTCAATTTCACCATTTCTATTGAATATATTACTTCAACTTAACGTCAGTCTGTAGTTCCAGAAACATTCTCAATGGATTTCATATGATTTCATAGATTTCTCCTAAACAAGACTATGCTATCATAATGTTTAGGCAAATTAAAGGAATCTCGTATATTTAGATTCAATAAGCACTAAAACATTTGAAATCCGAAACATTCAACGATCGTAATTTCAACACTCGTAGTTCTAATTAATAACAATCATTGGTCTAATATTTTTGAGGATTATTACGGGGTGTATGGGTACACCTCAAGACCATGAACAGTGGATGTGATGGGAGAACGTTTATAGTGATACTGCCTTGCTTTGATGCGTTGCAAAAGAAATTATTTGACTTTGCTGGCGCTGCTATCTTGAACATATTGAAATTATGAAAAGAAGCCAGAAAAGAGCTAAACGCAACGCACCAAGACGAGAAATTCAATTCATAAAACAGAGTAGATGCTTATACCGTTTTTGCTGCATAGATAAGTGTTTTTGGAATAAGAAATAGGCATTCAAAATTTACCTAAACAGCTAAAAAAAAATTTGAATGCCGTCACAGATTTCTGTATTTTATTTGGAATCCAATGGTGAAGAAGTAAGTTCCTGTAGGTACAAAAAAAATTGAAGAATAATTCTATGTCGCTCCACCAAATAAAACAGTGCATTGCTTCAAACTGTCTTATAATTTAGAACTTGGATATGTTTCAAGCAATTTGTGCCCATAATTAACTACTAAACAGTGCAAAAAGAGTAAAGTGCGTTAAAAAGTGGAAGTTTACTCTAAAACGGGGTGAATAGAAACTGGAGAGGGAATAGAAACATAAACGTGGTTTGAAAAATTTAAAACCTTCTTAGACACAAGTGAAAACTATAGTGGAAAAATTTTCTAATAAAATACGTTGACTTTCGTAGTGTGGACTCTACAAATTGCCCTTGCTTTCTTCATATTGTACATATCGTCTACTTAGTTGAAAGAGTTTATACATTTTTATCAAGGAAAGAAAAGACAGCTAGATTATTAAACGGACTATTTTCTCTCGCTTTCATTACTTTCATTCAGAAACCTAAAAAAACTCATTAGTGTGCATGCTATTGATAGAACTGCTGTAACTGCTGTTCACTGCGACCTGTCAAGTCTCTGGCAGAACAGCAATATCTCCATGACTTTATGAAATAACGATGTTGCTCCTAAAATGTTTGAACACCAAACAATTTAAAAGATCAATTCTTTACATTTTATTACCTTCTTTGGCTTTAATAGCATCGATACCAACTTCAGTAAACCATAATATTAACTTTCTTCTTTCCAGCAATGTACAGGGTGTTTGAACGCGTACAAATGCAACTGTACCGGCTTGAAGGGGAGACGGGGGGACGAGGGCGACAGGGGAATCCCCGCCATACCGGGCGACTACGGAGACGTAGGACCCCCAGGCCCTAGGGGAGTCAAGGGCGAAAAAGGAGCCGATGGAGAATACGGAACTATGGGCGACAAAGGCCCCAGAGTAAGTCATTACATACCCACACTTTCTAAATCTAAACCACGGAATATTCCAGGGCGAACAAGGGGACGTCGGACCCGCCGGAATTCAAGGACTTCCAGGAAACCCGGTGAGTTACTCACCCATTATGGTTGATTATGGTTAGATGACGTTTCTTTTTCGCTAGGGCAACATCGGAGTGTCGGGGGCCGCAGGGCTGGACGGCTGTAACGGGACAGACGGAGCGGCCGGGGTCGCGGGCGTGAGGGGCTACCCTGGGTCGAGGGGTCTCCCGGGACCGACGGGACCGAAGGGTTTCCAGGGAGAGCCGGGAGACGGCGGCGGGAACACCCCGGGGACCAAGGGCGACCAGGGGTTCCCGGGTCGCGACGGCGCGCCCGGAATACCAGGACTCGAGGGTCCTAGGGGTCCACCTGGGTATGCTGGACCTCCGGGACCTCCGGTAAGCCACATTCATGACAAGTGTGCGAAGTGACATCGCCAGATCTTTTATTATCTCTCTTGAAGATTCGAAGCTTGTCGGTCGAAACATATTTTCAATAGAAACAAACCATATTTTCTCGGCGAAAAGCATCTTTTGCTTCCATGTACCACATTTCTTGTGTTGTTTTGTTTCTCCAGGCACTCATTCTAACTTATAAATACTAAATAATTCTACAGACCATTTTTTATCAATAGGGTTTAGTCGGAGAAGCTGGACCACGTGGACCTAAAGGTGAGACAGGAGATGAAAGGTACGGCCCTCCAGGAGAAACTGGGGATACAGGAGATGAGGGTTTGAAAGGAGAACCAGGTGATTTCCAGAAAGGAAACCTTATTGTTGTCCCATACGAAAGCCTGAAAGGAATATACGGCGAAAAGGGTTTGAAAGGAGAAAGAGGACCTGTTGGATACCCAGGTGCTAAGGGAGATACAGGAGCTCCAGTAAGTATAACTATTCTACCTACACTTCTAGTACAAAAATAAAACATTTTGAAAGTTATCTTCCATAAAAAGTTGCATTTGGAAATCTCTTGTGAGGGAGAAAATTCCAAGGTTCTTATATAGTGAACTTTCTACATGCAGGTTAATCAAGTTCTTATCACATGTCCATAGTTATTACCGTTTTCGCGAGTATATTTTCATATACACATTGATTCTTACGCTCTTTCTTTTTAATTTCAAGGGTATTCCGGGACGCAAAGGACCCCAAGGCTACAAAGGGGATTTCGGGGAGGACGGCTTCCCCGGCAAACAAGGCAGACTGGGAATTCCCGGATCGAGCGGGGAAAAGGGCGACAAAGGTTCGCCAGGTTTCGAGGGCAATCCCGGACTGGACGGCCCGAAGGGTGTCGTCGGAGAATCAGGACAACCTGGCCGCCCGGGACCTCAAGGTAGAGAAGGAACTCCTGGTGTGTACGACCCGATGTACGACGAAGAAGCCAAACCAGGAAATCCAGGCATCCAAGGACCAGTGGGGTACGTCGGCGAGAGAGGCATGGCAGGCATTCCGGGATTCCCAGGTCCGCCGGGGCCCGTAGGACCAGCAGGATTACCCGGACCGCAAGGAATGCCTGGCACCCCTGGAAAAAAAGGTTTATCTATAAAAGGTGAAAGGGGTCTGGATGGGTTGCCCGGAATCTCTGGGCAAACAGGTCCTCCAGGAGATCCAGGTCCGATAGGGTTCATGGGACCCCCAGGAATACCCGGAGAAACCGTCTACGGGCCACCAGGTACACCTGGTATACCAGGAAGACCTGGATTCGATGGACCTCCAGGAGATAGAGGGGACCTTGGTGAAGTTGGCCCAAAGGGATTCCCAGGGATTGGGGTATCGATAAGAGGACCTCCAGGAGACAGGGGTACTACAGGAAGTCCTGGACCCGAAGGTGATGCGGGTTATCCTGGGATTGATGGATTCCCGGGATTAAAAGGAAAACGAGGAGACGATTGTGGGGTCTGCCGACCAGGTATGGAATTTTTACCATCTAATGATTTATCTTACGAAAAATAATAATACCTACTTGTTCAAACTTTTTCTCCCGAATGAAATTACAACGATGTTATCCAATTAGGATTACCGGGATTACGTGGCGACAAAGGATACCCAGGACGACCTGGTGTACCAGGAATCGTAGGATACCAAGGCTTACCAGGACCTCGTGGTCCCAGAGGACCACCAGGAAAACCTGGCAGACAAGGACAGGAGGGATCTAGGGGGTCCCCAGGGACGCCGGGTATGGAAGGACCGAACGGTCCAGATGGCGCTCCGGGGTTGGTATTGTATCCGGCACCCAGTCAAGTGTTACCAGACTTAGCAGAAATTGGGGAGCCAGGTTTTCCTGGTCCCGTAGGTCCCGATGGACCGCCAGGTCCAAAGGGACTTTATGGCGATGACGGCTTGGTTGGACCGAAGGGAGAGCTCGGCGAGATAGGAGAACCTGGGAGTCAAGGAAAGGATGGGATACCGGGTATTCCTGGACTGCCTGGCTATAAAGGGGAACCCGCTGATATTCCTAAGCAGTTTTTGAGAGGAGATATGGGATTCAAAGGACCAGTGTATGTAGAATGTTTTTTGTTTTTTTTTTTTTAATGAATTTATGAGGTCGCTTTCATCTCTTAGCTGTTTGTCTGTTCGATACATATTTTACAATCGATTTAAACTAACTTCCCAATATGCTGGAGACTTGAAACTTTAAACACGGCTCAGAAATGGTTGCTATAGGAACTCACTAGTTAGAAGGTGCGTGCCAGAAAAATGTGTCATAACACTTAAACATAACATAAATACTTAACATAAAACTTGTCATAACGGCATATGATAACAAACCTGAGTACGAATCACAAACCGTTACTATGAAATGTAATGACAATGATGAAATGAAAAAGAAACTATGAACTAAATGAAAAAGAAAATAAAGATTAATTAAAACACAATTTTTTTAACTAACCATTTTTTCCAAACATAGACTTAACATTTAACGAAGCAATTATTTTAATTACAGTGGTGACCATGGAGATGCTGGACTTAAAGGATTCCCAGGTTCACCTGGCGATGCCGTAGGACCCTTTACTAACGTTCAAGGTGAACCTGGAGAACCAGGAGACGTAGGACTTCCAGGTAAATTATCCGAATTAAAAATGACATTAAAACTTAAATATGAAACTATTATTTTTAAGAAAAAGACACATATATTCTCTCTTTAAATCAAACTCTGTGCCCATTAATTGCATCTTTCAGGTTTGCCTGGATTAAGAGGACCAAAGGGTTTCAAAGGCACTCTGGGTTGGCCTGGATTATCCGGTATGCCCGGAAATGCAGGTATAAGTTTCGAAGGACCTCAAGGATTGAAGGGATACCCCGGAATACGCGGTGATGAAGGACCGAGAGGAACCGCAGGATCACCAGGAAAACCTGGAATCTCAGGATTACCTGGTATTGCAGGTCCTAAGGGAGATCGCGGCGACAATGGTCTAAGAATTCTTTACGGGGAAATCGGACCCCAAGGTCCGACCGGTCCCAAGGGGGAACCTGGAGATTTCGGTCCTGATGGGTATCCAGGTATACCTGGAAGACCGGGTCCCAAGGGAGAAAAGGGGCCTAAAGGAGCTCCGGGTTTTTACGGATCTCCTGGTTTTCGTGGTGCAAAGGGGCAGAGAGGTGTTATGCTGCCTGGACCCCCTGGAGTGGCTGGTAGGCCTGGAGCTCCCGGTAGACCGGGTCAGTGGGGAGAACCTGGACTTAAGGGCGAAGATGGACCATTTGGTCCTAAAGGTTTACCTGGCGCTAAAGGAGAACCTGGATTCGAAGGTTTAAGAGGGGCACCAGGTGAAATATAACAATGCAATGTAACAATTGACACGCATTTAATATTTAAACGTTTCAGGTGACGAGGGTCCTATTGGTTATCCAGGTCACCGAGGTAGAGACGGCATTCCCGGACAACCAGGTTTCCAAGGACAGAGAGGAGACATAGGTTACCCTGGGCCGAGTGGTCCATTAGGTCCTAAAGGTGTACTTGGCTTCCCCGGTCCAAAGGGAGAAAGGGGCGACGCCGGAGATCAAGGTAGTTACGGATATCAAGGAGCTCCAGGTCGAGAGGGTCCACGCGGCGAACCCGGGTTTCCGGGCTTGAATGGGGAGAAAGGAGAATCAGCGTTCAGCGGAGAAAAAGGAGATCAGGGCGACGAAGGGCTTAGAGGACCTCCTGGATTCGACGGTGCTCCCGGATTCCCCGGATCAAAAGGTGTGAGAGGTGATTCGGGAAGGGACGCGTTCGGAGATGCCGGAATCAAAGGCGAACGGGGCGATGAAGGGAGAGCTGGATTACCAGGAACTGTTGGCCCGAAGGGCGTCAGGGGAGACGTAGGAATAAATGGGTACCCGGGCGAGAGGGGAGATGTAGGTTTGAATGGGTACATCGGGAGCGCAGGGAGACCTGGTATACCCGGCTTCAAAGGTATCAGAGGAGAATTCGGATTTCCGGGGATAAACGGCACCAAAGGAGAACGTGGTATTGATGGTGAACCAGGGTTGATGGGCAGGCCAGGTATGCCTGGCGAGATTGGACTCCCAGGCTTTCCTGGTCCTTTCGGCTCTAAAGGTATAAAAGGGAGTCAAGGGTTGCCTGGTTTTGAACCTCGCGGTTTTGGAGAAAAAGGAGATATCGGTGACATGGGCATGACTGGATTGCAAGGTTAGTAGAAAGGTTTTAAAATGCAGGTCGTCATTGAAATGCATGCATAAGTGACTTCTAGAGTTAAAATTTCGCCTATTTAAGCCGACTTGTCTAGAAGTCACAGCAAAGTTTCGTTTCGTTCAAGGGTGTCCTGTAAAAATATATTGCTATATTTACCTTCTCCAGAATGTCCATATTAATCCTCAAAAAACCTTGTAGGTCTCAAAGGAATTAGAGGTGACGTAGGCTTCCCAGGTCCTAGAGGAATAAAAGGCGAAATTGGAGAGACAGGATATCCAGGTTTAGACGGTGAACCCGGTTACCCCGGCTTGCCCGGCATGCGAGGAGATATCGGCCCTAACGGACCTCCCGGAATACCAGGACAGTTTCCAGAGCAAGGGGAACCAGGCAATCCAGGTTTTGATGGAATTCCCGGTAGGCCCGGTCCTAGAGGACAGAAAGGGGCCCCAGGCGAGTTCGGTATCGAGGGTCCGACCGGAAGGGCTGGGATACCAGGTCTAGGTCTTCCTGGGATCAAAGGTGAAAGAGGTGACAATGGATACCCAGGACTACAAGGAAAGCCTGGCCCTGAAGGTTTTCGTGGTAGAGACGGATTACCCGGTCGTCCAGGACGAAAAGGAATGCAAGGAGACTACGGTTACGCTTCCATTTCCTTTAAAGGGGAACAGGGAGACGTAGGATTTAGAGGAGCGCCGGGTTATAACGGAACGAAGGGAGAAAGGGGAGAACCCGGAATAGACGGGCTTCCAGGCTACGAAGGGGCGATCGGCCCTAAAGGATTCAGAGGAGAATTCGGGCTCGAAGGAAGATCAGGTTATGAGGGTATGAAGGGGCACAAAGGAGAACCCGGCGATTGGTCCAGCAGCGCCATCAAAGGGGAAAGGGGTGACGTAGGTCTACCAGGATTCGATGGAGCTCCCGGTCTGAGAGGCAGACCGGGTATGAATGGCATACCAGGATTCAAAGGAATGAAGGGCGAATGGGGCGACAGGGGAGACGCAGGCTTGCCCGGGATCAATGGATTGAAAGGGATGCAAGGGGCGCCGGGTTTGAGGGGGTTGCCTGGTCTGAAGGGCATGAGAGGTCCTCCGGGTCCTAAAGGAGAAGATGCTATTCAAATGTCTGGCCCAAAAAGTAGAGGTTTCTTCTTCACCAGACATTCTCAGTCGACGATTATACCGGATTGTCCGAGAAATACAGTGCGGTTGTGGGAGGGATATTCCCTTCTGCACATCTTGGGAAATGAGAAGTCTCATGGGCAAGATTTAGGTAGGATTTATCAATTGTTTGGTAATGAAGAGACCGGAATTTAATTAAATTTTTTTGCAGGAGCTCCAGGGAGTTGCCTTAGGATGTTTAATACGATGCCATATTTATTCTGCGATATATACAATGTATGTAATTACGGGCAAAGTAATGACTACAGCTACTGGTTGTCCACGACTGAGCCTATGCCTATGACTATGACTCCGATTTATGCCAACGACGTTCAGAAGTATATTTCGAGGTATGGTCACTGGTCAATAGTATATTAGTTCGTCTAAATCAAAATCTATGCTGGAATGTTCCGATTTGTTGATGCATTTTCCTTTTTCCAGGTGTTCTGTTTGCGAAGCACCAACGAGAGCCATAGCAGTTCACAGCCAATCAATAGTTACCCCTCAATGTCCGAATGGCTGGGAGGAGCTCTGGGTTGGCTACAGCTTCCTCATGGTATGTAAATTTTTACACGACGTGGGTTGGTTAATAATTAAAAATGTTTGTGATGCAAGCGTGTTCATTACGTCTCCATAGCTGCTTCTTTCGCCGATATAATTCAGTAGATGTGTGTCGACTAAAAATTTGTGGTAAATTTGATGGTTAGGTTGGGGTAGTAGTTGGACTTGCTTTTTCGTTTTATAGCAAGATGATGAGATTCTTGGTGGGCGTATACTGTGTCATAATTTTACTTACCTTGTAGCACACTGACGCCGGAGCGGAAGGTTCCGGTCAGTCGCTCGTCTCTCCTGGATCCTGCCTGGAGGAGTTCCGACCCAAGCCTTTCATCGAGTGTCAGGGGCACGGCAGATGCAACTACTACACAACGTCGGTGTCGTACTGGCTGGCGGTGATCAACGACTTCGAGATGTTCCGAAAACCGAGACCTGAGACCCTGAAGGCAGGCTTCCTTACGGATAGGATCAGCAGG
The DNA here is from genome assembly GCA_963576515.1 of Cryptocephalus primarius. NCBI lineage: Eukaryota > Metazoa > Arthropoda > Insecta > Coleoptera > Chrysomelidae > Cryptocephalus > Cryptocephalus primarius. The sequence continues at coordinate 12,603,816 of OY754942.1, read as the reverse complement.
TGTGCCGTCTGTATCAGGAAGAGGTTCACGAGGGAGGCGCGGCCGGTGGTAGAGAACCCGAGACCCTACGTATCGGACTACAGACCACCACCACCGCCACGCCCGATTTATGTTTCCCCCAATAATGGCTACAGGAACCTACCGCAGAATATCAGGCAGAGGCAGCGTTATCCGAACTACAGGATAAGGAGACCTCAGAGGGTGCAAAGTCCCGTAACGGAGTAATAAAAGTGCCATTTTCTGTTTGTAAACTTTGTACAGATTTTTAGTTTAATGGATGCTCTATTAATTGTTGCTGATTTAACGAATCGACGCCGTGCTAAAGAACTGCCAGTATTGGTGCTATTTCTTGTAGATACTTAAGGTATTTTTGTATTTTTATTAGAGCCCACTAGTGAAGTGAATAATTTATGTGATTTGTTTTGTAACATATGGTCACTGCCAAATGTAATATTTCGTCTTACCTTTAAATTAAATAAAGTACCTATGTAATAAGTTAACCCACATTAATTGCCGAGTGAATGTATTCTATATATTCATAGCCACGCATTAAAAAATGTAATACGTATGAACTACTTTTTTATCAAATTACCAAAAATTACCGGCAGGGCCGCTGCTTGATGTCAAGGGGTCCACCTGCAACCAAATTTTGACGCCCTATTTTCTAGTTTCGAATAAAAACATTTTTGAATTAACATTTAGAACAAAAAACAACGTTTTCAAAGTACATACAAATATTACAGGTAATATGTATTAAATGGTCGATAACTAATATATGTACATACAAGAACGAATTACATAAATATATAAAAAATTACAGAAATTGGACTTTTCTTGCACTGGCTGCTGCAAATTATGCCAAAGTTTGGTGCATATTTAAATTATCCAGTATTTCAGGCTCCACTGAAATGATTGGAAAATTATTGAATTTTTATTGTAGCATTGTGGACCGTTTTTATTATTTTCGACTTAATAAGAGACCCTCACCAGATACAACTGGAACTAGTAAAGTAAGTATTTAAAAGTATTTTAAAGTATTTTAAAGTAGCATTTAAAAATGTACTGAGAATATAGACATTAATAGTTTCAAACTTCAAACTTCACACTTCAAAGTTTAACTGATATCCTCTAATTAAATGAATCAATACATTTAAGTTATTTGTACGTTGTGCAACAAGGATGTATGGTTCTTTTAAAAATACTACTGATATAAACAACAGCCCCGGTTTTATTTTATATTAGTATAATTTAAAACTAGATAAATACACAAGTTTTAGTACAAGTACTTACACACTCGCGTTTTAGCTAATCAATTGATCCTTATATTACATTTTTCTTAGGAATTGCAATTATTTATCCGTTAATTTTATCTCTCTATCTCTAATACATTTTTCGGAATTATGATCCCTTAATCTTATCAACTCGTCCGATTACAATTATAATGATTGATATCTATCAGGCAATGTACTATATATAACTTTATCACCAGTATATGCAGGGATAGTATAGTGTCTGGCGAATTTTACTAGGTAAGCACGGTAATTATATTTTTTTATAGATGCACGTACCTACAGTAGCGAAAAACGATAAAAGGACTGAACATTGTATGAGAATATAATATTGACTTTAAGATATTTAAGTCTGTGAAAGGGAATTGTAAGCAAGTGTGGTGATTCAACCACTCATTTGTTTTTTCAATTTACAATAATTCATTTTAATACTTATGTTTTAACTTTGTCCTTTGCGCCAGTCATACTTCGTTGTTTATTATTAATATTATTATTACTATTACTAAGCCCACTTCTGAATTAAGTCCTCTCCTTTAATTAAACATCCGAACATTAGTATTCATACAGGAAGATGGCCTGCCTGCTTTATCGCTTCGTTTCAATTACATAATTGTTATAGAACAAGTTGTAGGTGGTGAACGTCTGAATCATTTACGTACATCATAAGGAGGTTAATTAAATCGTCATATTTAAAATTTAATTCGTGTGTTTTTACGTTCGTCCTATTAAAACGCCGCCATAGTTTCGATAGACATTTTTACTAACGCTACAGCACAATGAATCGTGGATGTTTTTTGAAAAATTTTTGCGCGAGGTCTGATCCTACTAACGGAGCTTAAACTACATGTTAACCCCACATTTAAATACATACTCTAATAAACTAATAGGCTAACAAACACAATCCGATCATAACTAACGCACTAAAACTTAAAATTCTCGTATTGCCACCGTTGCAAAGCTTCCTCACTGAACGGACGCTTAGGCTTTTCCTATGGAGTTGGCTTCTGACGGCGTGGATATCGTCTTCGGGTAGATAGAGTTCCCTGGAGAGGATCACCGTATATAACTCCTTCTTCGGTAGAAGGTGACAGAAAGTTAGCACCATATGATTCCCTACGGCCTTTATAACCTGTATGACGCCAGCCAGGTGATTGACTTGGGAATCTAACATTGCTCCTGTAAAATAATTGGGAAAAGTTTCATCCAGAGCGGGTTCTAATTGTTTAATTCATTCATTGTAGGTAATTCTAAAACAACGTTTGTTACTCTTGTAACAAAATTTTTGATATGATTAATACCAATCTGATATGAACGGTAACAATTCTGAAGAAATTCTAATCGTTTTTGGATGGTAAACAAAATCTTCAAGTGTATTTTTCTTTTTACTGTATACTGCAACTTCGACTTCTGATAAAAACAAAAATTCATGAAATTATCTTCGACAAACGGTCAATTTTATGATAGTAGGCATATAGACTAAAATACACATTAAATTTTGCTTTATAATGACTACAATTTAAGGGAAAACCAGTACCATCTAAAGTTATCCATGTCAGATGTATCTAATTAAGCCCTAAAGCAGCATTAAAATAGTAATACTCGGCGCTGTATACAACGAAAATGGCGAAGTGTATTCATTAGCAGCCTTGGTGTTCTACCAGGTGCAATTTAGCTTGCGACATTAGTTAATCAGTATTAATTGGTTGGTGACAGCTAATCAAGTTAGTGCAGTTAAACTGGCCGATCTGCAGGTCAGTTAGTCGATCAATTCAGTTATTACACCACCATTAGTTAATCAGAGGCTAAGATGTTTAATCTACAGCAATTTAGCTTGTAACGTTACTCAGTCATCGTCTACCTGGTCAGTTAAGTTAGTAATTAAATAACTAATTAATCTCAATTTAGTCAATTTAGTCATGACAACACATTCATTTATGTTTTTCTGTATTTTATGCTTCATTAAGTGCTACCCAGCTTAACCTAACAGTTAAATCAATGGACCAGCTCATTAGGGACTAAGGTATTTAATCTATGACAATTTAACTTTCACGCTAATTAGTTAGTAGTTACTTGGTTAGTTAGGTTAGTAAATAAAGTTAAATTAGTCCTTTCCAGGTTGATTACCTAGTCAGTTTAGTCATGACAACCCATTAATTTTTCTGGTTTAGTAAATGGTAGCCAGTTTAACTTGATACTTACGGTGACAAATCAATGGAATAGTTACTTGAGACTATGGTGTTAAATCTATTATAATTTAGTTTTGAATATTAGTTAGTCAGTAATTATCTGGTTAGTCAAGTTAGTTAGTAAAGTTAAACCAGTCAGTTTCTATGCTGGTTAACTAGTCAGTATAGTCATGACAACATATTTACTTCTGTTTCTCTATATTTTCTTCTTCAGAAAGTGCTAGCAACTTAGATTGGTAGTTAGGGTGATGAAGCAGTGAAATATTTAGGGTGCTAAGGCGTTTAATCACATTGGTTGCTTAAGTCGGCTAAAATTGGAGAAATTATTGCTGATGAAACTGTTGCTTATGTGCTTTGAATAGCTATAAATCGGTTTACTGATGCTAATCAATTAAACAACACTTGATTGATCTCAGTTTGGATCTTCTGAGAAAACTAGTAGCGGATCTTTTTGTAAGTAAATACACTCATCAATTTAAAGCAAGTTATGCTTCTTCAGTTGCCTATATGATGCAATCAATTTAAGAAACACTGGATTTACTAACTCATCACATACATTGAGGAGTTGACCTCAGCTTGGGCCTGATCTGAAATCCTCTAAGCCAACGTCACATTTACTCTGATAACTCCAGATTACCGTTGGAATCGCTATTCCCAGGCGAACCAATAATCGGTGCCCTTACCTCCGAATTCCGGTCCGGAACTGATCCAGAACCCTGGCTGGCTCGTGTTGTACCTAACGTGGATCTCCTTGCTGTTCCCGCTCTCGTCCCATATCAACCTCAGGTACCTCTGCTCGAAATAGCGTACAGGGCGCACCCATCCCATGTGCTGTCGCTTTGTCTCTTCGTAGTTCCCGTAGGTAGTGCGGCGGTCATACTCGTACCTCTCCCTCAGCCTTCTATGGATCTCCCTCTGAGTCAGGGGCTGCTCGGTATTGTCGAGCGAACGAGGATAGTACGGCCTAGTTGTGGTCGTTGTCGCATACTGACCGTAACCTGAATGAATGAAAATGAGGTACTTGAAGGGTGTTTGGGAGCGATTGGGGATTTGAGCAAAACTGTGAATGATTTGAAAAACAGGTAGGCTGATAGCACACAAATACACTGAGTACTTCAGGTACCTACGGCCTTATTAGTTTATATAATAGAAAAATTGTGTCATTCCCAAACTAAAGCCTCAGAATATTAATAATGGTTATGTGTTACCTTCTCCATAGTTGTAGTTGTAATTGTAATTTTTGTACAGTGGGCTGATAGTCGATTCAGGTTCAACGTCGTGGCTAATGTGGATTATAGGACAGTTTTCTCGTTTGTCCTCGTACAATTTTCCTTCATAGGTCTCCACGTAGTGATTTATCAACTCCTTACCGAACCAAAGGCCTGTCAGCTAACAAAAAAATTGAAGTATGTTTCAATCTGCTCAATTTATTCATATGAAACACTTTTTAAAAATTTCTTACTTGTGTAATGTCGATGTGGGGTTGGGGGTTGAGACTCCCACAGAAATAGTTCGGATTTAAATCGGTGAAGGCGGCCGTTTTCTGAACGACTATTGAGATCACGAATAAAAGCAACATTTTTAAAAGTTTATTTGAAGGTGGCCGAAGAACTCTCCCGAGACGCCGTCGACTGACTAAATTATAAATTTTGTTCAAGATCTGAGAGCAAGAGAGCGAGAGGGGGAATGTGTGTGCGCCTCGATCTGACTAATTTGAACGGTAGCTTTAGTTAATAAAAATTTAATTAACATGATTTAAAGGGAATATGTAGATGTTGCATTAGCATATCATGTAATGTCAGCACGTGTGGTATTAAGGTGGAAGTTGGGTACTGATTCGTTGGGGTCATGCCTTTGCAAAGAAATTTGAGAAACTTCACAAATTTTTGTGGAAATTGTGGAGTGTCTAATATCTTGACTTAAAACGGATGTTTAGTAAGGGTGTATCCAGTAAAGGGCAGGAGATAAACTAAATGTCTCTGGACTCTGAATTAATAACGCCTGCGTGCCTTACAAAGTACAAAAGATGTGTCAATTTTTACCCACTTTCATGAAAATTCATAAGGAAGAAGGTGTTTACGATTGTGACAGAAATTGTAATGGTCATCCTACACTTGTACACTATATACTACTGCGCACTTCTCTTATCCTAGTAGCGAAAGTTAAACCTCTTAGCTGGTTATAATTTTGATGCTTTGTTGTGCAGATTTGGCCTATAGTCAAATTTTTCAGTTCTCGTACATTTTAGATTTTCAACATTGGAGTAGTGAACAAATGAAGATAATTTTCTAGTGCTAGAAATAAAAGCCTTTTCTCCTTAAGGAGTTTAGCAATTGGAAATTGGGTGGATACCTTACTATACACCCTTACACAAAACTATAGTTGCCTACTTTTAAGTCAAATCTTATGTACGCTGATGATTACTATTATATCAAATATTTGAAAACTCATCACAAAATCCCAACATTCCCCTTGAAAAACAAACAATGGTATTCCATTCATTCTCAAAACACGCGTTACTCAACGGTAAATTCCAATAAAATTATTAACAGATTTCTAAATCATGACGTATGAACGTTGTTTTCGAATAACTATCGATAACACAAGTTTTATAAAGAACAGTCTCAGTACACCATCAGACTCGAATAATGAATGACCGTTATAGTGTATATCTTGTGTATATGTTCTTATAAACGTTTTACGTATTAGTATTCGTTTAGCTAATAAGTATTAATTTATTTTCTTCTGCACAATGATGTCATGTAAGTTCAAGTTTTATTTTCATTTCTTACAGATAAGATAAAAGAATATTTATGTTGAAAGTGGTTAAATCACATACACATAATCATTTTGTTGAAAACTTTTTTTATTGCATAAGATATTAAAACCTCCGGCTACTGATGACTCCGAAATTAAATACATGTTATTTAAACACCAGGATATTATCCCATTTCTTTAAATAATTGTAAATATATTGTTTATTAGCATATAAGCTTCTCGACAGAAATGTTTAATTTTTGATTAAAAATTCTCATTTTACTGGTTTGCATATTAAAAACGTGATACAATTTTAATGTGATACGTACGTTAATACAGCTAGATCGTAAAAGGACGGCGTAAAATAAAATCTACAAAAATCACAAGTTTTATGTATGCCTCTTATTTTCATGCAACAAGTGTTGCAATCAATGCATATCAATATATCAATCATATGCATATCAATGCATATGCAATATATCAATGCATATCAATGCATATAAAATGACAGGACAAGAAATGTATAGAATAGATTGTGCATTTTGTGATTTAGTGTGAACTTGTATAAGTATCTTTAGTAGTAGAGTAGTATAAGTAGTAGAGCAAGTGCATTCGCGTCCTGTACACGATTTTCACGAGACCGTTCAAACACACAAAAGGCTACACGGGTACATTTTAAAGATACTTTTAATCTCATTTTCGACATAGCACCACTTTATACCTTTATCCATTTTGCGTATTTTTCGTTCTGAGATTCCTGTGCTTACTGTCATTTAATTTGAAAATTACGTCATTTGTTTAAACTAAACAAGGCGATTAATCAAAACGACCAACAATACTGAGAATTCGCCTAAAATTCAAGGTTATTCCAAAAATATTTTTATCGATTGATTTTACGTACTGATATAAACATTCCATGGTGTATATTAAGGTTGACTGCTCTCGAGGTTACGGTAGAATCAAGTTTCGCTCTCCCGTAGGTAAGGTTTGCTTATTTTATTTAAGAAGGATGTTCAAGTAGATTTGCCGGATGGTAATAGTTATAAACGCACCCAAATTACAATGTAGGAAGCTTTTAAAGCTAAAGAAAAAATTGTTCTAGACATCAGTCAGTTTTGAATTCATTTCGGGGGTCAAATATTCCTTTATTAGGAAGAATACAGAATTAGCCTTTTTATGATCTATTTGAAAAGATTGAAAGATATTTCTGATATTTAATTTCCACTCCTAGGTTACTCCATATTGCTCCTTCTCTCTTCTGCATTTATTCTGAATCTAACCATGGCCCAGGAACAAAACGAGCTCCAGACCCAGCTCCAGGCGGTCCTCCAGGGAAATGGAGTGTTCACGAAAAACCTTTACCAAGTCCTGGCCAAGAATTCCGGGAACATCTTCTTCTCCCCTATCAGCATTCATGCCGTTCTCGCAATGATCTCCCAGGGCGCCGATGGTGTCACCAAGCAAGCATTAACCAAGGCTTTGAATGTATCTGACGTGAAAACTGTCGCCCTGGGCTACTCGGAGATCTTGAGACGATTGAACTCTGTCAGCGATGTTACCTTGCTCATGGCAAACAAGGTGTTCCTGAAGAGCGGTTACGAGCTCCAGCAAAGCTTCGATGACGTTGTCAGGAAGAGTTTTCACTCAGAGGTGCAGCTTGTCGAGTTCAGTAAGAGTGTAGAGGCCGCTAAGATTATCAATAGTTGGGTGGAGAAGAAGACAAAGGACAAGATTAAAAATCTGATCAGTCATGAGGACTTGAACAACGATACACGTCTGGTACTTGTTAATGCTATTTATTTCAAGGGTGAGTATAATTGTTTTTAATTTATAATGAGTGAAACCTGACAAGTCTATGTGGGCACACTTAATTGTAGGTGTACAAGTCACATGTTGTACTTAAGTCATTTTATTGTGCTGTTCTGAATCAGGTAAAGCATCAAGATTAAAGTTGAGTTGGTTTGTTTCTTCTACTGATATCTGTTCTATGTCAGTTTTTTCAGTTCTTTCTGTTGTACACTCACCTTCTACTTGTTGTACTCGTGCTTCATACACTCCTAGGCAATCTTTTCTCCATCATTCTGTGAATGTGATTTGTTTTTACTTCTTTTCATTTGATTTTATAGTTGTTGTCATTTTATATACTTTTTATTTACATATTTAAGTGTTTTGTCAGGCTATATATCCTATCCTTTTTTGCTTTCGAGCATTCTACTATCGCTTTAAAATTATCTAATGTTTTATTTTCTTTAACTATTGCTTCTTATTTCCTATTTTTCCTTTTTTCATTCTAAGGTCCACTTTATTGTTTGGTATTAGTTTCACTTTCATTTCATTCAAAACTGTTATAACATTTCTCAAACATTCCATTTTTCAATGTTTTTCAGGAAAGTGGTTGCATCCATTCAATGTGCAGGATACACGTACTGAGAAATTCTACTTGAATGCCGAGGATACTGTCGACGTACAAATGATGCACATCACCAAAAAGTTTGGCTTCAAAAATGATGAAAACTTAGATGCGAAAATCTTAGAACTTTTATACACAAACAAGGCACTCAGCATGATTATTATCTTGCCAAACAAAAGGGATGGCATCTCTGAACTGGAAAAGAAACTTGCTGGCGTCGACCTCACGAAGATCACTGAGAACATGTACAATCCCGAGGTGAGAGTATCGTTGCCGAAGTTCAAAATCGAGCAGACGATCGATCTCAAGGATTCCCTTTCAGAGGTAGTTACTTCAAAAGATTTCATTATTTTATTTTCCAATAAACCAAATATTTTACAGCTTGGTCTCGAGAATATATTCAGTGACAAAGCTGATTTCTCTGGGTTGATCAAGTCTACTGAAGGATTGACTGTGAGTAAGGCTGTACAGAAGGCTTTCATTGAGGTTAATGAGGAAGGATCTGAAGCTGCAGCTGCAACTGGTAAGTTTTTGTATGCTTCATTTTTTTCTTTGGATTTTGGTTTTTGTTGGCTTCAAGCTTTCCATTCATTGGTATAATACGTTTGCATTTTGCTAATGCATTTCAATATGGTTGAAGTATTGAATGTTTAAGATAAGTAGGATTAGGTATATTGTCGTAAACTGATCAACACAATCTTCTGCCTTGTAGTATAATTAATAAATGTGTGGGTGTGGGAAATATAAATATCAAGGTAGTAAATCTACACTTAGACATTTTACAGTTGAAATCCATAATTTTTAGCTGATTTGTAGTGATGATTTTGTTGCTCTTGTCACTTTAGAGGAACAATGGTTGATCGTGGCCTAAGCTTTTTGCTAAAGTTCACTTTTGTTCGCAAAGCAGACTCATGGCTTCTATAGCCTAATGTTTTTATTATTGTATCCATTATTTCTTGAAAACGTCAAGAGCATCAAAATCAACTTTATCATCACAGATTAACAACAAATCAACAAAATGTTCCGATGGTATCATCACTATGAAATGGATACTGTAGTTAAAAACGCATTCTTAACGTTTTCCATTGGAATATGTGCCATGTCTTTGTGCTTCTAATAGGTATTTATACTTCTGACACTTTTGATGACTCTTACTGACAACAAAGAAACTACTAAAACCTAACTAAAACTCAACTGCTCGGTAGATAAGTTTTCACTTTTCCCGTCTCACATTTTCATCTGAATTTGCATTTGTTTTTATCATGGAAATTTTTCCGTAGGCATGTCGATTAAATTGAAAAGAAGCGTCCATATCCCAGAAGAATTTATCGCAAACCGACCGTTCGTTATTTTGATCAAAAGCGATGATTTCCTTCTCTTTCACGGGAAAATTTCGGGACTCGGTTTGAGGCAAATAATACGAGACGAACTCTAAGGAGATGACAATTTACTTTCGAATACAACATACCTTGTTAGTTAATCTCTTTAAATTAGGTTTTTGTGGGTAAATTCCGTTTGTATTGTGTGCTTTGAGATAATGTCCCTAACATCTGTGTCCAGAACTTTTGTACTCATTGTGGTTTCTTCTCTTTTTATGAGTAGGTTTCGTAGCAATGGCGAGAATGATGCCGTTACATGTTCAACGAGAAGTTTTCTACGCTGATCACCCTTTCATAATTGAATTAGTTCAGAAGGACTCGACGAATCAGATTTTATTCAGTGGACGTATCTATAATCCAAAGTATTAATTGCACATGCACAGTATTACCTTTTTTTATTTTAATAAGACTATTATATACATACACATTTTTTATTTGAAGTTTTACTAATAAAGTATTAATTGTTGCTTTGAGTATGATTGACTGATTAAATAGCATACATTGGGAATGGAGAAGTTTCCTATTATTGCATGTTGCCCTTCTGCTCTAATCTGCTCTCTTATTGCACGCCCAATAAGAATCGAGCGTTCCATCATTCTTTTTGAGGTGGACGACTTCATTGCCGATCATCCTTTCATATTTACCAAAGTAGCTATGAACAAGAACAATAACGCTCTTCTTGTTTATTGAAGATTCTTGGACTACGCCAATAGTGTTAGAATTTTATAAACTTTTATTTTGAGGCAATGAGAAACGGAAACCATGACGAAACAATGAACACATCTGTTGCATCGAAAATATTTACTTTTTGATAGTGTTCATTGTTCCAAGTATGATTATTATCAATTAAGCCTTTGCTTAACTGATATCTAAAGCCCATTTTAAGTAAAAAGCCTTTTTATTTGCATATTTACGATTCTGTTCTCTTTATTTCCAAAGAAACTAGTTTTTCAATTTTTTTCCTCCCGTCAGGTATGAGAATGCAACTATGCCGCACAATTATCCTGGATGAAGAATTTAGGGCCGATCATCCATTCATTTTTGCCCTAGTCAGTACAAATGAGGAGAATATCGATAACATCTTATTCACTGGAAAAATTGTTGAACTGGGATTGCAATAGCTATCATATTATTTAAACAATGTATACAGGATGTGTGACTCTTTGTGAAGCAAGAGCGAAAGAGTTAGATTTTACCCCATGCTTAGTCACGCGTTCACCAAAAAAAAAGTGGCGTACTGTTATTAAACATGTTACTTTTGGTATTTCACCATTGCTCTAATATATTATGAGTCAGATTTTTGCTTAATTAATTAAGAAACGGAAAAATTTCTTCCTAGCATGCTGCTTCTCACATCGAATTCCGTTTTCCTTCCATTACATCTAAAGTTCGTCAATTAAGTTGATCAACTTTTTCCTCCAGCAGGTTTTGAAGTTTTCTTGAGATGTGCAAGTGCAAGGCGCATAGAAGATTTTAGTGCTGATCATCCTTTTATTTTAGCCATTGCTGCTAAAAGCGAATGGGATATTGATGTTTTGTACATGGGAAAATTTCTTAAAGAATAACTAAAAATTATGATATTCATTAGTGCGAACAATATTTCATATGCATGAGAAGCTTTCTTGGGGTCACTGCGGGACTAAATTCACATAAGAATATATCACTGATTTATTATTAGGTGTGCAAATTAAGTCGAGATCTGGAGCAATATTCAGACCACCACTAGAGTATAACGTAGACCACGGTTTCATTTTTATTTTGGGGCATGTAAAACAGAAAGCGAAAAGAAGGAAAAATAGGAAGATCCTTCCTCTTTTCATTGGAAAAATGGTCCAACCAATCAAGTAGAAATGGTTGAGAAATGCGAGGACTTTCGTTGTAGGAATTGAGCAATATTTATAATACAACGTTTTGGTTACGTTACAAGAGCTGTTTACGAATGAAACCCACTTATTTTTATATACATATATTATACTTTTTGTACTATGTATATTTGTAATTCTGTGTAAGAAACATATAGCTTTTAATTGATTATAAAATGTGGCGATACATTAAAATATGCTTTAGTGTTAAATAGTTTTAATTCTTTACCAAAACAATAAGAAAAAAACCAATGTAACATGACATCCGCGATTTACGGGTACATTTTATAACGTTATAAAGTGTTCAACATTGTTAAATTATTACCATTTCAGTAGTTATTATTACTCTTCAAAATCTCACTTACGTTTTATAATACGTAAAACACCTTTATTAAAATATGTCCAGTACATTCCTATTTTTGATGTATTTATGTCCAAAATGCTGAAATGCTGCTTTCATTACTGAAATATTTTTTGCCAAGTGTATAAAGTCTCTATACGTGTTCAGTTACGTTGTGTCTTTTAGTCTTTTGTTTAGTTATAATATTTCTTTAAATACTATTGTAATTATCAATTATTTCTAGCTTTTGGATATATGGCCATGTGTATGCCGCCACCTCCAGAACTATTTACTGCGGATCGTCCTTTCCTCTTCAGTTTAAATCACAAACAAGATGGCACCTCGAATGTTTTGTTCAAGGGGAAAATTCATAATCCCCAGAATGAGTAACTTGTTTGCAGGAGTACTTTATTCCTGAATGTTTTAAATAGTTCATAACTTTTTGTGGTGTTCATTATAGGGTACTTATTAAGTTACTTGCTTCTTTGCCTATTTTTTTGAATGATAACACTTCATTTGCTACTATTGTAATTATCATGTAGCTCTAGCTTGTGAAAAGGTTCTCTTATCTCCGCCCATTCTAGAATAGTTTACTGCGGGTCTTCAGTTCAATTTGAGTAGCACCTCGAGCATTCTGTTCAAGGGGAAAATTCACAATTTCGATTATAAGGAACTTTTGTTTGGGTACTGTAGTAGTGAATATTTTAAATAGTAATAACTTTTTATACTTACTTTGTTTAATCATAATATTTCCTTTAGTACTTTTGTAATAATCATTATTTCTAGGTTTTAAATTTCAACTCCATTGTCTGCCGCCACCTCCAAAACGGTTTACTGCGAATCATCCTTTCCTCTTCAGTTTGAATTATGTACAAGGTGGCTCTTTGAATGTTTTATTCAAGGGAAAAATTCAAAATCCCGTGGATGAGTAACTTGTTTGAATATATTTTAAGTTGGAATAGCTTTTTATACACGAGCATATACATTATATGTATGTATATGTCTACATAAAAATTAATGTATTTGAACTATTTTGCTTATTAGCTTTTATTGATTTGTTAAGTTGAATCAGTAGATTGTTTCCAGGCGCTTTTCATCGTTCGAATTATATTCAGTCAAAGCTTCGTTTAGGGTTTTTATTTTACAGTAAATTTGTGCATGCCAGGATCGTAGAGAAAACTGCTTTTCGGAAAATAATGTAGTGGTAATGTGGAAAGTTCTTCAAACCTAGATCGTTGTTGTTGACAGGTTATGCTTCAATTCACACTTTCTTCTGTTCCTGGGAATCTCGACTTCAATTTAAGGTACAGACTAATGAAATATTTTAAAAAGTCGCGGGGAGTATAGTAACACGAAACGTAAAATCTCACAAAAACATCGATGAGTCGGGGGTTTAATCAGCTGATCATTTTTGAGTTTGACTGTTCTGACAGTTCTGACGGTAAGGTAATTACCGTGTGTGATAATCATTTTATTTAAGTTATAAACGATATAGCGTGAGAAGTACGCGAAAAATGTTCGAAAATAGGATAATCGGCCTACTCGCGTTCGGCACGCTCTCGATTTTAGCTTTCAATTCCAAAGCAGAGGACATTCCTTACTCGAAGCTCAGCCAGAATGTAAAGACCCCTACACTAAAATTTCTCTATTGGTAAACATTCTACCCATTCTATTGCCCCTGTTACCGGCGTTATTAACCATGAGTTATTGCAGTTACTCCTGCGGCTATAGGAAGATGTATGACCAGTACACATCCATAATCAACCAGAAATATCCCCAAATACTTGTTGATGGAGGCAATTACGACCCGCCAGGGCTTTACATGTTACTGGCAAGAGTAATAGTAAGTTATTATTAATATCGTGGTTATTTGTTCATAATGTTAGACATACATATTTCATGTAATTTTTCATCATGAAGCTTTTCGTTGTTTGTACCTCAGGACACAATGACTAAGTAAAATTTGGCTACAGGAAGTTAATTTAATTTAGTTAATCTTTTTAACTGTATTGACAAAGTTTAGGTCCGACCTTGAGTCTATTTAAAAATAATTTGTTAAAGAAGCTTTGTTTAGTGAATAATTCAGAACTGATTGAAGTTCATAAAATCAATTTGTAAATATTTTTGGACAATTTGTAATGTAGGTGCATCCAAACATCTTTATGTGACGTTAAACCACTAATTTTAAATTATTGTAATGGGATTTGTGTAGCAAGCAGAAAACTTGTTTGTGAGGAGGAAAATTTACACATTAAGATTAAATAAAGAAATGTGGAGCCAAAGTAGAGCAGAAGAGGAACATCTATTTTACTTTAAAGTATCTATGGAGCTATCTTAATTCTCTGATCAGTTTTTGTGTGTACCTGATTATTAAATATGCAATCCAACAATAGAAATACCATAATTGTAACATGATTTTCTGCTTGCTCATGAAAGCTGACTGTTTTGACTTGGCAACAGGAAAATTTCTCCAAAATCTACCTCGTCACTAAACCTGTCTGTATTTTTGAATAATCTTAAATTTTTATTCTTCAGGGCATTCTCAAAATGCTGGTCATAATCTGCATCTTGGCTAGCGTGAATGTGTTTGGATATATCAACCGGCCTCGACCGGCCTGGTGGACGTGGTGCTTGGAGAACAAGATATATGCATGCATGATGCTCTTCTTCTTGTGCAACCTGCTCGAGGGTCAGCTGATCCAGTCAGGAGCATTTGAAATATTTCTCAACGATGTGCCTGTCTGGTCAAAACTGGAGACAGGGAGGATCCCCCAGCCGGCAGAGCTGTTCCAGATCATTGACAGCCACTTTCAGTTTGATAGCAACATCGATAAGATTGAATTGAATGGCGGCTATGCGAAATAAAGATATTTAGTTGTAAGTTACTGTTATAATTTCTTGAGTAAGACTTGTATAAATTAAGCATAAGTGTTTTTCTTTTAAATAAATTTCCATATATTTTTTTTTGTATTGTGATTTCACATGGAAGGAGGCCACGCTTTCTTTTACAGAAATGAGCAGCTCATTATTATAGCAGTACTCTTAGGATCCTGGCTTCTGTCCTATACTATCGATACTTGTTTCGATCAGTATTCTAGACCTTTGTTATGTTAAAGACTAAATTGGTGTGGCATATTTTATGGATGTTACAAGGAAACTCTTTGTTTTTCATGATCATATACCCTTAAAGTGGTGAAAATTCATATTTGGCGCCGATGACAATTTGCTTTATATTGTTTAGTTACAAAACATCAAACATTGTTAGGAGTTTTATTTGTCTAAACGATAATTTGTTCATAGGTATTCAAATCCACCAATAATTTCTAGGTGATTAGTGCATAGATCATAGTCGGTTCAATTTGAGAGCCCCTGCCCCCCTGGCTTTAAAACATGGATTACCTATGCAGTTCAGGATGTGTTCGTGACTGTTAAGTGGAGAACTTCATGAAACGAAATATTAAATGTCAAATTTGGCGCCAATACTGTCATTTACAATTGTTTACGATTTAACCTGTTATTGGAAGTGGTTCCATTTGCGAAACAGATTTTCCGTTGCAATAAAACTATCTGAAATTTCAAGAATGAGTGCCAAACATCCTGAAAAAGCTTTAAATCTAGGTAAGGTAGTAACGAATTAATTCTGTAATTGTGCATGTAATTTCATCGTTTTGTTTAGGGTTGAGAAACATTACAAGACCTCTAAAATACATTTTTCAATCCACGTGGGCCATTTAAATTATTTATCAATAGAAATTACTTGAGTAAAGTGTTAGAAACTATAGACATGTGTCCAAAGTATCCCATGTCCTTTCTATAATTCGATTCCTACAGTACAGCTAATTATGAGAACGCTTTGCTCACTAATGGACTGTAACTTTTTCTATGCGGAATCTAGTTGCCTTGTAAAAGTTAACTGGTGTTACCCACATTATACTATCACATACTCAGATAACAGCTACATTCAATGGACATTCATGATGGACATGTTGGATATCCAATAGAGGGCCGTTATGGTTCAAGGTACATTCAATGGATATCCATTTAATATCCCTTTCAATAAATGTATTTATTTAAAGCACGATATATATTTCTACTTCACTGTTATTAAACCTTTAAATAACTCTTTACAAGTATAAATGTAAATGTGATATATTTTTCTTTTACAGATCTAACTCAGCAACTGAACTTCATTCGATACTTCAATAATTTGCCACAGGTGAGTTAACCACTACTTAGTTAAAATGTACAGTAATTATTTAATTAGTAATTAAAACTTGACATGTTTATCAATGAAATAAATTAATACAATATTGAGTTCTTAACTACATGGTGTGGTATTTCCATGTTAGTTATCCTACAATTTTCTGCTTTAAATTTTGAGCTCCTTGCTTTACTTTGTTCCCAAACTTCTTCCACCATGGTAGATTTTCATCTGTGATGATTGGTGTGGTTTCCTCTATTGTTTCAATAACATCACCAGAAGGATTCACTTCTGATACTGCTATTGCATTGGGTAAAATAGCTGCTTGGGTAGATATCACAGTTTGTGCTTGATGTGCTTGAACAGGGGGTAATCGTCTTCCTTTTACTCCTGAATAAGTATTGGGTGAAGGTCGAACGTTTTGTATCACATTAGCTTGACCAGTTTCAAATGGTTCGATCTCTTCAACTTCTTCATCATCTGGTAAAGACTGTGGAATTCCATAATTAAATCTACTTGTTGTACTTTTTGTAATTGGCAGGGTGCTTGATGTTTCTTCAATCACATGAGGGGTTATATCACTCACATATGGATTATAGCTGATATCTCCCCGATTACCACTGTAGCTGTTGGGTCTATACCTGTGATCTATATTACTGGATGGTTGAGATGCAAGTGGATTTTCACTCACAATCCTCGCTTGGTTTCTTTGGTTGTTTTCATTCACGTGAGCTCTGAGAGTTTCGAGCAGTTGATCTGCAGTGCTTTCAGCTTCTTGCCTTGATTGAGACTGAGAGATCATTTGGCCCTGATCGTTAACCCCAACCCAGATCCCGGTTGCTTCCCTTTCTGGCACCTGTTCCACATTATCCTCGAGAACATTGTTTTCCCTCGGTAGGTTACTTTCAGTTGATGGGTTGTTCACTCTCTGCTGCTCAGCAACCTGGGGTAATGTGCGCAGATTATTTTGTTGCTCAGTTTCAATGAAAGTGTTTGTATTGTGCCTCATTTGCGAGTTGTCATACTGAGGATGTGAATGACTCAACGCATGGTATGGTTGCAGGTAGGACTGTCTTTGTCGTTGTTGCGTGTCATAATAACTGTTTATATTTTGATTTGTGTTCTGTAATAGTAGTTGGTTTTCGGGTTGATAATGTGGGTTTTGAGGCTGAGGATAAAAATTGTTTGGCTGTTGATTATTACCATATTGACCACCTGCTGGTTCCACAACAACCTGTTGGGGTCTATAATTATATGGTACATATCGAACTGGTGGCGATGGTGGTGGTGGTTGTGGTGGAGGTGATAGAGGTGAGATATAAAACTCATCCTGTACTTTCTGAGTGTTGTCGACTTGCTGGTCGTGGTTAACAGTATTTTGGGCTGAGGGCTGCCAATTTTGGGATGGAACTTGTTGGCCGTAGCCAATAATAACCTGATTAGGTGGTTGCAAGTTTTGAGAAGGTACCTGCTGTCCGTAACCGAAAGTATTTTGAGTTGAGGGCTGATTTACTGGTGTTGGCAAGCTTTGTGGTAGAGCCGACTGATCAAAGCCGAATGTATTTGGACTCAAAGGTTGATTTACTGGTCTATTTTGTAACGGAATTGGCGGTACCTGTGGCTTCTGAGTGGTTCTGTAAACTAAGTTATCGTTATGTAGTTGGGATTGAGGTTGTAGAGGCGAAACCAAAGGAGAATATGGTTCTAATGGTGGATCCACTTGGATCAATGGTCCAGGTGGATTGAACTCATCTTCAACTATCTGGCCTTCGTCGTCGTGATCTATTAGTTGACCTTCTTGGATTCCTCGTCCTACATTTGGTTTCTCAGTGGTTCTGTAACCTAAATTATTGTTCTGTACCGAGGATTGAGGTTTTGGTGCAGGGGGAAGAGAAGATGGTTCTAATGGGGGTAGATTGAATTCATCTTCAACTTTTTGGCCTTCGTCGTCGTAATCCGTTAGTTGACCTTCTTGGATTCCTTGCCCTACATTTTGTTGTTCATCTGCAGTCGATATCTGTGATTGTACAGGTTCAATACCAGTAACTTGGCTTTGAGGTTGGAGTTCAGTTTCTATCTGTTGTGTGTCTTCATCGTCAGTGATTTGTCCATTAAATTCATTACCTGGCGAATTTTGATTATATTGATATGGTTTGCGTAAAGGTAAAGTTTGTGATGGTGGCGAAAATTCATTGTCTACTTTTTGGAAGTCATCTTCATCTTCAATCGTTTGCCCAAGAAGTTGATTTTGTTCTATATTTGAATTTGATTGTGACAGACCGACATATTCTAAAGGCTCCTGCTCATTTATCAAGCTGACTGTGACAGGCTTTTGATATGTTTCAATATGTTGTATGTCATCGTTTTCAATCTCTTGCCCTAAATACTCTGAATTCTGATTTTGACTTTGAGACCAACTGATAGGAGCTTGTGGCCTTGAGTGAAACTGTTCCTGATCATCATGGTCAGTTAACTGACTTTGGACTTGTAATTTTAACTCGTCTGTTAGCTGATTCTTTATATTCCTAACCTGCTGTTCGTTTAGTCCTAAAAAATCATGTATGTAGTATTCACTTTGTGCATTTAAAGCGTCTGTAACGTTTTGGTGCACATCATTGACGATTTGTCTGTCGGTTTTCGAATAGTTCAGTAAAAGCTTATTGCGTTGATGTTCCTTTATGGCCCGTGACAATTCTACTGACAATTTATCCCTTAAGTACTTTATAAATCTGATTTGTCTCTTGTTCAATTGGTCTGATTGTGAGTTTTCCAAATATGAAGGAGTGGTCGAGTAAAGCAAATATGAAGACGTAGTCGAGTAAGGCAAATATTCGACTGGTCTTCGTTGGCCATAGGTCTGCCTATCAATTGAGGAAACGTGATGCGCCGTGCTGCTTTGCCACGAGGAACTGGACTGATAACTTCGTTCTACTTTGTGTTGAAAGTTTTCCCATAATTCTTTGTAGATTTTATCTTTGAGTGCGAGAAACTCGGCGTCATCTGTGGGTTTACTAGATTGTGTGTAACTACTCGAGCCATCTGCGTAAGCTTCTCTTAACTTCTGAGTCACGTTTCTTTCTAACTGATTTGAAATTTGCTGAATGTAAATCTGAGACAGTGTTCTGGAACTTTGGCTGAGTTCTTTATATTTTTGTACTGTGTATTCCAGTTGCTGCGAAAGGTCTTTTTCTATTGCGTCCTTTACTACTTCCTCAGTTCGTTTGTTTGCGTGCAAATCAGAAGGCTGAATAACCTGAAAACAAACGTTTTTGTAGACAAATTCGATCCAGTTGTATTTTTTTATGATATAGTTCTAATTTAAATGATTGAATTCAAAGCTTCATTAGCGGAACCTTTACGTAGTCTTACATCCGTACATAAAGCCATTTTATGGCATTGACACTTTAGGCAGTTCGATTGATAGAAATTGAACTCGCTAAAGGATTTTAAACTTGTTCAATGTGTCGATGGAGTATTAAAAAAATAAATATGGCGAATTTTCATCAATGCATTTATTGTAAATATAAAATTACATTCATCACAGATAAAACGCGTTAGAAATAACGTGAATCTAAGATGTTATTATATTTCCTAAATGAAAGCAAATATCAGTCTTGTGACTATGTAAAAATTCAATTTATGCTCTAACAATTTTTACCTGTTGCGCTGAATCCTCGTTTATGTTTCCCTTTGAAGCTGCGTTTCGTACAGTTGTAGAACTGGTATCGTGTTTCAATTTTCCATATTCCAAATCTTCAACCTCTGTTAATTGTGTATCAGAATTTCCAGTGTCTCCAGTGTCAATTTGTTGTTGGCCAACTTCAAAATTTCCGAACTCTTCATCTTCGATTTGTTGAGTGTCATCGAGAGTGTGCTGTCCTAACTCACTATCACGTATGTGATATGTATCTTTCGCCTGTTGCCCAACATCCATTATTTGCGGGACATTATCGGCTTCGTCCAGTTCTAAAGTTTCTTGTCCTAAATCTTCAGCCTGTTGATCAGGCGAAGGGGACCTGTAGGAGCCACCGTAGTTGTGTCCGTAGCTGTTTCCTTGATTGCGGTAGGGTTGGTAAGCGTTTCGTTTTGCTCTGTAACTATTCGGGTCGTCGTGCATGCAGTCTTCGCCAACCGCAACTTGCCCGCCGGATCGGTACTGTCCCATTTGGTAGTTGTCCCTAACCGGTCGGTAGTTGGCATGGCCGCCGCTGCTGTATGCCTGACCGCCACTGCTGTATGCCTGACTGCCACTGCTGTAGCTACTGTAGGATGATTGGAAGTGCTGTTGCAAGTTCTGTTCCAGTTGCTTCATCAGATTGGCGAGCAACTGGTCCTTCATACTTTCTACTTGGCCCTGATTGTAATTCCCTGACGCCGACCAGGAAGCACTAGCACTGTATTCCTGGAGGTGTCTCGAGACGTTTCTGTTTAGTTCGTCGCCGAGTTGCCGCAGGGAGGCCTGGTACGCTTGCGGGTTTTGGCTGCCTGAGCTGGCGGAGTAAGTGTTGTAGTACTTGGTGAGCGCCGAGTTCAGCTCTCTCTGCAGCTCAGATTGGAACTGGCTCTGGAGCTGAGCGATGTTGCTGCTGGCCGCCCCACCGCTAGTTTCATATCCCGTGTAACTAGAACCCGAAGAGTAGCCATATCGGTTTCCTCCACCTTTGGTGTAGATAGCGCCTGAGCTCACAGGGGTCGAGACGTAGTAATTAGGAGTCGAATGATAGTAGGCAGGTGTCGAGTAGATGTACCGTGGGGTACTGTACGTATACCTTGGGGTAGTGAATACTTCATATCTGGGAGTGGTGCTGTACACGTAAGCAGCTTGCGTGCGCTGAGACCGCTCATACCTAAAAAATACTTATTTAGTGTGTATGCTTTTTTACGTCCATTATGTAGATCATTCAAGGTTTGAACTTTATGAAATTGTATACAATTAACTAATGTACTAATAATTAACAATTAACTAATGTAACTAATAAAATCAAAATGTTCCATGCCCTTCAAAATAAGCAATAACAGACTACAGCAATCAAAAATTTAAATATCTTGGTGTTGGAAGCTACATTCTCTGTATTCAACCAAGCTTCATAACGGGACAAGCCAGAAGTACTTGTATTTCTAAGTAACCTTGCTATATACATCTCAATTTACAGCTAACAGTAAAGTTGGGAGTAAATGCTATATATAATTAGCATTGTTATAGGGAGCAGAAACATGGAAAAACTTGTAATCGTATCACCTTCTGCGTCATGACAACTCGTGCATCTTTCAACTAATCACAAGAGTCCTCAAAAATGGAGGGTACAATGAGATTTTGAACAACCTTTACCGAGGGCATAGAACAAATTTTTCATTGTAATTGTTAATCTTCATTTATGGAGGATTAAGAAATAGAATGATAACCCTGCTTCTCAATCGTTGGTACATATGTATGGTGGAAAAATGGACACTCCAAATACGCAGTCTACAAAGTAGGTATTCAAGTTGAAATTGGCAATACCTTGAACCTACTGGTTGGTACTGCAGATATCTTTCATAGGCTGACCATGGAAGGCAAATGATTGATATTAGAAAACGATGTAGTTTAGTCATGTTCTGTGCTGCCTTGAGAAATATCCACCACATCCTTCAACTAATCCCAAGGGAAAGATAGGACAGGATTATATTTTGAATAACTTTTCTATTTGCAGAGGAAAGCGAAAAGTTTGTCGTTTTCGACTGTTAATCTTCATTAACGGAGGCAGTACAGGGTGAAGAATGACTAGATTATTTCTCTTTTCTCGAGGGATGAATATTCTATAGGAACAGCTTCACTTTAAACATCATAATCAGAATATTTTTTTAAATTTTTTTCCTTACCCAGTTTTGTACGACTGGAAAGTTTCGTTTAACTTCTGTATCAAATGCCGCTCCACAGTTGCTTGCAGATTCTCAAGGTCTCTTATGGAGTAATTGGAATCCTCAGAAATCTGTCCGTTAGGTCCGACTGAGTACATGTATCCACTTCTCTCCACTTGCGTCCCGTAATTGTTCCTAATGTGCTCCTGGATCAGGTATGTTAGGTTGTTCCTGAGTTCATTCTGTAATCTTTGGAGAACTACATCTGTGTTAGCGAGTTGGTATGCCTGACTCGAAGAAAAGTATTGCCTGTACACTTCGTCCAGTTGTCGGTTTAGGATCACGTCAAGAT
Source organism: Cryptocephalus primarius (assembly GCA_963576515.1). Classification (NCBI taxonomy): domain Eukaryota; kingdom Metazoa; phylum Arthropoda; class Insecta; order Coleoptera; family Chrysomelidae; genus Cryptocephalus; species Cryptocephalus primarius. Next base: position 12,581,202 of record OY754942.1, on the reverse strand, counting down.
CATTTTGGATCCGCGTTAGGATGCTCGTAATGCTTTCCGGGTTAGAAATGGGTGTGTATCTGGCGTGAGTATTGACTGTGGAGTATCCGGTATGGCCATCTATTAGGTATGCTGGCCTTGCTGTCGTATAAGTTACATGGGGAATAGAAGGGTATATGGTCTGGTAGGATGTTGGTCTGATAGTTGTTGAGTAACTACCACTAAATGAATGTGAGGAGCCCTGGTGACTTTCTTGGTAGTACCTAGAAGAAAATAAATGTCATTTCAGTAACAAATCGTCATCATGTATGTTTCCATTTTATAAACTTTTGTAATACAGGTAGTTTTAACGAACCTTTGATTGTATCCAGTTCTCAACTCGTTTAATAAAGCGGTCTCCATATCTCTCCTGAGATTATCTAGGTCTTGTTCATTGTAATTAGCGTTGGACTGCAATTTTCCGCCAACTATAGAATAAGACATCCCGTTTCGAATACTTTGTTGCCCGTAAGTGCCCCTGAGTTCGTTCGTGAACCTCTCGCTGATGTTTTGTCTCACTTGACGTTCCAACTCGTCTAAATCGAGCCTTTGCTGAGAGTAAGCATTGTGCTCTCGAATTTGCTCCTGAAGTTGGCGTTGTAAATCGAGTTGAATGTTTCGGGCAAGGGATTGGATATTTTGGCCGTAGTAACCTCTTGAGCCGTAACTACTTGCGCCATAATTCGAACCATACGCCGCGTTACTGCCATAGGTACCTAACACAAACAGTAATTGGTGAATTGATGGTGGTTTAATCGTATGCAATTGATTTTAGTGTTACTTAAGGTTCCATATATTTCGGTTGTTTTACTCAGAAATTCCCAACAATCATTTCATGGACTCATGCAAGGTTATTGTTTGCGATAAGCTGATATATTTATTTTTGGATTAATGCGATAATCGGTTCCTTGTTATTAAAATAAATCCGAAATATTGTTTAATACTTTAAAGAGAATAGCAATTAAATGAAACATGTCATTATTACAAATGATTAGTATGTAAAATGTATATGAGCAGCACCTGCGGAATAACCTCCAGAATAACCCCCGGAAAATATTCCTCTACTCCCCGAAATATGATCACTTGAAGCTATACCTTCTGCTGCATAATTATTCGACCCGTATGCGGCCCCACTACCGACACCTCCACCTTCGGCATGCATCTGTCCATAAGAGGACATGTCCGAGTTCGCATTGTATCCGGCGTATTGGCCGTTCCTCAGGTTCGGATTAACATATTCAGAATGTTCGCTATTGGCATCGACTACAGGTTTCTCCCTGCCCTCCAAATCGCCATCTTTACGATAGTACCCTTGATCGTCTGTGCTGCGCTGTAGCTCGTTGTTCCTGAAGGATTTCGAGGAGGCCTTGTAGTTGTACTCTTGGTGGTAGTGACCGTTGGGAGCAGCCAGTGCTGTTCCCAGTACTGCCACGCACAGCAGCGCTAATTTCATTGTAAACTGGAAAGAAATGGATGCTAATTGAAATCATCTTTTGTAATCGAAGTTACTGGCATGATGCCTCGTGACAATAGAGAAAGCCAAGCCGTGTTAAGCAGATAAGTCGTTGGATTTCTTTGGATTTAGAGCTAGTAACATGTGAAAGTTGGATGTAAATAATTTTAAAAATTCAGCTACAAAGTTATTCAAAAGGGTGTCTCACAATTAAGAAAAATTTTTTTATCTTCTCCTAATTATCACCAATTAATTTATTTTATTATTTTTACGCATTAGTATAATCAATACTCTACCATATATATTTTTTTCAAGAATTTGAACCAAAACTTTGTGCATTTAAATCTAAACCGATCCTCTCACTTGTGCATTCGATAAATTTTAAACGTCTCTTACATCAGTGTTGTTTATTTTAGATTATTGCGTACATGACGTATAGTTTTGGAAAAGTTTTCGGTTCAAAAAAAAATAATTACGAGCGCATGCAGGAATTTTATCTCCCGAGTTCATATGTCAATCAAAACAAAAATATATGCGCGATAAAGTTAAAGATTGATTTCGCAGTTAATTGTGATAATTATTACAGCATCAAGGATTGTAGTCCAATTAAAAAAATTAATTGATTTAAAATTTTGCCTCATATTATAGCAAATTAAATTTTATCACGTTTTGCTAGACTTTATGAATAAGTACTAGTCACATTTATTTGTAAAAAATTAATTGTGGTAAATTTTTATGCTGTATTAAACCGAACTAATGATTAGCACACAAAAATATATTATTTTTAGAATGTTACTTACATCTTCTCTTGTAGTAGGTACACTTATATTACGAACACATTCGAACAACTGATTGCTCTCATCTTTACGCTACACATTATATATGTATTGAAAGTTATCATTTGACCCTCTTGCTTTTAGTATCACATTTCTTGAAATTAATTAAATATGAAAATACCAGTAAACAGTCTCAAGTTGAACTCATTTACTAAAATACCTCACGATATGTATACATACATATGTATTTACGATGTAGATTGTAAAATTGATTATTATTTCTAGAATGTTGCTAAACTTTAATACGAATCTTCATTCATTTTGGTTTTTCTTTTCTGAGAAATTTATACAATAACAGTAGTACCGTGTTAACAGCTATCGGTGTTATCATATTAAAAATTATTGGTTTAACGAATTGATTGATGCAAATCTACAATTAATGGAATGAGCAGGGAAGACCGACATTTTGTTTTTCATATATTTGCCCTCTTTTACTTGCTTTGTTGATGTCAGATAGTTATGTAGTTACACATACAGTTAATACATTGTGTATCTGAAGGTATTTCTGTTCCTCAAGAAATTGGTATTATTAAAGTTTGTACTTTGCTTATTGTAAAGGGCCTAACCGATTAAGATAGTGGAAATTCCCCATGATACTTCTAAAAAATAAAAAATTCCCTACTGTATAGATTACAAATCATAACTATAGTTAAATGTTTAGGCCCTATGCTCCCCATAACGTAAAAAAATTCAAATTTAGTTTTTTGACGATATTTGCCGTACATTTTATCATAAAACATTACATTTTTCGTATCTTTAATCACCACCATCAAAAGAAAGTTTTTTTCGATTGTTAAAATACATTATGTTGTAAATGTAAAAAGTTTAAACGTAAAAAGTATGACAGATTCCTATATGAATTGGAGTAAAAAAAAAAGGTTTCCCGTAATCAGAAATATCTCTATCGAGAAAAACATTAAAAAATACATAAAAATGCGATTTTTGGAGCTCTTGTGGGTCTAAAATTTTGGCCAAACATTATTATTTTTGATGATTCTATGAAGGTATATTATTGGTTTTTAAAAGGACCGGAAGCACTCTTCACTATCGTAACCGGCTAAGCCCTTTGTATCAATTGAAAATGAAATTTGTTTTTTTACTAATTTTTTTGATCGAATATTAGCCAATATCCAAATGGGAACAATTATTTCTTTTTGGGTCATGGCATTATCATGTCTGCGACATGTTTATCTCCATTATTATTGCATTTAAATAAAACAAAATAATGTCAAGAGCAAGACATGAATCTATTTTAGACGATGTCAAAAAAACATATTAAAGTGCAAACACTTTTATGACCAGTTAAATTTTCTAAAGTATTTCCCTTACAATATTTAATTAGAAAATTCTTGGAAAAAATTTTGCTTTAATCAATTCCTTTCGAATATTAATCATGTTTCAATTTTTTTTTTGTTTCAGAAACCAGCAACGACCATCCGATTTTTCAATCGGACGGAGTATTATTCCATTCATGGCGATGATGCTGTTTTTGCGTCGAAACATCTTGGACTACCCCTCAAAATTATGGGAGACCAGCCCCAGTTGAGTTACATGACTCTCAGTAAAGGTCAATTTGAAATATTCCTGAGGGAGCTCCTGCTGGTGAAGCAATACAGAGTGGAAATTTACATGAAAACGGGCAAATCGGCAAATGATTGGAAGCTGGAGTTCAAAGGTTCACCAGGGAATTTGCAGCAGTTTGAGGATATGCTGTTTGGAAGCGGCAGTGTGGATTTTACTAATTGCGTGCTTGGTATAAAGATATGTCAGAATAAAGTATGTATTATTCTTTTCAAATTAATTCTTATTGAATTTTCAAGAAAAGATGTCATGTGTTCATGGTATAAGCTTTGAATTATAATTTGAAACAAGTAATGAAGTAACAATTTAGATAATTTTCATTAGAGGCTGAAGATAACGAGATTATCGATGAGACTGTAGAATTGTAATTGGACTATACATCTAAAAAGTTGTCAGCCATAGAATAACCATCATTTTATCATATTCAGCTGTTGGTTATTCCTAATCCCAAATCTTAGGTTAGTTGATTTCGTGTTCCTTTTTCTGCATTTGTAATTCTTTCATGCAATGTAAATGGTACTTCCATTTACAGGACACAAATTCAGACATGAAACAACACAGACGAAGTTACACCATCAGGCAGGACTTGGATTTTAAATTATCAGGTCAAAGTATTGTTCTCTTGTTCCACCAATGTTTATGACACAAATCATAGTAACAGCATGTAAACTTGTAGGAAAAGTCTATTCTAATACCAGATTTTTCCTCTATCATCCAGAGTTGTAGATTCAAACCCTGCCTAATGCTGGCATATTTTCCAGATTGTTTATTGCCTGAAATTGTGTTCTTCAAAACAAAACAACCGATGCCTGTTAAAACTTTTAAAAAATTTAATTTTTGTATGCAGAGTTTGGCCGTTTCCTGTGTAAACGTAACCGAAGCAAGATTTGAAGTTTGTGAGATAACCGACAATGAAACCTTCTCCGAAATTCAAGGAATCGTCGCGCAAATTGGACCAAGGGAATGCGTGTTACCTGCAGGGGACACGCCGGACCTGATTAACCTGAAAACGATACTTGAACGTAACAACGTCTTGGTCACAAGAGTGAAAAAATCAGATTTCTCGACAGATGAATTATTCCAGGACCTGAACAGGCTGTTATATTTCCATGAGGATCAGCAGAGAAACGCTGCATGCTACACGGAAACCAGCCTGAAAGAAGCGATGAGTTGTCTTCAGGCCGTCATCAAATTCTTAAATTTGACTAGTGAAGCGAAAAACTTCAACTTATTCACTTTGCGTAAATTGGAAGCTAACAGATTTTTAAAGCTAAACCCTGCAGCTTTACATGCTTTGAATATCTTCCCAAATGTGAAGAAATCAAAAGTATCAGAAAGAGTTTCTACAAAGGTTGCAAAATACAGCAGCATTAAAGGGGTTCTAGATTACTGTATTACTTCTCAAGGGCGTCGACTTCTAGAGCAATGGTTGAAACAACCGTTATTGGATCAGAATTTAATTAACGAAAGACTAGACATTGTGGAAAGGCTAATTAAAGAGCCAGAAACAAGGACACAAGTCACTAAGGGAATTTTACCAAGACTTACAGACCTAATGCCATTAATTAAGAAGATTACTGGCAAAAAAGCAAAATTACAAGACTGTTTCATGGTCTACCAGACTGTATACAATTTGCCAGGGTTGGCGAAAGTTTTGAGAGATACAATGGATAAATGCGTCATCAACATACTAGTAAATCCTTTGGACGAATTCATTTCAGATATGACGAATTTCCAGCAGATGATTGAGGAGACGCTGGACTTCGAAATGGCCCAGAAAGGAAAGTTTTTGATTAAATCTAGCTTCAGTGAAGACTTGGAGGGTAAGTTTTTTGCAATCAAAATTTTAAAATGTCACAACTTCATCACTTATCTTCTAACCTAGAGTTACAAGAAAAAAAGGAAAAGCTACAGGAAAGAATGCAGAAAGAACTGTCCAAGGTAATTCGAGACCTAAACTTCGAGTCTGGAAAAGGAGTAAAATTGGAATACACAGAACAACTCGGGTACTTCTTTAGGGTCACTCTGAAAGATGAACGTGCACTGAGAAAACACACCGGTTACAAAGTGTTGGCCACACTTAAATCAGGAGTACGGTTTGCAAGCGAAAAACTGACTGAACTAAATGAAGAATACAAGGAGACAAATAAGGAGTATGAAGAGAAACAACAGGGTATTGTTGATAAGATACGAGAAATTGCAGGTAAGCCACTAAATAGAAAACAATAGTGGTAATCATTTTCTGTTTCCGAGGAGTTGAGAAAAACTTCATTAAAAATTTAAAGTGTCCAAGGCACATTTGGGAGGTTAAAAAAAGTGAAGAAACTCGAGCGTTTCTCACAGTTTATTTTAACAATATTGAGGAGTAACATTGACTAGAGTACATTCCCTATCAATTTAATGAGTCATGTTTTCAAAGGACTGATTTACATTCATGGATCCCGATAGTAAATGCAAGAAGATAGTTTTTACCTTTATACCTAGTTTTCATAATGTGACCTCTACATATCCATTGAATGAAAAATTAAAACCTTATCATTCAATGCTGGTAGGTAGATTAGCCCTCGCAGTAATCATATCTGTTGGTTTCTTTAAAATTGAATAACAATTTTAATGGTTTTCCCCATTTATTTTACTTCAGATGGATACGCTGAGTGTTTAAGGAACCTTAACAACACAATTGCCCTGATAGACGTATTTGCATCTCTTGCTACCGCTGCAGTTTCCGCCCAGGTCCTTTATGTAAGACCGAAAATACACCCGATGGGTACAGGCATCCTCAAATTGACCAAGGCTCGTCACCCGTGCCTCGAGACTCAAGAGAGGGTCTCATACGTTCCGAATGATGTTAGCTTCAATAAGGACGGTACGCTTCTTCACATCGTAACGGGTCCCAACATGTGTGGCAAGAGCACTTACATGAGAAGCATAGGGGTATGCGTGCTGATGGCGCAGATTGGAAGCTTTGTGCCCTGCAGTCAAGCCGAGATCTCTATAGTTGATGGAATATTCGTTAGGTTAGGTGCAGAAGACTGTCAAGCGAAGGGACTGTCGACGTTCATGATGGAAATGATTGAGACCTCCTCAATTTTAAAGGTAAGGTTTCTTAATCTTGTGCTGTTGCATATTCGTCAGTGAAAAACTTTTTGATCACTTTCATATGTTTGATCTGCAATATCTTACTGTATGTATTAGTTCTCCTGCAGATCTTAGTGCTGTCAGTGTTTGATGTTGCAAAGCCATGACATCTTTCTACCAGTCCTCTTCCTTTACAGTCATTTACTGTAGAAACTACTATCAGATGTTCTAAATATGTATTTTCGTGCGTTTTATTGCTGTCAGCAGTTCCTCATCTTCTGTTACAAGTGTCAGAATTTCTTATGTTGTTCTTTGAAATTTGTTACTTCTAGCTTAAAGTTAATTTTAAAATCTTTTGTTACCCTTCTTAGAACGCCACTGATAATTCCTTAGTGATCATTGATGAACTGGGCAGAGGAACATCAACTTATGATGGATTCGGGATGGCATGGGCAGTATCAGAGTAAGTTAAACAAACACAACCAAGAGAAACATCTACTATTGGGCTAATACCCCTACTGGCAAATAATTGAACTGTTTGCTCCAGTATATATTATAAATATTTATATAATTTCAATAACTTCAAAAAAGGCTACTCATGACCAAAAAACTTTAAATCGATTTATGAATGTGACATATTACATCACAGCAGTTAAGTAACTTTAGTTGTGTTAATTGAAATGCACTATGTATTGCTAAATCTTATTAAAATTTAAGGTATCTAGCTACGAAAACGAAGTGTTTTTCATTGTTCGCTACTCACTACCACGAAATCAGTGATCTCGCTGATAAAGTAAGCGCCGTAAACAATTTACATGTTACGGCAGTCACAACAGATACCACCATCACTCCATTGTATCAGGTCCGTGAAGGGGAATGCGACAAAAGCTATGGGATACATTGCGCTAGACTTGCAGGTTTCCCGGAGGATGTCACAAAGGTTGTAGAGGCCAAAGTAAGGAATTATTTTATAGAATATTTTTTGTAGGAAGCCGAAGAGGTTCTAAAAATGTTGGAGTTCCAGAGTGGTTTGAAATATGTATCAGACTATGAACCACCTATAAAAAAAAGAGTAATTGCAGTAAGTTTTGCTGTTTCTATATATTGAAATAGTGTTTCAGCATTTGTGTTACATAACTACATTTTAAACATCGAAATATTTTTTAAGCATATTTACTAACTCTTTTAGGAAGGTGATGCTTTGATCAAAGATGCATTGACAAAAATAAAGTCCATAAAAGATCAAAACAGTGAAGAATATGCTATGACCAAGAAGAAATTAAGAGAGGAGTTACTTGCTTCAGGAAATATGTTCATTAAAGGACTGCTTCAGGCTTCATAATTAGCTTGTGGCATTGAAAATGTTCCTATATCTCTTTGGTTTGTTACCCATTACTTTTTAATTACAGCTCAGTAGTGAAAGATAAATTTGTTTTCCCGTATGATGTGACCTTTAAAAGTTTCTAAACTCTAAATATAATTGTTAAATTAGGTGATAACGTTTCAACTGAATCGACTTCAATATAGGAAATCAATTCGTTAAGTATAAAACGCAGTAAAATAAAAATTAAATTTATTTAACAAATCAATTTCGTACTTTATCTACCTAAATCGGTAACGTGGTATATTACATTGTTTACTTAATAATCTCGATTTTATTGTTTTTCTGTGATATCTGCTTTAATTGATTTCAATTCACCTATCATATTCAGAACTTTCCGAAGTCTCATCTGCACGTTAACGGCTTCGACGGCCCTCGCCAAAGCCCTCTTGAATGTGCTCTGGGCCAGAGTAAGGTTCTGAGGTACCAATAAGCCGAACCACTTTAGAGGATTGGGACCGGAGGACTCTTCGGAGTTCAGTTCATAGCCGTCTTCCTTTGCATACACTTTAACGGTAGAAGTGAATTCAGGACTGTTGTCAGAGGGCAACTGTAGAGCAGAAACATTGTTCACCCCCATAATATATCTGGACTTGGCCAGATGGGACTCGCCCATGGACATCAGCTCCTCCATTTCCAGCTTGGTTCGAATGTGTTCCTCAATCAATAGAAGGGAATCCAAAGTGAGTTTGTCGAGGGTTTCATTGATTTTATCCAGGTTTTCGGTCATTGTCTTTAAATACAGTCACAGGATTTACGCCTAACCAATAAAACACAAGACTACAGAGTTGGAACTTTATAGGTTAGGTAAAAAAAAATGTGAAGTGCTGTGAACTCTTATTAATTTTTTTGGTTTTCTATTTTCATAACTTTTAAAAGTAGTATTAAGATGAACGCCAATAAAGTGCTTCGTTTTGGAGATTTTAACTCAATTTGTCGCTTAGATATGAAATTCGAAGAGCTGTGGGAATTCGATTCAGAGTTTTATCAGTCTTATCAATATACCTGAACTAAAGGTAATGAAACTTTATCATATTGTACCTTTCTAATAAATCTATTTTTCAGGATCAGATCACTGCTGGAAACGTTTTGGCGGAAAGAACTGAAACAAGGATAGATGATTAATATTGAATCATGTGGATTAATGGAAGAGGAAACTTTGGATCTAATTAAATTATTTAAAGACAGTAGAGTAATGGGAATACACTCCTTAAATGCCAAACACTATGAGAATTTAAAAAAAGAGATTTTATCAAATTTCAAAGATCAAATTTTAGAACAAATTCTGAAAACAAGACCATTAAAGAAACATAACAAACAAAGAGAACAAAGGGCAATTCAAAAATCTTTATCAATGTTTTTGTGAGATGCCAGTTAAAAGTTCAGTTTTCTGTGCATACAGACAATAGACCTTCACTAAATGTTCATATTGTAGTGAAACACTTAAAATATTCCTTGAATTGAACCCTTGGCTGTGGTTTTCCACTTAAAACATCACTTGCACATTCATACAGTTTAAGAGTCATTTAAATGTGGTAGTTTTGATAAGATATTTCAACTATCATGTAATTTAAGTACACAAGACGAAGAATCAAGACTTGAGAGCTTATCCCTAGATGAAATCTCTAAGATTGTGAACATGTTTTGCTTTTATTTGATTGTTAATCTATTATGTACTATTTGTAACATTTATCAACAAAAGGATATATTTTGTTTTGGTAACTATTGTTGTTTTAGATGTAAAACAACCTATGGAGTAATGTTACATTGAGTTGCACAGGAGGTTATGTATATGTTTGTGGGTACAAGATAAACAATTTCCTTTTAGAGCTTCCTGTTGCTGAAGTTCCACGTAAGTGAATTCATCTATTTATAATAATTTCTTTCATCTCGTAAAATTTAAGGATATTGTTCACAGATTTGCTGTGCAATTAACCTGATAACTGAAATAATTTCAACTGAAAGCAGTAAGCACTCTGAAAAAAATTTCAGGTCATTGAAACTTTTTACATTTGTAATGAAGTTTCAAAAAGATATTGGAAGCTTGTTAAGGAAGGCAACATTTTTCTTTAACACTTACTTTTTATCGATAAAAATGTCATAAGGCCCTTTTGAAATTTTTTGATAATAACATGGTCGGTCAATACTGTTTGTAAGGAGTAAGTTTTATGTAAGGACTATTAAAAAACGTAGTTCAAGAATATGTAGAAGAGTTGGACACAAACGAAACGTGGGAAAGTGCATTAACATTTTAATAACTAAGAATGCCTACTACCCGAATTCCTTGAACCCTTTCGTTTCACTATTTTCTGAATTGTTTAGTATCCTTGTTTACTCATTTTAACTCTAAAATGTAGTTGTTTACATCAGTATGAATTATTTATGAATGAACGTTGCATTACAAATGAAACAGAATAACATTTGAATATTATGTCTACCCATCGAATTTTTCTTTCTGTTTAGTTGAACCGAACTAAAGCACACCATGATGAAAATCCATTGGAGATCTGGCCGAACTTTATTCTCATTAGCGTTTCTTGTCATCTTTTATTTGTTGGTAAGAATATGTGATTATGAACATAGACAGCTTGTATTCTTACCAAAAGTTTCTCCAAATGAAGTATGGGAGTTCGTAGCAGATTTCAGTAATATGAAATATTTAAACCCTACAATGTAAGTAATAGTTTAATTGACTTGAAAAGTTTCTCGACTTAATGACATATAGTATTCTTGACTTAATTGAAAACTGTTATATGTGCATGATTTTCTTTACTCATTTCAGAACTGACTTTAATGTAATCGAGGAAAGTGGTAATTACAAGCACTGGAAATACTCGGTTGAATATAATGAAAGACTGTCACATTGGCCATATTTACCAAACCGATCAATTGCTAGATTTGATATAAAGGCTTCTTCTACAGATAACTCTTATTTTATACACTCGATACATACAACATGCATGTTCCATGGACTGTATTGCCGTAAGTTATGTTTAAAATACTTATGGTTCAATTACGCAATTTAATTTTGTAAATGATAATTTAATTAATTTCGTACATTTGAAAGAAATGTTCAAACAAAGAACAGCCATTTGCACCTGATAATTTTTGCTGTTTACATCCTTAACAATGTTGATGGTGAATAAGTTGATAAACTATGAGGTCAGTACATTATTAATTTTTACTCATTTTTCTCAAATACACCTTACTTATATGTATGCATTTTATTAATACTACACGTGTTCCATTATTTTTAGATAGTCTTTTAATAAATTTTCTATTTTCAGTTAATGCTAGAAGCGTATTTAAGTTCTCGTCCAGTAATTCGAGTCTGGCTACCGAAGGCGAAGAAACTGTAACTTACCAGTGTCCAAGAATTCTTTCATCATTTTGCAGTAGAGAAGTTCTTTATCAAAGAATGATGATTAAAGAAAATTTGATCAAAAAGTTTACTTCGAAAGTAAATTAACTGTGCTGTAAGTTAATACCATTAAACTACCATAAGGAAATTGGCTTAACATTTATACTTGTTTCCTTAAAATATTAGTTTTGAGTGTATGGTAATACTATGACTAGGTTTTTAATTCTTATTATGTTATTAAATGGAAGGATACAGTCCTGATAAATGTTTTAATTATTAGTTGCAGTACTTAAATTTAATGTGTTTTATGATTGATGTGTATGATTTTCGTTAATTTAATTTGATTTCACAGGTTGTCATATTCATGCGGTAATTAACCAGGTATAAATAATTTTAGGAGGAATGCGAGTGATGTGTAAGATTAGGTGACTCCTATTAATACTCTTAAATGATTTTTATCCACTATGATAATTTACTTCAGATGAAACTAAAAGAAAAGTGATGTTTTTAATGCTTTTACTTAATTGTTTTTAACAGTATTTCATATATTTTAATATGGTTTTATTTGAAAAAATCTAACAGTAATATAAAAATAAAATCAGTCAGCAATAATAAGTAATAAACATTCAAACAGCCTCCATTCTTCTACTACTCCTAGTACCCTATATCTATTCGTTACAAAATGATTCGATTCTGTTATGCCTGCCTCATACAGTTCACAAACAGTTCTGTTAAACAGGAGAATAAGAATTTCCGTCCCCATTATTTTCTAAGGAATTGAGGAATTTCGCTAACAGCTGTCGCAGGTGGCCTGCGTTGTTCAATTGTAGAAACATCAGAAATGAAACTGGAGGTTTGTTTCTCACTATTTGAAACCCCGTGACGTACCGGTAGTACTGCAAATATCCGAGTGGAGCATGATTGGCTACGATTCCGTACTCCTTGATGTACAACTCTGGATTCGAAAGAAAATCTTTTCCCGAGAGGAACACGTTGCTAGGCAGAAACGTTTCGATTCTCCTCTCGTTTCCGTTGGTGTCTTCGATAAAACTCACTAAGGAATGGTTTACTTCGTCGTACACCAATTTGCTTTGTACCATTTTGATTATCCTTTCTTTATTTGAGACGGTGGTACCGGCTTTGGTGTGTCCTACTTGGAACCATTCGTCGTGACTGGAATAGTGTCGAGACGCTACTGTGGGCGTCTCGTGGATGTGGGAAAGGCGCCTTTCGCCCTCATTCGACATCCAGACTCGCCAGTTCGTACCTGAAGGAGGGATCGGAAATTAGGCTTACTTTCAAACCAAGCTCCTGGCAAATTCCTGTGGTGATACTACCTTTTTATATAGATAAACTGAAGCGATAACAGAAGCGAAATTCACAATATCACAATTGACCTGAACAGCACAATTCACAAATGAATGTAATGGTCTCTTCATTCTAACAAGCCTATGAGATGGAAGTAAAATCTTTATTACCTTGTAAACCACTTGTACTATCACTGGTACGTTCTAACTGAAAGTGCAAAAGTTCTCGAGCATTACCCATATTACTTTGAGTCGTTTGAAATTGAGGGGCATATCCACTGACAATGTCGCCATGAATATCACTGGATGGTTGCAATTCTGCACGTATTGGCTCATTAGCATTAGATAATCGAAGCATCTCTGAATTGTTCCTAACTATTTGAGCGCTTCGCAACTGAAAATTCGAAGGAACATTCCTGATAGTTTCCTCTCTAGATGTTTGTTGTATATAATAAGAGTTAGAATTCCTAGATTCAGGTGCACCAATATTGGAATTATGTATGTAAAAGTTCTCCGAAGGAGAAAGTTGGGTGTTTTGTTCGGTGATTTCTCGTGAATGAAAATTATCTTTGTCAGTTTCATTAGTGATCGTCATGTTTCTTCGTACATGCAAGCTGGATGAAGTTTCTCTTGCCATCACAGTGGTCTCCTCATCAGGGATATCTTCTTTTATCTTTCTCGAATTATTTTCTTTTGTCCGGGCGGTGATATTGTTTGAGCTTTCTTTGGAGTACTGGGCTACAAAACACACATCTGAAAAAAAAAACACGACAGTCATTGATAGTAGCACCTTACAAATTCTTAACTATACCGTTATCGTCTTCCTTGTCATTATCGTCTACAATGATGACACTGGAATCATTTTCGCATCTATTCAGAATTTGCTGGTATATTTTTGGATTCGTATCTTTAACTATTTTTTTCCATCGTTTGAGCTGTTGGGCATAATACCAAACTCTCACATCGCCTTTTAAGTCCTCATTTTCATTCTTCACTCTCTCTACTTTCGGCACGGACATGCAATCACCACGATTCTCTACTTGACCTTTAACGGGATTCTTGGTCAAAATCACAGTCATACTTTGATCTACAACCGTAATTGGATGATTCGTAATAGGCGGCGTCTCTTCCTTTTCTGTGGATCTACCAGCTATTTCATTGTCCGAGGTACATGAATTTTTGACGAGGGTTTCGTTTTGCGTTGAACTGGATCTGTTAAAGGAATTACGGCCGTTTTGGTGTACCATAACGGCGGCATTTGAATCTAAGGTAGATTTTTTACTACCAGAGACATTGATTTTATTATCCAGTTCGATACTATTGCTCCTCAGATTTGATTGTACATATGGTACGCCTGATTGGTTCGTCTCTGTATTAGGTGATGGCATAGGTGTAGAGGCATTATTGTGATTTTCATGTGCAAACGGAGTAGAAACTGTAGAGTTCTGATTATTTGCCTCTGTGTTATCTACTGATGGCATATCCCTAAGGATGTCCCTTGGACTAGAATGAATAAAATACCCAGAAGGTGTAGCGTCTGGATTATTCACATTTGCGGGAGCTGGTGGTGGTGTAGGCCTGACCATATTCCTCGAATCTGTAAATTAAAATGGATTAGAATAACTTATATGTACCTTAGACGTCTGCATACCATTCATTACTCTCATAAACGCTGCTTTATTCATCGGATCTAAAGTATTGAAGGAGTTCGGATATGCTGAGTTATTCATGTTAATGTCATATGACGCTGCCTTAAATCTCTCTCTGATTCCAGAATTTGGACTTGAAAAGCAAGTAGAGGTTGTACCATTTGAATCTCTAAACTCAGTAATATTTGGTGGTGCCGTACATTGAAGTGCTGTGGGTTCATTAGAGAGGGACTGTGATCGTGGTATATTGTATCTGTTAGGCGTAAATGTTACGATGCTCCTCGAGTTCGGTGGAGCTAACATTCTGGATAATGTATAATTTGGAGGGCCTATCATTTGGACGGGTCTCCTCCAATTTTGATTGTTATTCATCGGTGCAGAATTGGATGGTGGTGGTACACTGAACATCGGGTGATTGAGATAAACATTATTCTGACCCTGCTGGTTGTGGCTGAAATATTGCATTTGCGGCGCATTTATCATTCGGAAGTTATTTCTAGGTACTTCAGCGAAAGGCAGTCTAGGTCTTGCCTTCTGTAGCTGACCATAGCACATTGTAGGTGGCCTCGGTTGGGCAGTCCTGGGATCAACCTGCCGGATTCCCTGGGTCCTAAGGTCTTGTTGATGATCAAACCTGACAACTTTTGCAGGTACTTCTGTGCTACGTGGGAGTAAAACGATCTTTTCGGAGTTTGATAGGTTTCTGATCAAAGTTTCCATCGACTGTTGATCCCTGGCGTAATGCTTTATCTCCCGAATGTATCTTCTGAAAAACTGTTCGTGTGGTTGCAGATCTATCAATAACATTCTCTCGATGTAACTTCGATTGCATTGAGTCCCGATGAGATGTTTTGCGACGAACCCAACGACATGCTTCGTCCTGTCTTCAATTTCACGTCTAAGCCCTTCGTCTGGGTTGTTACTGATTTGGTAATTTTTGAGATCTCGGTAGAATTTGTTCAGCGCCATCAGATTCTCGACTGATAGCTCATTGTTTCGCATAATCGAGTCGACGAGGATGAGGAGGGTCTTCGTCGTCTCCAAATCGTTTGTTTTGCCGATCTGGATGTTCACTGGTATCGAATTCGGGGTTTCTAATCTGGTGATCGTGCAGTTCATTGTTCGAGCAGCGGAGAAATCATCTTGGTGCCTCGGATCGGACGCAGGGGTCTTGTCTGTGTCGAATTGTTTCTGATGTTTAACCGAGTTACTTCTAGGACGATGAACGGAGCTGGGATCTGAGACGCTGGTATCTAAACTGGGCTGTAGTAGGTTGCTTGTAGTTGGTTGCTTAGGTCCTGAAGAAAGGGAACTTACTGCATTCCTTTCGGAAGAGTAATCCAAAGCGGATGGGTTGGGTGCAGAGCCTGCTATTTGTCTCTTAACACCCTGGCGTTTTTCTGATTCACGTGCAGATATTCGAGAGCCTTGTGGAACTGAAGTGGCATTGGTGGAAGTTGAAGCAGGACCTATATAGCAAAATTATGGCAGTTGAGAGTTTATTTAATTCAATGGAATGATTAATGAGAAGTTAACAATAAAATCTGAATAGTGCATGTTTTGGAGCGAAACTTCTTTTGCGTCTACTGGGTTAGTGATTTGGCTACAGCTGTGGACTGTTCTTTCTCTGTGTACCAAGTGTGTATTTCGTACTTTTCCATCTTTCTAGTACTCATTTTTTTCTCTATCCTCTGAGGACCACAAAAAATATTTAGATTTTGCTAAATGGTCTTAATTAAAGTGCAAAAGTGTCTTTGTTTTGATATCAAATACTACAATATCGGAATCATGCCCAAAAATATTTTGGAGGTTCCTTTAGAATTATAAAAGGCTGAAACGACTGTAAAATTGAATGTAGAAGGATTATAGATATTTCAAATAATTTAATTTTAATTTTAAACGCTAGAACGGTAGCAGTTTTGGAAAAAGTCATAGGTTCATTTTTTTATGAAAAAATCCTCCCATTAAAAATCAAATTTTAGATAATTTAAAAAAATCGTAAGGAATTCATTGTCAATTAATTATGTTGTGGCACTGTTATTTATTAATTTTCCAGATCTTCCTTGTTGATTTGACTTTTTTAAATATAGTGATTTTTCCAAATACTTTAATTTTTAGAATCCATCATTTTAGAGAAAGCAATTCATGCACTTTTAGTTCAGGGGGCTCTTTCTCTTTCTTTTGAGCATAAAATATGTAAATATAATTGTAGAGTATTTTTTGAAAAAATCTCAAAGGGTTAAACCTCCCCATTTTTGATTTTGTGATCGTATTTAGAGATATCACCAATTTCAATTCAACTGCTTCACTAGTTTTTGGAACATTGCGATTTTTTAAAAAGCTCAAGAAAACTATTTTTCACAAATCCTCATTTTTAAAAATGAACACATTTCCACACCGTATGTACGTACTGCCCACACAACTTGTGTATGTATGACGCGCTTATTTTTTTTTTGTTTTTTGATACAAATATGCGCTGTTTATACCTCGATGTGTAGACACGTAATCAATAATAATGCTAACATCTCATAGATATCACAATCTAATCTCTAGTAAGTTTTATCGCTGAGTGTATGTATCAATTTCTTTATACTATTACAATCATCAAAGATTAGATTAGAAGTGAAGGAGACCATCTTACTCATTTCAAGTGCAGACAGAGGTAATGAGATGCGACGTGACTCGCTTTGCGAAGCGCTCCTTATCCTCCCCGGCTTTACCAACTCGGAAGCCCTACGTATGGGTTCTTGGAGTACCCCAAGTGACGAGCTGCTCTGAGCTGACTCCTCAGCTGGCTGCTGAGATTGCGTCGATTCCTGAGTCGAGTTCTGGTCTGTCGGTACCGAACGCTGGATGAGTTTCTTTTTGAAATGCACCATGTCGGCGTCGTTTCCTGAGAAAAGATCACCGTTTTTAAAATTTGTTTAAATTTAAGTGTCATGTGTGTAATTTTGTTTCTATTTGTGCTTCCAGTTAATATAAATACCGAGAAGTAGTATGTAATTTTAGGCTATAATGTTTGTATTAAGTGATGTGTTACGTAAAATTGTACGAAACTTGGTGAATCGTAAGAGGTTGGGCTTGATTCAACTTTGAGAAGTATTTTTGCTAAACAAGCTATGGAAAATGAAGTGAAAATCCACGTGTTATCCACGTTTCATATAAATTGCCGTTTAAACGTTTTGCTTTAATACACATGAAGTGACCAAGGTGTAGTTTCCATGAGTGTTTCTTAAATTATTAACGCTTGTATTAATAAGTCATTTTTAAATAGGCCTACAGAATACAAGTGAAACTAGTCTAAGAGGTAAATTTTTGCTTTTCCAAACTAAGATTTCCCGAGAGCACATTTTTATATATTTTCAGTTTCAGTTGTTAGAAGTGTAAATATCATACGTTACAACAGAGTATACAGTGAAGATGATAACACTTTAATAAAATCATGTTATCGCTGTGATAAAAAATAAGATAACGAGATAAGATAAGCATGATCAAATAACACACATATACATATCACATTACTTCAGAAACGTGTAGTAGCAATATGTTAATATTTTCAACAAATTGTTATAGAGAAAACCTTCCCCTGTAAGACATTAACGGCATTTGAATGAAAATGGCCAAGTAATATTAATTTTTGCACAAGACATTTTGATGTCAATTGAAAAAATAATTTTCAAGTAGCCACATCATATCACTTCCTGCTCTTAAAAGGTAATGTGCAATGTAATAAACATGTATGTTAAAATAATTGCTTAGGGTCTAGATTTTTGTAATTTTAAAGTTAATTTTCTGAACCTACAATAAACCCATGACACGTTTATCTCTCTATAACCTCATATTGCACTGTAATTAAAATAAATCGTTTCATACCACATAAAAGGCATCAAAGTAGGGGAAAAACAAAGTTGTTAAACGATTCACACACTAGTATAACTGTATGGGATGTAACAGATAATTTTCTCACACATAATCCAGACGAAACCTTATCTCATCTTATCTGCTTCTCTCACTCTTTCAAATTTGATAACGAGATATGCACGATTTAAGATAACGTTTTATCATGGACTAACTCGATCGCTTCAATTCCATTCATTGATGTGGCGTTCAATGGTAAAGTCAGAAATGGGCTTACAGGTACGACTCTTAAGTACCTATGGGAATCACGTTTCTACGTAATTACGTATTACGAATTACTTTCTCCTATTTTAGCCATTCCCAAAATAAGTGTCAAAGTATGTAGCTATAAGTATGTTTTAAGCGCATGAAGTTGTTATTAGAATTACTTTTGTATCATCATGATACTCACCGTTAGAAAGAACCTCTAGTAGGTCTGCATTGTCTTCTTCATTTCCAGAAAATATTTTCTTGAAAGGTATAGATATTTTTAATTGATTAATATTTCCAGTATTCTTTGGGGAAAGTTTCTTCCTCCCATCATCTCTATACATCGCCTCTAACAGTTTTTCGCACAAAGTATATTTCATTTCCCGCACCTTCAAATCGTTCACAGGATTACAGCTGCTTTCCTGAAAACTTTTATCGCCCGTGGATTTTCTCCTTCTCGTTGTATCTTTTTCCAAATGCTTCCTTGGGGAATGGTTTCCATTTCTTCCCTTCGAGGTCTCAGAAGTGATGTTGCGTACATGCGGGGGACGTTGGTGGCTGCTTTCCTGATGGCTTTCAGCACCCATGGACTTTCTTCTATCTTTACCCTTCTTCTTTGCGTGCTCGTGAGAAGAAAGGTATTCATTTTTCCCCGTCTTGGTCTCAGTAGTATGGTTTTTGATACCTTTAGGAACATCTTCCTTAGGATGGTGATCATGTGTGGACTTCCTCCTGCCTTTTCTTTGCTTTGAAGAACAAGATTCGTGGTGTCCGTCTGGGGTTTTGGAAGTGGAAATCGGGATACATATATTTAAATGAAGATTTTCTGTTTTACCAGGAGACGCTGTTCTCTTTTTCACCCTTCCATACGGGGAGGTTTCCCTATATGAGGGGGTCGATTCACCATCGGTGTAATTCAGTTTTTCTTCGTCTGAATTGCTTACATTGTTATTCGTTGTTGACTTCTTTCTGCCTCTGCGCTTCCCTGTAGGATTGTTCTTTGGGGAACGAGAGCGACTCTGATGACCGCCCTCGTGAGTTCTCCTCCTCATGTAAACAGATATTTCGAATTCCTCGTCTTTCTTTTCGGGCTCTTCTTCCTTCTCGGAGGCGCTTTCGCCGAAAAGAAATTCACTTATCCTTCTCTTTCGAATGTTAGCCGGAGGTACGGAGACGCATCTTTTGGTCTGAATTTCCTTTCTGGCCACGGCATCGCTACTCCTACTCCTTTGTTTTCTTCTTGTTTTGAGGAGCGGAGATTCCGCGTAGTTTACCGGCTCAAGATCACGTAGATTATAATTGGAGCTGCGAAGTATCGAGATTATTTCGTAGTCGGTGGGTGAATTGCTCCGACTGTCCATTTGAGAGGATTCCAAGTGGCATAGAGCAGGAAATTCTGTAAAATAAAAATGTCCAGTTATTACAGTCCACATGGTTATAATATTTTATCATGCAACACAACAAAATCTATAGATACTAAGTACGAAGGTTTTGTGGATAAATCCTCTGGAGAATAAGATGAAGTTACAGATTTTGAGGGGGATAAAACATTTATGAAAAGGCAGCAAAGGATACAAAACCAGTACAAGTTGGCAATTGAGTGACAGTGAAGTTGCAGGCTGACAAATCATTTTAGTACTCTTATAAATTACTGAATAGAAACCTAGCCTCGAATCAAAATTTGCCAGGCAGCGTTATTAAATGTCAACATTCTATTGGCTCACATTTGAAAACAGGTTAATTACAAATCCATAGAAAAGTTACCCGTATTTGTCTGATCCTACTTTTGAACAAACTTCACAAATATGAGCTCCATAGACTTACTGTCTAGTAGTAGTCCCAAAATCTTTGGAATAAATATTTTGTTGTCTGTCAAACTTTCTCTCTCCTCCATTTGTTTTTCCAACGCTTACTAAGTTGTATCATATTTAAATCATTATATGGACTTAAAAACAACCGCCCTATGGCCGACAGAACGCAGTGCCTGGTATGCCTAAGCATAACAGGAGCGATAAGAATAACCACTTCTTCTGCTGCCCTGGAGGTGATACTTGACCTGCCCTTTTTGCATTTGGTGGTGAAAAGCGAGGCGGGAAGGCCGCCTGCAGGCAGCAGGATTAGGAAGCATGGGTGGTGGGAGCAGGGATCAGTATGCACGTAGACATTTTGGTCATAGAGTGTTCGATGGGCATAAGAAAACAAAGCTGCAGAACACCGTCTCCTAACCACACAAATATCTTCATCTTCTGATGTTGTTTTTGACCAATTTATGACTCGTCATAAAGAGGGAAGCCATCTTTTTAAAAATTTAAAATAAAAAAGAAATCACTTTCTATGATAATTATTTAAAAACAAAAAACAAAAAGTCGTTCTTTGAGTTTTTTGCAATAACTAATTTACGGATTTACTTTTTAAAGTCTCATTTTATACCTTTTTTAAGACCAAGAGTAACCAGTGAGTAACTACTCATTTAAGTTTGTCTTACAATCAACGCCCGAGTAACAAAATAAAATGTATTTGGTCTAGTTTGCGCTTTCATATCAACGCGGCCAACAATTGAATTGAAATTGTATTAAATTTTAGCAATAGTGTTGGTGATATAGCAAAAATAGTTGGAATATCAAGACGTCAACATTCGTCCATCAGACAGTCACGACTCATCTACCATGACACATGGCAGATGAAGATATCAGAACAGTCTTTGCTGCGTGTTTTATTGCCAATAAATTGTTAATTTATTACGCCAAAAAAGTTTTATTGCTGTATCTTATGTCTTAAGCGGCTGTTGTTACAGCGGAACAAATGGAGGTATCACAATGACGAAATTTTATTGCTAATTAATTGATAATTTATTACGTATATAAAAATAATTGCTCCAGCCGTTCTCGAAAATCTCCAATTTAAGTCTTAAACTGGAGTTCAAGCCTTAAAGTGGTGATAGCTGTAACTTCGAAATAACAGGAGGTAACAGAATAATCTTTACTGGTCATTTTATTGCTATCTTCTTAGCCAAAACGGATTGAAGCTAACATACATGATTTACTGTTGTTTCAACAACACGTTGTTGCTAATGTAACCTAATTTGCTAATTATCCTAGCAACATATCGTTTTACTGGTACAACCAATCTCTAATAATAGTGCGACGAAATGTGCCTTTCTTTTTCATTGAATGTAATTATACAAATTTACAACTTGGGTTCATTACAAATTCATTATACGTGAAAAATATACAATAATATCATTAATAAAGGATGTAAAGGACCCATAACAAGATTTTTGGGCCATTTTTCTTGACTCTTAAGCACCTTTCGGTCAGAGTAGTTAATCTCATCGCCAAAGGTATTACATGTGTAGTCAAAGCACAAGAGTTTACTTTTATGTCACTCATAAAGTAATAAGTCACGCATAAGCTATTTGTTATTGATGAAAACATTGTTTCCTAGGAGCCAAAAACCAGTGCAAAAGAACACTTATTAATATTGATAGTAACAGACTAGCAAAGACAGGGATATTATTAAGTAATGCCTTTATCCCCCCTTTGGTGTTTTAACTGTCAATTCCTCAAAAGGCTTGCGACAATTTCGGGAGACCAATTAGCGTTTAGCTGATTTATCACTTCAGCATTGATTAGTTGAATATGTTTGTATGAACATTTTTGTATTAAAATTTAACTGAAAGAGGAATGAACATCAGTATATGCAGTAAATGTTTCATGACCATTAATTAGAAGATACTCACTTCGTTGGGACCTTGTCTTGAGTTCCTTAATATCGCAGGTACAATACAACGTCGGTGAAACAAGCACAACTCATCACCACCCTTTAATCGTGTATGATTATAAACGTAGCGAATTCCTTTAGCGTGTAATCAGGTTTTGCTCTGGACGTTAAGGAAAAGTTTTCGATCGTCTTTTAACTCACTAATTAGCCTTGTACTGTACCTACGATATTACTCAAAATTCACAAGTTTGTTTACTACCACCTCACACAAATTGTAAACTATCGCGTCGTATCATAATCAAACACTCAGTTTTACATGTTGCACGCATTAATGTCTCTGAGGGAATACATAGCTACGTAGAAAGCCGAGAAAGATTTTCAGATTTTTTTGGGCAAAAACCTTAAGCTTGTAAAAAGATTGACGAAATGCGCAAGAAATGCGATGTTGTCCAAAGTGAAAAATATTTAAAGGTTCTACATACAAATACACATTCTGCAGAAATAACTCAATATAGTCAATTTATAGCTTGCATAACTTATCACATCAGCAAAAGGGGATTTACTATTGGCATTAAAGGTAACGAATTTCTGTAAATACTCAATGAAATTTTTTTAGGAAAAAACTTATTACACAATGAAGAAGTGAAAAAGCTGTTGATTTTACAACAAAATGATGTGAACAAATGTATGTTTTTAAAATATTTGCAAAAGCCAATGAGCCAAGCTACATTAAGATCTTAAAAAGATAAGAAGAAAACACAACTGCTTCCTTAAATTGTTAAAAATATCAGTTATAGAAGGTTCTAAGGGCACGAAGGGTACAAAGTAATCCCTTAACTTAAAAAACTTTTTCCCATCCTCCGCCATTTTTCGAATCTAAGTGATTAATTTACATCAACTGGTCGAAATAGTAATTTTGTGAAACACTATAATTTTTCTGTGTGGGAAATAATAAAAGCATATCAGAATTTCCTTTGCGTCTGTGCAGTGCATTCAAATTTCCCGCTATTGATACTTTGGTACATAGCTTCGTTACGAGATGGCACTGAACTGTAACCAAAATGATAGCAGAGAGTCGACTATCTATAACCTAACCTGATCTGTGATATATACAATCTTAATGATTTCTAGAAGAAGGCAAATACTAGGTGACGTATCTTACAACTTACAAATACCATATTATTGACAATTTATGTTAGTTACATTAATATATTATACTAATGTAAATCATATTATCATAAGTAATGAGCAATTTTATGAAACGCCTCTGACTACCTCTGGAGTGTCTTCCCTTACGAATTCGGCCCAATTCCATTCGGCAATTGCAAATGTTCAACGACATACATAATGGAAATTGTAAGAAGGATGATAAATGTGACAAATGTACGGTTTCTCTGAGCTCTCGTTCTTATGTCATTAATCAAACGACTATCTCAAGAGTATCATCATCGAAATTTTCACTCAAGGGATACAAATTTAGTGCGACAACGGATTTGGTTGGTCAATATAAGGAATCAAGTACGAAGATTTATAAAAAATTGTGTCACGTGTTGTAGGATCAATCCTCGTAATATCACCTTATGGATGATTTACCTTCAGTTCGAGTTAATCATGCAAAACCGTTGCAGCCCCTTTTTGATTGAAGGAAGGAAGTTTAGGGATATAAATATAAATTTATTGTAAATATTAATTTGTTTGACAGTCAAAGCGGGGTATGTAGAAATTACCAGCAATTTACCGACGAAAAGGTTCTCTCGGTGCTTTGAGTCTCTTCAAATCCCAACGCGGTAAACTTCTAATATTTACTTTGATAAATATCTAATTATGTAGGAGCTGATAAGGAAATTTATTCACTCATTAATTCCGAAGCACATAAAAAGGGGATTGTTAATTTCAGCGCTGATGAAGGTATAAAGAGGCATTTCATACCACTGGTGTCCCCACATTTTGACGGTTAATTGGAGGTAATGATTAAATCTTTTAAACGTGAATTTAAAAGATTCGTTTTATTGTAAATAGTAGCGTTAAGTGTACATAATTAAAGTATTGCCAGATTTTAATAAAGTATATTATACTGTAAACGAGGGACCGTCCATAAAAGAAGCAATAAAACCCTCGTTTGGGATGCTAAATCCCAAACTATCCGGGAAGGTATGATTACAGTATTTCTCGGAATATAACAAGGAGGGGTCCTCGTAACTAAACTCCGTATCCATGATACCTCTTATTGGCTAAGCTTTATTTGATTACTCTAATCCGGCCAATGAGAGGTTTCAAAAATAGTAGTGTAAATAGGCACCTCTTCTTTTCCTTCTCATGACATTTGGGAACGAGTAAATTCCTCTGACCTACAAATCGTTTCATGAAATCTGACAACATTGCTTTAATACCATAAATTTTTTGTAATTAAATTTGTAATTAACAGAGAAAATATTGAAAGCGGATATATGTATTTATGAATTATTGATTTAAACTAGTGATGCAAATATTTCAAAGACAAAAAGCATAATATAGTTAATAAATCATGATTATTACAGAGAAAACAACCCCAAGACTGGCGTAGTAGGGAGCTGCAGCAATATGTAGAGGAAAAAAGCTATTGTATCATAAATGGTGATACTAAAGATCCGAACCAATATACTGGTTAAGAAAAAAAGGGCCAAACAGAAAAATTAAACTTGGGACAACATCTGCCAAAGCATTGAATATCTTACTTGAAGAAGGCGAATATATTTTCCCTGATGAGGCAAAGAAAGTTATAGTAGAATTGAATTGCGGTAAAACACCGGGACCTGGGGCTGTACCAGTGGACTTGCTTAAATATGGACCAGAAGTGTTATTTGAAAGACTAGAGAAACAGAGTTGAGAAACAATATGGGTTTAGAGCTGGCAGATCCTGTAGGCACCACATATTTCCTCTAAAACAGGTAACTGAAGCAAGATTAAGCCATAATATGGATACTCATGTTGTATTTATAGATCCTCCATGGTCCATGACAGTGTTCCTCTTTAAAAACTTTGGGAAACGATGCATTAATATGGGGCAGAATTATGGTGCATTAATAAAAGAAACGAGACGGTATATTGGCGAAGATGTTGCAGAAAAACAAGGTTAGATCAACAACAAAGTGAATACCTTAGAGGAGAAATGGGTATTCGTACAACCATAATCGATACCATAGAAGATAGTTTGGTCACGTTAAAAGAATACCCAATGATCGTTGGACTAAAAGAATAATAGATTGGATACTCATTAAAAGAAGACGATCGGGATGTCCTGGATTCTTATGGAATCCAAGAGCCTACACGATGGGGACTGGATGGAGAGAAGAAGATGGAAACTAGGATACAAGAAAGGACATTAAGCTGTACACAACTCACGACAACAACAACAATACTATATTGAAATGTCACAATTATTAACAATATTTAATTTTCTAGACACACGTCTTTATTTATCAAGAACAATTAATAAGCATCTACATGAATGCATGTGAAAATTCAGTTTACAATGGATTATTGCAACACGAATCTGTAAACGTTACTATAAACGTTTACAGATAAATTATATTAGCGGCAAATACTGACGTACAAACCACCTTTCATTACTCATTTATTTTATCTTATCTGAAATGTTTTAATCGTGACTTAGTGAAGTGAACGAGGTATAATAAACCTTTGACAGTGTTATCCGCAATGGGTTCCCAGAGTAGCTCTTTTTCCGTCCTAACGCAAGATATCCTGGAAGAGTACGCCCTTTTAACGTACCTAAGTAAAGCTGAAATTGTTAAGTGAGTAGATTAGATGGACAATTAGACTAGTCCCCAATGTGCTTTTGATTAGTAAACTATTTTTTTGACTGCGTGCTTAGCATAAATCGAAGCAGGTTCGTGTATAGAGAATTAATATCGCAACGTTTTGGTATTTTAGTAAAACGCCTCGTTGACGTTTTACATATTTATGACGGCATCAAAATATTTTATCGATATAATGTGGTTTTGCTTTTAATGAAATTAGAGAAGGGTTGTGAAAGTTTACTAAAACACAAAGTTGAGGCTAACAATCCGAAACTTCCCAAACTGTTAAATCTGTCTACTACATTAACAAAGTTTTCAAGAAATCGCCTTATGGTTAGTTAGTTTTTCAAACACCGCTACACATTTTTTTCGTAAATGTTTTAAGTGAATTTAACTGAATCATTTTATTGGAGAGTTGACCTCGACTTGATCTCCTACTTGTTCTAAAGACTTTTAATTTAATTAAAATTTTAAAATCAATTGGGCTGTGGAAAGTTTTTTCGTTTCTTTAGAATCTTTTAATTTTCAAAAACTACTCATAAACTGATAATTTGTAATGTAATGTAATGAATGAGTACCTCGAAAAGGTATAGCGCTTTGAGACGATTGAATTAGCATTAGATTAATTTATAAAGTGCTTTGAGTTAACAAAAACTTCTCCATTATTCACGATTTTGGTTCTTAGCATTTACTCCATCATGGTTGCGATAACGATTTCAAGTAGATTCCACTGGCTTCGATTTAAGCGACCCTTTGTATCATCATGTCAATGAATACAAATGAAATATTCTCCTTTACATGAGGTTTAAAAAAGTCGCTTTGTTCTCTTTGCTACCCGACTCAATAGGGGAAATTGAATTTTTCATTATACGGATGTATGGTAAACTACGCCTTTGATGAATTCTTCTCCTAAAATTCAGTTACGTTTCAAGAGAATTTATGTGGTACATGAAATATGTACCGAAAAATGCCATAAATGAAAATCCGAATTAAATAACGTACCACTTTACATAAAATGTTGATTAAGGATCGCTCATAAACCAAAAGGCACATAACGGAGGGTGGGGGGAAGGGGTGCATCAAAAGGCCACTTTAACCACTTGGAGGGGAGGAAAATTTAATATTTGGCATATAGGGCATGTCATATCTCAAATTTGGTACACTAATCGACCTGTTCGAGCATATTTTCAACAAAAAAACTGCCTTTGATTTACTGAATTTATCCCATGTTAAAGACTTGCACTGTATTTATACTATTTAACATGTTTTAAATTGAAAAACGTGACACTATAATAGTAGGTCCATACGAAAAGCTACTGTATGTCTTCATATACGAAGGGGGTTATAATATGTCTCAAATATAGCACATCGTTTATGTGCGACCACAATATATAGGTATATACGATGAATATGATCTATGATTGAAATTTTTTTGAGTAATGTAGAAGATGGATGAAGGAAAGGGCGTTTTTAGATTATGTGGCTCTCATTTTTAAATTTGAGATGAGAAATTTTATGACTCTTTTGACACTTCTTATGTCCAATACCTAATCCAGTCTCGTAGATAGGATAAACGTATTTGTCACACGACGTTTTCCACATCTTTTAATACAGGCAACTAAATAACAAATGAGGCATTTTTCAAAGGTTTGCAATAATTATTCGTTTTTCTCAAAATACTATATTCAATACGATCAAATGGTTTTTTCCAGTTTATACAAAATATTCAACTCCTTCGCTCCAGAAGGCAATCTGCAAGACCTCAATTTCAGATTTCCATGTTATGTCGTCGAAAAGGTTTTTCCCCAGCTACAAGTAAGAACATATTTCACAATTCTGAATATTTCCATAACTTATACTTTCCAGAACAATCCGTTTAAGGACAGAATCTTAAGGGTTTTCTCGTCCAACAAAGACGACAAAATCTCCTTCGAGGATGCTCTTGACCTTTGTTCGGTTATGTCGGACAAATGTCCGAAGGAAGTTAAAGCCGTTTGGGCTTTCAGGATATTTGGTAAGCTCAAAATAATAAACAGTTCGTATGAACACAACAATACTTCACAAAATCCTCTTTGGATAATCACCCACTCTTATTTTGACGTACAGATTTCGATGAGGACGATGCAATAAGCGAAAGCGATTTAATTCAAATAATCGACAGGTTGACGATTAGAGCAGGCCGTATCGATCCTGAGCTGCAGAAGCATATTGCGAATACCGTAAGTGTTTATTTAAGGAAATTTTACCGCCCAACTCGTGTAAACAAATTAAGCAAAAGTGGAAATACCTATAATGCATTTGTAGCACGGTACATTGAAGGATAAATAGATTTAAGGAGAGTTTTTTCATTTTCAGCTTCTGGAAGAAATGGATCTAGCGTCTACTGGAAGCGTCGGGCAGTTGGAATTCGTTCATGTCATTGGAAAGATGCCGGAGTTTCCTCGTACATTCTGTTTCCGAGTTTAAATTGTATGATATTAATAATGTAATACTAATAATACTTAGTATTAAATATTTGGAGTCAAACAGGCAACTTAGGTTGTAATAAACTATACATGTTAGATAGTGTAAAACGAAAATCGGGAAAAATGAAGTAACAATCTGACCAACTGTATCTTTAGAACTAGTGGGGATAAGCCAAATAGAAAAGGGAGCGCCAATTACTTTTTGAGGCATGAGAGTCAGAGTAACAACAGTGACGTTTCTATTTCTCCCTTCCAAGAGAGACTGAAATCTGATCAACTGTATCTTCTAACACTAGTGGATAAGCCAAATAGAAAAGGAAGCTTCAATCATTTTTTGGGACATGGGACATGGTAATAAGAGTGACATTTTTATTTCTCCTTTCCAGGAGAGATATTGCTGAAACAGTCGAAGAAGTCTGTGGGTGTAGTCCACATAAACAGCTTAGCATCAGCCTAATTAGCATTACAATTGGATTTGGCAATCTCAAAAACGTTTCTGCATCCCCATTCTATTTGGCTTTTCCTCGAATAAAGTATTACAACACAACTGTTTTTGATTGGTATACAGGATTGTATATTCAGTTTGTAGTAATATTTCCTATTACAATTTGCTTCCCATATTTTGTCTCCATACAGTTCGTCTAGGCATATTTATTTGCAACTTCTCAGTATTCAGTCACCTTATCTTGAAACTCTATTAAAGTGTTAGCATGACTTTGCGTATAAAAATTCAAAACATATTCTCACATAAAACATTGAGAAATAAAGGATCATTTCTCTTATTGCTTACATCAATATTGGAAATATTGTCAATTCTTTAATGTGTCTAATGTAATGTATGGGGCGAAATTTGAAGATGGATTTTTCAGATCTTTCATATTTCGCCCCTCTCTTTCACGCTTCCCTGCTTTGTTCCTACCGTTTCGCACTCGCTGCCGTTTTGCCCCTGATGCTTTCACCCCTAATATCGTCTTAATATTCGTTATTAAGTAATAACCAGCCATTAATTAACATAATAACCACTGGTAATAACTAATGCTGGGATTCTTTTTGCCTTTTACGTCCATTCTATGCTTTTTTTTTGGATTTTACGGAAAAGCCTGCTGGTTTATTAAGTTTCAAGACATATTTCGCAAATTTGAACGTTAAAACATTATCATTATTACATTTATTACCGCCGAGAAAAATCGTTATCCCAGCAGTTAGTGGCTGGTAGACGTGTTATTTTTAGATTTTCTTGAAAGTGCCGTAAAAGAGGTAGGGATCCAAAATAATTTATATTGTTTCATTTGCCATAACGTCATCGACTATACAATAAAATACTGATTTTTGTGTTACCTATATCGTCTTTCAATGAGGAATCAAAAAGTAGTGTCGAGGGTAATGTATCTACAATTTATATTAGAAGGCGACGGTGTTTCGTGTAAGCCATGTGGAATACTGTTAGGTTTTCCAAAATTTTAAATTTGTAGTATGAAAAAATTTTTCATGATCAACACTAGTACTCCTATACACAAAAAGACTACTAATACATGTTGGTCGCTTTTGCTTACAACACTTCTAACACTACTCCAAGGTAGAATGCATGATCGAGATTTTCCACCGACAAACTAATGTTTATTAAACCATGACACGGTACTTGTGACAAATTAACATAGGTTGTGACTATTTATACAAAAAATGGAACAGAAGGCACGGATAGTTGCCTAACCACGATTCCTAACGTTTACTAAAAATTGGCTTCATTACAATTTAATATTATTGCTCTAAAATGTCTCAAATGTTATACAGCATGTTCCAAATTTAAGATATAACGTCATGGACTATTTTTTTAAATGACAATACTAATTTTTTTATGAATATTCTTATAGGGTGTATCAAGTTACAGATGCGTACCAAATATCAAATTTTTATTCCTTGTCGTTTAAAAGATATTTAAAAAAC
Organism: Cryptocephalus primarius; assembly: GCA_963576515.1. Classification (NCBI taxonomy): domain Eukaryota; kingdom Metazoa; phylum Arthropoda; class Insecta; order Coleoptera; family Chrysomelidae; genus Cryptocephalus; species Cryptocephalus primarius. The sequence continues at coordinate 12,550,505 of OY754942.1, read as the reverse complement.
ATCAACTAATTCGAAAATAATAAAATGTGATCAACTGATCTATCTGATATCAATTTTTTTTAGTTTTTTTTTGGGTCATTCTGAACAAAAAACGTCCTTAGTAAGTTTTCTGTAAAGTTGATAATTTTTGAGATATAATTTATTTAAAGTCTAGAAAAAAGAAAAAATGACCATTTTCGACCCATAAAAGCAATATGAAAAACAGCAAATTTGAATGTTGCCAAAGTCCCTAAATATTCTCTAAACATTCCTTAACAATTTCTTAATGCGTTTTAGGTGATTCTATGATTCTAACACTTTATTTTTTAATTGTCAATTAAGTGATTTAAAGCTAATATTTAAATGATACTCAAATACCAAGTTTAATGGTGATACATCAAACATATATGAGCATATAAATAATGATAAAGATAATAATTAAAAAATATTGATAAAAGTAGGCTCTAAAATAACTTATTTAACTTGAAAAACCGATTTCCACTTTTTAATCAACCGATTTTTATTAATAAAATTTAGAAATAATGATTTTTTCATCACAAGGGTAAAAATATTAGGAAAACGTATTATGCACCTTATTATTATTTAATTAAAAATAGCAACAGAATAAAAAAACAGAGACATGATTTATAGTAATTTTTATTTGAAAAATACAAAATCGAGTGTCAATAAATGATGTCAATTTTAATTAGAGTTATTCTAGTTTTCAGATATCACATATTTTTTCTCGCAAAAATCTAAATCATAACAACACGGAGTTATACAATTTAAACTACTTTTCTTACAGTGGCAAGCCTTACTTTTATAGGTTTTTACACTTACATGGCTTAAGTACATTGTCTGAACTGCAGCCGGCGGATCTGGGAATAATGCTGCACCCCTAATTAACAATTAAGAAACAATGTGTTAGAATATCATAACCAACCTAAAACACAATATTTTTTGTAAAATTCCACCTGTTTAAAAAACCCGCCATTTTTGAATACCTGTACAGTCGCTTTTGAAAAAAGAAAGTACTTTTATTTTTAACCGAGTTTAACCCACCCACTCTCATTTTTTTTTAAATAATTTTATTAACATATCCTTTCTATTATTACGTATAATTAATGCAGACAAATCGATATTATTAATACTATTGATTTTTAGACTCTTTTACAAATGCACTGGTCACTATATGTCACTATATATATGTCACTATATCTTTGGTCTCTCCTTACAGGGATGAATCACAAATACTTATGTATAAGTATTTTACTTAAGTATTAACTTATGTTATAGCTCATACTAAAATAAGTCTAATTTTTTAAACCAAAAAAACCATGGAGCGTTTTGGGGATGGAAGGGGCGTTCAAGAGAAAACGAGGTACGTCTCCATCGAGGGAGGGATTGTTAAAATGTGCCTCGAATAGGACCACGTGGTTTATGAACGATCCCTAAGATGTATGGTAAATTAGGTAAAAAATTACTCAACTATCCCTGCCATAACTTTTTAAACCTACTCAACAAGTACCTTCTAACTTTTATGATTCTCATTTTTCTAATTTTATCTCCTGATTTCCATTTTCCTAGACGTCATTTCCCCCTTTCCATTATTCAACCCGCTGAGTTAAGTCGAAGAAATACTGGAAAAACGAGATTATCCGAGAGAACAACCACACCTGTAATATCTTTACTGTTGTTCTTTTCCTCTTTTTGATTAAAACTTGACTCGCCGCACGATAATTATATTTAGGCAACTCGATCCATCGGCGGCGTCGAAAGCTCTTGCGCGCTTTCGACGCTTTCGGAAAATCGTGAAAAGTGCGCTCACTCTACGTAGAATAAGAGAACAGTGCACCTGAAACCGCTGAAAGCGTCGGTGGGCATCCGCGAAATTTGTTCGCGGCGGCATTTTGACAACCTGTTGGTTGAAAAACGGCGTTTTTTACGGCTGGACGCAGTTTCCGTAAGTGAATTTTTACTTCATGTTACTTAACTTTGAAAATTTTGAAAATTCAAATCGCGTCGGCGTGCTTTAAATAACAAAAATCACTTACAATTTTAACAGTAAACAGTTAATAATATAATAAAATTAATTCGGAATTGCCTTTAATTCCCTCAACTATCAAATATGGTGTCCTATTTAAGTACACCATATGCCTCATAAATTCTTGAATAGTGAGCACTGGTCCGTTTGAGCGCGAAAATGGTGTTTACGTTCATTTCTGGCGAAAGAGTTGTCACAATATTATTTTAACAGTCAGCAGAATATTTTTGAAAAAACTGGAGAGTTTTGACTTTTAATTAAAAATTTCACACAATAGTGATTCCTAACTTCACTACTCGTGATGAATATAGCTAATATTAGATAATAGAGGAAGTGTTTCCACTTTGAGGAAAATTAAATGACTTTCATAAAGTAAAGGTCCTGGATACGATACGTTTCTGCGGGATATTTAGTAGTTTTCTTTACAAAAACACAAACTTTCATTAACTTTGGTTTAAAATTCGCCGAGTAATAAATAGACTTGCCAATCGTATATCACAACGAAATATTTCTAATGAACTCAAAATTTCACCAAACATTTTCTGGACCTCAATTTTAAGTGAAGTCCTTTATTGTCATTTCTTATATTATTTTTTTACACCGAAACTAGATAGAAACTAGACTTTGTTTAAGGATTTATGCACGTCATCGATTCAAAAATTCATCAAAAAATTTCTGAAACACACATTTAGAAGCAACTACTTCTATCAATTCTATCAACAGGCTTGCTTCAAAATTTTCCGAGTTATATATGAAATTTTCAATAGTATACTACATCTAAAAATTTCTGTGAACTCAATTTCAAATTTTTTTTCTAAAGCTCCATTCGGGGACACTTCTTTTCAACGTTAGCTGTACTGCTTTCACATCGAAACCAGGTAATAATGATTTTGGTTAATAAACTGTGTAGTTATAAATGAAACTGCAAATGATGTGCCAGAGTCGAAATTTTTGACAAAATTAGAAATTCATAAAAAAATTCTATAACTCACATTTAAAAGAAACTTCCTTCAAGTTATTAATCCAAGTGTTCTTTACAGAATACTGACCTATCATTAGCATCGGTTTAACATTGGCCTTGTTATAAATGAAATTTTCAAAAGTATTAAGGAGGATCTAAAATTAATGAGTTAACTTCAACAAAAGAAGATTTTCCAACTTCTCGAAGTTGGCAATTAGATAAAAAATAAAGAAAAACACTATGTCGTAACCAGCCAGTTAAACTTCACCTGTTAAAGAACGAACTTTACCTGCAAATTTGGATTGAAGCGAACATCTGCCTGTGATGTTCGTTTTGTATGAGAGAGAAAGTTCTCTGAATTTATTAGTGACAGTCTAAATTTAATTATGTCATAAGGGTGCCGGCTCGGGGTGAAAAACATCAAAAGAGAAAGTTTTTTGTTTAACTTGATGGAAAAAATACAGATATGAAATGTAATTGCCTGGAAGTTCGAAAAACGTTCCTTTTGTAGGCTGGAAGGCTTATTCTTAGCACATACGCCAAAAATGTAAAAACTTTATCTACGTAATGAAAAAAAAAGAGGAGCTGAATGTAAAAACAAACATATTTTCATAGTCTTGGCTTTGAAAAGCCATATAGTAACTAAATTTGTAAACCTAATAAACATCACACGGAGTACCCCACGATTACATGATCATGAAATACATCTAAAAATAGAACATGTTAAATAAATACATCCCTGTTACAGGTACGAATTTTCCAGGTTAATTTACTAGTGTTTAACGTGACGTCTAGAAGTTTCTTAAGCAGTTAAGTGTTTGAAAAAAATTAGGTTGTTTCAAACATTATTCCAATTTATGGCGCACCCCCTTTAAAGAAATTCGCGTGACCATTCGTCATTTTTCATTCCCGTTGTCTTTGATTGAACGTTTCCACTTTAATTCGTCGCAAAATAAAACCTCGATTGTTTCGGACACTTGTCTATTTTCGACCTAGAAAGGTCCGAGGGTTTTGGGCACGTAGATTAATGGCACTTGGACGGGCAAGTTCGAGACGATTGTTTGATAATAAATCGTGCGATATATTCAAATTGAATGGGTACCAAATGGCTCGAATCACGAAAATTTATAACTAATAATTTATAACTGCGGAATGTATTGCGATCGTCACACTTTGGCTGAATCAGATCGATCACATAGGGAATTTAAGTTGGACTGTTGATTGATTTTTATGGATTTATTGCATAGTCAAGAGAAGTGCTGGTATTTAGTAATTACATTTGTGGTTAAATTTGTAATCAACATGTGCCTTACTATTAAAGTCACCTTAGCTGTGCTTTTTACTCCATGCTCCATGGAAAAATCTTCCTCTTTAAGAAACTACTTTTAGGAATAAAATTGAGAAAGCGCACAAGACAGAAATAAAATTCATTTTTATTACAAAGTTAAGTGCTCATCCTTTGTTACGACATTATTATTCACAAAGTAGCAACTACTATTCTAAGGTAGATATTGAAAACTCGCCTGAACCGAATTTTAAATTGAAATTACAAATTCCACCTTTTGTGCTTGTACGCAAACTTACAGCAAACTGTTAGTTGCAGGTACACTAAAGCAAGAAATTGTTCCAATTATACATACGATGTGATTGATTGCACGAGTTTCATGTACGTCCACCATTTTGCAAGCTTCTCCGATTCGGTTTGTAAGCTGCGGAAAAATCAATCAACTTCGGAGCAAAGAATGGAATTAATAACGCAACTTTAGATGTATTCGAGTGAGGGGAACAATATATTTGGACAAAGAGAGTCAAATGTTTATATTCATTCGATGAAATGTAGTATACGCAGAGGAGTTCGCCATAAACTGGAATTTATTTTTCGAGAAATGATTAGCTCGAGGACAAATATTCTAGGGAATCGAGGTTTTTACATGCAATAAAAAAGACTCGGTAAAGAATTGTGCAGGGTTGTAAAGCATGATACGTAGATGGAAACCTACGGGGTTGTAATCCGCAATTATTGTTTATAACAAAATGGGGTCGAGAAACGATAAAAAATGGAAGGAAACGACTTTCCATTTTTATCACGAAAACTACAGACAAGTGTAGAAATAATTTATCTAACTGCTTGTTTTGATATAAGAAACAGTCTATGGTTATGATTCTTGTATATTTGTGACAGTATAGCAGTATAAAAATATGACTATACATGACGAAATATGTGGATTTAATCCAACTTATGTTTATTCAAAACTGCATCGTTACCCTCCGGTTAAAAGACAGATTTATATGTAAAATAATGTTTCAACAACAAAAACTACTTGTTTTAGCTAGAGAGATGAAATGAGATGTTAATTTTCACTATATCAGGAAACACTACAACATAATCTTTTCATAAAGAAAAAGGTTTAAAATATTCAAAAGTCAAGATATTTACAAGTGAAGAAATTCATATTTTTTTAGCGAAATAATAAATGTAATTTCAAATTGCAACATTTTAGACATATTTAGCCTTTTACGGGAATTCGCCATTTATTTCAATGGAGCAGAAAAGGCATTTAAACATGTAATCATGGCCTACAAGTTATCCTCAAGGGAATTCACAATTATCAAAAAAATGAATATTTTTTTGAGGTTGTATTTGGGTCTAACGAGCTGAAACGGGGTGGTGGTGGAAAGACACACTTTATCATTTGATAAATGATGATATTTTTTCATTTGGTTGTACGATCGGGGTACATTAAACCATCTTATATGTTAGACGCTGAAGGATTCTCAATATGTTGCAAGGATAATTAGCAGTTTTATTGAGCGATATTTTCTTTTATCTTACGTGATGATAGCTATCTCGATGAAATATACGTGGAATAATTTCGCACAGCAACCATATTCGACATTATCGAAATCTATCCAAATAAACAATGTAGAAGTTCGAGGAAGTTGTGAAGAGGAACTGAGCAAATAAAATTTACGTCCATGGAATTTAGAACTTCCTTTGTGACTAATTGAACTTCGATATTGATGTTTTTCAAAATGTAGGTTAAATTTGGTATATTTGCACTTGGTAGAAATATTAGCAGGGGAAGATTAGAGAAAACATCGCAAAAATCCGTGTTTTATGACTTTCGCACGACAGGTATTATTAATTTTTGAAATACAAAAGCTTTTCACTTTGTAGTAGGTCACGTTTTGTTAACACTATTATTTTTATTCAACGAATATAGATTAACCCTGAACAACTACTTCAACCCATCGCATTCAACCCAATGCAACCCGTCGTGTTATATTGCAATGGTTAATGTACAAGTATGGCTCTCGCTAAGGCCACAAATGTGATAACTATCAAGTTTTACTAAGTGTAAGAGAAAATAAGGAAAAGGTATTATGATACATTGGATTACTTTGCATTACTAATTGTGCTACTGAGGATGGAGGATTGTACCTATTTCTTTTTCCTTGTTCCTGTTTAAAATATCGAGAGGAACGCATACGGTGGACGTATACGGATTCGCCCCCTCTTTCTCTCATGTTAATGTCAACGGGCACTAACATTCTTATGTGTCGAGGCTCATTTCAATATTATTTAAAGAACACTTTATAATTTTAATGCTAATTAGTCATTCAATTAAGGAAACTTTAATTAACTTCAAATGTCGTCTCTGTTGTCGAATGACGGGAACTTTAACTAGATTGTTCTATTAGGTAATTACGGCTCTCTTAAGCAAGTAAGCTTAAATCACGTTTGGCCAAGTGTGCTTTAAATAACGTGCACCGAGTTTGTACTAAAACATCCATGCAGAAGTAGGAACGCTGGTTCAATGTAACTAATCACCATTTCTACCTGCACTAAATATAATAGGCGGACACTTAGGAAAATAAACAATAACATTATATATTTTATGAGGAAATTAAAACTCTAATATTAAGACAGTTCGAAGAGGAATATACTTTGTACTAACTCAGCACAAAAAGTTATATAAAAGCACCGAAATTAAATGATCAATATACCCACAAATTCACCTTACGAAGGTGTTTTACTTGATACTAATACAAAATTATATTCTGAGGGCTCAGCTCTTCAAACGATTTATTCCCTGCCTGTCACCACAAGCTAGCTAGCTAGCTAGTAACTACCTTCCTTCAAATAGGAATCCCAAGTGGGAAATAAATAATCAATAATGTGAAGTATAAGTTTCACTAGAAAAAATATATCTCTTTTTAATCAGAATTCATAAGGTTTAACAACATTCCCGACAATATATTAACGACTTAACAATTACCACTTTTCATATCCCAGCATCAATCTGATGAAGAGGCAATAAACCCTATATCTAGTAGGTGATTGAGTTTTAAAAGTTAAAGCAACTTCCTAATCCTACCGAAAATGTTTGAAGAGATACCATTTTCGGAGCGTATAATTGACATTCCGAAGACAGAGTGTGATATAATACGTCGTTAAACTTCCTTGTTTTAACAGCAGGAATAAAGAAACTTCAAAAAAATCGATCACCTCTGTACTTCATAAATAAAATATTGTTTATTACATGGGCTCGAGTCGAATTCCAGTTGGTACCTCAACTAACAACTGAAATATTTTGCGACAGGATTATGTAAAAATTCTCTCAACATGACAGTATTTTCGTCAGAAGCGAATTTTTCTTGGGAAATGGAAATTTTCTGATCGATTTTGAATAAGGCTATTTGATCTGGGGTTTACCGACGATTGCGTATTCTAAGCAGGCTAGGAATGAATTTTAAAATTATGAAAATAGGGGGAATTTTCTCCAGAAACCGCCTAATGATTTCAGTGAGATGACTACAACCGCAATTTTTTCCTGAAACCTTTTGCAAAATAGGAATTATATTTGTTTACTCTGAACTAAGGAAATAATTAAATTGGTGTCAACACTCCACCACTTGAAAGAAAATATCTCAGGGTTAATAAAGCTTTTGAATCGATAAACCCAAAAAAAATGTCTACTCTACTTAGATACCCTTTCTCGTTATATACCATATGTTAGTTATGTGTAAGATTTAAGCCGCAGAAATTTTTATTGGACTTTTTCACCATTTCAATTTCCTATTGCTTTGTAAACATAACACATCGCAGAAAATTTATTCCCTGTATAACTAATTTTGTAGTTTCTCGTAACTTTTCCAGAGTTTTTCTGCTTCTTCCATATCCTGTTGACGTGTACGTCTTCGTCGCACATGAACAATTGCAAATTCGTAAACATTGTTACTCAGACTCCTGGGAAGTTTTATGCCAGGACGTTTTTGTACCGTAGGTTATAAAATACATTTATCGCCAAAGCAAAAACGACGCGGATGTTTTATATGCTGCCATGTGAATTACATTACATAATCCGTAAAATAACAGCTTAACTTCCCAACTGAAGTGTTTATTTACCACAAAGGCATTGCATTAATGTAGCCACCGTATATGAATAATTTATACACATGTCAGTAGATACGTACACACACATTATGCAGTAAGTATGTGCATTGTTTCATATGGAAACCATATGTAGTAATTAAGTGTACATTTACAAAAAAATGGAGGTAATTCAATCGTCTCACGAATTGCTCTAAATGTTCCTTTTATCTTCTATAAATTTCAGCTTTCTCAGAACGTCTGAAGGATTTCAGAGAAATAAAGTAATTTTAGGCGGTGCAAATCTTCCAGTGATTTTATTTTCTGTATTCACAAAGGTATGAGATTTAATATACTTTGAATTGAATATATTCTAATAAAAACAGCACAATATCAGTCGTTCAGATAAACAACACCTCACAACACATTCTTTTTGCTTGATTTGATTGAAAGTATATCATTTAACCCTAAAACGAATAAGATGGATATTAATTAAAATATTAACTTATAGTATGTGACAATAAAAACACATCACCCATTACAAGTGAATATTTTTAAACCAAATTTGGTATAGATGATTCTAATGCTCCTACCATCAAATGATTAAGTTTTTATTGAAAATATCGCATCCTAAATCGATAAAATTTAATTGTGCTTTGTCGCTCCCCCCATACTCAGATTGTTATGCTTCTGATGAGGTGATCTATGGACTTCTGAGGAAGTCAGGTCCTAAATTTCCTAGAAGTCCTAGAATTTAAAGATATCCATGAGAAGTAAATATTAATGTATCAATTGTACATATGTCATGATGTTATGCACAAACTCAAGAATGATTAAAGCAATTAAGCACCTTTCTGCATCTTGACTTTACATGTTAAGAACGAATATTCGTATCACTTACTTTTCTGCGAAAGTGGAATAGGCTGATGTACATCATGCGTTGTTTCAGAAAAAATCTAAAAAAAAATTGGTAAATAACGATAAAACCTCCCTAATCGAAGCCATAAAAGAATGCCATGCTGCTTATTGCAATTTTAATATTGCTTACCCACAAAGAATTTCTGGTTCCTAAGAATTTGTTCAAAGGTATTGCATGAAGACCTATCCCGATAGCGGCAAGAAAAGTAAAAAAAAATCCGTTTAAGGACAAAGTAATCAGGATAATGAAACTGCTATCTCAATATACTTGACAACGTTTGTTGTGAAATTAGTTTTATTAGAGATATTAACAAAAAATCATGATTCTTATTTAATAATATAACGTATTTGTAACATTATTCTTATTAATACAAGATATATTAATAGGAGAACAGATTTCAATTTAGATCTGGATTAGAAAATGCTTTGTATACTGAATTAAGTCTTACGTGAATTAAAATTATACTTATGTTTCTAAAGAATAAGTATACTTTAACCGTTTGCGACTTCTTTACATTACCGCTCGTGTTTAACAATACAAACATTTATTTAAAAGCTTTCCAATTAGGTATGATTAATATTTGGCCAGCTAAATTATTCCTAGGTATACAGATTTAACATCGTTAGTGGTACATGAAATCCAATCTTCATTCCAGCATTTAATTGATTAATTTAATGTGAGTCGTCGTCTAAATATGAAACGTACATTACTGGGTGTTATCAGCGTTGGTAAATTTGAAAATCTATGATGAAACATCCTTGTGATATTAATTTGAAATTAATATTGTAACACTTATTTATACACAAAAAGGTTTACTCTCCCAAAATTTGCAGCTTTACACACAAAGAGATTTTACTCTACACTTATGTCAGTATTAACATTTTCAATCACATAAACAACTACAATTGTTTTTACATAAAACAGCAACTTATACGGGGCGTTCGTTACAATATCATAAGTTAATTTGTAAAACGGGAGGTTTCTTCTGAGCTGGAAACATTTAGACGTTTAATATGTATGAGTATTTACAAGAGAAACCGTACCGAATCCTCTTTAATAGCGTAAATATATTCTTACTCGTGAACTCCCTATAAAGTTTTATCTCTCCTCTATTCCACAAGGTCTCAATTGTACCATGTGCGAATTTGAAATTCGTCCGTCGTTACGTTTCAGGAAAAATTATTTCAGTCATGTGCGTACATCATTTCATCAGTACATTTATTTACCGACGTTCAAATTCGATTAAATTTCCATAAACTTCCATTAAAACTTCAGTAGTGAAGCCTTTAAATTAAAAGTTTTATCTACTTAACCTGCGACGATTATTTCTTGAAAGTGAAACTATGGGTTCGAGCAAGCTTTAGAGCTTAAAATATAATTTATTAAAGTGTACGCTCAAATTTTAATTATCAAGTTTGAATCGTAATTAATACTAATTAGATTTTACATTAAAACGCAGGACTGACACACACAATTTTTTTTAACACGTTAACACGTCTAAAATTCGAAAAATTAACTCGTTTACACGTCATATAATCGTCATATACACGTTGATTTTTTAAATATGGCGCCCTGAATATCTCTGAAAATAAGATAATGAGAAGAAATTTCTGTAACATGATTGTTATTGAAAGACGCTTTGAAAGCATTTTTGACGTATGGCCGATTTATAATTTTTCATTATAGAGTGAGAGCTTTGCTAAAGGGTGAAGGCGCGTTTCTGAGAAACTTTTAATAGTTCGTATCTTAAGTAATAAATTGGCAATAAAACATGCCGCTCGGTCAATGTGTATGCATCTCTCTTGGTTCCGGCGATTGGCATATTGATGATAAGGCTTAAATTTTGGGCCAGATTGCTCACTTTTCCTTGCAAAGGGGTGAATCGATAAAATCTTTGTTGAAAGAAATGCAATAGCAATAAACAGCGCAGCCTTAATTTACTAATCAAACCTTTTTTACCACTTTTCTGTAGTTACGGGGGAGAGAACTGCGCTAGGGGTTGAAGGGGTGGCTTTTAGAAGCCATTATTAAAATATGTGCATCTCCCATAATTCCAGAGGAACGGGCGATACGTTATAAAGGGGTGGCAAATTTAGCAATTAAATAACACTAAATACTCCGGGCTTTATTTAGTGAAAAAAATTTTTTTTTTTTATTAAGAAATCAAAGAACCGAGCGGTCTAACGTAGTCATTAGCAGAACTGTCAAATCTTTGACAGAACTACCGAACTTTCAACCCAACTGGTGCTACAAATGGAAGGAACTCTAATTTTAGGAAATTTGTTCTAAGTGATGTATATAGCGACATGGAAGCGCCTATACACCCTTTTTATGGACCGCATCTCATAGCTTAGCAATTAATCATGTTAAATAAGCTTCTAACGAGCAAATTTTAGGAAATTCATTTCAACCACCATCTTCTACATGTTAAATGAGTATCGATTCCAATTTTGATAAACAATTTGGTACTATAGAGCGACGTCATGCGTAAGCTTGAATGACGTTTAAGATAAATTTGTTCTGATGATTAATACGACAAACAACTCGAAAAGTACCGGGAATTATTCGTATGGAATTCGTTATTCAAGGAGGATAAAGGAAGGGAAGTTTATATTCAAGCAACGTAGGTTTCAGCACAACTTTACTGTTGAGTGGGGTGAGTGGTCTGTTATGTAAAAGACATGATTAATTCAATTCGATAACAAAAAACATGGGTAAAAGTTAAACAAAAATTATACGCTGGGGTCGTTGATACGAAGAGATTAAGAATTTTCTTATGTAAAAGAGAAATTACAACTATTTGTATTGTTTGTTTTTGTTTATAACAAGGTGGCTAGATCGAGAATAATATTGTTGTTGTTCTTACATTCTCAATGCTAAGGTTGTTCGAAAAATGGTTTAAATTTAATATTTTTGTGCTAAACTTGATATTGTAATTTGATATGTTTCCTAGTTTGCGTTTCTTCATCTTTCGCTAGGTGTGGTTATCTTTCCCACATAAATTCTCCCTCCTAAAAGAGCGAAACTGATGGAATTCATTTTTGCTACCTTCTTCTTGAAGAAAATCTTTCTTCGTCTTCATCATGATGTATAAAATGGCGTCGATGTCACCTCGATATCAGTCCCAGGATCAAGTTCATGGTGTAGGGGTTGGTTCTTCCTTCTTAGATTGTCAGGATTTGTTTCGTAGCATTATGGATCTCATACAGATTTATCGAAATCGACCTTCCTTATGATGGTTAACTGGTAGTTTTGTTCGATTTCTGAAGCTCCATTATTTACAGTTTTGGCGGGCTTAATAGTTTTCCTTGTTGAGCTTGTTTATTTCCGACAAATTTCTTATATCTGATTCCTCACCAATGCTAGTAATTCTTTTTCTATTGTTGAACAGTTGACTTCGGCTTGAATAAGAGCTCTAGAGGCATGACGATTGTCACGTGATAAAATGGCAAAATCTAAAGCATCCGAAGTTATTCCAAAACATTTATTAAAGACGGCATAAGCAAGCCCTTCCGTTCCCTTAATCAATAAATTCTTGCAGGTTTCAAAGCATTTCATCAATTCGGGAGTGTGTTTTACGGATCTATAAACAGGTTGAACGATTTTCCCCAATTTCATAACCGCGCGGATCCTCCTGACTGCGCCAGTTCGACGGGGTGAGATTTTTTGAAAATAAAAGAAATTACTATCACAGCGGTCTTGTCAACCACACGGTGACTTGACAGAGAAAAAATAGATTGTTCTAAAGGATGTTTCAAATACAATATGTATACGTTAAACCTGAATATGTTAAGTCTGGTACTCTTGTCATACATAATTCGGTGTTTTCATTTTAACACTATGTAGTGTGAATAATATTTTATTAACATTCATTTTCCTTTTTGATTACTTTATCAGTTTTACTATATATGCGCCACTTATCTCATTTAGAAGTTTAAATGGGCACGCACTTCCCTGAGCTATATATCATATTAAAGCTTAATGAAATGGAATCCAATTACAATAAAACATTAATTTTCTCAATACGTTTACGAGGGAATTAGAGATATTAAAATTACGTTTGAGACTACATTAAACTCGAATTCGATTGATCGTGATCAATGTTATGAGCGACAAATGAATTATTCCTTTTGTTGTTAATACGATTCAGATCACCTGGAATAGCTAGCTTCGAAATGGAAGCACTCAACAACGTAAAACACAACATTACGACCTTTTCCAAACCCTTTAAAAAATCTAATCAAAATATTTTTGAGTCGATATCGTTATGTTCGCCGTTTACAGAACTTTACAAAGCCTGTTGTCAAACAGCGACAAAACAGTGTCATTAACGGGGAGTCGTAGCTTTAAGTTAACAAACTTTGAAGGTATAATAGCTTCGGATTTAATACCGCTTCTCGGGAAACAGGGTGGTGAAAGATTTTTGTTTACCGTAAACGTTTATTCCAATACCGTTAGCGGAATTATCCACCGCGAATACGACAGAAGGTTCCGTCGAGAGGATCTTTCGCCCCCTGACATCAAAAACAAGGCAAGAGTTTCCACTGGTTGTTTCATTAAAAATTAGATTATCTCAATTAGATGATGGGGATTTACGCGAGCAAAACAACGTTCTGTGGCGCAGGAAGTTTCGTGCTTGTGGCACAGATTATTTTATAAAAATAAATGACAGCTATCAGAGGCAGATTTAGCTAATTAATGTAAATAACACTTACGGAGTTCAAATTAAGGATAACACGCGACATTTACCTGGCAATAATGCAACTCACCAATTGACCTATAAAGACCAACCCGCAATTGAAAGAGTCCCTTTAAATGATTACGTAATGCTATTGATTAAACAAAAATGTTTTGGACCTGGGAAATTTTTCCACAAATCGGTTGGAATACGTATTGACGAAAATCTTGCAAAAATTCCAGACACTAGTAATGAAACAAATTACAAGATCCTTTCGACGCTTTTCGCCCTTGACGCTTGAACACGTCTTATGCTTATGAATATTTGTTCTGCTCATTCATTTAGAATCCTTTCTTTCGTGGTAAAGTGAAAAATTTTGAAATTATCTGGATTTATAGAAATTCCCCAGAAACAATGGCTAAAAATTAGATTGCTTGAATGGCAAAATTCAGATCAATGGTAAATTCCCCACATTCGACTTGCGGAAATGAACTAACCAGGTAAATTTCATACAATAACGAGACTGGGCGAATAGAAGCAATTTTTGAATAGAGCATTAAAAGCATATGTTCCGTTTAAAAATACATTCTGAATTGAATGCTGGAAAAAGGAAAAAAAAAAGCCTTTTATAGTGGAGAGAATTGGAAAGTGAACAAAAATAATATTCTGAAAAAATTCGATTTCTCTACCGGATTGCACGTAAATTGTAACAAACGAAAAATCACATTAATTTTTAAACAAAAATATCGGGAAATCATCAGTCTATAACAAAATTTTTTAATGCAAAATTTACAACAGAATACTAAATAAACTATTATTAGTTAAATTAGATTAAATAAATTGTAATATTTTTCCCCACTCAGTACATCTTCCAAAAATTAGACACCATGTTCTATTAATTAAAATCGCGTTACAGTTTATTTTTAAAGTAGGTATTATTAACTTCGTTGTAAATACCCAATGAAACAATACTTATACAGGGTGTTCCACAGATCGTGTTTCAAAAGATGTCACATAAGATAAATACATAAAAATTCAAATTGAAACTAGAACGAGTGATGGAAAATTTGATTCTCCATACAAACGACTTAAACACACCTTGAACATGGGAAAGTTTACGAATACTCGCACTGTAATGGCGTCTACAAGCAAAAAATGCTCAAAAACAGTTCTCTGCATTACGACCAATGGGACACCCTGTATATCATCGGCGTATGCGTGTTTTCTCAATTTTCCTTCCGCCGCGCATGTCGCAGTTTAAGAAGTTACGACGAAAAACCCTTACTATGTGATCAACGCCGAATGAAACAATCAAATGTAATTTACACACTTATTGATCATTTATGTAGATATTTCTATACGTATCAATAAACGCTTTAGGATATTCGAACTAAAGGGAGGATTTTATTCGGTCTGTCCGTAACTTTCTTCTGCTATAACATGCCTCTGCGTAAACATGAACTCCAACATTTAATACGTATGAGATGTTATTTAAGGGGCGTGGAAAAAATCTCTTATCATACCTATCGTACTAAAATAGCCTAGGGAACCTTTATTTATGGATTTGTTTTTATGAAAGTGTTGATGTCCTTAACGAATTTCTTCGGAGAGGAAGCTCGAATCGTGACACGGAAACATTTATAACAGAAAGGTCCATGGCGATAAAATTAATCACTAAATGTAGATTAATGAAGAGTGCGTGTTTTTTTTGGTGTTTTAATACACAATAAATCTTAGAGGTAATGAGATTAAGGTTTAATTAAAGAAAAATACTTTTCTCCTTCGTGAGAAGTCTTGATGTAATTGAAAAGAAAAGATAGGAAAGTGTACTAATGAATCGATGATGCTATGTACCACCTCGTCCCTAAAACACAAATTGTTCGAACGGTAATTGTTGCAATTGCGCACGGTATATATCTAAATATATACAAAGCAAATATTGCCGTAACTTTTCCAATAAAAATAATAATAATCTACGTTATTCCCATGAAAACCTTTTCACGCATCGCTTATTACTTTCACGTTAAACTTCAATCAGGGTTATTATCTAATCTCGCCTGTGCTATGTTAGTTGTTACGGTAAATAATTATTTTAGTGGTAATGGCGGCAATCATTAACAAGCCGTGAAAAATTGAATCTACCGTTTAATACACTCTGATTGGATAATTATCCGTTGGGGCTAATGACGTAATCTGATCGATATTTGCTTAGCATAATAATTTGTTAATTTATAAAAAACGGTTTAAACCGTTTTTCCTTTAATTTCCAGTCGCAAATAAAATAATTTAGGTTAGGTACTTTAATTATACGACAGTATAATTATTGGAATTACGTGTTAATACATAAATATTAAGTTTAACATGGTAGTTATATTCATGGCCAAAACCTCGCATTGTGAGAGAATTTTTTCCATTCGATTTTTTTGAAGAACCACGTTAATTAGATACCCATAAAGTGTTCATTAAAAATAGTAAGTTATTTCTTAAATTATTGGATGTACATAAAAGCCTCAATAGGTTATTCACTCTCACGTTTGACAAATACCAACAATAATCGGACGTACGTCACTGTAGTTAAGTAAACAAAGTCCATATTTTCTGAATTTTTGACGGCGGCGCCCTCTTACCATGTCACGCCATTTAATACTCCGTAGATTAGTGGATCCTAGTATTAGATGAATAAATTGAGAATAAATCCTTAGAACCACAGCAAGTTCTGCAGAATTCACGGCAGCGGCTTGAAGATAATATCAATCGTCGCATGGGGGTTAGTGGACAGCGTTTTCTACATTTATTTCAATGATATGGCAAGTTTTTAAGTGAAATCCATCTAACTCTTGCAATTTTTGGAAAAAAATTAGTAACATTTCAATACTCCATGTCTTGTAAACGAGTAGACCGAATTTCAAAAATGAAGCAGCAGTGTACCGGTAATCAAGATCCCTTTTCAGTGAGTCATCGCTTGACCCGCATTCCCATTTGAAAAATTGACACCCCGTTTATTAGGGTAAAGATTGGGCTAAAATTTTTGCGTCATAGCTTGTCCCCCTCACAAACAAATCTGACGTGTTTCAACTTTTTTTTGGACACGATCCTATTCTGACAGTTACGCCTTCCGGTACGTTTCGATGGCACACATTGTATATTCTTGTTGCCACGTTTTCACCCTCTTAGCAACCGAAACGTGTTTTCGTCTCTTGCCAGTACTTTTTGCTTATAAAAACACGCTCCGGTTGCTAAGAACAAAAATAAGCACCATGATATATCAGCAACGAGTTTCGTCGGTTCGAAGGGGAGGAGAATTTTTATAAATAAACGAAATTACAACTACGGGTCTTGTTAACGACACGGTGGATAGACAAAGCTGCAGTGTTGTTTCTTCAATCATACTGTTACTGTTGTTACTGAGGATCTTTCAAATATAATATTTTATACGTTAAAGTTTATATTGTAATTGGATATGTTTCCTCGCCTGCTTTTCTTCATATTTTGCTAAGTTGGGTAATTGTTTCCACATAATTCCTCCTTCCTTAAGAGGCGATTTTGGCGATTTTTCGACGCACTTTCCTCCTCCGTTTTGAAGAGATGTGAAATTTGACTCGTTTCCCTCCTCCCCAATCTCACGTGAAATTTTTCAAAATGCGCAGTTTTAATGTAAATATGCTAATCTGTGCTTAATTGCTACTTGTACATGTGGCGTTCACATTAAACCGCGAAACCCTTATTGTGTAAAATTTAGCCATATTTTAATGGAGAAACATATTTTACTCACTCCATTACATTTTCTAAAAAATACCTGATATTTGTCGAGATCCCCCTCTGTTCCATGTGAGATTAGGTGAGATTTGGTTCGACCCCCGCCCCCCTAAACGCCTCACGTAATTAATGGACTAAAAGGTGAAAACAATGGAATACGTTTTTGATTCGGAGTTGCCTTCCGGATATTCTACCTTGTTCCAGGAAAACAATGTGATTTTCTTCTTCTTCACCTGTATGTATAGGGTGGAGGCGATAAGTCCTGTCGATGCAAGGATCAAGCTAATGTTTGGCATGTTGTGGGGGTCTGTTCTTCTCCTTTCAAATGGGATTTGTTTTGCAGCATTGTTGATTTCGTATAGATTATTTAAGTCGATTTTAAATATGTTTCGGTTTTTATTCCTGAAGCTGCGATATGTCTAGCTTCGGCAGGATTAATGATTTTCCTAGTGAACTTTGATTTTATCATTGACGAATTTCTTACCTTTGGATATCATCTGAATACCATTTGTTGTGTTTCTTCTGGCATTACGATGATTTCTTGAGTTATTTGTTCAATTATCGATTCTTGGATGTTGATTTCGAGGATGTAATAACTTTTAGAATGTTCTCAGTCCTCCTAAGATTTTTATTTCTCCATATTTAAGTTCACCTAAGAGTAATTAATTATAAGGTATCAATTTTACCGCAAGCCATCTGTTGTTACGATTCCATCTGTTCATCGCCTTGTAATTAATCACAATTTCGATTCCAAATGTCAAGATATACCGTTATAGTGATCACGTTACTTACGGTGGTAAAAATCCTATTGTATCATCCTGGAGTTAGAATCTCCCCTAGTCCATTTCAGCTTTACCCTTTATCCCATAGGTTTCAAATTTTCAGGAATGGCGGATTTTATATCAAACTATTAGTGGTACAAATTTTACTTTGATTGCTTAAATCGATTGAAAATTATTACAAATATACTTAAGTACGACGTGATCAGAAAGCAGCAGATTGGCGTCGTTAAATCTTCAAAAAATTACAGGACACTGTTTAATTTCGCACGAATCTAAAAACCATAACTTAACAGAAGGATATAACAAATATTCTATAAAACATCAGATTGTAATTCGAGATAATTCGATACATATTTTATTCCGATTCTGTTTCCATAACTTCCAATCCATCTTGATTTGGATTTAAACTATCTGAATGGAGCCTACTGACAAACTTATTAATCCGAACTCCGTTATGTCCTGATGTAATTTGTATTCTCGCGAGATTGTCAGGTGCAAAGAGTTTCCGTTCTAAATAACCGTAGTTGACATCCCTTTTAAGTAAAAGTAAACCCCATGTCAGGTCGATTTTATTTTCAAACATATCCATCATAAATATTTACGCTGAAATTAAAAGTTTACGTGTTTTAAGTGCAGACGTTGCATCGTCAATACGCTCAACCTACACGATTGCATTGAACTGAACACTGTGCACCTTTCGTGTTTTATACGAGGTATTTTCTGTTGTGTTTTGCTGTGGTCTGTTCTATTTGCGTTACACGTGAGAATATTAACAAACCTGAAGGAAAGACTTTTGAACTAATTTCAGTGAAATGGAGGAAATTGGGGTGAAATTGTTGTTGGGTTTTAACTTTGAAACAACTCGATCTGTGAAGTTCATTTTAATCTTACTTTTGTGCAACTTTTAAATAATGACTTTACACTACAAAATTTCGTTAAAATGATAAGCGGTTGCTCAATTTATAAAAATGTCAGAAAGTTGCTTTGGAAAATGGATTTTAAAATTACACATTTTCTTTGTCTACCAATTTTTCTGGAAACCTTTCAGGTCCCACTGACATTTTTTTAAATCCTTAAAAGATTTATTTAGCAAGCTCGGAAAATAACTTTATAAAGATAATTTAGTTGTATCGAACTTTCTTAAAAGTTGAATCTTAGAATTTTCCATAATCATTTCAAGTAGACTGTATACATGTGATTTGTCGATTGTGATAAAACTGGCTGGGATGCTTTCCCGACACTAAAAGGGCATGTTTTCAACTTAAAAACTTTATAGATTATTCCTTACGCCCAAAAAAGGAGATGTGATTTGTTAGCGAGAATATCATCAATTTTTGTAAGTATCAAATTATGTAGGTATGGAATATTTTTGCCGCAACGGTTTTTCTGGTGTATTAAACGAACCGTAAATTTACATTTTCTGATAATCCCAAATTTATACGTTCATTTATCAAATGATGTATTTGGGGGACATGGAATAGATGTTTTAGGTGGATTTTTCAAATAGATCCCCTTTAGATATTGTAGGCTATAAAACCCTTTTTATAGTTACTTCAATGTTATAGCTGTATCGCCTCGATGTTGATAACGGTTTTTGTAGCATTTTCCTCCCCTTTTCTTTCCATTTCATTTTCCTCGCCAATTTTTCTCAATTTAAAGTTGAAGGTTAGCTGCACTTTTTCTAAACTTAAAAACAAATTATTTCTATGTTGAAACCTTCTCAACGACATGTGTAAACTTTCTTTCACTCCTTCCATTATATTACAGTTATTGAAACGTATTTTGTTCTCTTGGCGAGCCTACATTTCCCAGAATTAATTTCATCATATTTTTCTTTTGTATCTGAAAGCTTTAAAATGGAACCTAATTCATGTACGATAAACGGAATTGGTTTATGGTTGCGATAAAAATGTCTGAATAGTTAAAAATAATATTTAAACGGAGGAAAGCGTCAACAGTTTTATGGCGTTTTAATTATTTTCAGCGGGAGGTATGTCTATTGTTTGAAGCAAAACCTTTTGAATTTTAGTTTTAACAATTTAATTTCCACAGAGATAAAACACATGTGCATAAGTATTTGCGAGCATTTACCGTTCTTGTAGTTACACACTACATTTGCTCTTGTATGAAACTGTAATTAAAAATTAAATTACTCTGTTACAATAGTCAATACAATTTGTATTTCTGTGAACAATTTTGGTACAAATGTATTCAATTTGATGTTTGTAACAAAACTGTGCTTACCACCCGGAATTAATTTATTTTAATTATAATAAATTTAACAAACTGCAATAAGAAGTACGTATTTGGAATCAATTTAACATTGTCTTTGTTTTAGTTAAGGCTTTTGTAGTAAATTTAGCACCATAATTAATATACATAAGTTTCGGCTACATCATCCAACATTATTAATTACTGTTGATACTCGCGTTGCACATGTTTTCAGTATCAAACTTTTAAGTGCTTGCTAAAGTTGTTTGTTATTAGCAGAAGCGAAGTTAAACAAAAATCTATTTTTCAAATAGAAAAATGTATGGTATAACTGGTGTTGTAAATTGCTAAAAGCCGTGGATGATATTGTATTGTATATTACCCAATATTATGTGCTGCGCACGCTATCTTCGCTATTTTATAAAATAATTCTCTTTCATAAAACGGCGTATATGACAAACACCACGAATTCAACTTAAAGTTACTACATACTCGTCGCAAGTGGGTTATTTCTCGGTTTCCTTGGGGCGGATCATTTTATAGGGCTAAATGTTTCTCATTCATTATTCATAGACTACAATATACATATCTCTCTATGGAATGTGTATTATACAAAACAAAGAAGTCAACTCAACCGACCAATAATTTTTCTCGTTCCAATAACGAAAAAACATGGGGGCCATTGATAAAACCAATCTTAAGATTAACGTTCGGGATTCGTTTTCGGAGAACGATGGGAAATATTTTTGATCAAATGTGAACAATTGAACAAATTTTTATGCCAATATTCAATCAGCAGAAACTTCAGGTAAACTGAAAACACATTCATGCATTCAAAACAAACCGACACTACGAGATTTCTAATAATTTAAATATGAATAATTTGGACATAATAAGTGGAAATTCTTAAGAGGACACTAATTAACTGTAGGAAATGTGGCGTACAATAATTTTTAGTTAATAATCCAGATGTTTAATAAATTACGGAAATATATTCCAGAAATGTCCCTAGTTAACAACTCATAGGTCATAAAATGTTATTTAACGCCCTTCTTAAACTGCTCATTAAAAATTTCAATACCATGGAAAATAACGCTACAAACAAGCAACGATCGGATTGTCACCGTTAAAGGCATACACGATAAGGAAACTAATTAAATAATACATCGAATGGAGTTTGTAAATAAATACTTCCAAGAGTGAATACGTGACTAAGCATATGAAGAGATGGATATGGGAGACATCAGAAGAGCACAAGGATATAAATATTTTAGTGTATAATAACTATAGAGAGAAAAGATGTCACGTAAAAATTGAAGAGGAAGGGTAATTACAAGAAAATTACATATTTTGTTGTGAAACAACTACCTGGCGAATAATTAACTTATTTAATAGAACTGTAGCAAAATAGTTTGAATTAACGACAAAGAAAACCAGCAAAACTGTTATTTCACTAGAAAAAACCTAAGATGGTATTGCCAAGTTACCCATTACATTTTTGTTGGGTTTTAGTGCTTTTTTACGTATTTAGTCATGTCATTTCTTAGGATTTCTTTGTCCTTTTTATTTTATTGTAAACTTACAAATATTCCCCCTCTCTGAATTATGATAGCTTGTTAAAACCCCCCTCGACCGAATCTGCTTGGAAATTTTAAAGGCGGTTGTCGATATTTTTTCTTAAAACACAATTACCGATTCGAGCTCTCTTATACCAATGGCACGTAATGCTCAAATTAGGAAATTTTATTAGGAACAAAAATATTTCCAAAAGTATGAACTTCACTCCAGGGCTAAAATTTGTGTTGTTCGTTTTCACTAAGGTCGCAATTCGTTTATTGTCGGCCCAGTTAAAAACCAGTAAAACCCCCAAATGTACAAGTCTTCCTAGTTAATTAGTATTTATAACTGCACCCTAATTACAACGGATTTATTCTACTTGTTTTAATTGTATTTCTCTTAATATCCGGTCGGTTTATTTCGTAAGTAATAAATAATCAAAAGTCTCCAAAAACCTGATCCTATAATTTACTCTTCTTGTTAATTCGAAACGCGTATTTTACGATATTAGCGTTTTATGTTACTTGATAGGGCGAAAGAGCTACTTACAAAAAATAAGTGCACTTCATCCTGAAGTCCATAATAAGTTCAAAGGTACATAATAAATTCGTCAATTATCGATGGTAATTACTAAAGTGGATGAATATGAATCTAAAATAACGAGATGTATAAGAAAATGTAATGCAAAAGGTTCAAAGAGAGCACGTGAAATAAGTTCATCCACAGATAACTGATTTACGTTTATAAGCAGTTTTCAGGAGGCTTAATCCTATCACAAGCAGAATACCCAATAACAGTACAGGATTAGATTCCATCGATTGTAATATTAGTTAAATATTCTATCAGAACAGGGAAAATAATGTGGAAATTTCAATGAAAGCGTCAATAATGAATTAAATAATTGTCATGTTTAACATAATTTCATTTTTATATTTCACAGGCAATAAGAAAGTGGCATATTTAAAATTTTGCCCAACCTGCAATTCGTCAAATACAATAATTACCTAGACTGCAAGTAAATAGAATAACTTAAAAAAAAGGGAAATAAATTTCCAATCAAAGTCTTCAAATGGGCTGTAATTATACATGTAACTTACTAAACTAGTACCTAATGTATTAGTAGATATTTACAAATATCAGTTACTGTTGCTGCTGCTGGTAATGGAGTGTCTATTGTGAATTTCTATTATAAATGAATCAGTGCCATGCCAACGAAATGGTAATTAACCATTCTCATAGTTAAATACCTTATTTCATGGAATAACTATAGTGTTTTGTTCTGGGATTTTAAGGTCTTTGAAAAATATGTAGGCGAAGCCCTAATACGTTTTTGGCGATTTCCACTTTTTCGGCGGTTTTTGGAAAAGGAAATTGAAGGGAGTTGGAGTATTTCTGATCACGGATTCAGTTTCAGTTCATCAGAATACAGCTAAATGTCGTTTTACAGTTCTAATAGCTCGGCTTTCACATTTACATCTAAGGTCGATTCTTCACAATGCGAGGTTTTCCGTACTTAGGGGAGGTTTTTGACGATTTAAAAAGAACTTGAAGGTGAAGTAGCAATTTTGGCCCAGATTCGGTTTCATAGTATAATACACAGAGGTATAAAGGTCTGTTTTAAAACAGATAACTTTTTTGTGTGGCTGTGTTATTAATGCAAACTGTAGCACCTAAAATCATTTTTATGTACATTTTCCTTTTATTCGTTCCACGACACCTGACAATACATATACACTTGTTTAGACTTCAGTTTGTTTCAGTTTTAATTTGCCGTTTTCCAATTGCTTTTCTTATATTTTCATCTCCCAAAAGCCATTACGTACGTTTTTATTGCCTAAAAGTCCGTCGTTTATTCTTCATTTCATATATACTTCATCTCATTTTGGTAAGACTTCTTCGCCGAAACTCAGTTCCTTGACGCTTTAATTAAAGTAAATCGCTCCATAATCTTATACGTCTGTAGCGGCTCGAAATAATTCTGGGATAGTTTTTTCGCCGCCCCTTTCCACTCGAACGTCGGAACAGTTCTTTTCAATTCATTTGAACGGATCGTTTTCTACAGACACTGAATATAAATCGATTTAGATGAAATAAACCTGTCGAATGGGTCACTTGATCAATCCTAATTTACCCACTTTCTAATCTAATTTGCTCCGAGTTTATTCGGCTACTGAGTGACTTTAAACGGCACTTCTGGAATTTTAAACGAATACAATTTTTTTGAGACTCGTAATTGCACAAAGGTTTGAAAGACGATCAAAGGGAATAAGCAATCAAAGAATGTTTTGAATTTCTTGAAGTGTTTACTCACAGTTACTACCATTCCCAATATTTGTTTTGTAATATCCTCAATTGAATGTGTAGGTATTTGTTATTTATAAAGCAGGTACCCACGTTCCGTAATGAGGGGAAAATTTAAAATGCCGTATTTATTCCGACAAATATTTACATATGGAGGGATTTCGTGAATAGGGGTAATTATCATAGCTTATTAAAGCACAACCCTCTGACGAAACTGCGTTGAAATTTTGTAGATTGTACAGGTATAAAAATTAATAGAACGGGGGTGGTTTTCTTAAAATTCAATTACCGTTTCTTTCTTCGAGTCCTCTTACGCCAGTGGCCAGTGAAGCTCGAATTAGAACGTTAATTAAGAATAAAAATACTTCCTAAGATATAAACTTCACTCCAGGACTGAAATTTGGTTTGTTCGTTTTCACTAAGGTCGAAAGGACATTATGGTCCAAATCCGTTTATTGTCGACCCTGTTAATCCAATGAAATCCCTTAATCCGGTAATCTTTCTAGCTAGTTAGTTTTTATAACTGCACCCTAATTAAAACGGATTTACTCTACCTGTTTTAATTGCAATTATAGCAATTTCAAGTTGGTTTATTTTGTAATACCCGCGTACGTACTAAATTACCCAAAAGTTCTAAAAGTCAGATGTCGTAATTTAACTATAGCTGTTAGTTTGAGAATAGTATGTTCAAATAAATCTGTGGATCATATATGATAAATCATTAAACTTTATGAAATATCGATGTAATAACTTGAACGGCTCCTTTTAAAACAATTACGCCTTATTCCAACGAAGAAAATAAATAGAAAGGGAGTGACACAAAGGAATTTTCGTACAAAACTTTTACCTTCCCCTACTGCAGTTGAAGTGTAGTACGTTGTGAAACCTGAATACACACTAACAAGGTGTTAAAAATGTGATGCAAAAGTGTTCAAAGTTTCATTCAAAGGGTTTCATTAAAAATAATTTTGTCAAAGGATAAGAATCTATAACTTCTCTATATATCTAACAAAGGACAATATCTACAACTTTTACAACAGTTTTTTTAAAAAATCTGCATAAAAGGCACTTCACTCTTGAACATCTTTTGTTCTTCTTAATTTTCTTCTAAACGGCTCTAGCGATTTATTTCACCTTTCGAAACTGGACTTGGGTATTTAATTCCTAGGAATTTTATTTGAAATGTGGACTCAAAGAACTCCGACAAATTGACTAAAATCCAAGACAACCTTTCGCAAAAATGTCTTTTGTTGTTTCGGTACAATTAATAAATTTCATGTGTTTAATTGAATTACCCCAAGAACTAGCGGAAATCATTAATGCAATAATAAACAAAAATATAAATATTGACGTAAACACCACCAATATCCTCTATTTTTCCTTATTCACAACCCGTCAAATAATATTATACTGTATGTTACACGATACCATACTTGACAGGATACATCAAGAAGATTTTCACGATAGAATACGCATCGATTGTTTAGGGATGAGGGTATCGCTGTTTTGCCTTCATTGTCGCTTAAAATCCAATTTATTTCAAGTATTTAATTAGGGCCAGTCGAAAATTAGCGATTCAGAAATCTAAGGAGTGTTGCTTTAAAAATAAATTCGACGTTGTCGTCACAATGAATCACAATCAACGCTTTGATTCATTTGTTTTAATTAGGCCGGAAATAGTTCGAGTTTATAATGTAAGGAACTGTATTCATGGAGTTGGAGTTGCTTAAATTTCCATGGTTTAGCTTCGTGAAACGCACTGGCAAGTGCGAGGGAATCGAGTTAGGTAGAGTTAAAATCGGATTTTCCCATTGTCGCAAGATGAAGGTCAGGTCAATGCTTAACCGTGAAAAATTGAAGAACTAACTAAACTATTAACTAATTCCTGCTACACGATGACATCACATAGGAAACTGTTTCGTTGCAACTTACAAGGGGACTTAAGGGTTCTTTGACCAATCGTTTGAAACTTGCAACCGAAGTAACATTAACGATAAAAAGAGAGAAGAACCCCAATTGTAGGCATTATTTCAATTTACTATAATTAGTGCACACTTGGTCGTAAATATTTATGCCTTCGCTTGTATCTTGTATCGCCTGTATCTTCTTTATTTCAACAAAATATAACTTTTTTGACTTCCTGACGTCCCATTTCGATAGGAAATTCAATTTTCTACAAAAAAGGTTCTCATAAATTTTAACTAAAAATGCATAGTTTTCGAGTCGAAAAACCAAAAAGTGACCAAACTTACCCCGTTCTCAAAAACGAACCCTCACATGTGTTTGTACCCTGCGGTTTTACCTTCTTTATAGACCAATTAAACATATGAAACAATAAAATTGCTTGAAGGCAACTGTTCCCTTTACCCCCGTATTTTTCCACATAGTCAGCCTAATATTTTCGTTTTCCCAGCAATCCCGAGTTTTGGGAAAAGGTCCAGCACTACCTTTTTGTTTACTTCACTATGTAATTTGGGCAGAAATACATTTTTCATAGTTTTCATGACTACTTCATATCCTCCTTCGTCGTTTAGAGTTCTGATCAGTTTCTTAATTCTTTTCTCTAGGCAACTCTGGGCTTTTTTCTCTTTCCTGTCAGTTTGGTCAGGTCTAAACCTCTTAGTATAATCAAGTGCTTTACGTTGAATTTCTGCAGTCCACCAGTAAAGCACGTTTCCATTGTTCTTACTATCAGCCACTTTAATACTGGCCTTGTAGGCGTCAGTTATTAATTTCTTGCCGCTCTAATGTGTCATTTTTCTTATTATTGTTAAGTCTATAGAGGCTCTAGGTCTAGAGAGAGTGTCCTTAGGTCTATAGAGGCTCTAAAAATATTCCACTCGCTTAGTCATGAAGTTTGACCTCTTCGGAGATTTACTTTTATTGGCTAGAAAATATATGTATTTATGTTCTGTGTGGCTATCTTCATCAATAATTTGCCACTTTGACATCTTGGTGAATATTTCCAGTGTCGCTGCTGTAACATCAAGATAAGACCTGCTACTACCCCTGACAAAAGTAGGATGTTTCCCGTCATTTAGCACCATCATGTTCATTGCGGCAAAAACCCATCCAATTCAGCCATATTCGCCACTTTCTCTAAAAATTTGAGGTTATATCGGAAAATGATATATGAAAATGATGAAAATGTAATTGTACTATTCGGTTTAAATCGAAAACAGACGTGAACTTCGGCCCCCTTGGAAAATCCTAAAGACATCAATCTAATTTATTGTATATTATTTAGATTTACTGTCTGGTTACAGGCTTTTTATTATTTTCATCACATGTACGCAATGAAATATTAAAGTGCAATGCATGCTGAAACACAACAAGCAATATCAATGTTTCGAAGCTCATTTCGATACGAGTTGTGATATCTCAGATTGGTCGAATTCGTTTCTACATATTTTTGTCTGTACATTCATAACTATTTATTAACTTTAAGCTCTTTGAGTATCAGGGATCAGTCTAGTCTGGTTTCAATTTGCTTAAATGGGTATTATTGCTCCACAATAAAGTACTGCATTTGTCATATTAACTAAATCGAAATGAGGGTTTTGAACCTAATATAAGAGCAGGGTCTGAGAAAATGAAAAGGAAATGTATATTAGTTTTTGCTGATGTTATTATTAAAAGCCGGATTTTGCCAGTTTTTACTTTTATGTTTGCAACTTGAAATTGATATTACGATCTCTCTGAATTATATTGGAATATTGGTACATTCCTTTTGCCCGAAATATTGCTTCAAAAATGTTTTTCTTAAATGAAATTCTTTACGTACCTTATTTAATTAAATAATATCCACCCATTACATTAAAAAAATCCGCT
Source organism: Cryptocephalus primarius (assembly GCA_963576515.1). Lineage (NCBI taxonomy): Eukaryota > Metazoa > Arthropoda > Insecta > Coleoptera > Chrysomelidae > Cryptocephalus > Cryptocephalus primarius. The sequence continues at coordinate 12,522,112 of OY754942.1, read as the reverse complement.
TCTTAATGATGCTTCAATGAAAGCCTCCCTATTTTACCAAGACGAGAGCCTTGATGAAATTTTGTAACATTTTTAATTAAGCACTTCAGTAAATAGCCTCATTTAAACATTTAATATCAAAGTTGTGTTATATCACGTAAATATTATTTTTTCATCCAGAAGATAAAGGAAATGCATTAATTTAGTATTTGCATATTCATTTTAATAGTTCATTAACTGAAAGAATCACTTTGACATTAATTTGTTGCTTAGATTGTCAAGTTAGTTTTATCGTTAGAGTGAAAGCTGCTTCATTGTTAACCTAGCTTAAAATATACTGTTTAACCGTACTAATTACAAACTTTGAAAAGTAATATTTCATATTTTCATAACATACTTTTTATAGTAATAAAAAGAAAACCACATAATCGATTATTGTGACGATGGCGTCAAGTCCGTGTTTTTCTTTCTTAGTATCTACCGTTTAATGGACTCGTACAGAAAACACTCTTTAACAAACATTTTAAATGAAGAATCAGCGTTAATTTTCTTTCATATAAATTTTATTATATCTGCAGTGACTGTAAAATCCTCGTTAAATTTTAATGGAAGTAATTTCGTTTTATTTGGTCCACGAAAATGTTTTAGAAAAGAATTGTTTGTTTTCTCTATGTTCGTTAATTATAAAGGAGACGATGTAACTATTGCGTTTGCGCATCATACAGTTCTAAAGGTAAATATAAAACTAGATAAAGGGGCAAACACATTGATGACCAATAAAGTGCGACTCTTTCAATTAGTCATTATTAATGTTCATGCATTTATTCTTTCATTATTCATATATTATAATATTCAATATTATTTTATTTACGAGATGACAACAGCAGACTTTTCGAGTTCCTTACTTGATTTCTGGTCTGTACTACACATGAACGCACATAAACTTATACGTATATAAAAACTAGAAGCAATTAAATATGATGCGCATTCATAACACAAATTTATTAATATGACCAGTGATGCGGCTCTTAATAACTCCCAGTTAAGTTAATATTTCCCATCTGTGTAAGCTAGAATTTCATTAGTGAGCGTTTTTCTCCATGAATGGCTATTTAATTAAAAATTGTGGGAGGAAGAGGACGAAAGATGTTTTCTGGTAGAACATCGCGCAGGCAGTTGGCAAAGTTCTCAGCCTAACAACAAGCGAATAAATTTCGAAACAAATAACCATATATTACGATTGCAAACAAAAGTTTCCGATACGGCGATTTAACAACTTACATAAAGGAAGGCGGTGATTAATTCCATATTTTACCCATAAGCTTCCCAAAGTTCTAACCACAGTAAAACAGTAGGAAGATATTTGTTAGTATGGTATTATATACATATACAAAGTTATCGAATTTAAAGCCCATTATGTTGTTTGTTACAAATGAATTATTCTTTTTAAAAAGGGAAAGGATTCCTATCATAACAAATTTGTAATCGAGGAGTCCCTTTCATTATAGTTTGCCAAATTTTGGTAACTGAGTTTACGCTAAAAAACACCATGGAGAATTTTAATTGGAAACCAAACTAATAAGGCGTCTCTTTGTTTTACGGAACGTTATTACAAAGCTTAACTGATGTTGATATTGACTCCCCATCACTATTTCTCTCTTAATTTTCTGAAAAGATGCAGACTGTCTCTTATGAGATCACTTTTATTACGTACCTTTTCGATTAGGATTGCTCTTATAATATTTCCCTACAGTTTTGTACTCTTGTCAATTTAGTTCCCATTCCCATCCCATCACAAGGCAATATCGACTTTTTATCGATAGCATCTTTGGGAAAAAGGGAAGAAAAATTTTATTCTCATATTTACTACGCTGAGTTATACTATAACTATTGATGTATGATATCTGATATGTGACGTTTATATAATTCTGGCCGTAATGTACTGCACGACCGTAATAAAACTAAAACACGAAGAAATTCGTTGAAAAGGAACGAAATGAAGCGTATACGAAACTTTACGGCCATGAGCGTGATGAAATAGTTTCCATTCTGCGCTAATTCGGTTTTAGTTCTGATTTCAGAAAACCCCATTTCAAAACATCGTTGGTGAAATATTAAACGACTCCACCCCTTCTGGTTTCTTACAGTCTCGACCTGATTTAGGCTATCAAATCCCCTTAAAAGAAAACAAAACCGAACACTTACTTGCCCTTAATCTAATACGAGACGCTTCATATCGTTCCCGAAGGCCCGTTTGGCCGTATAAGTGTTTTCGCATGAGAGGATAGAAATGCTTGAAAGCATGCTGACTTAGAGGCCCTTACCGCAGTTAAGCTGATTAGAAAATTTGGCTGAGGTGCTTTAACTAAATGTTAAGACACCTCTCGATGTGTTTTTTTGTGGTTTACAGGAAATAGTGACGTAAGGTGGGATTTCAAATAAAAATGGTGTCCTGCTATATCGATTGCAAGAAATGCCAGCAATATTATCTTTTCAAAAGGGTAACAGTAAGAAAAATTTTATGGTCGCCATGAGTGTTACCATTGACACATTTAAATGTCTATAACGGTCTTTTTCATGAACGTATATTAACGTTAAAATGGATTTTAGCTTAAAATACGTTTAGTATAGTTTTGTTCCGTGTATTCTTAACATGAAAGTAACTATAGTTACCTTAGTGAAACACATTCTAAACGCATTTTAAACTAAAATCCATTTTATGTGTAAGTGGGTAAAACATTATTCTATGGAGTTAGTAACTGCACAGAAGTCATGAGTTAATGTTTTGATCCAAGTCTATTTATTCTGTAAGCATCACTTTATTGAGAATTGTAACTTGAATGGAACAGGAACAAAGGCAATTATTCAAGAATGGAAGGGATACAGATTTAGAGAAATGATAAAACAAACAAAGTAATAAGACAATATCTAGAAAAATCTACGTTTATCAGATAACTAACATAAAAGACGAACGAGAGGAAGAAGTAATAAATTAAAGTATTATGACATAAATAGTTTTTGTAAAATGAATGCAGGGATGATTTTATGTACATATTTGTAAAATCAGAAAGATCAGAGGGAAATCCATTCCTTTCATATACTTTGTAAGTTATAATTCCAGCTACTTCCCCTACTAAAAACCCCTCCAAAATGGAGGGCGATTCTGGTACGTTATATATCTATACTAGGATTCACGAACGTATGGAGTATATACAATAGTGTATACAATATTGTATATACAATAGTATATACAATGGCGAATTCTCATCCAATCGCCAAAGGTTCGAAAATTATTCATTATTGATTGCTGCTCCGCTGTGGATTATTTACATGGGGTTATTTGAGTCACCGTCTCAGGAACTTTGCCTCTTCTATACTGTTGTTCATATACACTGTTCTATACCGTTTAACTGTTGTTTTTAGTTAATATAACTCGTGAATTAAGAGGAATGGCGAGCTTTAATTCTGTACCATTACTACTTTATTATTACCACTATTATATTTATTATTATTACTTTAACCGAACCGGTGGACTTAACTGCAGGTGGCTAAATAGCTTGATTCGTTAAATTCCCTTTGAGTAGGGAATTAGGTGGGGTTTAAGTTGGTGGAAGAAGTAGAGAAGGATGATAGGTAGGAAGGCCGAAAATGGATTTTTGAGTTGAACAATATTTTACTGAACGTTTAGTCCTGGATTAAGTAGAACTTCTAGCATAAGTTCTCCCCTTACGAAGCTTTTATCCTGCAATTGTCAAGACCTTCATATTTAATACTAGATAGTGGTGGGTACAGTAAATAATAATAATAATAATAATACAGGGTAGGGGGTGAACTCGAACTAAATGGCTGGATTCGGTCGGCCATTATTGAATTATCCCATTATCCTATTATATGTCCTTTCCGTAGTGAATTGCGCCATTATTACATGGCGCACTTGAAATAGAAATATTTCATGTACTCAAAGAAATTAAAAGTCTACTTACTCTCCACTTACGTTGCACAATTAAAAACAACCCCTCATAAAACCCCTCAAAACATAAGCCCCTCAAATTAATGCAACCACTATGAAAAAAATGGGACTATTTCATCTAGACACAGTAGTCAAGTTTTGTCACTATCCCTTTGGTCCGATGGATCCGACATCCAAGACAAAGACAAAGGTTAAAATAATCGGACGTCCATTAGAATTAAATCAACCACGTGCGCATATATTTCTTACATTTGGCGACGGCGCTGTCGCACGATGGTGTCACGCCATTTTATATTTCATACGTCCGTGAATCCCAGTATAGCAACTTCAACATCTGGCTATTTTAACACAAGTGCATGTATCCAGGCTGTTTCATTTGGTACAAGTGTACCAAAGTAATAGAACCAAAATCGCCATTTTTTCCAATATGTGGAAAGATAATGCTTGTTGATGCAATGGATTCTTTCAGCAAGCAAAAGATCCCTAAATGTTTGAAACGTATCTCCAGTTATTTCCTCATATTGACTATCACCATGAACAGTTCCGCAAAATTTTCCTCTATGCATTTTTCTTCTTACAAGACTAGTGATTTTTTTGACTTACTACTCTTTTAGCGATATAGAAATAGTGTCCTCTTTAACTAAAAAGAGTTTTGTTCCCAATGTCCATGTTGAATAAGAAAAATTCTTACTGCCATTGCAATTACCCTTTAAGGTCAGCTTAAACCCTTGGCGTAGGGCAGCATTCACTGCTGCAAGCAAAGGAATCAGTAGGTAGAGCTATTCATTATTCCTCCTGAATTATGCGTTCCAAATCGTATGTAATGATTAAGGTAACATCAATTTTACTGGCATTTCAAAAATTCTAGAATAATCTTAAGTACACTTTGTTTTCCGTTTTAATTTATAAACTGCGCACAAGCGTATTAACTTCGATAAGCTTCTACGACGAATATATCTAATTGTTATTACATGTCTCATAACTGATAATTCGATTTTTATGGTTGTTTTGTATTAAGGCCAAGTAAAATGTTCTCAGCCCGAATGTTAAATAGCGTCATTTGTTGTGTAACCATTATTATACAGAGGGACGTTTTCCAGTTGTTTAATGTTAGCACGTCATTGATTACTTTAAAATGAAATAATTGGATATTGAGCAATGACTAAAATTTTGTTTTAGTGCATGGATGATAGATGATATTTTGCAGACGTTTCGATATCACAGTTTATTCTGGTAAATCGATGGAATAAATATTATGGAATTCCAGGAGATGGCATTGAAAAACAGATCGTATAACACGAGAAAAAAGTTCTTCTCTTGTTTTCAGGTAGAAGACTTTTAAGATGACCACGTACAATCAAAACAAGCATGACAATTTGTTTTCAGAATAAACTTGTATGAGATGGAAAATGCGTGTGTGTGTTAACAGTAACGAATTTAAATGTTATCATGAAATACTAGGAATTTATAATAAAGTAATAGTCGGTGATTCCATGAAAAAGGTATAAAATATATACCTGAATGGAGGTCTTATATTAAAAATTCAACTCAATAATATTAGCTAGACGCATCATTAATGCTTCGACGCTTTTATTTTAGTGAGATAAACATGGTTTAAAATTAATAAAATAAGTGTACATATTATTTGGGATCAGCGTCAAATACTATTTCGTTTATTTTGCTATCGAGCTTTTAACGATTTAAATAGCGATACAAAATGTCTTCGCGGTAAATTTAGTAAGTACACGTTAGCAGCGCTTTTAGCTTTTATTAAAAATCACATGGGAGAGTTCCGTTTTCCTCATAGCACAGTTTCCTCTTTTAAATGTAATACCGACAAGAGTCAAAACACTTCTTGGAATCCAGGATGTTTTCCTTTCCAAAAGCTTTCCTGCCCCTACTACTTTTCAGATGTTTACAGCGGCAAGTTATTTACGATTTAAATAACATTAGACGAATCAGACGAATGAATGAATTAATCCCATTTATCTGTCAACAGAATGAACTTTTCTTACAAAGATTTATGTGTATGTATATATTTTTAGCATGTAGAAAAACGGATAAGAAATGTAACAACCGAATTCTTTACGTTTCCAGGCACGTTTCATTTATCGACAACAAGCGATATATTAATAACAGGTATTATGTTGGATTTACCTTTTAGCATCATGTAACAGCGAGAACTTTACGAGAATAACATTTTGTCCCAATCAAAATGCCAAGCAGGAGTGTGCGAGGTATTTCTTTGACCGACTTGACGAAATATTCCAGGATAATAAATAGTCGACTAATTGAATTTAATTAATTAATTGCCAAACGGAGTGACAAATTGGGAAATAGTTATAATTGGTAAGGAGCTTTCGTGTCTGATCTAGATAACCCCGTAAAGATAGCGAGGCGCTATCGCCGAATCTGTTAAAGTTAAGTCGGTTAAGGGAATAAATAAATGTCAAGGGAAATTTGTCGCGAAAAACAGCTTAGGGAGGTAATTAACAAGGTTAAATTTATTGTTTTATTACAGGTTAGATTAAATGTACTATTCTCGGTAAATAGGAAGATTGTATGTCATTTTGTACTTAAAATTTTCATAGCATGCTACCTTGTAAAAATCCTTCTAAATCCTAGATATTCTCTTTCCATTATACTGAGTTTTGTTAAGGTTTAGTTATAAAATCTTTCAGGATCACTAGTATAGAGTAAATAGGGCCATCGATAAATGTGAAGTGTGGCGCTTCAAGATTAAGAAATTTTTAGTTGAGGATCTATAGAATCAAAGTACAGATCCCTGAGGAACGCCATATTTATTGCATCTCAAGTCACTATTAACATCATTTGTGGCGACAAATTGAGTTAAGTTTATAAGGTAATTTTTAATTTAGTCATGCATTGCACCTGTAAACCCCATATTTCCCGAGTTATACAGTAAGATATCTAAACTTACTACATCAGATCCCTTCCTTAGATCAATAAAACGGTAACTACTACTTTTCTGTCATCGAGGGCCTTAAAAATATAGTGAAAAATCAAGTGTAAGGTGCTATTATTTTTATGAAATCCATATTAGGACTCGTGAATATTATTTGTTTCCAGAATTTTTGAAATAATACTGCATAAAACTTACCCTACAGTTGTTCACCATGACTTAAATATTGGATTAACTTTTCTTATCTTGAACTCCTCTAAAAAAATACCATTATTTATCACAGCACTTATTAAATTTTTTAAAATGTCTTAAATATTTCAAGTAGGTTAACTAAATCCATTGTTATGATATCATCGTGCCTGATGGAGCATTTTTCCTTGGATCTGATGCGATTTTTGTAAGTTCCTTTGGATCTGTGGGTTCAGTAATTACCATAATTTCAGACGTTGTTTCCCGACATTATTCCATACCCTCAGAACTAATTTTATTGTTGAAGTCACGGACAATGTCCTCACTTACTTTAGAAAAATAATCATTTAAATTTTTTAAATTGTCACACGTACTACACTATCTACTACAAAATAGTTCAATTGAGATCCACTTCTATTACCTCTAAAGAAGGAATCAATAAACTCGCATTAATTTTAATGTTAGTCCCCACTTTTCCAATCATTTTTAAAATAATTGTACTTTTAAACTAATAATTTGTTATTTATTTTATTTTTTATTGTCTTAAATTTAACCTCCAAAAGCTTATCGATTGAACTCTTGTATCCATTTATTTTTGAGAACTTTTCGGGTTTTGACGTTCTCTGACTTCCTTTTTAATCCTGTTTGAAAGGATAATATGCATTTACCTAATAATTTATTTTGGAAAATTACAGAAATCCAATACCTGAACCTCGTGTTTTAGCTTCTGACTATTTAACTTCTTAATATTTTCCATGATATACATAAATGTCCTAGTAACGTCTTCATTAATGACACAATTATATATTTGAAAGTATTAATTATGTTTTAATAATCTATTGAATCTTGTGAGTTTTCTAATAGGTTAATATTGAAATCTCCCACTATTAATATTTTTATTGGTGTTTAGTTAGTATTTTTAGGTGTCATTATGAAGTGTGTAAAAATGCTATTACGGCGCATCTGATTTATTTGATGACTTAATTTTTTTTTCCGAGAAATATATTACCGAGTTGGTCTCCTCATTAGACCAACTCGTAAAAAGTTTTTGTGGGTCGCCGCCAGGAATAGGAAGTTTATGTTATTATATCTTGAAGGTTTCTGCACAATCATTTAAATGTGCCCATTGGTTGAGTGAAATATTATACCCTACGTAAGCAAATAACGCTGACAAAGAAATGGCAGTTATAATTTTTTTAATGTCCTTTGAAACGTATGACGAATCTATTTCAGGGCCGCATTAATTAGTTCGGTAACATTCGTTGGTTCTACGAAGTGTTTTTATTTCTCTCTATAGGGTGTCACTAAATAAAGCGCCCAAGTATACATATAGTTGTATATAGTACAAGTATACATATAAGTTGAAGAGCCCAGGCCCGCAGCAGTAAAGGCACCTGGTGTGTAGAGGGTGCGAAAAATCACCAGGATCGACCAAGCTATCATGAAAAATAACCCATGCAAAGTCGAAGGAGAAATTCCTTCAATCAATTCGGAGAAACTAAAACACAAAAGTTCTATCTACAAACTGAAAATTGCATCAAATAATGTCCAAACGTATCAGAGGAAGAAATTATCGAACTAGAAGAAGATGGGCATGGACCAGTCTAGATTAGTGAACACAAAAAAAAACAGGTTTCATAATTTCTGATAAAAGATCCATAATCGAAGACCTGCAGAGACCGGCTCAATGATGAAAACTCTCAATCGACGCAGCGTTGATTACCGATACAGACGTCTGATTGATTAACCCTACATATGTCAGAATATACAATGACACAAAAAGTTGAAAATGTTCACTGCTGTTCACGACTGTTGAACAACACCAATGTTGATGTTGGAAAAATCCTGACAAATCTACGTCTCGCTGATGACACTGTACTTTTCACAGATAACTTAAGCGAGAGGAAAGAAATGCTGTTGAACCATCCACATCAATGAAGACCTTCGTATAAAGAGAAGAGAAGAGAAGATGAAAAAGAAGACCTTCGTATAAACACTAAAATTATGACAAACTTAGTACTCAGAGTTAAGATTATGATCTACAACAACAACATAGAGGAAGTTGGATCATACACGTACTTAAACTGAAATAAAAGTTTGGCCTTGGCTGAGTCGCTTATGGTCGAATGAGAAACGTGTTTAAAAATGACACACCTATTAGCTACGAAAGAAAAGAATTCAACCAGTTTGTACTACCCGTTATCAACGATGAAGCGGAAACATTAACACTTACAAGAGTTTATGGAGTAAACTACCTGTGGCACGGAAGAAGTTACGTTGAAATAACAAGAAGTTTGAAAAATAACTCACGAAGCTTTTAAAGTAATTTTAACCCTGATTAAACCTAAGTAGTTTGCATAAATTTGAAATATAACTTATGAAGCTTTTAGGCGTTTTAAAATGTTTAATCCAATACAATGCATGACCTGATAGTTGAAATAAAGTTTCTCAAAAAGGATAATACGCAACCCCTAAATAAAATTCTTACGAAGAATCCTATCCAAAAATGGTACAAATAGTATATCGTTTTACGAAGCTTAAAACTTGATTTTCACCTCAAGTTTAGTTTATTTTTTGTAAAAAAAAATCTTGGGATACCTAATAAAATTTGCTGCCATGTAATCTGTGGTTAATAAGAATGACTAAATGTTATCGAACAAACACTATCAATTTCCATGCCAAAGCTGGGTAGTAGATGTCATGGAATAAGCTAAATTGTTGATTAAATATTTTGAAAATTGTCATTGTGTTTATATTCCTGCTACGTTTGTAATAATTTTTCAAAACTTCTCTTTCGCATAATTCATAATAATTTCGTAAACACATGAGCGAGGCTCAGTTGCCCAGTAATTTTCACCTGCGTTACTTCTAAATCTGATTTTTTGGCTTTTTTGGTACTTTTCTGGTATTTTGATCATTTTTTTAAGATAATTTAGCTTGGATATAGGAGGAAAGAACACATGAAAGCAGTTAAGGCTTCAAATCCATGTTAGTACCCCACTAATATTTTTTCACAATTTTGTGGAAATGAGGACACATCGTTAATTTGTAACTGCGCAGCTTAAAGAATAATAATTTAAACAGAGGCAGAAATCAAATAGTTACGTTTCATAAGTTTCTTAAGATAAATGGACCGTTTGTAACGAAATTCAACGTTGTGCATTAAAGTTAGTAGTTTTACAGGTGATGAAAAGGATGTAATTAGGTACAGGTGTGACATATTGTTCGGCACAAGTTTCTCGTTCACATTAAAAAAGTTAAATCATCAAAAATTACAAATATTTCGTCAAAATGCATGTTCACGAATGCCGCGACACGATTCTAAAATTAAAACGTGAACATACGGTCTCATCAAATACTTATCGCAGCAGCAGGGAAACGACCAACTTTCGCATCTAAAAACTGATAAGAAAACTCTTTGTTACTCAACATGATTGGAACGGGAGAATTGTGTGACGTATCTACGAGGAATAACTGTCGTTCGACGCCATCAATTCAGATGAATATGCAAAATTCTCTGGGACTAATAATTATATCATTTTTAAATAATAAAAATTTGTAAATCGAATTACAATTTGATACTGAGCAGGCCATCTGCTTATTTCCCAGTGGAAACCCAATTTCACTTCCCAATACTGGCTCTCATTTTTTCCGTATCAAATATATATTCAAATGACTTCTTTGTGTTACAAAACAAACCAGAAAAAAAGGTTTTCATAAAGGATCACATTGTAATCAAGATTTACTTTGACGTAATTACAGATAGAAATTTTAACCCACAATTCTATATAAATGATCTTGATGAATGGAAAAAAGTCGTCGCTTATAAAGTGATTTACAATAAAAGAAACAATTTTCCCGATATTTTATCGAACTTTCATCCTTTTGGATCAAATCTGTATAACTCAATCGTGATACTAATTACCTGTTTGTTTTAACGTCGGCCAGGCACCGACATTTCCACCTTTTTACGTCTCAAACGAACATTCGATGACGTAAGTTGCCCACCATACCTCGAAAGAAACGGGGAAAATGCGAGATGTAGTTTGTGCTTCCTCTCAACTTGCTCGAGTGATGTTTTTAATATAATCAAGTGTTTATTATGATTTGTCCGATGTAAAATCGATCAGAACAAAAGCTGAGTTTAGACTGTCTTTCCGTTATTTACATTACACTTTTGAAAATTAAAACACCTATCATTCCGACGTCTCGTAACGCCTCGTTATAACGATATTAAACAGAGAACGAAATTGATTTTGTCTGTTGTTAAACTATCGCTTTGAACGAGGTATTTAAAGGTTCCGTTCGAGATATTGATGGAGAAAAAACGCAATTATCGCATAAATAATAATAAACGTTGTGCAATAAATAGCCTGTGCGGTTATAAAATTTCAAAGAAAAGGATACACGTATTTACCAAGCGGTCTTGTAAAATTAGTTAACTACGTAACGTACCTAATTACTGCTGATGATGTTTCAAGCGATTTGCAGGAACGACTGCACCCTGTTATGGAGACTTAGCAACAATACTAACCAAACGTGAAAAGGTGTACAGATCACACAATCAAATTGACTTTTGCGATGTAGTCAGTGTTTCTTGTTAGTACTGACGGTTCCTCGCGAAAAGCTCACTTGCGTAAGCTGCATTAATACCTTCGACTGCCGTTTTAGCGCTCGTGACCTTTGAATCGTTTTAGAGATTAATCTCAAAGTAGTAACCTTACAGTTAAATCATTAGTACCGTATACCTACGAACCTAAGGGATTGTATCATAAACCCAAAAAATGAGCTGGAAAGCAGGAAACAATACTTTCAAGCTTTCTACATTAATTGTACATAATTGTAAAGAAAAATAGTCCTCTCACCTCTCCTGCAAGGCGATGTACGCAAGATACAAATGATGTTCCTGGTGAGATTCCCTTCTTAGTTTATTACACGCCATTTATCATTTCGTGGGCAGAAAATATTGTAAAAATGTTGGTCTCCCCTTCGGTCAATGGAAACCAACTGAAAAGGATGAACGTTTGGCAACGTGGAATGCGTGTGGGCGATGAGACCATATAGTACCTAATAAAACCTAGAAACTCCACAAGTATCAAATTTCAAACGAAATTTTTAAGTCACCTTACTCGTTATGGAATCTGCTAACTGTAAAAAAATAAATGTAAAACTGTGAAGTATTTAAAAGCACGAAAGGAGGCTAGATAGAAGCGTCGTAATTAAACTTCAGTGGTAGAAAAATGCCGAAAATTGATAGTGAAAATTTCTATAAATAGTGGAGAATTACAGTTCTTTTTGGTGCTGCACAGCACATTAAATGGGTATCCACCAATTTATATATATTATGCGTACTATATCATAATAAAATGTTTATCAACTGAAAGTGCAAGCTATTTTATCCGATCTGAAAATGAAAAAATATATAAGACACAACATGAGAGCAGTAACTGGGTGGTAGTTAGGTCATTCAATGTGTATGCTTATTTCATGATTTTTACCTCAACATCGTTCCAAAAAGCGGCAATTAATAGGGCGTAAATATTCAAATTTGAAGTTACAAAGGTTCTGGAGAAAGTACTTAATGATTTTCGATCTTAAAATGGTTATTTTTGTACTAGTGAGCAAATATTTTCAAATGAAACATACACAATTCCTGTTTTCTACTCACTTTAACAAGAATTTTAAGTATATCTAGTACAAAGTAGTAGTACAAACACAATTATTATAAATGTGTAATGCATAAGTACATAACTAACGTCTACGCTGTAATATACTCAAATAAATACATAAAATAGGAGTATAATAAATGAAGAAAAGCGCTCAGTCTCAGCCACCCAATTAAATTGGTGCAGATGTGGAAGAGATTTTGTTTAGTTACCCAAGAGCTTCGTAAAACCTTGAATAGAATGACACAAAAGAGAGGAGTGACCAAGTATCATCTAAAAAAGAAGTGTATGTGTTATTTTGTTAATAATAATTCATATATCCTCGTAGATGTAAGTCGTAGAAGTTCCCACTTAACAATTCCATTCTTCTTCTTTTTACAGGAAAAAATTATATTCTCCAAAAGTTACAAGGAGTGTTTCTCTAGAAATTAGTCCGATCCTCCTTGTTTAGTTTTAAAATTATATAAAGTGGATCCCTGTCACACAATTCCCTTCTTCAAAAATTTGATCAGAAAATTTTCTCCCAATAAAAACTGTACCACAGTATGCATCTGATATTTGTTTAATAAAATCTAACAATTAAAAATAAGAGGAAAAATTAACTGATTTTCTATCATCCAAGAAATGTTGGTGAAATAATGCAATTTGAATCGGTTTGGAAAACCCATGGTCTCACCCTTTCATAAATAACCAAACCAATTAATTGTACCCCGTTTCTTATTATAAATTTGCACTGATGACTTTGTCAAATTGCCTCGATTTAAGGTCCCAGTTAGGTGCTGTCAGACATGAATTATTCGATTACTCACTTGAAAGGCAAACTATCTTCAAAATATTAAATGGTTTCCTATGACCAGTATTTTAAAGCTGTCTTCGTGGTCTATGAGATGTCGTTTATCTCATCTGGTCTTAAAAATGAAAATACAGAATTAAGAGAACCATGCTTTCTTTACTTTAGCCTTCTTTAGACAATAGCCTTTTCTACCTTAGTCGAATACGAATACATGTTTAAGCCGACAACACTATATGTGAGTGTTGATGTTGAGGTAACCATGGACGCTGCAAAGAATCGTTTTTCTCGCTCCAAAGGCGCTCCCTTGGGCAAAAGTCTCGCCTGAAATCCATCAGATGTTGAATCCATTTTCATACACATTGTAATTGGATTCGTAAATGGAATGCTACGAAAATAAAAAAAGAATCACAGTCAGAAAGTTTGTGCTCAGAAAAACAACTAGACGTTCCTTGAATGATTTCCCCTTTGGTTTATTTTATCCTTTATACCTCACATTTACTAGGCTTAGTTAGAATTATCTCGACTGAGGTAAAATTTGGGAAAAATTGTCCATCGAAATCTAGTGCAATCTAGTCTAAAGTCTTAAGAAGTAAGCTTGTTAAGCGTGATTTGCCATAAGCATCATTAAATTGTGCTCGTTATCATTAAACAACTTCATTTTCAAAAATATTTTTTAGTAGAATTAAGGTTGGATGAAATGTGGAAACACTTAAACTTCTTAAATTCCATCCCTGTAATGATAATAACATATAATGTTATTATGTAGACACATATTATTCTTATGCACTATTGTATTATATTTTGCTCGCTTCATATCGGCTGGCAATAATGTTATCAGTAAATCTCTCATTTTTTCCAAATTGTACACCGATTAACAGCTATCAAATTTTTTTCTAATTTAATCACGCCATGTACAATGTACATGTATAAAAGCAAAACTCTGCAAATTTATTCAGTGGTTGATAAACGATTTTTAAACATACCCTTTCTAGTAAGAGAAGTACCAAATTTCAACTAATAACAGCTGAAAATGTACGAGTTTGGATTATTAATTTGTCTAAAAATTGAAAGTTTAATACAGTGTATCTTACAAACTATGCGTTTCAGGGCAAACATTCAATAAACCGGTATTCAACACCATGTACACAATTTAATATATCAAAAGCTGAAAAATCAGGCCAACTCTTTGTTATGAAAATTCATCAGGGCGCATTGATTAATTTTATAAATAATCATGGGCAGCGTTAATTCTATTCAATTTCAGACACTTCATAAACTAATTACTCTACTTCAAACACAGAAACAATAGTTTGGTATTTTAGCAATATCACACTGGAATTTACCTTCATAAGAATAACTCTACGTATTGTGTATTGTGGTGAAATATTGTTGGTAGACTATGTTAGCTTCGTCAAAGTCAGAAATTAAACTTGTCACTTTCGACTCTCGCTCTAATTTATGAAGCAGTAAGTGGTGGGCACCTCAAACATTTTCCCATGTGACTCATACCACCAAACACACATTAGTTTTTGCACTCCCCATTAGTACGTTGGTTTCATAACACGTCGTCATAACACGTGGGGGAGGAGACTACACGAAAACTGTAAACATAATTTTAAACAATCTTTAACAATGCACATATTTCGACTTAGTATATATTTAGTAATAAAAAGTGTATTACGAGTAGGCGAGTATTTTGCAAGTGGAGCAATAAAGGCAAACTACATTTTGTTGAAGGTTATTCAAAATTCAAAATATTCGAGGTTATTCAAAATATTCGACGAAGAATATCTTTAAAATATTTGAACTGATTATCAAAAGTTTATTGGTTCTTACTTCAACCTTCCCATTTTTCTTTCCAGATGCCCAATGGTTTTCATGTTCCACAACATCACGACCTTCAGAATGTCGATAGCACCCTACCTTCCCCAGAACCTGTCCTCTAACCTGACAGATGAGCAACTGTACCCTATCTTAAAACACTATAAATCCTTATACCTCCAAACCGATAATGTAAACATCACCACCCCTACCCCGACACTGGATGACGTCGAGGACTTCGAATGCGGCGGTGAATATCTGGAGACGATGGTGACTCAATATGCAGAGAATTACCATCCCTATTGTTCCATAATGGTGTGTGTCTTCGGTACAATCGCTAACATCCTCAATATCATCGTCTTGACCAGGAGAGAGATGTCAAATATCCCCATAAACAGGATACTCACCATGCTCGCCATAACGGACATGCTCCTGATGATCGAGTACATTCCATTCGCCTATTACTACCACATGGAGCTCCTAGGGAAAATGGATTTTCCATATTATGGTGCTGTGCTGATGCTGTTCCACATCCATATTACCCAAGTGTTGCACACGACTTCGATATGCTTGACACTAACTTTGGCGATATGGAGGTACCTGGCCATAGGGTAAGATTTTGTAAATGTTTTGAATGGATAATTTAAAGATTTGAAAAATAATCAAAAATATTATGAATTACTCATTTTGACAATTTTGTTATCTAATTTCCAAGAAGCAACTCTTTGCATTACTTCTACTTTGTAGGTGCCAAGAACTTCGCAGGAAAAACAATTTTCAGGTCATTGTTAACTTGAACAGTTGTCAAATATTATCTTAACGCAAAATATTTTATTGTGTCTAATAGGTGTCTAAAAATGTAATAATTGTGTCTTGAAATGTTAAATCAGACCTCAATCTTTATACAGAAAATCACATTTTAAACAAATATTTTTGAAATATTTACTGATAAAGAATATCATATAATGATTACGTCCAAATTCCAAATGGTGCTCATTATTTGATTATCCAGAAAACTAAATGAAAAGGTTTTGCGTTTAATGGCATACAGTATCCTTATTAATCATTACGTATCAGTTTTGTTCAGCAAAACAGTACACTGTACCTGCTGAAGTGCGCAGGGACATTTTGTTTGAAACTTAAAATTTGTTCTATTGAGACGCCAGAGGGAATATTCGTGTTAAATTTTATAAAAATATTTTTTACGAGGATAATTTAGTACTTCTAAAGTCCTTTGTCGAAAAAGCTGTTAAACGTTTTTTGAAATAATTTTTCCTGAAAACTTTCATGAATGATCGAAAATTCGAAAACGTTTTCTGCGTCTTGCTCCAAACTAATTAGGGATGGGAGAGGTAATGTTCCATTCATGACGTTTATATGTAGATCACGCAGATATAAATCTAAAAAAGTTAATGGCATTTTAAATGGTCCCATTTACTACTTTAGTGATTTCTTACCTTAATAGAATGGATTCAATTAATGTGTAAACCTACGGCACACAATATTGCTGGTGAGAATGTTTCATTTTTTCCTAAGGTGGAAATTGTTTGGTACAGGGCAGGTAACAAATATCCCATGTGCATACCAGTATTATTTTCTCGCTGCAATAGACCTAAAGACCGGCTTCGTTACCTGAAAATTCGTTAAATTCATCATTATAGAAGTGCTTATCTTGAAACTCTCAATTATCATTTCTACGATACCTTGGTTAACCCAGTTCATCATAAATCGAATGTAAATTATTAATTTCTCCAGAAGTTGTGGTTATTTTTAATTGTGTGCAAGTATTGTATGTTAAATTTTATCTAGTGATATTAGATATCCTCAAATATCGAAATTTCCATATTAGTATATTACATATTAGTAAACTAGAGCAGAATATGTAGTTAGAAATAAAATTCATAGAGCGCTTGTTTAAATAACTTACAAAACATAAAATAACTACCTACTAACCTAAAAACTCACTGGAAATTTCCTAAAAATCTGGCAGAGGGCACCTAGCCTACCTCTTTATCCACTTTGGTTGCTTCTTTTTGATTGAGATTTTTTTAATCCCACCTGCTTTCTGTAATTGGTTCACTTTAGTTTTGTAGATGTCTCCCTTTTGTCCTAGAATATTAAAAAGGAGGGTTTTAATATGGCTTGTATTTCTGTTAATTTTGTTTCAACATTTAGTTGCTGGGTTTTAACTATTTGCTTTTTAATCTTACTTCATCTTTTGTTCACAAGAGAAACGATGCGTATGTAACTGAAATTCGATTAATTTCATCTTTTTGACACTGATGCACTAGCTTTCCTTTCGTTATTGACTTTACCTCTCTTATTTTTACACAGATATTATGCTGATGATGAACACTAGCTGTCCGAAACATGTTGAATATTAAAAGACGGTAAACCGCTGGATTGTTGAATTTTTCGTTTATGGGTTGGAGTGATTTTGAGCTATATCGAGTTGCTTCTTTAACATACGTTTCCAAAAATATAATCACCTCCTGAACCCTTGCCATTCGGTTCCAGAAAGGCAGGATTGACCGAAATTCTCCAACATGAAATTCTCTTCCCCTTTCCCCAAATAAAAACAACATCCCTTAATTTGAACCAGAGGACAATTCGTTTTTATTGCTGAGTGAACCACAGCTTCAATATAAACATAAATCTTTGCTGGAGAAAATAAAAGTAAATGAAATGAATAATAAGTTTGTTTTAAAAGGGCGGAAAATATTAGACTTTATTTCTAAAGGGGTAAGGGGCAAGGTGGTGCAAATCAGCCACAACGTGACGTTAAAAATTCTAAAATTCTTTCTATGCTCAGCAAAGATCCTTAGGTCTAAGTTTTCCCCCCACGAACATTTCGGGATTAATTTAAATCGTCAAGGTGAAACTGTCAACGTTGTAGTTGAAATAAAAAAATGAGCTGATGTATGAAAAATTATAATTGCCCAGTTATCAGTGGTTATATTAATCAGAGGTCAGCGGAAAGTAATGACGGTTAATTGTGAATTATCACCTAATAACAATGTATTATCAGTCGATGTATTCAATGCATGTCCATAAAGTTATTTTGAGCTGTGATAGCTTAAAATAACTGTTGCAGCCACAGTAATAATAATTAATTGCCATCGAATGGTATATAAAAGATAAGAAAAATAATTTTGTGACATAATAGTGTGGTGTGTTTCATAAGGTGAGGTGATGAAGGGCAGCACTTACATAACGTTCACTAGCAATTAAATAGGAATGATATAATCAACAAAGAACATTCTTGTACCTCCATTTATTCAGAAGCTGGAGTAGCCATTGTTTTCATTTTTGCGTAATAAATTGGCAATTATTATTCGTATATGAGTAAAGTGAGAAATCATATTTTCAGCCATACAAGAGGGGCGAGTTTACTGATGGGGGATGATGGCGGTGATTTTATGAACAGGGCTCTCATATTGTATTTATATTTCAATTAGCAGTAAAATATGCGATAAAGATCATTGTGACACCTCCATTTGTTCTGCAGTGGATTTGGCAGCTAAAGACTTAAGGTGAACTAGCTATTGTTTTTCGGGAAGAGCTGCACTAATACATTTTTTCCCTAATAAATTAGCTTATAGTCCGCAATTAAGTTAGGTTAAAATCTCTAGCAATGAAATGGTTATGTTAACTCGATAGGCATTTAATTCCTCAAATAATCTACGTGAAATGTGAGAAAATTTGAAATATTTCAGTAACATCAAATTATGTATTATCCACACGTGTGCTACTTGTATATACTTCACATCAATCAAATTTTATTTCATCAATAAAGCTTAAGTTATTTAAATTTGTATTTAAATTTTTGAAAGATGTTTCCTTGAAATTGTCAGGAAATTTTAGAGGGGATGGAATAAAAAGCGTCACACGATGGAGAGGAGAGTTTCAAAAATGTATGAAGATAGCGTCACGCAATCCTCTTTCGTACATCCTCGACTCCAGTTACATTTTGGCATACATTCGGAATCCATATATATTTAATGTCTTCAATTCGAAATGTTTTTACGTCACCTTCTCTTAGTTCGCCAGGCAGAAGATGTGAAGAGCGGGAAGGAATTAGCAGCAAATCGATAAGTCCACTTTTCTAGTTTTCCCATTAATTCCTTTGAAAATGGTACCTGAAAGTAATGAGTTCGAGTAGCTAGCGATAAATCCAAATTACAAGCAAAAACTGATAACAAATTGAGTAGTGAGTTAAGGAAAATCATCAAAAAAAGGAAATTAAATGAGTGAAGATTGGTTAAAATATGCACGTTCTAAAACTTCCATTTCACTACTGGTTCAGAGAAACTTGAAGAACTGTTGAAACCTACATTTTCTGATACAGATTTTTCCATAACGAGCAAAGATTTAAATTAGGGCATTTTGCAAGAGAAAAGAAGCCTCTTCAGCATCTGCAATATCAGCATTTTCATATAGATTTGGAGGAATTTCAGGAGCTGTAATGGAGTCGGGCCTTCAGGTATTGGGCGCAATGGTACCTGGTCCTACTTCGAATGAGGATGAAAAGGATCCAGAATTTGATGAGGGGGATGATACATGTGACTACCTAGAAAAGGAGCCACCTGTTCGTATATAATTTTCTTGAGAAACATTTTCTTACTGAGTAATTCAGACTTTTTCCTTGGAATGCTTTTTGTACACAATACAAATACTTTCATTTTCAAAATACTATTATCATAAAAAATTTAATTATAATTTATAATTAATATATCATGAATATGTTAGGGACAATTTATCGATTTTCTCATGTTTGCTCCACAAACATCCTCAACTGTCTTTCTAAGTTGTTGCATAATTTATACCTGTTAAGAATAGGTTGCTTATATTGAAGTTGTTTGTGAGTAACAATATGAATTACTTCATGTTTATTAATAACAAGAATACAAGTTACGAAACTCATGACCACACTCCCAACGTTGAATATTGTTGACCAAATTGTTGTGAAACTTAAATGATATAGTAAACATTCAAATATCAAGCAAATGTCACACATTTTCAAGAGATCCTTAAATTTTGTCCGCTTGGGATGAACTTAAATACCGTAAAAATACGTCATACGTAATATTTTACGTGAGTTTTAATCTGTTTACTGACTGTAACAAATTGAATTTCACAAGAAATCTTCTCGTGACAGAAGCCATAAGCAATATTCATGGCCTGGAGCGGTTTTCTTTTCGCGAGATACATTTCTCCCTCTCTCCCCATAAATAACAATTTGCTTTGTTGTGAGTAACATGTAGTTAACATCAAAATTCCGGATGAAAAATTTATACGCGTGTTAAGTGTATTGGAAGTACGTGATGAAGAAATATAATACGGTGAAGTTCATGTGTAAATTGATATCACAGGTAAAAACTTAGATTTATTACATGCTGCCAGAGGTAACTACTAGAAAATTCGGTTTTGAAAAGCTATTGTCTATTTGATTTAGAAAGAAGCAATGGCGGTAAAAGAATTTTGTTACTTTGGCAGTTTGTTTCGCACCTTACGGGTAATAAAAACACGAAGGGGTTGCATTTTTAAGATTAGGACGAAATGGCTTATTTTTCATTTTTTTTTAATATTTATGTAAAGCTACTTTATTGTACAAAATACAAGAGTACTTTTTTTTAGAAAATCGCATGTAATATTGAAATGGCTTTGTCAGAAAATGGGAAAACACTTTTTCACAGAATATAAGCCAAAAACCAATGCGAAAAAATCAAATTGCGATATTGGTTTTTTTTTACATTTCTGATTCTAACTTTTTTCTGAACCAATATATATTTAGGAGGCCCGTTAGAAAAAAGTAAGTAGAAGCCGCAACTATTTCAATTTGTTTTCGTTGAAGTCTCACGATACAAGTGGGCTGAGATATTATGATTCAAACTTAGCTGATTTTTGTCGTTTCCAATTACACCCTCCTTGGATAAAAATAAACAAATATTTTACAAGATAACTGATGGATTTGTTACTACAAATGAAAAGAAATAGCATATTACAGTAAACGGTATGCTGTTTCATGTTCTTCTTCTGCTGTTGCTGCTGCCTTACTTCTTGAAATGCATTGACGACTATCCCAAAATAGGGCGCGTTCTTCAACTGCTCGACGTTACTCTCCATCTATTCAATTTAGATGATCCATGATAGCCGCATTCGGCCGTAGGAATTAATTTTTCAAACTTTTTACGTCCTCCTACGAGCAACTTTTCCTGCGGAGGCGCTGTTTATCTGAAACGACCCAGGAACGTGAGCACCGCTTCTTCCCTCTGGGGAGACCGGTCAACTTCTCCACGACATTCAACTCGATTTACTCCATCAGCCCTTTCTGGTCTGCTGATCACTCGATCATCTCTTGGTATGCTGATGCTCGTCCTTCCCATGGCACAAACACTTACTTACGGCTCCTGTTAATTAACACGAGTTCACACCGGGTAAATTTGCTCGGTTAGAAGTCCTTACGTAATTACCGTCGGATCTAATTCGGATGTCCGCAATCGACCGTTTACTTGGGATACAATCGCACTTCTCACGTGTTAGGAAAATATAATTAAATAAAACGTCCAATTTCCTACACATAATAACAATCAATTCTCAATGCAACCTGTCTGTTTGAATGCCACACATAGAATGGTCCTTAAAAACCTCCAGTTTAAAGTTTTTAGAAACATATGGTTAAAAAACGTAGATTCACCTGAAAATTAAAAATTATTTATACGAAAAATAAACAGAACAAAGTTGGAGGCGGAGTATATCGACCAAATGCAGGCGATCTGATTACCAAACAACATAAAACAATATGAAACTCATGAAAAAATAAATCACCGCGTCATTTTTCCTGTTCATTTTTTAAATGTCCTATACAAACATGTTATGAACTCGAATAACCAATTTTACAACTCGTTAAAAAAATAATTATCGCCCTTTCCTGACGAATTTTAAACTTACGCTTGGTAATAAAATTCTTGCTTAATTAAATAAAGTATTTTTGATGAAGTCGGAAAAACGCGCCGAAATATGTTCGTTTTTCATTTCGTTCATCAGGCATTACCTTTTATTTAGTACAAATTTAATTTCACCTTTCGTATCTTTCACTCAAATAATTTGAATCAAATCATACTCCTGCAAATTGTTTACCGCAGGAGACCTGCAACCCACCAAGTGTATATCTCGTTAAAAATCCTCGGAGCTTAAATGGAAAAAATTAAAATGCTTTAGTTTAACAAAAGTTGTCTGTTCTGTAAAACAAATTAAACTCGAATAAGTTTTATATCCATTTTAATTTATTTATTTTATGAAAAAAGTAGAGATCTTTCCTGGCTCGAAGCTAGTATTAAAAAATAGTGAAGCAGAGACACGTGTTATCCTAAACGAATTGTTATAACTAGAGCCCGGATTTATAGGCAGAAATAATTGAAGAAAAAAGCGCCTATAAGGGGAGAAATTTGGGTCAAAAAGGCAGTAAAAACAAAAAAAGGCAATTTTGTAGGCAAAAAGGCAATTTGCCTAAATTTCGGATTTTATTGTTAACATGATAACTGATAAGTGATACAATTTTATCACAGGGTACGGCATTCGGTAAAAATTTATTTATTAAGCCCTCTTGAATAAATCTGAAAAGACAAAAAAGGCAAAAGGCAATTTGCCTAAAGTCCGGGCTCTAGTTATAACGAAGGAAATATTTTCTAACAGTTTCCACTTACAAAACTGAAGTAATTTTTCCGATGAGATGTCAAAGGCCAAGGGTATCTTTAAATAGTCTCCGGCGACCTGCTATGACCGTTTAATGCCAATATATTTAGATATACGATCTCTTGGGCTATTTGGAAGAGATGTTATTCACCAATAAATATCCCATAACTTGCGAGCTTATACACACACGTCTGTGTTATACAATGTTCGAATAAATCGCATTATCAATACTTGAATTCCCTGCAGAACAGGAATTTACCCTCACAAATGATACTTTCCAAGTGAATAAGGACGTGAATTGGGTTTTCTCCAAGTGGAATACATATACAGATTATGCGGATAATACACGACTTCTTTTCTAAAATCAGACACTGAATGAAACAGTTGATCTTTGTTTACAATGTAGGTATTTTATTTGGCCGTATCGCCTGGGCAGCTCTCACCAATAAAACATCTTTTTGTAGACTTTGAAAGAAGTATGTAGGCAGTAAAATGTCTACTTGTGATTCGGAGCCACGCTATTAAATTAATCTCAAAGTAATTAAAGGTTACTATGTTAATTATTCTGATGATTAAAATCAATATCCAGCTAGGGATTATTTTATATAATAATCGGGTTTGATACAAGCATTTAGTCCTTAAAATCCTTAGTGAATACACACAACTTGACCACGAAATATAATTAAACAAGAAAGTATACAACACTGTTATTTCTAGAGTTGGTCAAAAACACATTTTACATATTTTAAATTAACCAACAAACTGATATTCCACGTTAAGTGAAAAGCAGTGCATACATTTTCTAAACTATGTTACTGTAAATAATACTTCAACACATAATTAGTAAGTATACATAATAAATACACACGAATAGTGCTTGCATCGTTCAAACAACTCCATTCATTGATTTATCTAATTTTGCAATCCTTTCAAGTCCTCTGTAACATGGGTGCTCCCCAAGGGCTTCCAATTTTAGGTCATATGTTACTTCTATTGTATGCCTTATTTCGTAACCATGGATTAGTCAGTTGTACTAAATTTTAATCAGTAACCATACATTCAAAACATTTGGGCATACTGTAGTTGTGTTGTATTTATTTCATTTTATTTCACGACCGGAGTTATTGGTAAATGATGGAGGAAGGAAGGTCTCCATGAGGCCTTAAAGTAGGTTTTTAATTATCTTGTCGGCAAGTATAAACAATGCTTAAGCGTTAACTGTTTAAATATGCTGCAGCTTCAGTATGTGGATTTAATATTTGTTCAGTCTTATTTCGATGATACCTAATTAAGATTTTGTTCCGTCTATCGGTATTATTATTATTTGTTCGGTAGTATTATTTAAGATGCCTGATTAAATTTGTTCAATGATGGTCATTAGCTTGAAGTTAGGATAAGAAAGAAAAATCTATTTTGTTTACTTTCTCTTACCACTGCTCAATGTGGGAAGGAGTAACTCATGCTATTTCATGCTTAATTCTGGGGGAATTAAGGCGTGTCACCTTTTGCCGACACTGCTGTTTCATCTGGTGATAAATGTCGGTCAGATGAGTTTGTTACTGCATATGAATTCCGTGACGGTCTTGTTTCTAGTTTGTTGGACTTCAGTCTACCGGCTTTCCCCATTTGTCTATTTTTGGTTTGTTTTCTTATGCTCTCTATTGTTTGGAAAAATAGATATCAAATTTATCCCAGTGCTCACGTCCCAGTCTGTTGCTCATCTTCAGGTGTATACCTAATAATTCTTGATCTAATCAGGCCAGGTTATTAGGTACGTGTGTGATAGATCTTTTCTCGTACTAAACGCTATTCGTGGCGGTGATAAGATCCTGTTTGCTTGAGCCGCGTTGAATTTCCTTTTGATTCCTAAGAAGTTGTGCGTTTTACCCGTACTGATTGAGAGAGTTCTTGGCTGAGAAATAAATAAAATAAAATAATGCTATTTTTAGGACTTCACGCTTCTTTAAGGAAGTCTGCCGGCTCGGTTCCGAGAAATGTCGCCAGTAAATAAAAATCATTTATGAGCGGAGAAGGTTCATATAAACTTTTCAGTGATTGGTTGAACATATGACGTGACCGTGAGTTCATTAGTTAAACCAGAAAGTCACTAATTGGTAAAAGATTTTATTTCCCGGATTTACCGTTTTGCCTTTGCTTTTATTTAAAATAGGAAACATTACCAGACACTTTTGCCACAATGTTTTGAGCAGGTTTCAACTCATTCTGAACAGTTAAATTTATTGTGTAAGCTATTCTACCCAAATCATCCCATTCGTAATCCTTCCGATATGGTTTCCCTGGTATTGGCAGCATTAATAAATATTCCCAACTGTAAGAGTTATTTTTTAAATCGATTACTTTTGAACTGTTCCCGTCTTCCATTCTTCCCTTTTGGTCGTTTTATCTTCGATACGGCTCGAACGATTTGTCCGTCATCCTAAAAATAGAAAGTTATATAAACATCTCGAGAACCTTTTCGGGCATGAAGAACATAAACGAAGAAAACGAGAAAAGCTTCGCCTGTGCCTTATTCTTCGATTGGTGATCTACGTGAACACTTGTGTTATTGTACCGCGCTTGGCTCCTATACAATATTGAACGAGCAGTTGGAAGAAACAACCAATTGGTGAGTTATCACTGAGCTATTCATCTTCTACTATTGATTCACTAACTAACTTGAACTAATTGGGATTTAAGCAATGATGTCAAAACCAAGTATAGGTCTCGACACCAAAGAAAAACTGATGTGGCTTATAGGCGGGTTCATGGTCAAGCATGCAGGAGCGCGTAGTGAAAATTAACAAGGTACCAGTGTAAATGGAATAAAACAGTTTATCTAAAGTGTTAAATAGGTTAGAAGCGCGGTCTGAAATTATATTGAGCCATTTAAACAGTTGGTGGATAATACGCATATAATTCATCACGACTTAACTTGACGCTTTGACTCGTCCGCACGATGAGTATTTTGTAAAGCGCCTTAAACTTTATTGGGAAATAAGTTATAAACTAATTTGCTCCGACCGCTTTTCTTTCTAATCACTAACGGTAATAATCGTACTTTTCTCTGTTTGATATATTCAAACATATTTCCTGGCAGTCCACACCTCTTTCCTTGTAGTTTGGGTGGTACTTCGCGCGCTTTCCCTTGATACCATTGCACACTTGACTCTAGATGTTGAGGTGAGATGAGATGTTTGAAGTCTGGTTATTATTATATGAATTATTTTTTATTATTATTTTTATGAATAGTTCTTATTACCGTATATGTTCCACTGACAACAGAACGCCGTCTCTTTTTTTAGAACGTTAAGAGGAAATACTTTCCAAATAAGAAACACGCGTTATTTGCCTGGCAGAAAATGGGCCTAGATGAGATAGATGAGTAAAACGAATGCTTATTGGTTAAAAGGAAACGTTACTACACTTATGTTGGTACAGGAATTTATTTTCGAATTTGACACTAGGGAGAGCTCTTAAGGAAACGAAGAAGAGAAGGTGGTGGAAGATGAGCTCTACAGATCAGACGTAGCGAGAAGATTTGATTTTTGATTATTTGATTTAAGTCAGAGATATTTTTGACAAGCAAATTTGGTTATAAGCCTATCTGATACAGAGAAGGGCTTAGTCAGTGTTAAAGAAGTGACTTAAGATAGTTTGTATTTGTTGCCACGAGGTTTGCTTCGGTCGTTATCGCCTAGCATGGCGCACTTCCAACAGGAGCTGAGAGATTTCTTTAGATGGTGACAAGTATTTGGAATCTATTTTTACGATCGACCGTATTGTTTTGTGTTAAGTGTCGTGAACTATTGATTCTGCTGGGAAAATACATCAGGCCTTAGTTATTTGAATAATCTTAGTTAAGATATTTGTTAAATGGAAACCTATTAAGGATATCTGTTATTTGTAGACAATTTTTAATTAGGGCCTATGCTAATGATTATCATTTTGCAGGTATCCTCAAAAGAACCAGATCCTCTGCTCCGATCGCAGATGCAACATAGCGATCGCGATCAGCTGCATCCTACCGAGCATCCTCTGCTTACCGACTTACACCATGTTCGACATCACGACGGCGACAGTCGAAGAGCACGGCCAGATCTTTGTCTTGTACCACACGACGCTGAGCGAACCGTTCAGGAAGAGCAACAGCCGGCTGCTGATCAACTTCTGGCTGTTCGCCGTCTTCATCAAGCTGCTGCCGTGCTTCATCCTGACGATAATCAGCTCGTGGCTGATAAGAACGCTGTTCAAGGCGAAGAAGCGAAAGCAGGTGCTGAGAAGCTACGACTCGTGCCCGAACACGCTCAGCTCGAAAGAGGGCAGGAGGAGGATCACGACGAAGTCGGAGCGGATGGCCGACAGGACGACCAAAATGCTGATCGCGGTCGTCTTCCTCTTCCTCATCACGGAGTTTCCGCAGGGAGTCTTCGCGTTGTGCATCGGCCTCAAGGGTGAAGCGCTCTTCCTGGGCTGCTATCAAAAGTACGGGGAGGTGATGGACATGATGGCACTCTTGAACGGTTCTATCAATTTCATACTGTATTGCTGCATGAACAGAATGTTCAGAACCACGTTCGGTCAGTTGTTTAAGCCCAGGTTGTTGGGTAAATTGGCTGTTAATACTTCAGAGTTTCAAACATCGTACGTATAAAATGATTTACTTTACTTTATTCTACTAACAAACTTTCCTGATTCAATTGAAGGCGATAAATGTATATGTGCTTACACGTATGTTGCAAGTTTGTCGATTGTCAAGAATCCTACAGATCGCATTGGCGATTCGTTGTGAACATCTCTATAAGAGATGCCTTACTTCCACCTACGAGATTCAGGAAGATGGACCAAATTTCTATCTGGAAGCACGCCCCACTGTATCAGTGGGTGCAATTCATTTGGTTTTGATCTTTTTGGATCTCCTCGGGTTGACGTATGGGTAAAAATCGGGCTCATTTAGTATTCAATTTGTAGAAAACCAACAAAAACATCTATTCCAAAAGTTGCTACCCCTATCTTGAATAACCCTGTTGATTTTTAAAGATGATATTAACGAGTTTCCATTCAGATGATTGAAACAAGTTAACAAGAGAGAATGAACTTGTCTCACCGCCATTAATGATATTCACGACTACACACTTGAAGTGACGTAATGCCCATTGATGTAATGTTACGTTATATGTCCAAAATAATGTGGTCTATGTTTCTTATCTTTGGTTGATGAAGGTGAGGAAAGATACTTTCTGCTCTAGCTTCTTTTTTAAATTGAATTGCAACTTGTCAATGCTGCATTTAAAAATGAACCTTACGAAAAATTACTATGATACTGAAATTCATCTCCAGTGAGGGTACTAGTAGTTGTTTCTACTGGATTTTTCAAGAATTCTGAATTCCATTAAGCGCATAACTGCTTTATAATTATTTTCTGGCATGTT
The DNA here is from genome assembly GCA_963576515.1 of Cryptocephalus primarius. Taxonomy (NCBI): domain Eukaryota; kingdom Metazoa; phylum Arthropoda; class Insecta; order Coleoptera; family Chrysomelidae; genus Cryptocephalus; species Cryptocephalus primarius. The sequence continues at coordinate 12,493,647 of OY754942.1, read as the reverse complement.
ATGAAAAATTACATGTTACCTATTAACTAGCTTGATAATTACAGCTTTATGAGATTAATAATGATAATACATATTATGTTATAAATGATATGGGATTAACAAATCTCAAATTAGAAATTACAATCAGTCTGTTAATAGTTATCTTAGGTGTTCAGTAAAATTGTATGTTTTGGTATGCAAAAGGTTGGTCAGTTTTAATTTTTTGGTACGTTTTTTGAACTCATAATTTAAATCTCAAGTTTTTGATCTTGGGATGCCATTGCGCCTTTTGACATTTATTGATGCATGAATTGCAGCTGAAAATATCGAGTTTCGGAGGTATCTGTTTGATCCGTCATCTTGAATTTTGAAAATATGACGCCAGATCCGTTATCAGCGACCCTGACAACGTTTGTATCATCAATTTTGTCGTTGGTCTTCAAAAATAAGTTTTTGGTGCATTTTGATCAGTTTCTGCTGGTCAGGAGCAACGTGAAATTTGGCCCACCGATTCTGAAATTAACTTCAAATTTATCGTGTCAAAATGTACTCGGAACATTTTTGAAATCGATTTGGCTTTGCAGATTTTTAACGTAAATTCAATTCTTTGCTACTTTTGAGGTCCAAATGAAGAGGAAACTGACTAATCCGAATTCACTATGTCAAAATACTCAGAATTTTGACACAACTGTGAACGCGAATTACTTATTTTGTGCAAATTTAAGGAATTTTCTTACCTCATTTCTCCATGGTAATCTCCTATATTATTTTTACTAGGAAAAATAACTCGTGCTCCTGGTATGAATTCATTTCCACTGCCACCATGAAATACGATATACCTATAAGCAATCCAGTTTTTATTAATTCCTGTTTGATTTTAAATTACTGCATTATATCGTTTTCCATCCCCCTTGGTGATTTTTATACTCCGCCTATCATTGTGTTACCAAGAGCGACTTATTCCGGAATATCCAAGTTTCATCCTGAAAAAGGAATCGGTACAATTTTTTCCATTATCGCTTCTACCTTAAAAATGTATAAAGGTTTCGCCACGAAAGAAAAGCTGGTGTGACTTATGGGCGGATTTATAGTCAACTACATGCAGGGACGAGCGGTAAAACTTAAAAGGGTACCAGTGTAAATGGAATAAAACAGTTTATTTAATAATGTATAAAGAAAAGCATCGAAAAATGTTAGAAGCCCGCCTCTGAAATTTCGCATTATGTGTTTCGATATCAACCCACTTATGCCAGCCCTTTTAAACGGTTGGTGGATATTACGCATATAATTCATCACGACTTAACTGATATCCTTTCAAGTGTCCTGAGGACCGGTACTTTGTGGAACCGCTTAAAGTCATAAAATCATAAAGCAATTCGCACCGCTCACTATTCTTGTCACTTTTCTTATACGTTTTACTGCGATATTGCTCAACTCTATTAGTCCTCGTCTTTGGGTCATTTTTTTTCCACCATTTCTTTCAACAAGTGACTTAATGAAGACTTACAGCCAGTAAACAGATATATATATCTCATAGTTTCTCCCATATTGTCGCCAGTGTTCTCCTATTAAGTAGCAAATTTGCTACACGTACAATTAACTGTACTTAGACTTTGAACAGCTATAGGTCTTTAAATATTAGTCGTACAAGCAACGTTTTACTGCGCTGTGTGTGTCGCAAATTCATTGGCATTTAAAATAAATTTATGACTTTAGCTTAAGTAGGTTGGGTTAGGTTAGGTTAGGTTAGCTTTGTTAGCAAGTTAAGTTTGCTCTGAACACCTTCGTTTGGAGATATTTAACAGGATTAGGTGAAAAATGACGACACAGTACTGGTTAGATACCTATATCTCAATTACTACTTAAACTATAACAAATTTAGTCTGTTATATAGTCTTCAATCAGTTCTTCATTGCTTTAATTAGTCCATTTGATTAGCAGTTCGTAGATATTGATCTCATTGAACATTTTGAAAAAGTCTCTAGAAAACTTTCAAATCGTGATTTTTTGGGAAATTTAGAAAAGTAAAGTCTCTCCTTTAAACTAAAGAGCTTTCGCCAACTACTTGAAGAATATTTGAAAGTATTTTAGTGTCTATCTGGAGACCTTCTCGTAGCACTTTAAACTCCAGACATTCAATACGGAAAATATGTTCCTTGAATCAGTGCCTTTGGGAATCTCTAAAGAATCTCTGAAATTACTTCAATATGCTTGAAGTATTAGAATCCAGAAATATCTAGGCGCATTAAATCTGACACCATCCGTTTAAATAATACCTTAATATCCCTTTAAATTTGACGGAGATTTCAAATATCTGGCGGATGCGCATAAAATGCTAGATTTGTTTATATTTGAGATACCCTTTGCGCTTCGTTTGTTTATTTTAAGTTTAGCACGTGTACTGTTAAACTAACACCCATCATTTTCGTTTTTAATTTTGTTATAAAATGTATCTTATCAATTTACAGGGTGTTGCCGAACGGAACGAATTCTACCAATCTGTAAGACATTTAGGTGCTTGCATATCATTTATAGCTATATATTTGGCTAATTTAATTATCTTCATGAAGTAACTGCTCTAGTGCTCTATTCGTGCCACATTGAAATAAGTACGCTGAGTCTGTATTTAAGTATAATGGATGCATTTCATGGTAAGGGGGCGGTTTTGATCCATTTGAAGTTAATAAAATGTATTTTTGTAATTTAGGATGTATGTATGTAAATCAATTAAAATTAGATTTAAAAAATGTTGATCTATACATGTATTTTGTATAATAGATTTTAAATGTTTTTATGGCGTTAATAAAGTATATTTGTCGTAACGTTTGCGTCGTTGGATGTAACATTCATGAATTTTTTTTTAAAATTATTTCGACGATAGATACATTCAGCGAAACACTGTTTAATTTCTTTAATTCAGTTCTAAAAATAACACTGAATATTCTCTAAAATATTTATATTTCTTTATTCTCTTTAGTAAACAAAAAAGTTCTTTTGATGTGAAACTTAAAATAGGTCGACTTCGTATGGATTTTTATTGTAGACGAATACGTCGCTGAAAAGCGTTATAATTTTTTTTTGCCTTTCAGATAAGAGAGAATATGAATTTCTGCTTTGTGCCATATGGTTTTTTCACTTTAACTGTGGAAATGCTTTTCTTATCACATAACTCCTAAACGAAAGTGTTCCAAAAGAAAATATTTTTACAGATTCCCTTATTGTATTCACTGAAACCTACGCTGAAGTTATCCTTACAGGTAAGTCGATTGATCTATAAATACATACAGTGAAAAAATAACACCACAGCAAAATACTTCTCGGAAACTCAAAACATCCACTTTGAGTTAAAAAAGTTGTATCATGTGGACTACTAATTTATTGCAATACAAAGCATTGTAACAAAAATTGTAACTACTTAAAGTTTACAAAACTAGTAGCAGGCAGACCGGATGCTTTTTATTGTTCGGATTAAGTAATGACTGAGCAATGTCAATTTTATCAGTTAATTTTGATTAATGACTCCTTATCCTTAAATAAATAATTCAATTTATTGCGTGTAATGAACAATTACACCGCCGATTATGCAGAATGACAAACTCTTATTAACTATAGTTTAATAGGGTGGTAATTTACATTGAATTTGAAATACCTAACGCGCATGAAGCGACAGAAAAATTTAGCAAATGTGCAAAATTCCGATTTGCCTTAAGTTAAGCGTCTTATCGGAGGCATCAAAGTGTTTTAATTAATCCCTTAGTCCTTGCAACTCATCAGGTCAATATTACATATATTTTTTTATCTTGACTAGTAGATTAAGTGGCTAATCTAACAAACGTATAAGTAGGCACTTAAGTCCTACAACGTCAGTTTACATTATTCAGAATGGCTAAGTTGGTAGTATTTGTCTTGCTCTTCGGTTGTGCCTTTGGTAAAGCCTTTACTTGAAATATTTTTGCTTTTTTCTCATATTTTGTGCTTCTGCAGCCGCGCCTGGCGTTAGAATCGTCAACGGGACCGATGCCAGGGAAGGAGAATTTCCATTTGCTGTAAGTATTGTGATGTAGAAATTGAAATTGTCAACTTATAAGCAAACTTTATATTAAATTTTAAACGTAAAAGATTGAAATTTTGTAAATAAAAATCCCCTTTTATACCATCCCAAAGAATGTTACGAATGACATTCTTTCCTTTATTCCAATGTTTCGAAATGACAAATACACTCGCAGTTCCGGAGTTTACTCAATAAAAGCAGTTTGAGTTATAAATTTTTGGAAATTATTAACTGCTTTTTTCTTCAGGTATCTTTGAGGAGCAACTTGAGGCACACCTGCGGTGCGACGATCATCAACGAGAAATTTATCTTAACTGCAGCTCATTGCGTATGCAATAACAACGTGTGAGTTTTATTTATTTATGGTGGTGGTGCATTATGGGCTCCATGCACGTATATTTTTCAAAAAAATATCTTTCAGGGAAAGATTCAGATTATGAGATTTAATTATTTTCGTAATTCCATTTAGAAACTCTTGGAAAAGGTTCCATTTAGAAAAAAACATATTATTTTGTGTGAAAAATGATGGTTTAAGAGGTATCAAACTAAAATTCCCAAAAAACTAGTGGCGGTTTTCAGGATTTTGTGTAAGAAATATTGTATCAGATGTTTCAAACTTTTGGACTATATTTGAGAATAACTGAGGTAACTACAATTGTAATTCTTTTACATTAAATACGTGCTATCTCCCCGTGCTCGAAAAAAGTTGTTAAAAAAATAAACTTTTAATTTGGAAAAATCTTGTGCTCATTCGTTTTCATGCTCAATTCACTAATTTTCCAAACGTTCGTTACTACAAATTTTTCTGCCGTTTTGTAGTCGAGAACAAAAGTACATTATAAAGGAAAATATAAAATGCCGAACAAAAAAGTTCATAGACTTTTTTCCTGACTCGCCGCCTAATTAAAATTGTGATTTCAACAAAAAAATCGAACAAAAAGAACAAAAAATGTTCACGTCCTTCTTTCCATTTCTTTTTTTATTTAATCATAATGTTATGGGCACGTTTAAATTACCTGTCATTTAGGATAACAACAATTTCTCATTGAAATTTATTTCAACTAAATAAAACGTCAACGAAAAATCGTTGCAATTGTCGCAAATATTTTTTAAGAAAACCGTAGTTAGTAATGTACTAATTTTTTATAAGCCATTGATGTTATAAACTTTCATACTTCTAATTGGCAATTGAACATTTTGTATGCACTGACCTATAACCATGTAGATGTGGGAGAGAAAAGCTATATATTTGGTCACTAACTGAACAAACTTTATATCGCTCTTGTGAAATATTTACTAACTTATACAAGCCATGTAAAAATTAAAGCAAAATAATTGCAATCTTTAAACGGCAGTACCTACGGTTAAGTGCAACATTTAATTTCTATCATTATTTAGACCTAACGATCCGAGAACTTACACCATACAATATGGCTCCGTGGTAATATCCGAGACTACAGAAAGAAGCGTGCAGGTTTCCAGGATAATTTGCCATGAGTTTGATTACGATGAGCTTATCAATGACGTCGCCGTGTTAGAGGTACGTATAGTAATTACTTGAAAGATTGAAGAGAGATTAAGGCAAGTTTCCATTAAGTTTGGCTTGTCATATCCTTAGACTACCTTTTTTAAGTTCGTTTAATTCTTTCACTCCCTCATCGCATAAATTGCTTTGCTTCCACTCATATCACAAGTTTTAAGAATAATCCCATTTTCAATTTACACCATCTTACATTCAAAACTATAACATTGAACAAACGATCTCGTCTTTATTTTTTATAACATTTTTCCCAGGAAAATTCTATATCTCTTAGAGACTCCCACAATTTTTGTTTATACTTTATTGTTATTTGTTATTTATCTTTTATTGTATTAATCATGCACATTCAATGTAATATGGTCTTTTCCCCTATGGCATACGGAATTATACTTACAAGTTTTCTCGGGGTAAAAGTTGACATTATTGCCACTGTAGGACACAAATTACACAACACGACTAGTCTTAAAATATATAACAATTACCCTAATATAAATATCACAACACAACTGACTTGGTGGTGTTACTTGGTGCCGGTGTAGTTGTTAAATGCGGTTTATACCTATGTAAATCATATTATTTTAGTAGAGGACGACGTACGGCAATAATCGTTTCATAACAATATTTTTATCGCCGTAAATCCACTTAAAACCCATTAACAAGGATTATGGGAGATTGAATCACAAGGCTGGGAATTTTTTTTGTGAGAAATGAGTTGTAAATAGATATCGACTTAATTACTTATATAAAGGTACATCGGGTACCTGTGAGATAAATCATAGTTGTTAAAGGAATGCGTTATAACAATGGTACCTATGTATTCAAATCATAAGTATTTACAATGTTTCTACAATTTTGCATATTTGCTCCCACTTTTCTCTTGCGAAAAATACACGTCACATGCATGGGCGATAGTGGCGCTCCCCCACGCTTGGTGTGATTTTTGAATCAAATGGTGGCACATATTTGAATGTTAGTCCTTGTAACGGCTATCATGTATGGGAACGCCACTATTGCCCATGTCTGTGACGCAAATTTCACCAATGTTTTCCAGCTTGGAAATGGTCGATTATCCTTCTTTATTCATGATTTCAACCATACCACTTTTCACATGCACAATACCGATTACAATAATTGTTGATAATCAACATTCATTTACTATTATTTTCAGTTAGAACGACCATTACCTCATGATGGTACGTGGGAACCAGTCCACTTGAGTGAACACTACGACACATCCACGACGAGGACGGGAATCGTCATCGGTTGGGGGAGGCTTTGGGTAGATTTTTGAAATTTAAAGTCTTTTCCTACTTTAAACTGCCTTCATTTTTAGCATCAAGGGCCGATTCCGAACATTTTACAAAAACTAACAGTGGACGTCTACTCGGACTGGATTTGCAGTTTGAGGTTCAATGCGGAACAACAGATCTGTTTCGGTGCTCCCTTAGGAGGAGCTTGCAATGTAAGCGGGAAACACGGCAGTAACGCCAAATTTTTCACTGTTTGTTTGTTCACTGATGATCAATACCGAGAGTCAGTTTAAATAAGCATTATCCATTCAAGGTGTAAACCTAACGACATCTAAGATTCCAACAAAATGGAAACGTCACGTGAGCAGTACTCATTGTCTGTGGAGGTCTGTTTTATTGAAGTCCATCTGAATCGTTTCAATGTGAAAGGCACAAATGTTAACAAACTAAATCTCCAACATTCCGAAATTGTAAATGGATAATACTTAATACCTGCGCCAAATAGAAAGCAGGAGACGTGGTTCCACTTATAATACTCATGTTGGTTTTGTTACAGGGTGATTCCGGAACGGCACTCCTTGCCGATAATCACAATCAAATAGCTGTTGCTTCGTTCATTACTAACACTTGTGGAACTGCGACCATGCTTACACCGAATGTATATGCCAGGGTCTCTCATTTCCTGAGATGGATAAGGGAACAAAGTTTGGAACCTCTTGCAGCCTGAAGATCAAATTAACGAATAAACTGATGACCACGTTGCTTACTTTTTGTTTCTTTTATTTCATATATTTTATTCCCCATAAATACGGCCACGTGGAATCTTCTACGAGTCCAGTATCTGGCGTTTCTATAAAAAAGAGATTTCATAAGTTCAATTAACTGATGTCGGCATGTGCCATACGTGAGCGATAAAATAAACTATAAAAAAGAGTAGATGCTTCAATACTTCCAATTACTTGAGGTTTATTGGTGCTTTGGGCATTTTATTCAGGGACTCGCCCTTAACAATCAAAGGGTTTTAATGTTGTCACAACTAATTGTTCATATTTATATTCGAAAAATATAAAAGAACTAATTGTAAGATTAAAAGTATTGAATACAATTGCGCTGACGCATTATCGAATGCTAACTTGGCAATGTGCCGATAAATTCAAAATAATTCCCTTCAATTTTTACAAATCCAAATTCTTAATGGAACTAAGCATCAAAAATTTCACTTTTTTTCACTTTCTCGAAAATTACCGAACCAAATTTGAAAAACAAAAAACCGTCGAATTCAGAATTTGATAAGTTTTAAAATGAGACTTAACCCCTCTCCCTTATTTAAATCTTAGGGGAGGAGTTCACCCTGGGAAAATGATTCCCTTTCGAAATAAAAATCGATGTGTCTCGACAATTTTTATAATTGTCGTTAGTTCTAAATTTAAACCCGATTGAAAGTTTTTAAGTTGTCACCCGGTATATAATATAAAATAATGATCCTAAAAATTTATTATTTCTAAAAATTAAACAATATAATACATACCAATAGATAATTAAAGCCCTTTCTATTTTAATTCTACATATTTCAACAATGTACATAACTTAAATAAATTTTACATTTTCTTTAAAAAATAGGTTAAATTCTTCTTTTGTAGTTCAAAGAACTACATTTTCATTTTTTGAACCATTGAGATTTTTTTTTAAATTTATTTGATGGACTTCAAAAATTTTAAAAATAGGAATTCAGACTTCTCCTGCTGCTTCATGTTCTGTTGCTTCATCTTCTGCTTCACCTTCTACGATAACTGAGACATACTCAACAATTTCTTCGCTTAGGCTGGGTTCGTAATCTTTTGAACACACCCATTTATTGAGCGTTTCCATTCTAGGTAAACATTTCGAAAAACTTTGTCTTACAAATTCATAACCAGCTGGCGAATGAAGGTAGAGTGTGAGCGCAAAGTCCTTCAAGTGTGCAGAAAAGGGTGCCGTATGCTTCTTTTCTATCATGCGCGTTATCAACTCCTTCACATGCTCTGGCAAGCCCTGTAGACAAAACCAATTATGCAAAAGTAGTATTAATTAAAATGTAAAATACAAACTTGTTTATTTATGATACACTTTAATTTTTTTTAAAGATTTATATTCAATTGGAAATTTCTATTTAATAGTTTGTAATAGTTAATAGTTTGTAATATAACGTTTTTGTGACCTCAATAATTCACTTTGCGTATAATTTGTTGGGATAAGATCAGGAAAACTGAAACATTAATTGTTCCACTGCCGACATTTCGGCTTTTATAAAGCCACCTTCAGGGCAAAAAACTGTGTGTTCTAGTCCTGGTCTCTGGTTTGGATTAACTACCATCACATTATAATTAAATATTACACCTACAATCTAAATCACTATAAGGAAATTCTAAACACATCATATGTAAATGTGTTTAATAACTTCCAACTATATTGACAAGGAACACACCATTCATCCGCTATCTTTAGCAAGAGCAATAATAATCGGGTACATTCCTATCTTCAGGTTCAATTCTCAGCATTTTTCTTCCTCTTTGAGAATGTGTTAAAAGTACGCCCAAATTCATACCATTTTTCACCAGTTTTGAATATATGTGCAATTTAATTTTTGTAATCATCAACCATAAAAAATGAACTAAAATGATTCATTTCACTGAGCCAATTTTCATAGCAAAATACATCTCGAGTATGTCGACATGTACTTTACTTGAAAATATTTCAATGTTTTGTTTAAAATAAAAGATTAAATATACTTATTAACCTCCAAGGCTTCTGCTGCTGTATATTCCTCCCTTTGTTCCAATTCTGATATAAGTTGCTTCATTTGGCATATTTTTTTCTGCAATCTACATTTTTGTAAACGATGTTTCCCTGCTTGGCGACTTTTTACAATATTAAATCTTAAAAAACGTAACCACGCTTCATGTGATACAAAATCTGCCTTTGAAATATGCTCAGTTTGATTATTAAATTGAAAACGTATTTTTTTATTTGAAACAACTGTCTTGTGATCCAGCATATTTAATTTTCTAGAAATGAGAAAAAAATTATTCAATAATAAAATTCTATGTATAAATAATACAAACAAATACCTTTTCACATTATTTGTTTTGGTGCCTTGCTTATTAACTGTGTTTAAAGATTTGTTAACATCCTGATCATTATCCTGAAAAACATTAGTTCCTAATGTATCATTGAGTGCATGATATTCACATAGATAACTTGCATTTCCTTGATCACATATCAACTCTACATCATTTGATACAGGAATCATGCATGCCGCATCACTGGAATGTTGCATGGAGCTTTTATCAGTTTCCCTGTAATGTATGATTGTGTAGTGTTATACAATATTTGAAATTATATCGTAGTATATAATATTACAACTGTTTTACAGACTATTTGCAATGTGTATATTTTTGTCAATATTTGTTATAGGTTGTGATAAATCAAGCTTGAGGCAGAGCTTAAAACTGTCACCAAACTCTATAGAAGGAACATTATTACCTACCACATCTAAATCTAACTACAATATCTTTGATAAGCGTAACTATTGGTATCAGTTCCAAGTTTTCTAAAACTGTGAAAATAATGGTATCTTACAATACAACACTGTTAATGAAAATGACTTCGATGTAGTTCAACTGAATCTGATTTTACCTAATAGTGTGATCATTTGAGACTGTTTCATTTCCAACTTCACCAAGCACTTGTTTCGTTGAGACTATTTGTAAAGGTACTGCTTCAGGGAGCAATCGCTTTTTGCTTGCATGAAAAGAATCTTGAGCGAAGTGATCACTGCAGATATGGGCATATTTTCCAACATATGATTTGCCAATAGCATTCAACCATTTCTTTTTTGCTTCATCATTTGCAGGAAATCTAAAACAAATAAAATTAAAATTAATTAAGACTGAAAGATTGCGTCTTTCTCAGCTGCATTACAAGAGATAGGTTGTCGGCTTCGTTTGTAAGACACTATATCCTTGAAGGCAAGCTATGTCTATGTATAAATAATACACTTTACTTAACAATTTTACTTACTTAAAGAAATGGCGAGTGTGGTTTCCTGAAATAAAATCTTTTTGGCAAACCACACAGTATTTTGTCATAATGGGAACTGTTTACGCTTATTTAATCACTAGTTCCTAGTGATCTCATAAAAAAGTAAACACGATGAACACAGAGTTAGCGAACAGTAATCTACACAGAACATGCATCGTTAAACTTATGCGGTCCTGCTGGCTTGAAAAGCCGGCAAATTTTTGTTACAAACGAAAGGAGATGATGTACTAATGCCAGAAATAAAACCCTTTCTTCTTAAAAAAGATTTCAGAAATTTTTAAACCTAACGAATAATGATTTTAGTGGTAAAATAGGGAATAGAAGGTTATCCCCTACCCCATTACGATTATTTCCTAAAATGCGCCAAAATTGATTAAAAATTGAGGCTTCATACTTGGGTAGGTAAAAAACGAAAAGGGAGAAAGATTGGGTTATCAAAAATGATCAGTAAATCAGAAAAAATCAGTAAACGATATTCGTACTTTGACTGATTTTGTGTATGTCTTGTGATTTTGAGCTTCTGCGAACGCCATGCACGTGGTATGCTGTCAAATAGATAAATAAAGTAAAAAAAATGTTTATTTCATAAGGAAGTAGTCGTTCAAATACAGGGGCCGTGTGTAAAATGGATACGTTCAGTGTGCCTCAATCGGAAGACAATGATGACCCAATAGTTAGTGAGGTAAAAGTTTTTTTTCACATAACCTTTTCACTTTAAAACTGATATCAATAAACTTATACAGATACCGATAATCCATTCCAATCGACTCGAAGGCCTCCTACATCTATTCCAGTATCCTCTGAGAAGAAGAGATTGCACCAATGAGCACATTATCAAGAAGTGTTCCTATAAACCCCAGAACGAAGAGGTGAAATTGGAATTGGCAATAAACACACACTCTCCTAACTTCGACTCGGTGAGGGCCGAACTGATAGCCAAGGAATTCGAAGGTGATAATGACAGTCAAAAGAAGGAAACGTCTTACTTTCCAAACGATATCGTTGATAAAGTTCACCTGCAATCTGTTAAAACGACCAAGGATGCGAATAAGTATGCTGTGGCGGCGTTCAATGGAAGGGAAATTCATCTAACTGCTCTTAAAGGTGAAAGATGGTAATTTAGTGAAATTTTTAATGTGTATTCCGATTAAGTCAGTGCTGGAAATTCTACGAACAGTGCATTTCACATTGCTTGTAAAACAATCTGACCCACTATTAGATTTGGAACGAACTCCACATTTATCATCCGTTTAAGCCCTAAAAACTGGCACTTCATATTTTGTGGGATTTTTTATTAGCACCACCATTATATGATATAAAACAACGAAACTTATTAGCTCAGCAACAAAACTCGGCTCACCCTGAGATAGGGAAAGAAGCTAACTGGTGTGCTTACAATCACGGTGGCAGAGATCAGCGCCGAGCATGATGCACTCATTCTTTACTTTCTGGATGACCTGTTACTTTAATAAATTTTGGTCAAATTCTAAAACTTACATACCACCTGATTGATAAATTTCCTAAATTACTTTTAGGTTTACTAATCCTTTTTGAACCTTTCACCTTTCTATGCCTAATTCTTTTTTTTTTCTTCAAGGTATTTATCAATTTAGGCCGACATTTCCGTACATGGAAAAAAGTTTGAAGAGAAAAAAAGAACAAGAAAAAGAATATGATTCAGATGAAGAGCAGGCCGGACCTAGCACAGTCAAACAAGTGACTGTTAAATTTAAAAACATGAATGATAAAGGGAGAGAGAGGATTGACAACAGTTACACATCGCTACAGGCGCGGAGTGCTGAAGAACCCTGGATCGAGTGCTCATGGCATGATAAGAATGATATGGAAAGTGGTGTAAGGGTTATAAATTTACTCATTTTAATAATTTACAGTTGTGTAATTTACCCTTATTAATTTCTTTAGTTGAATGTTTTGAAAATATGAATTTGAAATTGTAAAATCAGTGCAGAACCATTTATTCCTATTTTTTGAGTAGTGTGCTTGGTAATTGAAAACCTCTTAGAACAAATTTTGAATCTTTAAACTAACACTCTTAACTCATATTTCAATTTACTAATTACAACTTCTGCTAAGGCAGAAAGCTCATAATAACACAAATTGCAAATTATTTCTAATATATTTCGTTTTTTAGTCGGAAAGATTGAAACTGATATCAGACAATACAGAGGATACACATCAAATGCAGAACCTGAGTAAATCTGAATATGTAAAGTTGCTGATCCCTGAAGACAAAGAGCAAAAACCTCTGGAACCGACATTACCCTCAAACATTTTGTCTCTTCATGCATTAAGAGCACTGCCGATTTTAGAACAGTGTCGATTACTCCTAAAAGACGGTAGCCATACTTGAATTATTGCATTTGTCAATTACCTAATAATTTTCTTTCTTAGCTCAAATAATTCAGTTTCAACAATTGCTGATGGTATTAGCTGGAGGAGAGGGAGTCACAGCCGAAGCACTGCTCAAAGTGCTTCCTAAAGTCGCCATTTTAGTCAGAGGGAATTGGGTAGTGAAGTCTGACGTTTTATACCCTGCCAACACGTTTTCAGCAACTAGCGGCGTACCAGCAGAACTCATGTGCCGAGCTAGGGATTACATTGTAAGAGCTTTAATTTTAAAAGCTAGCTTAAAAATAATCACTTCACGGTAGTATAGGGGTCAAAAGTCCATTTTCCTGCGCTCTAGTTAAACTACTACATCAGATGAGTATTCACTCATAACTTACCATCACTTTTAAGTATGGTTCACTTTACTAATACCACTCCTTTATTGACTTTTTACAGTTATACCAATTTACGGAGCATCAGTATGTCGAACGGAAAAAGATCTCATCAATATTAAAAGTACCGTCCGAGGAGATCAAGCAAATATTCACTGGAATATCAAAGTTGCGTCGTCACGAGAAAGGCTGGGAGCTGCACCTGCCGACCGATCATGATTTCATCTACAAACACGCCGATCTGGTGCAGAAACAGAAACTGGCCTTTGAGCACCGTTATCATCAACTGGGCGACTTCCTGAAGGACAACAAAAAGCAACAGCAGCAACGGAGGAAGAGCCGCAGTGAAAGCAAGAGTATTAGCGAGGATACGGTAAAAGTCAAAAACGGTTTAAGTTGAAAATGGTACAAGGGGTGTGTATTTGTTGAGTGTGGAAGATCATAAGGGTTTCAGCGCTTCAGCTTCCTCAGATTACAGCCTGAATTCTAGTCAGGGTATTTATCTACTGTTGCATTTTGAATGTAATTACAACAAGAAGCAGGGTTGAATAGAAAGAAGCATTAACGTTTAAATGCGTATTTTAAAGTTTGTATTATTCAGGTTTTTAAAATTGAGACAGTATGTGAAGCTTCTAGTGAATGTATTGTCAATATGTCAATTCATCGATGGAACTGGTTAAGTACTGTTGGCTACTATTTTATTTTATCATCTTAAATTGTTATCATACTTTAATAATTCTTTATCAAAACTTTCAAGCGAAACAGCTGCAGTTGAACCCAACCACATTGTGCAACTTGAGGGTAAATCGGGACATTTTGAAATTAAATTACAATAAAATTTATAAATGTGGCTGATGTTATAGTAGATTGTACTCGGGAGCTCTCTGGATACAATGAGAAAAACCAATGTTGTAAGACCATTAGTAACATTTGTTGCTATGAAATTTACATGACATAAGCTACCTATCAGGAACTAATTGACTGTTGTTTGATTGCATGTATTTGCTTCTCAACATATTTTACTACAACTAAATAATTTATAACAAACGTCTATTTAGCATTTTTTAAATAAAAGGACATTTTTACAATACAGCTTTAATAGAACTCTGGTGGTATAGACAACCTGGATTAACAAACTTGATACAAAGACGGAAAATGATACAGTATTGATCTTGTTGTCCTAAAAACTTTAATTTTCTTTAGTGTCTTCTTCATTAGCTAAATCCGATCACACAGCCAAAATAAAATACCTCATGGAATGATGTACTAAAAATTCACCACTTTCAATACTTTGAAGGTAAAATGCCCTTCATTTCACCTACCATGTTAACTTAAACTGAGAAATCTTTTTGCCTAACAATCTAAACCAGTTTTCTAAGAATTGAACTATCTACAGTTTCTTAGTTATTAATTTTTTTTATTTAGGCACCTTCAGTGCAATTACCATGTAGTCCAAGAGTGAACTGTTATGTAATGTCTAAAGTTCAAGTATTCCTCCAAACATTTCTCACTCTCACATGCTACAGCAACTAATCATTTCTACATGTCAGATAAAAAAGTTACAGATTTGTTTTTGAAACGACAGTTGATATCAGATCTATCAATTAAATTTCGTTTTTCCAATTCAAGCAATTCAGAAAATTCCTCGAGAGCTATGTATCAAATAGACATATTCTAATTGACTTATTCCTTAATTGCTTATTATGACTATTATAATACCAACTTAGTCACTCTCTAAGTAGAGATAAACTGTACTGCTACGATAATGTAAGAGGTGACACTGCCAACGATGAATCCTAACATTCCCAAATTAATATCAAATAATCCCGCAGCGCTTATAATTGGCTTTCGATGTGCCGAGAGTTCAGATAAGAACAGTAATTCACTTCTCATGAGGACGTCCTGTTCGTATTTAGGGATTGTAGGTAGTTCCCCAAGCAATGAGAAGCAAATGATTGTAGTTTTCGCGGCTTCAGCTGTAATGTTATGGCAGATGCTGGCGAAAGTGACCAGCTGCAACTTATAAATGAAATATTAAACTGGTAATGGATCACAGCGATTGTTACGAATGATAGGTACTCTTATGATACTTACCAATACTTTTGTAAGCCAGCATAAACTGGCTATTAAAAAATAAGTCGCCTTAAGGTTGTCTTCTCTTTTAAAAATTACTCCGACCAGAACCACTATAACTCCTTGTATGATAAATGAAATATTATAAAGCATGGATATGAGTAACACCATCCCAAATACTTTGTTGTAAACATCCACAATGTTGCACATTTCGTTGTACCAATGGCAAAAAATCCTCAGTTCGTTCATGTTCGTTTCCACAGTTTTCACTTTCAAAGCCGAATTCAAAATCTCCCGATGGAAGTTTCTTTTACTGAATTTTTTCTGGAGCAATTCGTTGAGATACTGGAACCTAAAGAGTATCTCATGGCACATCCAGAATTTAAAAAAGAGTGACTCGCAGAAGTGATACCAAAACATGTTTCGAACTATGTAATATTTGTAAGCTTCTGGTGTGATGGCTCTTCTGTAAAATATAGCGTCAGCCATGATAATGGCGAAGGTAAAACACTTCAAGACCGGAGCCATGGTGTTGAATAGTTTTTTCTCTCGGTACGGTTTCCCAGTTGACCTGTCAAACTGTTCCATTCTGTATAGTAACAATTTCAGTTCTTTGGAGTGTTTTAATGTTGAAATGCATGTAACAGTTACGACTCCCATCAAAAGAAAGTTCGAAATATAATCGACAACATTCATAGTTGTATCCCAAGCTACGAATTTGTCACAGTTCAGTTTACCATAAATATGGTACAAGTAGGATAAAACCAAACAGACCAAGAAGCAGAAGTTGTAGATTTTGTAAGTTTTACTCACTGGGGTCGGTTTAGATCCGAAAATGTATGGAGGATATATTGCCAAGTATTTTAATGTGATTAGCATGGGATTTATCACTTTTAAACTTGCATTCTTGGGTGATTTCATTTTTGTTGGTTCAATTTCAAAACCTCCACCTTATATGCTTTGTTTTCATCATCGTCTGATTTTATTACTAATACCGATTCGAATAACCTAATGAAAGTAATAAAGTTGGGTATCGCAATTACTAATTGAAATGTCATAAAATAATAATTACCAAAATGGCCTCGAAAATTACATTACCTCTGATGCATAATATGAGTCACGAAAGAGTTATAGTTTTCCGATAACACATTTAATTTTCTCGATTTTGTCGGCACCTATTTTTCTGGATACAATTATTTCAAAAAGTACGAGTTCTCCTTTGAAGTTCACTGTAGGTTTGATCGTTGTGTTAAAAATGTCGAAATGTCATTCGAAACAATTAGGTGAAATCAGTAAATTTATTATAATCTAGTTGTATTGCTGATGTATAATCAATTATTCTTGAAGCCTGAAGAAATATCTTGAATAGGTGTAAAATTAGTAGAAGTACAGTTACGCATTGTAATCCATCTATTTCTATTCATCGTCGTCTAATGACAAACAGTTCTTATTCTTTTTTAAAAATGCATCCATTAACTTTTTCTTTGCTCGTTTCAAGTTGCTTATGTTCTGCAAATACGTATAGTAATTAAAATTACAATGACAAAAATTTAAAACAATAAAAATACTTACAGTTACGAAAGATAAACGTATGTAATGTTCCATAACTTTCTTGTGTGAAGGAGGGTACGAAGGCGTAACTGGCGTTCCTCGAACTCCCACATTTTTTGCCAGCCATTCAACAAATCGAAAATCATCGTATACACCAGTTTCCGAATTGAGGTCCACCTCAACTTCTGTAGGGAAAGAAGTTATGTTTACAAACAATTCATTTAATCAAATTATATGAAAAATTGTAGGTAACATTTGTTATGAACAGTATTCGTCAGTTAAGTGGAAAGTGGCAAAGATTTTTGAATATGGATTTACTTTTATTGTTGAATTTTATTCTAATTATTTGTTTCATTACCCAAACTTGACCAATCGACCATGATAAAATCTCCCGCCCATGGAAGGATAGGCTCAAACTTCACCATTTTTAATACCTCAAAAAGAAAATTTCTTTTTCGTTCCATCTGCCTATTCATCAACTTGAACTGAGACGCCTCTTTTCCTAAGACTCCAAACTCTTTTTCTAAGAGACGAGCTACAATTTCCTAGAAAAAAATTTATCCTTGTGGTAAAGATTATGAATTTCATTAGGAATGGCACCTCCATCAATGTAGAGCCAGAGCGTACGGTCATGTAATACATCACATTCAAGTATGACATCAAACTTTGCGGTCCATATATCCATGCAACTGCCCAGCCTGTTACACCAAAATTTTGAGCGCCAGATCCAACAGTAACTGTCCGTTCCCACATGCCTGGTAGCGAAGCTGTAGATGAATTGGTTTTTAAAATAACAGTTGCTATCAAATACATAACTTATTTTTTCAACTTGTGCGAAAACTTTCGAAAGCATGCCTCTTTCTGTATTTACATTAACATACCAATTCGGAAGTGAGATCGTGGTTCATAGACCTGCCACTCGTAAACCTCATCCGAAATACAAATGACGTTCCAACGGATGCAAAGTTCGGCAATCATATTCAATTCGAATAGACTAAATACCTTTCCTGTAACACTATTGGGATTGTTTAATATCACCGCCTTGGTGTTTTCAGAAAACAAGGATTCAAACTCTTTGTCATCCAGAAAGAACTCATAAGACTTTGTGCTATTATTGTACAATTTCTAGAAAAAAATATAATTAAAACTAAAACATGTCTCGATTCATGTAAATACTTTGAATGGTGCGAATCGTGGTAGTGCACCAGCGGCGACGATCAATCTGACGTAAGATTCCACGAATGGTTCCATTACAATTACCTCCACATTACACTCTAATATACCGAGCAACGCGCAGGACAGAGCATGCTTCAGTCCTAAAGTAGTTAGTACTTCTGTGTAGGGATCAATGTGTCTATTTATCAGCTTGGAGTACATTTTCGCAACAATTTCTACTAATCTATGATGGCCCTGAAAACACACAAAAATGTAGAAGCTTTTTAGGAGAAGTATGACCAGGTTATCAAGAACTGAATCTGCAATAAGAGTACCTTAGCTACTTTAGAATTACACACTTTAGCCTGAAATCCCACTGCAAGATTTCTATGTCGACTATTATTTAGTTAAAATGTGTTTTAAATGAAAGATCAACCATTCTAAGACAAGATTGCCTAAAAATTCTGCCACAATAGTGTAATTAGCGCAGGTAATTTTTTTCAGTTAGTCAATGCTCTAATTTGAGAATGAACTCTGCTCCGATTGGTGTAAACAATCAAGGTTTAAACGTCCTAATGACGTCGTGAACTTTAAAGTCCATTAAGATTTAACACTCTTCAACCGGAAAAAACATACTATTAGATTTTTTCACTATCAGGAATCCAAATCTGCAACTCCCAGCAAGTGATTAAACTTCATGTTAAATTAACTCAAATTTCAATGGGGTCTACACCAATCAGACCAGAGTTCGTTTGCCTATTGAAGCACTGACTTATCATACCGTGTGGCACTGATTGTTACTGAAAAAAGTATATTTTCCTGCGCTAATTAACGCCCATTGTGACAGGGCAACCTCATGAGATACATAATAAGTATAGGTATGGTTGAGCTTTCGTTTAAAACAGATTTTAACTTAACAATAGATCAAGGTAGAAATCTCGAAAAGGGGATCTCGGAACTTGTAGGATATACAATGGGTAACTTAGGGTTAGTGTGATTTGCAAGTCACGAATTCAGACAACGGTCTAGTACATCTTTGGATTTCTAGCCCATATACCACTTATCAGTCAAGGGCTACCTTTAGTAGTGTGATACTGTAACTGTTAGTTTTTATACGTACGTTTGTTCCTGTGCTTTGAAGCAGGGCATAATTTTCAGATTTCGTATCTCCCATGACTTTCCGATACATCGTCATAACAAGGCGTGTAGGCATTTGAGCAGATTGGTATGTTGCCAAATCTACGACATTGTCACCTGTTGCTAACCGAGTATTCCTTGAAATTTAGAAAATTATTTGAAAAACACCACAAATTGGTACACTTTTAAACATACCGAAGGTTACGTACTACACCACCTTCCATGATTAAAATCGGAGACGCAAGTAGTAACGAATTACGCTGTAAAATAGTGACAAGTCCGTCAGTACCAAAAAAACACTTCCGTTTAAAAGTGATGATCAAACATTTTAACTTTATCATAACAAAACGTAGATCTCGAAGCCACCGTACTCTTTGTCACTCTGATCCGACATTCACATAGATAATAAAATGAAACCTGCGTCCTCAGCAAATATGAACCAACGCCTGTTTTACATTCATAGTAAACAAACAATAATACGCTAAGCATTGACTCTTAATCTGCAACGCATAGGAATAACAGTTTAGGTATGCTAAGACCAAGGTAAAATTAGTTGATTAAGTCCATTTAATAGTCGATAAACAAAAATGTGTTGAGCATTGCTTCTCAATCGGAAGTGCAAATGTCTAAATAACAATTTAAATAGCATGGAGATAAAATTGCTTGATTAATTAGTTATAACCTACCTTTGACTTTTAAGCTATCGGTGAAACGTTTGTTACACTCTCAACTGCAAGCGAAAAGACATTAAATAGTTTATTACTGATATGGCTTCTATTAACTTTGCCTCGAAGCGTCACCTGCTGGACTAAATTTACCTATTCTTTCACGGAACAAACCATAACAAATCGCAACTTGCGATAAGAAGAATTTTATGTGCAGTTGCACACACCGTATTCCGATTCATAACAGTTTTAAATTGTGGTGGTAGGTAAATCGGTAATTTAACATCGGGTTTTGGTTAATTTATCAAATAATTATATCTAAATTGAAATATTAAATAGTAGTTAAATACAAATATGAATGTTTCTTCCTTGTTTTTAAAGAATACTTCAGTTTGTAATATATTTTTCTTTTAAATTCTGCAATGTTAAGACCGAAGCGATACTGGATTACCAGGGTTTATCACTGGAATATATTGTAATAATGATTTAAATCAACAATTTCCAGATATTCTGAGATCTCATATGATCTGATTGAAAGTCTGTATAATAATGTCTAAATATTGGAGCTTTTTCTCTCTTCTCTTTTTATGTTAAGGGATGGGTGACTAAGTTTTCGTTCCCTCAATAATCTAACTTCTCGTCATTGACAAATTTATCGGTATTAATATTAGAAATGATACAAACATTTCTAAAATGCCCCTTTACTTAAAAATGATGTTGGACCATCGTTTGCAATTTATTACCAAGGAAAGGATCCTGTTTCTCACTGGAAATTCTGGAGATTGGACTGGCTTTTTAATAATCAAGTATGGTTAGGTGTCTAACGATACTTAGTAGAGAGAACTACGATATAACATGGTTTTAACTTCAGTATTTAATTAGCAGTTAAATTGTTAGTTAATCAACAATACAAGAAAGAACAGCTCAGTAGTACTCTCACCAATTGATTAGTTCATTCTATATATTATTGTTTCACACAAGCAACCAATTACATAACAAAGCACAGGGGGAGAGTAATCGAAGAATAAAACACGAGAAGGGCTTAACTTCTTCTTCCCTCTTTGGTGCGAGAAGAGGTGCTTAATACTCGAGTTGTATGTATGTAAAATCTATTTTTAGAATAGTTACCTGCTTTTCTTGCCCAAAACTACCTCTCAATATTAATAAAAATATGGATAAAATGCAAAATGAAATAACAGGCTAGAAAATAATCGATAAACAAAATAACTATAACAAAATGCGTTATAAAACAATACTTAAATACTTTTGACGTTAAGTATACATTTTCTTATTGGTAGACTCTGCTTTAATTTACCCACTAAATAATTAAACAGATAAATGATACCTTTTTCATATTTTAATTAGAAAAATTAACCTTTTATTATCGCTTTATTGGAATATCGTATCTATATACAAAGCCACAAGTGTGCCTATATCAAATCTAAACATACATTTACCTCATTACAGATCTAACAACAAAAAACAATAAAAACCAGGAATGTTCAAAAGAGTGTACAAAAATTTCCATTTCGATGCGAAATATATTAAATCACAAACAAAATAAATAATTATGCTAAGACTTAGTTACATCACAAAGGCATGCATTTCCATGGGGCACATCGCCAACTCTGCTTTCGCGTCAACTTCGCTTCTGACCATCAGAAATGACAAAGAAGCCCCATAAAGCCTTTTAGTAAAGTCTAAAGGCAATAGTGCAGAAATGTTAACCTGCAAACATAAAAATATAAATCATTTGAATAACAGTAATTGGTAATTTCTCTTACTTTGCCATTACTTAATGGAAATTGTTGGAGTAACAGCCTATCAGAGAAACAAGTGTCGAGAAACTGGCGATGGATAATGAATCCTAAATGATCCTTTCCTTTGATATAAACATTCGTTTTGAAAATTGGCACCGAAATATCTATACCAAAGTCTCGTTCGCCAGGGGAATAAGCACCATTGGAGGTTTCATCTTCATCATCCACCCTAAGTAATTTCACGAGAGGGTTTAGTAGAGTTTGAGATGCCACAAAGGCTGCCGTCGAAGGGAAACTTGCTGGGTGGTTCGGCGCTGTTGCCTGAAGAAATTGAAACAGTCAGTCACTTACGTTTAAAATGCAAGGAATTTCTTATATAAAGCTGAGTGCCTTACTTCACAACCCCGCTCTTTCTTCTCCAACAAAACCCTGAAGACATGTCTAGTTAACTTGTTATCAAGCACTCCTTGCCCTACTCCCAAGTTATCATCTTGATTCAGCCTCCGATCCAACATAACTTCGAATTGTCCAGGAGCTAAAGAACTGCACCCCAAAGGACTGCTAGTGACAACTGATAATCGAATTGTGTCATCTTCAATATATGCCATAGTTGGGATAGGATAGTAATTTGCTTGAATGGGAAGTTTCTTGAAACGTTTTCTTCTCATCACCTTGAAAAACAGAACGAAGGAAATGTGTTAGGTGCGGCTATTTTTGTTGAATGTACCTGATAGCCATTAACATCTGTGAAAAATTCTTCAGAACTATTGATATTTGTCTGAAGCCTCATGACCAATTCGAAATTGTTAGTTTTAGCAATGTCCACTATATTATCTATTTCAATGCCCAAACTATCAGCACCTAAAGTAAAATACTGTATCACTTTGAGAACTGTGTGGTTAGTAAATTTACTACCTGGACTGTTAAAAAGGGTGACCGAATGCTGTACATATGGCAGTCTTACTGCAACTGAAGACATAATGGGTCCTTCTATGATATTGACAACAACATTTTCTATTTGTAACGGAACAGCATCGCCATCTGGTAAAAATAAATAAGCACCACTTCTCTCAACCCTTGGGCGATTCCTAACGCCATACCTACAAGTGAAGATGTTTGTAATGTTTGATTAGTTTCTCAATAGGAATTATTACTTATATTTAAATAAATGTAGGAATATTGCTTACTTTGCAAAATCCAAATGCACTGGAACAGTGTTACTTCCAATTTTAAGAGCTTTAAGGAGACCATGCTTGTTGAATGACGCTACGATTCGAGCGTTCTGTAAGTTGAACTCGTTAGAACTAGGCGATACTTCAGGATGAAAACCATTCGGAGCATGAACTTCACCATAGTGATTAAAAATTTTCACAGAAGAAAATATTGTTGTACTGAAAATTAGGTGATGAATTAGAGCTGTCGGAAGTATTTTTTGTTCTATTTAAATTACTTACTTTGGTACTTCGTTTTCCCACATGGCATTCACTTCATAACTAACCAGACTTAAGGCAGATACATTTACTATAAATGTAAGTTGATACTTTGTTTGTGACATTGATATACCATTCTCAAAGATTGGCGACACCTGACACTCAATTAATTTCTTTCTGAAATCTCTCACCTGCAACAAAATTAATGCATGATTGTTCTTTCTTACAAATAAACGTTTACCTCAACGAAAGGTGTTGAAACGTGCAACGTTACAACTTCATGTCTGGTGAAAGTCATGGAATTATAGACGACTACCCGTTTGGTCCTCATTTCAGGAACACCAATTGTTATTTGGTAATGCTCTGGTAAGGCATCGAATGAATGCCTAATGTCATCGATGTTATAAAAAGTGGTGTCCTTCCAAGATTTATCACTATCTTGATTACTTAAAAGGATGTGGGTGCACAACTGGATTACCTTTTGGCAAGAATTTATTGCATGCAATAATCTAAAATAAATGTTAAATAACTGATGAGCACATGACAGTTAAGAAAACTATCAATCGAATTCAACACTCTTGTAAAGTATTTAAACGTTAGGTTTTATTCATAAATTACCCATTTACTTACTTTTTGGCATAATCCACAACAACATGATCCTTTGCAGTTCCAGTAATAGCATCGTGGTGTTGGAATAAGGCAAAATGTTGTCTAGCAGTAATCAACAGTTTTTCTAGACCATTTTCTTTATGAACAATCCATTCAGAACTAGAACCTTTAGTTAAATACGCCAAACCTTGGATCACCTCAGCTGCTCTATAATACATAGAAATATTGTTCAATTCAACCAAAACATAACAGTTAAAAGTACAAGAAATTTAGAATCATGTTTATCATTCTCACCGGATGTAGGAGAGCAAAATCCTGTCCATTCGTTTATAAAATGGCCTCGACGTGTAGTAGCCACTCCAATAATGATCATCTCTATCAGCATATGTAAAGAAATCTCCAGATAAAGTCGGAAACTCAATTTCTTTCTTCTCTTTTAACACTGCTGCGAAATAATCTGATAAAGTACCGAATTGCGCCTGAAAGTTTAAAATTTGCATATATACTATCCCCCAAAAATGTGCACAATTACTTTAACGTTTAAATTCAGATTGGCGTTCATGTAATCAAAAAGTTTTTGGTAATTATTATACTGGACGTCCCATTCTGTAGGGTGATCGTAACGGAAGTCGTCGCCTAAAGGAGCCAAGACAACATTTGTTCGGAATAATTTTGATTTTTTCCTGTACTGATCCAGCAGTAAAAGGGCTCTGCAAATGTATTAATAGCTTTATCAACTGATTACATGAAATTGAAAATCATGACTATTTGTTGTTTACCTTTCAGCTACGTTCTCGTCTGTGATGGGCTTCGGAGCTATTTTCCAAGGGCAATAGAGTCCATGGCTTGGTAACCTCTTAAAATCAAACTGACAACACACCTTTGGGTCAGGTCCACAGGTATGAGGAATATCATAGGAGTAAAACGGCATCATATGAGTGAACACCTCAGTATTCCCGTTTCCATCTGCCAAATAAGTATCAACATTATCAAAACTAATTAAAAGCTAAAAACGCATACCCCACAGTTGCCTCCATCTAAACTCCAGTTGTTGTTCACTTGCTAATTGTTTCTTAACGGAATAATGGATTCGTTGCATCAACATTTTCTCTATACCCATCTCTTTGAGTAACATAGGTTGCGTCAAACTCATACCAAAAGGATCAATGGACCAATGACTAGTTGGGGTGTAATTTAGGTGTTTTTGAAGCCACTGATGACCTTCTGTTAATTGATGCACGATGGAAATCCAATGTGAATTAGCCTCGTCGTTCATTACCCAACCACCAGTTACGATTTCCAACTGATTGTTATGAATGAGCCTGAAACGTACATATATCATTCAGTTCAGGTTACCAATAAAACTGATTAATACCATTTCACTCTTTCTTGGGAATCTTCATCCAAATCAGCCCACCACATCGAAAAGTAAGATATTTCTGCCCAAATAAATTTTCTTCTTGGTTCTTCGGGAAGTTTTGCCAGCATATTGTCTAGGATATGTTTGGTTTGTGTAGCATAGTACTCCTCGATGGTCTTTATCCACCCTGGATCGTTGTGGGAGTGTGGAACTACAAATACCTAATAACATTTTTAATAATAACAATGATTCATGGGTTTACTATTAAATAGTTTTGTTTAAACAAAAGCTGCTAGTTTTTCAAAGAGATATTTCTGTTATAAAACTTACTTTTAGTTTATGTGCTCGGTTCCAATCCTTTTCGTCCACCTCTATCTTCCAACCTTGTTTCCAGACACCACCATCCACATTGTCAAAGGTTAATGCCTTATACATATCTAACATTTGTACATTTGTTCTCGGTATGAATTTTACTTGTATAGGACAAGTGTTGTCATATATCATTTCAGAAATGATAGTACCATCTCTTCGGTCTTTAATAGAGTAGCTTGATCCATTTTTCGTTTGATGTGAAGGCAAATGTGATTTTAATATGTCTTTCATTGCTTCTTTTATTTCATGAACTGCATCATGATGGCGATTTAGATCATTTTCTAAATTTTTTATTCTGTCTTCAAAATGTAGCCATTTATTCTACATAAATGAGAATTAACATATTATTCCAATCAGTTCAGTTTTATTTGAATATTATGTATATTACTTACATCTCGAAAGTCTTGAAGTGAAGAGGATTTCCTTGATGGGTAAACTGATAAGTCTCTTGCTGAGTATATTGTTAACACTAGTAATATCAATAATACAGATCCGAAAACTACCACAGCCTTCTTTAATCTCATGATTGGGTTTTTCACAATTATGAATTAAGGGTCGTTCTAAAACCAATACAAAATAAGTATGGGTGAAATAATTTTAATGGATTGCATTCTGGCAATTTAATATATTGAAAGCTTATCTTATCAAAAATCAACTGTGTGGGATAAAAAGATAATCAACAGGTAGGGGATAATTTTGTAATAATACTTTATATTGATTATACCTCTTGTAAGTTATCTGTCCTATGAAAAATTTAAAAAAATAGGATCACAAAGATAACAAATATTAAACTACAAATAATAAATGAACAGAGTAAAGTAAACTTAAAAATGTCGATCCCTGTAAAATATTCAAAATGGTATGAAAAAGTTTCAATATTATCCATGGGCTGCCACATTAATATCACTAGCCACCGTTACTGCTCATGAGTATCGAATCATATTTATAATGCTACATAAAAATGTAAACTTCATTATGCCACAAAGGATACAAACCTGTGTGCTGAACTCCATATGCTGTTTAATAGGGTATAACCTTGGTTAACCGATAATACATTTTGTACAAAATTTGGCAATTTACTTAATTACACGTTACATAAACGAGATGTTTATTATGTGAACTACTAATGTACACACGATAACTTTGATAACTTTATCGCGCCTATTTATATTACAATTGGGTGAGTTATGATTCTTGTCGATTTGTAAGCAATTGTTTAAATTAAATTTGCGCGCGTTTCTTACGATTATGCTTATTTATTAAAGGACTCGCAGCCTATTCCACACATTTTGTGCAATATGTCTATATACTTACCATTGCTCTAGGAACTTCACTTGATGTTCATGAAACAGACACGTTGTTTATAAACTTTTCATTGTTTATTTATTTAACGTACGAGCGAAGAGAGGCAGAATTTTAAATTTCAAATTAAGTTTCCTTATCTAATCTTAACTAAACAAACTGTCATGGAGCCGCACTGCCAGCTGATTGTATCGTCATATGACTGGTATATCACAGAATAAATGTCATATTTCACAAAACTGGCTGATGTCAAACATGAAACACAAAGAAGAGGCTTGGCGACAACAGAATGGTTGTTTATAGTAAAAGAATTTTAGAAATAAATCTATCAAATTGCAACCATATTCGTTATAATTTACCTAATTACTTTTGTTTTAATTATTTTTTACAGTTTCAGTTTATAGATACGAATTAATTATTACTCAATCGTTAGGAACATTAGGAATTCCTGTTTCAACTTATGCATATATGTAATTAAAGATTTATTTAATCGGCATATACATGCATATCTTACAGTAAAGTATGGTTTAGTAAAACGGCTAAAATTTCTGAACATAATTTATTTTGATCAGTACCTTCATCTTTGAGAACCAATAGGAATTACATCGCTAAATAAAACGTAATCTATTTACACTATTTACAATTATCCATCAATTTAGTATTTTTCATTAGTTTGCAACGACTATCTAAATATCTATAGCAACAATGTTATCCTTGTTACCTTTATTGATGAAGAGATGTCTTAACGTAATTGACCAACGTTCGGACACCGATTTTTACGAACATGTTTGCAAAAATTTTAAATAATCTTGTTCAACTTATGGTACAATCGATATATTACCTTCAGATTTCATCTTCGGATATAAGTGATCATCTTTAACAATTTAAAATATTTAAAATCTATCGCTTACCTTTTGATTTATCAGTATTATAGGAACAAAATTCGTAACTTTGGAATAAAAAATTACATACGCAATTGGTTCAAACAATGGAACTTGAACTATCGTTTCTCGCTTCGTTTCTAGTTTACTGCTTAAGTCATGGAGTTACTGGTTCTAAATTTTTAATTTCCTAAACATTTATTAGAGTATCGAAGGTGTAATTTTATTTATTGCTAAGCTCGCTAAAGGTAAAAGCTGTTTATAACGTGACACATAGTTTTGACTCACTAATACTTTTCGCTATAGACGTACTAGTTGAGATCAGACGAACCATTAACCCCAGGAAATTTTTGTCACCCCGGTATGAAATATTCGTAGTTCGTTCTTATTACATATATATAGTCTTAAAATCACCGGCTTCGGTAGTTTTAACAAGCTTTAGACGTTAATTAATTATTGTCTTGTAGAGGGCTTAATGTTATAAAATGATTGAAAATATAATGGTGCAGTTGAAGCCATGTGATTTCAATGGTAACTAAATTACCCTAAATTTACTAAATGACTTGTAACAACCTTAATTTATGGAATCACTTCTAACTGAAATGAAAAGGTATCTAATAAAAGTAATACATGTAATAAAAACAAAATAAAATACAGCTCGTCCTTTAAAAATCATATAAATTAGGTACTGACGTTCGAGATAAATAAAACATTGACTATTTTAAATATCACAGAACGTGGTTGGCAAAGTTTTAATCTAGTTTAATCCACAAAATTTTCTGCTAAAAGTGATGCTAAAAACTTTTGGAAATTTACCATGAATACTTAAAACATTTTAGTAGGTACATAGCAGTTAGAATTTTACCATGTTATTCATAAATGCTATTTAACTTTAAAATGGACTTTTAATTTAAAATACGTTTGGAATGTGTTTGACATATGTGTTAAGAATACAGCAGTTGCCTAAGTGAATCACATTCTAAACGTATTTTAAGCTAATATCCATTTTAAAGTTAAATGGCGTTTATGAACAAAAGAGTTTAACTTTTAATCCTAAAACCACTGCAGTATACACATACATGTATTAATCACTTTATTCGATTGAGAAGTCTTGATTTTTCTTTAAAATTTTCTGCAATCACTACTGAAAAATATCACTACCCTCATAGTAGCTATCACTTCAGCTTGGTATTTTTCTTTAGTTGCTTAGGACCGAGCTGCAGATCTACATAACAAAAAAATGCACCATAAAATATAAAATACTAGTTAACTACGCACGTATGATGAATATTTTAAGAAAGTTTAAGCCAGCAGCATATTCAGAGGGAATATAACAGGCGAATATTTCTCTTTCATTGTCTTCTACTGGGTGAAAGTTTCAATGCTAATCATACTGCTACATTTGCAGTATCTAAATGATTGATTATATTTCTATAAGGGTATTGGAAGAATTAGATGAAACAACTGCTTCTAGAGCAAACACTTCTATTTCTCCTCAACCCAGCGGATAATACCATAGTTTAAATGAAAATTACATACCCCAACGCCAAAATATCGACAGGCTTCTGGCCAGAGGTTGTAGGTTAAAGTTTTACCCAGAATTGTCAACTTTGGGGGTTGGAAACGCTTTACTTCTCGAATTTTCTAAGTCTTAAAAATTAAACTAAGTAATTTCTAGAGGACTACGTCCATAATTTATTTATCGTACTACATTACTTCACTTCTATTACAATTAAATGAATAAAAACCTAAATTATCAAATTTGTAGTTTTTAACACTAAAATTAATTTATAAAGAGTTATTTCCACCTTAATCACATTCTGGATATGCTACTGATTTAAATAATATCAAATTAAAGCAACTAGGTTATCACTTTTTGATTTATTCTTTAACAGTGTAAAAAATTCTCTCAAAAGGTTGTTTGACACGATCTTATTATCACCTCTACAACGTCAGTTGGACGTTTCTACCGTCATATTTAAATTTAAAAAGCAATCTCTTTATGTTCATGACTTGGGTTAATTTTATTTACCTCAAGATGGGAACTGAGTTGAGCATTTCTGCAAGTTAAAACGATTTGCGGAAAAAGTTACCAGAGGGAACAGTTTTTCGTAAAAACGTTTTGAAGTAGGAATCGGTGTCAAATCAATAAAGCAAATTTAACACTTTCAATTAGCACTAACTGTTGAAAAATATTTTTCTATATAATAATAGTTACTTTTTCAAGTTCAGAATGCTAAAAAACGTTCTTAATTTCTTGTAGACTGTGTTATTAACGCTTATATAAGATTTACTGCCATTTACAGCTCATAAGACGATTCTACAGTGGTTAGTTCTGTCTGTTAATTTTTTGCTCGCAAATCGTGTGTGAAAAATAATAATTTCGCAACCAGTTTTTAGACTCGTGCTAAGTCTATCTATTCCTTAGTGATGTACTGTGGAATATTGGCTAGTATTCCTTAAATGTTATTAACGATTACTGCTTACTAATGAACTTTAAAAAAATATCTAGTAGTTAAACAGACATCTCTTATTATCAATAATGTTTCATTAAATTTTGTTTTTCATCAACCGAAACGAGCGTTAAATTGGGGACCTTCGTCCTCATCGTCCGAACCAGACTCGTGCTGGTACGTTTCCACTTCGTCCTCTGCAACCTAAAAATTAAAATAACGTTCTAACGTTGTTTTATCGATAGTTTAAAAGAAAAAACCCGTAGATATAGTATTTCTCTAATTCTACGTTGGTAAACCGTGCGGTGTAAGCCAGGTGAATCTGTCGAAGAAGTACTTACGTTATACTTCAAAATCTCCGATAGTGAATTTATTTTTACGTGTACTTGAAGCAGTGACACATGGACCGTCTGGGCTGGTTAGCTGTTCCTAATTCAACAGTAAATTACAGGAAAATTAGCGGCTACAGTTATGCAAAGCTACGGAATATCGTAACAAGAGTACACTTCGTGAGGTGATTAGTGCTTAATTGCTATATCAGTTAAGTCATTTGTTTAATGCAGTTATTAGCGCCGTTTATTTTATTTGGTAACTGTACTCACGTCGACGTCGGTGATCATCTCTTTGGTGGAAACGGTGGTGTCGATCCTTCGGATCGATCCCTCGTGTATGTTGATATCGATTTTCAGGCATTGGTACCGTCGGAGTAGGAATACTATGGGGATTGGAAGAATTCCGGCTAGGATCATCGATACAGCTATGATCATGACCCAGGGGGGGTAGGGCGTAGGAACGACGTCACCCTGGAGAAGCAAGAACAAACCCAACAACAATGGTTTCAAAGATTTCAAAACTTAAACTCACCATGTCCTTATTCCACGCTTGGTATTTTGGGTGTTCTATGATCATCGACACGATGGACGAGACCAGGATCACTACCATGATGGCTGGTGCCAGGAACCGCCAGGTGACCTGCCAGTACAACCCGGGCTTGATTCCCGTCATGTCCTGGATGTCCTTCGTGAACTTCTCGTGCCCGTAGACATATATGACTGCTATCATCTCCAGAAGGGCGACCACCACCAATCCGATGGTGCCGGCGAAGGAATCGAACATGGTCAGCCAGTATTCACCGGCTCCGGTCGTGAATATCATACCGACGCAGAAGCAAATCACGCAGACAGTAGCTAAAAGGAAATGATTGGATTTCTTAGGTGCAAGAAGTAATTTTCAAGAACTGGCGTTAGCTTCAAGGAAATAATGAGGTAGCCTTGAACAAAAGTGGTACCAGTGGCAATTTGAGTTTTGAATTAAGTTTCTATTTTGATCACATCTATATCTGTGCATTATTTTTCTAATATATTTATTGTATATGTTTTTACTGAGGTCTTGCCGCACTTCGAAAAATGATGGCCTTCGCCATATCTTAGAACACCATAAGTTGAAATAAGCAATATGGTGGTTATTTTGAAATGCTTTCTACTACTTTCAATCTAGTAATGAAGCCTTGTTTTATGCAGACTATGCCGATAAGCATTTAATTCACACATAAGTGTGAACGTGTGAAAAAGTGTTTAGGGCTTTTGAAGTGTTTAAAACAAAACAGGAAAAAATTTTAGTAGCTTTTTAGACCATTTGCTCTCAAATGAGTGAATAAAATTATTTAGGAACCGAGCACATTGCTTCATTTTTTCCATGTTTAAAATATTCACGCAATATACTAGACGATTTACCTATAATCAAGCAGTTTAGTATCAAAACCCTTTATAAACCCTTTCTTCCCGGATTTGTTAAGTATTCCCCTATCCTCATCTATTCCGCTATTTTACCTTTCGTATCCCTTTATTTGAATTGTCAAGACAATCAATCTTCTTCTGTTCTTAAGGTAATTAAGGTAAGCTCTTGTAACTGTTTTGTGAAGGAATTCAGTTTAAGCTTAGTTTCTTGCTTGTCGCCATATTAAAATCTTCCCTACCTGTTATGTATACTTTACTGACTCTTTTCAGTATCTCGATGTCGAACACCACGCATAACATCCCTTCCAAGATTCCGATCTGGGATCCGATTCCGAGCGATAAGAGCATCATGAAGAAAATCACAGCCCAAAATGGAGCGCCTGGCAGTTCCACTATGGCTTGAGTGAAAACTATGAACGCCAGACCAGTACCTTCGGCTGCCTGCAATTATTCATCATTGTAAAACAGGAATAGTAAATAAAATGGCAAATAATCTAAAAAGAAACCTGGACCAGGATGGACTCGCTGTGGAAGTTGACAGTATTTCATCCAAGAAACTACGAGGCTTGTGTAAATTGTCCATTTCTGAATTTTGCTTTGCTACCAGAACTTTCACCAACTGCTACATGCACTCTCCTAGTCTCGGCTAAAACATCGATGAATAATAGAGACTTACAGCGTCCAGTTCATGTTCCAGTGAGCAGTGACGCAAAATAAGTGATTGACGAGCAGCGTTGCGGACAGCGTCATGGTAGGGTGGGTCGGAGTAACTAACACCTTTGGGAAGGTATCCGTGAGCCTGGAGTACAGCCGTGTTACTGAAACAACGAAAACGTCAGATTACAATTTTGCTTACAAGCGCTGAACACGCACAAAGCTACACTCAGATCGTGTGCTTAGGAGGAAATAATGTAGTAAACTTCTACAGACTCGTATGGCTGATCCCCCTTTGAGGTAGAGGTAACTTCCCCAATGAATAAACCAAGGTAAACCTTCAATGATAAAAGCAAGTCCCACTTACTTTATGTTGCAATTCTCGACATTGCTGACAGCTTTGAAGCCCAATATAGCGAAGATGACCACGCTCGCATAGATGGCAGTAATGGCGTTGCAGATAGACACCAAGATCACGTCTCTCACGCAGTTGTTCTTGGGAGTATTATACGAACCGAAGGCTATGAGTGATCCGAATGCCAAGCCAAAGCTGTAGAATACTTGAGTAGCAGCGTCCAGCCATACTTTCGGATCCAAGAGTTTCTCAACCTAAACAAGTAGATTTTTTGAAATTTTGGAAATAGTGTTTGGAATAGTTTCTTACCTTCGGTGTTAACATATGGGTTAAACCGGCACCAGCGCCGTTCAAAGTAATACCTCTTACAAAAAATATGGTCAGTACCACGTACGGAAACATCGAAGTAAAATAGACGACCTGAAAATAATACAGCAGGTTCGATAGTAACGACGAATGATTTTCCGGAGCTTACCTTTCCAGAGCTTTGTATTCCTTTCATCACAATAAAGAAGACAATAGTCCAGGCTAGTAAAAGACACAACGCTATCCACCATCTCGGCATTCCTGGATCTTCTATGCTGGGAGATGCGTCTAAGGTGACGCGGTACCAGAAGAATGCCGTCGCTGAAGATTTGGCACATTCTGCAACCGCTGTTCCGTTTTCCACCGGGCATGATTCCCACGGCAAAGGGTACTAAATGCAAAAATATGTAACTTGGATTCAGATAAAATATTTGAGCGAATTATCTTGCACTACTAGGAAATTTGTACTGAGTATATTCAATTAAGTACTAATTTGTACCTGCATACTCTAATTCTGATTCGAGTTTTTAATTACTAATGAGAGTTACCGGTTCATGGAGCTCTCTCGCTATAGCAGGCTAGAGCCGTTATACAATTATTAGAACCTAATGGGAGGTAATGCAGTCAACCTTGTATCACTCAAGGAAGTTTAGCTTCCCAATTACCGGGTCAAGGCTGAGTTGACCTCGAAACCCAAATCACTGGAAAACCATAATAGTTTTTCAAAATACAACATTACCCACGTACTACCGTTATTCGAGTTTGTGTGCAAAGTCCCGAGCAGAACTATCTCCCCTATTGAACGTACCTGAAAACTGTTGAATAAATAGTAAAAGCACCAGGTGATGATAACGTTGTAATAAAGGGCGACGAAGAAAGTTACTATGCAGGAAGAAATACCGATTCCACCCAACCATGGATGGATCGTATTCCATACTCCCAACGTGCTAAGTCTCATCTTTTGGCCGATACCTAGTTCGATCAAGAACAAAGGGATGCCCTCCAGGATGAGCATTATTGCGAAAGGGATCAAGAAAGCACCTGGAACACCAGGAAGTTTTATTAGAAGGGTAAGTCAAGAGGAGGATAAACACTTAAATGGATACACATATTTCTATTATCTAGCTTTACTCATAGTTTTTCCAGGATGGAGTATTCTATACTTGTGAAACCTATTATTTTTCATTATGAGGTAAAAAGTCATTCTTTGTAAAAAATTTAGCTACTCCTTGGATGTCTGAAGTAGAACTTGAGGAAAGTACGTTTATTTTATTATTGTCATCGCAAATGTTACTTAACACAATTCTCTAGAAAGGAATGAAGCCCTTAATTACTGAGTTTCACGATGAAATTTTAAAACGCACATTTTTTGAATAATTCTGAGTACTTAAATAAAATGGTAACAAATTGTTTTTGATTTAAACGTTTTCAATGAACATTCACTTTGTTTCTATGTCACGATCTTTGAGTCATATCTCTATGTACGTTAATGCTAAAATTACAATATTTACTAGTACACAGATAGCTAAATCCTGTTAACAGTACGATTAAAAACTAACGTCTGTTACTTAAGCTTTCCAGTCATTTCTAAACAAATTTGTTAAATAATAGTTCCTACGACATGCCAGAGGTAGCAAAACTTAGTCTCTCACATTTACACAGCTATAGTGCAGCCACTGTTTATAGTGCATCCATAGTGAGCTAGTGTAGCTCAAGTGAATATTCATGACTGAATTGGATTGAAACAAAATGATCGATAGTGATTGGTAGAAACCATTATTGCAAAATGATGTATAAGGATTATTTGTAGATCTATATAGAAGTAGAAGTACAATGGTAGATAATTTGTATTCAACCAGCTTCATATTGGCAGTGAATGACTCGAGGTTTTCATTCCAATTTATATGTTCCTTACATGTGCCATAGTGATAAAGCAAATATTATTTGTCTTGGGAGTATTTGATTAAAACAGTATTGTAAAATGATTATGAATAATTTTTAAAACATGTAATATTTATAATTAACGTATTAATTAAATGTTTCAATAATATCCATATTCCCATACAATACCAGTCCACCTTTGACTTCGTGAAGACTACATGTCATTAATTTGAAAGAGTTTACTACGTGTTAGGGATGGTTCTTAAATCATATGGCTCTGTTTGAGGGTTATTTTAATCACGTCCCCCCAATTAACGTTGGAAACGTAAAATTTTGATGATATGTTTGTAGAAGTATGTAGCGATGCCTTAAGTAAGGATTTTGGAAAAATTATGATTTTAAACGGTTAAAAGGACTGTTTTCAATCTGTCGTTTTTTTACAGTAACATTAAAAAACTCTACACGTACTTCCATTTTTCAAACCAAAGCAACGTTTTAACCTACCCCCATCCCCCTTTTAAGTGGTTTAACGTGGTCCGTTGGTACACCCCTCCCCCAAAATGGGGGAGAATGTAGGGTGAAAAGCGTGGGCCAAATGGGCTACGTGGTTTACGAACGATCTTTTACGTTTTGCTACCTCATTATCGTAATTTCACAAAGAGGCTTCATTTCCATACCGTGCCCACATGTAATGCGTATACATGACGCAACACAATTTTTTTACAAAGAATAACCTTTTATCGTAAATAATAAATAACGATTTTACAACTACAGTTTTCTCCATCCGGGGGCATTTTGTATATTTCAGTCAGTAAAGTATCTTTTTGAAGGGTGTTTAATTAAAAAAAAACTATCATGAAGAACATGGGAAAGCATAAGTAATATCATTTTCTGTTACATGCATACATTGGTGTTTCCAAAACGATGCAGCCAACTTTCAATTAAACACCCCATATGAAGGTTAATCATGCAACTAGTGAGTAAGGTACAATAGTTTTGAAAAATCTCTACTCTCGAGTTGCACGAAGAATTAAAATTATACGTCCATAACTTTGATTTATAATTATAAAAAATATAAATAACAAATACTCGTGTCATATAATTAACTGTCAATTATTTATATAACAGCCACGAAAAGCGTGGAAAATTAACCGTTACTGCGTTTGTTTTATACAAAACAGCGACAAAAAGGTATGGTGTACGCATATCAGCACTACATATTAACAATATAAGGAAACTATGTACTGTCTTTCACTGTTCAAACAATATTATTGTCCGAATTCTTCGGTAACTTATGAAACATTTTCTTGCGAAGACAAGTAACTAAAAATATTTAAGAAACATTTGATTTATCTGTTGGTTAAATGTTAAATTTCAAACCCTTAACATTTCAGCCTTAAATTTTAAAATCTGAACTAAATATAATGTTTCCTTAAACACTAAAGTACCTTTGAGAGTAAGTTTAACATTCTAATTATCAACCAAATCAATCAAATTGTAATATTTCATGCCATCAAAATTTTTAGATTTTGAACCTAAAAGTACAAGGATGTGAGACTTAGAATTTAGAAATTAAAGGTTCAAAATATCGAAGGCTTAATGGTAGCAGTATTGCCACTGATTTTACTTTATAGATCGTATGTCATAATATAACTTATTAGGAATCTTCATTAAATTCAAAACTTAAGAACTTGTCAAATGTAACTCATATTAAAATATAGATTCCTTTGATATAACTAAAATTACTCGAGAACGCAGAAGTAACCGTTGGCATACGTAAAGTGTAAATCTGTTTCGTTCTTGTCCTATACGAGCACTAGAATGTTGGACACGGTCAGTTTTGATCCAGTTTTGGCTGGCGGTCCAAAGGCGTAACGCCACTCAATATTATTTTGAAATTTACCAAATTTCAAATGCGTTTGCTACGTTTTTATTAAAGCTGATTTAAGTTTAATGAAAGCGGAAGTGGGCAGCGTTTTTATGAATTATTTTCGTGCCGTAAAAATCTTTTGGCAACGTTTCTGCTTCTGTTTACAGACACTCTTGACGGGATGGCTCAAGTCCAAAATTAACGATAAATTCTGTCGATGTCTGATGTCGGAAGGTATGTCTACTAGGTGTTGCGCAAGAACTGTAACAGGATGAAATTCCCTTGTGACCTTCACCCTCTCATCCCGGCCTGTTCGATTTAAATTGGAAGTGTTACGTCGCACATTGAAATTAAGTCCCGATCCCGTTTCCGTCCTGTTTTCGATTTTAGAATCGGAATGGTGCGCAGTTAGAATTCATGTTACTACAATGACGTCATTGGATTTCCTGTCCTTCCCCGATAGGTTATAAATTGCAAATACGTATAAATTAAACATTCAACAGAAGTCGAGCCTTTTCCGTTTATTTGCTATTCTTATTTTATTTCTGATGATTGCGAAAATAAATCTCGTCCGTAAATCACAATTCCGCTTGCGTTAAGGTGCTGGGGATGTCAAAGTAAAGCTAATAGGTCAGGGAGAGGCGATACACAATGGATTTATCTTTCTTTGAATGTTCGCGGGGTTAATACTCACCCCCGCCGTTCTGTTGACACAAATAGGGGAACCTCCAAATGTTCCCGAGACCCACCGAGTAGCCGATGATCGAGAGGAAAAACTGCATTTTCCCAGACCAGGCCGCCCTCGAAGGGTCCTGGTCCCTGATCTCGCTGTTCCTCGAAATGATCGAGCCCCTTGGCCCCTGGAGCACGATCGTCACCCCGGGCTTGCTCCTTCCCTCGGGGCCCCCTCTCGTGTTGAGCGGTGCCAATTCGTGCTCGTTCTTCGTCATCTCGGGAGCTTTTGCAGACATTTTTGGTTACTTTTTCACTGTTTTACTGTCAGAGTTTAAAATCGCGATATCATACTACTTCGGACCATTGATTGTTTTTACCCCATGTTGCGAGTAGTGAGGCAGGACGGCGAATCAATTTTAGCCCACGAAAGTTTTCGGGAAAATCAATAGAGAGCATGTGCTTTGGCGCGAAACTGACCCTTATGGGATCCAGGATCCAGATTAATACAACAGGCGCCTCAACGTTCGGGGGAAACTAGGACCCTAATTACAGTGTTGCCCGGTCAAATTTTAAAAAGAATTCGCTTCAAAAAGTTGGGGGGCTAGACCCCACCAAAATGTCACTGGATTTGAATTTGAAAAAAAGGAGAAAAAGTGAAAATAATGTGCAATTAAACGCTAAATGTATTCATTACCGTATATTTGACTGGTATGGTACCTTATTAATTGCATAGTACCGTAAAATTTGTCACATTTTGTTTGAATTCACCTATTCGAATGGAGGCTCCAATTAAATTGTGGATTTTGTTTTATTTAAATCAATCTTTGGAAAAATTATCTCAATGTAAGCACTGCTATGTGGTGATACTAATAATAAATTTGCAAGTTTTACAATTCCTGCATATGCAGAAGGTCGGCGTCATTTTATATTGAACATATGTATTACCAAAATTTAACGAAAATTCAGAAGGGTTTAACAAACCCTTCTGAACAAGGCTGCACCCTACTGATGAAGATCAAATATCAGAAACAAGTGTCTACGGTTGCACACACTTTTGAATTTTAGTAGCCCCAGAAGCTGCATGTGTGTGCTTAGTATTGCTCTAAAAATTTATAATCACAGCATTTAATGAAGCTGGGTTTAGCATGTTATGAGGTTTGGTGTCTAAAACTGTTTGAAATTGCTCAAATTTCGATTTTTCTTTAAACTTCCCTACATGTAAGTATATGCTAATTGACCATACATATATTCTTTGAACGAAAATAATGTGACTTTTAAAATAACTTATGATATACTTATATTAAGAGAAAGTATTGTAATCGGGTCCAAAAACATGATTTTGGAAAGATGTCTCCCTGTGTGTAAGTGGTCGACTTTTCTCAGAAACTCAGAATAATGAAAAGCTGAAATTTGAAACATTTGGACTCGATCCTCTGGAATATCGGATCCTAGTGATTTTGATTAAAAGCGGTATAAACAAAGGGCACTTTGTTATTCTTATTTTTGTATTACCTCGAAAATTAGTCCAACTTTTCGCGAAACCTTTTCCACTTATACCTCCAATTAATAAATTGGATATGTATAACTCTAAAAAACAAATAGAATTAAATTAGTAAAAAAAGTGAATTGGCTATAAACGAACTTCTAAAACCTGTAACTTCATCAGCTTTTAAATATACATACTAATTCTTTAAGTCACCTTGCAATTTTTCCATGGTATTTCTAACAAATATTTTTTCGTAATGTGCTTTCATCCGGAGTGAAGTTATTATTGGATGTCTCCTAATAATCTTTAAATAAATATTATTCAATTTGTGTAACGGTCCATTGGCAGCTGCCAAAGCAAATCATAAATCCAGATAATCTAAATAAGATGCTGGTTTTTGATCATTTGTCTATTTTTGTGTGTCTCCATTAACTTCATATGTGCAATGTGGAAATGTAAAAATAATCCAATTTAGAATATTTTAATCTTTAGATTACAGACTTTAAATTACAGAAATTACGAATTGTAAAATAAGTTTAGGTACCTGTAATGCGTTTTGTTTAAAAAATCACTAAACATAGACATTTTTATAAAAGTTTCCACTGAATTCAAAAAATCTCTAGATATTGCAATATTTCACTAGACCTGGCATCACTGTTTAACGAGACGGGAGGGTTAAGGAGTTGGGGTTGGGGGAGAGAATGAATCGGGCTGGGGTGAAGGAGGAGGAAGGGAGAAGGAGGGGGATCAATGGAAAATTTTCAGGACGCGTCGTAGCTACCCACAGATTCTAAACGAGACCTTTCAATGTTCCCTTAATTGCGGCAACAGGAATCAGGAAGAAAGCTTAATTTTGAAGGTAAATAGGAAGTAAGATCTCCGAATTATTGTGATTTGAATACTGATTTGTATATTAGCGTGCACAGAAACCACATGAATTATTTTAGTAAAACAGATGGAGGCCTATAAAATCTTTAAATTAAAAGCTTTTTAATATTCAAACACTTTGAACATCACATTCGTCTACTAAACATCTGGTCGCGATAATTTTCTTATAATAACTGACAGATTTTTTCGGTACTCTAATCCTGTCGGGATCCTCGAAGTCAATATAGTACAGCCCGTATTTTTGGCTACAAAAGGTTCTTTTTTAATTAAAAACGAAGTTGTAGCAACTTATTCTTACTTACGTGTATCCATTAATCCATTCGAAGTTATCCATAAGACTCCAGTAGGTGTATCCCGTAACGTTAACTCCATCGATGTCCATTGCATCTTTGATATTACTGAGGTAGTCCTGTAAAAAGCATTAATAAATAACCGAAACATACATAATAAGGAACATGCACGCAGTTTCAAAGAGCCTGGATTGTTCCCATTTGTATTTTTGTAATGCCAAATTTCAATTACATTTCGCCTTTGTCAGTTTTGTAAAAGCATTAAAAAGTGACGTCACGCATCAGTGGAGCCAAAGTACAAGCGTTTCTCGCAGTTCAAATTATTGGGTATATAAAAAGATTCCTTTTTTCTTTGTTAAAAAGAAAAAAAGTAATTACAGTGCACTGACAGCCCCAGTTAGTGTTGCTCCATCAATACGTGATGGGTACAAACAGTCCATATTCCTTGTTATATTAGATTCCAATGGCTTACTCTTAAATAATTCACTCGAACGTCGTCCTCCAAGGCTCCATCGCTGTCGCAGTAACCGTTTTCTGTTATCAATATATTTGGATTGTTGTAATTTTCCTTGATCCATTTCAAGAGTTTCCTAGTACCCCAAGGTGTTACCTACAAAGAAATAAGTGATCAAAACGAAACGTTGCTCAACAGTTTTACTCTCCTCAACCAAAATTTCAAGCCCACCCATAAGGTCCTTCAAACAAATTCCAACCAATCTTACTTTAAGCGAGCTTGAAGCCGTGGGCTGCCACGTATCCGGTTGGTAAGCGTTGACTTCGGAATCGGCGTCGTAACTTCTAACAGATAAGTCGGTGTCATTCAGTGCTGCCACAAGAGATGCCGTGTAGGTGTTCACCCCTAAGAAATCGATGGTACCTTGGACGTAGGCGATCTCTTCTTCGGTGAACTGCGGGAGACGGGACCTGGGATATCCCTGGAGGGCGCTACGATCTGCCACCTTGCTCTTCATCACTTCCGGGTAATCACCGAAGATGATCGGGTGGGCGTACCAACCAAACTGGAAACAACAGAAGAGAAGTGCGTAAGAAGAGG
This sequence comes from Cryptocephalus primarius, assembly GCA_963576515.1. NCBI lineage: Eukaryota > Metazoa > Arthropoda > Insecta > Coleoptera > Chrysomelidae > Cryptocephalus > Cryptocephalus primarius. The sequence goes on along the minus strand of OY754942.1, from coordinate 12,452,063 downwards.
AGTGAGTGGTTGGAATTGGTTCAATTTGGGCAACTTACGACAAACTGACGTTTTATTTCGGCCGCTTCCTCGTCTGCTGTCGTGTTGGTAGCCGGTTCGAACCAGCTGGAGTCGATCACGATCCCAACCGAGCCTGAGACGACAAATATTTCAATTCCATCACAGTACCTAACCTAACCTAACAATAGACCAAAATACATTAACTTTACCTCCCTGATCTGTCCTGAACTCCTCATCATATAGATGCCACGCTCTAGCGTGGGCTCTCAGTATGTTATGAGCGCATAGGTACTCTCCTACTCCAGGTGCTGAGACTGCAGGTGCCAGAATCGGCCTCCCGTAACCGTAAGCGCAGGTCTGCTTGATCTCGTTGAAAGTCATCCAGTGCTTGACCTCCTCCCCGAAATTTTCAAACGCAACTCTGGCGTAGTCCTCGAACCATTGGATGCTTAGGTCGTTTACCCATCCGCCTAGGTCTTGAAGTGGCTGCGGCAGGTCCCAATGGTAGAGGGTGATGTAAGGTTCGATGCCGTTAAGCTTGAGCTCCTTGATCAAGTCGGTGTAGTAAGTGATGCCGGCTTGGCTGATGTTGTTAGGAGTACCTGAAGGGAGAATAGCACTTACCTATTCTTACTTTTTTATTTCACATTTTTCACACCATTCAAGACACTTCTTGTCATTTCTTTCGCACTTTGGGTTGTATTTGATTCGTGGTTGGAGTGATCATACCTTCGGGGAGGATTCTGGACCAAGAGAGCGAGAATCTATAATGGGTGAGGTTCAGGTCTTTCATGATGGCCACATCATCTTTGAACTTGTGGTACGAATCGCAAGCGACGTCTGCGGTATCGTTGTTGACCACGAAGTTCGGAATGGTGTGAGTAGAACGATCCCATATGTTCTCACCCTTGCCATCTGCATTCCAACCACCTAAACAGGGAAATTAAGTCATCTCTCACCTTTTACTCTGATTCTCGTTCTTACCTTCTATTTGAAAAGCTGCAGTGGCGACTCCAAACAAGAAACCCGGAGGAAAGGTCGAATTGTTAATTTCCTGGGTACGCCTGTAAGTTAAATTCAGTTAGCTGAAACAAATTAAGTGTAACTTGAATTATTTCTTCGTACACTTGGGCTGCTAAGCAAAGAACGAAAAGCCCTAAGTTCAAATACATTTTCGACTTGAGTCCTTAGTAACATGTGATGGAAAAATACTTGAGCTTGATTATAACTACTTCTGTGAAGCACTGTCGAGATAACGTCATGTTGAAGTTATTGAGATAACATTTATTTTTCAGCTAATCTTATAACAAACTATTGTTTGCATGTAATCAAGAATTACTTGGTAGGTTCCTTAAGGCATTTTGTTTTTGTTTCTATTTCACAAATGTGTCTGCATCATATTTTGTATGTACAATCACCGTGCTTGAAAAAGGCCATAGAAATAATCATGGTTAAATAAGTAAACAATGTTATAGTGATAACTACTACTAGAGAAAGTACGTTATGATTAAAATTCAATCAAAGAAGTAGAGCACGCTAATTCTATTCAGTTTTGGTATTCAATATTGCTTTGAAGGTGCTACAATTTTACTTTTATATATTTTGGAATAGTTCGGACAACTTAGGTATAGCAACGAGTCAGTGCGTCGACGTTTCGACTTTTTGTTTATTTGACTGTCGAGCTACTATCATAAGTATATGAAGAACTGAAACGTTGTAAATCCTTTTTAAAACTACTACCCATCAATTAGTACCGATTGTGAATTAGACCACGAACCACCATGGTAATTATCTGCACCTTCCACACGCCCATAGGAGAGTCAGGCAAGCGTGTAAAATATATTCAGATCCGGTGGTACCGTTTGCGCTGGTACTTCTGCGAAAAAACTGTTCATCATTATGAAATACATACATATGTATTATGTGTGATGATTATTTCGGGAATGTCCCATTTCGAGCGTTTTTCGCGGTCGCATATATGCATTAAATCTAGCAGGCCAAGACTCAGCTATGCTGGTACCGTTAAGCGAGTAACGACTCTCTTTCGAGGCACCGTTGCCGATCTTGGATCGTCATTTAAAACAGGTGAGGTTGAGTACCAAAAGTATCAGTTTTTGCGAATGAAACAAGAGAAAATGAAGCCCAGAGGGATGCAATGAAGAAAACCTCTGAAATGGCGAGGGACTGGTACTAATGCAGTAGGTTTACTGGATTTTACTAATGCCAAATAGACCTTAACCCTTAACCTTCATGTAATTACAATGCTGTAAGAACCCTTCACAGCTCCTACCATGGTTACTGTTAGTACCAACAAACTCTACCCGTGGCATTTTCTTAACTGTCATCACTGACCATGGTAACTTTCTAAATTTCTAGGAACTCTTCCAAGAAACAGCAACGTCGCTTTCAGGTGGTGTATCTCTATACGGTAATCAAGTCCGGGCAACAGTTCTTCGTGGTCGGCAAAGAGAAAAACAAGAAGACATACACACACAGAACGTGAAACAAGTGCAATTAGTCGCGTAGGTGGGACTGTGTAGTTTCTTGATTGTGTCCGATTTTTCTGGGAATTACCGATCTATTTCGTCGCAGCGATGTCCCTGGGGATATTCCTGATAGTAGGTTTTTCGAACTCGGATTTGTTCTACTTTGTGTATCGAGTCGGTTACTATTTAAAGGACGAGTTTTAAAAATTAAACAGGTTTTTTATTAATGTAAAATTTTACCGACATGTTCGCCTAAATTTTTCGCCGTTGATGGAAAATGAACGAAACGATTTTTGGTATTATTTTAACTTCACTAGTCTATTAATGAAAGTTTTTCATTACTTTCACATAAACTCTTCCTATAAAATGGCTAAAATGATTAAAGAAATCTCACGTGTACAGGGCTTGCCATTATTAAGGATATTGGTGTCAATATTTCCTGTAGTAGTAGTTCATTGATCTCTTTTTAAAAGAGCAATACATGTTTTGTTAATGACATGACAGCAGTACCTGCAAGTATACGTATATAGAGTAGGTAATACGGTCATGCTAGTGTTTTAAATTTAAAAGCATTATGAAACTACAGAGAGACATTTAGGTAAGGTCAAATTCTGCCCAATGCGGAATATCCTTCTGTGCTATTTGGTGCTTAAATACCTAAAAAATAACACGTTATACCTATTTTAACATGGTAAACACAAATCTTGTAGTGGTGAGTTTAACTTCACCAATTTTCAGACCTTGATCCTCCGCTTAAGCGTAGCAATCGATTCCGCCGACATGGACGAACCCCCAGAAGGCTACTACGCATTCGTAGAGTCCCCAAATGCAGAACCTCCAAGGGTCCGGCCTCCCCCGTACAGCTTCGTACCCGTGGATTGCACCGAAGAAGACGAAAGGTCGCCGCACATCTCTCCCTATAATCTCTGCGGTGATCTCAACAAGGGCGCCATACCGAGGAACCCTATGGGTCAGAACGTCCTAGGTTCTCCGTATCCATTGTAAGTGCTGATCATAGGGTTTCGCATTGCTCAAAACTTGAAGGCAACTATGTTCTTTTATGTATGAATCTTATTTGTTACAGCGAACTCATCAGGAACATGACTTTGAAATACCTGAGCAGGACGTTACCGATCCTTAAAGCCGACGAGACATTGCCGAAAGTGGCGCAGCTCCAAGACGACTCAAGGTATTTCCGTCATGAATCTTTGCTCATAAAATCTGATCTGCTCCGATTTCAGCCTGAGCAATCGCATCAAGCGGCAAATACCATCAACCACCTCTGACAGGCAATCTAGGAAGTTCTGCGACCAAGGTGGGGTTTTCTGTATGCTGTACAAAGCTATCAACGGGGAATTACCGTCGATGTCTCCAGTTTCCTCATCCAATTTGCCTTTGGAGAGGCGAGACGACGTCCCTCAGTCCCAGCAAAGGTACGAAGGACCTCCAACACCTTGTCCTGCGAAGATAGAATACGCCACTCCAGTCTTCGCGAAGAACTACCAAGGGATTTGGAGATATGTGGTGCAAATTCCTTACGAAGGATATTTCACACAAACCGTTGAAGTTACCAGGTATACAATGAAATTAAGTGACACTGACACTCTGAATATTCCCTTATGATTTAACATTCGTCAGATGCCTGCAGTCGAGATGCCACTACTTGGATGGAGGTTGCCTGTCGTCTCCCAGATGGTCCAGCATGTTAGTAGCCGAAATTTATTACCCCGATACGGTTTTAAGCACGAGTGACACCGTCAATCCGCAAAGGAGTCCCGTGGCTGCGTCACAGCCGCCTTCAGTTCAAGATTTCCAGGTAAGACCACTCCACCTGCAAGTCTCTGATGATCGTATTGATTACTTTCCCATTGTTTTAAATTAGAATTACCAGCAGTACCTTCACAAACGTGCAGGACTTCAACCATCACCCGTCGACTTTTCGTCGACTCAAAGACCGTCTCAGTGCGATGGAGTCGATGCTCTCGGTTGCTTCCAGGTCAGACTCTACTACGATTGGTTCCTGATTCCCGGATCTTGTAAATGTTGGAGACCAGATTACTTCAATAAGTACGTTCGAAGAAAATCTAGCAATTCCGATGTTTAAGGCCAATACATAAAGACTGTAAAAAGGCTTCCAAGTGACCTTACCAGAAAATCCAGACATATTCAGCATCGAGAGATATCAAATTATTCATTCTGGTCAAATGTTCTAGAGGACATATAACAACAATCGAAGAGAATTATGTTATCGATGCTGGACATGTCGCTTTCTTCACTTCTAAGCTGGTTTATTAGACACTCATGAAATGTATATAAGTATACACGCTGGTAAAGTAACCAGTAATTTTAACGATGTATTGGTAAGGGAAATAGAGGCCTAAGGTGTTGTTTTAAAACGCAGTTTTTAGAACAAGGCGGATAATGAAACTGCGTGCAGTTTAAAAATAACTTTGCTTTAATAAACATGTACCTAATTGATTCAACAATTTAGTTATATACGACTCTCTAATGTATAAATAGGGTATTTATATTGTTTAGAAGAGTCGTTTCTTTTGAGTTAATCACGGGGTCTAATAGATAAATGAAATATCGATGTAACAAATCCATTATTAACCAACTGATTAATCGATAAATTTAATCAAGGTTTCAGTCGAGTTGCATAAATAAATTTACTTTGCAAAATTCCTGAATTTTCACATCCTTACTAGGCTTTAATTGTAGGGTTTAGGCACTTTCATTAACCAGTAGGTGTAATCGATAAACTTTGTAAATAAGTTTTCGATTTTTAAGTATTTATAACTTCACAAGAAAATATGGTCTGAAATTAGGTATAATTTTTTTTGTTTGTTATGTCATCTAATTTTACTTATTTATAATTATTTATTTGGGGCAATTTGGTTGTGTTACTTTACTAGCGTGGCGTTTTTTGTTTGTTTGAATATTTATTATTATTTATTGTACAAAATATGCATTGTATAATTTTTATATTACTACCAATATTCATTTTTAATGGAGGCTCACCTGTGTTTTATTGTGGTTTTAATACTGAATTAACACGTTGGAAGAATCAAATTCCTTCTACCAAAAGCCGGATTTGACAAATATTAAATTAATAACGTAACTATATCCTTAATTTGTAAAGTTATTTAGTCACTTGCAGTTATTCACTTTAAATGCTTGTTCAAAAGTAGTAATTCTAATTTAAGTTCTATTTTTAACAAATTTATTTCATATATGACAAATGGCCCAGAAAGTTACGATTTACGAATAAAACTAAAAGATTAAACTAAAATACCTACTACTAAATATTCTACATTAATCGCAGTGTTGCCTAGTTTAATATCGCCATGAGAGTGCGTAGGACGTTGAACCACTGGGTTAAATATGAACTATCTACGGATAAATTAGGATAACCTACATCAACGGAATAACGTATCGATAGATAAGACAACAGATAAGTAAATTCATTTGAACTTCACGCATCGATCTGAGCACGCATAGCATAGGAGAGGATAATGTCGTACAAGATCAAGGTTAGAATTAAAATAATATGCCGAACTATTATTTTGTTACGCGTGGGTACATACGTATGTAGTTCATAATTGTGGCACTAATTTATATAGGTGTAGAGTGTAGGTGATGTTTTGCATTTTAATTCCTAAACAAATGTATCTTTAATTTAACTCTGCAGGTAGAATGACAGATTTATGATACCTATGTACATACATGTAATAAACTAAACACATTATACCATCAATGTAATTCATAGGGTAGGTTATATAATGAAATAGTGGTGAATGAAATATAAGAATGGTAAAAGTATAGTTCTAAAAGCAAGCTTCTTAGGGCGCATCCGGACCGCGCAGGATACGAGATTCAATCTTCACCCTAACCTTCTCTATCCTATTATTAGAATTAAAATGTTCATAAAATTGCGATCGTTAATACTGTAAGCTGATAATATTACACAAATATGCTTCACGAAAGAAATGTACAACACTTGGTACATTACATGTATGAAAAAAAAATCAATACTTTTAGTTGCTTCAAACTTTCAAACTCATATTTTCTATACTACCTTGATTCAATCTACTTCCAGATAGGAATCATAGGAGGTACAGGCCTCAATGACCCAAACATCCTAAAAAACCGTAGCGAGAAGAAAGTATCAACGCCATTCGGAGATCCCTCAGACATTCTCATCACTGGAGATATACAGGGCGTTCCGTGCGTTTTGTTAGCTCGTCATGGCAGAAAACACTCCGTCATGCCTGGAAACGTTAATTACCGAGCCAACGTTTGGGCTTTGAAGGAGGAAAACTGTACACATATCATAGCGACAACAGCCACTGGTTCTTTGAGAGAAGAAATCAAACCAGGAGATTTGATCCTTCTGGATAGTTTTATTGATAGGTGAGTTAATGAGGGGCCTGATCAAAGTTATTTTCAGCTATACCTTTTGTATGTAAAAGGGAAAAATTGCTAATAGTTTTCAAAATGTTATCAAAAATATGGGTTTATATGTATTGTATTCTGTTTATATAAGTTAATTAATCACTTAAGATTAATCACCTAAATTAATTTCTGTCTTTTAATTTACACCTTCATTTTGTATTAGATACATTGCATTTATATTTTCAAAATAAGACTAACTTTTATACTCTGGCTTCTTTCTTTTCAGTTGTACTTAAATCTAAAATTTGCAGAGGTGATTAAAGTAGGATATCATCAATGTAAAACTCGAATGTAAATAAATGTGTTTTTGTAGCTTCTAGCCAAAATAAAATAAAAGTTCAGTCAGGTGTTTAGCCCTAGAATTTATATTCGTTTTTGCTTCTACTTGAGCATCTACATTATTCCTGAAATGCCCATTAACTTCGTCATTCTTCTGTATAGTAATTTTCCTATTTCCAGAACCCAAGGAAGAAAGCAAACTTTCCACGACGGTGAACCGGGCCACCCTCCAGGCATATGCCACCTCCCTATAGAACCGGGCACCTTCTGTAATGAAACCCGTCAACTGATCCTAGAGACAGCCTCTGAATTAAACCTGCAGATGCACGTGAAAGGGACGGTCGTTGCGATTGAAGGCCCACGTTTCTCTTCCAAGGCGGAAAGTCACATGTTTCGTCTGTGGGGAGGAGACGTCATCAACATGACTTCTGTGCCAGAAGTGGTCCTGGCCAAGGAGGCTGGGATTTGTTACGCCCAGATCGCTCTAGCTACAGATTACGATTGTTGGAGGGAGACTGGAGAAAAGGTGACACACACTCAGGTCTTGAAGACGTTCCATGATAATGTTGAGAAAATTAAAAAGCTGTTGGTGGCAGTCGTGCCAAAGATCGCCGAGAAGGATTGGTCGAAGACTATTAAGGAGTTGAAGGTGAAACTATTGTGCTATATTGTTGTGGTGTTATTGATTTGTTTTTTTATTATTTTTAGGAGTTCGTTGCTGGTAGCGTCTTTTTGCCAAATGAATGAACTACTCATTAAGGTGCTTTTTACATTGAGAATAAATATGTTTTCAAGATTAATGTTCTTCCACTGTATTTTAATTACTAATGATTAAGGTATTGTAAATTTAAAGTAATTGAGGGTAAGCTTGCAAAAGATTATAAATACAATTTAAGAATTTATCCAATAAAATTGATTATTGTCGATCATGAGGTGCATCTACCATCTAAAGGTATGGAGTTGAGTGTGTAATAGTATTTTTCTTCCAGAATTCTCATCATCTCTTCTGATCATTTGTTATCTATAAAATATTTCATATATTTAAGGTTTCAGTTGGATTTTTCTTTTAATTGTTCTACGATGTGGCCTGTAAGTTTCGTCTCTATGGTTTAGTTCATGTGTACGGTCCATTATTGTAGTTCCCTCATATTTTCTCAGGAATTTCTTTTCTACTATCCAATAACAGTCGACTGCTCTAACAGGTAATAAGGCGATTGGTAATAATATTTTAAGCAAATTTGAAAAGCGCTTTCCGTCAGAGGGCGCTTCTATTAAATGTTAGAACTAGCGACAATCATGACGAAAATTAGGTTCATATTTAGATTGGCGGTTGGTTTATACTTTACTAATAATTCATAATTTAAATCAACAGATCATCTTATTAAACCGAAAAATCATCTTCCTTTTTCATTGGTCGACGGGGTGACGTCAATTGATAAAAAAAAGTGACGTAAACTGGCAAACGTAATCAGTCCTCTCCAATGACCTCTTAACCTTCAAACGTGGTATCAGGTTATTCAAAAATTTCAGGCACGCTGTAGAATTTCTATTAATTTAGTACTCACTGTATCCTCAGCAGGTCTAACTACAGGTGAGTTACAATTTTGTTATATGTACATTAAATACTCCTAATTGCAAACTATTTAGAAACCAATTCGATAACAATTTGTTGTTTATTTTCAGATTTATAGAAATATTTCGAACTGATCACGTGAAAAATGTCTCTTAGGCAATCCGTGAGGTTCTTACAGAACCGTAACTGCATCAGCTGCCTGAACCAGCGGGCAAAGTAAGGATCACGCCCTGAAAATGGGTTATAGTTAGGTTATGTTAGATCAATTAATTTCCAATTAAGTGGTTGTGACCTTTGTTGCAGAGCTCTGATAACAGACGTGTCAAGAATAGTAGGCAGTTTTCATAAAAATATTTTTATACATCATAACATTGATACAATAGTTCAAACAGCAATTCGGGTGTACCGCAGTTCAGTTTAAAACTGGGTTTATAATTGTGGTTCTAAAATATAAAGTATGGATTAATAACTATAAGTAGTCTAGGCAAACAACATAAATTATATTTCTAAGTACAATACATCTACACTTATTACCGTTTTGAGTTTAGCATTACTCTAAATATTGTGATATTTTTAAATTAGTTATTTTTAAAAATTGAGGAAAAAGAAGACACTTTATTTTATATCATTTATTGAGCATCACTAAAATTGGGCCCCAGATATTTTCTAAATTTTAAAAGTCCCCAATATGCTTTTATTAATTATCTGTACTTGTTATATGGATGGCTCATTACAATAATACTTGACAAATAATTAAATAATACTTATCCAACCTATGTTTACCATTCTTTTAGCCCCATCATTGTTATTTGATTTAAATTATGTCTTTTAGATAAGTTGACAGTTTTATTAACCTGAATGTAATTAAATTTATAAACATCCAAACTGCATTAATTTGGAATTTTACTTAAAATATTGCAGCATATCTTCATAGAATAATCTCATCCTTGCTATTCAACATGCTAGTAGGTATACATAACATAAGCATACAAACTTTGATGCTTATGTTGTTAAACTTGTTTCGAGTTTAACTCCCTATTATGCAAATAACATTTAGAAAAAAAATCGACTTTTTAGCCTTTAGCCTTACATAAAGGAATTTATAGTAAATTTAAATTGCTGCAGATTTTGAGTGTTGAAAGTTCTGACTATTTTCCTTGATGGTCGTACTCCATTTTGTTGAATTAACAGAAATAAATATGATTATTTTTGTTGACAGTTCATGGTGGTCCGCTGTCCAGATGGGCCCCCCTGACGCCATCCTGGGCGTCACGGAGGCCTTTAAACGCGACACAAATCCTAACAAGATAAATCTGGGTGTAGGAGCATACCGTGACGACAATGGCAAGCCCTATGTGCTCCCGTGCGTTCGTAAGGCCGAGGAGCAGATCAGGTCAAAAGGATTGGACAAAGAATATGCCCCAATATCTGGTACTCCTGAGTTCTGTAAGCACACCATTCAATTGGCGCTCGGCGAGTCTTCTGACGTCGTCTCCAATGGTTTGAATGCGACTATTCAAGGAATATCCGGTACTGGGTCTTTGAGGGTGGGAGGAGCGTTTTTGAATGGGTTCTTTCCGGGGAACAAAACGGTATACCTACCATCTCCATCTTGGGGCAATCATACTCCTCTTTTTAAGCATTCAGGTTTAGATGTTAAAAGTTACAGGTACTATGACCCAAAGACATGCGGATTAGACTTCCAAGGCGCTATCGAGGACATTAAGGTTAGGAAATGGTTTATACTTCATGGTTGATGTCAAAATAAACTTGGTTATCTTTCAGAAAATCCCAGAAAACTCCATAATTCTTCTTCACGCATGTGCTCATAACCCTACAGGTGTGGATCCTACCAAGGACCAGTGGAATGAGCTGTCCCAAGTCATCAAAGAGAAGAAACTGTTCCCTTTCTTTGACATGGCATATCAGGGTTTCGCTACTGGGCATGTGGATAATGACGCTTATGCAGTAAGTTTCATGAATAACATTACCACATCGAAATTAAATGAAAAAAACGTGTCATAAATATTTTTTTAAACTACTGCATGCCATCACATAATGAATGTTGTTGTTTAAGGATTTTGAAATAAATAGATAATATTTAAACTGCTCTATATGTAATACAAATATGTATTTTACATACTTTTACTAGAAATTACTGTAGTAAACATAAGTCTAAACAAATACCCCTTGTTGAACCCAATAGAAACTTGCAACATTCATAACATACACCTAGCCTTCTAATATATATTTGACAATGCCTATATACTTATTTCAACTTGTATTTTTTCATTGTAGGTTCGTTTGTTTATCAAAGAAGGTCATCGTATTGCTCTGGCTCAAAGCTATGCCAAGAACATGGGATTGTACGGAGAAAGGGCAGGTGCTTTCAGTATAATAGCATCCTCGAAGGATGAAGCTGATAGAGTCATGTCCCAAATTAAGATTCTGATCCGAGCTCTATACTCAAATCCCCCGATTAATGGCGCAAGGATCGTTACAGAGATTTTGAGTGATCCTAAACTGAAAAGTGACTGGTAAGTTAGTTGTGGTCATTTTGGTAAATTATTTGATTTGGTTGTTAACATTACTTTATTTTGGAAAATTATCTTAAGTTGAACATCTATGATTTTATATTTTTTGTTTTTGTGATTATTTAGGCTAACAGAGGTCAAAGGAATGGCTGACCGAATCATCTCCGTCCGCACAAAGTTGAGAGATAACTTGAAAAAGGAAGGTTCAAGCAAAAACTGGGAACATATCACAAACCAAATTGGTATGTTCTGTTTCACAGGAATGAACCCTGATCAGGTGCGATTTTATCAAAATATTCATATATATTTTTTAAACTAATTATACTTCTTGTAGGTCGGGAAATTAATAAACGAACACAGCGTTTACCTCACCAAAGATGGTCGTATTTCAATGGCTGGTGTGACTTCCAAGAATGTTGAATATCTTGCTCGTGCTATGCACCTGTCCACCAAGTAAATAGTAGTTTGTCCCTTTAAGGGCTTTAGGTTTTGAAAAGTTGTTGAACCAGAATCCAACTTAGATTTTGTTATAATTGTGTGGTAGTTGTGAGTGCTTCATAGAAGTTGAGGAAATGTTGATTTTCCAAACTGTTTCACGAAGAAATTGGAATAATATTAATCTAGAAATTTCAATTTGGCACCAGCTTCCATGTTTCTTTGGGTTTAAGTAATAGTTAATATTTGCTTAGAACTTACAGCTCATAGTTTTATGAACAAAATAAAGGTAGTGTTTAGCGTTGGGTCAAAGTCAAGGCTGGAAACATTATAACAAATTTAAAGTTGGTATCATTAACATTTCTTCCCATTGTTAAAATTTTGCCTTGAAAAACTATTGTTTGTAGATTGAGTTTCAAATTAATAAGGTTATTTAAGAAAAAAAATCAATGCAATGTTATTAATATTTTGTTGTTATAGCTATATTGTTATCTTCTTTATTAAGCGCAAAAATCAGAATAGGTTTGAATCGATTGTTTTTAAAATATTTTATTTTTATATTTTCAGTTTGCATTTCTTTGCATTTACTATTTTTTATACTTATTGTGCTATTGATATAAAACTAATCTAAAGCCCTTTTTAACTTATATATTGTACACTTTATAAATATTCTAAAGGAAAGTCCAATGAAGTGAGTACATAAAACTTGCGTTTGATTCTTAAGGTTCTGTGATATACTGTATAATGGTGTATTACCATGACGTCTAATAATACTAATACCTATATAATAATACCTAAATACCATAGTGAAATATGTATTTATTACTTCTCTGTGCTAAATACTATTCGTGAACGCTCTTGAACTTTCAAACGGATTTTAATTTAAAATACGTTTAGTGTTCCATTTTAATGTTCAATGGTAATACTAGCGTTTGTGAATATCAAGGTATCTTTATCTTATAGACGTATGTATAGAAAGATATTACTTTCAAGTTCTACCTTACAAGTGTCAATAAAATCAATTTTGAATAATAGACAAAACAGACACATCCTGATTGCCTAAAAATTTAATAAAAGGGTGTCAAGTAAAAATAGGAATGAGGAATGGCTCAAATGTGCAAAGTGCCGATGGTTACATATATTCCTGCCACACGCAAAAGATGCATAGAGTTTTCCACACTTAAAACGAATCAAGAATTGATTATAAATTGAAGTTCAAAAATCTGATAGTACGGTTAAACGTGTGTGTGTGGCTTTAAACCTGGTGACTTTAGATTGATAGATTCATGCACCTGTCGTGTTAACATGTGAAGCCACTTCGAGGTGCTATGATAATGGATTTTCACCATTTGATAGATAATTATGGTTAGATATGTGTTGCAAATATGGTAGATTTGGCAGCACTAAATGAAAGGTGTGAATGACAGGCGACCAATAAAATACCTACTGAACTTTTTAAAAAGATAGGTTTATCACTACTAATCCTTAAACTATCTTTTGAGGACATCTGCTATTAATATTAAATTAAAACAGTACTGCATCACTCATCTGTAAAGTAACTATTCTGTAAAAATGTTTACCTGTTCTACAATTTATATATAGCACTATATAGCACCATGGAAGATTTTTCATATAACTTTTAAATTGCTTCAAGGATCAAACACACTAAATGTTTGGTGGGTCAAACGGTTATAAATGCCTAATGGAAAAATCCACTGCGGATAGAAGAAGAAGAAACGGTTATAAGTTCTAACCAAACCTGATAATTTGGTTGTTCTGTATGCTTTGTGGTCCTGTCAAGTGAACCTAACCCTAATCTAAGACTGTAACAATTCTTACGCCAGTTCTAATGTCCGCCCCAAAAAGTAGTACCAATTAAATATGTCAAGACCGAAGCGGCAAGCAATGGCTCTAGAACGTAAATGCTGCGCAAAATGTTATATGAATGAGTATAGTGAGTAATATTTTAGAAATTAAACATATTTTTTAGTTTTAAATTTTTTGCCGCTATTCATTATTTTTAGTCTGTTATTTTTTTTTGTAGATATTGTTTCTCTCCGCGTAAAAAATGCCCACATAATGGCCAATAATTCAGAGCTAATGGCTAAAATAGCAAAACTGAAAGAGCACATTGCACTCTTGAATAATACAATTATACAATATGAAAAGCAATTCATCCAGGTAAGCATTAAGCATTTGTTTTCAAATTTATAACATTGTATCAACAAAGTTGCATTTTTAGAATTTAATGGAGTTTAGGGAGTACATTCCGGAGCTAGCCCAGCAATGCCAAAGCAATAATAAAATGACAAGATCCATTGAATGTAAGATAGTTTGTAATATTATAAGTAACCCACAGTTATGTTCATACTCGTCAGCTTAGCTGTTAACACCCCACAGATAAATTTGTGTTTAGTCAAGTAGTTACATATTTCATTCGTTTCTCAAGTATGTCTGACATGTAACCTGACTAGTGTCAACACACTCCATTTTTTTCTCTTCATTCATTTGCTTTCCTACATCTTTTGTAAGTTTCCCTTTATCTCTATCCTGGGCCTGAGGAACTTAAAGGAAGGACAGGATAATGACCCAGTACTTCTCCAGGGCATCTTATTCTGAGACATCTTTCTCCCTTCTTATAACAAGTGTCAGGTTTGTCGATAAGTATTGCTATATTGCCCATTACCAAGTTATCAGAGTATGTGCACAAAATTGTATAGTGTGGAAATAAACAGTATAATATCCAAGCAGATGTCTTGAGACATGCGCTATTATAGTTTACAAACTATTTAAATTAATTTTCACTTTTGATAGTGTTAATCACTTGTGGTAACCCAAACATTTATTATATATTCAGGTATGAGAACTGCTGCACTAACTTCACTTAGAATAAATGATACAGACCCAAAAAAAGTTAACTTATTTAAAATACTGGGCCTTAGTTGCAGAACAAAAGAATTTATGGAGAATAAATTTCAACCCACATTAACAGAAATTGCAGAAGAAACGGAGAAAATTGAAAGTGAATATGAGCAAAATGGAAGGTAGGTGAGGTGACCTACCACATTTTTATATGGATTTAATTTGTTAATCTAAAATTTATTTTGAATATTTGATTGCAGAGTAATTTCCAGGGATTTTTCTGAGTACCTAAGATACCTTAAGATCGTATTTGTATTTGTCACTAGGCAGATTTTCAATTTCAATCTTTTTTCAGTTTTCAATTTCAGGCAACAGTCAACTGATTATGCAACCCTTTGTTGCATTACGTCAATTATAATGCACTAGAGCTTGGATAGTAAGGCAAAATAAATAAGCCAAAAACTCAAAAAGGGCCCAAAAACTAGAAATATTTTAATTTATGCAAGCACAAATTACAAAAAACTAAATTTATAGCTAGAAACTAATCTTTCTACATTGACAAAAGTTAAGAGAACAAATTTCAGTAACGTTATTATATTCATACTTACATTTATTTTTTCCAATTCATGAATTTTTGAAAATTTGTTCAGTGTCCCCAAGGCGGGATTTTTTTAAAAAATTAGTACACCGTACATTAAATACCTTTAAACTTTTTAAACGCTGTGTTCTTGTCATTTTTTGATACTTAAGGAGCTGCTACTTAAGGAGGAGAATTAATTTCCTAAAAAATATTTATAGTATTCACGTTTTTCCTATACATGTTATACTAAGGCTATTCCCAAGGCCCTGTTCGAAGTAGGTAAATTCTTTTATGGTACTTACTTACTCAAACAGATTTACGTGAGTCATTTCATTTTTTATTAGATAGGGCACACCTAGAAAACTGTCTTTAAGTGCATAGTAATTACTAACATGGTTTAACAATGAGGGTTACATTGAACAATGTAACTTAATGTAATGCAGCTTATACTTGCATTGGTGTTACACCCTTCAATTTGTTATTGAAAAGAAAAAAATAAAATTAGGGAAAAATCATGATGAAACGCATTTTACTAGAAATAAGCAGGCAC
Organism: Cryptocephalus primarius; assembly: GCA_963576515.1. NCBI lineage: Eukaryota > Metazoa > Arthropoda > Insecta > Coleoptera > Chrysomelidae > Cryptocephalus > Cryptocephalus primarius. Next base: position 12,436,309 of record OY754942.1, on the reverse strand, counting down.
AAAATAAGTGCCTTACTATCTGGGCTCTAGTGATTGTTGTCATAGCTAGGTTGGATGAATTTTTAAAAATTTCAGTTTACCACTTTTATAGAACTTTTTCAGGATCTCTTTTAAAAGAAATTGTTTCGTAAATATATCAAACTTCACTTTTTCAGTACAAGGAACAGACCAGCCACTGAAGTAAAATCGAAAACACTAGAGTACACGGTCCTATCTTCAAGAACTGCTACTGGAAAGGAAAATTGTGCGCTAGAAAATCTTTCTTCAAACAAAAACACTAGGTAAGTAGTTTGTTTTCAAATTTTCTTTCATTTTCTGTACTGTCGTTTCAGATCATCAAGAATTAGACCTAGACGAGCTGCTAGATCAGAAATGCTTTTGGTAGAATCGAATGAAAACAGGTATGATCTGTTTTTATTTTCTCGATAATAGGGCACATTAAGATAATATTTTGAACAAATGAACCTTTATAGCTCATTGGTTTGAAAAATGAAATAGTCCATTTGTTTTTGTGTATTCAGTTTAATATTTTACTATTCCTATTCCTTTTATAAAGACGAAAAACATATTTTCAGTTAATCAAAATACATTTGGTGTAAGTTTAATTTCTTAGTCTAATAGTTATTTGAATTTGAGTTATTGTGGACCAATACTAAAGCACATCGTTTTAGGTCACTGACAACTCGATCCAGACTAGCTGCTAGTCCAAGAAAGCCTTTGGTCGAACTCGACTGCAATTGGTATATCCTTTTTTTAAGATCAATTTCTAAAAATTTGTGTACCATCAACTCAAAAGAATTTTTTGGTAGATATGTCAAATTTTATTTTTTCAGTGTAAGGAACATACCAGCAACTGAAGTGAAATCTGAAGGGATGAAGCGCACAGTCCTATCTAAAATTCCTACTAAAAATAAAAATTGTGTACTAGAAGAACTTTCACCAAACCAAAACACGAGGTAAGGTTGTGTTTTCAAATTTCTTTTGGTTTTTACATTATTATTTCAAGAACTAGACATTGACAAGTTGCTACACCACATATGATCTTGGTAGAACCAAATGAAAATGGGTATGGACTATTTTCAAGTCATTTTGTCGATAGTTGGACGTGTTAGCGTTACACTTTGAATAAATGAAACCGTTCATGTAATCAAAGACACATTCGTCATTGATGAACGGTTGAAATATTTCATTTTCTTTCTTTGATTGCAGTTTGATTTTTAATGAACAAAAAACATTTTCCATTGTATCTTTTGCATAGGTGTAATGTATTAAACTAGTAGTTATTTGAATTTGTTTGGGTAGATATTTTCATTTGTCAATAGGTTCAATCACGGTACAGTATAATTTTCAATTTCATAATGAATTTAAGTTCTAACTAAACAATGAATTTTTATCTGCCGAGTAATTATAACTACACTGTAGACGATTAGCTAGTTTGGAATGTTTTACAATTCCTGGTCAACACCATTTCTGGGAAATAATTACTCAAACTTGTCACATCTTTCTATAAATTTCTTCACTACCACCCAAAAAAAGAGTTTCTGGTAGAGACTTCTAATTTTACTTTATTGGTACAAATACCAGCTAGACAGTTAAAGTTTCTAAATCAGGAAGACTGTATTCCATTATGCTACATTCTTCAAGAACTTGAAATAATAACTGTTCACTAGAAATAAATTTCTAAATCAAAACATGAGAAACAGTTTCCAATATATACTGATTTTTCATATTTTCATTTCAGGTCGCCAAGAACTCGGCCCATACGAGCTGCTAGACCAAAAGTGCCCTTGATAAAACCAAATTTAGTTAGGTACGGTCCATTTTTGGGTTAATTTCTCAATAGTAGACCATATTAGGATAAAATTTCCTATCCAATCGAATACGATTTTTAAAGAAAAGAAAATCACGTTTTGAATTGTACTAAGAAGTCTAGCAAACAAACTACGGCTTGGTCTAATATTGCAGTTATTAATCTATTACAATCATTTGTACGGGGTCGCCATGAGCTTGACTAAGTTCGACTCTAGGTGAATTTTTGCTAAAATTTGCTGACATAGTTATAACAATTTAGTTAACATCAGCTTAGTTAAAAAGTTACAAGCAGTTTAACCAAACTGGCAACTAATGAGGTTGTCTGGATAACTGTTATATACAGTTTGATATCATATGAAAACAATCACAGCCTTAGCTCTAAGTCTGTTCAGCTTAGGCTTGTATCGTACAAATGGACTTATAAATTACATTGTTTTTTATTTGTTATAGCAAAATGAGAAGGTACTGAAAACTAAGAAGAGACTCGGAGATTTGTATCAGTTTTTATTGTAAATCAGTTTTGATATGGTTAATTTTAATATCAATATAATTTGTTTATAGCAAACTGAGAATGGATAAAAACTGGGACTGATTATTTTTATAAATTTTACTTTTTTATGTATTGTATTTCATATGTTTTTGTACTTTTGAACATTTCCAATTAAAATATGCATAATTGATGCGATGATAGTAGTCATGCCACAACCCTAAACATGATCAGCAGAGTATATCTTGACTCCTTTGGGCGAACACCCAGTGTCTCGAGTATTCAGATAAAGGAATAACAAATATACATATGACAGTCAAATATAGTAATAAAATGCTGAGCCATGCAAAAAAACTGGTACCAGTGATGTCATATGTGTATTGGTACACCAACTGTAGCGGGGCACAGGCCCTGTTGGTGTACAGCTGTTACAGCGAGCCAGGGCACTGTTACATGCAGATTCAGATTCGCGCACTTACATCATGTTGGCAACAGTGAGCGATATTGTCCGTTTCTTTTTACGTTCGTTCGGACGGTGATTGACTTACATCTGAATGTTTGTGTAGATAACAGTTCGTGGATTTTAACTGTATAGTTTTGCATTTAATACAATCGTAAAGGCTGTTCAGTTTATGAACTGTCCTTTTGAGAAGATATTTGTGAATATATTATACTGATACGTGTATACGTAATGTGAGTAAAAGTAAGGAGGGGGGCGCTATTAACTTTAAGCAAATTCGATCTCGTTGCCTTTTGAAAATCTCGACAGCAGTGTTAGCCTCTCCACGAATGAAGTCATATTAGAGTTGTGCGTGTGTAATTTACGTACGGATGTCTGTGGAGGTCCTCTCTCTGTTTCCTCTCCGTCAGATGGCGCTGCTAGTAGCATATCCTATTTGGCGGTTTGGTGCAGATTCCTGTCATTAAAAGTCTTGTTGTGTAGTTATACGACAGATGTCAAAACTGTAAGGGGTTCACCAGAATCAAAGAGAATTCACCTAACCAAGTTTTCCCAAACTGTTGTTATTTCCCAGGGATAATGAAAGAAATCAACGCGGTGTTCGAAAATATCCCGTTATACAACCTTTCTTCTTTTTTGGCCCAAACACATGAATGAATTAAAAGTATCCCTCCACGACATCATTTCCCGAGATACGAACTTGTAAAAAATAGGAATTTGTCTTTTTGAAACACTCTAACCGCGGGCGTCTAACGCTCTGAAATTTACCCAAAAGAGCTTCGTACCTTATCACTGACTATCATGAGAATTTTATCGTGAAATTTACACTTTTGGGCGAAAAAAGATACCATATTTCCAATTTTGCATTTGCTTCCCTGGTGCTAGAAACAAAAACATTTCGTTCCTACAACTACTTTTCGAGATGTGGAGGTGATAATAATGGAGATTTTTTTTCTAAAAATGCTGCGGGACTGAGATGTATCCCACAGGTCTTAAACATTCTTACCTTTTTCGAAAAATGTCTATATGTGTACGTTAAGGTAAATGTAACTGCAAGTTTCATCACGAAATTTCTAAATTTATTTTTTTTGCCGACTAGGAGGTTAACCACGAGATTTTTCAAAAAATGGATCCATTTTAGATTTTCAAAATTAAGTGACTTTTTGGGGCCATAGATGAAGTGTTTTCGCCTTAAGAAATTTATTTTTCAAGAAATGAGTGTGTATGGATTGTGAGTTCCATTTTGAAATTTAATCATTTATTCTTCAGGAATTTCGAGGTCTCCACGTAAGTCCCTATTTATATATTATAGGCATTACAGCGATTTTAGACAATAGGCAGCTAAAATTCATAGGAAAGTTATTGTGACAATTTTGAAACCTATGATGTTTCCTTTTTTCTTATCATCCTTACAGTCCTTAGGAGAAATTTACATTCACAAACCCCCTAATTACCAGAAAAGAGTTTGGTTATGTAAAATAAACAGTTGCAGATTATTTCGCGGATAACTCATAATAAAAACACAATAATAAAACCTGACGTTAAACGCTACCGATAAAAATTCTCGGGTTCATTAACGACCCCGATTTTATTTCGTTCTCCAGGTGTTCCGGGGTCGGAGGTGTAATTTGTGCGAGGGCCCCTCTTTCCATTTCGTGTCATAAAATATATGTATAATTTCGTGGCATTTCCTGTGTTTGACATGAAGCTCCATGCAGTGAAATATGCTCTAATAAATTCGACCGAATTAAAAATCGCACTTCATTAGTTCACAAGGGGTGGTCCTGAGACATTCTGGGATAATTTACGATCGCTTGAAAAATCGTACAGAAGAGAAGACAAGAGAATAAAATAGGAGGATTTATTAGAGGCATAAGTATAAGAATGCTACTAATTTTAGAGGATTCAAGATACACTCCTTAAATATTCCAAACATTTCTGAAAGAATTAAAAATTACATCAATTTTTACTATTAGAAGTAAAGTTTATCTCAGTCTAAAAACTCTATCCCACCTTCCTAGACTATACGGCATCATACACGTGGAGTTTCAATCGACGCCCCCCGCGTTTCGTCGATATTTTCCAGGCTTTTCCATTGGTGGAAGCTGTTCCTTTTCCCACGACAACGATGGCGTCCAAAGGGGACTTATTGTAGAGCTATTCAATTTCCTTCCAGGTATACGCGTACACAAAGATAACATTCGTTATGTGTAGTTGGCTTTTCAGATAAGAGACGCAAGTAGAAAACCGCTAGGTACCTTTGAAATGATTTTGTGACTAATACACAAGAGTTCACACATATTTCATGTTAGTGGTATTATGGAAAAGAAGCAGGCAAAGTTAACAGTTGAAGATTAAATTGGTATATGTCATGTCGAGTCTAGTGATCATAACGAAGGTTTTTGATTAATTCCTCATTATAATATTACAATTTAACACAAATGAAAACTTAGAAGCCAAGATAGTCCACATACTGTCAGATTAACACCTATTATCAAACGAGTGGTGAAGTTGATCATATCCAAATCGCTAGTAATGTAGAGCAGTTGATTTTGGCGAATGATCTGTTGATTCACTTCAGTTTAAACCATTAAATGACATTTCATGACAAAATGCCCATTCGCCAATACGTCCAATAGAATTTATTAATGTACAAGTTATCTTGTTTTTACTACATTCTAGAATATAAAATATCTAAGGAAGTCAAAGAATTCAAGACATAATGGCAAGACTACAAATTCGAAAATCGAAAAGTTTTGTTGAATTAGGTATCTCAAAGATAAGTGAAGTTGTATCTCTTCTGTTTTTGGCTCTAGAAACTCTAATCTCTACGTATTGATTAAATTTGGTACGTTCCGAAAAGGTTTTAAAAATATACCTAACACTCAATTAAAAATAATTTTGGAGATCACTCCATTTTAGAACCAAGCTTTTGTGGAACATTTTAAAGCCTAAATATTCAAATCTGTAGGTTTTTATTGAACGTGGTGAGTCATGACAGTCTTAAAAATATGTTTCAAATATGCGCATTATATGCTACGACAATTATCCGGCATATAAATCTATAAAATCAAAAGAAAAAGCAAGTTCTAGAAGTTTATTGAATCTGGACACTTTTTCATTTTGGATCGAACCAATTTTGGAACGAGCAGAGTCTAAAATGGCTTCCACGAGAAATATTTTTATAAAACAGTGCATTCTATGAAATTTCTAACATTTTATAGAATCTAATGGATTCGAAATGCTGGGAAATTTAATATACCCCAATCAAAGTGAAAATTGTATTGTATATTCGTCATAGTCTGGAATCTGGAAAGGTTTTCGTTACATACATTTTAAATTATTCTCGAAACCATTTCACAAGAAATAGTTATAAATTAATGTAGTAAAATAGTTCTTCGCTTTTGGTACTTAAATCTGTAAGTTTTTGTTGAATCTTGTAAGCCGCGCAAGTCTGAAAAGTCTCAAAAAATTTGTAAAGGACACATGTTATGAAAATAGTCAGATAAATCTGTAGAATTGATACAAGGGGGAAATCTCATGTATTGAAACTATGATACACTGCATGTGGTAGATATTTCTCCATTTTAAGTTTAAGCCGTTTTGGTACATTTTAAAGAACCTAGAGAAGCTTCCATGGGAAATGTTTTAAAATGGACATTCTATGCAATTTCAAGCAAATCTAAACCATCAAATTAAAAATTCTAATATCTAAATTGATCTGCTTGAGCTGCTGAAATCTAGAAAGGTGCTTCTTAATCGTTAATTGAAATCAATCAAACTCATGTCATTTAATTAGATAAATTTCAAATGTATGTATTACACTTGAAATTATAAGTACTAAATATGCAAATAAAAAAAGCCCAAGCAAGTGTTTTACTCCATATTTAGTTAGTGTCTAGCATTATGTAGCATAAAAAATTAAGTGGCCTTAACCTATGGCAGCCAGTTTAACAGTATTTTGTAATCATAATATTGGCATCGTTAGGATTGGTACTGAAAACGATGAAAATTTGGCTACAAAACTCAAATTCGGTGTCACATCAATGTACCAAATATTTGGGCGGACATTTTTCTCATCGAACGTTGAAATTGAACAAATAAGATATGTGACTGAAAAGTGCCTTAAAATCAGTTCAATAAAAAAAATTTGATCCATCTTTTTAAAATAGCGTTTTCCATAAGAGATTTTAAGCTTCATAACGAAAAATTCGTCAGAAAATCATCATTGGTCAAATAAAAATCGCAGAAAACGATGGCCCTACTCGGTTTTTGTGTTTTACTTCTGTTTTTTTGAGAAAACTATGATTAAAATACAATTTTTTCATTTCTTTAATGGACGGATAGCGATTTCACATCATACGATATTTATGTAGTCTCTTCTATACGTATGTCACTACTTTTCAAACGAGATCTCGCAGTAAAACATAAAAATCACGAAAGTTCTGCGGAGCCACCAAATTTCAGTAAATTTTTGGCAAATGACGTAACAATTTGACATCGAATTAGAGGGGATGGCACTTGAAAATGGTGAAGATAAGTTACATTAAATGTTTTGTAATTAAATTCACATGCTTCAACATTTATCGGGTAAAATAATATTCGTTGGATTCATCATCATCAAATATCATTACTGGCGTTAAGTGTCTAAAAATAAAATATGAGAAAAAATCGGCTTCGAAAATGGCCAAATTTGGCCAAAATTATATTTTATTTTTCTTAAAAACTGCTGGTTTCCTTATGGTAAAATAATTTTCCCAGTACCCTAATAATGTCCCCTTTTACCAAAAAAGTCTCACCTTCACGCGCAATATTCATTATGAAAAATGTTTGTGTGACCCGAAATTTGTGTTGAAAAATCGTATTTTAAACGTTCACAAATTTATGGTCATCCTGTCACCGTTACACTTATTACACCTCCATAGAGAATATTATCGAAAACGAAACAGTTTCTAATTAAAAACAGGAAGAGTTGCTGCACAAAGCATGGCAAACAAAGACCACTCAAAGGGTCGATCCGTTGCAATTTGTCATTTAATCCTCCGTTCGCGAATGCTTCGCCTCTCTCTGTCTGTTTGACAAGTAATTTCATTGCGTTTTGTACGGGGGTGTCGGTGTAAATCCAGGGCACCCCATCCGGGTCGACCCTATCTGCATCCGTGAGAGAACACTACCCTGAAACATATGTATCAACTAAACAACCCCCTAAATAAAATAAACTGCCCATACGAAAGGGCCGAGAGCCTAGAGTACATTAAAAGGCCATTATCGATTCAATAGGCGCTAATTTAGGAGGAATATATCTGTGACGAGAGTGCAATTGTCCAGGTTTGTACTACACTTGTGGTGTTGATTACCGAGGAGGGTCATTTGGATATCTTAATTTCTGATCCATATGCTTCAGTTAAATGGAATTTTTGCATTCCAAATGCATTTCATAGAAGTGCGTATATGAGAACATTTTATGAAGTTCTGGATAATAGAAAATTCGATGTAGCAACTCCATCTCGTCAAAATTTCCTTTAAAACCCTATGACGTATGTGTAGACTAAGTCTGGTTTAACCTATCAAGCTTTACCTTGTCAAGGAATTTAGTTTTTCAATGTTTCTCTTTGGTCTTATTCTTGGTTTCCCTCTTCTTTTCTTTTCTTCCCCTATTCAGCCTTATATATATATCACGTTCTATTCCGGAATGTTCTAGTGTTTCCTACGAAATGGATGGTTTCAAACCAGTTTTATATAAAAACGTACTGTCAAAGCACAAACAAATTTTACAAAATGGTAGTAAACAAAGAATAATGTATGCAGAAGTTAAAAACACAAAAATGGGCAAAACAATATTCCTAAAACTTGAATACATAACTTGATAACCAATGTTGTTAGCAACTTCAGTTAAATACTGTATTAGAGTGTCATTGTTAGGCTCATAATTTGAAAAAATTGCCTTAAGAAGATTTGCAACGTCTCTGTACTTTTTTGTTATTTACAAATATCCTACAAAAGGGATATCCCTTCTAAAAAAATCTTGTAAAATACTAGCAATCCATTTTTTCAAAGAACGAAGTAAATTATAAATGATACAGTTTTCGGTGAATTGTTGTTTTGAGGAATTGGGAGTTAGTTTAGTTGAGATTAGGTAAATTGTAGGTGAACTGCATTGCAGTAATTGAATTATTAGTAGGGGAATTTTCCGTAGACCTTCGAGAAAATCTCGTGCGATGACGCCAGAGATAATTTCTTCAGGTGATTCATTTGTGGGACGAACGGTCGTGTCAGCGATAACTTCATCGCCCTATCAGATGTAATTACAAATTGCATGGCAATGGAAGAGGAAGTAACACACTTTTGTATGGATTGTGTGAAGTTGTTTATTGGTACGTGAACGACGCTAATAACTAATAGTTAAATAAATGTGATAAAGTTCTCAGAAAATCTGACGATGTCAAATTGTGGTATGCTTACCAGTGATAACCTTAAAACAAAACGATAGCCTACAACTGTTGGAAAAGAATTGTAAGAATTGTAAGAAATTATAGTACCTACTGTAGTATAAAGTTATGAATATCCTTATGCACTTATTTTTTCAATTAGACGAAAATCTCAATGATACTTGGAGTGTCGTGTTATTTCCATATATTTTCCTATTGAGCCTTGTTTAACTTGACTTTCTTTCTTTTATTCTTCTTTTATTACATGGCCTACAGCATTTCTCCAATTTTCGCTGGTCACTTTGGACAATGATGTTAGGAGAAGCTGACGTACATCATGCAATTTAAAAGTAGTGTTGTTTCTAGCAACCTTTTCTTTTACTTGAGCCCATAAGCCATAATGCCATTGAATTTCGATGTTACACTTTGGACACTTATGTAACGTCTATGGTTTATTATCATGTAATTGTTGGGACCCATAATTTGAGCTGTCACCCGCAAACGAACGGATTTTAGTTTTCTATAGTTAATGGAACATTTATGGAAAACAAGCCTTAGTACACAGAGTTCTTACTGTGGAATCTGTCATCTGTCCCATTCTGTGTGCCGCATGTTATCAGTGAAACCTGTAAAAGTATCCATTTTTCCCAAACCTGGAAACAATTCCAGTCAATGATCGCCAACCTCTATCGAGGAAAACGCACTTAAAGGAGTATAACTAAGGGAGAAATGTCTCACCAAAACTCGAGTTTTACTTCATCACCTTTAAGTTTCCCATGAGTTTCACGATAACTGAACCCTATTTAGGAAATTTTTCCAAGACTATCTCTTATCAGGTCGGGTAAAATCGATGCGGCATAGCCGCAGAGGGCGTGGCCCCCGTCCCACCCCCGATCCGGCGTCCCGACGCTGGGCGTCCTCTCTCTTTCTCTCCCTCGGTGCCCTCCGAGGGCGATACCGCCACAGTCGCTCTCAGCACGTGCACCCCTAAGAGTGGACACGTGATCGACACGTGCGGAAGATTTCAGCAAAAGGAATTACTCTTGTGACAGGTGACAGGTGTCAGAAGTGACGATTCAGGTAGATTTAATTTGAATTGACGATTGGTTAGGATAGTGTTTTCGAATGTGAGTGTTTTGGATCGGGTAGTGTAAATTAAGTCCAGGAACGCCCTGCGATAGGGGCGGGAAAAGCGGTCACGGGATTTTTGAAAAAGGTAACTGGCACGCAAAAAATAATTTTTGGTTTGGAAAATAGTTCCTATTTTGAATAAAATAGCGAAAAATTTGGTAAAAATTTTCTACTATTTGGGGAAATGCGGAAGAAAAATCAAACCTGTTAATAATGGCATATGAGTTGATATGACGAAAAGCCTAAAGAGCCCATTTAAATTTCTCAAACGCGAACTTAGTCGAAACAGCACCAGAATAACACAAAACTACATGTCATTTGTATTTCGAACATGTTTCAAGTTTATTATACTTCATCAATGTAATAACTAAATAGTAAATCCATCACGCTTGTATCTAAGTTGGTTTTAACCTGAATCCTTAATTTAATTAGGATTAGTTTAAGTTTTGTTTTTCTTTTGAGTAAATTCTCGTAAATAAGTACTTTCTATACCAAACTGGTGTTTCCTGTCACTCACGTCTGTGAAAAATTTATGTAAAACTAAAGTAGAAAATGTTCCTCATTGACGACAGGTTTTAAGTGCTATTTTTCAACAATCACGATTTTCACGAATTTCAGTTTGACGGTTAGATCTTTTATAAAGGGGTGGGGACACTCTTTGATCTCCCTTAATCTTTGATATACTCTTTGATCCTCTTAAATTTTACGTCGTTTTTACGGAACACCCTGTGTACTTGTGATTAAAACTTAAGCCTCCTGTCTCAGAATTAATTTTTAACCAAACATCTTTTGTTTTTCAATTCAAATACATTTATTCAATATTTGTGAAATGTCAATTTGTGACCGTTTTATTATAATTATAACGAATGATCGCAAACTAATTCATATTTTGTTTCATTTAACGTAAAATTAATAAATTAAATACATGATTGATAGACATTAAATGCAGAGTAAAACGTCGTTTCATAAATTCATTTGCAGTGATTAAACCTCCTGCCAGTTTTATAATGACACAACTTTGAATTCCGCAACTTAAGTTATTATAGCACACTTTGGGCTATCTTATATTTTCAATTTTACTACATTCGACCTTCCTAATTTCATGTTAGAAATCGTCCAACTTCACCAAGCACCATGCTCTAAGAGGCATGTTCAGCACCATGGAGAACCTGGACCTGGACGTGGTGAACCGTCACTTCTTCTTCGAGACCACTCACTATGTGACGAGCGGCGGGAACTCCAACGGCAGTACGACAGGTTCTTCCAACAGCAGCGATCTTTTCCTGTACGACGAGAACAGCAGCGACTCTGCGGTCTCTTCTTTCTCCTACAACAGCGACCAGGAGAACAATTCAGACTGCAAAGAGTAAGTATTGTAAATCATATTGAAGGCGAACCAAAAACTGTCCAATTATGTAAATTAAAGACTTTGTTTTTCTGCTTCACTCAATGGTACTCAGAATCGGTTTGTAACGTACTCCAGTTAAGAACCTTTCATGTCTGGTCTTTTCCCTCCTCATATCTTCCTAGAGTTCAGGACTAAAACCATAAGCAATAAAACCTTCTTTTCTTTTCTCACAATACCATGGAGTTTGGGACTAAAATCGCATTCAGGGAAACCCTAAGTTGACAACTTGGTCATTTGCTTCTTTAATCTGTGGTAGAGCTCAGAACCAAGTTCAGGACCGATTTGAACCCCCTAGATGAGAACTTTTTTAATTAGCCTTTTCTTTCCTAACACCATTTTGGGATTAAACACTAAGACCAGAAGCAATTATATCCTGAGTTGAAAACTGTCTACCTTTGGTATTTTTCCCCCATACTATAAGAGCTTAGAATTAAGTCCAGATCCGGTTTAGAACTTTTAGTCGAGAATCTTTCACGTTTGATCTTCCTCCATTTTCACACTATCTGGAGTTCAAAACTAAGATCAGATCCAATGAAACCCCAAGTTGAAAACCTTATAGGTTTGATTCATTTTTGCTCCCTCTACGGCAGCGCTTAGAACCAGTTTGTAACTTCTAATTGAGAACCGACCTTTAATAAATTACATGTTTGAACCATTTTCTCCATTTCTCTTCTTAAGGCGTTTGCACAGGCACCGCAGGCGGAATAAGTGTCCACAACAGCAGATACAGCAACGCCAAGCTGCGAATCTGCGCGAGAGGAAAAGGATGCAATCGATCAACGACGCCTTCGAGGGTTTGAGGGCCCACATACCCACGTTACCGTATGAGAAGAGGCTTTCCAAAGTGGACACCCTGAAGTTAGCCATAGGGTATATCAATTTCCTGAGCGAACTCGTCAGAACGGACAAGAACTCCAACTCGGAGTATTTCAACGGGCACGCGAGGAACGTTCAGAGGGAGGAGCCGAAGAAAATCATCGTAAGGGGTGAGAAACTTAATGTTCTTGAAGTTTCAATTAAGATTTATTTGGAAAGCACATTCGAGCCAGTACATTTTGACAACGTTCAGTAAGATTCGAACCCACAATTTCTGGCCTTGCGCGCCAGCTAGAGACGCGAGGTTTTCCTCGCTCGTTTAATGGTAAATCCCTAAAGTTTAGATTCCAGCCACAATTTGAGTGAATCAGAGCCCGCCCACTGATGGACTGCTAACGCATATGAATCATTTCAGTGGAAATCTCGCCTTGTTGCCTCAAACACTTGTCTCAAGTGATCCTTTTTCCGTTGCCCAAATTACCTTGGATTGTCTTGCATTGAAGTCCTAGTAAAGGGCACTGCAACGTGTATGCGTCGTTTTCATTATTAATTTATTGTTATGCCTAGAATTATTTGCCTATCTTCTATCTCACCTGGTAATGGCAGTTAAATGTAATTATTGCAACAAAGATTTCTCAGAAACTGAGATTGCCAGTTGTTATATTTGAAGAAACTCTTATGTGTTAACCTAACAGCTAATGATACTGGCTTTTCAAGCTTTTAAGAACGTTACAGGATTAAATATAAAACCTAACCTAAAATAACATGCCTTGTTGTGACCAACTGGATGTCAAAAGAACCCTGGGGGAAGTCAAATCTATTTTATTCTAAACTTCAATCAGTCAAACAAGCCACGTTGTGATTTTAGACGATGTGACTTTTGCACACTTAACAATTTAATGTTAAATACGAACTGGTGGAAAAAGATTGCCCTTATTTTAGTTAAACCAAGTCATAAATCCACCGTTTACGAACTTGGCACAGAATTATTTCATTATTTCGGTATTAAGACGTTTCACCTCACTTAGAATCCAAAACAGGCCGGAAAATCCTCAAGAGATAACATTCAATTACGGGAGCGTTAATTACGAGTAAACAAACTAGATCATCCCTCGAAAACGTGCACGCAGCTGTACACAATTGTATTGTGGGGATTTAGGGGTTGAAACCGCCACCGCCGCGGGGTTCGTATCCCGGCCCACCTATAATCAATTCTAAACGCACTACCGATAACAATCGAATGTCACGGTGCACTCCGGCCTGATAACCGTGCAGATACCATCGGGGGTCCCGGGGGTGGGACCAACCCCCATATGGCAAGTGATTCGGGCGTTTTCCAATGGAGGAGGAAGTGCGACGCTTAATTGTTTGTTATTGTTGTGCAATTGTTAGGTAATGTCGAAAATAAGGGTAATGGAACTTTAGCGTCCAATTTAATAGATTCGTTTTTTGGTAGTTTTATATCAATTTCTTAGTTATGTACTATTGTTTTCAATAAAACTTTATTGTTTCTCTCCAATGTTTTCTCCGTGTTTGTTTATTTAAATTTATTAAATTCACGTTTTGGCCAATTACTGTCATTAAAAAAAAACTCAAAAAGTAATATTCTTTTTCAAATTTTTCTAGGCGCAGGGGGTTTATACACTGCCCATTCGCTGTCTTGGTCGAGGGTGAAGGAGCCGAACCCTAACGGTATTATGCACGCCAAAGTTTGGGTACCAGAAGACCCCAGGACCAACAAAGAAGGCCCCAATGGTTCCTCCTTTAATATGTCCGAATAAAGCATTGTTCCAGGAGATTATGACTGGGTTTGTAAATTTTATTAGATACTTCATTTCAGATTTAAGGAATTTCAATTACACAGAGCAAATCCATAAAAAAATTTTTTCAATGCAATTAGAGTGTGAAGAAATTAATTTCTAATTAAACTCATTAGAAAAAAAAAGTTGATAAGAAATACGCATTGTCAGTAAAATTTACAAACGCATTTTTAACGTATTTCTGTTTTATTTTGTACTATACGATTTATGTTTGTTATGTATGTATATAGGTCCTTAAGTAAGTCTTAAAACACCTGTATATATTCAGAAATCTCACAATTGAATATTTTTCAGTCAACTTTGCAAGGTGCTACGGTATAAAAAACACTTCTGCGGTGCTAGATTTTTCTTATAACAATACTTATGTACAAAGTTAAGAAACGCTCAGTATTGTTCAGTTCTAGTCTTGAGTTCGTCTAGTCATCCTACATCTACAGCAGTAGGTAGTTCTTAGTCCGCCATTATTTTTACGTACTATTATATATTATTTGAATCTAACACTTAATATATTATTTAAAGTAATCAATTTTTTAATTATTCCTTGATTCTTTCGATTTCAATCGAACTCTGGATACTTTTTTGAGCACAAAATAATGACAGTGATAGGGGGGAGATTTGAGAGCATCCAGCTGCTCTAGAAACTTGTACACCTAATTTTTGAATAAACATAAGACTGTTTTGAGTGGTATTAAACACACCCCCTGTCTACTACATTATAATAGGATTTCAGTTTACACGTGGGGCACTAATGCCGGATTAAATTTTGGATTCGGACGTGATCTTATTCGAAATGGAAATTGGTATCACGCTCGGCGATCTCGTGTTTTTACACGGGGACGTTGTTATTGTCTGACGATTTTAATCTACACTCGAATTAAATTTATTCATTTAAACGTAATTTCGTCCTAATCAATACGAGCTTAAGATAAGATTGTTTGTCACAAAAATATGGTAAATAAAATGTTCCCGGAATCGAACTGTTCCGATAAAATCAATTTAGTATGATTATTAATTTTACAGTAATTAATGAATTTCCAGTTATATTCTCCGAAAATTTTACAATGAATCAATAAAGCAGTATTAAAAAATACTGGAAACATTTATTCCTATGAGATTAAATAACTGTATCATAAACAGTCATCTATTTGAGGCCAAGTTCATTTCACCACTTCATAAAGTAATACTTCAAAAATACACAGAAAAACAACGTTAGTAAAGGTACCATACACTCTCAGAATTGTTTTATTAGACAGTTACAGTGCAATGTAATTAAAGATTATATTTATCTAGTACTTTAGCGAGTTATTGTTACTGAAATTTTATCAATCATGAAAAATTTACTGTTACTGTTTACAGTTTCTGTTAATACAGGAATAGTTTTCTAATATTTAAAAAAAAAACCTATTTTATCCTGGATATATCGGGCACTGTTTCACGTACAATCACTACAAAAACTAATAATAAAACACGTATTAAGCTATAAAATATAATCTACATTTACATAAGGCTTTAGGGGATATCTATATGGTTCCATCCTATAGATTTAGGAAACATAATAATAACCGATTACTTGCTGCTGATTGCTGTTGTGACATTTATAACGAATTTGTTAATTAAAAACTCAGGACCGTTTCCAAAAATAAATCATACCGTCTACCTCTTGCCAGAACAAAATCACGTACCTACACATTTCGAAGAAATATTTATTTTTAAACGTTACTTCGATTTCGATTTGAAATGGGTTTTTCTGTTTACAAAATTCGAACGAATGACCCGAAATAATCTACAATAATAATAACAATCCATAGAGTCCAAATTAATTAACCTTTTAAACACCAACTTAACTTTCTTAGGACTTTACGAGGATGATTTAAAAATTTTATTCGTCAATTAACGAATGTTGCTATTAACGCAATACGTAAGTCATCTTTCACCCAAAATAGTATTTTAATTTCTACAGAACTAATCAACTACTCACGGCACTTATAAATATAAAGGCCACTCAATATGACCACTTCAATTACTGTGCTTACTGACCAAGCCTCGTAGCTGAATTTGTACTCTTCCTTATTTCGAATACATTGATAATTACACATCAACATTTTCTGGGAGATATCACCAGTTGTTTCAGTAAATCATAAGAAATTTTTATTAATGTAAAGGTCATGATATCGCAAAGTTAAAAGAATTAAGTAACCCAGTAACTCAATAACAGTCTTAGTTGGAGTTCAGCGTTGATAGTTTCATAGTCGTTAACCTTGTTTAGTTTAACGTGAGACGCATCGTTAATAAGAGGTGAGTGCCTATGGTCTTTTTAAAGGATTTAAGGTAATTTCATTTCAAATAAAAACCTTAAAATGAAACTATCATTTTTAAAGGTGTAATGTAGGTTAAGTTATTTGTTTAACACAGCCCTTTAATTTTGCAATGACACCAGTCTCGTAATAGTAATATAATGCTAATAATAGCCTTATTACTCAACATGAAATAAATTACGGAGCAATTGATGTTGCATAAACAATGAAATTAAATTCAACACAATTGGTAAGAAATATCATTCTAAAAAACAATATCTTGATATAGATAAATACATAGATTTATAAATGAGGAATTTATAGATGAAACTCGCTGGATAGCTCCGTTAGAATATTCTAAGACCTTTGAAGTCGATATTTGCAGCGTGATTTTTCCAAAAAGGAAAATCCCCCCGTTGTGCCGCCCATATCTCGGAAAGTAGACGTCGTAGTAAAGAAAAACTTTCACTCCTGGCACCAGGGAAGTGTGCCCTTTCAATTAGCACCCAAATTTTTAAATCTAATTTCGAGCCCTTTCTGGAGAAAATCGCAAGCAGTTAACCTTCCGTTTTTTTATCCCCAGAATGTAAATTTTGGAATTTATGGATGAAACTCGCAGGATAGCGCAAGATAATAACTAGAAAATAGTAAAAAGGTTACAAGAGGGTGAAAATAGAAATATACTAACGTATCGATACAACTGCTACAACTATACATTGAAAAATTACTAAACCGTAGTTAGCTTTATATTTCAATTCTTTAACATTGTAATTAAAGATATCACAGGCGTTAGAGATTCGATTGAAGCAGTAACACACAAAATTTATTGACAATTTTAACATTAAATTAGTGTTAGCTTTATCATATCCAAACGGTATGTTTTC
The DNA here is from genome assembly GCA_963576515.1 of Cryptocephalus primarius. NCBI lineage: Eukaryota > Metazoa > Arthropoda > Insecta > Coleoptera > Chrysomelidae > Cryptocephalus > Cryptocephalus primarius. The sequence continues at coordinate 12,418,769 of OY754942.1, read as the reverse complement.
TGCTATATGGTCTTGGGATAATGAAATTGATCTGGCTAAGTAGTTCAAGACAATCTACTCCACCATGCAACAGTTTAAAGAAAAACACCAATGCATTTTAAACCTCTCTTAATGATGAGGATGACTTTTAAGGAGTATCTTCAGCTTAATCTAATGATCAATTGTGTTACTCGTGGACTTGACTCTTAATGTGTGTCTGTTTTTAACTAAGAAACTCCTCTAATGCATGTTTCCTCATCGATGTAGCAAAATAGGTTTTCAGATTTAAGTACTACCTGATCACCATCCTTTCTTTGTACTTCACTCAGACCTACGACATCCCAGTTTCTTAGTAGCAGTAGTTTCTTATCCGTTCATAATGTTTGCGCATTATATGTTGATACAAAAAGTATCCTTGTAAGTATCCTCCACCAGAAACCTTGAGGCAGACCTTCGTAAAGGTATGGTATTCGAAGTCAGGCTTTCTACCCACATTTGGTACCATGATACGTGTTTTAAAATTCGCAATTTTAGGGGATGTTAGCCATTATCTTCCATGTTGGGTAAACGAATTGGAAGACTCCTTATTCAGCTGCTTCTTCGCAGCTTGGGTTAGAAGCTGCAGTGCTCGTTAGTCCGCAGGAGGTATTTAATTTCCCCCTCACCACCCATATATGAAAGGCTTTCCCTTATCCTTCACCTGGTGACCCCCTTCAGGGGTTACAGGCTCACTAGAAAATAATTCACAGGTTACATTTTAGTGCAATTATTGCAAGACCATTTCGCTAAAAATAAAAACGTGGGTGGTCATTATAACTAAATATCAACTGACTAGTGAAATGTCGTGTAAATATGTATGTGTAATTTCTGTTTTCCTTCGTAATTACATTTTGTAACATTCAAACAGATAGCAAGTAAATAAATATTCAAACTCAACATGTTTGCAATTTTTTCCAAGGGTCGAACAGGTAAAGTTGTAAATTTTACTGGTATCAGTTCCAAGCAAATCGGATATATGAATATATTATATAGTATTATATAGTTATTACATAGTATGAATCTGCCGATCCTGCTGGTTCTGCCGCCAAAGAATGTTTGTTCAATTCTAATCGAGTTGCATTCCTTTTAATTCATTTTTTTTCGCATTGATAAGTGCCAAAACAGGTGCATTTATAAGCACATGTGTACTTCTCACTTGACTCGTAGATTTTTCGATCCAAATCGCTACTCTAATAACACCTTTTTATCTCCTACATCCGCTACGATGACTTGTAACGACTTGGCGTATTTCCACTTTAATCACGATCTTAATCTGCGTTCGTACGGCGCAGGCCCGTGCCTACCTATGAAGATGACGACACCAGGTGACAGGAGCCGGCGTCGCTATGCCGGCTTGCTCCTCGTCTGGATCGGTTCGTTCGCCTGCCTCCTGGACAGTTGTGTTTGCGCCACCGCCACAGGCAAAAGGCCACTAGACTACTCGACATCGTCCTCCAAACGTCAGAAAACCGGTAACAGGGTCATGGAGCCGGCCTTCGAGAACGCTGGCCAAGACGCCGGCTTGGAAATATGGAGAATCGAGGTGAGACGGTTTAATGAATTTTTTATTGTGTTATTATAACGTTTATTCATTAATTGTGTAATTACCTTTAACCACATCTCCAGTTGGAACTATTGGTTAAAAAATCAAAGTGGTTTGTGAACCCCATCTATTTTTTTAAATTTTTATTTTGTCATGCATATTAAATCAATGGTTAAAATCATCAATTTTTCTACAAATCCTTACTATTGTTTATTTTATTTAATGCAATAACTTCCTTTCATAAATCAACAATATTTTACAATTCAGCTTACCTAGCTAGCATCTTTTAATACATTTTTTTTCTGAAATAAATGAAGTCATTATTGAAATCATTAATTTTCTCCATAATTTTTACTAATTTTTTTTAAATTTTATACAATAATATCTGTTTATAAATCAATTTCTTTTGACAATTTGACGCACTTCCTCCAATATATCTTTTTCTGAAATTAATCAAGGATCAGATTTTGTATCAAACTATTAGTTAAGATCACCTCTGTTTAAATTAACCAATTAAATCAGAGTTATGAATATTGCACAGAAGGACGCTATAATACAGTATCAATGGAAAGTGATGTAATTTTCAAGATGGAAATATTTTCAAAGTTAAACTAAACAGTTGTTTTTGAAGAAAATTTAATTAATAACTAATTTTTAATTAATTAGTTGGTTAGATATCCTTAGGTTAACATAGCCAGTTAAATCACAGTTAGAACGTAGAATTTCTGGAATTCTGTTTAATCTGAGATTCACTTGACCGTAACCTTAGTTTAAACCAACTTTCACCTCTATTAAATTGTATATCAAACAATTGGCCTCAACTCCAAAGTGATAAAATCCAATTTAGGATTGGATTTAGATTGGGGATCCAATTTAGGAGGAGTGGGCTTGGTTCAAAAGGGGAATTCCAAATTGAAGTTGAAACGTGTCGATTTATTTTTGAAATTAATTATGAAATAGTTACCTTTGTTAGAATAAACTTCAGGGTAAAACAGTTAGCCAGCTGAATCACATCTAGAAACAACTGCAGAGAAGACAAGAAGACAGCTAAGATTCAGTTGATCTGCTGTTTTAACCTGTTATTAACTGAACCATGTACTTCACTGGTGATAAAAAAAACTACAGAATTAGGCGCTAGAAAAACTATATAAATTTAAACAAAAAAATCGAATAAGGAAACTTTAAAATGGAAATCAAATTTTAACTTAAAAAGAGTCATTTTTGAAATTATTTCAAATGTTTTTATTATGTTTGCAGAATTTGCAAATCTATTATTTACATTTTAATTTTGTTCATATAAAAGGGATAGACGCCCATCAACTGTTGATAGAGCTTATCATGAAAATATTTTAATGACATAGTTTTGATTCAGTTTTAAAACTCATCTAGTATTTTTTAGAGCTTTCTCCTTCAAGTCCATATCATTCAGTATTTTCAGAAAAACAGACGTGGAGTAATAACAACTGGTCTAAGAAAATGGGTAAACCTACATTCAATGTGTAGATACAAATAATAGTTAAAATTAGTTTATTCACACACTGAAAAACTGCTGAAATTTCTTTTAAATTTGTCATCAAATTTTGAAGTCTCGTGATGCCCTGAAATTTTTACGAACCTGATAGATTCCATAAACCCCTGATGTAAAATTTTCCAATTTAAGATAGGAAAACCTGGAAACAAATGGAAACTTGAGCCTAAACAATTTATCCTTCACTGAATAAATATCTAAAATAACTTTAACGATGTTTCCTGTGGTTTTATTTATACTTTACAGCTTTCGAGTTTCTATAAAGTTTATTGTTCCGTTCATTATATTTAGAAGATAACTCATAAAGACGGCACAACTTCTAAACATTTCATTTATGCATCAAGTTTATCTTGAAAACATCACGCAGGTATATTTCAAAAACATGTTAACAGCTTTTGTTATTTATGAAACACAGCTTGTATTGGTATCAAAACATTTATTATGTGCTGTTTAAATCGACAGATACTGTTAAGATTAACGTATGGGTTATCTGATGACAAATTTAGATGAGACAATATGTTTTTTAAATTGAGAGAAGCGTAATCGATGACAAACTACATGTGCTGTTCAAAGTCGTATTTTTTGAAAAAGTACACGTCATTCAGTAATAGTGGAAAAGTGTTAAATATCTTGTTAAATGTTTCTAATATTTGTAATTCTATTTGGTCTACGTCAATGAAACAATTGTATCATGCATGTATACGTCTCGTTTCATTTAACACATGGACCCATTAGAAGGAAATCGTCGCTGTTAACGCCTCAATAATTAGTTTAAATACCTACCACAATGTTAGATTACGCAGCGTTTCCTGTTAGCACTCCACTTTATACAAGATAAACAATATTCGCGGTCGGTCGTGGACATTTCCGTAAAGTAGTAAACGTCATACGACCTTAAGTGAATCCATTTTGAATCACCAACCTAGAAACTTCCTTACCTCGTCGTTAACCTTTTTATATCGTCATTAGCTTCTCTATGTTTTTGGCCTTTTTCAACAAAACCTATTGTCAGGAGATGGGGATTTAACTTGTTCCAGTTAGTTGTTCTGGCGTTTCGATGCTTGACCTTTCTTTATCTTTTGGTATCGATCGTACTTACTCAATTGGAACTGTTTTTATCCACTGGCGTGTCGAAGTAGGTCCTAGGGGTAAAATGTTGCATTTTTACAAATTCCAACAGCCTAAGGAAATATTTACCTTCTTTAAAAAGAACAGCAAAATGTACCCAAACTGTATTAATAATACGAATTGAATGTCCTCTTATGATATAGAAAAAACTGTTGCCAAAGTATGTATAGTATTACTTCAATTTTCAACCGTGAAATTCAAACCGTGGAAAGTACCAAAAAGCCGCTATACTCCTCTCCTTGCAGCCGACAGAATTATATTGTAACATATATTGTTCCTATAGTAGGTGTGATGCCACTTGAACCAGGAGGTTTTCTGATATTTTTGACTTTTCTGACCCTCAAGCAAATCGCAAATCAGGATAAAATTACCAAGGCAGAAAACCTATTTATCGTGGTATTGTATGGGAAAAGGCACAAACACTTTATACATACCATGTATATACTAAACCAAATGCAATATCGACTTCCCAGCACCAAAGCAGCTAAGCAACAACATTTGCTGAGTGTTTAGATTTAATGTAGATCCAGCAGTCTTGGGTATCCAAAAGAGACCTGAAGAGTGAGAGTGTAAAACCTCAAAATGGGAACTCGACCCAGTGACAAGTCAACAAATCCCAAACAATTTCTTCAAGTTCTACAAGAGAGCAGATTACTGGGAGGTATTTACTAATTGAGCTTTCAGTGATAAATTGATTTCATATAGGAAAGGTGAAAGATTTTGCTGTGACATTATTTACGTTAATTTTCAACTCGCTATACTTAATTTATGTATTGTATTATGTAGGTTTTTGACGAAAATATGATACTTATCGAGTTACAGGCTAAACACCTCCAAAATGAGTATGAGAAGAATCAAAACATACCAAAACATTCCTATTAAAAAAACATAATGGTTGGATAGTAATAAACTAAAAATTGTACAAAATTTTTACAGTTTTAAAATAATTTTTAAAACAAATGTATCACAGCATAGAACTTTCAAACTAGTCAAAGTAACCACGTACATGAATCTGTCAACAGTCTTAGAATATTCTAAATATTTTCTATGTTAAATTAAAAAGATAGATTGCACTTAAAAATATTTTCAACGCCCAAATGAGAAAATAGCTCGTCCTTGATACGCTTCGTTGATAGATGATGATAACGTTCTATTTTTTTCACGTCGATCAATAAAGTTATTTTGAATAAAGCAATCAGATAATCAGCAGGCGGTGAAGACACGCCAATATTGCAATTTTTGGCGCTCGCCGGGGCGCAGATTGATACGCCAATTAATACGGAATTAAAGTGGAATTCAGGTGGGTGTAAACTGCCTATAATACGTCTCAATAAAAAAAGTTTGGTTCAGTTCTTCACACCTATCGTGTTAAATGTGGAAAATCGTTGAAGTGTGCTCTCATGCATTTTTCCGAATTTCTGTTGTGACTCTTTAAATAAAACAAAACCCATGGCGTATTTTTAAATCTGGCACAATGTTTGCCACGGCTCTTTAAGATGCACATCGAGATTCCACGGCTTATTTATTTTTTGTGAATGCTTTTTTTAACGACTGAAAACAGATCTGACACGAGATTTATTTGAATTACTCGGGATGTTCCAAAGACCGTGTCGTTAAGCTTTTGATGTCGGATTTATTAGCTATGGAACTCCGGGGATTGCCACATATTTTAGAAAAAAAATGTGTTTTCCAGATTTCATGTTCATTCATAATTCCATCGGTGATTTTTATTTTTTATGAGAGCAAAGACAGTGATTTGTGTTCACCTACTACAGCTGAATGTTTTTCACTACACATTTGACAATTTTTAAGGCTGTAATACTAATACTAACGGCTGTAAATTCATGGAAATATATTTGGATAGGATATTTAAAGAGGCTTTGGAGGACACCTGGTTAGTTACGATAGTGTGGAGGGTCTTCAACATTTGATTAATAGACTAAGTACAACTGTGGTGGAACTGAGACTAATCACAAATACTAGCAAGGCGAAATTTATGGCATTCAGCAGAAAATGGCATGTAAATGCACAGCTCAGCCTCGACGGTTCAATGATTGAGCGAGTAAATCAGTTTACTGATTTCAGTACATTACTGTAAATATCCAGTATTGAGAAGACAAGAACAATAGGGGGGTGGAAAGCTGAACCTTAAAAGCAGCCTTGCTAAATAGACTGGAAGGCTTAGAGATGCCAATTCATCGAAGACTCTACGAGTTTGCTGAACTATATGTTGACCAACGGGTGGACTAAATGGGCCTAGTAAAAACAAAATGGCGGCCTATCAAATTAAATAAATAATCGTAATATATCAAACATTTTTTGAATTACTTTCCCAAAAAAATATATGCGAAAATTTAAAAATGTCATATTATGTTAAATAAAGTAGAATTAAAAAGCTATAGGTGCAATTAGGTGAAATATCATATCAATATCAAGACTCACAGGTGTTACATTTGATGACAAAACCACTTTGTTACCACTGGGCACCAATGTGCCGCCTTGTAAATCTGCCTGAGGCAAGTTCCTCGTGCTCTTTCATAAATGCAATTAAGGTGTTCCTCTGCGCTTTTGAAACAAAACACCTTTTTTTGTAGCTTTTGTTCTATCTAGATGTAAAATAGAAGTTAGTTTACATACTTTAAAAAATGTCGAATACTTACCTTCTATTTTCACTCTACTTACCAGAACTTAAATTAATCAATGTGAAAACAAAAACAGTTTTCGGGATATCACCAATTAAATGCTATTACAAACAACTACATTAACAAAACAACTTATCTTACAACCTATAAAAACGAAAGTTGACAGTCGAACGTAACCACAAAACAGATTTAAATATCATAAAATGCATGTTTATTATTTCAAATGAACATAAAATATTTGGCAATGTCCCAAAAAAATTTCCCTTCAAAAGTTCAGGTAAATGTAGTTCCATCCTAGTTCAAGAATACCATCTAGGTAAATATTTGGTGGAACGGTAATTTTAAAATTTCCCTAGGTAATTACAATTACCCACATTCAGGAATAGGTACCCAGATAGGATCCCAAAAACTCCCATGCAAAGAAAGTAGTTCTTTGTGTTCCTACCTGTAGTTTCATCACTTCCATCTTTTAATATGGAGTTCTAGTAGAAGAAAAAAGTCAAGTTCTCTTCATATTTATAAAATTATTGTTTTGAGAAGCACGTAGGGCACAAAATAAAGGTTCTGCGACTGGCCGTGCCAATAGAATTGTGTTAATGCAAATTTTTATAAGAACTATTACGATTTTCCATGTAGCACATTTATTTTTCACAATAGCATAGTTTGCCATCTGTTTACTGACATTTTAGTTGTTTCAATTCTGAAATATTTTCCACTAACATTTAATTCGAAAACAATAATATGATGTGCTATGAGGCCTATGATGTTGTCTGCAGGAGTTTTATTTTTCACAATGGCTCTGGCTTATATTTTCTTGAAATTACAGGTAGTTTTATTTTCGTAACATTTTCCATCATACCCTTTAATATGGCGTCTATAAACACACCTTCTGCAACATATCAATGTAACTGAATACATGGAAAACACATGTCTCGTACGGAGGCAATAAAAATGTGTCAGATATTTTTGGCACTTGCACCACTGGTGATTTATCGTTCTGGCTATCCTTAGAAAATATATAAAAAAACCTAATTTATCACTCTACACACAGATAACAAAAGTAAAAGTGACTTCACTTTACTTTGAATCATTTCCAAAATATTTAAATTGTTAATAGGTGGAGTTGTAGGGTTGGAATTTCTATAATAAAATCTGGTGATTTTATTTTTCAGGATTTCAAACCAGTACCATATCCGAAAAACCAATATGGGAAATTTTATACCGGGGATTCCTACATTGTATTAAACGTAAGTACCTTTAATTTTCGTTTCTTTAGATGTGATCCACTGGATGTTCCACACTGACTTATTTAAGTTCGTCTTAAGTAATATTTAAATATGGCCCACGATGGGGCAGTTTACTTCAAAATTTTATTTCTTCAAGGCGCTGATGTAACGTATCAAACTAACGAAATAGTTCAAGACAGAATCTTTTTTTGGATCACTTTTACGACTAAGGATATGATTAAGAACTTAAGAACTCTAGGCAGAAATTTGACTTTTACTGCTCTTGAATTTAAGTACAAGTCACAGCACCTGATCATAAATTTCAATTAACGCTACGCTTAGGTAACATCTAGTCGTATTACCTCAAAACAATCTAATTTTTTAACTATCTGTTTTAGACGAAAATAAGCAAAAGCGGATATAAATCTCACGACCTTCACTTCTGGCTGGGATCAGAAACTAGTCAGGTAAGTAATTTGTTGATTGTTGACTCACTCAGTGTTTTGCTTTCATTTAGACTTATAATTAAACGGAGAGGAGAGGTTTACAAACGTTTTAGATCTATTTTTGGATCAAAAAAAAGTGAGGTATTTTTTTCCTTACCTCTTAACTTTCGGAATAGCCTCAGGTGGTATAAATTATTTACGGACTTCAAAATGGTAATGAAAATTTTTTAATTTAGTAGCCAATTTTTTAAAGTGACATTTCTGGCAGCCAGATGATATTCAAGAGCCACTTTTGTCCTCCTTTTGTCCTCCATCTTTATCCAGGCTTGAAACCGCCAATGATAACTCTTGAACTATTCAATCAAACCAGTAGCTATCCCAGTAGGAGTTTAAATGGTTAAAACAGTTACATGGAACAATACTAAATAGTTTTTTAGTATTACTCCATTTGCTGATCGATTTTTATTTCCAGGATGAGGCTGGATCCGCCGCCATATTCTCCGTCCAGCTGGACGACCAGCTGAACGGCGAGCCGATCCAGCACAGGGAGGTCCAGGAGCACGAATCTCAGCTCTTCCTCTCTTACTTCAAGAACGGCGGCGTGAGGTACCTACCAGGCGGTGTCAGTTCCGGATTCACCCACGTGGACCCGGACGCGTTCGAGAAGAGGTTGTTCGAGGTGAAGGGTTCCAGGAACATCCGCGTCAAGCAGGTCGTCCCGAGCATCTCGTCCATGAACAACGGCGACTGCTTCATTCTGGACGCAGGGAGGAATATATACGTCTACGTTGGGAAAAAGGCGAGGCGCGTGGAGAAACTGAAAGCGATCAACGCCGCCAATCAGATCAGAGATCAGGATCATGCCGGGAAAGCCAAAGTTACAATTGTTGGTAAGGAAGTGTTTTTAAAGTGTCGGAGCAAAATGCAGCCTGTTTTCTTCAGAAATATGCTTTGTTCTTCCATATTGGTTCCATAAGGTTCTTCCTATTGGCGATTTTCCCCTTGCGATTCTTCTCTCTTTTATCTAAATTAGGTGTTCGTTTATCCTTGTTCCTTTGGGAAATCTTCTCGTTGAAACTTGCTAGGTACTTTGTCTTCACCTCCCATTGTTCTCATTTCATCCATCTTTCTTTCACAGTATCTGGTGCAGTGAAACCCAGTATTATTTTAACACTACTTTTATGATCCCTTGCTGTGGCGTCTGGTTTTGGATCTTTTTCCATAATATCTGGATACTATATACTTATGGAGTTATATACTTATGAAATTATACTTTTTCGCATTCAAGAATATTAGGTAAAATTCTAATGGTTCTAATGGTCTAAGGTTTTCCATTTACATACACATTTTCATGATCAATCTAAAAAGCTTTTTGTTTACAATCTTTTACGACAGCCTGTTTAAAAATATATTTTTTATTTTTAATGGATTTATGGAATAGATTATAGCTAGGCTATAAAAATGGAAAATGTGCCAAGAGCGTGATTCATATCTGTTCAATATGTTTGATGGGTAAGTGTGTATTTATTAAAAGCTTGACAAGACGAGATAAAAACAAATGACATCGATAAGATAAACGAGGAATAGATTTAGTAAATATCTCTCTACGCGCAATGTGAGTTCAATAAAGAAATAGGAAAGCAGGAAAAATATAAATATTTTCAAGACGAGTGTACAAGTACAACAAAAGGGAGTGCTAAATAAGTTGTTAATGAAAAATATTGATAATTGATAATCACTATTGATAATCACAGATATTTAACGTATACGAAATTAACACAATTAAAAAACCTATAGAATAATCTCTGTCTTTGCAACATCTTCACATTTATACTGTGTCTGCTAAGTATGGTTTAGCAATGAGCTTAATCCTCTGGTTCAAACTGGACTTTTTCCGGAGTTTGACATTTTTTGTCTTTATTCCTTGAACTGTAGATTAACGTGGAAAACGCATGTTTTAAGTCGTTTGTTAACTAATTAGTTACTTACTGGTATGAGTCAATTATTTCTGTTATTTCTCTATGTTGTTAATCGAAGCTCATTATTATCGTTAAGTTCTTAAAAATATCTCACGAAGACAATGGAAAATGGCAAATTTCAGCGAAATTCATCACGCAAGAACTACCAGTTTTCTAAAGATAACATTAGTTTTCCTCACTGTTTCTTACGCAGGTGCCAAAATCGGCGAGGATCACTCCCAGTTTTGTCTGTACTTCATATACTTTCTCCTTTTCAGACGAGTACAGTCCACAGAGCGACTACGATGCCTTCTTTGAAGCCCTCGGCGAGGGCTCGAAGGACCAGGTGCCGGAGGAGAGCGCCGGCGGGGACGACCAACAGTTCGAGACCTCGGAGGAGAGCCACGTCACCCTCTTCAGGATATCCGACCGTTCCGGCCCTCTGGAGATCACCCGCGTCGCCCAGAAACCCCTCGATGCGGCCGCCCTCGACCCAGCCGACTGCTTCATCCTGGACACGACGGACGCCAACCTCTACGTCTGGATAGGAAAGCAGTGCGACGAAAAGGAGAGGAAGGAGGCGATGAAGAAGGCCGAGGAGTTCTTGACTAGTAAGAACTACCCCAAGTGGGCCCACGTGCAGAGGATTGTGCAAGGGGCCGAGCCGACGGCTTTCACCCAGTACTTCAGGTAGGCTCTTAAAATCTGATCAGCTCCACATACATAGAATCTAAAAAGCAAACCACAAGCTAGTGGTAGATCGTGATATTTTTCTCTAATATTTTAATTTCAGGTCTTGGCAAGCGGTCGGCGAGCTCCATGCCCGTCTCTTACGCTCTGTCAGCAACAGAGCCCAATTGTACCACTGCCAGCTCCGCGAGAAGAGCCACAAATGGAAAGTCGAAGAGATCAAGGACTTTGAGCAAGAAGACCTTGACGACGACGACATCATGATCCTCGACGCCCAAGAGGAAGTATTTGTGTGGATCGGTAAGGGCGCCACTGAAGAAGAAAGAGAAAGAGGACCCAAATTCGCAGAGGTAAGAAACCTTCTTCACTGATTATGAAATCATCTATGAATCTTTTTAATCGCTTCCATTTTTTAATGCAGAGAATTTTATCTCGTCACGGTCGTGAAGACGTTCCGATCATTACCATCAATCAAGGAGAAGAACCCGAAAACTTCACGCAGTTCTTCGATTCCTGGGATCCAGATTTCTGGAATAATTTGCCCGACATTCGGGATTACATCAAAAACGAAGATTTTGAGGATTGAACAAAGCATACCTGAAAGTTCATTTTATAACTTCTTTTTATTCACAAGAGGCTTTTATTCGTTGCTTGTTTACTTATATACATATTTATACATGGAGTTAGTGTTGTTTGCGCACAATGTACGTTTGTATCTTTTATCAATTTTCTTTTATTAAAAAAATACGAACTGAAATTTATACGTTAAATATAGTACACGAAACAACATCATACAAAAGCTATGCGGCACCACCTGGGGATCATTTTTAGCAACTCTAAGTACATCATCCTTGAGCCTTGTGTACTCCACGTCAGAAGACTGCACCTGTCTGGTTAAATAGTGGCCATGGCAACAAAGTGAATGTGTAACTTAATAACACAATACGGATCATCTCAGGGACTATACGAACTACACCCATACACTGATTTAAAGTACCATACAACCGCCCAACCTGAGGGGAAAACGGGCCCTGCACTGAGAATATACCAAAATATTGTTAAACCAGTAAATGCCAGTACATTCTGATATTGCTGATTTAAATATCAACAGACACCGCTCAAGAAAACAACAGCTTGCGCCTAATACACTTGGCAATACGTTTTGACGATAAAGCAGAGTTGAACCTACCCAATATATAGATGACTAAATGAAGGGGAAACGCTCTCCCACTATGGATTTCCCATGTATATCTGCAGTACTCCCTGGATTTGAGTAGTCTTGCAAGGTATGAATGACTCTGAATAGACCATGCAGATGCATGGATTCTCTCTATAAAAGTCTCCCACTCCGATATACAGTTGTGGAGCTCGGCGCCAGATTATTTGACACATCAGAGAAGAAAGCGCTCTTACAGCGTATGGTGGAGATTTTGGAGATTTCCTCAAGGCAACACCTAATGCAATCAAATATAAGCATGGTCAGCATGATTTGTAGGATCTTTACACACCATTGAAGACCTCTATAACATCTTATCTTAAACCCTCATCGCCTCTAACGCCACATATAAATCATACATTTTAAACTATATTTAATCAGTGTGTATTAAATTCTTATCTACATACTAGGTATATACAATAAAATCTAGATTCTAGATACGCATTAAACTACATTATTCGTCGAATAACTATTCTGATCGGCTCCCTTGCTCCTTTTTACTCTGGGCGGTGGCTGAGGCGTCGCATGTCCTCCATTCTTTATAGCGACCTTAAGCTTGCTTTGATGTTTCCTCCCTCCTATCCATTTCTTTATCTTCTCACCAGTCTGATAAAAATGAAAATATAGAAGGAAGAAAACCGAAAATACCACTAAAAAAGACAACAACGACACAACGAGAGTAGAGAATGGGCTGTAGGACTCCCCAGGTGGGATAGGAACGGAGGCGGTTGTGATGATATTGGGAGTCGTCGTGGCGGGTTCTTCTACAGGTGGCAACATAGGTTCTTCGGAGCCCCTTCCCGTTATTGCTATGTCGGCACAAGCGCGGAATTCCTCTTGGGGGCCGCACCCCACGGCGCCGGTGCCGTTGGGGCAATTTCCCCAGTTGTTTCCTGGAACCGAAAAGGAATTAATTCCTTGGAGCCTAGAGAAGACTTGTGGATTTACAATTCTAAAGTATTACAAATGGTTCTCCAAAACAATATACTGTACCTGCTATGTACCTCCACTGGAGGACGCAGTGATTACACGTCCTGCTAGGCATTCTATACTTCATCTCGTATACCTTGTTTCCGTCCTTGGGGAAGTACCTGTACCCCAAATGTTCGACGTTCTCCTGCACCTTGACCAGCTTGAGTAGGTTCGCGTCGAGGCAGTCCTGCGTCGGGGACTTGTAATTGGGGCATATCGAGAACTCGAAGTAGCCGTTGTGGTTGGCAGTGAGTTCCACCCTTATGGTGACCACAGAACCTGCCGCGTACTTCCTCACCAGGAGGCCTTTGCCGTAGGTGCCGCCGTAGTCGTGAGGTCTCGGAGTCCTTGAGTGAAGAAAAGATGAGATCTTGAAGTGAATTGGAAAGAGGACGAGCATTGATTGGAAATGGAACGTGTGTAGGTAAAAACGTGAAGCCGCACAAGAAGCCATAGGAATCAAAGGCAAAAATCGACAAAGCCGACAAGATTGGTGGAACAAAGACATTGGAGACTTGATAAAAGTTAAGAAATAGCTGTACCAAAAATGGCTGAAGAGTAAAGATCAAGAAAACAGGAAATCAAACGCCAGCACTAGTAGAATAGTGAAAAGAGAAGCAACAAAACTTTGGGAAGAAAAGTGTGAAGAATGGGGTCGATGTAGGGGGGGGGGGACTCAGGTGAAGATGGCATGGAACAATTAAGAATCTTAGAAAAGGTGATAAACATAAGACAAATCTATAACTCATTAGCACACAAGAATGGCACCAGCACTACACTATTTCTAGGAGTCTGACAGAAGTTAAAGTGGAAATTTAAGGAACCAACCGACCAAAATGGAGAATGCAACGTACCTCCAATTACTGTAGAAGAAATGGAAAAGTCGCTCTACGAGATTCAAAATTGCAAAACTTCAGGACCAGGAGACACCCCAATAGAACTTGTAAAGCACGGACAATTATTTTCAAAGAAGAATTGACACAACTTATAAATTTACTGTTAGAAATAGGACAAGAAAGCGTACAGAAGCATATCAAGGTGGTGCTGAAGAACAGAGCTCTTTTAGAGCTCTGGCTTAGATAATATCTTCATGCTGAGGTAGCTTATAGAGAAGATAATGCCAAGAAATTTAGGGACCCATTTGGAGAAAGACTATGACGGTGCATTCCAGTCTACGCTTTTCGAAATATTGAACAACAGTTCTTTAATTCCAGCATACATTAGATGTACTTCCAATCTTTAGAAAAAAGCGATATACTATGTCATAAATGACAGAGAAACGTGACAAAAATAGAAATTAGAATAGGATTAAAACAATGATGCACCCTTTCCCCTACGTCATGGATGCCTTAAGAAGATAGTGTAGAATGTGTTGTATGGAAATTCAAATAGAAAGTGATTACCTCTTTCACGTACATGTTCAGAAAGTTATTATTATTAGAGGGGTAAGCGTAGTAGAGGAATGGAGACTAAAAATCAATCTCAAGAAAACAGAATAGATCAGCATGGGAGAGGAGTCTGGAGATATCCATACAGATGAATGAACGGCAAAACTGTGTAAGAAATATTTATGGTCATACATTACACGGGATGGGGAATATGACAGGAATATTCTATTCAGAGTTACTCAAGGAAAAACAGGGATTTAAAAACCTAACTGTCTTTTATAGTCATGTGGAGTAAACATGAGGGCAAATCATAAACTATATAAAGCCACCACCACACCAATAACAAATATAATTAGACAGGGACAATTATAATGGTTGGATCACGCTAGAAGAATGAATGACGAAAGATGGCTCATTAGATTGTCCAATTATTACCCTACAAACGGAAGGAAAAAGGGAAGACTTAGATACCCATGGGAAGAGGAAATTCAGAATGCAATGGAAGAGAGAGGCCTTATAGATGATGACTGGCAGGATAGAAACTCTTGGAGATTGAGTTCCTAAAATCTAGTTTCCGTTCGTCTAACTTCCAAATTACTCGCATGTTTTTCTTGTAAACACATATTGCATTAATTACAGTGGAATTTTCTTCTTACTTCATGTCCCATGCGTCCCCGCAGATGCCGCATTTCCCTCCGTTCTTCACCCATTGTCGAGTGAAACCACCGCAATAAAGCTCGTGGTCATTGTAGTTATGGGGAGTGTCGAAGCCATATCTCCATGCTGACGCTCTACTTGGAGGTTCGATCAGTCTTCCATGCCCCAGTACCAGAGGGAAAATCGACAAAAGTACTACATGGAGAAGAGCATCCAATCGCATCCTAAAGAGAAAAATAAATTAGGTGGAAGATTGAATTGGAAACTGGAGAGTGAACAAGTGGAAAGGGCCAAGGTTTTGGAGACTAAGATGGTGCAAGCTTACTTGCAGACTTTAGCAGCAAGAAATTCAGCAGCCAATTTTACAAAGTGACAGTTATAGCAGCCATTTCACCAGTAGCTCGTAGCGCCTTAATAAGGAAATGTAAAATGATAATTCAGAAAGTAATTTTTCGGTGTCAAAAAATCCTTGCATAGCACTAACACTAATTTCAGGTGACAACATGCACTGTGCATGTATTGAGCAATAAAAATCACCATGAGATTTGCTTGCATAAGTATTAAATAAATTAATATTGATTTGAAAAGGTACTCGCAACAAATTGTAATACTCGTACTAAAAAGTAATTATTTATCTGTGATAAGTGAAACTAGTTAACGTGTATTGCGAAAACGCACAATCTATCCAACGTGGGTATGCACATTAAAATCCATTAAAATATTTTACCGCTCTGAGGTATTACAATTGTAATTCAAATTGCCAATAAATATACTGCTTTACCTGCAACTTTCATATTTTATTGATTTTTACTTTCTCTTTAATGTAAAAAGTACGCGCTCGTAATTACAATTTATTACGCTTGAAAATCTAGTACCAGCATTGATATGCTCGATCATGATGGGAAGTGTAATAGTGAAATCGATGGCAGTGAACATTTTCAACGATCGATAAGGCAGAGTTCTGTAACAATAATTATTGTTACTTAACTAGACCAAGGATGTGTCACGAGGGTCCAAATTCGATTTGGGGTATCCCATTAATAATTTAATTGGGCCATTTAATTGTATATTAAATGGAAAAAGAAGAGGAAAGAACGTAGTAAAGTTACTGTTACTTTATACGATTAATAAATATTTTATTTTAATCGAAATTTTACAAAAAAAAAGAGAATAGATAAAAAGAGTAGATATTACTATTAACGGTACACCTAACAATATAATTACACAACATACATATATTAATTACTGTGCACATATTACAAGATTAACCGATTGTTTACGAAACCGTTAAATGTGACATAAATATTTATATTTTAATCTGTTCATGGAAAAAAGCAAGTAAACTGCATGTACATGTAACAATAGATGTAAGTATTTATATGTTAAAATTAATGAATTTCTGTCGGTACTATTCAAATTATGAAATTAGCTTTAATTACCCAAAAGTTTTCAAACGAAATAAAACTCATAATAAAAATAATTCCGCTAATCACAGGAAAGCGCGCTATTCGTGGCGCCTTATCCCCAAGACACATCACGCTTGAAACCGATCCTCTCGATATCTAAGCAAATCTTAATTACCGTTATCACGCGAATTATCCGCGTTATTATTAATATGTTATTGAAAGGGAGGTCAGAATTAAGTTTTTCGTAGCTTACCGGGTTTCGACCTTGGTTCGTTCGCACCTGCTTAGAATGGAGGTAATGCAATAAATTAATTGTCAAAAATTGAAACCTTTGAAAAAATGTGAAAGCGCGGGCGCCCACCGTTCGTTGCTTAAATCGGTGTTATGCGGAAGGCGCTTGCGTTAAATTTAAATAGAAATAAAGGAAAAATCGTCCTAAGCAATAACCAAAATTGTTTACAACTCTAGCGTCCTAATTGTACAACTATCATTTAAATATACCTACACATGTGTTTTTAAATGAACTTACAGATTTCTACTAAAGAATTCATAATGAATTTTGTAAAATATTATTCGAGTATAAGGCGGGGTTTGCATGTGTTTCCATAAATTAACAGGAAATGTGGAAACTCTAACTTTGTTTACGAGCATAAACAAAATATTACCTGAATAATAATTGAAATATTGAACCTACACTGATAGTACCCAATTTTCAAGTCATTCAAGTTAATTTGTACAATTCGTTGAAGTAAAAATTGAAAATAACTAAAAATTAGATGATTGGGCAAGTTTGTGGACTAATTTTGTTATTTCGTAACCTTAATACCACTCGGTATCTTTTTGACATTTAAAATTATATTAGTGTTGTATAATCAGGAAATGAGAGCGACACCTGCATAGTTAAGAGTTTTTATTACACCATAAAAATGATAACCAGTAAATTTACAAAGAATTTAAAACTACTTAATCAACAATACTTCCACTATATTAAAAAGTATGTAATTAATTACTTTAGATGTACTTTTAATATTCAAGTTAAAGTGGTATTGAAACTAAATGATTTAAATAATGTAAGTGTAAAAAATTTCCCAAAATAATTTCAATTATTAGAAATATTGTGTAGGTTCCGAATAGGCTTTATACTTCGAATTTGTGTAGAAAGTAAAATAAAATACCAGAAAAAATAAGACCGTGCTTAGATTTTAAGTTATTACAGTGGAATGCGGTAAAGTATGTCAATTGTTTGACTAAGTCGAAGTAGATTATCCAAGAATCATGTCAAACAAAGCTTACTTGGAAAACAAAAACTTCCTCTTTAATTATATACAGTTTTTAAGCATTTTATAAAGCATTTGACTCAGTCCAGGATAGCTCCATATTACGACCGCTTACAGAGTGTATAAGACTTAGTAGGAGACTAAGGAGATTAAATTAGGAAGAGACAACCACCCCACAGAATTACACAGGAGAATAGGATTCACAAGGGCAGCTTAAGGAAAACTAAGGGATATCTTTAAATCAGATATTCTCGTGTGCTTGAAGAGGAGTCTTTTTTAATTTTTACTGTTTAAAAAAAAAGCAAAAGCTCAGATTTTTCTAGATTTTGGATTTTTGTCATCTTTGACCCATTTTAAACAAAGTTTTTGGGTTCGTCTGCTGTTAAATTTTATATGCCAAAAAAACCTCTATAAACTGGGCTAATGGTTACTGCAGTTTGACAAACGTCTCAAAATATGCAAAATGTGCCCTACTTTCCAACAAGTTGAAGAATCTCAGTTGCGAATGTACCTAATAGAGTGATACAAAAATCTTTTTCAATTATAGACAGATTTTAAGACCTATTTTGGATTTTATCGAGTTGAGAAAGTTTTAATATTTTATCACTAAATCTACATGGCCATCATTTATCATAATTTCAATTAATTAAGAGAAAATCAAGTTTATTCAACTTGCTCGAAAAAGAGAAGTGTAAAAGGATATTGAAATGGTTGTTTATCCCAAATTTTCAAATAAGGCCCTTCCACTCAAATGACAGCATCTGTTTCTAAATAAAATTCAAAGTTCTCATAACTTCAATTCTTGAACTTTGGTGTAGACATATGATTTAAACATAATTTTTATATAGTCGACATTTGCATCAAATAATTTGATGTATGAGTAAGTTTTTCTAAATTTTCAAAAAGTACTATGGATACTTCAAATTGTGCTTGTGGTAAACGACCTTAGCACAAAATTAAGAAAAGTTCAGGTTCTGCTACAAGTGCTTAATTTTATTTGTTAGTGCACTATCACTTTTAGATTTATTTTGGTTTTTACATGTTTTTTTTTCTGTTAATTGCGATTTAAAAACAATAGCAGATATTGCCACGCTCGAACGAATTTGTAGGCGCATTGTTTATCGTTATTTTTGCATGAAAATCTCCGTATTACCTAACGTGGGACGAAAAATGCATGTACTCACCTACTGGAAAGCAATCGCGGATTGCCCAACAATATAAACGTCGCTCGACCGTTTACGAATGCATCGAAAAGCCTTTTGTCCTCTTGCAACCCGGTGACACACAGGCGGACACTGGGAAAAGTACCTCACACGCGAAAAAAGCGGACAACTTGAGGTAATCAACTTTCCCTCAAAGCGCGGACTGCCGATACCTGATCGGCGGTTATCTACGTGCGATAAGAACTCTTTCGACTCATATCCGAAGGAATTCGGCAAAAGTTGAATCAGCGGTGATACGTGTGAGCGCCGGTGGGGCTTCTGGGAAATTATGAATCAAGCGTTCTACGAGAGAAGCGTACTTTTCCACGAACTGTTGAAAGTCAACAGCCTCTTCTCCACCACTCTTTCTCTTACAAGGTTTATTAACCTACATTCGGCGTTTGTTTGACAAACTGAACTAAACTGAAACTCGGTTACCTGAAAACCGTACCGGGTCATCTTCGTAGAAACGTGACGAGGAGTGTATTCAAAAACGGTAACGAAAACTGCGCTACAATTGCGATGGACTCATCCAAAAGTGCATACAAACACTCTAGAATGTGTTTATTGGTTGCTATAGCAGTTGCTAATACACCGTACGTAATTGCATCATTCGGCAACAATTCGAATCAGACAAGTTGGAACAAAAATTTGAACAAAATGAAAAAATTGCCATTTTCACTGAGTTTTTCGCAAAATTCTCGGACAGCTCGATTATATATTAAAATAATACACATTTTCACCCCAATTTTACACTTTCTGCTTTAATTGTTTCTGATATTCATTTAACCATTTAATAAAGGAGCATCAGCACGTCGCATCTGTAAAATAAATGCGCTTATTAAAATAATAACTTTATAATTATAAATGTAAAGTGGTTTGTCATAAAAAGTCTTGATTCTTAATATGTAGATTATCAAAGTATACCATTTAATGAAATGGTACCTATAGCTTTTTGGTTCTGCTATATATATAATATAGTATCTATAGAAAAAATATAAAATTTTTGACTTTTCATACACAATTTTTTGCATAAGTTATATAAAGAAATCTTAATACAAATAAACCATCTCCTGTTCATACATGTCTTGTATGCTAGATATATTAAGTGTCTATAATAAAAGGTTGTAATTATTGAGATAATTCATAAACTGTTCTATTGAATTTTATATTATTTTGTTCAATGGCTCTCAGAGATCCTAAAGTAAATAAATAAATTATTTTCGACTCATCACCCAACATATTTAGTCCACAATTAAGAGACATCAAATTATTGAGATAATTCATAAACTGTTCTATTGAATTTTATATTATTTTGTTCAATGGCTCTCAGAGATCATAAAGTAAATAAATAAATTATTTTCGACTCATCACCCAACATATTTAGTCCACAATTAAGAGACATCAAATTGTGGCTTCAACAATATATCAGTTATGACGCCAGAAATGATTGATTTCAAACGTAAATAATTAATAGGACAATGTTGGAATTACCTCCACTTCATTCCCTAAAAAATATTTATTTAATTGTAAACTCTGTAATGAAACAACTGGTGAAAGTTTAAAATTGTAGGTTTTTTGTTTGTTGACACACTAACGTAATAACATTTCGGAAATTGTAAATTACTACCTTCATCTAAAACACGCTAATTATTAGTCAAAGTCTTGAACGTTTACAAATTGTCTTTGAAGTACGTTATTTAATTTTACAACTTATATACCCGTACGTACTTCAGTAGATCATTTTAATTCATACGTATTGTAGTATGGTACTCAATTTTGATTGCTATAATCAAACGTTCGTCATGGAGGGGATTAGTTGGAAATAAATTTTAAAAATAATGAGTGCTATTTAAAACATCTCATAAAAATAGTAGAGACGAGGGTTTTATGATACCATAGGAGAGGGTTGGATTCCCTAAATCCCCCTTATCTACAGCCATGCAACTTTGCCACACAATTAAATAAAACATTACCAGACTTTCAAACAAACTGTAACCAAATTAAAATCAACTTGAGCTTGGATGAAATTGTGGTATCAAATGAAACTAACATCGATGTTTCTCGCGTTCGTTAACACAGAAATCATCGACGTCCACTTCGTTAACTCTGTTAATTCAAAACCGCTTTAAAATTAACTGTGCGTAAAGAACTCATTGTAGAAAAACCATTTCTTCACGCTCAAACAACAATAAATAAATGGAAGCATTAAGACGTGGCGACCGTTTCGTTGGAGCGCAAAAGTACTTTGCAAAATTCTTCAATTCCTACACGTTGTTAGTTCAAGAAGCGCTCTAATTATCTCGCTATAACGGAAAACAGATAAACCGTGCCATTACCTTGGGAATTTCTCCTCCACTTTCACTCCTAGCGTGGCTTAATTGCCAGCATGGGAACTTCCTCGGTTTGGGCATCGACTACAATAATTGGATGATTGGTTATTGTATGGTTATGTTGAAAAAAATGTTTACATTGAAAGAAATTATTACAATTGAAGCTTTATAACCAGTGATAATGATGGAAATGTTAAAATTAGAAAGGAAGCAAAACTTGAGATTGGCTGAACTATCATTTGAACGTAATCTGCAAATAAACTGTCGGGTTAATTAACTTTTTACAAGTCAAAACGTGTTAAAATAAGTCATAGGTGGACGTTTTAGTAGTTTTTATTACTTATATGGGATATCATGCATATGTATGTAGATTTTATCGCAACAATCAACTAATGAGTTCATTGCAGTTTACACGACACCAAGCTTACTTTTGTACTATATGTTTCACCCATCTTTCAAATAAATCACTCATTTGAAACTAATATCCCAATCCATAGCATTTCAATATTTATTACATTATGTTGTTTCGCTATTTATTCCCTTTTCTGGCGTGAAAATTCAACTGCGCATTCACCATAAATTTAAATAGCTGTGTGGCAGAGGTGAATTCGTCAATAATGAGTAATGTTAAACTATATATATTTCTTTAATTATGTATCTTCCTCATCTGACATGCCCAAAAACGTTATCTGTGGCCTTTATACAGTATTTTCCGAAAATTTCGAGAAAATCCGAGTGCTGTCGACAGGGCACCTATTTCTGAATGTGGGAAATTGTAATTACCTAGGGAAATTTTAAAATTACCGTTCCATCAATAATTATACTTATTGGTAGAACAGTAATTTTAAAATTTCCCTAGGTAATTACAATTACCCACATTCAGGAATAGGTGCCCAGAACAAACTTTATTCTGTGGTATTAGCCTCTCTTTCGAATGAGGCTATTTAGCCTCTTTTTCGCCTTTTACAGATATTATTACACTAGATAGTTAGACAAATTAGTCTGAAACGAAGTTTCTCGTATTTGAAAGAGAGGAAAACACTACCTACGTATCTTCTGCATCTCTCATATAGCAAGAAGAGACCAGAGTCTAAAAACAAGCAGTCTATGCTGTGAGTAGTCTATGATTCTAACCTAACCAAGTGCTAACCTAACCAAACTAATACTAATTTGGCGGTATTTTCTTGACACGAACACTATTATTAACTTCCCAGTTCCAGTTCAATTCATTTTCCAGTCTTTGTTCTTCAATTGAGTATATGCTTTGTGTCTCAATCGACTCGTCGATATGAGCATTCTGAAGCGAGGAGCCCTGGTGGTAATCGAGGGGGTGGACCGATCCGGGAAGTCGACGCAGTGCAAGAAGCTCGTACAGTCCCTGGCGAATTGGAACGTGAAGGCGCAGCTCTTCTCCTTCCCGGACAGGACGACTTCCACCGGCAGGCTGATCGATGAGTACCTGAGGAACAAGGAGTGCAAACTAGACGACCACGCTGTACACCTGCTGTTCGCTGCCAACAGATGGGAGAGCTACGATAAGATGAAGAAGTTGTTATACAACGGCGTCACGCTGATCGTCGATAGGTATTCGTATTCCGGGATTGTGTTCTCCGCTGCTAAGAAAAGTGAGAGCAATGGAGCATGTGTCAAATTTTGAATGGTTCTAAGTCAGCTCCAATAAGTTTGAATGTTTATTCTTATTTAGTTAATATGAAGTAGGTACTTCAATGAACTACTTTCTAAACTACCTAAAACTAAGCTGCCAAGGAACAATGCATGTAGTACCATGAATAAATTCAATTGAACAATCAAAAAATTGCACTAACATAAATTATAACTATGTAGCATAACACTATCACATTATTATAGTTTCTAGGAAATATTCAACATATTACAGTGTTTTGTTAGAAGATAAATCTTATATTATTACCTTCTATCAGATCTTAGAACACATTGATAAATCTGGTACTACCGTTCAATCATCACCAATAATCAACCTATAATACTTCACAGCTGGACATGAGCCTCTCCTATTTGTTTCAGCAGTTCTCTACTGTTTGCAACCTTCATCCATTTCCTACCTACCGACTCCCTGTACTTGATATCAAAAGTTACATGCAGTTAATATAATGTAATTAATTAACAAACTGGTTGTTCTATCACAGACCCTTTAATCTGTTATGGATTAACAGGTCTACTACTATTCTTAGATATTAAAATTTTTAAAATGTTTTCCAGCTTTGGACTTCCGTTGGTGCCAGCAACCAGAGAATGGCCTACATAAACCTGATGTTACGTTCCTTCTAAGCCTGACTAAAGAAGATATCGTCAAACGACCTGGTTTCGGTGAGGAGCGTTACGAGACGTTGGCCTTCCAACAGGATGTGATGCGGTACTATGAGATTCTTTGTGATGAAACTGAGAATTGGATCAAAATCGATGCCACTATGGATATCGATCAGGTACACGATGAGATGTTAACAAAAGTGCTGAATACAATTCCGCTGGTAGAGAAAACGCCTGTGGGGCGTTTAAATTTCACATTTTAGTGGAAGTGTAGTAATCGTTCAGTACCAATAATTGAAAAATTACTGGGAATCAATAACCTCAGAGATATCATAGACTGCACTTTTATTTTACTTTTTAGTTCCTAAGGACAATAGTAATTAATTCATGAGAGTCTGCATATTTTGAAAAATATTAAAGCATTGTATGTTGTATTAAAGCATTGTGTATGCATAAGCATTGTGATCATTATTATTGTTTATCTGAAAATATTTTTTTTTGTAACTGTGGTTGTAATCCATGTAAATATAATTTTTGTATTATGTTCAAAAATGGTTGTTGGATTCTTTGTGAACATTCAGTTGTTTTAAGATATTAAAGTATTATTAGTTAAACTGGTAACAGTTATGAATATTTATTTTATAATAGGTTTCGTATAGTCTTCTATTTAAAGATTACAATAAATTAATCCCAACGAAACTTTCGTTATTCTTCTTAATTTAAAACTCCCGCATTTTAACTAAACATCAGCGGCCATTCTCATCTTTAATTGCTAAGGTGGCGTATTATTGGTTGCTAGTGATCACGTGTGCATTCTGAGAAAAATATTTTAATGGCGACGTAAATAAAGTAGACACGGTCATAACTAAATTGGTTTTACAACTGAACCCTTTTGAATCTTAGTGCTTTGTACAATTTGTAGTACTAACTGCTATCGAAGTGAAAAATATAACCTATTCTACGAGTGGAATCTGGTAAGTTTCCAAACATTTGCTCCATGTCGATTTGTCATTTGTTTTCCTATGCCTTGTAGAACCGACCACAGATTACACAAAGAGATTTTAATATATCGAGTCACACCTTACTACCTGATTAAATTTTAGTGAAGTAACTCAGCACCTGCGATGGGGGCCGTATTAGGTCTTTGCTCTGCAGCACAGGTGAGACAATCATTGATCCAAAAGAAATGTGTGCATGACCCTTTACAACTATTGGTGTATATTTTTAGTTGGCCTGCTGCTGTGGGAGCGCAGCCTGTTCCTTGTGCTGCTCGGCGTGTCCCTCATGCAGGAACTCGACCTCTTCTCGTATAATGTATGCCCTGATGTTGCTCATCAGCACCATCGCAGCATGCATTACTCTTTCTCCTGGTTTGAAATCTGCGCTACAGAAGGTAATAGAAGCTCCAGTGTTAAGCGTTAAGAAGTTGCTACTAAGACTGAACTCTATCGATAAGCTATTTATCTTTTTTGATCCGTCATATAAATACTGGAATTAAAATTTAAGAGCTCCTTTCAATTTTGTTTTAGGTGCCCTTTTGTAGCAATACCACAAGTTACCTCCCCAAATCTGTCGTCTTTGATTGCAATGAAGCCGTTGGATATTTAGCCGTCTACCGTATTTACTTCATCCTGACATGTTTCTTTGCCCTCATGGCTTTGATGATGATAGGCGTAAAGAGTTCGAGAGATCCACGAGCGGGTATTCAAAATGGGTACAATCTCCTCATGACGCATTACACCAATTAAATTAATTTCAAACATTCTTTCAGCTTTTGGGGAATTAAATATCTGTTGGTGATCGGTGGAATAATTGGAGCGTTCTTCATTCCGGAGGGCTCGTTTGGTAGTGTATGGATGTACTTTGGGATGGTAGGAGGGTTCGGTTTCATACTGATTCAGTTGATACTAATAGTTGATTTCGCTCACTCCTGGGCCGAAGCTTGGGTCGGTAATTACGAGGAGACTGAATCAAGGGGCTGGTATTGCGCATTAATAGGAACGACTTTACTGAATTACGCAATAACAATCACTGGGATTGTTTTACTGTTTGTATTCTTCACTAAAGTAAGAAAACATTTGTTGTCAGTGATTCACCATGATCATATATATTATTTTTTTTAGTCTGACGGTTGTGATTTAAACAAATTCTTCATTTCCATCAATTTGATACTCTGCGTATGTGTAAGCGTTATTTCAATTCTACCAGCTGTTCAGGACAAACTCCCGAGGTCTGGACTCTTGCAGTCATCGTTTGTATCACTCTATGTAACCTATCTTACATGGTCTGCTGTTGCAAATTCTTCAAGTAAACAATGATAGAGTGACCAGCTTATAAAAAGTATTATTTTTATTCAAATTTTAGAGGAGTGTAATCCAGGCTTTTGGGGTATATTTGGAGGACATTCATCTGGAAATTTGGATATAATCGGATTGATTATCTGGATGTGCTGCATTTTGTACTCTTCTTTACGTTCGGCGAGTCAATCTTCAAAAATTACGATGTCTGAGAAAATGCTCACAAAGGAAAATGGAGCAGGTAATTGGTTATTGAATTTATTACATTTTTTAGTACAAAATGATGTTTCTGCCTACTAACTATATTTTCTGTTATCTATCTTATAGGGTATTGCAAAACTTGACTCAAAATTACCAACTGATAGTAATTCTTTCTGAGAACAGATATGGCATTACCATAATGAAATGATTCTGTTGGATAGGAATGTAAGGATATTTGCTGGTTATTTATTAAGTTTTGCAATGCCTTTCATTCATTTTTATTTTTCACCGACTTGTTTGTTTTGGTATAACTTTAGTTACATTTAATTGTAATTATGAAACTATCATAGTTTGGGTGACGGTTAAATCAAATATGTAATTCGCTGCAAATTAGAATTGCATGCATGTCTTCATGAATTTTGAAGTGCAGAAGGAATGAAACCCTTAGGTTTAACCTAGCAATCAATTATATTTTTATTTGGAACTGAAGTGGTGTTCTATACCACTGTAATCCAATGTTAAAAGTATTTGCATTGGTTTCTAGTGGGTCTGATGATGGGCATTATTTAATCCCAAAACCAGCAGCTTCTACCTAAACAAAGATTATTAGATTTAAATTCCATTCTTTCCATCTACTGTATAATGGACTTGTGCAGCATATTATATTAAATTTTTGAAGTATGTTTGCCATGAAAACATAATCATCCTTATGTTATGAATTCTGCATGTTGTGATTTGTCTCTGTACATAAAACCATGGCATTATGTAGTGAAGTGCGCCATACCAGCTTGCGAGTAATGAGATATATTAACATTAAATCTAATACATTTTTTTTCTGTCCAGTAAGAGGATCTGGAATGGGCAACTTAGTGGAAAATGAAGGTATGCCTCTTTTACTCATTTATTTTTCAGTTGTAGCCTTAAGTGGTTGATTATTTTTTACTTAGAGAATTTCACCATAATGCCTTGGAACCTCACCTTCAGTTAGCTTTTCTCTTTTAATTTCTTTTTTATTTTGTTTATCCAATTATGTGTTATGAAGAAGGCTATGCTCCTATAACAGGTAACGATGGTGATGGTGGCGAAGATGGTAGAAGAGTTTGGGACAACGAGGAGGAGTCTGTCGCTTATAGTTGGAGTTTCTTCCATATCATGTTCATGTTAGCCACTCTCTACGTTATGATGACTTTGACTAACTGGTATAAGTGAGTATCGAAAGAAATTGGGAATAGACAGTTAAAAGTATTGAATTTTAAAATTATGTGTTCATTTATGTCAAACTTTTAGTTTAAATTCACAAGCTCTAAATTTAGTCATAAAACACTTTAAAGTAGTGAAATAATGATGACTTGAAACTATGCCATTATGGTAACCTATTCAAGTCCTATGGAATCACAAATGCTTTATTGATGTATGTAAATTTTCTAGGCCCAACTCAAGTTTGGAAACTTTCAACTACAATGCTGCTTCGATGTGGGTCAAGACAATTTCCAGCTGGCTTTGCTTATTACTCTATAGCTGGACCTTGGTTGCGCCAATCGTTTTGCGGGATCGTGAATTTTATTAAAATGTCAGATGTTATGTGATGAAACCACTATGATAATAACAAAATATTTCGCTTATAGTTTAACTTCCACTTACGGCAAAATTGAATCCAAATCAAGGTATTGTTCGACCTAAATGCGAATGATTTGGAAGAATCAATATTTGATTTTGATTCAATTTAATTTTTAAATTGTTCGAGCTTTATGATAGTGTGATATATATTATTTTATTATTGGATGAAAATATGTAGAGGAAATGTGTGTAGCAGAGTTACTTCTATAACAAATTTGGTACTTATAAAAGCAGCTCTTCAGGTAAAGCTTAGTCACTTAAAATTACTATTTATATAGTTCAGTATATACATTTGTTGATTGTACCACTGATTGTTAATGATATAATTCTGAATTAGTAACCTGTTCACTGTTTTCCAAAATATGTTGTATCTCCTTAGATGTGGTCTTGTGATATATTACTTGTACAAGTTCCTTTAAATCTATTTAAACGGGTTCTTATTTCAATAATATGCTTTCGGGTAAGGTAAGTAGCAGTGAATGATTAACTCACTTTTGACATATTCTACATCTACACTTATTTTATGTTAACCATTATAGAATTAGTGAAAACTAAATCAATAAGAGGCCTATTTTTTTTTGTATTATTCGAATTGTTTCAATTTAAGTTACTATAATTAAATTAGGTGTGTAACAATAATAAGTAGATGAACAAAATTATTATAGAAAGTACTTTTTTTGTGAGAACAGCTATGGAATTCACAAAAATGATACTTGTGACGTCAGTTACATCAATTTGTTCATTTAGTTTGATTTACTGGCTGAAGAGTGATAATATAGAAGTTGATATTTGTATCGAAGGCATAGCTAGTTTAAAGATAAGTAATGTACTATAACTTCCTTTGTATGTAACGTGTTCAATAAATTTTTTAAAAAGTACAGTTAGTTCATCACTAAATTGAGGGCGCATTACTACCACAGACGAATAATGTACAAATTATATATAGAGGGTGTCTCGTAGATTGTATTGCAGAAAGAAGGGAGGGATTTGACACATTTTTGGGTATATTAAGTTAGTTAATACACTTGTGTCCGATCTCTTTTCCTTAAGAAACTACAGGTCTTTGAAGATCCAGCATAAACGGCTTATGTATTTCTCAAAAATTAAATCTTTGGTAAAAAATATATATGAATAGATTTTCTGGTTTCCATGATTCTTCTTTCTGACGGATAATGCTATATTTCAATAAGTGGGTTTTTTAAATTAATGCTGCTTGTAAATATATACAACTTCTTTAGGAAGAGATCAAACACGTCTTAACTAAAAATGTTTTGGCAATCATCCTATTCTTTCTGTAATGCAAACTATGAGACACCCTCTATTAGTGATCTATCATTATTGCCCATCAAATGTGTAGATCACATTAAAATTTGCTAGAAGTTACCCGTGTTATTGAAAGGATTCCCTTTGGGTTTTGAAGAATTAGTACTATTGTTATCAATAACTTTATTCTATGAACAGTGTACAAAATACAAAAATATCTATTCCTGCAGTAACTGTGAGAAATATTAACTTCTTTAGAAAACTGAATATCAATTACATGACAATTGTGATGAAACAATCAAATTTGAGCACACAAAATATACTTTCTCCATACTCTTTAAGAATTCTCATCAGTAAACTGTTGTAGCAAATTCCTTGGTAATGGGATCGTTAAATACTCACCACCGTCGGCGCTCCTCTTAATCTTCACCATCTTATGATCGACAAACTCGTTCAGCTGAGCCCTCAACGCCAGATCTGTACTAACTGTGAAGTCCTGCCTACAAATCCTGTACAACTCCCTGAAGTTGATCCCTTGGTAATACTGACCCTTGGAATTTTTCACCTGGTATTTTGCGATGGTCATGTAGATGAGCTTCGAGTTCGAAGTGAGCGACAAAAACACATTCCTCAAAGACGACAGAGCCAAGGTCTCAGACTGTTGCACCATCATGGAGGATTCGAAAGAGGTTTCTTCGAAATACGAGTGGAACGACGTCACGTCCCACCAGACAAAGTTGAACTCACTGTATCTACTTTGATCCCAAATCAAGGGGCCATTGATATGATCGATCGACCCTATCAGGTGTATATTTTTAGCATGGGATAGCTTGGATAGGACAGTTTGTGATTTCGAGTTGCGCAGCATCTCCCCTTCTATGTTATGCACAATGAGGTACAAGTGCGCATTGGGTAACTTTCTGAATTCTTCAATTATTAAACTGCAAGCCTCATTTGGATTTGAAGGATTCTGAGATGACTCCAACACGTCGACGATTATCGCATCCAATATGTCTTTTAGTGTTAATGTGGGGAAGAAACCATTGATTACCACGACAGGAGAGTCTTTTATGCATTCGACACGAAACTTGTTTAGAATTTCACGTTTCGATCCTATACCATAGAGGAGGATATTGTAGCCTTCTCGTAAGAAGTACAACCAGCTATCAAGGAAACTCTCGTTTACTTCAGTTAGTTTTTTCATGAAATGTGTGTGATTTTTTGAGATTCTAATATTGGATAGTAACTCTTGAAGCCGGTATAGTGGCAATCTTGGGGTCTCCAGCTTCTCCAAAGTGTTATTAGAAGTTGTTATTTTTTTTGAAGAGGACTGCATGAAGTACTCCTCTGTATCAAAGACATATTTACCAGCACCTCGGCTACTACTTGCCGGTAAAGCTACTTTCTCTTTCTTCTCAGATATTTGCTCACCCCCATCACCGTCTTCACTGTCATCTGTGCTGCTGCTCTCCTCAGACGTTTCGCTACCTTCCCACTCATCATCACTGTCGTTAATCCTACTCAGGTGTTTCTTGATCCTGCTCCTGATTACGCATGGCGTTCTCAAATCGACCGTCTCATTTACTTTAGTCGCGAGACTCTTCTTGCCTTTCCTCGTCTCGAACCGAAAGATCTGTCTGCCCTCGACGTCGTCGTCGTCGTGGAGGTTCCCCGGTGTCTCGACGAGCTCTGGGAAGAACTCTTCGTCCTCTTCATCCTCGCTGTAAGTCTGGACGACCCCGGCTGTTTTCAGTTGACTTACGTAGCCCATTTCGAGAGACTTGAGGCTCGGCCTCGGAGTACGGCTCGTTCTTCGTAGAGGAGTGCCGGACATGTCTTGTAGGATTTCAGGAATTAATGAAACGTTGGTGAATTAAAACGATGCCCGTTATTTGATTTGAAGCTGAGGCCCTATTGTTATGGCCTGTTAATACCTCAATAAGTTCTTCGGACTGAATTTTCTTCGATATCTATTCAGTGGAAGTTCGTTAGGCAAGTTGAGGTTAGGGTAGAGAAATGTTACAGGTTATGATGCCTGGTTTGAAAACTGTATTGTTGCTTGCATAAACATTTTGAAATTTCAAAAACTGTATTCAACTACTTTTTTTGACTATTATTATGAGTGATTGGATCGTGGAAAAGACATTCAGAACCACTTGATAATCAAATTATGGGAGAAACGTGATGAGTTGTTTTGAAGACTGGATTTCACAGTATTTGGAGAAGGATTTTTATGATTTGTTTAGGATTACCAAAGAAACTTTTCAAAAATTTCATGTACCATAAACTGTCCAGAGAAACCATATCTTGGAGGTCTATTGCCGGTACCTATGAAAAAGTCAGTGTTATTAACAATTTGGTGGATTGGTAAAGAGGAAACACTCATATCAGTGTCTGATAAATTTAATATGTGTTTCTACTGTCTATAAATGTACTGAAATTGGTTGGTGTAACATATTATTTAAATGCCCTGTTGCTATCAAGGAAGCTACATTAAGAAAAATAAATACAATTTACAATCACCTATCCGTATAAGTTGAATAATGTACAGAGAATCTGAGTCTGCAGATCACAGGAATTCAAAAGTGTGTTGCTGTGAGTCAAAAAGAAATGATTCTGGAAAGAAAATAAAATAATGTGCATTAAAAAACGTTTCGTTTCCATCCAATGGGGCCCCAACTGTCATCTTATATGTACTTAAACCACTAAATTGTAAGAGATAAAAAACTAAAAATTCAGAAAGTTCCCATTGCCACTCCCAGCAAAAGTGATTGGTTCGCCCCTAACGAAATCAATTGGAGATATCCCGTTGGAATTCGATAGAAACCCTATTAATGCATTTTTTTCTTCATTTTTGAGGGTCCCATTGAAATCGTTCTGCATTTCTAAATTTATCTATCTAATCTAATTTATCTAAATCTAATTTATCTAAAACAGAAGATAGTGCAAAAAGGCGTAAAATAGAATTGGGGTGTGCACCCATGAAAACAAGAAAAGCAAGTTTATTGCAATACCTGAAAATATGAAAGTATAAAAAATGCACTGCATTGGGAATTTAAAAAATAACTATTCCTTTGTACCTGTAATTAAAGGATTTCATTACTGAATATTAAAAAAAATGTTTGGTATATATACCTGAAAATTAAAAATGTGTAAACTAACTTACTAGCCATAAAAGCACCACTGTTGCTAGAAACTTTTCCGGTTTTCCAAATTTTCTGATAGCAACCACACGGTACCAAATTTCCTGTGAAACGAATTGTTCCCTGCGCATCCGCCAAAAAAAAAGATTCACCTACCAGAAAATAAAAAAAAATATGTAGCAATTGAAATTAAAATGGTTATTAATTTTACCTTAATATTTCTAAATATCTCTTCTGTTTCGGTTATTGATGATAATTTTCTGCAAAAAGAATGAAATAACGAAAGAATATTTAAAAAATTAGTTATTGCAGAGTAGAGAAGCATTCCTGTCGACATTTTAACAAACTGAAGGAATTCTAAAATATCAGACTTATCACCAGCAAAGAGAATAAAACAATCATCTATATATCTTCAATAAAATAAAATCCTATGGAAAAAATTATTCTTCTCGACATAGAATTGCTCTAAATTATTCATAACAATCTCGCATGGTTCAAGCCCATGACTAGACCTGACGTTGTTTATAAAATTTATTGTCAAATTAAAAAAAAATTTGTTTTAATACCAAGCCTAACAGGGTGCAGATATCCAAAATAATATAAGTGTATAATAATAAGCATTCTTACTGAACTTAATTCCACTTTGAGATGGATAAGTTTCTTCGTTTAATAAATTATCATTGTCAAATAATGATCCTACAAGAATGCAGGTACGTCCACTTTTTCCGTTATTATTCTCCGTAAATATGTAGGTACCTGTTATTCATGAAGGCGCTTAATTAGTTTATGACATGATTATTTAGCTTTAAATCATTCACCTACACAACATAACTTGTCAGTAGTAAATCTGTGTGCAATAATTCATAATCCCATTGGATTTCCACGTTGCTCTTTAGTAAGTTAGGTAACGCCTATGGTTTAACATCGCTTTATTGTTGGGATCCACAAGTTGAGCTGTTGAGTACAGTTCAACTATTTTTTGGCACGGATATACAAGGTGGATATTCTGCGAATATTATCGTTTTTGCGTAGGGCAAGGGGGATGTGCCCGGACTCCCTTAATTCCCCTTTATATACGTCCATGATGTGCTATACATGTTTGGTTTATTTCATCTTTTTTAATGTCACAGCTCGTTTTGTTGCCGAGGGCCCGAACCGTGGGACGCCCTTTTTCGCAACGCGAACGGGGAATGTCGCTACGGGGGCCCTTCGAAGAGTCCCGCGCCTCGCAGAAAAACGTGCGCAGGAGTGTCTCTCGTGGGACGGCTCGTACGTTTCAATTTCAGTGCCGGTGCCGGCGAACCGATCGTTGTCTCGTTCCTTGCATTGCACTTCGTAACGTGCGCGAGGTCGGCGAGGGGGTTCGGTCCGTGATGTGAACTGAGTCAGTCAGTCAATACCAGTGCCTTAACACGATACATACATATAACATACACACTTGCTCTTTCTCTCTCTATCTTGCGATCTTACGCCGGTGATGGCTTGAAATTCGAATTTGCCTAATTTTTTCGAACGCAAACCGATCGCAGTCGTCCGCTCAGTCTCTTCTCTCTCTCTCCCTCGGCGAAGAAATTAAAAGTAATTTAGATTTACATGGAAAATGGCTGTGATCGAGAGGACTGGCAGAGGTGTTTCCTTGTGCGGCGTTATCGTTTCCCTTCTTCTTCTTCCCGTCTTCCGGGCCGGGTCCGCGGATCCGGAGGGCTGCGACGCCGTCAGGACGAGCCTCCAGAGGGTCCTCAAGGGGCAACCCGGCAGGCTCCTGGACAAACCCGACGCGGGTGAGTGAGACACTTTTACCAACTGACAGATCCCTAAACTGCACCCTTTCAAACTTTTTAACCCTTTATAATTACCCTTCCAATAACAATCAACCCGTTTGAATGGAAACTCCACTGTCCCTTTTATAGGGAGCGATTAAAAAAAGTTTCTCAACATGAGGCTATGTATTAATTTTACGCATACTTTACTAATCTATGGATCAAATTTGATTTTATCGATTATTATTTACCAAGTATACCCGGTGGTTATTGAAAATTGCCATCCTTGACACTTGATGCTGCTATGAAAATATGTAAGGGTCCTAGTGGACAGGCAGTCTTCAAATTTAACAAACGTTACCGTATTGTCAATTCCATCATAACTGTACCTAACTTCGCTATATACTTCCTTTGTTTCAACATGCAGAAAACATGTTGCAAACATGCTGCAAACATGTTGTTCCTAGTCGCCCAATTATGTACTGGCTATATTGTCGATGATAAAAGCAGAAGGGAAAATGTACGAACGACTAGAATTAACATGTTTGTCGCAGAATTTTCTGCTTGCTGGAACAAACCCAAATAATACCGGGTCGTCCATGTGTTAATTGGTCGTCTACAATGAAAACCCGCATTTTTAAATCCATAGCTTAAACTAATCATATTGAAACCATATTTTTGTTAAACATCGCCGTGACACCCAATAATGTTTGACTCCTTTTTACTCCCTTTTAAAACTGCTACCAGCAACAATATCACTCTCGAGGCCTGTTGGTTTACCTGGCCTGTAAACACATTTGTAACAATTATAAGTAAAGCCCAGAAAATATACAGTAAGCACCGAACTTTCTTAGCAACATATGAATGAGTTTTGACCCATGGAAATATGCAAGACAAATATACTTTCCTTTGGAATTGCTACAAATGTAATTATCCTTTACATACATACATTACTTATTAACGTACCTTATCTAGAAACATTCTTTTTAGCGTTTGAGCAGTTTTAAGTGTATTTTATTTCATGTACAAGAAAGCAAAAATACGATTTGTTGAATTTGTGCAGTTCAGGTTCGCACACAGGTTTTAACGTCCTTCGGATGTCATTATATAATATAAGTACTATATATTGTATACTTGGCACACCCTTTACAGTTGTATGAAATAAATATGTACTTTCGCGGCAAGAATTTCAGTACAATCGGGAAATAATTGAAGAACATTTTATACAATTAATGATTGAATGTGGTTTGAAGTTCTGTAAGTGAAAAGTTTACCGCCTTAAAGTAATGCAATGTTTAAAATAGTGGCAAAGAGAAGGAGAGAAGTTATATAAAGTGGCCCAAAACTTACAAGGGTAATTTTCAGGGAGGTTTGGAACTATCTCGTGTATTACGGGGTCTAAATGACTCACGAGGCTACTAAACGCTTGCAGAATCCAAAAAACCACCTGATTCTTCTTCTCAAGGGGGCAACGACTCCTCCCCAAAATTACTTTTTCATTCCCATACGATTTATAAGCATTTCAACTGTATCGTGATTAGTTTCCAAGGTAGATTACTTTGAAATTTCCAATTTTTATCCAATACATTTTTCTTAAATGTATTCATTTATTTTCTAGCCTAATAGTGTATAAGTAAATAATAGCAATAGTAAACTTATTACATGTAAAATATGTTTACACCTTTATTTTAATTGAGACAGTGGACCATAGATTAAATATGAACTATGGAGCAAATTACTGCATTCTGGAAGATTTAAATATTGGCTAAAAAAATTAAATTCTTGTCATTATCATAAGTATAAACGATTTAAGCTAACATTCTTTGCAACACTTTGCAGGTGCACCTTTTTCCCTACTTCTTTGGCGAAGCAGTTCTTTTAAGGATTTTTGGGTCGTGTAGTTGTCATTGTAAACAGATTTTATGTTTTACCTTTTTTGTTCTACCCACCTTGTTTATCACAAGGTAAAAATGAAACTTGTGGCATACGCATTAGCATAATGTCTTGTGCCTTTGACCGTCGTTGTAATTACCATATTAAAAGTAGCAAAACGTAAAAAACAGAAGTTGGAAAAAAAACCCAATGTTATATGGAAGGTATAACTTTTTTTGATTCTAGTTTTTGCTTTTGATTTCATCTCGGGTCATAATCGATGCGTAAAAAGTTGACAGTCGGAACCTTATTATTTATTGCCTTTTCACATTTCTCTCTCTCATTTCACATTTCTCATTACGGCTCAAAAGTTACTTATAGAGTCTCAGGCGACAAATAATATACAAAAAGTTGTTCTGGCATACAAAACGTCGATGTGCATTTTAAGCACACTATAAAATTCAATAAATTTCATAGGAAGTTTAACTGTTGTGACTCGCCATTAAAGTTACGCGTTATTAAAAAATTATGCTTAGACTTGGATGATCCTGCCTCAAGGCGCATTTAATAGTATAATAAAACAAAGAAAAGTAAGGTGTATTAATGTGGACAAATGGAGTACGGATTCGTTTTCAGGGTAATCGAAGGCGTGGGTGGTTTAAAATACACTAATTTTTGTACATAATGGTTTAAAATTACAAACCACAGTATTTTTTAACCGCTCGTCCTAGTTTAAACCATCGTTTCAAGTATAATAAATTGTCAGTAATTATTCGGTCTACTAAGGAGACTACTACTACTCTAAGGAGAACCATCTACTTAGTCTACTCCAGAGTTAGCCCAGTTTATAGATTTTTTTTGGGAGATAAAATTTAACAGCAGAACAAAAACTGTTTAAGATTAATCAAAAATGGCAAAAACTCAATTCTAGACAAATCTGAGCTTTTGCAATTTTTTTGAACAGTAAATATTAAAAAAAATAGGTCGTTTTTCAGTTTTTTCACCATAGCATGGAAATTATTAACGGAAATGCAATACGTTGTACAGACGATTTATAGAGAATTGAATAACCTTCAAAATGAGCTTTTCTAAAAGTTGATCGAAGCACTTTTCACCGAGAAAATTTTGGAAAAATCGTTCACATGGACCGTTCTTCAAAAATTCACAGCTTTACTCAAGTTAAAGCGCTGAAGCGATAATTTTGAGTGAAATGTTAGGTTATTATGTCTACTTTAAGCAGGCAAAAGTGAGATGCTGTCGGATGAGTAGTTTTTGCATAATTACGTTATTAACATTATACACCGAAATTTTGCAAAAGTCGACGTATTAACTGAGATGGACCGATTTTAATTTTTCAAACGGTTTTTGAAAGACGACATCAAAACCTACAACTTGGCTATCTTGGATTTTCATGTACGTTTGGAGAAAAGTGCGCAAAATGGCCTCGAACATTGCTTCAAAAGCGCAATTTCGCATTTCGAGCTGGGTGGTGGGTGCAATTATATTGTTTTATGCTGCTTGAAGCATATAAAAATCGAAGATATCCAAATTGTAGGATTTGATATCCTTTTTCAAAAACCGTTAGATAAATTGAAATCGGCCCATTTCAGTTAATTCGCTGAATTTTGCAAGATTTTGGTGTATATTGTTAATAATGTAATTGTGCAAAAACTATTCGTGCGACAGCATCCAACTTTTGCCTGCTTAAAGTAGACATAATAACCTAACATTTCACTCAAAATTAGCGCTTCAGCTTTAACCTGGGCAAAACTGTGAATTTTTGAAAAAGTTCCATTTTAACGGTTTTTCCAAGTTTTCTCGGTGAAAAATGCTCCGGTCACCTTTTAGAAACGCTCATTTTAAACGTCTTTTAATTCTCTACAAATTGTCTGTACAACGTATAGCATTTCCGTCAATAATTTTCACGCTATGGCGAATTTTTAAATTTTTACTGTTCAAAAAACCGCAAAAGCTCAGCTTTGTCTAGATTTTGGATTTTTATCATCTTCCATCCATTTCAAACAAAGTTTTTTGGTCCGTCTGCTGTTAAATTTCATCTCCCAAAGCAGCTCTTTTTTTGCTCTATAAACTAGGCTAAGTGATATTGACGTACACTCAACGTAAGAGGTCTGTACCAGTACATGTTATTAAACACTGAACTTACTCTATCCAATCGAAGGTGCTAGTATTGATCAGTATGATATTCATAAAATGAAACCAATTTCGAATTAATTCTTAACAACTATTGAACGTAGGTATTTTAAGACTTGTATTTCATTGGCCACACACCATAAAAAGCTGTATTGAAATGAGTTACGATATTTGAACACACGCACGAAATAAACTTTTAACATATACGCTTTAATGTCACAACAAAGTCTTGAATTGCAGTTTTATTTGTTTGTTTTGAAACCCAATTCTTCAATATTGATACGCTTCCGAACTGTAACAACCTAATATTTCTTCTTGAGCATATGTTTACGTTGTTACCATGTGGGCTATTGTTACTACCATCCCCGGGCGTAAATTTAAATCTGACTACGTTTCCGGTGGTTTTTGTGTTCGAGTTCAAGTGCAGTTTAAATTTAGATGCATTTTCAAAGTTATGTCGGTGGAGGACTCCAAAGTTTTTTGAATAATTCGTACAATTGTCTTACGGGTCTTACATATGTAACATTTATTTTTTCAACTGCGACATCTTTCAGTTATTCCCGTATTTCTTCAGTGGGATTTCGGCGCTTTCAACTGTCTTCCCCGCATTCCAGGAGCTGTTGAACCGAAACATTTGTTAAACAAATAACTTTTGAAAATGCCAGGCTCGCAGTTGTCAAAGTGAATCCTTAATCGCGTATTTTACACTTAAAACCCTTCAGACTTAATTAATTCTAATTAATTCTTCAAGTGACAACTTGTCTTGCTTTTTTTTACCGCGAGTTTAAATTTAGAACCAGGCATTCGAACCGTCAGAATCCGACCGTGAACCAGTCCTAAATTTGTCCTAACAAGACATAATGTACGCACATAATTAAGCATGTTAAATCAAACTTCACACAATAGCCAAGGATTAATAATTAAAATTCGTTTATAATACAGAATGTACGGTTACAAATAAGTTATGATCGAATGTTCGGCGAGATTTTCTTGTGAGATAAGTACAATCTTTTTTTAAGTATTACCTGGTTGTGTTGTAATTATTTTTTTAATATTAGTTCATGGTATTATTACAGTTGGCTAATCGTTGAAGAATTATTGTAAAAATGACTCACCTACTCGATAGTAAGAGATAACAATCCGTTTAAGTGTTTAATTAAATTTCATTTTAGAACCTAATTGATAAGGCTGCGATCAAATTAAAATAACAGCCCAAGCAAAACGCTTAGGGATTAACGGTAAATTTGCGCAAACACTACAAAAACCTGTAATTTACCCAAAACTTTTAAGATTACTTCAGGTGTTGACACGGTATTCTACAGGTACCCTCCTGAGTCCGGAGTAGGTAACATACGAAATGTATAATGCAGGCATTCCTGGCATACCTAATGGATCGGGTGAAAGGGATGGAAGATTAAAGCTCGAGGAAATGTATTGTTCGGATGGGGGCGAGGGAGTGTAGTGAAAGAGACGAGAAATTACGTACTTTAGAAGGATAATTTGGGTAAATATAAGAGAGATGAAAGAGGAGCCGGATTAGACGGGTTTAAAGCGGTCTTAAACAAGCAACGTCTTGTCTGGAAATGACAAACTGAAAATATTTATTGTGAGTTCAGGTAACGAGTTTATCAATCCTATGGAAGTTTAATTGAAATAAAATGGGGCACGGCACAGGGAATTACGAGGTGACATTTTGGAAACTTCAAATATTTTTGCAACTAGGATATCGATTATTAAATGAAAGCAAAGTTGTAGCTAGTAATGTACAGATTTTCCTGCAAATATCCAAAATATCCTGGATAAACTTGTCAATATGTCAATATTGCAATATGAAATCGTAATTATGTCGTAAAATGATAAAAATCAAAGTATGAAATATAACAATAAAGGAGAAAATCGACGGTGGTGGAACTTTGAATACTTCTAAATGTATTTACTCTCA
Organism: Cryptocephalus primarius; assembly: GCA_963576515.1. Classification (NCBI taxonomy): domain Eukaryota; kingdom Metazoa; phylum Arthropoda; class Insecta; order Coleoptera; family Chrysomelidae; genus Cryptocephalus; species Cryptocephalus primarius. The sequence goes on along the minus strand of OY754942.1, from coordinate 12,378,607 downwards.
GATAGTTACGTTTTAATGTGTCCATATTTTGTTTTTGGCTCTTCTTCTCCTTTAATAACCAAAACATATAAGAAAAATAAGAAAACGTTAGTGTAGTTGCAAGGGCTAGCTGCAGTTATACAAGTCGAGTCTCTAACTTGGAATAAACTCAGTAAATCAAAGACAGTTTGTTGTTGGAAATATGCTCGGACAGGTCGATTAGTATTTTAAATTGCGCTCCTTTTGATGTGAAAAAATGTTATACAGCGTGTACCAAATTTGAGATACGACGTCATTGACCATTTTTTTAAATGGCAATACTAATTGTTTATGACTATTCTTAAAGGGCATATCGAGTTACACATGCGTACCAAATATCGTATTTTTATTCCTTGTCGTATAAAGGATATTTAACAAACATCAACCAAGTCGAAAATGAAATAATCTGATCAACTGATTCGACTCATATTAACTCAAATAATATGTTTCTTCAATACATGCTCAAAGTGTTGTCCATTAACTAACTGACAGTATCCTAAATGGAACTGAAACTCATTTTGGACGTTTGTATTTACTTTGGTGGAAATTAGCCTGCACTCCTGTCTTATTCGTTATTGTAACTGCTCAATGTTTCCCGGCTTGGTCTTAAAAACAAGTACCCCAGTAACAAATATCTATTGGTGTTAAATCCGGAGACCCGGGAGGCCATTCTAAAAGTCCTCTTCTACCAATCCATCTGCCTAGAAATACATTGTTCAGATACTCACGGAGAGGTCCTGCAGAATAGGGAGGCCTTGTTGAAACCAGATGTTTCTATTCGGGACATCGGCTTCATCCAGATCAGAAAACAGAGAAGCCAAATTCGGAACTAGTTCTTCCTGCAAGAATTCTAAATATCCAGCCCCATTGAGATTTCCTTGGAAGAAAATTGATCCTATTACTCGATCACTAACAATCCCTGCCCAAACGTTGACTTTTTCTTGATGTTGAGTGTGGCCTTCCCTCATCCAGTGTGGATTGTTGTCTGCCCAATAACGTTGATTCGTCAGAAAACAGGACGTTTTCTATGTTTACAACGTTTCTGTCTAGTAGATCCATAATTTGTTCGCAAACCTGGAGTCTTGTGTCCGGATCATCTTCGGTGAGTTCCTGTAGGATTAATAGGGATGAAATTTCTGGGTTTGGAGAATTCTCGTCAATGAAGCTCTCTTGAACTGACAATTGGTCTTAAAGAACTATTTGTTTATGTTTTTTGGCAATTCGTAAAAATGTGACGTCTAGCTATAATGAGATACCTTTCTTTTATTGTAAGATTTTCTTTCTTTTTATTCTTCAATATGTTCTTTTCCGTGTTTGTTAGTTGTTTCGGTGATAAATTAGCTGTCTTGTTTATAAGGTACGAGTCACTTTGTTCTTGTGCTAACATCTCTCTAATCTCTAATGTTTTGCTAACATTTTTGTCTGATTTTTTACGTTTTGTCCGATCGAAAACTACCTTCATGAATACTTAATGGACTATTGTGTTTCTTATGTTGTATGTAGATTTGAAGTAAACAATACTGTTACTATAGAAGTCAAACTGATACGTTTGCATATTTCCATTAAAACACAAAATTTTCACAATTACGAAAACATACTATTAAAAATAATATTTAAACATTACCTTGAGATGAGCTGGTTTTACTACAAACCCCACCATCTGTAATTGAGTAACCTTCACTTTTTTGTTTTTCTGGCTGTTTCTTGGCGTGTCATACATGTACATGTTGTAACCATAAGTGTAAATTGGTCTATGTATATATTATGGCTGAATAATTATTTCAAGTAGCATATTGAATTACTTGAAAGCAGTATATAAATTTGTAAGGCTATAAAATGTCATAGAAACACGAGATTCCTTCTTTCTCTCCTTGTTCGTTTTGAATTGAATTATAAGTTCTGACTGAAATCAGTTTTGAGTTATCTTTGATTAATTTTCAAACTAGGTAGTCTCCTACGTTTCAAAATTTATTTAAACGTACGGTATAAGTGTCCAAGTAGCTTTACGTCTTCGAAATTGTGACCAAAAACCAAAATTTTAACTGATCTTGGGCTGAACTTCCTAAGAGGTTTGACTACTTAACCAGAATTTGAGATTACCTTCAATGAACCTTCCAATTACATTGCCTCGCAATTAAAAAGCATACTATATCAATTTCCAAAAGAAATTATGATTTTTGAGTTCTGACCAAAAACAAAATTGGAGGTCATCTTCAACTAATGCTCAGACCAGGTAGTTCAACAACTTATCTACGATTTCTATAGTCTCTTCGTTCTGAGGTGTGATTATTGAAGAAAATTGGAAAATCTGTTGCAGTTGTACTAAAATATACAAAACTTTTCTATCTGAAGACTTCTGTAGATCGTCAGGTTTAAGCATGAAAGAAATTTAATAGACGGAAAAGTATCTCGAAGTAGACTCCCTATCGATTCGATTGAACGTACGGTACATCTGGAATCGTAATCTGCCGTTCGAGGCGCCGAGGTGGATTTCTTTCAAGAAAATCTTAACGTCTGCGACCATTCAGTCCGTCCATCCCCCCGATTGGAGAGAAATTACGCCGGGGAATTCTTGAAATAGGTCCCGAACGTCTTCATTCTTGCGGTGTGAGGTCATTCAAATAAGACCAAGAATGTGGAATGTCTGCAATGTCCTCCTCTCCGTCTGCGGACCTGACCCGTAAGAAAGAAAGAGAGAGAAAAAGAGAGATATGGAGGGAGGCAGAGAAAGATCGAGATGATGATGATGGTGCTGCTGCTGTTGCTGCTTGTCCGTTCTTCTCATTCAATGCACTCTATGCGGGCTTTTATGCAGGTAAATGGTATGGAGATTTAGGGTAAAATGCCAGGGCGAATGTTCTCTTCGTGTAATATCCTTTTTTAACGGTGATTCATTGCTGAACCGCTTTATTGAGCCAAACAATTTGAGAACTACTCTTGGATGGGAAAGATTTAAAACTAAATGTGACGGATACCATGATTTGTAATAAAAAATCTTTAATATACACCTATAAAAATCATTATCTAATCTATATATTAAGTTTACTCTAACACTAAACATAGATTATATAAATGTGTAATTTAAATGGGCTAATGGGAGAATGGAGTATTATGAACATGAAAATCATCGCCATCAAAGATCTAAAAAGCCTTTTGTTGTGTTTGAATCCAAATTAATTATAGAGGCTACCACTCAACAAAGTGGCACTGTAGATGGCATCTGAAATTCGCAAAAATCACTATTGAATGAAAAACGCTTCCATACATTTTCCTCGAAGAATTGACCGTTTTTCCGTTAGTTAACGTCAAAATGTTCGAATTAATTTAACGGTAATGGAACTAATAAAGGTAACTATCATTCATAAAGTCTATCCTATCAGTTTACAATCGTTAAGTTAAACTAAAATGGCCCCAAAATGGAAAACGTCTTTAATATGGCGTCTTAAACTCGTAAGAATAACTGATGGTAATGCATCGAACGAATGTATTTGAATCGTACGAGTTTAACAATATGAATACAATAACAAAGATGCATATAAGGTCTGAAGTTCATTAAAATAATCTTAATAGTATTGTTTAGGCTTTCACCTTCTACCGTGAGTGAATGCATTTAATCAGGAATCACCTTCGATATGGTCACCATTATCACGAACTTTGATTCAGAAAAACACATTTCACTTCATATATTCATTAATTATAAAATATACTTAACTATTTTTTAATACAAAGTCGCAAACTATGCTGTATCTATGAACATATGGAGGACTCGAAAATGGAACGTGCGACATCGGCACTCTAATCTTGACACACTAATCCCATGAATTATTATTACTATTCGATAAATAGAAATTCGATTATAATTTTTCCGATATATCCCTCGATGTGTCTAAAAATAATCTGCCCGATTACGATCGCTGGCCCCTCTCTTCTTAAATTAAGAGTCGTTTCTAACTCCATGCATTCTACTTTTCTTTTTCTCGAACTGTGCTGGAAACGGAACGATGAGAGTATTTTGAGAACTCACAAAGCACAATAGGCAATAGCTCGTAAATTGTTGGATTAATTGCAAAACTAGATAAAGCACAGTGAACAATAGGTTCAACTTTGATATTATCGACGGGCCGATTCGTCACGACCAATGAGGATGTTTAAATTTAACAGATAATCTTTGTATGCAGTTTGTTTCAAAAAGAAGGAATTACTAGTGTTGAGAAAAACCTTCCCAACTTATCTGATAGTGCGGTTCATACCCGCCCAGGGTTGTGGAGGGGACGTAACGAACGCGGACGAAGGGCGCGTTACGTTAGGAGGTTAGTTTAAACAGTACGGAATATGCAAGCGTAGAAGAAGGTATTCTCTACTCAAAACTCTGGTAGAGACTCGAGAAATTTCTTGAAAGTTACCTGGCGTAAAGTGTATTAGTGGTGAAATAAAGTCGATTTAAGTAGCGAGTGACTTTTAATCGGTGGCGACGGACGCAAAACTAACTCATACAGTCCACTACTCTACCCCCTCGCTTTTTGTGTCCACATTAACTAGAGATTTATTTCCTAGCTGGTAGCTGAACTTGCTTTAAATAAAAAAACTGATTGGAAAAGTGCACTGATTTACAACCCTTGGTTCTGTAGACCTCACTAACCAATATTTAAGATACTGTCGATTATATAAAATTTACTTCAATTTTAAGCCCTTTTGTCATATTAGGAGGTCACTTTTCGATTAATAAGCGGAGTAACTTTGTACTCTTTGTAAGGAGGCATGTCTCAAGACAAAAATTTAATGTAAATGTGCACTAATGCTTGCAATATATTACATTTAATAAATTTTAAACTTTTTTAAGAGCCTAGTGGAAACATGAAATCAAATTTAAGGTAATAACGTGACGAAATACCCAAGTTATTAGCCAACACGTTAGGTTCATTAATTGGGTTTAATTCAAGGCACTGTACATAATTAATTAGTTCGTTGGTAGGGTTTCTTTTAATTTTGGTGGGTTTCTGAGACTCGTTTTTGAATTTTATTGGAGGTTAATGACGATATTACTTCTATTTCCATTTACAATTTTTCATTGAATCCTTTTTCAACTCACTTACAACCTAAATTTTCCAAAACGTTTCCATGCGAATTTTTTCCGGGCGAGGTTCCCTCAAACGGTGTTTAAGGTGTTAACACTATTTTCTGCTTGTTCCCCACATCCCATCAAATTTGGAAATTGACGCCACAAGGGATACTTAACAAGAATTCCCCTCACAAACACCACCACCACACGAAATCCTGTGGCAACGACCTTTTTACCTGCCGCTATCGATCCTGCCGCAGGAGCTTTTGCAAAAGAAGGAAGCAATGCCTCAAAGTCAATCAGGATGGCGACACGACGATGCGACACGTACGGTTTTTCATTTATTAGTATTCACGCGAGTTATATTTTTGAGAAGTGACGAAAATATATGGCGAGGGATTTTTCGTGGCGCCAATATTCTTAGCAATAGCAAGGAATAACAATAAACCTTTTTCCTATTTGTTGTATTCCTATTCCTATTGAGTACCTCAATTGCTGTAATTGGTCCCGTGGTTTTTTTGCATATATATAGGGAAACAAGTATATATCTATGCAGATGTTTCGTGCAGTTTTATCTATCTATCTCTATATAATTCATTTCCAATTCTCAAACATTTTGTATTCAACTTTTATTGGAAATATACTATGTGAGGCTCTTCCATTATTGTGTTATAAAGTCGTTAGGAGTAATGGATCGGAATACATTCTGGGCCGCTATAAAATAAAAAGCGTACTGGATATGTTTAAATATTCAATCGATAAACGTATCTAATACATAATAAAAACATCCTTATGTGCTTACTTACTCCTCGATTATCTGGAAAATGAAAACTTTGCACGCTGATCCAGGAAAATCCGAAAACCTCGCATTCCCCCTTCCTAGAGGGTGAAGTCAATTTTTCTCTTTTATTTTGAGGTACTTCTCGAATAGCTCAAGATTGTAAATTTTGAACGGTTATACCTAAGCCTTAGGCCTAAGCCTTAGGGTCTTAGGGCTTCGAGTGGATCGAAAAAGTTAAGAATCCCGAATTTCTCTTTCCGATGGGGTGAAATTTATTTTAAGCTTGACTTCTAGCTCAAGCTCCCAGATGGTACCCAAAAGTAGGGATGAAATTTACTTCACATGCCCGAATAATCAGAAAAATAAGCTTGCCACGCTTTTAGCTTGGACACCAAGATATCTAATGAAAATACTGAACCCCCAATTTCCTCTTTCCATTCAGGCGAAAAATGGAAGAAAACTTTATTTAACGATATCAAATAGCTAAAAATTTCAACTTCACACGCTTATAACTTGGACTCTAAAATGGTTCAGAAAAGTGCTATAATTAATTTTCCTCTTTCCGACGAGGTGAAAGTCTCCTATTTTAAAAAGATAGCACTTCACCTACCGAGAGGGTGGGAAATGGGGTAAAGTTCATGCGATACTTACTAATTAGCAAGGCATTGGAAACTTGACATGGTCTAGAAAAATCCGACAATTACGAATTAGCAAAGCCGCGATTAAATCGCCTTGTCATCATTTAAAATTGAGTAATGCCAAGTCCAATGATTATTTTTGATAAGAATTTTGCCTGTAAAGTATAAAATAACGTTTTCATTTATTACTGGTATTAACCTTATAATATGTGAGTTGCTCCATTAACGACTTTGTAATGGAATATTAAAGTCTTCATATTTCCATAAATACATCTCATTTACAATTCCGCTTACAATTTAATGACCCTTTTGTTGTTTTTAATGCGTATCTCTTTTATAATCACGCGTATCTTCTACGCGTCGAGAGCCTCATAAAGTCTTACTTTATTTTATCTCTATCCTCTCGACGGTTTATAAACGTCTCAGTTGACATGACTAATTAATATAAATTATTCCTTTTACTAATTACTCGAATCCAGGAAGTAGCATGTCAGACGATAAGATTTTGAGAAAACGTTATGAGGAAAATATCAGGTTATTGACTAAAATTTAGCAGGAAATTAGCCTAGTGTTTCATAAAAAGTGAATTAAAGTTCATACTTGGAACTTCTCTCGTTAATTCGTCGAGATACTTGTTCTTGGCGTCACAAACTCGTGTGAAAATCCTCGAAAATTGCGTAAAACTTCTTATTGAATAAAAAAGTTCCCCGAGGCTTATCTTAAAAGTTCTATCGCACGTTGAATAACAGCTACCATAACACGTCCGTTGAATTACGATGACAGACCGTCTCTCCCAGGTCTCCGACTTGGACTGTTCGTTATTCCCTTCGGGTCGATTTAGTTCGAAATAAATCAAAGCAGATAAGATCCGGTCCGGCGTAAAGGGGTCGATAAATTAGTCGAAAATGCCAAGAATAGTGGAAAATATTTTCGGGGGCTTTTTTTGTAAAATTTCGCCAATTTTTGTCCTGAAACGACGCTAAGCCCACGAATTATAGTGTCCTAAATCCATGAAAAATTGCATGTTACTTATTACTATTCAATTTAGAGAAAAAAGTCTACAGATATAACCAAAACCACCATAGCTTTTTGTAAACGAAAGATGCTGCTCCATTTGCTAATTTTCGTAGAGTCCTTCAGCTTCTAAAAGTGATTAAGCATCGTGTGATAAGTTCTGAAATATTTTCTGGCGAGAATTGTCTGCAAAATAACTGGCGTCTTTTACCCATCAACCCATCTCATCAAAACAGGTTAAATTGTAAGAGAAATCGCCAGGGTTAACCACTGTGTGTTCCATATGTAAAATTAACATTGACGAGTTGAAATGCAGATCTTTTTAAGAGCACGAAAAAACATTTGCCTTACTTTCACCAGCGGATTCAGAAATAGAAGTCATATTCCATTTGGAAAACCACTTGTGGTCTACGATGTGTTTCGATTTTGATAGATTTCCACAGGAGGATCTTAGAGGGGTTGAAATCTCTACATTTTAATGCTATTAAGTTAACACTTTCAAACTTAATAAGTAATTAGCACAGATGTTGAGGTGTACTTGGCTAATAGTCAATTTTGTTAGTAAAATATTATGCTGAATGTTATACTTTGGTATCAACTTGATGTGGAAAAGGCTGCCATCGTTCTGATTGGGTATACTGGTATTGCAATTTCTCGTGAAATTAAATATACGATATTCTTTGCTATCCGATACTACGAAAGTTTCACTTAAAATAATTGTGTCTAACGCTATTTAAGTCGTTTCCAGAAAGTGCAAAAGTGCAAGAAAATTCGTACACTGCACTTGAAATACACTTGTTATTGCTAATGACGCCGTTTCGTCTATTCATAGCTCTACAATAGTGTTTTGTGAAGCTTAAAGTTCTTCAATCTGTGGTCAAGTTTTGTGGAACTGCTAAACTGCCTGGTGCTATCGGTAAAACTCTGCTTTATCAATTTTAATAAGAACCTCTTAGCATACCCGTCTGTGGATAAAACGACGTAGGAGTAGAATAACCTCTTTACTTTAGCGAGGTGGTTATCTGACAAATTCCTCTCGAGTGTAACTGTATTTCCTCGCTGCATCCCGGATATGAACGGAATGCGTTTACCTGACTTAAGTACACCCTCGAATTACTTTTTAAATCGTTCGGGGGATTAAGACCGCCCTCTGCGATAAGTTTCGAAAATCCGTTTCGAGAAACTTCACTGCGGCTCTAGAGGGAGAGACCAAAAAAAATCGGAACTTGAAACTCGCACATCTGTCATGTTCTCCCCTGTAGGACGTAATTAGGTGTTCTTTTTAAAATCGATTTGACGCCTCTGACAGCTTCGACACTCCAGTTTCTCGCCTCCCCGTTTGTTCCCTCTTTTGTGCTCGCTCCCCTATCGGCGCGGCGTGGTATCCTACAAGGGATTACTTTCCGTCGCGGAAAACGTCCTGTTAATTTTTATTTCCATTTGGACGATTAACAGTGAAGTTATTCCCACACACACACACGCACGGACTCGAAAATCCATTATCCGCTCTGCTACCTACTCTAATTAGTTTATCTTTTATTCTCGTACACCTTAATGAATATATCACATTCAGGTTAGTTCCCTTGAAGGCAACAAAAAAGTGACCCCGTAAAGTGAGCAATATAATCTTGACTCATAATAATGTGAGAGCATTCCATGCTCCTAAATGCCGATGAGTTGAAAAATAACCGCATCATTCCATTGGTGTGCGCGAATCGCTCCAATTTTAATAAAGCTGACGTACTTAAGAAGTTAAACCAGAATCCCGTAGAGAAACTTTGGTATTTAAAATGTTATCATGCTATTCCACCGACAACTCTTTCGTGTTTTAAAAGCTTAATTAGATTCTACATTTTTAGTCTGTTTCGGTTAGAAGTCTCATTAAGTTTGAAGTACTCTTCTTTAAACCGTCGAAAGCTTTCCATTGAATTCATCGCAATGCTCCCCCAACGGCCTATTCAAAAAATAAGGCTCTTAGTTAATGACTTCGATTTAACCAATTTCGGGGCTTTTATGAGGAAGTGCGTTTTTAAACTAGATTTATAGCACCGTGAAGACAGGCACTTTTGTAATTGAAGTAGAAAAATTGAATGAAATTGAATTATACTGCGCAAACTCTCCAACGACTAAGCTGTGCTCCTTCTACAACAATGAGGTTGTCAGTGGATTTCCTTTAATTCAACCAGTTATGAGAAAAACTCATGCATAATTTTGTTAACTAAATGTATAATACTGTGTAAGGTAAAAGGTAGTAATTAGTAGTTGTTCAATTCCATAAAACTACTCCATTCATTTTACAATAAGATTAAGAAAACAAAGAGATTATTTCACTTTATCATAATAACTTTTATTCTTCTTTTAGACAAATAGATGCATTTGTATAGAAGTAGTCAATAAGTAATGAATTAATGCTACTAAAATTAACGATATTCAATACGAGCTCTTCTAGCAGATCCTGCTTCAACTTCTCAAAATTATGTATGCTTAACGAATTTTTAACGTTTTGAGATAGTTTATTATAAAGCCATGTCCAATCACAGAAAAGAACATCATTATTTGAAAATGATCCATAGAAAAGTTATTTCTGTTGTTTGGTATCAATTTTATGTATTCTACTGTTTATTTTAAAATAGTAAACATTTAAATAAAAACACAAACTTCAAAAATGTACAAACAAGGTAACCTTAATATTAAATTTTTATAAATCGTCTTTGCAATTACTGGTTGATGGGACTCCTGCCACATTCCGAATCAATTTATTCTGCGAAATAAGTACCTTGAGAAAAATGAGAAGGCATTTTCCAAAACCAAATGCCATAACTCATCATATATCGTATTAAGTGCTCCTTGTCCACAATAGACCTCAAATTTCCACACAAAATTAATTTGAGTCATTGAAAACATTGTAAACATAAATATCGAACTTTTACTTAAGAAACATTTTCCAATTGTACATCATTACATACCATTTATACAAATTAGAAAGAAGTTAGTTACTAATAATTTCCAGTATTGATTCAGATTTATCACTAACAATTACCGACGTATTAACTACATATGATGTTAGATGAGCTACTGAACTGATTGAACTTATATCATTGACACATAATAAAAACAAAATTGGCCCCAACGTTGACCCTTGCGGTATCCCAATATTTGTATTAAGGTAATACATTATTTTTTTTTGGATCGTTTGTTTATTTCAATAAGCCTTACATATTGACTACATCCATGTAGAAATTACTTAACCCAGTTAAGTACTCCTGTTTCATTTCGTATCCCTAGCTTGATAAGTTTAATAAGTTATCTATTAAGGATAGATATATCTATTAAGATATATCTAGTTATTTATCTATCTTTACCATAGTCACAAAATATTCCTAAATGACACGCACCTATGTCCAATAAATTCGTCAAAATTTTATACGATGAATGAGTTGCGTTATTAGTACATTTTTAATTCCATTAATTATGTTATTTTGGTATAGATAACCATTAAGCCTTCCAAGATATGCAGATTTAAATACCTTATAAAATATTAAGGGCATAATTACAGGTAGTTATTTTTTTTCGATCACCACGTTTGAAGACTGGTACTTTTTCGCCTTTTATTTAGATTAAAACTACCATTAGAAAAAGGTGAATTTTTTTTAGAAAAAAGTAAAATTGAGGTAACATCATCCAATCCACGTGATTTTTATATTGAGAACAAGGTCAGAAATTTCTCCGTGATCAAGATAATACATTCACTCGTTGTTTTGGGAAGGTATAAACTTTGTTCTTAGTTTGACCAAAAAATAATACAAAAACATAGCATAGTTTACAGAGTGTTGGATGCTAGAGAAATGCAATAATTGCCATTAAATTTTTCATTTAAAAGAATTTCAAACGAGTTCATCTCATTACCACTTTCAGTTAAGGAGTCATCCTAATAAGACCAAAACGTCTGGGCCCTGCACATTTATCCTTCAGGCCTTTAATCCTTATACCGTTTAACCCTAAATCTAGTGCCCAAAGCCAGTTGCCTGTTGCTGTCTCATACTAGAATAACAGTTTGTACTTTATACTACACTTTATTAAAACTACTCACTTATTTGTCAATCAAAGGCTGAATTCACTCGTTTCGTATCACTCCGTGGGTTCTCCACCGAATTTCCTGCTCCAAAATCTGGCAAGTTTTCCTAATTCCCTCGGGACTCTTTTCGCGAAACTTCCACGCATCCACACACGCCACTGGTATCGATTTCACCCTGAAGTAGCGCCATTCAGGTAAAACTCGTCTGTCCTCGTCTGTGCTTGTTCGTAGTGTAGATGACCGCACACCATCGTGGGAGAAAACCGAAGAGCCGACCGCGCGTGAGTGTGCGAGAGGCATCCAGAGGATATGAATGTTTTAACGCCCCTAATTAATAATTACCCCTTTTTCCGAGGGATAAAGGGTCAAAGTCGCTGTACCCATCTGAGTCGATCGGTAAAAGGGATGGAATTTTTCGTTGAAGGGCAGATTTCGGAGTTGTGGAGTATGGGCTGGTTGCTCAGGACGTTCCAAAATTATTTTAATTTATCATAAGAGTGCCTAGAAGGCGAGGAGGTATTAATTGTATGATTGGAATTTTTTTAAAGCAAGTGATAAGTTTTGTACATTTCTGACTAATGACTCGAGAAAACTGCAGAAAATTTCGATGAATCACACTTTTTACGAAACCACATAACATGCCTATGAACGTAGCAAAACTTGCGAATTGTGAATATCAACACTTCAACTACGATTGAGTAAATAAGCTATTGCTTTATTACCATTAAAACAAGAGTTTCCTGAACAGAGCAAAAATACGAAGCAAATTGGAAAATACAAAGCAAATAGAAGAGCATTGGGAAGGAAACGATGAGACCAAAGGATGAGAAATTTACGTGACCATATAAATGACGCCACGAGTCTCATTAGACTAGTGCAAAACAAAGGAAAATACCAAATGATCATAGCCAACCTCGATTGAAGAGAAGGCAACATAAGAAGAAGAATAAATCACAGAAAACTAACATAACGTTCAGAAAATGCAGAAATATCCATTGTTATATTTTCGTTAATATAATATATACGAGTACTTACGTATATACAAATTTAAACAGACGTATAGTACAACAAAAACATCCAACATTCTACTACCTATAAAAATTTACAAAAATACACTCTGCATCATTTTCCCATCCAGACAAAAGAAAAATCACAAGGTATTCAAATATCAAACAAAAATAAAACATAATTTAAAACTTTACATAACAATTCTTCTCCCTTCTAATTTTATTGTTTTCCTCAAGTATTTTTGACAAATTAATTTTACTCAGGATAAGAAATGATCGTAGAAAGCTTCTCTATCATACAAATGATGTGTAAATATCTTTTGGAGTACAATTTTAAATCATTGAATTTGTCATCGATCGAGCTAATTCCTGCATTCATTAAAATAAATCTACTTGGTATTTAAAAGGACAGGCATTTGTTGACTTGCACTATATTTTGCGGTCTTGTAAACAGAAGTAGAATATAATGACTGAATCTTATAGACATTTATATGTTTATTCAATAATTATCACCATTTATTTACCGTTTATTGTGAATAATTAAATAAACAAAATACATACACATTTAAATTATATCACCTAGAAGAAATTTTTTGAGATTTTTTTTCGTGAAGCCATTTCGGATGATCGACTCTCTTTTGAGTATACATTGGTTCATTTGTGTTGAATATTGATATTTTGTTAATGTTACAAAGTGACTAATCATTGTGGCACCTTCATTACTTATGTGTGGTACACAAGTTATGTTTACAAAATACATGTAATTGTAACTAATATGACATATTTACACTACCCATATATACTTTTTATGTCCAGTTTGTATGTATTGTATACACTTAGTCATATGTATAAACTACATACATTTGAAGTTGATGCATATGTATAAACTACTCTTTCTGTATGCATACTGCATCTATGCATTTATGCTGAGTATGTATCTATAGTTAACAGGACATTCGAAGAAGAAGTTTAGAAGAAGAAATTTAGAAATAGAGCTTCCCCAAAGAAATTATATATCTAACCTAGTGGTATTTGTCTGAAATTCTCTGAAAAAGTCTTCAGGTCTTATCTCAAAAAACACTAAATATATTAAAATTACCACCAAATCTTTGTATCAGTGTACAGAAGGTCACAATCTTTAACACATGTAAATTGGTAAGGAAATTTATAAAGTGAAATCTAAACATAACATAATCCTAGCACATCATCTTTTTGGGCCACCATATAGGCCGATTAATCACCCATGCATCGATACCAGTCGAGAATAAGAGTAAGCAATAATAATTCAATATAATAATAAATATCGTGAAATGTAGTCGTAGTTTTGAATCGGTTGGTGTCAGTTGATCATCCGAAATAAAGTCGTTATGTTTAAGTCCGTGTTGTCCGTATTTATTTTATTCATGTGTATTCTAGGCTATAGTGTATGAAGTAAATGGAAGTAGGAAGTCTTTTCCTTGTACTGAGAAAACATTCCGTTTTAAATTTTGTTTTTAATAACGTTTGTGGAATTGGAAAGTTCCATATGACCACCACTTTTTGGAATAAACGTAAAAATAGGAATTATCGACTAATTACGATTTGATAAACTTCCGAAAGCGTATCGAGAGCCATAGCATTATCTCGGATAAATCATGGATCTATGAAGAACTGCATATTTTCCCTATCTGTAACAGTCGATATGTACCGACAATCGAACGATAATGAGGCTCGGTCGTATTTGTTTGAGTATCCATTCCATATGTCTCCAGACCCATCGATCAAATATAAACAGATAAAATCAGTCTTTTAATATTAGTTTGCCAACTACCGGCTGTTATCATAATATCAACACCTATCAAAATAGAATTATTATTGGAAATTTGTTCTGTAAACAGGAAAAAAGTGTATATATGTACATATTTCAACTCAGTACAATATTTCAGTACAACTTTCAGTTACGAGTTATGACACTTCTATTGTATTTAAATTTCTCGCATTGTTTGGATAAGAGTGTGAAATCTTAAATTCTGAGGGATTCACAAACTTGGTGAAATGTAATGAAATTTTTTAAGTTCTATTAATATCGCAGTAATCTAATAAGATTGTTTAAAATTTGTGTAAATCTTTAACTACTTGAGATTTTATGATCATTGTAATATTGCCAACTGCGCGACAGAAATTGTGAAACTTGGTCTAATTTCATAAATAAGGCGTATTATCGTGTAAATATTATTAATTTGTAAGCTTATTGTTTAACTTTACCGAATTGTAAAATAAATCGTGCCGCCCAGAGCGAAGTACAGAACAAAATTACAAATAAATAACATAAAGGAAACATACAAAGTAATTTTTGTAGTAAAATGGTATATTGTACCGTAAAAATACGAGACACGATTATTTTCTCAGGTGTATCCCCATAAAATTCCCCATTCGACTAAAGACATCTGTGAAAGATAAACTTACGAGACATTCCAAATAAACAAATTCATCCTGAAGTGTCAAAAACATAAGGTAAATAAGTAAGTAAAAATACACACACTTCTAGTTATATTGTCTGCTGCGTTGTATAAACATTCAGCGTGACTTTAGAGGAAAAAATTCTAATGCCGGACGATGAGGCGCAGGAGCTTTTTACCCACCCGTACATGGGAAATCAAATGCATTTTCTGAAAATCCAATTCCTGCCGTTTTCATGTGTCATTCACCTCGCGAGTAATAAAAAGTACAAAGTTTAGACTATTCCTCGTAAAAGTGCAAATTGGTCAGGCGCTAAAGTGTTAATTTGTACTGCAGCTTACGAGGAATTGATATGTGCTTCTATTTTCCAGTGACAATCCCAAGCCCGAGAGGCGATAATTGATAAGGTTTTTTTTCGTGTTTACGCATCGATAACGCGTCGAATTTGATGTTCGTTAAGATCCCGCCACCGTATTTATTAATTTATTGCTCAGAATACTTTTACGCGTGTAATCATGCGATAAAGGACGGATTTTCTGGATGAGAGAGTTATTTTTATGTGATATTCAAAAAAATATGATGAGAATTGTTTCAATACAAAACAAAACAAAGTGAAATTCAAAAAAGATGATGAGAATTGTTAAAGTAAAAAATAAAATAAAATAAAGCAAGCGAAAAATTACGGCAGATTGATCCAACTTTAAATTTTTGGCTGAAATGACATCGAAAACTGAATTATATTAGGTTTTTGAATACATATTTGCTCATAAATGTATCTCAAGCTACTTATATAGATTCCCTAAGCTCTCTATAGCATATCAGAACTTTCGACTTTCTCCAGAACTGTGCAACTCTTCATAAACCCCATCTGTATCCTTCAAATACTGTATCAAGACTGGGATAAGTTGCTTGGGGTATCGCCATTTTTTTTTAAAAATATTCAGGATTACTGAACTCACTATGAATTATCTTCAACTATCTAAACTTCTCAGGTAAATATTGTAATTTTCCTTTTTCCGTTCCAAGAATGATTAATGTTCCAGCAGGATACCTAAATTTAAACCATTAGGTTTGCCTGACTCTTCTCACGTATTATTTTAGACTACATAAGTTTAAAATATGCCGTTTACTTCTTTAAAAGTTGGCTCGAAACTGCGGCAGGTTAACTAGAATATCATCAAATTTCTGTTGCTTCAACTCAAGTTGCTTCGAGTTATCTATAATGCTTTCAAGCTATCTTAAATTTGGAATGCCTAAGCATAACAGGAGCGATGAGAACAACCCCTTCTGCTACCCTGGAGGTGATACTTGACCTTTTTCTTCAAATTATTTTAAGATCCCTGTACTTTCAAGCTGTCTTAAATCTTGAAATTTTGCTTATCTTGGCTCAAAAGTTATCAAAGTATTAACAGGATTTTTGGGTCCAAATCATCAACGTTGTGCGATTTTCCTTTGGACATTTTAGGCTACCTTTTAATTCTTGACTAAACTGCGATAAGTTAATATTGCGACTTTCCAACTTTCTCTTTATATGCTTTTAAAGTTTATCGAAAAAGCAGTTTTAAGTTCCTTTGAGCCTTCTAGTGTGTTGAAGCTGCCTTAAGTTCAGAATTCTTAAGTTCAGTTTTTAAGGTTGCGCGACTTCTCTATGCAATAGTGTAGGTTGATTATTTTTTGGAAGGAACCTTTCTTATGGGTGGTTACGCGTTAAGGAATAATTCATTAAAAAAGCGTCACGAGACGAGACGAAAGTGAATTTAATATTTCTTCTTTTTCACATGGCGCTCTTCTCTGATGCCCGTTTCTCTTTCGCTCTTCTTTTCTTTTTTGTATTTTTCTATCTTTTCTTTAAAATTCCCAAGCAGCTGACATTGTCAGATCTTAGCTCTAAACTGCTACTGATTAATTAATAGCTATTAGTTCCTTTATTAATATGTGGTTAATTGAGGTTTATTGAGTTTTCTATAAATTATTTTTGACTATTGACTGTATTTCCATTCTAAATTAACTCCATTGGGCCTATTTTTGACTAGATAAATTATTTTTCTTTAAGTTCCTTGAGTCATATCGGGCGCTCTTAAATTACTTTGAGTTTCAACATATTTCTTTTGTCGCCATAGAAATCATCAAAGTTATTAAAGATTCTTAAGTTGACATACCGTGAAGGGTTTTTAATTGTTCTTAACACATTGTTTAGGCTGCTTAATTGTAAATAAGCTACTTCAGTTTTATTTAAATATTGTTCGTGTTAAACGCTTTTAGGGTTTATTGAATTTACTACAAATTATCTCAAGTTGCCTAGAGCTTTCCTAATTTTCCTTGGGTCATCTAAATGCTTTTAGGCAACCTTAACTCTTCAAATTCACATTTTGCCGTCCCACAGATTATTAAAATTTCATAAAAATTCCACTCTGTAAGGTAAAACCATTAATATCCAATTATTCTCTACTCTAGGTTAATCTCTCAGCTACTCAAAACCATTTCCAACCTCTCTGATAGTCCCTAAAAGCCTAGCTTCTAGCATTACCTACATCATTCTTAATAAAGATTATTCAGCAATTGTATATGAAATCTTCGTATATATTAAGAAAAAATCGTCTGTAGCCTATTGGATTCCAAAGAAACAAGACATCCTTCAAAATTAAAATTTTTTCGCCGTTTGAACGACCAGACATTCCACTGCGACTTTTAAGGCTTTAAGTACTGCATACGTTCCTTCCTCTTATGCTTTTAGCGGCGATTAATTAGGACGGCACTAACGCCAACGTTATAAACCATTTCTCTCTCATACTTATAAACTCTTCAACGGATGAGTGTCATTAATAATGTCATCACACGGTATCTGTTCGCTGTCTATTCGCAGACCTCGTTATTTGATGCAACCCAAACGCACTTTTTCACGTTTACTAACCAAGAGGAAGACGAAATCGCTTACAGAAAATGAACACACTTATATAACTTAAATAACAGTAAAGTAACTTAAATAACTTATGTCCAAAGGAAACTCTTCACAACAGTTCGAAGGCCTTGTTCCGCGGATTATGAGAAAAAGTTGATTTACTGTCCGATTAGCCTGATTTACTTTTATGTGTTATTTTATTACTGGAGGTATACAGAATAGGTTTACTCCACATCCCGGATGTTTAGTGTTAAATCCTATTTCCGCAATAAAATTCAAATTATTTACAAATACTACAAATGTATCGTGCGAGAATTAAGAATCATTTCCCTTCGTCTTGCGTTTTTATTTGTAATGCATCACAGGTTTTAAATATTAAATACTGTACGTTCAGAAAAATGTGCGATAGCTATGAACAAAAGAATTCAAATAATAGCTTAAATTTCTCAAGGTAGGCGTGTATTTGAATTATATCGTGTATAGTGTAAAGTCTTTAACAAATAATTTGAATAAGCACACTGTGCAAACTTTCCAGGGAAAACTTTGGATCCGTCGTTGAATCGGCGTAACTTGACAAGTTTGAAAATCCCGACACGCGGGAATGTAATAAAAGGGATTTTTCGGCGTTTGGAAAGTTTATCAATTATTCAGGAGAGATTTGTAAAGTTTCGAAAGGTCGATATGGACTTGGAGAGGTTTCGCATCACTTTTAAGCTTTTTGGCTTTAAATAGCCGTAAAAAAAGCTCTTTTGGTAGATAAAATTTAACAGCAGACGGACTAAAAAACTTTATTTAGAATGTATCAAAGATGAACCCAAAATCTAGACAAATCTGAGCTTTTTGGTTTTTTAAACAATGAAGATTAAAAAAAAACAGGTCGTTTTCCCGTTTTTTCACCATAGCGTGAAAATTATTGACGGAAGTGTAATACGTTATATAGACGATTTGTAGAAAAATAAAAGACCTTCAAAATGAGCGTTTATAAAAGGTGATCGGAGAATTTTTCACCGAGAAAACTTGGGAAAACCGCTAAAATGGACCCTTTTTCAAAAATTCACAGCTTTGTCCCGTTTAAAGCTGAAGCGCTAATTTTACGTGAAATGTTAGGTTATTAAGTCTACTTTAAGCATGCAAAAGTTCGATGCTATCGTATGAATAGTTTTTGCATAATTACGTTATTAACATTATACACCGAAATTTTGCAAAATTCGACGGGTGGTGGGCACAATCATATTGTTTTATGCCGCTTGAAGCATATAACAATCGAAGATAGTCAAGTTGTAGGTTTTCATGTCCTCTTTCAAATACCTTTTGAAAAATTGAAATCGTCCCATATCAGTTAATAATATGCCAAATTTTGCAAGAATTTGGTGTATATTGTTTATAACGTAATTGTACAAAAATTATTTATCCGACAGCATCCAATTTTTGCAGGCTTAAAGTAGACATAATAGCCTAACATTTCACGAAAAATTAGTGCTTCAGCTTTAAACGGGGCAAAGCTGTGAATCTGTGAAAAACGGTCTATTTTAACGGTTTTTCCAAGTTTTCTCGGTGAAAAATTCTCCGATCACCTTTTAAAACAGCTCATTTTGAAGGTCTTTTAATTCTCTATAAATCGTCCATACAACGTATTACATTTCCGTCGATAATTTTCACGCTATGGTGAAGAAACGGAAAAACGACCTGTTTTTTTAAATTTTTATTGTTTAAAAAAAGCGCAAAAGCCCAGATTTGTCTAGATTTTGGATTTTTATCATCTTTGACCTATTTTAAACAAAGTTTTTTGGTCCGTTTGCTGTTAAATTTTATCTACCAAAAAAAAAACTATAAACTGAGCTAAAAGGAATTAGCCGAATAAATCAATATAATTTTAACAAATTTACTGACTAATCATGGTTACGAAACGTATCGCGTTATCGAATTTTTTTAATTATCCCAGTTTGCATGTCAATTATTGATGTACTCACTCATGATATCGCGATTGTCAATCTAGCGATATAAAGAAGATGGAGTTAATACATGTCCTATTGTAGATTTATCTAATTGATCACCACCATCTTAATCGAAATCGCGACAAGAGGAAATCCGCCTTTAAGTAGTTGTTTTATTTTTTCCCGGTTGATTTAAAAATTATTTTGTGACAATTGAAAACCTCCACACCTCCAACGCCTCCGCCGGAATCAAAACAAACTCTTCCCGGCTTAAGGAAATCCGCGATCGTCCACTCCTCGTACTAGCTAATAAACCGTTCTAATTTATTACCGATCTTAAGATCGTGTACACTTTACGCGAAACCGATGTAACAGGAAAAAAAAACATTCAATATTTTCGTAGAATACGCGTGTTATTCTGTCCTTCTGGCGATAGATTTAACTGTAATAATCTCTGATGTTAACCGTGTTTACCGGCAGGAAATTACGTTTTCTTCAACAGTTGTGATTAAAACTCGTCCGTTCGAATCCGTACAAAATGGTGAAAATAGAAAGGGAATTGACTGGCGAATTCGTTCAAGTGAAACGTAGAATTTATTAGAAGTAAACAACAATTGACAAGTGTAAAAGTTCGTGGTGAACCATCTTAGTACTTAATTAACGCTTCGTGTAAAACATGCGCCAGCATAACCTGAAGTTAGTAATAACGACAATTATGTATTTATTTATTTACCAGTTACACGCAATGACAAATAAAAACACTTACCTAATTGTCAAATTGTACTAAATTCTATAAATAAATGGAATTAAGTGGTTTAACGGTTGTTGCTGTTTTTATATAGTAACTAGCAATTATTTATAACATGATTTTAATTGGGGTAATTTGCTTGAATTTTTTGTTCAACGTAGTTATTTTTCTTTAATTATAGGTTACAAAATACACATACTACGTATTTTCCCACTACTTTTGGGTGCAGAACTTCTTACTTCTTTCGTTGATTTTTTTGGAAGTAGGTAATATTACCAATTAAATCGGAGAGCAATAAGGTTGTGCGTCGTTGACAGAAATTTTTTTAAAGCAGCTGCACCGATGATAAGGAAGCAATAAAAGCAAATTGTAATTGAAAGACGATTATATACAAGTATAAATCAGACTAATAATTAATCTTTATCGGAAACAGTAATGAATGTACCATATTGTTTTCAACTTTCTTTGTTAGGTTCCGTTTGTGCATTTGTTTTTTGATCGAATAAAATCGAATTAATAACTGATAACGGGAGCAGTGGATATGTCAATTGTTAGCAGACGTAAGAAGCATAAAATAGTTTTAGTACTTGCAATTGCTAGTAAAAACGTGAAAACAGTGTCATATCTGTTCATTTTTTTTGCCATAAATGTCGTAATCGCCGTAATTAACAATCCTATTACTAACGCCTTCTAGATTTACTTTATCACTAGGCCTAGTGATTTACCACTTCTTCTGAACCTTTTAATTCGTTCAACTTCAGGGATGCATAGATTTACCATTTCCTTATATTTATGTTTCTTCCTTCATCGATCATCGTCGTTATCATCTTGTTTTTCATCGTTTTCTCCATTATTGTGTCGTGGTGTTTCATCTGTTTGTCTGTTGGCAACACTGCCTACAACGAACCCTAATATTTTGAGTCCCAAAATTTGGAAAATTTTGAAATTCATTTGAACTGTTCTCAAAGTAATGGTGAATATACTCTATATTTTAGCGTCTAGTAGGTTACTTTCACAAAGTAATGGACAACTGTGATGAATTGCGCTTAGTAAAAATAACTTGTAATTGTAATGTACTGCCTCAGCATACCAAACAATCAGCTCCCAGGCATTTCTATTGATTTGGAATGAAATGGCAATGGCCGCCATTTCGGGTCAAAGCTCAGGGCCGAATTAACAAAAATATATTATTGAACACAGAGTAGAACTTTATATAAATGATATACTGTGAATTTGTGGTGAAGTAATCCGATTTTCAAAATCCTAGGTAGAATCCGATTATCAATCCTGACTATACCCGCATTCATATCGAAATCGGCTGGCTATATCGAGTGATAATGCTAAATCCAGCAAAAACGCCTTTTTCCTTATGAATTTTTTTGTGATATTTCTCTCCACGCTTAAAGGCGAGAACATGAATCATTCTGCATAATTCAATGCGTTTAGTGGTATTAGCCAATAGGAGTCGTTGTTTCGGATAGGTTCACATTTACAGATCTGCAAATTTTTGTATCTTTTGCCACACTAAAACTACTGTTTTCCTGTATTGCTAGATGTGTCCCATTTACTTTACATTAGTTTTCTTAATTGTTAACCCGCGATTCTTTTGTCCTACAACGCGTCGTTCTTTATTTTTCTGGTTTCTCGTGTAAACCGGATGGTTCTCCAAAATCGACGGCCATTAATTGCTTTACGACTTGCATCGGGTGGATTTTTTTCTGTTTACCCGTTTAACGCCAGCCCGCGTTGCTAAAGGCAATAAACTGGCTACTTTTAGAATTAATAATAAAACGTCAGTTTAGTAACTCGCCGAGCCACACACACGTACACAGGCACGTACAATCTATATAAACGTGTGTACGGAAATCGTGTCGGAATCATGAGTCGTGTAACGGAAATGGATTTTCCATCAAATACAACGAGCGATCGAGAAATAGGCGACAAGCTGGAAATCGATGGGTCGTTGTGAATAAGTCAGATAGACTGAAAAGAGTCGGACCTAACAACAGGAGAAAGGAAAAGTTGACAGCAGTTAGATCGTTGAATTAAAGATCGCTTTTCTACCCCAGTACAAGGTGTCCAGAGAATCTATCGATAAAAGAACGCAAATAGTAGAGGCGATTTGACCAAAATCACCTCATACGAAAATGCTTCCTAAGGGCGGTAACGTTCTTTAAAGACTGTATCCTCACATGCCCATAAGCCTGATGATGGCTACAAGATAGTCGAAACCTATTGCTACAAATACTAAAATCATTAAATAGTTCGTTGAGACTGCGTGTTTTGTTTTGAGAATGTGGACAACCTTCTTGTGTTAGTTTATCTTATCTTCTTTATTATCTGTGGGACGCAAGAAGAGTTTATTCAAATTTCCTGCAAATGAGCCTCTGCAAATACCAGAGTTGGCTTAGAAGAGACAGAACAAATGAATCATGGTAGCGACGTAAATCTTTTAAAAACTTCTCCTCGCCAAAACTCTGTTCCTAATTGTTTTTGATACGTGGAACCTCTTTTTTTGAACGCTCGTTACATGGGGACCTTACGTTCGGCATGTTTACGTTCGGTTCGGAATTTAATCGCCGACTGACTTTTATTGCACGTTTTAAGGGACGTTCAATAAATTTCGGGTAATAAAGACGGCAGTCTTTAAGGCTACCTGGATGTATAATATATTTTGTGACTTTAAGCCGGCGATGATTGGAAACTCCGACGCCGTTCAGGATTAAGTATTGAAATCCATTCGAAACGAGTTATTTATTATTCATGGTTTCAGTAATTCGTTACTGTCTGAAATGATTTCTAATTGTTATAGTTGGTATCCATATAATCAAGACTGGCGTCTTGTCGTAATGGTATTTATCTGAGTTTGTTAAATGATTTACATTTGTTCAATCTATCTAAGTCAAAACTGGGACTGAGAAAGCACCGTCCACATTTGTTAAAATGAAGTAAAGCAGTAAAGCAGATAGAGGCAAGCCTCTCCGTGTAATTGAAGTTGCGCTTGATAAGGTATTACATGCTTAGTGTACCCTCATAGAGGGTCTCTAAACCTAGCGACTCTAAATAAACTCAACTGTTTTGACATGTGGATCTGTAGGACGATATTGAGGATACCTTGGGTGAACAAAATCACTAACATCAAAAGAAAATTATTACATCCATAAAGGAAGGAAATTCCAATAATTTGGACAATAAGGTGGTTAGAGGTATGGTATGCTGCAGCTTATAATCCAAGGAAAGGTCTTGGGCAGAAGAAACATTGGTAGAAGACGTATATCTTGACTACGCGACCCCAGGGAGTGGTTTTGCTGCAATTCAAGTCAATTTCGAGTTAATTTAGTACAATGTCAATTTGCAGCAGTTTTCTCAAAAGTAAAGGTCACCATGGTGAATGCCAGCCTTCGTAACGGAAACGGCAGGTGAAGAAGTAGAGATAATTTATTATCAGTGTCTCTGTACATTTCCTTAAGTGTATTTAAGGTATGGAGGAGCATAGCAAGGTTGTTTCTGGACTTCATTATTCATAAGACCTGAGAATTAAACTCACAATTAAAAAACTGGATAAATAACTAAAGTTTAGTCTTTCCTAACATAACTGGAAAAATGCAAATGTGCTAGCCCATGTTAAAAAATGTTAATTTCTTAAATGCCTATTTTTATAGAATAAGCATTTGTTTATATAGACGATGTCTCTAGATGTAGAGAGAAATTTTAACTTTAATGAGATTATATCAAAATAGCAGGACAAATTGAAATCAGCCTGTGCCAAGAACGATAAAATTGGTGTACGACACCAATACAAGCATTCCTAACCATGCGTAGGAGTAGTGCTAAACAATTTAGATACAACACTGTTTCTCTTAGACCAATACAAATTTATAATTACATACAGATTGTCCTGAAAATTTGTGATTGTAAATTTTTCATAGCTGTGAAAATACTTACAAGATTCGCAATCAGAAATTTTCAGGAAAATCTGTATGAGATTAGGAATTTGTATGGAGTTATAAATCTGTATTGGGTCAGAAGAAATCGTATTATACTTAAAGCAGTGGTACATTAACAACGTTATACATATCTATTTTCTGCTCTTTAGTCTTGTGTGTCTAAAGTTTTGCAACGATATTAATCATCTTGAGAGAGTGTGGCATCTTACTGCTGTTATAACAGGTTTTCCTATAATTTAACGTACAAGTGGTGCAAAATAATTTCTCTACATGACCATCATGTATATCTTCTCATTATGCTACAGCCTTCTTCTGCAATTTACCTTTCTGCTGTTTCTCTGTTTCTACCATAGGCACACATCCTTCGTTAATGCACTCTTGTATCATTCCTTCCTCTCCTATTAAATTACTAGTAAAAAAAACCTGCCAAAGAATAATGCAGTAATGCAAAGAGTAAAACTTTCAATACCATGTACCGTTTTTACATGAGCTGAACGTGTTAAATTTTCTTTATCGTTCGGTTAAATTTCCTCTGTCATGGGGAGATAGTATGCATTAATTCAAGATTGAATTCCCTTCCTTCAAGATTCCTTGAAGCTTGCATGTACAATGTTCCAGTGTCCATTTTGAATTAAAATCAGAATTTTTAATTGTCCTAACATAAGAAACTGAACTGAGGAGCCCGTGAAGCAATCATTGAACTTTAAATATGGGGGGACATACGAGTATGCAATGTTATCTATCCTATAGAAACCCTTTCTGTCAACATGTACCTCAGGATTGGAACATATTTACCATCTGTTGCCCCAACATCACCTGGTAGCTCCGCTTTTTGAAAGAATGCTTTAATATTTGCCCATCGTCGCGGTATGGCCACTTACGAGGTACCGTTTTATGGAAACCGGTAATTATTTTTAAAACCATGTGAATATTGTTGATTTATTCAAATTAAAACGCTCAACAATTGACCTACAAATAATATTTGCATTATAAGTAATTATTACCTAAAAGGTAAATAGTATTTTAAGGAGGGTTCCCAGGACAGTAAGCATCAAGGAAAACTATGAAAATCACGTCTCAGTGACCTACGTTTCCATCCCATATGTCGTATTCAGCACACAGGAATCAAAAACTACGTCTTAATGAGGATTAATTTGTTTTTCAATATACGAGAGTGTTCCAAAGCTACCCATGATAGTTTCATTTACCTTGCAATTTTCTTTGATCTATTGTCTTTTTCGAGCGAAATGATATGACCTATGTAATCATATCCACTTACATTAGAAAGGTGTTATGGTGTTGAAATAAAAACGGAAAGGTAAAATTGTAGGATCAAATGTTGGTAAGGTATCGGTTACATAAAATCCACCGTTCACCGCTTAGAAGTTAATCTAGAAAACATTAGGTCCACGAGAACGAGTCCTCTCTACCTGGATCCAATACATTTCAAGATATTGGTCAACATATGTTGAGAACATCCTTTAGGCGTGAATTTCCTCTAGCGCTTTAAACGAGTATGCAACATACTCCAAAGAACATTTTTTGAATTGTGGTTAACTTCCATAATAATAATTACTGCAGAACTCATGGCTGACTGTACCTTAGTCAAGGATTTTCCAAGGCTCATTGAATGAAATTAAGGAAGATATTTATGCATATTATATGTAATGTGTTTTTACAAAATGATTATGATATAGATTACATAAATAGAAGAGAAGTAGGTATACCATCCCGGTATCCAAATACTTTCTGTACAACCCAGAAGAAGGAGATTCTTGTATAATTAGACAGCAAAGTCTAGCATTATTTGAAAGGAAGATTTTGAAACGAGAAGTTTCCGGAAGATCAAGGAATTTAGAGTTACCAAGCGAAACCATCTTGAGACACATTTAGCTGCTTCACCATTGCTCAGTAAAATCGAACTATATTGGAAAAAGAAAAAGAAATACCAAGGAATGAATGATTTGACGTTGCTGAGCGAAAAGCACTTTGAATCCGAGTTTGGCAGCTTCATCACTGTACCAAATGAACCAAGCAAGTGGATGATTCCACTCTCTGAGAAGAATTGCCTGATCTTAAGGATTTAGCGCTTCCATCATAGAATAACAAAATCGAGCAGTACTGGAAGAAGACAACTTACACTAAAAGTTGTTGCAAGACCAAGAAATGCATAAATACAGTTCGTTTGTGTATTGTTTTAAGTAAATTAAATCAATGTTTTTCCATTTCTATCATATTCTGTGTTGATTTTATTTTTGCGTTGTGTAAATTCCGCTGGATTAAAAACTCGCCACTGCCCGAGTGCAGATCTCTTCCTCGCGGAGTATTAAGCATTCAGTTTGAATAATTGCGTTCTTTAAAACCAATGACGCTAAATGATGATCATTCAGTAGTGTTTATCACATACTCATAACCGACAGTAACGCTCTTTGAATATTTTAATACAAACGTGCACTTTGAGAGACGATTTTACGAGCGAACAGGATGTTAATAAACAAATTTCGCCGACCATTGCTGAAGTTTTGATCTCTTCTTTACAGAAGAGTGAAATTCGATAATTAGTAGTTTTAATTATAGGTTGAAAAACTCTATAAACTTGTAAGTGGAACGATTTTTTTTATATCTCATTTGTTGCGATGTTGATTGAGGGTCGTTAGTGATTGTTTATGTTTAGTCGGTGATTAAACTTAACGGAATTTAAATGGTTCTTTTGATGTCGTATCAGATCGGAGCAGTTGGCATTAATTATAATTCGACTAACTCTAATTTTAAAAATCGTTGGAAATGATAATTGACATCGAAAAGAACGTATCTTCGAAATGATGCGGTTTTTCAAATCATCAAAGAACAAAATATTCTCAGAATAGTCCAAGGAATAACTCCTTAAATTTTTGCCGCTGGTTTACCAAACACCCTATATATTACTCATATTTAATCGTGACTTGAAGTAAATAAATGATTGGAAAGTGATAAGAGAAATATTTTCCCTGATAAAGTTCTAGTTAATAAAGTAACTTCCCCAAAACAAAATTCTTCTTCCAAAAAGCTCACCGATAATTAGAAACTTCAATTACTAGAGGTGATTTTATTTAGCCAAAATAAACTGTACAAAAATGGGTCTTAAGGGAGGCAGAGACCTTTGAAGGTATCATCCTCACTTTTTTTTAAATACCTGTACATTTTGATCAATTCTCTTCACCCTGTATCTTGGAAATAAAGCGGTTTTTCAAAAATCATCAAAGAACAAAATATTCTTAGAGGTTCAAGGAATGACCCCTTAAATTTTTGCCGCACGTTTACCAAACACCCTGTATAGAGTGTTTCAAACGCAGGCTAATATATTTAAAGAAAAATCTGCCTTAAACTATGTCTTATGTGCCCCTTTTCTAAGATGCAATATGTTCAAACTACTGGAACTGTTAGCGTAAGATAAAAATGCATTAATTTCCCAACTCAGATTGTTATAAATAAGCTTACTTGTGGGAATATCATCAAAGGTAATTCCAGAGAGACTACTGGCGAAAATAAACTAAGCCCACTTATATGTAAAACCGTCTTTTGATCTACCAAGAAGACTTGTTAAGTCGGTGGAGCGTCTTAGAAATATTTATGAAAAGAAGGTTAAAAAATAAATTAAACTCAAGTTACCTCAAATAACTAAACAGTTTGGGATGTCTTAATTCTTTCAATCGTTCAAGGAATCACTTTTTACATATTAACGTAAAACTGTAGTAACATTAAATATGCCCATTCCTTCGCCAAAACATAGAAACTACCTAATTTAACCTGAACCTAAAGTTAAATCTAAGTTTCTTGCGCATTAGATTTATTATTGAGTCGTGTCATGCCATTAGCAGCTATAATCATTATAATTATAAAAAAGTTGTTTAGTAAATAATATGGAATTACCCAGCGACTATTTATTATGTCTATTAGAAATTTCGCAAGGTAAATTTGTGCGGCATTCACCAAAACCGCTCGTACTGTTTCATCGGTTGATTAAAAACCAGTTCTCTCATTAATAGAAATTTCCCATACTAACCGCTATCATTTATGGACTTCTTTAGAGTCGGAGGTGTAATAACGAAAGATAAAAGTTCAAAAAAGCCGTCATTAAAAGCCCAGCGTTCACTTAACTTCCCACACGTATACACACACAGAATCGATCAAACGTAACCATAAGTTTCATAATAATAATTTCAGCGTTTCGAATTCTGTTTATTTCTCTCGGCGTGTAAAAAATCCCAAGTCGACCGACAGATATACGGCCAAAAAGTGAATCATTCGAAAATGATTTGTATATTTGAAGAAGTTGATGATGTTGATTGTAAAATTATGGTTAACCTCATAAATAATCGGTGCCTTTGATAGAGAGTGGGTCGTAAATCACTGGATTCCGCGTCATTTGGTAATTTCTCGAAACTTTGGAATTCTAATGGTGTCTAATTCGGAAATTAAGACGAATTTATGTTGTTTATGAATTGGTTGCTTGGAGGTATAATCGAATGTCGAGGAGAAAAAAACGTGACTAAGAAAAAAATTAAGTTATGATTCACCGGGGTTAAATACCTCGAAAGCGGTAATGATGCCCATGGTTAAAATTTAAATTTCAAAATACTACCCAAACGTCTAAGAGGGACAACGAAATAGATTCAAGAGTAGAGATGTTTTACATGTCACATAACGTCGGGCGCTATTAGCGGTTACCTTATTGTGAAAATAACGCATGCGCATAAAGCAATAGCGCTTTTGAAAGTGCCCCATGTGCATGCGCACCTGCATTCTGTCTACTTTCTCTATCGACACCTTTATGTTATGCTTATATTGTATCAGGACATTTTGTCACTACTAGTGTAAAAATTTATAAAAAATTGTTAGGAATTTCAATTGAAAACGAAACTCAAATATTTGAAAATACTTCAATCCTCTGGTTAATAATAGCGTAATGTCACATGAAAACGAAGTCGTAGCAGGCCGTAACTTGTAGCAAAAATTTGAGCTCTGTTTTGTCGTTTCAAATTTACCAGTACCAGTACTTATAAATGTACATATATACGTTTTAAACGTCTATTGTAGCTGTAGGAAGAAGTGTGGAACTGTTTTTCTGGTTAGCGCTTATAGAAAGAAGGACTTTTTGTCAACAAGACACTGCTTAAAAAAACGTAAAATATGACAGTATTGGCGCCAACACCTATTGTAACACTGTCCCAGATCTATTATTAGGTAAAACTGAAAGTCAATAAACCATCCCAGCGACAGAAAGAGCGAGAAAGAGACGGGGAGTATCTCTCCACAAACTATTTTACCTGTGAAAAGGGCCTGCCACAGGTACGAAATTTAATTTTATCTAATATAATAAAAAGACAGCCAACTTAATTAACGGTTCTCGACATTCCTTTCTATATATGGGGTGTTTTTTCCTGATATGTCAACCTAAATGTAGGTGCCCGAGTGATGAATGTTCTCGATAATTGGGTTATTGTCTGTGAAACTGGTTTTTTGGTTTTTTCTCCTTTGGTTAAGAGTCTCTGAAAAAATTCCAATTTACAAACTTGCTGCATCCTGTTACTTTCGTTTAAGGCCGCACCATCCACTCAAACCTTGCAATTGATGAACAGGAAAAATGAGAAATTTAAAGAACTGTACCCATTGTGGTATATTTTTTCAAGTCGTGAGATTTCCCAAGTTTACACAAGCAGTGGCTAAAAGATGTTTATAATAAATCTATCCGCGAACATCAAGAAGGTATTTACTTTTCGGTAATGTGTAATGATAGATTACAACATTTAAGATTCGTTGGTGTATGTGAGAAAGGCAACCTTGAATTTTTTTCTTTTAGTTAAAATAGCCACATATACCGACTGGGAGATGTTATCTATTGTCTGCTGCGAAAATAAACAGGAAAAGTTCAAGAGTGAGTCACTTTGAGACTACACAAACGAATTGTTGAAATCCGCCAGACAGATTAGGTTTCCTTGACCATTAGATCTCAGATTGTATAATCTAAAATTAATCAGATGCACTCACTTGTTAAATATTTTACCTAACAATTCTAATTAAAAGAAACGAAGAGAGTTGAAAAACCGTTCGACAAATATTTACAGCAAAGGGTTTTTATGGTCCTGAAACCTACGAACTAAAACAAAAGAGATAAGGTGAGATAAAGTCGTCGTCGGCTGGAGAGAAGAAGGGAAAAACGCCGACAAAAGGAGGTGAAATGATAAAATTTAGATTATTTATTGCGTTTTATACGTACACACACAAACGCCGAAGATGACTTTTCCTATGCTTACCCAAAGACTCGAGATGTTCACTTAAGCTGCAACTCGTTTTTCAAACGTCTTAAACGCTTGTCCCAACATTTCGTCATTTTCTCGAAACCGGGGCCGTATTTTAATCCGCCCGTGTTTGACTTCGAGATAAAGAACATTCTTTAGCTGAAATCCGAAGAAACTACTAAAAGATAAAAAGGCCCAAGTGGAAACTAATTTTGTAACGATCGTTTTGATAATATGAGCCACTACACCCGGTTCTATTTGGAAAACATCCAGATGTATTCTAGTTGATATTATTTAAGAAATAACAATTGAAGAGCTCATGTCATCGGTATTGGATACTTTTCACTTCAACGTAATGGGTGAAAGGCGAGTGAAACAATTTAAATAAATCTACATAATTTAATAGAAAACGAATCAATGTAAGTCACGAGAAAATGACACGTTGTCATTTTCAATAACAAAAATTATTTTAAACATTATCTAGCTTTGTATTGGCACGAATTATAGATACCTAGATTACAGTTACAAAACCGAAATGTCATGTTTTCTATCCTGGTTTCTTATATCTGGAGGCAAATAACATTTGCAATGCAGATCTTAACTCAATTAGCAATCTAAAATCTGTACCTATGAAATCCTAGGTGTAGTTTTTTCTAGAAACTTCTCAGATCGGCATTATTTATTTTCTCTATATTGTAATTTCTCCTTTGTGATGTGTTAATAAACTTTTCTTTTTATTTTTTCCAGGTGAACTATGTGATGTCTCATGTTGCAGCCGAGAAGTAGAAAAGGAACTGTACAGAACTACCCAGTTAGCATTAAACCACTACGTTAAGAATTCGATCTCGAAAATATCCTCTATACTCGAGGCGAGGGCTAGAAAATTTGACGGTAAGCCATAATAATTTTCCACGCGCGCTACTGTAATTTCCAATTTTCCAACTGTAAATTCCAAAGAAATCTGAAAGAATTATTCTGAAATCGCCCACTACACATCATAGAATTTATAATAAGTAAAAATATAGAAATTTAACCCTCTCACCCCCAAGTAACAATCCTTCGCTCACACAGTTCTAGGGTTCATTAAAATTCAGATATCTTTGAATTATTAATAGTAAATCAGAGACAAGCATCGTAACTTACATTGAATTATATTATTGTCAATTGTTATTATTTAAATTAGATATTACGTTATTTTAATTACATATTCAATATATTCATTCCATTTTCAATTACTTCAAACTTTACTTATAGATTTTTTCCTCATTTCAGTACTTGAATTAATCAGAATACCTAGCATGATTTCCAAAAGCCATACATATCATTTTGTCCACATTTAATGTTGTTTTGTTTGAGGCAAGCCACGTATAATCTATTCATTTTCTATTTAACTTTGAGCCATGTTCTTTCTACATATGTAACTACTGTATCATCCGCATATTACAAAAGGATGTTTTCTGGGAAATCTTTTATAAGATGATAAATATAAAGCATGAATAAGAGGAGGCCCAAAATAGAAGCTTGGGCATACCCTTTCTTGTCACAATAGTCACTGACCTCATCATTAATTTTAACTCTTTGCAGTCTGCCTTGCAAGCAACCAGCAATTAACTTATTTGCACCACCTCTGACACCACAGTAATTTATTTAATAAGGTAAAAATTGATTATGGCAAAAGCACTAGCTAAGTCTAGAAAGGTAATTACAATTGCAATTGGTTTCCCGGAATTTGATCTTTTAAATATCATATTAGTTACTCAATGTAAAACTGGATGTGTACTTTATTTCTTAACAAAACCGTATTGATTTTTGAAAATCAATTTATGCAAAAATCAGTCTATTGTAATAAACTTTTTCATATATTTTACCAATATTACAAATCATGAATTCAGATTTTTTAAGAGAAGACGTAGAGGGTCCTAGAATTTTATATTTAATACAATAAAACTTTGCCCTACCTTCTAAGATTTACAGTTTTATTTTGAACCGTTTCTTAGCCTATTTATGCATATTTTTTAAAAAATTGTTGCTACATTGAAAAATGCCCACAAGTTTTAAACTAGCCTCGTACTATTTGTACTTAGTCACTCTCGTTTGACTGCTTATCGATAAATAAAGGGTAAAATGAGTATTTGTAATGCCAGTTCGATTATATAAGGAAGTACCGTAGATAAGCGACCAACAGTTTAGTTCATTTGAGGTGAAGAGACTACACGCGTCCTTTTGCTTCCGTTCAAATTTTACCAACGACGCATTTTGAGGTAGCTTATGACTTGAGCTGTTTTCGTGTAATTCCAGAATGCTTCCGCGGCATGATGAACACCTCGAAGCTCGAGTTCCACGAGATGTTCGAGAAGACCTACGGCAAGATCTACCTGAAGAACGCGGACGTCTTCAGCGACTTCTTCGGCGAGCTGGAGACCTACTACAGGCGCGGCACCGTCCGCCTCTCGGAGACGATGGACACGTTCTTCGGCATCCTCTACCAGAGGATGTTCACGGTGATCAACGCCCAGTACACGTTCGACGAGAAGTACCTCGAGTGCGTCTCCGAGCACATGGCCGAGATGAAGCCATTTGGCGACGTGCCCAAGAAGCTGGGGATACAGCTGAGGAGGTCCTTCGTCGCCACGAGGACGTTCTACAAATCGCTGATGAAGAGCGTCGACGTCGCCGACAAACTAGCTTCTCTCAGCATAGACGCGGAGTGTTACAAGGAGACGACGAGGATGAGGTTCTGTGGGTTTTGCAAGGGAGAGAATGTCAGCGTACCTTGTGCTGATTACTGCACCAGCACGATGCAGGGCTGCTTAAGACACCACATGGAACTATCGTCGCACTGGGATAATCTCATCGGTAAGTCAATCTAAATGTCTCGACTGATGTAATCCCCTGTAAGTCATAAAATATGGATACTTCTTCCATACGCATTTTTAAATCTGGTAATATTTGCTATCTGAGGGTATCACAATGATATCGCAAATTCAGACGATCGATCTGTGTTAAATCTCGCTTCCATTGTGGATAATCTAAATACAGCAAGTATAGCGAGTGTACAACTCTGAATTGAAATTGTAACTATTTCATTAGCTGACTAAAAATTCATCACTGCCTTCTTTAGCAGAACGTCTGTTGAACTTAACCATAAAACATAAAGCCAATATGCATGTGATCTGTTAAACTGCAGATTACAATTAAAGGAACACTTTTCTTGTTCTGGAATTCCCTTTTTGACAAAGCTTTGTCAAACCTTTCACAATTTCAATGAAATGCTTCTGAGATAATGAAATATTTTTACTGTTACCTGCTTTTTCACACAGCAATGTGATTTTTCGTGCATTTTTCTACTCAACACCTTTTAAAATATTGTGAGACCAACTATTAGTTACAGTTACTTTGATTTAAGGGAAACAAATCAATACAAAATAATTTTCTAAGTAATTTTAAACCTTTCAATTAAAACGTTCATTTCTATCTCGTTACACTTAAAGTTCTGGTCACTTGGCGTACATTTTAAATTTCATTCCCCGAAGGTGTCGCCTAATGAGAGGTTCTACTGTATATAATTTAATTCAAAGATATCTTACCTCAATAACACAACCTATAACCGCTTTGAACAAATTATACGTCACTTTAAAATCCCATTGTTTTTTGGCTCGAATACAAAATCTATTGTCTAAAATCGTTATAACCTCCTCAGATGCCATCGACAAAGTGGGCGAAAGACTGTTAGGTCCCTACAATATTGAACAGGTCGTCGATCCGTTGAATATAAAAATCTCCGAGGCGATAATGAACTTCCAAGAGAGCGGCTCGGAGGTCTCCAAGAAGATCTACTCCAAATGCGGGAAACCTCCTTTCAGCAGGCCAAAGAGGAAAGCTGATTATACCAACGTACCGGAAGATAATTTAAATGCGGAGATCGACACCAAACCTGTAAAACCTAGCAGAAAGAAACATAAGAAAGTCACAGATACCGTAGATAC
Organism: Cryptocephalus primarius; assembly: GCA_963576515.1. Lineage (NCBI taxonomy): Eukaryota > Metazoa > Arthropoda > Insecta > Coleoptera > Chrysomelidae > Cryptocephalus > Cryptocephalus primarius. The sequence continues at coordinate 12,343,784 of OY754942.1, read as the reverse complement.
GAAATCGACACTCGAAAAGATCATTATAGATCTAAAACAAGTAAGTTTTATGTTATTGGATAGAGTTGTTCAAAGATAATCAATTTAGTTGGTGAACTTAGACACTAATGCTTCTTGGTGGAGCTTCAGATTTTTACCGGGCTTATTTATCTTTCCCAATGACAAGTACATTAATCAGTACGTTTATAATCAAAAGTACTCCCTATGTAATCTATCTAACTTCTTGACCTTTGTTGAAACAATATAAATAATTCTAATTTTACCATTTTTGCAGAAAATCAAGGAAACCAAGCAGTTCTGGATGCAACTGCCTTACCAGTACTGCAATAATTTATCAATTTTTTATAATTACACTGAGACTGAGAATTGCTGGAACGGAACAGGTACCAGCGTGTATCAAACAAAGACTGGTATTGGGGAATCTGCTGTTGTGAACGAACAGATTTACATCGTTCAAGGACTGACGGAAAAGCTGAGGAAAGCTCATCAGGGGCAAGAAGTTGAGATGGTTGATGATACAGGTAAATATTGGAGTGTTTGCAGAAATAAGTAGTGTTAACAAAGGTACTTTAATATGCAGAGCACACTGAAATATTTTAAAATATAAAAATGATTTTAAATAGATTTACAGAAAGCTTTAGTGACAATCTACCACATCATTTTGAGTTTTTTAAATCTTTTTTATCCCTTTAATAAATAAATCATTAACGCTATTAACGGTTTTTGTAGAAGAATCATTGGCTGGCAGTGGGTCTGGTTCTGGAGACTCCCCTATCGAGGAAGAAGAGGAAGAGCAGAATCCCTATGGCAAAGACATAGTTTTCAAGGAGGACGAAGAGGTCGACAAGGACCTATTCACGACGGTACCGCCCCCGAGCAGTACTGAGCCTCCTGAGGTGGTGCGCACCTCCTCTAAAGCCAGTAGAACGACTGACATGTCTCTGACCAGGGCGCTGATACAGTACCTGCTCCCTATGGTGCTGGTTTGGTTCGGTGGTGCCATAACAAACCTGCTGTGATAAGCTTATTGCGCATGGTATCAATTTCACAGATCTTATGGTGCTAAATATAGAACAAAACTTCATTCTCTAAGAGAATTTCTTCTGAAATGAATGTCAATGAATTGTCATACTCTTTTTGGTTCCGAAAAGTTTCTTGCATTAATGATGTTGCTCTAACAGTTGAAATGGTTACATAGGTTGATGGGGCTTTCGAGTTGCTTAAACAATACAGACTGTGAATTTGGAATAAACTAGCCAAAAACTTTTGGGCAAAACCTGGAGGAAAATGGTTTTGTTGGCCCTTGTTGGAAAGTTAAGAAATAGTGGAACTAAGTGTTGCACAGTCATTGGTACCATGCATCATGTAAATATAACTGTGTATATAGTAAATGTGAAACATTAACAAAGGGACCTATTTTAATTTTTTTAGGTCATGTGTGATCAGTGTCTGAACAAGAATGTTAAAAGTGGATCAGAATTCCTAATGATCAATTAATATTATTTGCTGCTACTTAGTCTGTAACTATTTACTGCGAAAATAAATCTAGAGATTTTGTTACATATAAAAAACTGTTTATGTGCATTTAATAAGGTCAGCTAATTGATTGTGATTAATGACATCCTCCATATTTGTATCCTGAAAGGAAATTAATAGAACTTGCACTTGTAATAAAATTAACGGATTTATCATTAAATAGTGTATATTTTAGAAAGTAGATCTACATGTGAAACCATATACAAGTCTCGTTTTTTACCTAGCGACAAGTTTTACTTAAGTTTGTTTTTCAGTTTGAAATGGCATCAAATTAAAAAAAATTAAACATTCTCAAATGATAATTAAAAGTTTATCTAACTGTAAATTTGCAGTTTGATTTCTTCATGGTTTAATTACTTTTGAGATTCTAGTCTAAAAAGTGCGAGGAAGTTGATATTGAAACAATACTTTCCTCTTAAGAAGGCTGTGATTTTATGATGTTAACCGGAATTTTTAAACTTCTCACAGTTTGATACAAAAAACCAATTAGTGTGGAATGCTAATTTGTCGCCATTTTAAATTTAATATTTATTTTATGTAGATATCTACTTGTTAGTAACTAAATCTTGGAGACTTAAGTATGCTTTTTGTAAATAATTATAAAAAAGGAAACTGTTCATTGGGAATTTGTAACTTAACTGTTTCTTAATATTACTTTTGTGATTTTTTATGTAATGTGAACTATGTATTTATGTTTTATAAAAAAAATGGAAAAGAATACACAGCAGATGTAATTATAAAAATTATTTATTTACATGTAAAACATTTTGTAACAATTAAAATCAGTCAATGTAAGAATTTCTTGGTCTAGTTTTTATATAAACGTATGCAACAATAAATATGAAGATTGCAACTACAGCCGGTAGTGCGACAGTGTAGATTTGTTTGTGTGTATCTTGAAACTCCTTTTTCCTCTGCCTTTTCTCCTTTGCTGTTTCCTTTACTTTACCCTTTAACTGTCTCATTGTTTATGAAGGTAACTGTAAATTGAGGATTAGTTTCAAAACTTTATTCAAAATTCAAGCGTTACTTATTAGGGCTTTAATTGTTTATAAAATAATGCATATTTGAAGTAAGGTTGAGGTGAATAAACCCAGTGAATGGTTTAAATGTTCATTTACAACCATATTGAGTAAAGTAAGTCAAAGTAGGAAATAAACCTGCTAAATAGAAATTACTCACATAATAGTTACTATACTTACAGTTCATTAATTGAAATCACTTACCTTTTACTTAATAAGAAGCGATTTAAACAATTAACAGCTGCTTTTTCTAGGATACGAAATTAAACAAAACTGCTGACGTGAACTTTGAGAAAGTTTGTCGAGTTTGTCCACTTGACACTTGTTCCAGTTCTATCTCTCATCTTTTTGCTTTTTAGGTTATGTATGTTTATAAAAAGTACGTCTGTGCAGTTTAGGTGTTTAATGAGTTTAATTTAAATCCCGATTTCTCGCGCAAATATGAATAAATGTAAGGCAAATGTTTTCAAGAAAGTTACTCACGTAATTTTTGATATGGACGGAGTTCTTTTAGGTAAGTATACCCATCCAATTGGATATCTTTAAACCTCACTGCTAGAGCCCCTTTTTAACTTACACCTGTTTTTATAGATACAGAACGTTTGTACACACAAGCGACACAAAACATTGTCAGTAAATACAACAAAACGTTCACGTGGGAGACAAAGCACCAATTAATGGGGCTCACGGGGACGGAGAGCGCCAAAAAAATCGTACAACTCTTAGACATCCCTCTCACTCCCGAGGAGTATTATGAGCTTGCAAAATCCGAACTACAGATTTTATTTCAGCACAGCGAACTAATGCCAGGTAATAACTATGGAATGTTGTTTCAGATACCGAGATCCATTATAAAAACGCCATAAGCGCCATTGCGAAGAGATTTGGTAAAGTGTACACAAGTAAGATTCAGAGCAAAGTTATCGGCACTCCAGAGAGGGTATCCTCGAAGATTGCCGTGGAGGAGATGAATCTGCCCATGTCGGTAGATGAGTTTCAGAAAGAATTTAACCGAACGTCTCATGAATGTATGCATAATACTCCATTAATGCCAGGTAGTAGTGAATAATTCATGTAAATCGTGTAGAATAACAGGAGCTATAAGTGTAAAAAAGTTGTGTATAGAAATGAGCTAGGAAAGACTCTTGTATCTTTGTTTTCCATTCATTCAAAAACTAATATTGATTAATACTGCACTTCCCTCTTTAATGGTATAAAAGAGGTACATGTATATACTTCAAAGTAATCACAGTTACGTCTTACGAGTAAATTTCAAATTTCAGGGGTTCCGCAATTGCTGAAACATCTTCACTCGCACCATATCCCTATGGCAGTAGCTACATCATCATCTGACACCAGTTATCAATTAAAAGTTCGTCCACATTTAGAGCTCTTTAAATTATTTGATCATATTGTCTGTGGGGGCAGTGATCCAGAAGTAAGGCAGGGAAAACCTCATCCTGACATATTTTTAGTATGTGCCTCAAGGTAAAAACATTGTCACATAAGAAACATTTATTTATTTACTAATATATAGACTAATTTTATAATTGTAATGTACATACTTAACAATAATTGTTTTTATTATACATTTAAATATTGGATTTGCAGGTTTTCAAATCCTCCAAAACCCGAACAGTGCCTAGTCTTCGAAGACGCTCCGAATGGCGTTAAATCCGCCATTGCTGCCGGGATGCAGGTCATCATGCTACCAGATGAAAATATTCCTCCGGAACTGAGGAAAGATGCACACGTTGTTATAAATCGACTTGACGAGGCTCCATTGGAACTATTCGGGTTGCCCAAGTTGGAGAAGTAATAGTTGTGGCCTTATATTGTATAGTTTCGAATAAAAGTAAGTTGTTGGTTGAACAAGTTCAGTATGATATTGTAAATTGAAACTAAAGTAGATAGATTATTAGGATATCAATCATTTCAAGACGCACTGGATAACTGGTTGTCAGATCTGTTTAAGTATTGATACGGTACCACACATCTCTAGCCATATAGAAATTACATACAGGCAGCTTTTTAGAATTATGATATTCATATGAGACAAAACCAACATGGTCTTTACTTTTTCTCCAAAGATGGCTGAATCTTAACCGATGTTCAGAATAGCTCGTGTAGGTAAAATAAGATTAATATCAATCAAATTTAAACACTAAATAACCTTAATTTTTAAGGAAATATCAACCATTTTAGAAAAAAAATTTGAGCTGGTTTTCATCAGTTTGAATTTAATAAGTGTGACACAGGCAAAAAAGGTGTTTGTGTTAGTAATAGAGAACAATGTCAAAATGACTCAATGTGCAAAAATCTGAAAAAGCTAATTTTTCGCCCCTAACTCGTGAATTTGCGAATGCCCTCCGCGAATGCTGTAAGGCAGGCAACCAACATTACACGAACGCGTCAGTTGCCAATAATTAACTATTTTATTTTTTTGTACCACCAAACTAATTATTTAAACGTGTTAAGATTTGTATTCGTATTTCGTTAATTTCACACACTTATGGGGCGATTATTCCCGTCGTTTCGAAAGAAAAAAAAATATTGATTTGGTGGCATTCGGGACGTTGTGACGTAACGTGTCACGCCACTATCCCTCCCCAATAGGAGCCCACGTCCCGATTGGCAGAGAGATGAACTGTGAACTGTCCAAAAATACGGGAGGCAGTTCTCGTGCACGCACGCAAAATGCGTTTTTAATAGTCGCAAGTACGTTTAGAGAGTTTAACACGTAAATTAAGTGCAAGTATAGATTCACGCAGAGATTGTTATCGTGCAGAGACCAATACGAATTCGGTAAGTTATCTCGAAGTTACGATAACCTCTAAGCGAGATCCATCGCTTGTTGAATTATTTATTTATTTATTTATCTATCTCGTCCGATTTGAAATAAGCGTCCGGTTTCATTGGCGCTTCTCTCGTGAGACCTTTGTTGATGTTTTTGGAGGTTATGTCTGGACGCAGCCAATGTCAAGTTCAGAGTCCGGTACAAATAGAAGTGCCGATCACAGGAAAATTTTTCGCCCGCATTCCCATGAAATGCGCCACCAAGCCGCCCCGCAACCCAGATCCTAATAGTCTTGTCTGATTCAGCTAAATAGGTCGCCGTTTACCTTAACCTATTTACACTGCTTATATTTATACCCTGGCGGCTTCTCCCACCGAAAGCTTCAGTGGACACGCAGCTTTTAGTTTCCGAGAACTTAATTAGTAAAAACGTTAATGTTGATGATAATGACGTGGCCTTGCGTTTAGCGGTTCGGCTTTGTACCGTTTTGGCACAATTTTAACCTAAAAATGCTATCGATACATCCGTTGCCATGGTTACCAAATCGGGCGATTCTGGGTTCTCAACCTCAAAATCACATCAACTTTCATGAATGAATGATGACACATATAGTACGTTCATTCATTATTTTAGTCATATGTGGTCGTTATTGATGTGTACTGTTACATATAACTACATTACTACTTATGTTGTTTGTTGCAGTAATAAGTACTGTCAGTGGTATCACAATTAATATTAACTAACATTCATGAAGTTTTTGGTCAGTAGCCTATCAATACTCGACAGTAACTTTAAACCATTATTTTGCAAGTGGGTACTTGCGATAGGTTAGGTGTTACATTACTATTCTTGGGATAATTTTTCTAATAACTACTATCAAATACTGCTTCTTGAGTAATGACTTGAGAAGAATAGTAGTTATACGAGGTGGTAGTAATAATACGTTCAACATGCGCTTCACATGCTGGTAGTAAATTGTGATCGATATTACTTTACTATTATTCCCTGTTCCTTACGGTAAAATGAAAAATGTTATTGTTACTGAATCTAAAACAACATACGGTATGCAGACAACACCCTGATCATTGCTGATAACAACTAAAATATAAAACTAATGCTTGACCAAATAAACCAAGTTAGAAAAAGTAATGGTCTCAAAATAAACGTACAAAAACAAAGCACCAGACAGTGATTAGAAACCTGTCATAAATTATGGTGATAAACCTGGATGCCCAACCTATTGAACGCGTCCAAACTGTTGATTATCTTGAAACCAGTATAATTGAACAATGGGATCTCCAACAGGATCTTTGCCACATGTAACAAGCGAGACAAGCATTTACCAAACTTGCCTTTCTTCTCAAGCATGGTTTGCCCCTTATGGTACGATACAGAATGGTAACATGTTATGTATGGACCATTCTGTTATACGGAATGAAAACGTGGGCTGTGAGGATAGAGTCAATAAACAGACTGAATATTTTGAAATGTGGTGTCAAAGAAAAGTGCTTCGTACATGGTGGATTGTATCGAAGATGTAACTACGAGAGAGAACTTTTCAATATAATTAAGTAAAGTACTACAGCTGATTCTCTACAGAGAAGTAGGGCGTAAAGAAAGTTCCTGGCTAAGAAATAAAAAGAAATGGACTGGTATTAGTAATATTGGCCAATTCTGTCATGCGGCCGTAGCAAAGACCCTTGACACCAATGCACTAAGGTGTACGGCACCTACAGTTGTTATTATTATTCAATAGTAATTCACTGAAGTTCAATTTAATTCATTGAAAGCGCACTTTAAGTGTTTTTCTATTTGTGCATTATAAAATTTGTTTTATTATTTGTTTTTTTATGAATAATAAGTTATGCTTTTACGTAAAACACACTTTTTTATACAAGTGTCGACTTTTCACCTTTGAGCCGCCTCTACTTTTTACAAAGTTTTCTGGTATTACTCACACTCTAATTGAATGTATTGTATCTACGAACTATTACCTGCATAATTCAGCCATTTTATCATTCGCCTTACCAATAAATAATAATTAACATAATGCGTTTTTTGTAAATGTTCCCTTACTTGGTTTCACTTTTATTTGTGAGGAGAATAGTGGAGTGTTAATGTTACTTAATTACCAATTAATTGTATTGGATATAAAAAAACTATTATCCAATAAGATGTTGCGCCTGTGGACTGAACAATGTCTCATTAGGTAAATTAGATATAATTTTACTTTCATTTGATATCGTTTGGTTTGTAAAAGTTTTTTAAATGAATCTCTTAAGTGTTAAGTATGTGGCATTATATTTTTGATATAAGATGATTTCAAAAAACATTATGGCCAGTTTGATAAAATTAATATCAATGCATTTAATTGAATAAATAGTAGTTCAATTTTTTTTGTTTCTGATGTCGGTAATGATTACTCATTATAAAACAAAAATGCAGAGTAATTTCGAGTCCTCTTCTAATCACGCAAAAATAATTACGACTTACTAATGATGTGTACGCAATCCTGGAGAGTTGTCATATTTTTGCTATACACGTGGTGAGAAATAAGTCGTCCAGAAAATTGTTCAATGCCATTTAAATTTAACGTAAAAACACACGATAAATTTCAGTAAATTGCCCAGAATAGACGGATCACAAATACGCATACAAACAGATCAACAATTAAAGGTGACAACGTAGTAAATAAAAGGATTTACATAATCGGTTTGATGTCAAATTAAAAAAGGATTTTTGAATTGACGAGTTGGTCGCAGGACTTGACTCTTTTGGAAAATTTTTAAAACGTACCAATGATGATGTTACCAAAAGCGACCACATATTCAAATTTAAAATACAGTCGAACTTATCTTTTTCGATCAGAGATGTAGTGAAATGACTAAAAATATAAAGTCACTAGATGTTAATATCTAGTGACTTTATAAAAATACTTTGATATTTGTTTATGTAGAGGTTAGAACTAGACGTTAAATACCGGAATTGACAGGGGATTAATCTAAAACATCCCCTTTTTTTTCAATTTAAAAATCCCACAGGAGACAAACTAACTGCCTTTTGCAATCTGTCGGACGTCATTTTCATTTTCGTGCATCAATTGCATCTTATCGTTTGTATTATTTTCCGCGTTTCTCGGCCTTGGCTGACGATCCCCTATCTGTATTAATAAAACTAGGAGGAAACCTCCAATTTATAGTATCGCTTTTCGGAGGGTACAAAGTCCAAAGGTCTGCTAGATTACACGCACACATACAGTCACACTTTACTTGAATAGTTCATGCGCGCTCTAAATTGTCGCATTAAGACCTTTGTGGGTGATTAACGGGTAAATATACAGGACGTTCAAGGAAGTCTGGACGCCCCCGTACACGTTCCGTATGGAAAGAGTCTGGCGGTCTTTCCCCCACTCGCTTTGGGTTGAATGGAATTAAACTTGAAGAGATAAAAAAGTTCGGGCCTTGATCTTCGTACGGATTACATAACGTAATTCGATGTTTACTATTGTTGTTGTGAACTTGGTAATCGAATTGGGAGCAAAGGTATAATCGTAGTTATTTGTCCGCATCTCAATTTTATAGTTGTTTATAATTCCTAGCACGCTATTGACTCAAAATTATACAGAAAGGAGGAGTGATAAAACTGAAGAAGTTATTGACGTATTTCAAAAATATTAGGCACTTAATCAAGTGACAGAATGCAAAGCATCTCATAATTCCTTCTGAAATAAACCTCTCTTTCGATGCCCATTAAATTGAAGTTCTTTTTGATTTAAATATCCGATTCCAACAAATTCAATTAGTTTGAAATCAGTAGGCCTACCCTTAATAAAAATTCATGTAATCGCCGTGCCCAGGTCGGCTCCGATTGGATGAAAGTTTTCCTCCAGAGACTCACTAAAAAAATTGATTAAAATATGGTATGAAGTTTGCCTTCAAATAACTTTTGATATGCAAATCGTGTTTCATATTTTTTTTTTCATCATTCGCCATTGACAACTCCCTCTATCTATTTCATAGAAACATCAGTATTGCTGCTGATTTATTTTGTTAATAAACGTTGAACACCTCGAAATTTGAGACAACTCCATGGATCTAAAGTGAATCTAAACAATACTATCGGATGAGTCCTGTTTCAAAGTCCTCCTTTATCGTTTGGCAAAAGTAAAACAAGTTGAATCTCTCGTCGGATTTATTTTAAGGTAACCTTTGAGAAGAGAACATAACACATGAAACGAGAAATAATAGAAGGCGATCTCAAAAATAGCGAAGGGGATATCGGATGACGTGTGTCCTGATTAATTGGGGTCTGTTCTGTTTTTGTGGAGTACACAACAAATCTGTATAAGAAGAATGACTGGACTTGTAAATTATTGTAGGGAAACATGTTCAGAAGGTCCTAGATTGAATCTGTAGAAGTATGAACATCGTGGTGGCGCCATCATTTAAAAATTTAACATCATAACAGTTTCAAGCATAGTAATGTAACATTTTTAATACTACTTTTAACTGATTGACACAAATTCAGACAGGGATTAACATAAAAAATTACATCTACATTATATTGGAGTTAGCCCATGTATCTTGCTTCTCTCGAAGGTCGAGCTTACCGAATATCTTTTTTCCACTCCCTCAAAAAGTGAAATTTTGGATTATCAGATTTTTCTGAATCATCTGGGAGTCAAATCTACAACCGCACCGAGTTTCCAACTATTTACACCCCTGTGCCGCCTCTGGATAAGTGAAATTCGAGGATATTAATTTTTTTCTAGCCACTCAAGGGCTTAAATTATATTATTCTCATGCAGAGTTAAATTTCTCACTACTCGAAAGGTGCCTCAGAATAATACCGACAAAAGTAATTTTCTTCCCTATTTTCCACCCTCTCAGAAAGTGAAATTTCGGATTAATGCATTTTTCTGAATCTTCTATTCATATAGGTCGCAGACAAAAATTAATTTCACCTTTATTTTTTATTCTCTCGGAAAGCGAAATTCGGGGTTATAATATTTTCCTCAACTACATTGAAGGTGCAAAATTTAAAGTTTCTAGCTATTCAGGCGTTGATAAATAAATTTCACCCCTTTTCCTAGGGGAAAAGATAAGGTAAGGAAAATTCAAAGTTTTTATATAGTTCTCAAAATGAAATAGGCACTCACTAAATATAAAATGGAAATCGATAATACTAACGACAATTATAAAAATTGGCGAGATACGTCGATTTTTACCGCCAGGGAGAACCATTTTGCGCATGTTTTCAACCCTGTCGCTTTAGTAAGGAATATCTTTTATCCATTTTGTCGAAAACTACTGAACTAAATTTAAAAAAAAAAATCTCGAATTCAGAATTTGATAAGCTTTAAAATGAGGTATCACTTGGCCACTTTTCGCTATTCAAATTTTAGGGGTAGAACTCACCCTGGCTAAAGGGTTGAAGCGACAGGATTGAAAAAATGCGCAAAATGGTTCTCCCTCGATGTAAAAAATCGACGTGTCTCGCCAATTTTGATAATTGTCGTTAGTTCTAAAATACAATAAGATTTTGGAGATATGCCTTATGTATATTTCGGTTTTATTTCTGGGGAGAAAAAATTCCAAAGAATGACTCGATTGTAAATGACAACTGTTTTCCAATGATTTAATTGTATGTCATTTCTTTATCTCCAAACTAACCTCATTAAGACCAAGGCGAACTTTGTCGCTCGTCGTCGATTTTAATGAGAATATTATATACTTCAGCTAATTTCACCATTACAAACTACGTTTACTTGTATGCAGTTGTTTTGGTATTTAAGTTTTACGTACTTGACGTCCTCAAACGAAGACGTCTTGGCATTTAAGGACGTGCATAGAATGCATTTTTAGTGTCCTGTCTACTCTTGCGATTATACAGGAAGTAGTTGTTAATTTCCTGATTTCCGATCGGAAATACAAATATATTTTAAACAGCGTTTGGATTTATTGAGTTGAATTTGAATCCTCTGGATTTTGTGGAAACACAATTTGAATTTAATTATTCAATAGCTATAATAATTTATCATTTAGTCGTTGAAATGTCGCGAAATGTAATAATGCTGCGGTTATTAAATAAGAATAATTATGAAGATTAATCAGGTTTCATCGTTTTTATCAGATAGTGAGTACAGAATATCTCAAGCGATGAAATTCAGAAATTAAAATAGAATTTTTATCAATGTGAGTTTAAATTTATTTGTTTATTGAATTCTTACAATTTGATTCGATATAGACTTGGAGAGAGAGAGGGTAAAACACTTCACTTGCTTTTGGTACCTGTACTATGAGAAAACCTGTGTCATACATTTAGTATTTTCATTTTTATCTTAAGCCATTTACAGCAATAATAAGAATACCATAAATTTAAAAAAAAAGTTACGACTCCATAACGAAATTATAAACATAACGCTTGTCTGTTTCGATAAGATAATTACTTCAATTTCTACGTGTCGAACTGAACTATACACATATCTATAATTTACCTGTAACCGCACACTTGTTAAATAAAAAAGGAGCTACCATTGATGATTCCTTTATCATAATTTCTCAGGACAAAGTCCACGGTTTTATCACGAGTTCAAAGAAAATATTTATGGTACCGTAACACGTTCTTTATCGTTAGAAAATCAGTGAACGTTTCCAGGTGCGATATGAGTTCGTTCTCCAAGTAAGTTGATATTGAATGTAATTTTGTCTATTATTTTAATTGACGTCCAAATTTGAGTGAACATGTGTAATTTTTAATGTGTGCTAGGTGATCGGTGGTGGGACTGTTTTTGCTCTTAATTAACACAAATCCTGTTATTTCGCGTCCTTACGAATAACGTGTAATTTCCTACGAGGTACTAGGAAACTAGCTTGAATAGTTTAATTAGTATTAATGTTACTACTTACACAACGACACTCCCCAGAAATGAGCATAAATTGCCTAATTAATTGAAGTATAGCTAGTTATCTGTAATTTCGGAAATTTACTCCGAGTTGTTGAAACTCTAGCTATTATTACCACCTCGACTTTTCCTTGTATTATAGTATTTTTGGTTAATTGATGGCCGTATTAATTAATAAACCTAGCTGATTCGTTATTTTGTTCGTTTCAAAATTAAGTACACGTCATTAAAAATTAATTATCGACCATTGTCACGAATGGACCGACGAGTGGAAATCAGTATTTACTCAGAATACATAATTAATTCTCCGCTTAATAACGTTTCAAAAAAAAATCAATCTGTCCTGGACTTTGTAGCATCTCCTCATGTTTTTAAGGTTATCGTCAAGTTTCATTGCCTCATTGCCACTCTGTTACCATGTGATTGTTCCACTTCTACTTGAATAAACTGATAGAAAATATGCCGGGCGGAATGGTTAGAAGTTTCCTTCATTTTCCTCAATGATATTCAAATTGCATTTAAGCCCATAGAAATTTTTGGGAAATAATTGATATTGTTAGTGTTTGGAAAGAGATTACTTTATGCGCTAATTTAAGGTTTCAAAGAAATTTAATGACCCGGTCAAAAGATCGATAAATCTGTCAGAATCGATAAAATTTATCGTGTTAATAAATTGTTAGTCTAGCGACGTGATTGGTCATACTGAAAAGTCTTCTCTTCACTATTCCACAGCTCTCCGATAACTACAAATTTATTTCAAAATTTCGATAATTTGAAAAGTGATTACACGATTTCTTATCTTTCAGAGCGGTTCCGTTATCACGATGATTGGGAAAAACAACAATAAGTGAGTAATTTCACTCATGTGTTATGCAAGTAGCATGATTTATAAGTAGCATGGTAGAATTTTCTTTCTTTGCTTTGTACTTCTTTTCCACGAGATTTTTGTGATTTGAGTTGTAGCTTGCGTGTTAAGAATGCTATAATCATATTTTAACTTTTCATTATATTAAAACAGCACCTATTTTTTCCTACAACATGAACACGTGCAGTACAATAGCTTTTACAATGTTTAATAATCCTATTATAACACCTGCGTAAAAAGTAGTACAGAGTTTTTAATGTAAACAATTTAATTAGTTGACTTTTTGATGACAAAAAATTTTCATTATCGTTGTAAATCAATACTTCAGAATCGAGAAAACCTTTGATAAATTGCCACAATAGATATTTTCGAATAATCGATTTTAACTTACTTTCATCATGTTATTAGTGATTTTTGTAAATGCTTGATTTTCCAATTTCACAGGTCTGATGTTAGTTTTCCGTAAATAATAAAGTTTAAAAAGTTGCTTTAGGCATTGTTTTCGATTTTGGGAGTAAAATCAGATTTGTGTTTTGAAAAACGTATGTCAAAAACTTTTCCCTTATGTTATGTATTTATTTTAACAAATAATGTAATCGCAACTCGTTAAGTAATATTTTTATTTTTTTACAAAAATATTATCACTTAAATTTATCTTCGATTGCCTTCAAGTTGTTTTTTTTTGATAAAACAATCGGAAAACAAGCAGTTCACACTTACAGTGACGATGAAACGTTGTAAAACTTAATAATACAGTACGAGTCTCTAACTTGGAATAAATTCAGTAAATCAAAGGCAGTTTTTTGTTGGAAATATGCTCAGACAGGTCGATTAGTATTTTGAGTTGCGCTCTTCTTGATGTAAGAAATTGTTATACAGCATGTACCAAATTTGAGATATGACGTCATCGACTACTTTTTTAAATGGCAATACTAATTTTTTGTGACTATTCTTAAAGGGGACATTAAGTTATACATGCGTACCAAATATCAAATTTTTATTCCTCGTCGTTTAAAATATATTTAACAAATATTAACATAAAGTGAAGAAATCTTATCAACTGATCTATCTGATATCAACTCAAATAATACGTTTCTTCAATAAATACTCAAAATGTTGTTCATTAACCAATCAATTTCAACGTACACATTCTAAATATTAGTGGTATCAGTACTCTTATATGTTTTTCAACAAGGAATATTTGGGTCTTTACGCGCTTCAAGTGAAAGAAATGAGTTTGAAGCAAAAGGTACGATTTCTTAGGCCACCAACGAAAATGCTGTTGCAACAGTTTAAAAAAATTTCACGCAAAAGGAACATTTGGTGGTATTTTCCAGGCGTTATCTATTACATTACGAGTTACTTCAATCTGATTGAACTGTTAATGCTGAACGCGCCTTAATCATGTCATGTACTGATGATGCCGTAGAAGATAAAAGACCTTTTATCGATAATGTTAAAAGATCATCGTAAACTTCTACAAGAGAACGATGCTCCTCAGCAGCAGATTTCTCTAAATGAAATAAATAAATCAAAACTTCCTGAAAATGACGCTTATTTGGTACAAAACGACATTTTCGAACAAAAAACATGTATACTACCAGTACAAAGATAATAGTATTTTAAGGTTATGTTGTTGCCAGGTGTTTAAACTTTCTACGTGGCATCTTACATCTGATAATTTCAAAGTACTTTTGTCAGTGGAGCCATCTCTTGAAAACTTATTTATATTCCCTATATTTCAATTCTAATATTGTTGCAGATCTGTTTTAAACTGACTACTGTAGTGTATAAACCCATTTAGCTCGCGAGCGATTGGTTGACGACCACTGATTTAGTTAGGTTTTACTGGCTTGTCGGCAAGTTGGCTTGTCGGTAACGTAACCAACTCTTACTTAGTGAAGGTCTGAGCTCAACTGAATTGATAATCTCACCCAACTACCTTTTAACGTTCTAATATCGAAATATTGCGTTATCAAACGCAAATTAACTGCGATTACAACTCAGATTGTTGCTGTAATGAATTATCATTTAACTAACTATTAATTGGTAATTTTTTCCAGGTAATCGAGAAGTTCCTTAACATTTCCGAACATACGCATACTCTGCTTTATGTATTAGATTTATTTCACCGGATATTTTTCCTCGAGTGCGGAATATAATACCTGTCTTTTGTGTTCATCCTTCGACCAACTTTCGTGAAATTAAAGTTAATTCCGAGATAACGAACCTCCGATTACAATCAATAACAACGATCATTCGCGAGATACCTCGAGGAAAAAACTGGTTCCGCGCTTTTAAACGCGATTTTCATTCTCTCATTTTGCTTGACACTTTTTCCATAATCAAGGTAGTAGCGGTTCATACGTATACGTGTGTGTGAGGTATATAGCAATTATCAGCATAGCACGCGTTGATTTGTTTCAGATAGAACGTTATCCGTCAGTCCGTGTCTTCTAAATTCTCGTTATCATCTACACTTTATCATTCCTCTGTGTTATGTCGAAACGTACGTTCCTTCCTTGGCGTTTTGGTTTTTGTTGTTGTTGTTATCGGTGAACATCGGGAAAAAATCGAAACGTATTTAAATATTCGGGCAGCAGTTTAGAATTTTTAGTTCCTTCTCGTTCGTTCGAGCTGTGATTGTTTCTTCTGGTTTGTAGTAGGTTATTTTTTGTTATTATAGCCGGCTTGGAGGATAGCAGAGATGACTTTGTATATTGGGTAGGTAGAGTTTTTTGAAAATTTGGCTAATATTATAACAAATTTAGTTTTAAAAAAACAGTATGGTGGTGTAGGTATGTACTGGTTCAAATCTGGCGTACCTGTACCTACGCCTACAGTGTGTATTAATGACATTCTGTATATCCAACTGTACTATCTATGTTAATTTCTTTTACAGTTATTAGTTTCAACCTTTCTAATTGGATACACATAAATTAAAATGTGAATTCTGTTGCTGACCGAGAATGGTTTGGTTTGCTGCGAAAATTGTTCACAATCTCAACTCGCTTTATTTTTCACGTTTTTATCGAAACGTTAAATTGTGGTTAATGAGCGATAAATTTATACATTTATTTTATTTTGAGTATAAGTTGGGACAGTAAATGCACAACAAAACTGCTGTCTCACGACAAAGTTGTCTTGTTATTGACCTTAATCCGATATTAATCATACTTTCTTATCTTTGAGGATTATTTTAGAAAGTTAAAAATGTCGCATTTTGAATTTCTAGTTCTAAGGATACAGATTCGTACAACAAATGTTGCAGAAAAATAATTTAGTGTCGGAGTTGAAATAATGTACCTTTGAGATTATAGTTTAAGGGACTTTGGCACCGCTAGTACCAATGAGAAATGTAGCCCAGTGTATACAGCAAAAACAAAGTTGTTTTGGTTGATAACATTTTACAGCAGGCGGACCAAAAAACTTTGTTTAAAATGGATGAAAGATGATAAAGACCCAAAATCAAGACAAATCTGAGCTTTTGCCCTTTTTTAAACAGTAAAATTGAAAAAAAAAAAATAGGTCGTGTATCCGTTTTTCCACCATAGCGTGGAAATTATTAACAGAAATACAATGCGTTGTACAGACGATTTGTAGAGAATTAAAATAGCTTCAAAATCAGCGTCTCTAAAAGATGATCGGAGCATTTTTCACCGAGAAAACTTGGAAAAACCGTTAAAATGGACTGTTTTTCACAAATTCACAGCTTTACCCAGTTTAAAGCTGCAGGGCTAATTTTGGGTCAAATGATAGGTTATTATGTCTACTTTTAGCATGCAAAAATTGGATGCTGTCCGATAAATAGTTTTGTAGAATTACGTTATAAATAATATGCACCAAAATCTTGCAAAATGCGGCGTATTAACTGAGATTTCAATTTTTCAAACGGTTTTTGAAAGAGGACATCAAAACCTACAACTTGACTATCTTGTATTTTCATATACGTTTGGAGAAAGGTGCAATTATGGCCTCAAAATTTGCGCGAAACGTGTGATTTCTCATTTCGAGCTGAATGAGGGGCGCAAGTATACCGTTTTATGTTGCTTGAAGCAGTTATTGCACGTAATTGTGCAAAAACTATTCATCCGACAGCATGTAACTTTGGCATGATTAAAGTAGACATAATAACCTAACACTTCACGCAAAATTAGCGCTTCAGCTTTAAACTGGGAAAAGCTGCGAATTTATGAAAAACGGTCCATTTTAACGGTCGTTCCAAGTTTTCTCGGTGAAAAATGTTCCAATCATCTTGTAGAAACGCTCATTTTGAAGGTTTTTTTAATTTTCTACAAATCGTATGCACAACTTATTGCATTTCCGTCAATAATTTTCATGTTATGGGAAAAAATGGAAAAACGACTGATTTTTTTTAATTTTGTGTTTAAAAAAAACGCAAAAGCTCAAAATTGTCTAGATTTCAGGTTTTTATCATCTTTGATCCATTTTAAACAAAGTTTTTTGACCAGTCTGCTGTTGAATTTTATCTACAAAAAAAAACTATAAACTGGGCTAATAGGTTCTATATCTAATATCTGTTGTGTGGATTAAAAACAACAAAAGTCTAAAATTCTTTCATTTCTGTTATCTAGTTTTAATTTTACAATGCAACATTGATTATTTTCAACGATTTTAAAATTAGTCTTGTGATTTCATGTAGTCTATCCCTTGTCTTATTTATACACTATGAGGAAATGTGGTTTAAATATTCCATGTGTACGGTACCTTGTCATACATTAAAACACTTGTTTCATAAATGAATGTAATGTATGTTAAATTATGAACACGAAAATCGAACGTGATTAAATAGTGCAATTATTCGACATTATTTTTTAACTTTCAATGTCAGGATTGCAATTATAACTCGGTAATAATATTTTCCTGCTTTATTTATATAACACGTGTAATAATTAAAGGTTTATCTGATGCGTATGTATGTATATCGGCGGAAACTAGTCTAATATTGTCTGTATCGATTATTATTGTTAATTAAACATTTTCGTGGTTATCTTTGTTTGAGTGGTCGGGGAAAATCGCACTATCCATCTTGATGCCTATAAATAATTCATAATTTAAAAAATGGGGAATTGTAAACCGCAATATGTCATTCCTTTTCAAGTGGAATTAAAAAAAACTCGGATTACCTTTCGAATGCAGATTTGAACTTTTACATGTCGAATTTCTAAACTACCATTTTTGAGAAGCAATTTAGTTTTGGAAAATTTTCTTAAAGACTACTCCAACTTTTCATTTTTCATGTGTGGAAAATCGACCATCGCGTTGTTTAATCCTTAAAATTATTTTATCCTTTTCTAGTATCATGCGATTAACGAGACCACGATAAAAAGTTCGTTTCAATAATTGTTTTAAATTTATCAGAGAGATATTTTAATAAATGATAATTCAGATTTCTACAGGCTAACCTGATTATAAAGCGTAATGTAATTTTTTTTTCAAAAATAAAGTGTGCCTCTAAAACATTAATTGCTCAATTATGACAATTAGTATTGCAATTGAAGTGTCATTATTATACGCGTAGTCGTAACGTGATCTAAACGTTCCCAACTAATTATGTTCTGATGTTTGTAAATTTCCTAATTAAACGTTAATTACTTCCAAAGTTTTTTTGGTTTATTTTTTGCCAGTAACATATCTGAATTTGTAATTGAATTTTTTCTTCTCCCTGAAATGATATAATCTATTCTGATCCCTGAATTAAGTCTGCAGTCTTCATTTTAAATACTTGGCGATTAATTTTTATGGCACTAAAAAATCCGGGAATTTGATCCGACGCTGATAGATGAATCGATGTCGACTACCGGTCTTATCTTCGATAATCGGTGGAAAAAAATCAATTGAGAGATAAAATTCTTAAGTGTTATAATGACGATATAAATTCTCGAATTGTCATAACTTACAATAAAAATAATTAGTAAGAAAATTATCTTAAAAACTTTGTGCGGCGTTAAGCATGTCTCATTGCACGATTTGTTTAATAGTTGCGTGAACCAAGAAGGCGTTGTGTATAATAAACAGAAAAAGAGAAGGATTTCCTTTTTGGTCTTCACATTTATGAAGTTGTCATTCTACACCGCTTTCTTGGGCCAAGGAATTTTTTTAACGCCGACTATTTACACTTCTAAAATATGCTCGAGTTAAAAAAATCTTTAATGCTAATTTGAATGCAACATTTGCACTTTTTTTTGTTTGTTATTAGTGTTAAATTCAACACTTTTCTTTCTAGGGAAATGGATGGCGTAGGCTTCACGCTCGCTCTGGGAGCCCTCCGGGCGCTCGCCTTTGTCTACGACATTCTGACTTTCCCCGTATACGTACTCCTCCAGAGGCCGTGGCGCGTTCGCCAATTATCCCGAAGGATTAAGGTCAGTTTAAGCCGATTCAAAACCGGTCGGATCGCGACCGATAGTTTTCCTATGTTTTCAAGTTTTCCTGCTCGCATCGCTTTACCCAGACATTTGTGAGCATTTTGGGAAAAATGAGGATGTGCTAACAATTTTCGAAATGTTCATAAGTGGTTTGCTTGCTACGACTTTTAGAAACAAACCGAATATGTACGCACCTTATTTAATTTCTTCCACGTTAGATTATTTGGTTTGTTTTACATAACGCTGAAGCTATTCCTAGCTAATATCGTTTAATCAGTTGAAAATTTAACGGACCTTACGAATACTACTTATCTAATTTTCGGAAAATATTTGCATACGGCAATTTTTTGCGTCCTAGCGCAAATTGTAATTTGCGGTAATACAGCAAATTATCTGATTAGCAAATAATAATTCAATCTGTACACTTTTTTATGTTTACCTTGGACTTCAGCCTGCTGTTTAAAGTAATTTGATTTTTATCAAAATAAAAAAAAATTGGCGTATTCTTTTCGTCAGTTTAAATATTATAATAAGTTGTGACATGCAAGCAAATGGATTAATTAAAGTTGGCTCTAAAAAACATTGGTAGGATTTAGCCTACATTATACTTATTAATATTATTATACTTATTACTATTTCTGTTAAGTTTTCTCACACCTCGTTGTCCTTATTATAAAATTTCGTTTATGAGTAAATTTTAAAATTTTTAAATACAGGACTCCTATGGACTGTTCCTGCGGCAACTTAATTTTGAGCTTAAGTGGTATGAAGGATTTTTTTGGCTGTTCGTATTGAATCTGAAAGGAGAATGCGTAGATTTTCTTTGCAGAAACAGCGTGATTTTCAAAAAATATTTATGGATTTATATAAAATTTGAAGAATTACGTACAAAACACATTTTGTGTTTATTATTTTAAAGATAAATGTATTACCTGATTTTAAATTTAAATAAATAAGTCCATTTTCAACATTATATTGTCCTTGGATAAATTATTTATTGCATAAAAATATATTTTTTCATGTAACAATACCAAAAAATACGTTTGGAAAGAAAAAGTAATAAAAATAGAGAAAACCGACTACTTTCAAACGTTTATATCTCAGTCAATTTTTAACGGATAAACTTTTATAAACCATCATTTTAACGGAAATTGCATATGCTTCCTTTTGTGATGCAATGCCAATACCTAAGTTTGTGAAAAAAAAATTTGAAAGAAAAAAATTCGAAATTTTTCGATTTTTTTTTATCATTGTTTTTTGTACTTATTTCGTTGAAAATAAACTTTAGGCTTAAAAGACGTCATTTCAATAGGAAATTTATTTACTAAAAACGCATATAGCTTCTGATTTATAGGCAAAAAACCGAAAAGTGGACAAACTTACCCAGATCTCAAAAACTCAATGCTCTATTTGGTACCACTTTTTGATTTTATTATACATAGAGGTATATGACTATATGAAATAATAAACTTCCTTGAACGCCTTAGTTCCCTATTAGATAGATAGATAGATAGATAAATAGACAGTTCCTACAAGACCAGTGGTCTGTGACAAGACATTGGAAACATACAAAGACAAAAACAAAACGTCTCAAGCGTGGAAAGAAATGTTGGTGACATTCTAAAATAGTTAAACAAGTTTTCACCATTCCTTCTCAACTCCTCAAAATCTCCTCAAACCTACTAGAACCACCTAGAACGACTCGTTTCCTTACTTTTTAAAAGTAGAGTTTTATGCATTCAATACACTTTTTCGTTCTTCTTCTTTTCATTCGCCGATAGAGTGCTATCATGGCCATAACATTACGTTTTCCCTTTATCTTAAATGGCAACTCCGAGTCTCTCGAGCGAAGAGCTGATATGAACCTCCATTATGTGAAACTGCCAGAGAAGTTTCCGCGCACCGCGTAAAACCGCATAAGCGTGAAACAATCCTAATACGTGCTGTAATTCGTGCATTGTGGGTTTCATGGTTTTAAATGAGTATTCTAATTTTTATAAATCTAATAAACATACGGGAATATTTATCCCAAGGAGTTTACGAGAATTTCTAAACGTGAGAAATTTAGTGGGACGTAGAATACAACTTTATTCCATTCAAATAGGAGGTCATGCAACACAGTTCCTATTGGTTTTAATTTTCACTGCATTTCACTGTGCATTTCCATTGCACTGTAGAGACTGTAGTGCAAGAGAACTGCTTACTGACATGGTTAAATTTTTTGTTTATTTTAAAAAATGTTTCTCTAACATGTGACCTTAGTATGAAAGTTATTAAATGTAGCCTTCATTTAACTTTTGCATTTTTACCGATCGAATTTCAGATATTTCGCAGCCTACTTTAATTAGGAACTTATTTATTTTTAGCCAAAAAGTTTTAATTTCTTTTAGTTTTGCGTCCAAGTAGAAGAATAGCCGTAAATTTTCCGGAAATTGCCGATGTAATGGTATTTTAAAATTTTAACGCTTGTCGTAAATCGACTTGTTTACAGTGAAGGTGATGGCTACATTTTCAACTGTTCGATAAGCCTTTTCTTTCTAATTTTAACAGTTTTCGCGCTGTCATTTCATCTTTTCCCTCCTTCGCTTTTCTGCGGTGATCCCCAAAGCGGAAAAGCACGCAATTTTCTCCTTGCGCTCCACATATTGCGTATTGTATTATTTATTTAAAATCGATCAGTGCAGGTGAAAGGGTATATCGCCGATCGGTCCGTTGCGCAAAAATAATCCGACAGTTGGTGAATTAATTGTAATATTTTTTCAGAATCGTGATTATTGCCTTGCGCGGTTTCTATAGTTATGTGCTCTCTTCAAGGTCTTTGGATCGTTTTTCTTCCCTATTGCATTAACATTTCCTTTATGTTGACGATTTTCTGTTTAATCACATAACTACTTTACTTTAAATGCCTTTACTTTGGTGTTTCTTCGCTTACTCTACTAATACACTAAACTTGATGTTTGAAAATAAATAGACAGAAAATTATGGTAAATGATTTTTCCCTCTTGTTATTCTTTCTTTTTAATTTACCTTTGCTAATAAACTAAAGCTAAAATGATCAAATGTATATTCAAGATTAAAAAAAATTTGGTCCCAAGATGTATCCCTTTTATTTCCATTGAAGTAATGGAAGTATGTGAGGATTCGGAGTCGAGTGTTACAACAATAGTAATTACATCATTTTATTAACGAATTTTGTCTTATCGTGACAGGAAGATCAACTGGTAATTTACAGAAATTTCTCAAAAGCCCAATTACCGTAAATTCCGTAGAATGTAATCCTTAAATCTAACCAATAAAAGTGTATTTCTATCACATTTCACTTATTGTGCATAGAAGCATTTTTTTATAATATTTACTCCAGGATTAAATTGTTCATGCAGTTATTGAATTTATTGCACTTATCTTATCCACTGGAAGACAACAATTTTTTATTAACAATAAATGTTTTTTTTTCCATTAACAAAGTTGGTACTAGTTATTTTGATAAGAACGGTCGAAGGCCGCGAAAGGTTGATTATATCAGTAATAAGATAAATATCGATGAGGATAACGACTGTCAAGATATTTTTGTAATTTAATGCATCAGTGGTCTCATCATTTCTATATTTGTTACTGTGGGTATCAATCCGATACGATAAGACAAAGAGAAAAAATGTCAAAAATGTCTAATCAAGAAATATTTTCGTTACAGCCAAAACAAAACACCACAGCTAATTTTCGATACAAAGTTTTTTTGTCCTTCCACAACTGTCAAATTTGACCAAGTTTTGGTAGTAGCTGGCTTGGAATTAGCTCATATTTATCTCTTCGCCAACTGTTTGGTTATTTTTTGATCTGGTTGTGGAGGAAATTTTGACCTGTTTTGCCGCTATTTTGTTCGTTTTTATTTTGTTGTGTTTGTGTGCGTGTGTGTGTTTTGCACTTATCATTATTCTTTATAGGCCATACCAGTCGACGTGGACAAAGAAAATTCGAATGACATAAGCATTGATATCAAAGGGAACGATATTGATTTAACTAACCATTATCGAGATCCGTCGTCTAAAAACGTTGATAAGGTACTTGACTGTGGAGGAACGAATTTACATAAGAAAGCATAAATTGCATAAAATATACCGTATTTGTATATTTTGCCGGGTATTTGATATTTTTTTTTTCGGATACGTTATTGATGATGAGAAGGTTTGAGTTGGGCTTATTTTCACTTATACTGCATTTCTAAATTAAAAGTTTTTGCTTTTAACTTAGAAAGGCAGTAGTGGCAATTATGAAGGAAACAACAGTTGTAGTGCAAAGAACTTATTGTGAAAGACTAATAATTATGATTTAGTAACCTTTTGGTTAGTAATTGGTTAATGCTACTTAACTGTGAGATTCCTTACACATCTTATATGGTACATTGTCCTTCTTTTTTTAATTTAGTCCATTAACAGTCTAATTATTTTGATTATTAAATAATGAAATTACTAATGGGAAAACTTAACTAACAGGTTACGTCTGCTTACCTAACTAACTGTTAAATGTAAATATTTTCTTCGAAAAGTAGACATTTAATGACATCTACGATACATCAGCTATTCACAATGAAGAAAAAGAAGGGTACAATTGCCATTCTCTTTCGATCTCGATTACTTGCTGCTAATAATCAAGTAGGCTATTAAAATAATTACCAATTATCCTAGGATATTAAATATTAATTATCTCATTGCGGATCGAATGTTTTGCATGAGCGATTCGCACTGATATTTTTTTATTTTTTCCATTGTTAATGCACGGTACTAATGGAATGTAATACTAACAGTTGCATGCTGCAGGTGACTTTGTTTATAATAACTTTTATGTTTTTATGAAATGTGTGATGTTCGATCATTTTTCTTCTATGTAAACTGGATAATATTCAACCCGATTGTTTTCTTTTGCATAATGTTAGTAATGAGTTAATTTAAATGTATATGTATGCAATTATCCGGAAATGTTCGTTGGTTATTTTATGTAATAATAAACTTTCAATGTCGCAATATTAGGCGTCGATAAAAAAACATTTGGCAGTAACGATGTTACAGGCAAAATAAAAGGATTAATTCCGGATTAATCGTAATACGAATATGGTGTTTATCCACACGGTTTATGGTTCGGAAACTAATTACTTCGTCAAGTACCATAGTTTTATTTGAGACTTTGAATGAACCTAAAATATATGTACTTTTTGTACAATAAAGTTGTTATAATGTGTATATACACGATACAAAACTTGCATCTTCCATCATCCAACAAGAGGTAAAATATAATAATAACAGGAGTGTGATGTTTTGGGTACTGTTTGGATTCAGGATTTACTAATTACGTATATAAAAGAAATTGTAATTCCAAACTAAAGGGGAGTTTTGGACATCACTACTAACTCGATAAAGGTACGTCAGAGTTTCCGGTTTTGATTATTCTTTTTCGATTTAGGCTAAAGCTGTGCATCAGGATGCGAAGTCGATGGTCTTCAGGTCTGTGGACCAACCCCAGACGCACCACATCACCCTCGTCAAAGAGAAGATCGACACTATGGCGAAGGTGTTCGAGTTCTGTAGCAGGAAGTATCCTAACAAGAGGTGTCTCGGTACCAGGCAGATTTTGGCGGAGGAAGACGAGCTGCAGCCAAACGGGAGGGTGTTCAAGAAGGTAAACAATCATTTTCCTTAATTTCCGTCAAAAATGCACCCTTTTTGCTTCTCCAGTACGCCCTAGGGGAGTACCGTTGGAAGACCTACGCGGAAGTGAACATCCTCGCCACGAACTTCGGCAAGGGCCTCCGAGAGCTCGGCAACCTACCGAAGCAGAACGTGGTGATCTTCGCCGAGACGAGGGAGGAGTGGATGATAGCGGCGCACGGTTTCTTCAAGCAAAACATTCCGCTCGTAACCATCTACTCCACCCTCGGCGACGAGGCTATAGCCCACGGGATCAATGAAACGGAGGTCACGACAGTCATCACCAGTTTTGAACTGCTGCCAAAGTTCAAGAAGATCTTGGAGATGACGCCCAAGGTGAATACGCTAATTTACATGGAGGATCAGTTGAAGAAGTTGGAGAGTAAAGACGGGTACAAGGAGGGGGTGGAGATTATCACATTTTCGGAGGTGCTGAAGAAGGGAGCAGAATCTCAAATTGGTAAAGAATTTTTTTATCTTAGATGGCTTTTTAAATATATAGGGACAAAAGTCTTAACACAAATGATTTGTCACTTAAATTGAGTGGCAGTTTGAGTGAGATTTAAGTGGTCAAGATTCTTCACAAAATATTTTATATGTATTTACATGTTTTTGTTTATGATACCAGTATTGATAAGAAGTTTAATGAGCTTATAGGGTACATATAATATTTGAAGCTGATAGGTATTTAACAGTGCCACGGTAAAACATACCAAACTAAGTAGAACCTGCTTGTAGATTTCAGGTGGAAATGCATACAGGGGAAAAGCTCAAACGTACAACTAAATTGAAATGCCAAAGAAAAAATTGATCCTAGTTTCCATTTTATAAATTTTACAATATTAATACATGATATGAAGATGAAAAGTAATCGTAAAAATTCACGTGTATCACAAAAATATGAGAAATATTAATACCTTCTTGTATGTGTATGGTAAATACTTGCAAAATTACATTTCCATTGACAACAAATGATGAAGGGGCAGACACCCTAACTTAATATACCCAAACATACAGGTTACTTAACACATGATAGTTATGCTATACAATGGTAATTAATGTAATATCCAAACATTTGGATAACACGGTATTATTCACGATACCCACGATAGGGTCTAATTACATACGTGACATTTTGAAAAACAAACAATAAACAAACAAAATTTTAAGAACATACCGGTTTTATTTCCAAACAGGAATGCTTAAAATTACACGGAACAAACTTCATTAGGTCAAAAAAGGCAATTTAACAATTTTGTGGTGCACACAAATGTATTCTGATAAGGTTGTCTGTATTAGTTCAGATGTTTAGTCTATCAAGTCTTCACAAAAAACTGTACTGTGCTCGAGTGTACTGTACTGTAGTTCTTATTTGAAATTGCCAAAGATTTGAAAAGTACTGAAAATTTTTTTACGTCAATAAATATATATGTATATAAATTTCGGGTAATTAGTTGCTAAAAAGCAATAAGTTATCAGAAGAGAAAAAGCACCACAAACGGATTCATCAAGTGAATAGAAAATTTGCAATTTTTCATGAATAGGTGATTTTACAGCTCTAGTTCATTAGAAACAAGTAATACCACTTTAAAATAAACATACTTTGTGCTGTGTTGTTAAAATTCTTCTGTTATAATTGCGAAAATATAAATTATTATGCTTCCTAGCAATAAAACCTGAACACTACAGGTATTTAATGTTTTCTCATTTTACGTCACAGTGCCTCTTCCCCCTACATCTGAAGACCTCGCGATCATAATGTACACGAGCGGTTCGACCGGAGTCCCGAAGGGCGTGATGCTCCTCCAGAAGAATTTGATAGCCACCCTGAAAGGTTTCTGCGATTCCACTGTGATTTACGAAACGGACGTCATGATGGGTTTTCTACCTTTGGCTCACGTCTTCGAATTGCTCGTAGAGAGTGTTTGCTTATTAACAGGAGTTCCTATAGGATATTCGGGAGCACTCACAATGATCGATTCCTCTAGTAAGATTAAGAAGGGCACAAAGGGAGACGCGTCGTTGTTACATCCGACGGTGCTCACCAGCGTACCGGTATGTAGAAATATTTATTTTTTCACGGTAACCTTCTCTCTTTTGTTTTGACTCCTCTGTTCGATAGACTCCTTAAATTATATCTTCCTACTTCCTCTTCTATTTCACATGTTCTAATTTCTTTAATTAATAACGTTTCATTTTCTTTATTATAGTTGATCCTTGATAGAATATCAAAAAGCATTCAAGACAAAGTCAGCAAAAGTAGCAGCATAAAGAAGATCCTCTTCAAGTTCGCGTATGATTACAAAACGAGTTGGACGAGACGCGGATACACGACCCCACTTATAGATAAGTAAGTTTAAAAATTCTTCCAATCTGAAGCTGAAACATTAAACAATTTCTTTCATTTCAGGATCGTCTTTTCGCCCTTGAAGAACATCATGGGTGGACACATGAGACTGATGATCGCTGGAGGAGCCCCCCTCTCGCCAGATACACACGAACAGATAAGCAACTGTTTGTGCGTTACCATCATCCAAGGATACGGTCTAACTGAAACCACGTCATGTGCTTGCGTACAAGATTGTAAGTATTTTCGAAAGAAAAATTAAAGATTTAAAGTAAACAATCGTAGAGAATTGTGGAGAGTATGGAATACTCTACATATATTGAAATTCTTATCCCTTTAGATTTCTAGTAAAGTTAACTATGTATAAATTGAGGGTGCGAAAATCTCTGAATCACAGAGGGATAGTCTAAATTGATCAATGTACAGATTTTTCTAAATTCTCTAATTTCGTCCTCCTCAGATAGAGATCTGACCCTGGGAAGGGTTGGGGCCCCCTGCACTGTCTGTGATCTGAAGCTGTTGAGTTGGGAAGAGGGTAACTATCGAGTAACAGATAAGCCTTATCCTAGAGGAGAAATTATAATCGGTGGTGAGAATGTAAGCGTTGGGTACTACAAGAATCCTGAGAAGACTAAGGAAGATTTCTATGAGGAAGATGGTAAAATGTGGTTCAAGACTGGAGATATTTGCGAGGTACACAAGGATGGCGTCGTGAAGATTATTGGTAAGCGAAAAGTATTGAATTTTGAAAGTGAGTCGTAATTCTTTAAAACTAACTTGAGCTTCCATTGTAAGGCAAGACGAAGCAATTATTATCAAGATATTATTTAACCTACCTTAGTTCTTTTTACTAACTTCAGTTTTCTTCTACTCCTGCATTCATTTTATCGAATTGTCTCTCTGTTAGATCGTAAGAAGGATTTGGTAAAACTCCAAGCCGGCGAATATGTGTCCCTGGGAAAAGTCGAAGCGGAACTCAAAACCTGTCCGCTAGTCGACAACATATGCGTATATGGGGAATCTTCGAAAGATTTCTGTGTGGCGCTGGTCGTCCCTAATCAGCAACATCTGAAGGAACTGGCAGAGAAAAGGGGAATAGCTGATAAACCTTTCGAGCAGCTGTGTGTGGATCCGAGGATGGAGAAAGCAGTTGCGCAGGAAATCGCTGATCACGGAAAGAAAAGTAATAATACAAATAACAAATTTCTTACAGAATCTCACCAGATTTTTGGAATTCACATTGAGAGATTAAGTTGGTTATAATTTCTGCTGCAAATGTTGCGAGATTTCACCTAATCTAATTTTTTTTGTGAGTCGGCCCTACTAATCATCGTTTTCTTTAAACAGGTAAATTGCAGAAATTCGAGATTCCTACAGTAGTGAAACTAGTGACAGAAGTCTGGTCCCCGGACATGGGTCTGGTGACGGCAGCATTTAAACTTAAGAGGAAGGACATCCAGAACTTCTATCATAATGATATTAGAAGAATGTACGGTTCCTGAGAAACATTGAAAGATCCGGTGGTTTTCTGTAAGCAGCTTTTTTGAGTCCTACCGTTTTTTTTAGATGTAAGAAAAATTCGTGGATTTCTGTGTAAAAAAGTCGTCTAGAGAAATTCTCTATAAATTAAACAATGCAAAAAAGGAACAGTATGAAGGCAAAATTTAGAAATTTTAAACTTTTTTGTCATATCGAAGTGAGTAGTTTCTACTTTTTCTTCAGAACTTCTGCAGAAACTCCAAATTAAAAAGTTCATTGTCTTTTTAGTGTCTTCTAGTGATTCCCTATGTTATTGGTTTGTTTTCTTATGTTATTCATTGTCGATCTTTTTTCTAAAAAAAAAAAAAACACATCTCTTTAGTGTCGTCTATTTTTTTATCTGTATGTTGTCCACTTGTTGATGCTCTTCTTTTGAAATTATCGACTTTGGTTTCTATGTTGTACATTTTGCAGAAGTCTGTAACCTATTGTCAGGTAATAACATCGTCACACTGTTTAGTATTGTATGTATAATACTGTTGAAACTTAGAGACTAGGTTTATTTGTAATGTAAAGTTTTTTTATTTATACTAGTTTAGTTATGCAAAAGACTTTATGGATAAGGCAAACTCAGATTTTTTCAGAAGTACATTTTCCTTCCTGTTGAATTTGTAAATTAATTTCTGCTAGCAATATTTTCGTACAAATTTTGCAAATCACTTTTTAATTATATTTTTTTATGGGAAGCAAATTATCTCTTCCTCTATCCCTCGTCCTAAAGACTGTGTACATTATCGGATACTTGTCAATTTTAGACATAAATTGTATGGTCCAACCATTTTATCCAGACAAGTACTTAAATTGTGTAGAAAAATGTAACATGTTTTTAAACTGTATATATCAGTAGTAGAATCTTAGGTCAAATTTATATGTACATAATGTTAAAAGTCGAATCGAAGTGAAATTTGGAAACAAAAGTAGCTAGTGCAGTTTTTAATTAGACATCAAGAAGTACTAGAAACTGCAAACGTGTAGTATGGCAATAAGAATAAAAAATTATTGCAATTTATTTCATATAAAATAATGTATATCAAAGCAATATTTAAATGTAATAGTATGAATAGTGGTTTGTTTAATAACTTTCTATGTAAGTGTTCAACAGTTTGATGATAAAGTGAAATTACAACACTACAAAAAGTTCTTAAATGTTTACATTCCAACTTTTGCACAAATAATTTGAAATATTTAACATTCCATTCCAGATATCAGGTTTTACTAAGCCTTTAGTCTTTTATTAAAAACTGCAATTGTTATACTTATCACTTCTGAATTCTGTCTACTAGTAGATGTAAATGATATATAAAGGAAAAACACGATGGTGCTCTTTTTGTTCTGTTATCTATTAGTTCAATTTAGTGGCTGGGTCACATCACAATCATTTCTTTAGCTTTAGAGATATTTTCCTTAAGTTCTTGTATTACTAGTAAAGCAGTATTTTTCTTTTGAAACGCCGAAAAGTTTTTGGTCAACCGCATATTTCTTCTTCGGCAGGTTAACGGATGATATTAAAATTTGATGAAAGTCGCATGTAATGTATCGTTAAGTTTAAATGAAGTTTGTTGCGATTGAGTGAGATTTGCTAGGTGTGCATTTCTGCAATACTGTAGCAAAAAATAAATTTTCATTATTTTAGTTGAAGTTTTTTCACCTCAACCATTTTACAGATTATAACAAGCGTATTAACGTTTTCAAGTAGGTTTAGAAAGCAAATAGAGGTAACAACCTACTTGAGGCGATATCGATATATATCAATATGAAATAGTATAATTGGATTTTAGAGGTGCCAGAAATTTCAAACTAGACGAGTTCAATAGTCAAAGCAACGAAGTTATTGCCCTTTATTATGAAAATTGGAAGTTACATTTTAGAGGTATGGTGTTTTAAATATAACTCGAGTATAGTAGTACTACTATTAATTCCATTTAATATCTTTTACAAAATTATATATCTATTCGAAAACACAGATAGAAACACAGATCTACAACTGTTAACTTGTTAACAATGAAATACTAACTCAGATAAAAATTAGTTAAAAGGGACACTTGAGTAATGCAGACCGTACTGGAGTAATTCAATAAAGCAACAATCCTATAAAGTAATACAAAATTTATAACTTTGGTTTAACATTAAACACCTAAAAGTCAAAAACATTACTGCTATGAAATTTCTACTAAATTTCAAAAATCGTAACGTCTTACAAAGATATGTTGGTTCTGAATTTAAAACCCTGTTAGTTTGATTAAGCTAAGTGGAAAATGTAATAAAACAGATATTAATATGACAAACGTTAAGAACTTAATTCGTTCTATTAGAACGGTATAAAAAATATAGATTTAGAGAGGAAAAACACAAAGCGGAAAATCGGGAGTTGTAGGGGAAAAGTGCATTTTATATGCTAGCTGGTAGCAACAGTGCTTTAACGGCTTATTAAATTTTAATACTGATTGCATATAAACCCATCTAGATTTCCACACCAAAACCCTCTTATACGCTCTTTCAATTAACAAAACGAAACTGGTATAAAAATAAATAGGTTTCACAGTTTCCCTATCATAAGTAACTCTCCAAAAATCTATTTACATTTCGGCGGAAGATTCGGCACCACGTTTTAGAATAACAGTATCAGATTAAAGTAAAACAAAAACTTATATAGGGCAACTTTCTACGGATCAACAAAAGAGACCATGATATACCTGGTACCTTTGGTCACTTTCAAACCTTCATGGTAGTGAGTCAATCTTCCGGGATGCATTAAAATCCAGCCGGGTTTAGTGTCTACTACGCTACAGTTATACCTGATGAATCTACAGCCGCCGCCTTCATAATCTACGCCGACTTGGTTCAGGGCAATGTTTATCGTGTAAGTGGAGCTGTCGTGGTGCGGCCTTAACGAAGGCTGTTCGTCAGGTTTATATCTGAAAGGAATTTAACCCGTGAATTGTAGTCAACGAGTAGCCATTTACAATCTAATGTAATAATTTCCTGATGTAATTGTTATACCTTACGACGAAGTTCATCAGAGACTTCGGCGGGTCATGGAAATAACCAATGAAGACTTTTTCTTGCAAGGGGCGTACATATTTCTGAAGGAAGTGCAACCAGTGGCGTTCCCAGCCAACCTGGTTCATGTGAATGTCTCTTGTCGGGACCGCTTCATACCCTCCTTCGAGACGTTCATCTTGGTTGTTACCCGACGACCACTTCCCAAAGTTTTCCATCATGTTAATGAGAGCGTTGGTGAAGTTTCGTGTAACCACAGGGAACCAATAGACATCTGGACAAGGCTAAAAACAGAAGCATTTCAGTTTCAAATGTAGTTTCTATTTTCTTCTTAACTTCTCTATTACATTATAACCTTAGAAAATTTAAGAATCTCAGACATTTCATTATTCTCACCTGCAGGTCTTCTGTAGCAGGATCGAGTTGCTCAAAGTAATCCTTCCGGATGTACCTGTCCTCCCAGTCTTTCTCATTGTCGAATATTTGATACATCTCTGGCTCTGCTAGGGTAACATCAAAAGTCTCCGGATTGACTAGGTGACCGAAATCGACCCTATTCGAAACGTACATGAAAACCTCTAACTTTCTTAGCTTACTACAGAAAGCCATGTCTGGATCGAGATTGACTGTATCGAAGTTCAGCTGCTTTCTGTCATACTTTTTCAGGAGGGTGGCGTTCACGAGGTATACATTTCCTATGAAAGGGACATTCCATAAACCCCTAAAAATAGTAAATTATGGTTACCAAAATTGTAAGAAAAAAATTTAAATTTAGTTTATGACTTAAAATAAATTAAAGTGTGTAGTAAATCCATAAGTGGTATAGTAGGTTATATACGTAGTGGTACCTATTAATTGAATTATTCTAGAGTACTTCAAACCTACATTTACTAAATAATAAACCCTAATCGTAAACAATGCAGCGCGATCTTCCATACTGTAGGCATTAAAAATGGTTGTAAATAATAAAGTATTTCGCAGCTACTGTTGCCCCCCTTCGCACTTGAATAGTTTAAATAACAACGAATCTAAGAGACAAAGTATAAAAATATGCGGTGTCTATAAAGCGGCGACAAACAAATTAACCGTCGAGCTGAATAAAATGTTAAAACATAATTTATATCAATCACTGCCCCCTTTGCGAACAATCTTCTGCAGTGCTAAAGATAAAATAATGAACTAATCAATTGTTGACGCCATTTGTAGTCTGTATGCCAGAAGACAATATACATAAATGATACAACGAAAGCACATGTTGGCGATATACATATGCTGTTTCTTCGTCATTTTATGTGAGGCAGCTAGGACTGGACCTAGAGGTAAATTAATAATCACCCACTTTATACTATGTAATATATTTTTGTTAATATTGCAGGAAAGTTTAGTAGAAAAGGGATAATGATGTACGATAGGAGAGTGCCTATTATAGTGCAACACCAAAATCCCGCCTCGAAAAGTTACTACGAACACAAAGATGTAATAATATTTGTTTTACACATTCACAAGTTGAAATATGTTGTGTTCACAGGGGGCGAAAATCGTCAAATCCAGCCATTTCGAGTTGGAGTACATGCTAGGGAGGAAAATAACGTTCTTTTGCATGGCTCAAGGTAAAAAATAAAACTATTACTTTACAACACTTCTAACATTCACAATTTAAGGTTTTCCACGACCTGAAATCATTTGGTTTAAGGATGGTATTGAGCTGCTCTACCACAAATTCTTCCAAGTAAGTGTAAATCAGTACTAATTTAAGTTAAAGAACAACTTAAAAACGGATTTTTAAAAAATATGTAAAGTTATAACTTTTCAGGTTCACGAATGGCCTATCGGTAACGACACTGTGAAAAGTAAGATGGAAATAGATCCTACGACGCAAAAAGATGCCGGATACTACGAATGTCAAGCGAATAATAAATATGCAATCGATTCCAGAGGATTCAGAACCGATTATGTCATGATTACATATTAAATAAAGTTACCTACATGTGCCTAAAATGAAAATGAAAATTATTTTTAATGTTCTTTGAAATAACAACAAAATGTAAATGTAAAAAATATAGTATAAATGGTTAGTGCGTAATTAAAAATCGTTTTATTAATTGGTTTAATAAAACCTTACGCCAGTATTGTGTCAATTTTATTTGTTGTGAGGAAACGGAATAAAGGTATAGTACAAAATGAATGCTGTTATATTGAAGTTGGAATAAGTAAGTGCAATCAACGATATTTCTGTAAAATATTATATATTATGAAAAATGTGTGTTTTGCAAGTTGTTTGAGAAAGAAGGTATACTAACCATCTTGTTACAATTAATTTGGTCTCTATTGAAACACTTTCTTTTATATCACACGAATACGCTGTATATACTGTCGAATCAACACATAACATCAAGAGGTAATAATGTACCTAATGGAACTTACCCTAAATAAAATAATTCGCATGTAAGTATGAATAAAATTATGTCGTTAATATTATTGAGTGCAATCCCTAAATTGAACTAAATTGTCACTTAATGAATCAAACTGAAGGGGTCCGCTGAGATAACTTTCTATCAGTTCCTCCACGGACCGATCGCATAGGTCAAGTATGAAATTTAACCACTCGCTAATCCTCGTCGCGTTGCTGATTTTCGTCGAGAATGCCGAATCTAGAAGGGCTCGGACCAGGACTAAATCCAAATCAAAGGTAACAATTTTCGTAAATAATGGAAAAGGAGTCACTCAGTAACTTATGTTATTAAAATATATCATTTTTAGTTCCAAATAGGGCTTCCCATTACAGGGAAATATCGCGACCCCGAATCAGATCAATATTACAACAACAACAATGTAAGTATATATTGTTTTAGTAAATATAGTTTCACGAATATATTTACTATCACACCGCAAGTCATTTACCCATAACTAATGCGAGACATTGTTAAAAATATGCAACTACACATTTTGTAACAGTGTTAATTCAAGATATATAGTTTTAATGTTTCCCTAGGGTGCCAAAATAACTTTAGCATCCCATTTCGATTATGAATACGTCCTGGGCCATAAGATTGCCTTTCTGTGCGTAGCCAGGGGGTCCCCTAGGCCCCACATCACTTGGTACAAAGACGGAAGCGAGATTTTTACCCATCAATACCTACATGTAAGATAACAATAAGCGTTGTTTTACTAAAATTAACCCAGATAGTTATTTGCAAGTAAGACTATCATTGTAATAACATAATTATTGTAATTACAGATCCACGAGTATCAAATAGGACGTGACAAGATTAAGAGCAAGATAGAGATAGATCCAGCAACTCAAATGGATGCGGGAGTTTACGAGTGCACTGCAGATAATATGTATTCAATAGATAGAAGATCATTCAAAACTGATTTCAGCATTGTTTTCGATTAAAGTATTGTAATGTGATTTGATTTTA
This sequence comes from Cryptocephalus primarius, assembly GCA_963576515.1. Classification (NCBI taxonomy): domain Eukaryota; kingdom Metazoa; phylum Arthropoda; class Insecta; order Coleoptera; family Chrysomelidae; genus Cryptocephalus; species Cryptocephalus primarius. The sequence continues at coordinate 12,308,264 of OY754942.1, read as the reverse complement.
ATGCCAATAAATTATCCATTTTCTAGCAGCGAACAACAGATTCTGGCGATTTGGTCTCTTACCTTTTCTCATTATGTACAATATCCAGGTAATCATTGGACCTCGCATAAAACCCGTCCTTGGTCAGGGCTCCCCAGAAGTTGCTCCAAGCCTTCCCTGGCCTTGTCAACATCGGTGCAAGTACCGTCCGATTTTGTTCTATCAGCAAACGAAGAGTTTGGGGATTGTCGAGGTGCGCAATAGAGTCCACTGAGAAGTATATTTCGCATTTTTTCGCAAGACACTGATCACTGAAAACGAGACAGAATTCAAAACTTTCACACAATCAACAGAAAACTTTTCAGGTCAAACAACAATTAAATGTTACTTTTACTTGAATAAAATAACAGTGTTATATGTTTCAGATTCCACTAAAAGGGACTTATGACTGGTTACAAGTTACTAATTACTTTCGATATCAATGATTAGAAATAAGCAACAACTTACAAAGATAAGTCCCTTGCAGTCCATTCCGGTGTCCCATCTTCCGGAGTAATCTGCTTTAAGGAAAGGTATTCAGCACTGTACAGGTCAGTAAAGTTTTTGACTAGTTCTGTGTGATATTTCATCTGTAAGAATAAATTTTAAACAACTTGGGTAACAATCAATAACATCCATCAGCGTACCGCATTATGTATGAACAAATGGATCCTCTCCTTTGGATAATCTAAGGCACGTATCTTCTGTAGCATTTCTTCCAAAAACGGCGTGTTCAACTCGATGAAGATAGAGATTAACACCAAAGGCATCTCCTCCGGTTTTTTATCCTTTAAGTATATAGTACGTTCGTTGCATTCTCGGCAGCCGTTGATTGAATTCCACTTGTTAGGAACATAGTTTTCAAGGTAGTTTAACGATATTTTAGATGGACCGTTTCCATGTAATACAGCAGGCTCTGTATGCATGACTGTGTTTTTGACAGTATACGTTTCAGGACCGGCGTCTTTGTTTTCAGTCGTAAATATCTCCAATTCAGCTAAAAAAATAGATAAGAAAGGTGGTTACAAGTTAAAATCCGTTTTAGATATAAAGTACAGGTTAGTTATTGCAAGTTGTTAGTTCTCATAGCAAAGATAAATAGGTATTTGCGTATAAACATCAACAAAATCATGAATCTAGATGGATCTTAAAATTTTTACAATTTCTGCCTTAAACGTTGAGACCTGGTTTTATCCATGGGCTTATCACAAACTTCTTCGATTAACCAACTTTACAAATTATTTGTTGAAGTGTTAGTTTACCTGATGCTCCGTTTAGATTTTGGAAAATTTCGCTCTTATGGTCTAACTTCATGTTAACCTTCTCCCTATATTCAGGGTCTAGATAGGCTTTGGTGTAGTACAACTGGTCGTCGCCGGTGTCCTCGATTTTCTCCCTCTCCAGGAGATCTAGCACTTCTGGAATATAACCCATGAACATACCGGAGTTCAGGAACCTTCCTCCTTCGGTAATCTCAGGATACGAAGCCGCCAGCTCTTTGTCCGGCCAACAGAAGTATTCAGCGCCGAATAAGATCCTGGCTTTAAAGGATTTAAACTTCTCAACAATGTAAATTAGGTCCTTAACGAATATAACGTCATAGCCATCGGTGAATAGCACCAGTTTGTCTTTTTCGTTTCTGAAAGGTTCCAGGGCTTCCTTGAGGAGGTTGATCTTCCAACCACCCCCCGGTTTGTTCGCTATGTCCCCTCCTTTCCATTGTTGGCCTTGGCCAAGAATCGTGGGGTTTATTCCGCATTCCTTCGCAGAGTCTATATATCGCAGAAATCCATCAGTCTCTTCTGTTGCGACGGTGTAGACCAGAATGTCTAAAACGAAGAGAACAATCAGATTGGATACAAGATATTGATTACTTAGTACTAAAAGTGCTAAGTCATGCAAAAAGAAGTTATTGCAACAATATCCAGGAAGGACTAAACAGAAACCCAAAGGGACAAATCTAAGTATCTACAGTATCAAACTTGTGTTTCTTTTAGAGCTGCAGAAACTGACTAGGAGCACAAGACATCACTGCCTGGTTGTTACTGTTACTGTTACAAAGTTACTGGTAAACAACAATACTCTGTACTTTGATACATGTGGTAATACCCAACTGAAATAAAAGTATGCCAGGGAAAAATCAGGTAAAGAATTTCAACAAAACTTTTCTACATAACGACACTTTCTACCAGACTCAGTGGATATCAGTTTAAAAACTGAGATGAGTTACTACAGCAACGGCTTTTGAAGTGATAAGAAACATCACTACCTTCAAATTTAGAGTTTCTAAGTGAACAATGAAGTACTCAAAAGGCTTGCAGAAAAACGTGGCAGTTTAGAAAAGCTGAAAAGTGCTTGTCAACTTCAAGGCACAATATACAGGTTAGTCTTGGTTTATTATTGTTATTTTATAATAGTAATTATTAATTGTACTCGGTTTAGTTGCCAAGCAAACAATACTATAGTTTATAAATATTTATATACTGGTTATAAATGTTATAACCAGGTTAACATTTATTTTAACATTAACATTAATATTTAACAGGTTAAATGGTTAAAAATTATATACTGGTTAAACTGTGGAAATATTGTCAATTTTAGGTTTCCATTAATTGCAGTTCTGTAAAGAAATTTTTCTATTCAAGTTATGCTTTTTCAGATTTGATGGTCTTCAATTGACATTGATTAATGGGCAAAGTTGCATAACAATATTGTTAATATAAGTATCCTTTTTTTAATAAATGCTTGGAATTTCCCAAAGTTAATTACATAGCAGCAAGTGCAAAAAATATAACCTTCGTTTCATAATCCTTACAATTAATTGCAGTTCCCAATTTTTAAAGCTTAGAAACAGGATGAGGATTTCTTGATTGAATGTTTTAAGACACTAATTGAACGAAATAAGATAATAAAATAAATGGAAAATACAATTATTAGATGATAGTTATTAGAGAAGTAAGGTAAAATAATTTTAATATCTACGTTTTTAAATGTTACATATACAAATGTTAATGTAATATGTTTTCAGTCCAAGATCATTCACTTCCTGCATAAGAACCAACTGAAATATAAGCCACGTCATGCCCAGGAAACGTTTCACATTACAGAGATAAAACGCATGTAGGACATAAAACCTATTTATACTTAACATTGTTTACGCGAACGTCGCCGGATCCTCATGCTAATCTCTTAAAATTACAATCAATTCGGTTACGAAATGAGGACTATTTAAAAATTATTAATAACATTCTACAGAGATTAATTCGTACATTACTCTGTGGAAACGTTTAAGAGGGCAAAAATTTAAGCGAATGACCGCATGTGTGCGCCTGCAGATTACATCAGACATTTTATAAAGTTTACGATATACGTTCAGAATAGAACAGATGCGCTTCCTTTTTAAATGATTAACTGTTATAAGCGAAAGTATTGTACACAATAGGCGATAAAATCAAATAAGGCAGATTAAGAAATGATATATGAAACGCTAAGTGAAATGAAAAGTAGAAAAACAATTGTTTGTACTACAGCAGATTAGAGATTCAGAGGCAATTCTTTAATTGAATTCATGATGGATGAGTTATGGAAATAAGATTCCAATTAGATTCCAATAAGATTTTTGTCTACCAAGCGGATTTTCTTTTGTGGTATGACCTACATACATTGTCATAAAAAAATGCAACAAGTAATACTTAAATTGATGTACAATTGCAGAATAAAGAACTTGTAAGAAGTTTGTGTCCAGCAGGTTTCATTAATAAATTTCGGTTTTATATTTGTAACAAATTATCTGGTTATAGATAATAGGTGTAATTAAAATGCAATTTGTTAGGTACCTGAATCAATTGGGTTGATAAAATTCATTCGAAAGTTTTAAAAGATTTTTTTCACAGCATTGTCAGGCCAGGCCCTTGTTTAGGCAGGCAGATGCATATAATTAAAATAAATCCGGATTAATTGCTGTTCGAAAAACTGGACCGAACGACAAATTGATGAAAGAGTTACCCAAAAAGCAGCTAAAATCCCAAAAATAACCAATTAAAACGGCCGCAATCAGGCTTCAATCAAACATTTGTTGCACATCCTTACCGTTGTCCCATTCAGACGCATCGCTGCCGTCGAAAATCAAGCCGATTAAACACAATACTTTTAACACATCCATAGCTGGGGTCAATTAACCTACTAATGAAATTTTAATATAGGGAAAAGCGACCGAACTACGTGCACAGCATCACGCAAATGGACCAGTCAGATCTTCTTTCTGGAATCTGGTAGAATTCGAGCTGGAAATGTATATAAGGATAAACGTAAACACTTCTCCCCCCTACAAAAGACAATCAGCTGGCCGGTCATGGCGCAGTTTTGGAGATGCGGCAATATCGCGAAGGGACAGCGCAAGGTTAATATAACGGGTGTTACATTGAAAATTTCTTACACAAGCCCTAAACTTTAAATCAATCATAAAAGTACATTAACAGTTTTAAAACTGAAATGTCGAGCCTCCTGTCAAATGTGAGACCAGAAATTTCTGTCAAAATTCGACCTGGACAATCTGTACTTAATCCGCATGTGTAAATTGATGTACCCGTTAAGATTAGTCATAAAAAAATTAGTATTGCCATTTAAAAAATTGTCGATGACGTCATATCTCAAATTTGGTCCACGCTGTGTAACATTTTCTTGCATGAAAAAGAGCGCAATTCAAAATACCAATCGACCTGTTCGAGCATATTTCCAACAAAAAAACTGTCTTTGATCCATGCAAACAAAAACAGACTTTTTCTTTTTTTAGTTTTAAAAAAATTGAGAATAATTTTTAAAAAGAAGTAAATTTTTTTTACTTGCTATTAATTTTGAATTCAAATTTTTAAAAAAGTCAAAAAACCCTAATCGCCCTACATGGCCACCTAAACCATCCAGGGACCCACTTAAACACACAAAATTTCATAAATCTGGCCCAGTGGTTTAGAAGGAGTTTAGTGACATAAACACCTACAGAAGACATCTATATATAAAGATTAGCAACAATTTCTTACATCAAGACGTTCTAAAAGTAATGGAAAACCTAAATCATGAATTCATGACCTAAATTCGCTCAACGGACCCATGGAAGACGACAATAAACGGTCAATATAAGGTTCACCATTCAATCAGGAAGCATGCCAGCACTTACAATTAACATGACCCAATTCAATTGTTTTAATACATAAAGAAACAGTCGATCGCTTTTTGTTTTTGGAGTTTGTCCTAGCTTCGTTCGTAGAGCGGCCTGGAACGATCATGCAACGTACGCTCAGTAACGTACGCTCAAATTTATTGCATTGCAAAGTGAACCAAAAATAACTTTAAAATAGAGCACACATGTTTCTTATTGTCTAATTACATTTGAATTTTGTGACTACATGTTTTGAGAAGTTGTGTGGCAACAAGTTCCGCGATTTACATTGACATAGAAGTCAAATCCAGCCTACACGTTTGAAGAGAATAAAGCAATTTCAAGGATATGTGTTGCATCAAAAATAAATATCATTGTAGGACATGCAACGTTTGATTCGTTGAACTCGTCTGTTCTCTAATCGTTTGTTAATTTTTTTCACGTTTTGGAAAGCTTGGGAAAGTTACTAAGTGATTATTTTACTGCCAATACAGGATTCATTCAAAATGCATAATGTCTGCATATTACTGCAAATATGCATGCCTTCCAACCACCCTTTAAACTTTGCTGTATACCTTCTCCACTTTCTGCAACTATCGAAATGGAAAATATTCTCACAAAAATATCTCTCTTTGTCATAGTATTAAAATTGTTCCCCTTGCTATCTTTCTATAAAAATTTCAACTTCGCAACTTCATTCCTCGAAGTACTTGACTAGGTATATTAAAAATTAATAATACATCAAAGGATGATGACGTCGCGACGTCGATAGTATCCATGGTGACGTAAACGTTGCCACGTTCCACACAAAAAATTTTTACGGCACACGCCATCAGAGTAGAGTCGATATTTTCTTTTCGACAGAATTTGTACGAAGTTGCCGAAGTTGCCAAGACCTCAGAAGTTAAAAGACCTCAAAAATTTCGATATACAGGGCAAGGTGAAAGTTACGACGTTGATTGAAAATTCAAAAATGCTTTAATTGCGTGTAGATTTTTTAAAAGGCAATAATTGACACGTTGCGTAAAGAATGTCTTTCATAAGAAGCTTTTACAAAAAAATTGAAGAAGGTAAACATTTAAGAAAAGTTCCCATTTTGAAAGTATCTCCAATGTGAATTAAAGAGATATGCTTTGGACATTAATACTGTATAAGTTTTTCGATCTCATGATTTACATAGTGCGGTCATAATAATTTCCAAGTTTCTTTAAGTAGCTGGCTAATTGAAACAAAGTGATCTATGGCTATGTGAAGTGGCCATTTGGCAACAAAGTTACATAGAAACATCCAAATCGACCAAAAAAAGAAGATAGTGTTTTGGTAACTTTGTAATTAAGGCCGTGCTTGTGTCTTATGTGACACATAAAATAATTCATCTTACTCACCTTTTCCTAAATCCTTTTCCTTAGTGGTATATCTATTTTCCTCAATTTCGGTACAATTTCCCTCAAGAGATATTTCACATTGTTCTTCTACATAACTGCTGACTGGAAAAATAAAAGTACAATTTTTCTTAATATTCCTCAATTTTTGACGTATCGACAATTTGTTATACATTTTTGACATTATATAAACTTAAAAACTGTTTGAATAAGTTCCATAATGTATTTTTTTTTTAAATTAATCTGGTTTGGATGACACGGTTCGCCTATGTCTCGAATCTAACGTCAACCAACCACAATTGATTTAAAATTATCTACAGGGTTACACAAAAATGATAAATTTGAATAAAATTTTGAATTCTTACCGCACGAAACCGTTATTAGAAGAAATGAATACAGCCACTGCGATTTTACCATCTTCTCTCCGAGGAAAGATTCGACGAAATGATTGCGATTTGATAGAATAAAGTAAAAGTGAGGTGACCAATGGACCAAAAAATTGCTTCACAGGAGCGATCAATTTCACTTTTTTTTCCCGTGAAGTGGGTGCAGTTTTTATTTTATTCGAGCGTATAATGTAAACAGAAGATAAAGTTAATCTCGCATATTGGACGTTCAAATAAAATCTTCGATTGGAACGTATGTCTTGGATTACGAAACCAACTTGTAAATTGTACTCAAGTAGACTTCAAAAATGTAACTGACGAGGTTTAGTCGGTGGCGAATTTATATGACTGTTCGGTATGTCGAAGGTGTGATATTGAACATTTTACAACAATCCTGTTATTGCATGGATTTTCCTCTAAGTTCTGAATACACAATCCAGATAAGGGAAATCACAATTTTCTATTAGCGTCGGTATGACGTGATAATCCTCCCCGTCAGTACGGTCTGTTGACTCGCTTTATGGAAGGTATAAAAAAATCGAATATTACCGAACTGGTAAAAAACGTAACGAATCAAGACATACGCCGATTTCAGTGAAAGTGAAACCGCAAAAACTAATTTCACTTATTGTTAACGCTTTTCTTCCGCAATTTGAATGAAGTCCAACAATAACGATGTCATTCCGGGAATATAAGAAAGTTGTCTTTTATAGGATCGATATATCGAAATTAGGTCATATATGCATTTGTAGGGTTTTTTAAAACTCGCCCTGTTTATTAGATTAGAACTAAACCGCTTACGATGTACTTCCCTCCCACCCATTCGGTCTAGTGTTAGTTTTCTAGTGCGCTCGTCTAGTTTTGCGAAAATATGCCACCGAAAAATGATCCGGAACTCGTCTCTTTACGGAAGGAAGTGGAGGAACTTTACAAAAAGTTGCAGGTAAAACAACCATTCACACAAAAATCCTCTATAATAATGCACCATTCTGTTCATTAGAAAGGAAAAACATGACTTAATTTTATTTACCTTAGCTTTAGTAATATTTTTGATTAAACACATTTTTCGTGTAAATAAGTAGAAAGTAATCTACTCTCCTACTTATCCTTCTTTCAATTATTGCAATCCAACAGATGTTACGTCAAAGTATTAAAAAATTTTTACTGAATCATAAAAGAGTCATTTTTCACTATTCAATACTTGTAAAGCTTCAATACTTGAAAGATACTTTACAATTGTTTATTAAATTCAGAAAATAATTGTAAATGCAATGTCTTATATTACAACTCATCCAAGTGGGTGATAGTATTTCAGGCGAAGTAGAACAAAAAAGATAAAAGTAATGATGTCGATCACGGATGACGTAAAAATATGGGCAAATTATATAATTAGAAAACCCCAAGTTAGATAACGTAAATTGGAGCAGTAATTACACGAAGGCTATACTGAATTAATGATGCATACATTTTTTCCAAATTTTGATCAAAATTATTTCAAGTTCAATTAATTCAGTTAACACTTGATTGAAGCATGGTCTTCTGTATATGCTGCATGTAGATGTAACATTTCGTCCAGAATCAAGATGTTTTGTTTATAAAATCTGGCCTCTCTTCCATTTTGAACTAACCGGCTCAATAGGTCCTACACTATTTTATTGTAAGACCTGATATATTCAGTTATTATTGGTTAAAAATCTCCAAATCCCACCAAATTAATTTAGTTCATTTGGGATTCAAAATTTCCAGTTTTGAGCATAACTTTCCAGTGTTTATACAAATTTACCAAATTATATAACCAAAACAGCCAAATTCCCCTTTCTAGATGAATAATATTTTAAAACTATAAACATGAGTTCAAATGTCCTTACAGGATCTGCAGAAGAAGCAAGCCGACACCACCCTCGAACAGGTCTGCGATGGGGTCGCCCCAGCCCCGAAGGTGAAATTGATCACCAGGAAACTGATGAAGGGCCACCTGAACAAGGTAAACTCTGTCCATTACAGCGGCGATAGCCGTCACTGCGTCACGGGATCCCTAGACGGAAAATTGATCATTTGGGATACTTACACCGGGAACAAGATGCAGATCATCCCATTGAGATCGGCGTGGGTTATGAGCGTCGCCTTTTCCCATTCCGGTAATTTTGTAGGTGAGTTGAACAATTTCGTTACCTAAACTTTGGCATTGGTAACCTAAGAGAAAAAAAATGGAAATGGGAATGTCCAACGTGGAATTAACTGATATTTTTGTAGCTAAGGCACAGTGGTACAAAACAAACGTTTCTCTGAAATGAGCAATACTTCCCCTAACATCAAATTCGGTGGTGGGGAAAATCTACTACCTAGACTAAAGTAAATAAAATATCCTCCATTCATTCTGATTTTGATTTGTTTTTCAGCTTGCGGAGGTATGGACAACATGTGTACAGTATATGATTTAAATAATCGAGACTCAAACGGTGTAGCCAAAATGGTCAGAGAACTGGCGGGATACGATGGATTTCTTAGTTCGTGTCGATTTGTCGATGACAAGACGATCATAACTGGTTCAGGCGACATGAAAATGTGAGCCAAAAATCATGCATAACGCAATACATTTCTATGACACATTGATTTGTTTCAATTGTCCAGATGTAAATGGGACTTGGAAACGGGAAGGAAAACCTCAGACTTCATAGCTCACAATGGCGACGTGGTCTCGATCAGTTTATCGCCAGACAAGAACTCCTTCGTCACCGGGAGCGTCGACAGAAGCTGCAGGGTTTGGGACGTAAGGGAAGACAAGCCGAGGCAAACTTTCTTCGGACACGAGGCAGACGTCAACTCAGTCTGTGTAAGTTGGCAATGGGAATAAAAACAATCCTCTGGCTTCCAAATAGTGTAAGCTTAACTGCTATTTAAAACGTTCCAGAATTCGCAGTTGCCAACAGATATTAAAAATTTAAGGTTTAAATCAAGCATAAGTATCACTCAAGGAAACACTCACTTGAAAATGTGTTGTGGTATAAACTCCGTAATAAGTTAATACTTCTTCGATATTAAATTAAATAATTAAATTGAAAGCAATACAAAAATAGATTGCAATATGAGCAAAACTTCTGATGGTATTCAAATATTTTGTTTGAGATTGGTCAATGCAGGTCAGTTCAACAACAGATTCATGACCAATATGTATTTGTTATCTTCTATGTATATGTTTTGTTTTCCAAAATATGGAAACATGATACATGAAGATCTACTTTAGGCTCAGTACTATTGTTTCAGTATTACTTTTCTATAAATAAAGTGGTTGTATTGCGTTTCCCAACATTTCTTGATTTACATGTTCTTTGATGTTGAAAATTTATCACCTAATTTCTAATTACAAATCTATGACTCTTCCTCAGTTTCATCCAAGTGGCTATGCCTTTGCCACAGGATCCGAAGACAAATCCGCCAGGATGTTCGACATAAGGAGCGACCAACAGATAGCCATATATAAGCCGCCATCGGCCAACAGCGGTTTCACTTCTTGCGCCTTATCAGTGAGCGGTAGGATCTTACTTTGTGGTTCCGATGACAACAATGTGCACATGTGGGACACGCTCAAGAATCAACATAATGGTAAAATGCTTTTAAAAAATGGAATTCGGTAGGATAGCCCTTAGAAATTTTGAACGGGTTTGCTGTCAAATATCAAAGCATTTCTTCCCAGAACATATAAATATTATATTTTCAGGTACTCTATCTGGTCATGACAATAGAGTTACATCTCTATCAGTCGCTGAAAATGGACTGGCTGTGGCAACGTGCAGTTGGGATCAAGCCGTCAGAGTATGGGGTTAAAAATAAAAAGGAGCCCAATGTTTTCCAAGAAACTTTTATTCGATTACTGCATAGGGTCGTATTAAAATATTTTTTCATGTCTCTAAGAATTTATTGAGTATAGATGATTATGAGAGTCCTCCATACTTCTTACCATGGTGTGAATAGATGTGTTTAAAAAGTCCTCTGTTGTTATTAACATATTTTTAAACAATTAGCAGGTAATTGACTAAGGTATTCCTTAACTGTTATTAACATTTAATAAACTTGATTATATCAAATCCGTCTTTCCATAGACATACTTCTGACTGAACACTTCTTGACACACCATCTGGATCTACATATTCTCCATTAGCAGACTTTTTAACCAACTCCTCGCATTTATAATTTTTTCTTACGCAAGCTACGTCTGTATTCTTTAACCTCAGAATGGGACAGAGATCATTTGTCCCATCACCGCAGTAGATGACCTTTTGGTATTGTACACCAGCCTTACACTGAGTTATTATAAATTCTTCCATGATCTGACCTTTACATAAGTTTTTAGTGCTAAGTTTACAAGTATCTTGTAAATGGTACATTTCAATTTTAAGTAACCCTCCATCGAAATGCGCGGGATTTGTAAAAACTTTCAAAACGTAATCAGTTAGCTTGTTACCATCCAGCCATGCTTGTATAAAGTATGAATTAGAATCACTTATAATAATCACGTCATAATTTAAATCCTCCTTGAGAATTTTAATTAATTGACCCATCCCAGGTACTTCCGGTAAGCTGCACATGAGATCCCTTACAGAAGTTTCCGTTACCTTGTTCTTATGCAAGATTTCGAAAATTGCCTGCATAAAGGCCGTCCAACCATCAGATTTGTGTAGGTCTTTCACTTCCTTAGGGATCCGGGTACGGTCCACTAAGTTCATTACTGCTATGTCGGAGTTGTCATTTATTATGGTGTGGTCGAAATCGAAAACGGCCAGATTTTTAAACATCTAAAAGAAAAAAAAAACAGTATTAGTGGGAGATTTGAAGAGCGAATGAACTGTAGTAATACCATACAGCGGTATAAAAAATAAAATCTAAACATAATATGAATAACGGCTGACCTAATATGTTAAAATTTTTTTAAATATAAATATTGTACCCTAAAATAAATAAAAAGGAAGAGAAGTCAGCTGTAGAGGAATTGAAACGATCAAAACTGAAAACCAGTATAACAAGTGTAAGAAGTGAGACTAGCAACTTACCTTGTGAAGAAATGGTGTTTTGGTTTGACTGAAACTAGAAAATTCCTTGATATCTTTTACAATAACAATATGTGGAAAAATGCCAAGGAAATTATAAATGTTCTGCCAGAAAGTAAGCCCAGGAAATGCAACAACCGACTGGTTATTGTTCTGAAGGTGTCACCTAGCTTCCTACCACCGTCTGCTGAAAAATTGGCAGTTCACACCTCATATACCTGTCAACACTTGTATTATTTTCTAAATTGACCTTTAACATGTTTACTATGTTACAATTGAAGTGATTTACTCCTCAAATATTCGAATATTCTTCACTTGAGCACGTACGCCGAAAACAAGGTTATGTTGTTTTGAACATCAAATTCTTTTCGAATGATGAGCAAATGTATCATATTGTTTATATGTCCCTCTTCTGAGGAGGGGCAATACTTTGAAATTAACCTCGAAAAATATCCGAAAACAGGTGTTAAAAATCACCAACATGTTCAAAACTTGTTTTCAACTGGTGCAAACCATGGACGCAAACTTTCTGCTTTTATGGCGGGATAATTAAACATTGAGAAACGTTTTTATTCAATTTGCAACACTTGTCAAGCATGCTACAGATATCTCTTAAACAATAGAGATTCATAGGAAGATCTGATAAATTCAGTTGACCAAATGAAACAAAAAGTTGTTTCCATTAGCCCCCTGCTTATGAATGACTCCTCGAGTAAAATGGAAAATGTAATCAACACACGCAAAATACGCGGAATTTTCTATTAGACAAAAATTAACAAGATACAAGTTAGGGTTTACTTATGACTTTATTCAGCAGCCTTAACTAAAGCTTCTCCGACTTCTACAGCGATGGCTGCCTCAGCTCTCGCCTAAAAAATAAAGGAGTCGAATAGAAATAGACAGAAGATAGAAAGATAAGTAATGAACTACTCTACGAAAGTATTGCAATTATTCAATAACTAAGAGGAGACTTGTAGTCATTTTTTTCTTGAATTCTCTCTTGAACTAATGAGACAATTTATTCTCATTTTTGAATGATTTTAAATCAATTCAATGTACTTTTTGGCACAAGTTAGTTATTTTAAACTAAAAATTACCTCATCAGTATTGGCCGATGACAATGCACTCTGGGCTTTGCTGAGAACATCTCTCGCGGCAGAGACGTCGAGATTTTCCACTGGATGAGCCTCTTCTGCTAATATCTGCAATGAGCATGTCAAAACGTAAATAGAAGGATTCACTTTGAAGGCAGTCATTTTAATACCTGAACTGAGGAATCGTCATTGATAGTGACGGTACCGCTCGATACAAAGATTTTGTTTACTTTACCACCTTCTTCATACACACTTACGACCCCAGGTTTCAAAACCGCCAGGGTTGGTACATGGGCAGGTAAAATACCAAAACTGCCGGAGAATGACGGTACATCTACTTGTTTTACCGCTTGTGAATCATAGAACACCTTTTAAAAAGAGAAAATAAGTGTCAGTATTGCAAAGTAACGCTTCTCTGGTTTTACCTGATTTCCTGCCGCAAAGGTGAAACTCATGTCAGCATATCCCCTTTTGGTGGTGGCGTTGAAGGCTCTGCGGGTCAGAAGACGGGTCGCTGTACGTAGTGCAGACATACCTAACTGAAACGTAATAAGCACAATGGAACTAAGTAAACAAATAATACAACTTACTGAGTAACAATTAATGACCAAACTGAAGGGGTTACATAATTACATAACCTCAAAGAAGGCACAATGATTTCTAGAGATAACTCACTTAGGTGGTGGACTGTACTCACTTTTGGATTTGAAAGTGGGAAATCTGAGGCGTTATTGAAGTTATTAAAAAAAATTAAGGAATCAAATTGGAATTCCTCCTACACCACCACCTCACGTCACTTTTGACAATACCCAGAAATACCAACTATTAACCAAGGCAAATACCAACTCAATTCATCACCGAGAGCTTGTATTGTTAATTGCCTGAAACACTAATACAGAGTGATCACAAAGTATTAGCCAGAAATCGTTAGATAGGAACCCTTTGGTTTCCTGTGAGGCTGCTGCTTACTTAAATCTCTTAGCTTTCCGAAATTTAATTACATAATGCCTTCCATTCTTAGTTAAAGTTAATGCACGATTATTCGAATGCAGACAGGGGTGGAGACCATTTTTCATCGATCCCAGTAGTTATTCCTGGATCGCTCAAGGCATTAATTTTCGATATTAAATCGGAACGGACATTGATTTTCACCCCAGGCTCATCAGATTCCCAGTCAACGTTGACGATCCATTGGCAGCATTAATAATGCACCCCCAAACACACACGCAGACACATACCTACAGCGATTATAATTACATCTCGTTGTACCTACCGATATAATCGTAGATGGGTTACTTAGCTTCAAATGTAAAAGTTTGTCCAGAATCCCAAAGTTGGCCATGTAAATGAAAGAGGAAGACAAAAGGAACTCTATAGTCTTTCTCCTTTACTTAGCTTCAGTTTGCTCAGAATTCAAATTTCAAATGTTAGGTTTAAATAGGGCCTGGAAACAAAAACAAATGTCTTAGACAGAGCTGTGGAGTTGATGGGAATTGGAATGGGAACAAAATGTTTCTAATTTATTAAATTAGTTAAATGAGTACTTCGTTGATGTGAAAGGAAATTAAATAAGGTCATCATTACAATTCTGCAATGGAATTCTGTTCTATGGGATGGGTCATGATAGTAAACTTGGTGACGCTTGCCACACAACTAAGGAGAGGAGACAACCATGAAGGAAATACAAGTGCATAGCTTTATATGTTAGTTACTCCAACGAATTCTATTAAAATAGAATTTTGTGGAAAATGCAATACGTTAAAGAGTCAATGAAGTCATGTCAATTCATCCTTTAAGTCCTAAGGCTATTCACAAAACTAATACATTTAAACCAAATTTTGAAAAATGCCCACACCGTTGATTTATCTGGCCGTATCATGTGTACACTTATACATTTCGTCTATACTACCATAAACAAAACCACTGCCCTCAAAAATTCCTATTCATTATCTCCTCGAGTCTCTCCTTCTGCTTCGTAGTCAGCCTGATGATGTCCCTGTCTGGAACGGAGCTTATGACGACTTTGCAGAACTCCCTGTGGATCCTGACGCCGTCCAGGGCCTTCGTCTGGAGGAGTTCATGGTCCCGTATTTCATTAATAAATTGCGCCCTTTGTTCGACTCCGGCGCGGTGATATCGCTGCCGGCATATCACGCAACTGAAATTAATTAAATCTTTTAAGTGGCGGAAAAGATTCCCGTCCACGTCCCGAGGAGGCAGAGAGGGGATTCGACGATATGGCGGAGTATTTTATATTTTCCCATTTATTCGAATTGAATGCCATGCGCGGTGTCGTTTGCTGAAGGCGAAGAACACAACCAGGAGAACCACAAGAAGTGTGGCTGTGTTTCCCAGCTTCATTACACGATATCCACATACATTTTACACACACACAAACGTAAATACTTTATAAGTAAAACACTGCTTTGCATTTCTCTTCATTTCAAAGAATGGTGCATGTTCGGTGTTGGCAATATTTCACATAATAGTTTTAAAGGAACGGTATTGGAAGACACTTTATTTTCGTGTGGATCGAAAGTTTGTTAGAGCCACTAACTAACATTAAGTAGAAGCTACTTATGCTTGACTTATAAATCAACTAACAACTATGGATAAAAAGATATGTTTTATATGTATACATTTCATATTTAACAAATAATAACTAACAATTTATGTTCTTAGATATACATTGTTAGTTGACTTACAGGAATTCAATATTGCAGTTACACATAGACAAGTATACCAACACAAACATATTTAGTGATTGTTATGATTGTTATTCGTGTCAGTCTGTGAATTCTAATCATCGACTGTCAGCTGTCACCCCTTCAATTTCCTCATTTTTCGTAGTTAGAATTCATACTCAATGAAAAATGTTATTTACTTCAAAGGGCAAAATGTTTAAGGAAAGTTGAGACTCGACTCGTCAATTTAACTATGCATTATGCATACATTAATTTAATCCAAAAATTACTTTTCTTGTTTCAACCAATCGTACTGCGCCTGTGCCACTATTAATTTTTTTTTTGGAAAACCACTAACGCTTTTCTTAGTTGTTAGTTGTTAAGTATTAGTTATTATATAAACGAAGAATAACAGTTGGAATAGTTTATGTTAAATACCACTAAGGGTTCCTGCGTGGGAACTTCCATAGGCATGAAAAGAAAAGCAATTCCAAATTTGATATTAACCGTAAAATAAAGGTTATGTGAAGCTTCTCTCCCGCTACTAAACTATTCAAAGTACAAATACTTTTTGAAGGAAAATTCAAACCGAAAATACATGACTTACTATGGGAGCGTCAAATTTGTGTAACTAGGATCGTTGCTGTCATTTAGGTCCAGTTCAAAGGGCTTCTCCGTTTTCTTATTTTTCCGCATGATCTTTCTACCTTTTCACTATCTGAATTGAGAAATGTAAAATTTAGAAGGTTAAATCGTTCTCGTTAAATCGAACGTACTGTTTATTTGTTTGATGTTGTCAAGGTAATGGCATATCTCGCTACCATATTGGAATTCGCATAGGCGGCGACCCTTTTGTTTTTTTAAAGATATCCGAGGGGTGTGAATTGATTTTTTTCGGAACTGGACTTTCGAGGGAATGTTTATTTTGGAAGTAATACGGGGTGGTTACAGCGAAAAGCGCTTCGAAATACGCATGGGATAATAAAAGTGGAGTCATCCTATTTAACTCATTTAAATGAAAATTGTTATTCATGTATTATACTTTAAATATCTCAAATTTAAATGTAATTCATTCTGTTTTTGAATTGATCACTAGTCGAGCTTTTAGGGTAGAAGCAAAGCTAGTTTTTGTCGTATATTTATGCACCCTCTTAGGGTAAAACTGCTTTGTCATCTAAAGAAAACCAAATAAAATTGTCTTCTCATTGAGATTTGTCTTGATAGTGGAAAAAAGTCGCAGGAACGGCTCTCCTCCCTTTTCGGATAAATATGGTAATTAACCCATAATTCTTGGCCGAATTACAACAAAATTACTCCAAATTATACCGGGAACACACTTAATATATATCAGGAGGCGCTCGAGCCGAAACATATCATTTCCGTAACATTCAAGCGAGGAATATATTTTGTAGTTACGACGAAAATGTATTTTGGGGACTATTATGATTTCCATATTTAATGTAATGCGGACAATTCCCATTGGCAAATCCTCTGGAGCTCATGCATTCAGTCCTTCACACTGGAAATGTGGCACAAAAGTGTTATCGATTTTGAATCTTTCTATTACACGCAGCTATCGGACTTCATGGATATACGTGGTATGATCTACTTAGAAAAATGGTCAAATCCATTCATCTTCGCTCAAAAAGTACAAATAACTTGAATCAAACTTACTAACTACAGCATTCATTTTTGGAACAAACGGTTATTTTTCGGGATCAAACCAATAAATTTGATAGGTCCTGTGATATAACAATTTGAATCTAAGAGATATCAATTACTTTGTTGTGAAATGCTGCAAGTTGAAATCTCTATCATTAGTTCTCCTCTAAGCTTTCTTGTTTTTCAGTATATATAGGCAATGCTAAAATAATATCACTTTTACGAGAGCAAAAATTGATTACATAAATGAATTCAGAATTTTTCTTCCACATAATTCTGTCCTTTTCAATTTCTTCTTCCTTTTTCTATTTACAGATCTTGTTAAAATTTCAGATAGTAAATAGTCCGCTAAACAAATTTTTCTTGATAGTCCACGATTTAGAAAATAATTTAAAATTGTAGTAGTATTATTAATATTATAATTAAATACATCGATTTTTCCTGTTAAGAAAGTAAGTATGCTATTATACCCTTCTCTCCCCTACAGAGCAGTGAACCGAATTCTTTACGTTGCTGACCGATTTTAGTTCCACTCATTTCCGTGCCGAGATGTGTCGCGCGTTGACCTAATCAGTAGTGAACAGGTTTTAAGCCGGTTTTGTTCGATTTTTGAGCATTTTGGTTCGTTTCTTCAACGTTTTTGCCTCGACTTTCAAAAGTTTTGATCGTGTTTTTGGATATAGAGTGTTTGTAACCGGTTTTAGAACAATTTAATTCGGTTTTCAAGTATTTCAGATCAGTTTCAGAGTATTTTCGGTTCGGTTTTAGACTGATTTTGTTTTCTTGTGTTGTGCCCAATCGAGTACATGTCGAGGGAAGGAAAGAAGAAAGGTAAAGCATTAGATTTACACCTGTTAATACTCACATAAGTGTAGACCATTAATTATTTCATCTTTCAGTGTTGCAGTGTTCGTGGTAAGTTTTTTTGTTTCGCACAACCTTGAAAGCTTTGTAAGTTTTTTATATGCGTCGGGAGAGTGGGGCATGATTAAATGCGCATATACTAAAACTTTGCACTTTTCACTTGTTGACAATGATTATTAAAGGCGGCTTACTAATGGTGTACGTGCTATATTGTTACATTGACACCATATTTAACGCTGAGAATTGTTTTAACAAAGGGCATTTACAAATTTAGAAGGGGGCTCAAGAGATGACCGATAGAACTTGCTAGCCACATTTGGGGTAGATTTGTGAATTTCCCTTAAAGGGATAATTATTAAAGTTATTGGTAAAACATACATTGTATTAACATTTGAGAGACGCAAATCATTCATAAAATACCTAAATTCTGTCTTACTTGCGCATTATATGTTCTAGAGGTCCTTTGACGATACATACATATAAATTTTTAAGATGGAGAAAGTTCTATCTTTGAAATCATTTTATACTTTGAAACGTATTTAGACAATTAAGACTTTTACACCTTTAGGGATATTTAACACACGTAACTATTTGTTTAGATTGGAAATTAAAAACATTATAAATAGCAGGTACTCGATAAAAACCTAGTGATAGTTTAAATACCTTAAACGTAACTACATAGTACATGTGGAATATACCATGTAACGCGTAAATACGTGTGACATGATTCTTAAAGAAAAAAAATGTTATAGGGGTGTTGTTAGATTTCTGAGCATTCGAAACCATTAATAGGAATTGGTTCCAATTATTTTTTATTGACATTATTTAATAAATTGAGTTCAAATTAAGTAAATATGGTGCGTAGTTAATTGTATTGAATATTGTGTACTAAAATTATTTGCGGATGTTCTATATAGAGTGTTACTTAAACATGCGTTTAAGGGGTTATTCTTAGGATTATTCTAAGAATATTTTGTTCTTTGATGATTTTTAAAAAACCGCTTCATTTCGAAGATACAGGGTGAAAAAATTTGCGAGAGTAACATTTTATTTAATTAACAAGTACAAGTTAAGTTGCTCAATCTAAAATAAATTTTTAAGATTACTTACTTCAGTTTTGATACAAGCATTCAAATTTCTCATCATTGACTGCCGAACTCTTTCAAATACACCAGGTTCGTTTCTAATATGGGAAATAATAGGAAAATACATTTTAACCAAGTACAACGATCCACGTTACTACATCATATAACTAATCATGGACTTCCATTGTCTCTGTTATATTACCAATTAATAACGAGCCAACTTTCATGGTTACCGTTTTCAAACAAATTCCCTTGTTAAGAATTTCCCTGAAAAGAACTTTTATACGTCTTATGGAATTATTGAAGCGCATATTAATGGATTTATTATGTCTGGATACAGTGCGCCTTTTGCTTAAGTTTTTGTTAATTTGCTCGGCTCATTAATGGTTTTTAGAGAGTAAAAAATTATCGTACTTTATTTGCCAAACATTGTGTTATATACGACAGGCTCAGGAGTGGCTCGACTTAAGAATTATGCATTTAAATAAAACTTAACATTTCCAATTTATTAATAAGGGTATTCACAAATTCAGAAAGAGTGGAAATGACACCTTTATTTAAGAAATGGTGACCCAGGAGCACCCAAATTTGAACAATCATTTCGACAAAAACAGTCACCTTTCTTTGGAATTTCATAGATTCCTTTGTTTTTCATGAGGATTTTGTTAGCAGTGCGTTTGTGCAATGTAAATTTCATTTATTGATTGTGAAAAAAGTTATTACTTATTTCAATTAATTAGTTAAAAATTGGAATCCAATTGATCGCAATCAATTTTGCGCTTTTTACTTAATATTTTTTGATTTCCGTGCATTGGTTATAAAAATTTGGCAAACGAGATTTTGGGCGCTTCTTATGACAGTTTATTTGAAACTAATTAAAAAACTTGTGAGAACATCTGCATTAGAATGTGTAAAAAATCGGTGTTTTCTACAAACACCTCTGGATCTATAAGACTTCTACATATTTTGGACCACATCATTCATCAAAGTTGGTGACACTCATTTTTCTAACCCCCTGTGTACTATATAAGAATATATAATATACACCGTACTAATTCAAGCAATTTCACATACAATCTACGTTTTCTTCTAGTGCTGATTAATTATTTACCCATAATTACAATTGTTTAAATATTTTCATTCCCATGGAAAATAATCCGTTTTATTTTTAAGTGAATTCACTGGTTATTTTAACCGGCACTTCTGACAGGAAATTCGTATTTTCTCATTTCTTATCAGCCTTGAGTCGGTAACAAACAGTTTTTTGTAGCTGTTCGAGCGCTGAGCACCGTCCGAATTTCCTTATTGGGAATTTTACTTGTGCGTGAATACGCCTTGAAGAAGACTGTTTTAATTATCGGAGATGTCTTATCGGTAATTTTTTTATATTTCCCGTAGAAAAAGTGAGGAGAGTCAATGTTTTTTAGAAATTTTTTTGGAATTACGGTTGAAGATCCTTCGATTTGTTGTTATTCAGTGATTTTTTCGTTTTAAAAACGTGACAGGATTGATGACGGGTAGGTGACGTTTTAAAAAATATTTGAATGACAATTCTATAATTATCCTAAGGTTATGTGTCCATTATGTTTTCATTATTTCTTTAGGTAGTGGTAGTGACATCGATGTCTTTGTCAAAACGGTTTGTGATTTTAAAAATTGATTTGAAACGACAGTTTTATTTATTTTTCTCATATGAGGTGATTTTTGAACTTTGATATATTGGCTCTGTTAGACGTTTTAAGGTCCCATGGGCCTGAAAAACATATTTTTGGAAAAATCTATGTGTGTACATGTATATGGTCAATTTTTTCTGAGGAACTGTAAATTAGGGCTTGGTCTTCTGAAAACTCAAATTCGTGCGATATTTATTAAAATCCATTAAGGGCAAAGGGCGTTTTGTCATCTTTGTTTCATCTTGAAAATTATATATTTAATTTACAGTTTCCTCTATACTTACTGCCATAATTGGTATTTTGACTGATCTTCTCTTAAGGCCTTTGCCCATGTGAATTTTCAGTTTTCTCAATTTCTTTCCTAAACGGCTTTACATATTCCCTCCTAACTTTATTTTTGAATTAACACCTTAAATACCTAGAATTAGTGTTTAAAACAGTCTTCTCTAAACAAGCTCCAAAGGGCACATTGTACCATTGAGCATTTTCAATTTTTTCTAATTTTCTTAGAAATGACTTAACTTAGCTTAAAATGGTGTAATTACAGAGAAAAACTATTTCGACTATCTTTCGAGAGGGCGGGGATACCTTTTACTAAATTTTTGCCTTCTAGTTCTTTTATACAAGGTGCAATGTTTCCCAACCATTTTTCCTTGTCTTTGCGTTTTGTTCAGTTAAAATATCGAGGCAAAATTCGTATTTTCGCCTGTATTTACCTGCTTTAAGTTTGCTAAATCAAGAGCAAAGACATCAACCACATCAGTTAGGTGGAAAATGGAAAGCCAAAGACGTGTGGCAAAAATTTTGAAATTTCTGGTCAATTTTCGTCTTTGTCTTGATATGTTGAACCAATTTGTTGAATTTTTCGGTACCATGTTTCGGTACCTATTGATCCAAATGAATCTTTTAACCTCTAATTTCTACGCAAAGAAAAGTCATGACTGTAAAATTGTGCATTGCTACTTCCAAGTTTACAGTGACAAATTTGGGTGCAAAGAATTGGCAAGTTTCAAACACTCTTCCTTTAGATTAGTGAAAACACGAAAATAAGTCTGGTATTTTCTCATAGTAAGGATCAAAAAATCACAGAGGAAGAAAAATAATGTAATTACACGATATCGTACTTAAAATTATACTTTGACTCAATTTTCTAGGGTAAAAATGTACCTACTTTCTTACTACCTACTTACTACTTTCTTACTACTTACTTACTACTGCTTTCTTACTACTTACTTTCTGTTTACTACTACTACTTACTGGTTACTACTACTTTCTTACTACTTACTTTCTGTTTACTACTACTACTTACTAGTTACTACTACTTTCTTACTTTCTTACTACTTATTTACTTACTACTGTCTTACTACCTACTTTCAGGGGGTGCAGTAGAGTATCGAACCATAATTACCAAACAAAAAGAAATAGTTGAAGTCGATGCATAATGTATATACTATCGTTCTTTTCTCTTCAAGCTGAAGTAGATTCTTTCCCTTTTTTGAATTCTTAACTATTTATTTTAATGTAATTTTTATTGTAATGTAATTTAGTCCTTGCCTAAAGGCACACACGAGTTACACTCGGGTTTAGTTTTTGGTGTTTATAATTATAGTTTTATGTGTTACCATGTATAACATTGACGTTTAATTGCGATTGAACCTCGCTCAAAAAGTTACAATTTTTTTTGTTCTCTTTTGAAAAATAATTAGCCTTAAATTTCTGAAGTGGTACGGGTTAGATTACTGTGTGTGGCAATTTTTTAATTTTTTCCCATTTTAATTTGAATTTTAATTAGTAGTTGTTTATACAAAATTGATTAGTTTCAGTGCAAGTAGGGTTATTGAACCAAATTATTATGCTTTAAATTATTCCATGTCTTTTTAGGTTCCTGATTGGCCGAGAATAATTTTTCTAATGAAATATTTGGGCTGTAAACGAAGTTTTCCCATTTTAATCTATATTTTAACTAGTAGTTATTTATATAAAATTGATGAGTTTCAGTACAAGTAGGGTTATTGAACAAAATTATTGTTTGTTAAATTTTTCCATGCCTTTTTAGGTTCCTGATTGGCCGAGAATAATTTTTCTAATGAAATATTTGGGCTGTAAACGAAGTTTTCCCATTTTAATCTATATTTTAACTAGTAGTTATTTATATAAAATTGATGAGTTTCAGTACAAGTAGGGTTATTGAACAAAATTATTATTTGTTAAATTTTTCCATGCCTTTTTAGGTTCCTGATTGGCCGAGAATAATTTTTCTAATGAAATATTTGGGCTGTAAAGGAAGTTTTCCCATTTTAATCTATATTTTAACTAGTAGTTATTTATATGAAATTGATGAGTTTCAGTACAAGTTGGGTTATTGAACAAAATTATTATTTGTTAAATTTTTCCATGCCTTTTTAGGTTCCTGATTGGCCGAGAATAATTTTTCTAATGAAATATTTGGGCTGTAAAGGAAGTTTTCCCATTTTAATCTATATTTTAACTAGTAGTTATTTATATAAAATTGATGAGTTTCAGTACAAGTAGGGTTATTGAAGAAAATTATTATTTTTAAATTTTTCCGTGCCTTTTTAGGTTCCTGATTGGCCGAGAATAATTTTTCTAATGAAATATTTGGGCTGTAAAGGAAGTTTTCCCATTTTAATCTATATTTTAACTAGTAGTTATTTATATAAAATTGATGAGTTTCAGTACAAGTAGGGTTATTGAAGAAAATTATTATTTTTAAATTTTTCCGTGCCTTTTTAGGTTCCTGATTGGCCGAGAATAATTTTTCTAATGAAATATTTGGGCTGTAAAGGAAATTTTCCCATTATAATCTATATTTTAACTAGTAATTATTTATATAAAATTGATGAGTTTCAGTACAAGTAGGGTTATTGAACCGAATTATTATTTTTTAAATTTCTTCATGCTTTTTTAGGCTCCTGATTGGCCGAGAATAACTTTTCTAATTAAACATTTGGGCTGTAAAGGAAGTTACGTTGCTTTTCACGGCCACATTTGTGAATTATCGGCGAAAAAGGTCGCGTCCAGGATATCCAAGAGCAAATTTTAATCTGTGCCAAGCTCCCTATTGCTAAAAACTCCGGTAATTACGTAATGCGAGCGTACCACACGCTCACGTCGAGGCGAGGGTGGATCGCCGTCGGCCATTTTTAGACGCCCGCTCGTCCCCCGTCGTCGATCCTCGGAGGCGCCGTCGCCTCGACTGCATGCGCGTGTTTCAATCCGAGTCAGTACAATCAGTATCGATGCGGTAGAGATGGGGCTTGTGTAGATGAGATGCTGTAATATACACACAAATAGTAGTAATATATACAATATAGGCACGTACACATACACACACTTACGCATATACGCGCGATACTGATGTAGTGCATGTATTTACCAGTCAGTTTGGACGAGGTGTGCGGGTTTCTGTTTAATTTCTCCGCGGTAAGTGGTGCGTTTTTGCTCGGTGGTGACACGGATATGACGGTGAGATAGAAGTGCGCCCTGAGGGAAGATTCCGCCCGGCGGCAGGGATATCCATCCCCGCGGATCGTGCGGCCATCCCTGATTTTTGCGTACCGGTAAGTTTCCCGTGTATCCCTCGGGGTTTCATGAATGAAACGTAAGCGCGTACCGGATCGAAATGCTGCAGGTTGAATGTCAAAAACCGCGGGTACGGTTTAAGACAGCGCCGTAGTTGTAATGCTATTGATTTTTGACATATTATGCGTGGCCCTTCCCCCCTTCAGCTCTCGCTCCCCCTCACACACACACAGCGAAGTACACAAATATTAACGCACGCACATGCCTGCTTTCCTTTCGATCTTTGACGGCCTCCCCCGGTTTGGTTTCGTAGAATAATCTCGCTTTTTGGGGACTTGCATGCCGCATTTGGTTACCTAACTGGAATTTTATCGATTGGCGGGTCTTGCCGAAAATCACCCCGACGACGAGGTGGAAGATTTTTCAAACTACGACAGCTGTCACGGGCACTTCTAACTGCCGGAAAAAATATTCGTACATTTGCATATCTGTTCAATAATGCATGCGCCGGAAGAAATACCGACTAACAAGTACTCAGAAACTTGAATATTCCGAAACAATTTGTCATTGCCCTCTGACGTGTACAAAATTAATCTGTGCTCTTTTGATTGAAGGATACTAACGGCAAAAAACAAATATCTCGGCCAATTCTGTAATAAATTAGTGGAATTCAATTAAAGATGAAGTCGTCATGTTAAAAAGATTTAGATTTTTTTTAGTTTAGATCAATTAACGAAGAATAGGTTGCAAAGGGTGCAAAATAGTTGTTGCAGATTCGTTCATGGTCCAAGAAAATATGATAGAGTGTGAAGCAAAATAAAAGAACTTGGATGGTTAAAGATAGAAAATGTGTATAAACTACACCTCTTGTCCCTGAGTTTTCGTGTACTAACAACTCATACACCCTTATATCTCAGGAATAAATTAATATTTAGGAAGGATATACACGAGTTCAATCTTAGGTTTCCTGATAATGTAATGCTTCCAATAGTTATTTTAAGGCACATTCACTGAATTTGTTAAAGGCCAAATATGAAAAATTACTGTTTAATTCACAAGAGGTACATATATTGTAAAAACAATGTCTTACCTGCTTAATTATTTTGTTAACACTACAATTGTATGTTTAAATTTGTAATACAAACTTAATTTTTGTTCCATTTCTATTTTCACAGAAGTGTATAAATACATTGTTGGCCAAAAACCATTTGTAGTGAACTTTTTCTGTTATACAAGGTGACAGAGGTTAAGTTGAATAGCATGTATGCTAGACTTTGCTTCTAGCCCTTTATATGCTGTGTATATGTCACAAACAAGAAATAATAAAGGCATTTATTATTATTATTAACAATTTTTGTAGATAATTAGACGATGCGCAGTAATAAAAAATACATAAAAAATACGTCTGATTTGATATTGTTAGTTACATTTATCAAAAGTGTACTTTACGCAATTATCTATAAATGTTCTGCGAATCTCTATATGTAAGTATTGTAGTTTTAGTTCAGTTATTGAAGCTGAAAATAAGTAATACCTCCGAATTGTTTATAACTGCGTAGATTTTTCTCAAAATTTAGGATTGAGCTTATCCTACCCTCCACTTCAAAAGTTATATGTGCACTAGGTGAGCTTTTTGTTTTTAGGGGGTGAAAACCAACCCCTGTTGGAAAACATACAAATTCAGGCATTTTATGAATTCAAATCTTTTTTACTTCGTGGTATAAGTCCTCTCACGCGCTGCTTAACGTGAAAATTGATATATTCCAAATTTTCGAGCCTTAAAAACCACTCCATGTAATAAAAATAATAAAAAAATTCTTTTAAACTGTTTGAAACGGTTTAATCGTGCATTTTGATGAAATTAAGATTGATTTCTTGGTTATAAAACCTTCTATTAATGATTCCTATTAAAAAAATCCCCCTTTATCGAAAATAAAATAAAAAATTGTTTTTTATAGACAAGAAACATTTTAAATGTGCATTCTTATTGAACAAACATTTATTTACTTGGCATAAAATAATTTTTGATTGATTGCAACTAAAATTCTCATTTAAACATGTGTTTAGTTTTTCAACAATCACTTTCTTAATTTCCAATATTTTCAATGGCACCAAAGCTCATTTTACAAGGAATTCAAATGGCTAGATGATCTGTGGAGTTCATTTTTTTAGGTCTTTCATTTTTAAGTTTGAAGAGTTTAATGGGCTCGGAAAGGGGGTTCTCTCACTCATATGATAAGTTAAAATAGCGATATCTCGGTTACTATTAATCTTAGAGAACTGTAAGAAAAGACAAAATGTTCAGCAAAGGAAGCGTTGTTATAGCTTAAAAACACAATTTTCTCAAAAAATTAAATAATTTACTTTTTCAAGGATCAAGTTTTTTTAAGCCAGCCAATATCCAGAACATATTGTTCGAAAATAACTAAAGACACATGTAAATTGATTAAATTTAGTTTCAATTCTGTCGCCAAAGATACAGATTTTTTTTGTAATAATTTTCTCTTCGAAGAAATGAGACTTCATGTTATTTTAATTCTATCTCCGTTAATTTTGGTCCAAAGACCTTCATAGAGATTATTTTAAAGGTTTTTTTTTAAGTACTTTACTAAGGGTCTCCATAGTTTTTTCTGTAAAACTTACCGTTTTGACGTAATTTAACATTGAATGGTTCGAATTTTGTCTTTAACTAACGTATATTAGACTTCAAAAATCCATAACTTGGCTTGTAAAAAAGTATTGTTATTTATTTATTATTTTGTATTATTTGTAAAAAAATTGTCCGAAAACAAGCACCTTTTAAGTAAAAAATCACTCAGAAAGTATTCATTTATCAAAGAAATTTCACATAACATTTATTGCTTAAAATTGACTCTATTGATTTTTGTGGTTATTTTGAGTGTAAAAATTTTCACCCCCAAGGTGGGATGGGGACCCCCCAGGGAAAAAACACACTTTGGCACTATATAACTTTTGTTTCTTGAGGCATTTCCCACGTTATATCAAAATTTCGCGAAAATCGGTTCAGTTATAAAGGAATTCGGAGGCAAAAACCTTGAGAAACTGGACTGTTTTGTTTTATGAACATTTAACATTTCAAAATGAAACACCTCTTCTTTTATAAATAAACACATTTTTTAATACGTAAATATTTTTACCGGTAGAGTGATTGGAGAGAAAAAAATTAAGAAGCATTCTATTATTGCAAATTTGTTGACATATTCTCCCCTTAGGGGGGAGACCCCTTCAGGACCCCTTCAGGACATACAAAATATCTCCCCTGAAGCCGCATATTATTCTATTATTCTTTCAAAAATCCTTATTTTTGCCAAGTGTTGTAACTTTTCCATCCAATTTTAAAGCACTTACTTGTTTGCTTATCCTACGTTTGATCATCGTAGCTTTCTGTCCTTTCAAAGATTTGTTATCGAAGTTTTCCTCATTTGCAATTCTATCTATCCACGCGATCTTTAAATTTCGACGATATTGTCACATCTCCAAAGTTTCTAGTTTATTCATACGATCTATTCAAGTAAGGACACTCATAACAATCAGGAAAATGAAACATGGTATATCATTCGTATTTTATGTTTATATCATCCTCTCTGCTTCGGAAAAGTGTTTTATTTTCAGAGAAGTCGTTAGATTCTGCTGCAAGTTTATTACAACACGTTTGACAAATGTGAAGTATTCAAGTATAAATGTTTTATCTAATTAAATATTCCATATTTCCGAAACCATAGGAGAATTTTAAAGTAGACATTAGAAAATGGGACAAGAGTAACAAAGTCGCTATTTAAATTCCTAAAGATATATTTGGCTAGCAGAATACATATGCATAGTTATTTAGGTTTAAAAAATGAAGCTATTTATGAAATACTGTTCCATAATATATCTTTGGTTCAAGGAAATTGCGTAATATTAAATGTAGAAACTTATAACATTGCTAAACTGTATCCGAAATTTTGATGGCAGGCAAAATTGAACAGTTTCGAAAACGCATTTTCGGAAATTTTGGAAAATTCTAAGTGCAGTATATTTGCCAAGTACTCCAATATTTCGGAAATTTTGCCACCGTAGAAGATTCAACAGGCGTTTTATAATGTTATCATCCCTGAATTATTTGCCTAACTACTGCATTAGTACTCTTAAATATTTTAATTAAACAAAAAGTTCTGTTTTTTTCATATCTTTTCAAACCGTATTTTAATATACAAGCAATATTCAAAGAAAGATTTTAATGTACACAAATTTCAAAATTGTAATTTCCTACATTAAAACGTCTTATTAAAAAGCTTATTATGTCGGTGGTATCATGAAAGTAAGAGAAATTTTATGCCAGAAATTTCTAACGTCCGTGGAAGTCACGAATTTAATATAGAAAATATTTAAAAAATCCCATGTCGGGAACGGTATTGGGTTTTATCTCCAGAAAAATGTGCAGTGAATCTTCACACCAATGAAATGTTCTTTCGTGTGGAAAAACTAATTTGTTTTTAAAAAAATTTACATAAAACGTACATACACAGAAATCGTGTATTTATGCTAAAGCTCCAGGACACCTACGATTATAAAGCTAAAACAACATACAACCGTTTTCGAACCATTACTTGTGTTTTCAGAATATATTATAATATCCATTTGTTTCGTAGTAAATAGGTGATTCATTCCAGTAGAGTTGTTCTCTTTTCAACTTGGCAATAATAGTATGTTTATCCTTATGCTTAATACTTCGCCATTGTTCCAGATTAAGGTTAACGGGGGATTACCATTTATTAATAAGATTCGATGTTCTAGAAATTTTCTGTACTAACTCAATTAAGGGCACAAACAGCTTAACACTTCAGCATTGGTAAAAGTGAGCATAATATTTATATCGAGGATAAATAAACAACCCAATATTATCTCACGCTGCTGCCAAAAATATGTGCATTTAACAGTTTTGTGAAATTAACAGAAATTTTGATACTTATGCGCTATTTTTAAAAATCCCTCCTACGGTATTAACCAAAAATAGAATTAAACGTGCGAATGAAAAACGTGCGTTATTAATATCGTTTCATTGATTTACGTTCACCTTATAGGCCAAGGAATAGAGATTTTTCTTGCTGTTAAGTTTTGTGGCAAACCACTGGTGCAACTTTTTTTATATGTCTTGTAGATGATACAAAGTCATATGCCAGCCATAAAACACGGAAAAATTTTTTTTTCTGGTTTTTGTATTTTTTTGCTTGTAGCATGAAAAGTATTGAATGAATCTCGTTAGTGTCATTGGGATATTTGTAAAGAATTGAAAAACCTTTAAAATGACATTTTCTAAATTGTAATAGGTCCATTTTTAACCGAGAAAACTCGGAAAAAGCGCAAGAAAGATTTTTTTTTAAAAAAATTATTGCTTTGGTAATTATCAATACTGAGAAAAGATACTTTGGGAAAAGATAGTTTATTATGTTTACTTTAAACAGGTATAAGATCAAATTGTTCACAGTAATAATTTTTAAATAATTGCAGTTTAAACATTTTCGGCTCATATTTTGCAAAATGAATTGTATTATCTGTAATTAATATATTTTAGTTTTCTCAGGGGATTTTGAAAATGTACATCGTAATCTTCAATTTGCCAGTCTTATATTTTTGACAAAAATTATCTAAACATGTTAAAAGTTGTTATAAACATCGCGTGAAACGCGTCAGCCAAGCGGAGTAGCGATAGTGTGGGAAGCAAGCATTGGAGGAGTAGAGTTACCCTCTTTTACCGTTTTTCCGGGTTTTCTTGGTTAAAAATGGTCCTATCATAATTTGAAAAACGTCATTATAAAGGTTTTTCAATTCTGTACAAATGTCCCATTGACAGTCACGCGGTTCATTCAATACTTTTTATGCTATAAGCAAAAAATAAGCCACAAACCATAGTAGCAATTTTTCGGTGTCTTTTGTTTATACCAAATAAACTATTGCGCACTTATAATGATAAGGCATATGACTTTCTATCATCTACAAGACATATAAAAAGTTGCACTAGTGGTTTGCTTCAAAATTTAAAAACAAAAACGTACTTTATTTTTTCTATATTTCCTGGCCTATTACTCATGAAATATTACGTTATTGTCCCATACCTCAACGGAGTCGGTTTATTTCCGATCTTAGCGCAGATAGAAGTTAAAACTAATTACTAATGTAATGAACCGCGATAATTTACGATCGATAATTAAGTGCCTAAACGTATTCTCGAATTGTGTTGGATACCACAGTCAAATAAATAAAAACGTACAGGTCGAGATTTATCTAAACATTCCAAACAATTTTACAACCGTATACACGTTAGGTTCAGTTGAATGCATAGAAAAACCTAGGGGAACAAAATAATCACCTTCCTTTTCCTTTTGTATATAATTGTGAAAAAAAAGGTCCTGTCGGAAGTACCGCTGCACTTTCGACAAAATCACTTTTGCCATTCCCATTGTGTTCACTGAGCCGAACTGAAATTTAGGAAACAAGTTAACTTTTCGCTTTGTAACGAATGGGCGTACGTATACAACCTCTTCTGAATGAATGAACACTCCGTATTAAACAGTTCAGAACGCGTTAGGCTCCGATGGATCCCATATTAAGTCGCAGGAGTCACTGCACGACTCAATTATTGATCTTATATCGGCCTACCTCAATAAATTGTGGATAACAATGACGGTTTCCGCTAATTAGGCTTGCGAAATGGTTGGTAATTTTTTGTGGAGTACATGGATGTAGTACAGGAAAAAAGCCTTTTGTGTGATGTGTTCTCGTTCAACTAAGTTGAAATTTAACAAAATGATTCGTTAATCAATGTTTTAAATAAAAAATTGTGAGTATCATCACAGTAATACACTGTGCTTAGAGTATTATCCGTTACAATTTTAACTTTTTTTTAGTTTTTCATCTATATCTTAATAGTTCATAATGTGAATTCTCGAACACATGTTTCTTAAGATTAATTTGATTTGGACGGCACAAATTATCCAGAAATTATCATTAAAAATAATATCCCCGAGCCATTTTTTAAATTTTTGCATGTATAAAATAATCAGACACATTATTTAAAAAAATACCGATGGTACGGCCAATCAGAGAGGTTTACTTCGTCGCCGCGCTCTTCTCAAAACAGAAACATTAAAATTATGAACAATTATGGAGTGATTTTGTCGTAAAAGATAAGAATTTTGAGGCTTAACGCAGTGACGTTTCCGATGCTGTGCCATCTCACCCAATGGCACCTATAGCTTTTTGGTTCTGCTGTGTATAATACAATATACAAGGGGAGCAGCGCTATATGTTAATAAACCTTCAACATATATGTTATTAAATTCATCAGTATCGAAAAATAGCTACCCACAGCTACTTAAAAATCCATGGCTCTTTCACCAGATTTTGCTTCAGGTTTACAAATAGATAAAGTAGGATATCTCCTAAGGAATTCGTTGGGCTTATCTTCAAAACCATTCCTCGTGTAGAAAAGTGCCCTAGGATATCTCCTAAGGAATTAATTAGGCCAATCTTCAAAATCATTCCTCTTGTAGAAAACTGCCCCTCCTTTATATAAGGAATATTCATACGATTTGTTAGATATAATTATAATTCCTTAGGTCAATATATCATTTTTTGTATGAATAATCCAATCAAATTTAAATCCAATCAAATAAAAATATTTTTTTGTCTGGTTTAGCTCACCTCAATGAAACTGTTTAAACAGATCAGGCTTGACACAATGAATTGTATCAATTATTGTATATTGTATAAATTATTGTATATTGTAATCAATATTCAATGTATGAATTGTATAAATATTACTTTATTTAACGCAGATTCAGGCAACAAATACCATATAATGTCCTAACATCAAATAAGGCTTGAAACTTCGGCATTAATTAAATAACTACTAAATTACTACTTCACTTTAACAGTTAACTAAATTTGTATCCATGGAGTTGATGCAGCTTTAGAAAACGTTTCTGTACATTTTAAACATCCAATTAAGAAACCGTCATCGGTTTCACTATCTTCAAATTGATCAAGAAAGAAATTACTGTCAGTTAAGATTGAATTCCAAGCAGTACTGCTTCCTAAATACCAAAATCTACCAATTTTTCCTTTAGCAACTTATGGTCAATTACCTGTGCAGCACAGAAATAAATTTTCAAGCTTTTATTACGTTTGAAATTGAAAAGACCGACACGTTTTCGATTTGGAAGGGTGTCCTATTTTTACATTTGCTACCTATTTCAGAGCTTCTGTAACAAACGATGGGCGAAACTTTTTAAAATAAGCTCACGTGTGCACAACATGTGTAAAGTAATAAAAGACACTTTTAACAATTCCAAAGCCCCTCCGGAGCTAACGAAGATAATTGGACTTGGGGTTACATGTGCGCCAAGAAGGCATTTTCTCACCGCCGAACGATAAAGAAGAAACGTCTTCGTATTACCAATTAATTAATTTTTAGTATCAATTTATCAACTAATTAACCCCTCTCGCTGTGATATCGTAAATCAGTCGTAAGGTAAAGTTGGGTAATAAATCATCTGCCGACAAAGCCACTGGAACTTGTAACACCATAAAACACTTTTGGTAACAAAAGTATTCATAATAGAGTCGAATGGGTTCGTGGAGCATTATCGGATTCATTTACATAAAATATATCGCGGCACTCTACCAGCGATAAGTACGCGATCAAATAAGATTTCCCCACTCTTATCTTTCACTCGTGCGCTGTTTTATTGGTCGGATATTTATTCCTATCAATTTATAAATAATTATGTAAATTGTTATTGGATGATTGCGGTTGATAATTGGAGATAAAGTTCTTCGACCGTGGAATAGGATTGGTTGATATTTGAATGTTTTAACACCTCCTTAAGTGGTAAATAAAAATATTACTCACTTTCCTCCAGGTACATCACCGATTTAATTTATCTCATTGACCCAGGGCGTCATGAATATTTATGAGCTGTCTACATTCTGCTCTGCGGCAATTGTGAAGATGGTACGGCATTATGCAAGAAAATAATATATTGGAGACATTTTAAATAAGAGGTAAATAGTGTCAGCGACCGCTGACAGAAGGATGTGTATTTTATTCTAATCACCTGCCATTCGAGCGTGTTCCCTTTAATGTTTTATCTGAAGCGCTAAGATGGTTTATGGGAATCCACCATAACAGACAAAATAAACGATTGTACTATGCTAAATAGTTGATAATTAGTCGAAATAAATAATAAATGCTGACTTAATCCTATATTAATTTGAAATATCTTTTATTCCATCGACATTAGTTTATGTTAAAGCTACTTAGGTAACGTGCTCGGTAAACAGGAACACGATTTATTGCTTGAGAACATTTTAGCGGTGGGGTCACAATTTGATGACTCCAATTTAAAATAAATCACACCACTGGCTATTTCGAGATGAAACTCTCCGTTAGGCATTTACATACACGCTTATAGTATATAAACGTAAGAAGGAGAAGGTGCCATCGTTGTGGAATTGTGGAATAAATACCTAATTTCACCGTTTTATTATGCACAGAAATATTTTCATAATGTTTTAATTTCCTGTGTAGAAAGCAAGTGCTAAGATCTTTGATTAGCTTCTATTGTTCATTGTGGTGGTATTTTTGTTGCAAAACACAGAATTGTTACCCTCTAATAGTTAAAACATAAAAATCTCAAAAACTAATTGTATATTTTTAACAAGTGTGTTTGCTATTAGGTATTTGTCAAGGTTTCAATCTTAGGGGGTAATGAATAGTTTAATATTACTATTTGGGCTTGGAATGTGATTTTTGGATATTGGAAGTTCTTTGGTTTTGAGAGTATCTACGAAAACATTAAATATATTTTTGTTTTCTATTTGTCGCCAAAATTTTAGAACGATTAATTGATTTATTGGCGAAGGCTTCTGTTAAATTTTGAGAATTCCGTAAAAATTCGAATGTATTCAGATGATACAAGAGCAAGAATATAATATACACAGTGATTTTTGATCAATATTAAAAAAATTAAAAATTGGAATGGATATTTGGTGTGAAGAAATGAAAATACACTAAAAATTATTGATTTTTTAGTTTGTTTTAGTAAAGAAGGAGAACACCCAAATGAATATGGAAGTACAAAGTAATCCTCCTCAACATAATTTCCTTTGTTATTATAGACAATATTTGTAAAAAAAACATATAATTGAGTGGAGATAAAAATATTACTATATTATGATTCATGGTATACTAATGATGCATAGATAATATAATCTGATATGACGCAACAAAAAGACGACACAATATATTGATAATTATATATAATTACTTGTGCTTTCAGATGTACATAATCACTGGACTACCATCCCAAGGTTTGGGAATTTCTTCTTTCCATCTTATGAGATGTCTTTTATCTCATCTAATGTCCTTAAAAAAATCCATCAATAAATTGTATTTAATTCCAAATACAAACATTTCTTCATCCTATTGAAATAGTATTTAAATACAAATACTTTTCTTAAATTGTATTTTAAATACTTCACTTGACAATGTATTCAGATACAAAAATTATTCATTGTATTTAAATAGTATTTCAATTTGTAATGCACATACACGCACATAATCCTTAATATAGATGTTATACATAAAAAAGTAACTAAAAACATTGCTGCTTAAAAGTAACAAGTGTTCAAATGCTCTGATAATTTATTTCTCTGTGATGTTAAGGTTTGTCCACTTTCTGTAGACATCCTGTCGACAGCAACCGATGATGGCAAAATTACATACACATAAAATTACTACAAAAATACATCTTTATGTAGACAATTCTTTTCTGAGCCATTTTAAAAATGTTAAGATTTCGATTGAAGCTAAATTCGTGATTTTCACGCCTTTGTACATGGTATGTATGATTCCTCTGGATGCAAAAGGCATTTTTGAATTATAGGCGTTGAAAATTTACTTTAAATAGATAAAAGTTTAAATTATTTCTAAGGTAAATAGAAAACAATTCAATATTTAAATTATTTGTTTTATGCAACAGTCAATAGAAGGTATACTTACTCTAACATTACTTTAAAAAATTTAGCGGCTTTCGATAATCCTTCGTAAGTTCTATTATCACCAACCTCGTAATAGGCACTTGGTGGTGATCTTGTTTTGTATGTATCAAACTTTAGAATTCTGCTTGTTAAACTAGTGGTCAACTTAATATAGTCACTATTCATCACTTGTACTCTATGTTCCATAAACGTTTATAATGTAATGGATTTTGTACCTGCACTATTAAGAAAAGAACACTGTATTTCGAAATCGTAGCCAATGAGAAATTTAGAAAACTGGAAATGTAATTAAACCATGTCTTCATTAGGACTACCATGAGAAGGTGGCCTATAGAGACTCACGTAACAGGGTGTTGTACAACATTTTGTAGAATTCTATTTGCATCAGGGGTTAATGCGAAGTTAGGAGGAATTTTTACTTTAGAAAGATCTAAACATTGTCCAGAAATGTAATTGAACTGTAACCGAAACACAAATTGTATTAAGCGAGCCGGTCTTTGATTTACTAAGGATTGTTTTCGTACTTTCAGGTGATAAAAACTCTGATGTGGTGAACGACGACGCACCGGAGAGATATGGAACTCGTATTCCTGGCGCTGGTCGCCGCCATGACCCTCGCCGCCTCCAGCACGCCCGCCGACACCGTCTCCGTGATCCCGCACGACGCCCACCCCGGCTACAGCGTCAAGAAGTTCGACGCCACGGCCGCCGCGAACCTCAAGCTCCTCGACTCGAACTTCTCGCAGTTCTTCACGATGCTCCAGGACGGTTCCATCATGACCGTCTCCGACGTCAGCCCGTTGGTCAACCGTCCGGTCGACCTGGTCGTCCTCGAGAACCAGGGCAACACGAGCACGACCCACATGCTCAAGCTGTACGTGCTCGACAGGAGGAACATGCTGAGCTTCAAGACGGACGCCGGCGATGAGACGCCGGTGGGGCGCGTCGCCGAGAACAAGCCGTCAGGCACCAGGGTCGCAGGCATACCCCTGCTGCAAGCCACCAGCGACCTCACGACGGTACCCGTCACCTATTCGATCATCGCCGGGAACGTCGCCCAGGCCTTCGAGTTGCAGGACAGCATCACCGGCGACGCCCTACCGAACGTCACCGTCACCAACCCGAGGGGCGGAGTGAATGTCATCACCACCCAAGTCTTGGACCGCGAGGAGACGAGCAGATACGTCCTCACCGTCCAGGCGGTGGACCCGAGCGGCGTAAACCGGGCGATCACGAACCTCGTCATCGAGGTGGACGACGAGAACGACAACAGCCCGGTCTTCACCCAGAAAATCTACAGGTTCGTCGTCGGTGACGACTCCATCGAAGGCGACAACGTCACCGTGGCCTGGAAACGGTTCTCTTCCATAGGAAAAGTGGAAGCTACCGATGCCGACGGCGACAAGGTCGCCTACAAACTCGCCACGCCTACGAACTTCCTCGTGATAGTCCCTCAGACCGGCGACCTTCTGCTCACCCAGGAACCTATAGAAGAAATAGAACTCGAATTAGTAGTGGAAGCCCACGACCTCCGCATACCGAGCAGGACCTCGCCCCGACCCGCGCAAGTCATCTTCCATTTCAAACCCGCCGAGTCCTCCAAGGTCGATCTGGACCTGGACCTGCAGCAGCTGGAGCAGGTGGAGTTGCACCATCGGACCAAGAGGAGGGTCACTCGCGCCGTCAGGCCCACTAAGCGTATCGAATTTACGGAAACCGACGGGGAGACGGACGGGAAAGTGGTGTTCCAGTTGGAGAAGGAGACCGAAAGGGAAACCTTTAAAATCAGGGACGAAAATCCTTGGGTGACCGTCGATCCGAACGGAGCAGTCAGGGTGAAGAAGAAGTGGGACTACGAAGAGCTGGGTCCAGAGAAGACTATCGACTTTTGGGTTACCATTACCAACGCGGAGAAAGGGGGTGAGTACTTTAAAGTTTAGGAGACTACCGAAGAGAAAGCGGTCAAACTCTTATAGCCTGTTTTGTTCAATGGTGCTGAAAAGTGGTCTTAGATAATATTTTTTTAGAAACGTTTTGATAGTTATAAATGAACCTGCATTGAGCAGATATAAAATCAGTTTAAAATGATTCAATGAGTTCTTGGACGTAATGCTGACATACTCTTTATGACACAATCATTTGAAAATCATTTGGTTGTAGGGCCAAAGTTGTCAGTTTCCGTATTTAGCAAAAGTCAACCAGGCACAAAATTTTTCATGTAGACTTGTTACGTTATACCTAAATACGAGATGTGGCTCCACGTACACACGAGTTACGTTTTTGGAGTTCTGGAGGTAATTTTTAAAAATGTACTTTTTACTTCATTACTAAACAATACGTCTTCCTAAAAACAAGGTATAAATAATACGAAAAAGTTTTCAGTTTTATATTAGTAGTTTCTTAAATGTGAAAATAAATTAGTAGTTTCTACATGTGAAATGAAGAAACTTCGCTTCATCATTGTCTTGATTTCATGTATGTATTGACTACTAAAAGTAAATATTTTTTTAAAATATTTAATTGGAACACATTGTACATGTAGATAATTATTCTAGAGTAAGAGGAAAGAAAAAGAGCAACACCCCTGAAGATGCCCTAAACGTTGGACGAAACTTTAGGCTCTATACTTCCATTCGGAAAAAAATGTTATAATTGGAAATCACAGGATAACTTAAATACGTTTTTTTAAATTATGTTCAAAACTTTGGAGTATTATTAATTTTAAATGACCTCATGTTCTACATGGAAACATGGGGTAGTTTCCAGTTTACTGCTGACAATTTTTGATTGTTAAAATTCGACCTCTGCTGATGATTCACGTGATTGTGCCTAAATGACCAAGTCAGTTTTACGTCCATAAAATGTTCACATATCACAAAATACTGATTACTAAATTTGGCGTATTTGCATTGGACAAATTTTATTTGAACAATAAGTAATTGGGCAGAACAGAGGTTTTCTGTTGTTTGACAGCTTTTCTCTGTATACAATTTTTCACGTGTACTAGACCAAAGGTTTTAACGTACTCCAATTATGGTGGCGTTCATTGTGTTCTTATGATTATCCACCGTAATGGGGTGATTATTGTGGAGCGCATCTCTTCTGCTCCAGTTGTTTCACCCCGAAACTAATCTGTCTGAAAGCGATTTAATTACGCTTTGATTTATTATTTCGAATTCACTGTGCGAGCCGATCCATCTTCGTTAAAGACGGAATTTGCTGCGAGTTTATATTATTATGTTTGGAGGGAACACGCAAGCCGACCAAATAACAAGTAGTCATTAAGGGGGGAAAAAGAGAACTATATGGGTGGTGCCTGGTTATTCGGCGGCTTTATCATCTCGACGAAATCGGTCTTTGTACAGCGTTTATTTCGCGTGGTCCGAAACACGCGAAATTAAACCTTTTTCTCCTCGGGGTTTATCAGATGCAGACGTGCAGATGTATGCGACCTTTAGGACTAAAGCGCATACGAAATATATCTCTTATTTTTCCATTTCACAGGTAAATTTTGAATAGGTAGGTACACTCCTGTAACGTCGAAATTTGGAAAGATACAAAGTTTTTGCGAGGCGGCTTCGAAGATATTAAAGTTATATTACAGGGGAACGTTCTGCGGGACTCTGATGATATATGAACAAAATTTAGGTCGTAATTTAATTCTTCGATATAAACTTTAGTCATTGGACTAGTTACCATTAAAAGAGATTTATTTTGTCGTTTTGTGGATTTATACGGAGAGCCATTAAATCGTTAGATGGGGAATTTACAGGGGGTATACATAGAGTTTACCATTACTCCCCGACAAGCAATTGTGAACGATTTGTGAAACAAGACAAAAGTTTTGCAATTATTATTTGAACATTTCAGAACACCGTCGCTTAAAACAGTTAAAATTTTGCACGTTAATTTGTTATTAAATTACAACTGTCCACTGTAACCGTACTTTCTGTAACACAATTAGAGTTTGCCGTGTGACGCTCAGAGTTAAAGTTTGAAGTTTTATTAATTTACACCCATGAATACATGGGTTATGCTCTTGCGCCCGAATCGAATTTTATAACTATTAAAAACCCTCGTGGACCTAGAAAGCACCATAAAATGATAATTTCGTGTGATAAAACGATTACGACAAAATCAACTAGGCTGTTTGACACCAGCCTTTGTTTTAATGTTATATAACATTAGCACATGTATCCTGCCCCCCCTCCCCCCAATATACGGTATTATATGTATCTCGGTACTCAGGTGGAATTTGGAGGTTTTTCCAATCTTCATGGCCGCGTATATACCTAAATTATACGTGTTCTTAGTTAGTCCTTAGTTATGACTCATGACTTTTCGAAATTTGTGACATACGTATCCTTTCAGCTTTATATATTAAATTACTTTATAGGTTACTTATCAGATCAATGAATATTAGATTATTAATAGAAATTATATTATTAAATAGGCTTTTTACGAATGTGCTTATATGTTTGAATTAGTTTGGCTTCCTGTAGGGCTCGAAAGGGCAAACGTGGGGTAATTGTATACTAGATTATAAGCCACTTTGTAGGTGGAAATATCTATTCCCAATCAAAGGTTACAGCTAGTATCATTTCTGCCCATGGTACATTACAGAGTTTGGTTCGATGTTACCATCACTACATACGCGTTTTGCGCACCCTTAAGGATTGCAAATTTGACAGTTTGCCAATTAGTGATCGATTGCTTAAATTGAACGGCGCATGCCGCACTATTCAAGCGCGCAGAATCGTCGACTATTTAATCTGCGCGGTGCTCTAAGTTCGCTCCAAGCTTCGGCCTAAGGTTAGGTTAGTTTGTGTATCATAACGCACTAGTAAAAAATGATTATTTTTCGCATCAAACTCGTCGAAAATAGTTATGTCTACAAACATCGTAAAACTTTTCTGGATAGTCTAATGATTAGAATGCAACGCCTAACCTGTCACTGTCTGTTGAATGTACCTAATATTCTCTGTCGTATTATACGAAAGGCAGTAATAAATGCCATGTCTTCTCAACGACATTTCTATTAGAACCGGCGCTTAATCCAAGCGCGACTGAAGTAAAAGGACGATTGAATTGGACAGTCTGCGCAGTTTAATCGTAGCAGTGTGCGAGGATACAGCCCAATTGTATTAAACTAGAGTACGGTCTGTATTGTGCGAAGGGCCATTGTATTTCCTTTAATCTATTTCATATCTTTTAATGTTTAAAAATGAAGCACGCATATATGGGCTGATGAATGGACCTGCATCACGTTTATTTTTACCATTATAAGTTTGGTGGTTCTGCAGATACGAGAATAGGTAATGAAACGTTTTAGACTTGACACAAATTGGATCGAAAATTCAATGTTCGGTTTCGTATTGATCTTGCTTCGAATTTCAAGACGAGGGTACATGTTAGGTACATATTAAACCAGCTCCTACTAATTAGGGATGTACAATTGTCGTATCAAATAATATGCTACAAGCAGTATTCGTTGCTTCTTCAGTTTTGAAACGGTATTTCTCTAATGATAGAAAGTAGTGTATTCCACAAGTAAACCGATATTATTCGTGCCATAATAGATGTAGACAAGTATTTTTTGTTACCACGCGCAGCATATTTGTGAATTCATATTTCTTTAGCCCCGTTAAAATGTAGCATTCGTTAATTGAAGTTTCCTGTCGCGTAATTTTAATTTTCCCGTGTCGCATTTAATAATACATCTCCTCGTCCTCCGGAGACTCACTTCTAAACATTTTTTATTTATCGCAATTTCCTCGCTTGTTTAATTCGGTTATCCAGTTATTTGTCGAAGGTCCAATATTTCTAATTTAACGGTTATTGGTTCCGTAGTACCGCGCGCTTTATAATTAGTCACCAGGCAAAATTGAGTTGTAATTTTGAACCTAACACCGAGGGATTTGGGCATATTTGCGGCATATGGCGTTGCATATAAAGCCCGTTCAAATTTTATGCCGTCCGCAGTTCGCAGGTAAAATATCTAATGCTGCAGTGATTGGGGTAGAAATAGGGGAAAAAGTGTAGAATTGAAACCCGACGTTCGACCTTTTTATGAGGTCGTCTCCTCTGGCTGACAATTTCACTAGTCTCATTGTTGTTATTAACTGCTACCCGTCGTTGAGACATACTTAAAGAGCTGACAGGCGTGAATTATTTTTGTGAGAAATGCCACACCGCAGGGATCCCAATTGAAAGACTGAATTGAGTTATTACCGGTTGAAAGGTGATATTTACTGTCGCTCTTACACGACGGTTCTTTAATTATCTTGCATCTAATTATCACACGCTGAAGTAAACATTCTAATTTCTTTTTTAACTTATCGGAAAATGGAAATTACCTGCGAGATCTACACGCGAGGAAAATTAGATTAGTATCGACCGAAACCTCGTTACACTACGTTGCAGATGAGATGGACTGGTTGGGTTTTATTAACTTTTTCTCTGTTTTAAACCGCAACTGATTGCATTGGTTTATCAAAAGATAAAAAAAGACTTATCTACTTTAGTACGAACGGGTTATTGTCTTCATCCAAGTGGAATATGATGAATTATGACTACAACGAGGAGTCTTGGACCTGGCTAGAAAAAATGAATTGGGTACATGTAGGACAAGTTTGATAATAACTGTATTTATTCGACAGTTATCGTTTTAGTGTCTGAGAACCTTAGTACCCTGAGATAAGTGATTAAACTTTTCATGTTTAAAGATCTTACAAAAAAATCCCATAGCTCTATTTCTTCTTAATTACCAAGTGTTTCACATTTATAATTGCAAGTAATTTATTTACTCACCTTTAATGGGGTAGTAATAAGTGTAAATATTGAGTTCTTGAATTCTACACGTACTCATGAAGAATCAACTCAACTTCCTGAAACTTTCCAGGATTTTTTTTATCTTGTTTCTACCTAGACCTTCTTTTGCTGCTTCATGTAGGTATTCCTTTAAGAGGTGGGAAAGCACAGACCCTCGTTTTTCCTGGAAAAAATGGTATTTTCACCCGAATACCCATCGCTGATTAATAATTCGGAAGCTAAGGTCAAGTCTCATTTTTCAGTTGGCAAACAACAACAACTCAATAAACGATTTTTGAACGACACGCAATTGTGACATTCTGCATTATTTACAGACACTTTAATTCATAACCTAGTTCAGTATCCTATCGATAAATTTGTATGATTTAAGCCCTTCTTTATATTCCGACGTGTTACACATAAAAATCATTTTATAGACACTGTTATCGATATTATAGAGAATATATTGCACCATATAGGACTGTAAATAGTGTCAGTAATGGATAAGTTGAAATAAAATACATTACGTATTCCTCGCCTGTCTTGCTACAAGAGCTCAAGCAGTGACATAAACCGCATATACGGTAGTGATTATTCATCTATAAGAGCCACGAAAGTAATATTACACTATCCAGGCCCCAGAGGTAACATTATGTAAATGTAAAACGCATTCCTATTGAATTTTTTAAGACAGAGTCGTTAGGATAATAAGCTCAATTTGCATAGTGGCGGATCCACCCCTAACGCCGTAGGAGAAAGAAAGAAACATAATATTTCACTTCGAACAATGTTCAGCTCCTGAAAATATCGCAGCCGTCTTTTAAGAGCTAAGGCTATAATTTTCTCTGGAACGTTTTGACACTGTCGTACAATACGAGGAAGCGACTAAAGAAATTGAGAAAACGTAAGAACGCTCTAAGGAGATATTACTTTTACGTCGTTTGCCACAGACCGAAAAGCGTACATCAACAATTTTGTATTTTCTTCAAAACTAGCCAGGATAACGCTAGAGCGTAACGGATTTAAAGTTCCCTTCAATTACGCCCCAGTTACGAGAAAATATTATAATCAACTCGAATAAAATAAGCCGGAGTAAAAGAGTTTCGAAAACTTTATATACCTACTGACTCAGCAAGGGAAATAAGTGGGAGTTTGCAGATTTGCCTAAGAACTTTTAAAACATTTTTACGTGTTTTTAATTTGTAAACTTTCATGACGACTTTGTTTGGAAAACAACTCGCGATCCTTAAGATACACTCGCTGGGTATAAACTACGTTAGATGAGTGATTTTGAAGTTTTTAACTTAGAAATTTTTCGAACAAGCCGCATTGCGTTACTTTACGCACGATTTAATTAGCAGTAGTTATTGAATTAAAGTTGTTAATACTAAAAGGACCTTAAATGGTTTTTTTTTCGGTGCAGTTTCCAGATCGCTGTAATGTATTCCTCGCACGCGGTAAAAATTTCATTTAAACATTTAATTTCACTCACTAATTGTAATTCATGTAGCTTTCGTTCCCCGGTTACATGAAATAATATCCTGGAATAATGTTGATTACGTAGTTCTGGTGTTATTCAACGGTGGCAGGTTAATTAAAAAAGTTATCGTCACTCGGGAAAATTAATGCCGTTTTTATGCATTTTCCTGGAATTTTCCACTATGCTCGATGGTCACGTACGAAGAGTAATGCGATTCGTAGTCAAAGGTAGTTTTGTCAGTTCAGGCTTTGATTTTGCTTTTTGACGTATTGTTTTAAGCAATTCAGA
This sequence comes from Cryptocephalus primarius, assembly GCA_963576515.1. Taxonomy (NCBI): domain Eukaryota; kingdom Metazoa; phylum Arthropoda; class Insecta; order Coleoptera; family Chrysomelidae; genus Cryptocephalus; species Cryptocephalus primarius. The sequence continues at coordinate 12,264,031 of OY754942.1, read as the reverse complement.
ATTACTTTTAATACTAGCTGAAAATGGGAGAAGGAGTGATTCGGAAAATGTAATGTCGGTAGACTTACGCGAAGAGGTGTAATAAAAAATTAGAATTGTATATAATTTCTACAGGTTTGTTGTGTACAAGCAAAATTTCTTCCAGTAGATTCATGAAGCTCAAGGTTATCATTTAAATTTCACCTGTCACTACAATTAAGAAATCTCTTTTATATACTAACTGTGGGTTGCAAACAGTTCGGAATATATACTTTTTATCAAATTTTCTTGGACATTTTTATCTTTGATATTTTATTTGTAGTGTTCAACCTTGTAATGGCCGATTCTCTTCGTTTTTTTTTTACTTAAATATAACTTGATGAATAGATTTTTGGAGTTCTTTGAATAAAATCATAAATAGGACACTATTATATAAATAGTCCTTTGCTTTGCTCTTCTCATAGAGCTGCAATGAATTGAGGTGTTTTCTTTTCGGGGACCGATACGTTCGGTATTATAAGCTCATTTACCAAAGCGACTGGTAAATCAATTTGGTGCAAAGCATATCGTTTAAGGCCGATTGCGACATCTTAATGTGTAAAGGCCACGTTTTGGCCCAAAGTATCTACGCCGGCTTTAATGGACTTGTAAATCAGATCATCTCAGGTTCTCCACTCTCTTGTCGACTTTGTTATTCGAGGACAAGAGAACTACATGATGACTCCTTTTTGTACATGAGAGGCTATAGTGAAATTACTAGTGAAGCCAAATAAAATATAGTGAGCAAAATATAAACTGGTTTCCACCGTACACATAAGACACAGAACAGGAGAATACGATTTATAACTTTTTTTATAGTTTTATTCAATACTGTACTTATTAGATTTTAAAAGGTTAAGTGCACACTCTGTGCGATCCCTACTTTAATTGTAAACCTCAATGATTCTTCAGTATTTGTTGTTTTGATGTTATTTGTTTCTGTATATGTCCTTGTCTACTTCGTTTAAGCCTTTTTATAGTCACCTTCCTTCATGTGTTTTCTTTTTAATTGTCCCAGCGTGAAGGATTGATATATTAAGCATGTTTCTTCCCCTTCTGAAACTGCCCTGAGAATCTTCTAGGGTCCTCACATATGCTTCTTGGTCTTTTCCGTATCGTCCTTCTTAAAACTTTCCCTGAGATAATTAATGCACATATGGTATTATACTATATAAGTATGGTACTTTTACACTTATTCATACCTTTTTGATTAAACATGGGTAGAACAATACCAGGTTTCTAGTCTCATTTTATTTATTTTTGAAAATCATAAATTCACAGGTGTAAAGTACCCATATTCATAATAGTTATAGGTATTTGATAGATTCGATAATAAATGTGATATAAATCAATGAAATAATTTCACCAATGCTCAAAGTGTTTCAGGAGAAAAGTTGTAAAGTAAAGTGCCCTTAGGGGTTATTCTTCAAAAAGTCTATCAGGACAAAAGACGTAGGTGTTTAATGGATTGGATAAAATAGTATATGTGATATATGTTACGTCTGAAAATTATTTTACTTGTAAATTCATTTAGTAGGTATATCTTTAGTCATTTGAGACGTTATGTTAACCCTTTTTTAATTTAATCTCATTTATTGCTTCGAGTACTTCATTTGTCAGCATTTCTGTTACTTCTTCAGCATATTCTTGTGTTGCGTTAATCGCTTTATGTAATTTGCTTTAAGTACGTTTTGGTGTTTCCGTTAAGCACATTCATTTGTTAATTCTCTCTTTGTTCTTTATGAAACAGTGTAAAACTCTTTCTTGTTCTTTGGTTGCATGGTGCCATAACATGGTTTTGGATTCAGTAATTTTGTGTCATCCTGTATTTATGTTTTGTACTTGTGTTTTGCTTTTCTTGTTGTTTTTTGTCATTTTCTTTGTAAATTGTAACAATTCCCCGTTCTTCTGCTACTCCAATACTTTTCCATTAATCTTTCTTTTCTTTGATTACTTTGGGTAAGTCTTTTATTCAGCAGTTTATGTATTAGTCTTTCTGTTGGTATTGGTGGCTTTCTTGTTTTATTATTTTCCCTTCCTTTAAAGAATTTTCAGTTTTTGAAAACATTCTCTGCAGACTTGATGTGTTAGTTTGTAACTCCTTAACATTTTTTCTCTCATGACTTCTGTTTTCTCCCTGTATTTTTGATTCTAGCATTCAAAGATGGTGGTTACTTCAAATTTCTGAGTAAATTTTCATTGCTTTACTTTTTCGTCCTTTAAAGTTTTCCATTATTCTAACTTAAGGTACTAAAACTACAGCTTATTGGTTTGTACTTAGTACTTGGATAATTTACTTATGGATATATTTGTGCTTGATTTTAATATTGTTTTCCATGCTCGCCCGTTCGCCATTGGGCCAGAAAATAAGTTGAATAAACTTGCAATTAGAATGTCGTTTAGATGACCTGTTAGTAAATTAGAAAACATAAAGTTTTGGAAAAATTTGAGATAGCGTATGAGTTAAATAAGTCTCAAGTGCAATTTTGAGAAGTAACCAGCGTCTTTTTAACACAATTCCGCGGACTGTTTGCCCTCTAATTTCTCCCATTCTCCTTTTCGAAAAATAAACAATTTCCGGCCGTCTCTGAAACTCAAGTTTTACGGAATCCATTTATACTTAATTCCGAAAGTTAGGGCCAATTCTACCGACGGCAACAGAAAAGGGCGCGATGGTAAAAAATTTCCCGGAAAACGCGACGAAAAAGTTATGTGTAACTTCGTAAGGGAACCAGTGAATACGTACAAATGTAATTGTGCGAACACCGAAAACTCTTTATCAAGGAGAGAAGAACGTCCTCGTCTGGAGAAGTTTTCGTATGCGCGAGTTTTCATTTTTGCCCGGGAAAGTCGTCGGTTTTATTACTTTTTGCTCGTCGGGGGAAAACTCCTTACGCTGACTAAAGCGCTTTTTTAATTACTCAACTAGCTGCTGTTTAATAACAGAACTTGGGTAAATCTGTTCCATAGTTGGTTATGACATAGGTGTAGTGCCAAAACGGCAAGTGCATTTAAATATCCACAGCTTCTTTTAAGCATATCAAAGTATTATATTAAATTTCAGATTCGTTTTGATTAATTTCTGTGTTTGCAATTCGAAGGGCGTCCGTATATAAATAAAACATTCAGTGTTCGCTGACATATTGTTTTCAGCATGATTGCCCTCTAAAAAACCGTTCATGTTTACCGCCAGTAATCATAACTAAACGAAAAAACAATAGGACGAAAAAGTAAAAACCCATTCGAGTTTGCCTAAATCCAATTGTGGCAAAACAAAGCCCCGTATAAGCCGCTGTTTGTCCGAGTATAAAATTAATGATTATTTTTTGTTAGGTCCTTTAGAGAATCCTCATAAATTTATATCATCCGTTCCCGGAGTATAACCGAAAGAGAGAGGGTTCGACACAATTCTCCCGGCCGGAGGACTTCTCTTTTTTCCCTTTTTTCCCTCGCGGTGCGTTCCTAGGGAAAAACCGGACATGTCACGAATAATAAAGTAATAAAATAGAATAATTCAGTTCGGCGATTTGTACCGCAAATGGTGGGCAACGACGTACAGATTATTTCAGAATTTTTCTTCAGCATAAATAATTCATGCCATTCAAAATTGGATGGAGCTTCGTTTGAACTTGACTCGTGGATTTTTCCTAAGGATGGGATTATACAAAGTGGAGCATCAAACATGTTTCTGCTAAAGTAGCGGCAGATATAGATTCTCTACCATTTTTTAGTCGAAGCAGGAAAACATTTTGAATAGTTCGCAAAAACTTAATGGAAATAATAGCGAGGTTTTTGTGCTGTCTTATGTGATAGTTATGTTTGGAGCTTAAATGAATTGCATTGAATTATGTATGCGGTATATACGGAATCTAACGATAATGTGAAATTTATTTTGGATAATAGGAAAAACCTTATCTGATCGCCTAAAATTTAAATCGAAAGCTTCAAGGAAAAGAAGGAACGAGGAATCGCTTAACAGTTTTATTAAATCACTTGCTTCTTTTATAGGCAGGCTACCGAAATCGTAATTAGGTGTAATTTCAACGAATCTATGAACCATCGAAATTTTGATTTATTTTTGAAAAATGTCGAAACCACCCGAGCAGTGTAATTTCTACAAGTAGATGGTAGGCCAAAGATTTCCACAAATTTCATCTAAAATAGCGGTGCCTTTAGGAGATCAAAGAAAAATGAATATTTTTTAAAAAACTCCGGACTTCTTGTATAAACTTACACGAATAACTTAGAAATAAATTTAAACGTTCTACCAACACCCCCTCGATCATATTTAACAATTATCGATAACTGTGTTTCCAGGTGTAAAATCCATTTTTTTAAATTTCGTTACTAATTTCTTAAAAAAAAACACGAAACTAATCAAACATACCATTGCTCAATTTCATTTTTACATGAAAACTTCACTTTCCCTTTGAGAATCCCAAGTGAATAAACGAGAAAATTTCTCAAACTCGACTCTGGTGGAGGTTTCATCCCCCTAATAAGGCCCCCTTTTTAGTCGCCGCCGCTGGGACTTTCCTCCTTCGCTTTCTTCCTCACGCGAATTTTCCGCCTTTCCTTAGCGGCTATCTGCGCGCTATATTGATTTTCTTCCCGCCACGCCCGGCCACGTTGCCTGGAGAGGAAAATCGGGAGGAGGAGGAGGAGGAGTAGGGCGAGGAGGGTAGGAGGGACCGTGTCTCGACTGAAGGTGGTCGTGTTCCCGTTTGTGAGGAAATGTTCCTCGAGACCAGACGACGTGGAAACGTTCACGGCGGGAGGGATGATACATCAGCCCCCTGGTCCCGTCGAACGTCGATACGTGCTGATATTTCACTCCGTCGGACCCTCGAGGAGTTGCATTAGCCGATTTTTGTATGCAGCTGAGCTGCGTAAGTCATCTATACGTACGTCTCATTAGAAATTTCAAAATATTGCGTTTTGGGTGTCCGAGACAGTTTCAAATCCGTTTTTGCGCTTGGCATTGCAGATAAATTCGTCTGAAATCAATTCACCATGAGGACGAAGGTAAATTAAGCAATATCGCTAATTATATGCATGACAACGGTTAATTCAGGTCAATCACGCGATAGCCACGTCGGATTATTTTTTATTATTGCCCACGTCCGGTTTCTTTCTTGAATTTGATTTGGGTATATTTTCAAAAAATCCTCAAACTCTCTCATACTAATGACGCAGTGTCCTACTTCTCCCGTTTCTACCTTTCGTTTTCATGCGGATTTTAAATATTTCAGTATGTTTAGAGTGCCGATTTACTTATTTATTCCTGTGAGTAAATAAGTTCGTATGGAAATATGTGTTCAATTCCCCGTGGGTACTGAGGTGTAGTCGATAAAATTGTTGCGCCAACGAAAATAAGTTTCAAGTACAAAGTTACCTTTTGACATCAGAAAAATAGTTTAAAATTTCCAAACAAGCCGTATTTCCGCAACATAATTCAATTCAGTATGAAGTAGATATGTCACATGAGACGAGGCGATGTTAATAAAAGTAAAAGGTAGCTGTAGTATGAAAGTCCTTAAATATATTAATTTTTTAAAAATACGTAACATAATTTCTTAAAACTAACCTCGTTGAAAATTGATAGTTGTTATTGAGATATTGAGATATTAAGAGATAAGAGTATTGAAGTTATGTTAGCAGATCTTTTCAGCAACAAAGAATTCCATAAATTCCTCTATAAACATACAACAATTGAGCTAGTTACAGTAATGCCATATCTCTGCCACCAGAACACTGGCACATTCGTGAGAAAAGGAAATCTTAAACTGACATTAAATACAAATTGGATGTCTTTTGTCCACGTAGTCGTATGATTATTTGAGGAAAGTTTTGTTATGAAATATTTGTTTAAATAAAACATCAATTGTTGTCGTAGGTATTTCACTTTCAAGTTGTGTCATTCTTGCGCTTCGGTGTTCCATTTCGATATATTTTGTCCCAAAAAGCTCAATCGGTGCCAGAAATACGAAAATATTTTCTTCTTTAATCAAAATGCAGTGTTATCTTCGGATTATCAAGCCTTTAGTAATTGTTTCGTATTCGTTTTGGTGTTAATATTCAATAAGGGTCGTCGATATAAAACGGTATTCGAATATTTCGTTGAGTTTTCTTCTCGTAGCTCTTCTGAAATTCGATTAGAAGATCAAATTCCCTTTCGGTAAACTTTCGTTCCACTCTCCACTTTCTGTCATCTTCCTAAAGTCAAGAAGAAGTAAATCCCCCAAACTACATCAATAATCACTTCTCGCTCTCCACAATCAAACCGATCTGCGTCCTCTTTATTAAGACCATAATCGAAAAGGTTCTTTACCGTCTCCTAAATTTCCAATAAAACACCCCTCAGACGGCTTCGGAATCGTATTAAAACTTCTGACCAAGTTAGACACTTTATCGGGAAAAACGATGGCTTTTCTCATATTCCACTTCCAAATTGCTCTACGGTTCGGGCAGTAACTCCAAGTCTGACCCGCCGTTATGGCCAACCTGTAATTTTCTCGATATCACCGTTTGATTCCGTATTATTTTCGTAAAGGGGTCGGGCTCTTCAGTTATAAATCAGGAGGAAATGATAATAATTTCGGTTTTATTATGCGCTCGTAACAGCGCGTAAACTCAAATATGGTGTGAAAACGGCTTGTTCAATATGCGGAATATAAAAGAAAAACCTGAAGGAAACAAACACTTACCGAACAACTCGAGTGAGCAAACGATATTTCGTTTCTGAACCTCCCTACAAACTACTCGCTAACAAATTCTAACTATTCAGGTGTATAAAACGTCGGGGGAACAGAACTCTATCGGTTAACGTTACCTTTCTAGCGCCTCACCTCGAAGAAAATTCAAGAAAACTACCCAAACACGGTTAAACTAACATGATTTCCGACCCGGAGCTGAATCTTATTATAATAATTTTATTACTTCTACCCGAAAAGTGAACACGGCACGTAAACGAAGTTTAAATTTCCCAGGTTGTTAGGTGCACGTTTTCTCCGAGAAAACACGACGATACAAGCATAACTAACAGAAATTTCAAGTTTCCAAAAAGTTTAACGTCCATGCAGCGAAAGGGTGTCAAAACATGTTGAGTTGTGGAAGTTAAATAAATTCTAAAAGTCGACTTAAGAAATATGCGTTTCAATGTTTTGACATCTTAGTTCTGAGCAACTAATGCTGTAAAAAATTGTAATAATCATGCATTATACATATGTCTATATGTCCATATAAGTTTAGATTCTTCAGAAGTAATTTTACTATAAAAATAACTAAATTGTGGTAAGTTGCTTGTAAAGATTCAATATTGTATATCTGGCAACTTAGGAAAACGCAAGCTGGCCTAATTTTTTGTGCTAGCCTAGTTATTCCTGTAAATAGGTACAATTAATAACAGTAGGTTTTAATGAAATTTGATAAGGCCAACTCAGGATAGCAATTACTTTTAGAAGTTGCAGGTTTTTGAGGTAGGACAACCTTTCGTAGTTGCTAGGCTAAAGTTATCAGGATAAAAATTAATACAATCTAATAACGAAATACTGATTTTTAATTATTCGAAAATAGTTCTTATTTAACTAAATTTCCTTTTTATTTTTGTTAATTATTATAAGACCTATAATTCACAATGCCCCTTTCTCGAAAAGATATATCAGGAAAAATTATCTAGATCAGTAGCTACCCAATTACTTGATAAATGCTGGCCTTTAATAACGATAATCATCGGCAACCTATAAAGAGACACCTCATCAGATTTATAGGTAATTCTAGAGACTTCAAGTATAAGTCAGGTTACGTAATAATTCTTATCGCACGATAATGTCATCGACAATCTATTTTATGTAATAGTTGAGCTGCTTTTAACTCGCTGTCATGGACTTTCTTGTGTGTGAGTAAGGAATTGAAAAAAAGTCAATTTGTGTAGGTTATTACTTACTTACTTTATTATATTTACTGTCGTGACTGTGGTCTTCCAGTAGGTGCATATCTAACTGCCCTAGACATTTATTTTGTAGATAGCGCCTTTCCAAAAATAAGTTTCCAATGTTTCACTTTTGCGCTAAAGAAAAGATAGAGTATTTATTTTAATTTGAATTCTGAAATGTTACGTAGCCAGTCTTTTCTCTTTCACTTTCGGTTTATATATATTTTCGGGCTGCGGGCCTTAACTCGGTATCAGCCATGTGTTGATATCTATTTTATATGTACGATACGTGCAAGTAAAATTTGTGGCCATTGTTATACGAAAAGACTACCTTAATGATATCAACGACGTATTTCACAAACAAAACCTTGGAAAGTTTCTTCTTTTTTTCATTTTGTCTCATCATCTTGCCTCATCTTTGTCCCTAAGATAAGGCAAATGTTGAAATAGAATTTGAACTGTAGTAAATATACAAATTAAATCTAAATGAATTACTAAAATAATTGTTAGCTGTATTAATTTCTTAATTCACGCAAAGACAAGTAAAATATAAAAATAAATCATTTATATCTTTTATAAAAATATTAGGGGTACAAAGTGTCATTAGTTTGGCGCTTCAACTCAAAATTTCTGCAAAGCTGCATTTTTTCATTTTTTCTCAATTAGCCTGCGACATGCGTTGGACATCTAATCCGATTTTAGGATACTTCTGACTATACAATGAAATATCATTATGTGGTTATATTTCTGCTTACATGCCTGAAAGAAAATCCCAAAACATATTCACGAGCGCGTCCTGTCCAAGAAAGAATGTTGGAATATCTTAGAAAATGATTTTTCAATTATTATAGCTAGTAAATACATAATAGTTCTATTCGACCTACTCATCTACGAAAGACAGATTTTCCATAAAAGAAATAAGGGTGTGAAATTCCAGAAATGTTACAACATGAGATTAGGCACGTACAGGTTATTATTGTAATCGTACTGTAATATAATCAGTTCTATGTAAAATACCAATCTCACTTTTGGCTCTACCTGTTCTATTGCATATGGTGCTAGATTCAAAAGTAATTATATAAAACTTTTAAAGAAATTAAAAGTGTACTTGATCCCAAGAAAGTTGTCTTGTTTTTCATTCCATTGAAATTCATAATGGTGTAGCAATAATTCCCAAATTTACGTTTGTTCTATCATCACAGATATTAATTCTATCCATTCCTTTTTCAAACTTTCTGCATTCATACCGTAACATTCTGAAGGTTTCTTTATTACGCCCATTTGGAACTCGTATTATCTTTCAACGTATTTGGTGTTGATAGAGGCACTTTTTTGCAGCTGAAACAGACACTAAAGAAGGTCCTGTTTTCCATAAAATTCAGTCAAATGATGCATATATTGCCAATTCTGTATCGAGTTATATTTTGAAAACAAATTTTTGTGCCTATTATAATAAAGAGCTTTGATTAGCTCACAAAATAAACACCATTATCGCAAAGCGATGAACGCTGCTTTGTACCTTCAAAATCGAAAAAGCTCAGAGAACCATTCCAAGCTGTGCCCTATCGTGTTGCTTCCAAAACCCCCGGTAGATGTGAGGCCTGCTACGTTATAATTTCGCTAGTTAAAGATCTTTATCTGCATCGAATAGAGCTATACGACTTTATGGTATAAATTCCGGAATAAAAGAGAAAGAAACGTACCAAACGTCCTTTCCGCTCGCGTCGCTATTTCAATATCTCCTCCACGGATCGACGTCGATCTCCCTCTCATGTTTCGATTAATCAGAATTTGTAATCTCGCAACAGAACATAAAACACAAGTCACGAAGTCACGATCGAATGATTTACATTTCAGTTTGATAGCCCAGCTAGGGCAAGAGAGAAGAGGTAAAGATCAAAGAAATGCCACGGAAACGGCTATCGCTTAGCTTTATTTCGAAGGCAAACGCTGGAAAGGACGTCTAGGCCCTAGGAACAATCCTTCCGTGGATAGAAGGAAGCTTTCCATGAATTTTATATGTGCCAACAAAGGAGTTCCGCTACGGCTTTTATCTATCCGCTCAGATGGTATAATAGATTGTTAAATGTTCATGGTACGAAGGAATCTAGGATATAAATCAACGTAAATGACCTAGAATCTTTATAACTCAATTACTTCACATCAAAGGGGAGCTTCGGGGGAAATTAAATTATTCCATTGCATTCGACGAATGTCAATTGTAGAAAATTCGAGTAATGAAAACCGGTAACTGATGACGAGTTTTGAAGGCAAATCCATTATAACGGGTTAACGACGATATAATAGACGCGTAGGTAGGCATTAGGCATTTGTTTACAAAATGGTAATAAACATATCGCATTTCCATACAAATTTTAAACGCGTGGTATTAGCATTTTCTGGTTTCCTCGCTGGCGAAAATCGATTTTTTGAGCGAACGAACGAACACACACCGCACGTAACGATTACAATTAGCAACGAATTAATTAATCAAACATTCCTAAAACATATCATTACGTATGTTCGCGTACAGCGCGATTAAATATGCAAAATAACAACCGCGGGCAACCCTAAATTGTTTCAGTCGCTCTCGTTTAGTCGATTACCCGGCATGCTAATTCCGTAATTTTACAATTAAATATTAACATTTATCAAGCTGGAGTATCCCGTTTCCGATGAGTAACGATAGGACTTTCGTTTTCAAGTCTCGCGAAGGGGAGCCCTTAGGAGCTCCGCCGGGATCGTCGCCCCTCCCGAGGGGTCTTATTTCGGCAAAACATTCGATATATACAATATATCGGACATCAAACGATTCGTTGGTTCAATCAGCCTGGGGTAAATCGATACATCGCTGCGCGTATTGCCGCTGTATATACAGTACACTACTTTAATTAAACCGAAGTACACGTACATATTACCTACATTATAATGGGAACTAATGTATCATGTTTGCTCGAAATGCACCTATTGGTTTACTAGATTACGTTTTCTGTAAATACTATTTAACCTCGAAGCCTTATTTTATTTAATTGTATTTAGGGATTAATTTTTCCTCATAGGTCAACTTCCTCAACTTTAAAAGTTACGATTTCTCAGTTCCAAGGCCGTTTAGCAAAAAAGTTGATTATTCCATATCCTACTAAATTAAATGTGACGCTTTAAAATTTTAACTTTCTACTTTTGTGGTACATTTCATTTGGTGATTACAGAGATTCGCAATGTGATGGTATCAAACCTCAATTAAACATTAAAACAGGCCCTGTTCTCATACCTGCATCAAAAAGTGATTCTTATCTCCTTTACACAATTTCAAACTCTTCTAAATTAACACTTCGATAATTTTCAATCATATGACACCGACTTTGATACCCTTATATTCATTATTATATATACATAACATACATACATAACAATACAACAAAGCAGATATTTCAGTATGCGAACTGGACATAGGCAATTATTTGATGTCTTTCAGACAGTTCTAGTGTGATTTTAAATTGTTGTCGCTTAAATGTTTTCAGTACTGTTTTGTTGTAAAAATAAATACTAAATACCAGTTAAACATGATCAAAAGTTTGTTATTTAGGTTGGAATCCTGAACATTCGCGGATGGTCAAACGAAATCATTTAATGTAGTCAAAATTCGGTCAAACAAACGTACCATTCTTGTTCTTCTATTCCAATTCATTGTACCAACCTCAAAGATCTTTCCAGCAAAAGATAACAAGGTGTGTTTTATATCTCAAAGTGGAGACCACTCTTTCGTTGGTCGATCGTCGATTATTGATTCATTACCTACGAAATAAGTGATTGGTTCGTGATTAGTATGATACGTTATTAAGCCAAATAAGAAATTTAAAATTATATTGATTATTGACCGTATGACTTATGAGTAACCCCCAAGATTGCTGTTAGTGAGTAGAATGAATAAGCAGCATCTTCTTGTCCTTCCAACGTTGCACTCTTCTTGTCGTCTTCGAGAAATCGGGAACAAAAGATCGGCGCTCTTTGATAGAGTTTGCTCTGTTTTAGAACTCGTGGTAGTTTAGACTCATGAGAATGTCCAGATTCCTTGAAGTAAATGCAGAATTCTGTATTAGTTTGAACTTCTCTGTTTCTACAAAACAAGTAAATATTATTTACCACAGGTGTTTATCTACAATTTTTTGTTGCGTAGCTAATGAAATTACTTTCAGACAGAAAAACGATGTTAGAGAATATACAGCTATAACCGTAAAGATTCTCTCTACAAAAATTAATGTTTAGTTAATACATAGTATATATACTATTTAAGAAGTGAGGCAAAATGGAAAGGAACATGGAAAACGATTCATCAATTGATCTTTAATTACAAATTAACACTATGTAACACAGTGTGTCTACCAATGATGGCGGCATATGGGAAACTTTTTTATTATTAATTTTGCGAAATAAAGTTTCTCTATATAAAAAGTTCTACATGGTCCTAAACTTAAAATGCAACCATCAGGTATCAAATTTTGTTAGTCATATACAAGATTTGTCAGAGTATGTAAAGTATCTTTAATTTTGACAAAATCGAAAATTATTATAGAGAAAAGATGTTTAGAATTACAAATAACCTTCAAATATTCCATATTATTTATTTACATTAAAAAATTATTACATTTAAAATAATTACAAACTAGCCGAACCAGAAATCTTGACATAATTATAAGTCACGATTAATTAACTCGATAAGCACGATTCCTGAAGAAATTAAGTTTTCACTGAAATAACCTTAAATTCGCGGCAGTGTATGTGATGAAGACAACCAAATAATAAAATGGTTCATAGTAAAAACGCGTGATTCACGTATCAAAAACAAGACAGGCAGATGTTATACAGTAGGAGAAGGAGAATAGAAAAGAAAAGCAAATAACAACTCCAGTTACAGCGAAACTAACTTAAATTTGAAGATATTCACGAAAAATCAATGACAAACGAAGTTACCTGGTTAGATTAGAAAATCCAAGCAATATTTGTGAATTTGATTGGTTAAAGTGACTTTGTGTTTGCAGTAGTAACGTATGAGTTGCGAAGGACGGTCAAAAGGCAAATGATGGATTTCCCTTGTAATATCACTTTCTGGGAAACTCTTACAACTAGATGGAAGGAGCTCGTTAAATATGAAGGTAATTAGGTAATTATCTGGCGAATTTAACTCTGCTGAAACAAGTTTCGACAACTTGTAAGTTTTTTAAAGTAATTACCAAAACAGCATTACCGCTGAATGTGAAATTAAAAAGACATTAGGAATTTACATAAACACGGTTAACGCTTGCAATAAAATCTCTTCGTTGACTAGTTGTGGCTTCGTAAGACTTTAAATTCTCTTGTCAAGATTGTAAAACGACGAGGCAATGTTACATCTCAGAAAATAACCAAAGTCCTGTCGATAAAGTCGGAAAATCGTAGCAGTTCCAGAGCTAATATCGTGACCTTTACATCGATCCAACGCAAAAAGTTCCACCTTTTTGTCCCTCCCTCACAAACCAGATTTAGCTGAGTAAAAAATAGTAAGAAAACGACAACATATCGGTCGGACAAATTGTGTCGGCAGTCTTTCTGCGGGAAATCTTTACAAATTGCTCCTGCGAGTAGCGATAAGTCCTTTGAAAATTGTAGATGCCAAAACGTTCCAGCGAAACCACCTCAATGACGGCGAGAAATTATCGTCGGGAAATAAGATTTTCTCGAATTTACACCGTGATATGTACGTGAAGGGGGAAACAAAAATAAGAAATGGAAGTGAAAAGTATTTACTCGGCAGAGGCCGGGACAAAGAACGTTTCAGCGAAGGCCTTTGAAGCGTAAAGGCCCGAAATGATTAATTATTTATGAATACATATACAGTAGAAAGGTTTAACTGGGTCGGCACTCCGTAAGCTCGTTTACTGGGATCATTTGATTGCAATTAGTACTCGCAGAAAGCTCGGGGCCTCCTCTAAAGACTTCGCTTTTGATAGGCATTCAATCGGGCATGGAAAACTCGTTAGTAATTTACGTACCGCGGGTTTATTCTAGAGTGAACACTAATATGTTTAAATGTAAACATCTCTCGCGAAGGCGCTTGCATACTTACCGAAGAAATCGTTCTAAGTGCATGCACAAACAGATAAAACTTTTTAAACTAAGCAGTACATGCCGTATATATAGTACGTCGCATTTTATTTGAGGCAAAATTACAGTAAACGTGGTTATAAGACACCCTAATAAAAGGTCACAAATTATCTGTTGAGTGGAGAAAGGTGAAGTGCTTTATTGCCGAACAGGAGATGGTTTCGAATGGTCGTCTAGGATATTTGGACCGTACCGGGATTTTTAAATGATCACAGACAAATTAAACTTTTCCATACTAAGGAAAAAATTTGAAATCATCTCCTTTTCTCTTTTTTCCATATGATGTCTAGGCCATTACGATGCAGATTCTATGTCGTCGACTTCTTGCAATTCTTCCTCACCTAATTCTCTTCCTTCGTCATACTCCATAGCTACATCCACTGCTATTTCTTCATCTGAACCTGCTTTTTGATTTATTTCAAGTTCTCTGTCTAATCAAGGCCGCCACCTTTTAAAAATTATGAAACGAACACTTGTCAAGATCAGAGTTAAAAGAATTTATTTTAATACACCATTTAAATATATTTTGAGTCCCTATCTTACCCACCGTTAAGACAGTTTTACCTGGTTATTATGTTACATCACGACTCAACAATGGGAATAAGTTCTTTCTAAGTTTATAAGTTTTTGAAGCCCCTGTTGTTGTCTAAGTACTCTAAGTACGGTCCATTTAATGTATGTCAATTCCCTGCCACTACGAGCGAATAACAATTTTTAAGCCTCTTCATCTTCTTCGTTTATAATTTTTTACAATCGGGGTCCGGGTAACACGTACCACAATTCGAGTCTCAAATAAAATGCGACGAACTATACGTTACTTAGTGAGTTATTTCAAGTTGAGATCATAGCTTGAACGATCTCTAAATAGTGCGAAGCCGTACGCTTTCGCTATCTGCTTCACGTTGAGTAACGACCTCTGTCAATTCATTACGTCGTGAGGAGTTCCTCCTCGTCCTTCTTCGGGCATTGTGCGAGAGGGGCAATTGTTTCAGAGTGAAATTTCGCTCGACAATGGGGCCCCGACGCATGATTGACACTCCTGGTACTTTCTCCCCTATCGACGTGTTCCACGAGCCGAACGCGAGGGGTGCCAGCTACGAATATAACAAAAGATCGGAAACGGCAGAACAAAGCTAGGCAAGTAGGAGCAGTCATGGACGTAGGAAATGAAATCGTCGAAATGTCGAAAGTAGTTGACAAATTACAAATTTTGAATCAGTCGGAGCGAAACTCGTGAACAGAATTTTTTTCGAATAACGGTTATTAAGAAAGATGCTTTGAAATGCCCTCGATCAACTATTAAGCGCAACGAAAGGTACAGCACTTTCGTCAGTCATGCCATACTTGGTTTATCAATTTTTAGATACCTGATATTGTCTGATATCACGCCATATATAATATTTTGTGGTAGCTTGTGATGACGTGTTAAAGTTAGCGGCTGAGGGAAAATAAATAGTCTGGATTTAAAAAATATTTGAAAATTTCCAAATTCAAACTCCAAAAACCAAAATTTTAATAACGTTCTCCAGTGAATCTTTCATGTAACGATTTTAATGAAATTAGATGTATCATTCAGTTTTTTTATCAAAATGTGCCATGGAGCAGAATGAAAGATATACTAAGCATATCTTCGTTGATTATTGGTCAAGTCTTGTACTATATATTTAATTTGTTGTTTTAACCTGATATGAAGACGTACGTAATTTTTTCCATGACACAATAACCAACTTTTGGTATCATAGGCCTGTATCTTTACGATTTATCCAAATATACTACTCAGATTTTATATTTCCTAAAAGATTTGAAAGTACCTAAATAGCCAGCCTTGTTTTTGACTAATTCTATGATAATGATCGCTCTTTTTATTAGGGGCAAATTTATTTTCTGAAATGATGGACACTTGAAATAAACAACTCGTCTTATGAGTGTGTAGCAAGTATTATTAAAAGTTATTAAAGTATCGTGGGTTAAAAGGAAATTACTTAGCAAAATGTCACGTGAACATAGTTGTTATACCTTTATAATTATCCTCGAACTGTTCGTATAATTCACATTTCTAATCAAATTCACCATATCCAGAATTTACTATACAGTAATTTGGCTCCAACTTTAATTTACTGGTTTCCTCTCTGCCTCCGCCCATGCGATCCAGACGAGAAAGGCGCTTTCATTGGGAAATAAATAAGAAACTGGGAAGTAGAAGGGCAAATAAAGAGAAAAGGGGCGCGATAATAAAGTTTATAGTTCGGTTAGAGGAAATAATGTTATAAAAGCTATTCGATTCCTCCATCCAGCGACGTCTTTAGAGAATTGCGTGTTAATGTCGGGTATGATGGAAATTATTCTTCCCTGATTTATTTTATAACGTCCAAAGGAAGTCACTGAGTCTTCAATAATACTCCCATACATTACTTGGTAAATTGATCATAATTCCTACTTTATCTCATTATGATTATATATTGCTAGCGTTTGTTTACTACGTGATACCTGAAGAACTATTTGGATTTGCTCTTATATTATTACAAAATTTCTAAGAAAAGGTTCTTGTAGCAAATCCAAGAAGCAGCCAGTTTTCTTTTCCAATTTATACACCACTCAATAATGCCGTGCTCATTTCCCTAACTCACCTTTTCTGATTCGTTTGATTTCATCTGTAATATAACGATGAGCGTTTTGCCGGCATCCGATTAAAACGAAAATACCTTAAAATCCGACCCCATAAATCAGTTTCAAAAGAAAAGCCGTGAATCTTTCCGGTGAGAGTTTAACCCGTCCAATTTCCTTCGCCGGAACATACACTTTCGGCGCTAATACTGCCGCTTTAAGCCATTTCCAGTTTTCCTTATTATTAGTCTAAACACCTTTCAGAAGCTCACGAATTTTTGTAGCCGGGGCTTAATTGAAACATTTTTGGGCTAATGGAAGCTGCGAGAGGGGAAATTAAAAATTTATCCCCTGAGTGGAATAAGAACGAGTGTTCCATTTTGGATGGTGAATTATTTGAATTTTAATAAGTTCGAGGATTTACACCCTCATATTATTGCTTCAAATTCTGTTATTTAAATTGCACATAAGCAAGTAAAACGAGCGCTCTAGATTGTTAAGTTGTTATCATTGAATATAAACGAAATAAATGTACACCACCCTTATTCCGGCAACTAGTTTTCTTCCCAAGCCGACCGGAAAGTAAATAAATCCCAAAGCTAAGAATAACAAACACTTAAGTAATTGAAATAAATTAGCTGGATTACTTTCATTACAGAATGTATACCACAGACTGACAATTAATTGATTCAAATACAAGCAGCTGATGTGATGTTTGCTCAGGCCACCATCCAGATTGATTTGTTGGAGCTTTTTGATATTTGAAACCTTTTGAAACTTCAAACGTCTCATTTTTCGCTTTCACGGAATCGCTCCCCTGCAGAGTTGTAAATATGAATCAACTGATTTGTGTCTCGATTTGCATATTTCCATTTATTAAACGTTGACGTTCGGTGAATAATTTTAGCAGGGGAAACGTTAATACGGATACAAAATGTTGCTTTCCAAACCCAGTGCGCTTCAGACCTTCTCTGACTCCCCTGAGGCCTTATTGATTCTAGGTATGAATCATAGTATGACACAGTAATTTGATGTGCGGAATCCCTACACGGATATTATTTACCCGAGAAAACCTAGAAAGCTCACTTAGCTCACGTTATTTGTGTATTCTAAAATGACACTTTAAGACTTCATTATTTGTTAAATAACGGCAGCTCGAACGGGCAGTCGAATAAACGTGTTCCTAAGCGTAAGTCAAAGTTATGGAATTAGAGATAATGAAATTCGCGATATACGCGAGGGATTCTATTTAGACAAAGACAATATGCTCCAGGCACAATGGAGCTATACATTATTTTCGAAGCATATTTAGTTGAATGAAAGTGTTTTTGTATATACCTTGCAGCCTTGTAAATGTTTCATAATTAATTTCGATTCACGAGTACGTCCGCATTATGCATGTATAGAAGTAATTAATGACCTGGTGAGGCAAATGATTTTTTTGGGGAACAAAATGGAAACATTAATGAACGTGATCACGTTATTACATGTTGTTTATATGTTCTTATTATATATTACTACGTATTAAAAACTGTTGGAGAGAGATTGCAATATATCTCTGAGATTTTACCAGGATTCAAACGCCTTTACCCAAACTAGCATGAAACAGTGATGTCTGGTATGTTAGACGCTCAAATCCCTCCAATATCCCCGCCGAAAGATCGCTCGTAATCAATATCGACCAAAGAGGAATAGTTCTATTTATCTTCTATATATATAAATTGGGGTCGGATCTGCCACAGGAAATTGAGGTTAGGAACACGGGGCTTGATAGCATTTCGCTGATTGAGTTATAGAGTTAGAAATGAGTTTCGTGTTACCATGCCGGTGACTGCTAGAAGTTGTACAAAAGAACGGTTTTGAAGGTAAAAAAAATGAGTGAAGGCAACACGCGAAAATGCCTTATACACAAAACTTCAACGGCTATTCGATGAAAATGCTAAATATCTCCCTCAGGACCTGATTTTCGTCATTCTTTTGCGAAGTAAAATGAAACGCCAACGCGAATAGCTCCGAAATTAATTTATTTTTTTATAATGGATTGTTTGGCAGCGAAACTGCAAAAAAGTTCGCTAGTTCCGGCGTTACATATTTCGGCGTAAAAATAAAGTTCATAGTTATGCTGCTGTCTGAAATGCAGGGCTTTTATTGGTGATTTGTTTGTCTCGCTTTGTCGATTCCGAGCCAGTTTTAGAAAGAAAATTTTGTCGAAAAATGGTACGGGGCTGTTCGCTTTTTGTTGAAATTATCAAAACAAGAATAACACGCGGGGGTAAATGCAAAAATGATGTTCAGAACCATTTTTGAACGAGGCTAATAGAACACATTTATCGTATACGTTGTCATACGATTTTTCACTCTTGTGATGATCAATTTTTTGCTACTATACTGGTTAGCTCTGTAATAAAATGTACTAGATTAAAAAAGACTAATTTCCTAGTATTTTTAAATTTGTCTTTATGCTCGCCTTCCATTTTATATTTTTGTGGGGAAAACGGGTAATACTTCCTATTGTGGCATGATTTGTTCTCATCTACTTTTGTGTTAACATTATCGGCTTTCTTTAATATCAATTAGTCCAGTATCAGAAAGCACAGCCATCAGAACAGACCCCGTTCTAAGCACATGTATTCTTTTATTGTACTTACTTACTCAAGCATCTTTAAGGACATTTAACATGAGTCATTTAGTTTTTCTGTTGATAAGGTAATATCTACCATACTCAGATTCGACATTTCAGAAATCATATCCAAATAGGCCGCCAGTTCCACTATGTATACACTATAATTTCATTATATAAATATGTCACTATTGTCACAATATATATCTCCATCTTCTATGCGCCTGGGTTTCTTTTTGTTTAAAAATAAATCAAAAGACGCTTTGCGACAAATATAATTAATATATGTGATGATAATTTTTATTAGACACAAAATACGGACCACAAGCAAAGCATATATCTTGCAATTGTGATTGCACAGGGGGTGCGAAACTTGCTGATACTTTTATTTATGAAACAACATTTTCTAGTGCTAATATATGAAAAAGGGGTAAGAATTTCACGTCAATAGAATCAGCCCTGGTCTACTTTGTTCATTCCGTTTTGCCGTATTCTACAAGGAGCTGTGAAAAATCATCAGACAAGAAAATTCTTTACCTCGTCCTTCTTAGCGATATGAGGTATTTTTCTTCATTTCAAATATAGCGTTCACACGTATTTCATAAACACAGTCATAAGGCGAGAGTGACATTTTTTAGTAGAGTAATATTTTCATAAAAAAATTATGCTGTAAGCTAAATATATTCCCCTGCCTCACTAAAATAAGAAATCGTAATAAATTTTGACCTAAAAATTCCTTTCGATATTCTAAGGATCGTCCCTAAATCATAACTCTCCGTTAAATGATGATCAATTTTAGGTGACTAAATTAATATTAACGTGATTTTATAAAAAAGATGACAGGATCTTTTTATGTAATTGAAAAATTCAATAACAGACCTCTTGTGAATATAAAGCGTGACAAAACAATACGGCCAACGACAACGTCTAACGAGAATTTCCATTTTATTTCCTATATTCTCCCTAAAACAGCTATACAACTAAGTTGTATAAAATCCATTTTCCATGAAGAAAATGAAATCTTGCTCGAGAAAGAAGCCTCTTCAATATTTGCAGTTCCTAAACCATGTTATTTACAAATTGTAAATCATTTACAGAACTTTTTAATGTGTACCTGTTTTCGGTGAAAATCTCATACAGCATTCGCAGTTTCGCCCAACGGATTTTTCTACAGATCCTTCGCCAAAAGCATCATTCATCCTAAGTTTATGGTTATTTTGTTCCTCCCCTCCATATGGTCGAATTCTAAACATGCATCAGAGTAAAAAATCTTCATTGGTCTTCCATGCCGAGCCTTCAGCAATGCCTCGTACACCGTCTCTTCTGGCCTTCTCAGCACCTCATAAATTTTGAATACCATAAACTTCCGTTTCTTCCGCCTTTGTTTGCCTTTAAACGCCTCAAATTTCAATCGACTTTTAAATTCTTTCGGCAATAACAATTAGCCAGTTACTTTTGACCACGTTCTACCATCGTGTTAATAAATGGTCAGTTTGAACTAATAAATTGTTGTTATCGTAGTTTTATAGAAAAGTGACGGCGGTATTTTATATGAGTAGGAAATACATTGATATAACTAGTGAGTATAAATAAACACAAAACAATAGTGACTTGTGACAAAATCGTTAACGACATTTATCGTTAGAATGATCAGTCGCTTGGTTTCCATTTCTCTTACAAACTTGGAAATATACTTGGTAAATTATAGGTACATCTCTATTTGATACATTTGATGCCCAAGAAATATTCCATATTCGGGAGCATCCCCCGCTCTTTTCCGTTGAAAGATTTACTCAAGCTTAGTTGTGAATTATGATGTACGACACATCCACAGAGTCCGGATCGAGGGAGCCTCCTCAAAACATGCTTAGCCTCTGCAATGCGCCTGGAAACGCTCGCTGAAAGATGGGGGAGCCGTTAAACGAAATGAGGGGTGAAACAAAGTCGAAGGAGAGAGGCATTATCGAAAAGTGCCTCGGATATATTCGTATTGGAATATACGGATTCATCGTCTATCGCTCTGAGCGTGTTTTCTTTCTATCGATATTTACCTTTCCTCCCCCTTTTTTGTATTTACGACATAGTTTCTGGACGTTCTGAAAGGCTCTTCACAAAGTAAACAGAAAATTCGATCAAAAACCGAATTGTTAGGAACAACAAACCTGTTCTTTCATCAACAGCTCATCATCATGTTCATCACCGTCATCCATCAGTGCCGAATGAAATGACAGTAAACTTGTTAAGTACCTAATCCCTAATTACGGTCCTCATTCAACACCTCTTTGGTCCGACCTGGGAAGAAGTCGGATTCGATGATTAGACAGGTAATTCTCGTGTTCTCTCGACCGTACTGTTACTTAATAATCTAATAAAACGTGCTTAGATCCCGACCATTTACACTGGAAAAACGGACAGTCATCGGGCGAAAACCACTAATCAGACGGATATTTCAGATGTATAAAAAGTAAATGCCGTTATTAGGATTTCTATATAGATGTAATTTCATTACGCTTTTAATAATGAAAACGTTTTTGTTCCAAGCGATTCCGAATTTAATTTAAAAGTGGATTATTTCCCAGGCGACTTGTTTTCCAAGTAGTTAACTGATACAGATTTATTTATCTGCCTTACGAAAATAAATAAATCCAAGATGGGAACAAGTAGTCGTAAAACAGGCCGACATTAATTTAAAGGGCCTCAAGTTTCGTTTTGCCATTAACATGACGCTGAATAAAAAATGAAGCGATTAATCCGCTAACGTTTCCACGGATCCGCTCTTGAATTTCCCAAGAATGATTACCAAGACAAACATTTTCATCGATCGTTAAGGAAAAAAGGATCCCAAACTATCGGACCATTTTCCCGGACAGAATTAAAATTTCAAATCGACTTCAACGCCATATACTAACGAAGTTTCGCGTCCCGCTGTATTATACATTCATATTCTTCTATGGTGCCTCGTAATGGAATTATCTTTTATCGCATTAAAGTTTTCTTACTGTATTACTACTGGGTGGCTGGGAAGTTTAACGAGGGGGGTGTTTGTCGACTTTTCCATCGGAAAGTGAATGTTGCTAATGTTGAATCGTGCAATTAGGCAACGAACTTCACAATGAAGATATGATTGTTAAAGGCAACTTTAAATTTCATTCTTTTTATGGTTTAATTTACTCTTAGGATCTACATATAAATGTAAAGTTATGTTTTGATGATTTGACCAAATGATTCCACTTGAGTTTAGGGTGTTCAATAGGTCCTGACAATTCTTAATAAATCGTATATATCGTATGATAATCGTAATAGTATCGTTGCGATCATGACCATTATTACGCAGTGCTGATAAAAACGAGCTAATGAATTTGAGAGACGTATTAGTGTACATCACACGGTATAAACATTTTCGGAATTCGCTTTAAAAAATACAAAATTTTGTAAAAGAATATATTATGAACATATCCTTCGTAGAGGTCCTTAACACTAAATTATTTAAAAAAATATGTAAAACATATTGTATGAGTGAAAATCTAGGCCACGTAGTATTACAGTTACCTCCCTATCTTGGTCATCTAAGCCCCATTGACATGATTTGGTCACACCTAAAAGTAAATGTGAGAAGGACCAATATAAATCGTAATTATAGCGATGGAACTATTTAAATTATTAAGCATCAAGTGGCCAAATCAGCCGAAAAAAGTTGGCTTAACTGTGTTAATGATGCCATAAAAGAAGGAGAAAAATATAGTAGTACATTAATAATCGAAATATCAGTTGAAAGAAAAGTTAGGTGCAGGAAGTAGCGACACAAGCCACGTAGAACTCTATAAATTTTAAAGTATATTGGATTGTCCTAATAATTCGAAATTGTTTCTGGTCCCTACCAAGATTTTTGATTATCAAATATACTCTACCTGTAGATAGAGATTATATGGGTATATCTAAATTATATACAGATCCATTGCAAGTAAATACATATAGAGTAACAATTAGAGGTAAACAACTAATTTGTTAATCCACAAGCCACGTAGAACTCTATAAATTTTAAAGTACATTGGAGTGTCCTAATAATTCGAAATTGTTTCTGGTCCCTACCAAGATTTTTAATTATCAAATATAGTCTACCTGTAGATAGAGATTATATGGGTATATCTAAATTATATACAGATCCATTGCAAGTAAATACATATAGAGTAACAATTAGAGGTAAACAACTAATTTGTTAATCACAGGACGTTTCAATCTTGACAGTCGATTAAAATTGAGATCCTAAAATCTTTTTATTCTTATGTATGTCACCAATAACTATAATTTGTTATATATGTCTGATTTATACTTGTCAGCGAGTTTAGTTTATTAGTATATCGATCATTGTATTATTATGTTTTATGTGCTGTTAACAAGCATAACAACAAATATAATTTCCAATTCGGTCGTCTTCCACCTCAGTTTAAATGACCACTTAGAGTGGACTGCTTTGAAGCGTCATAAGATTATTAACGCGTGAAGTGCGTATTGTTAGGTAGCTTAATTCAAAATTGCCATGGTTTTCGTGTGTGTCCATTATAATTTAACACATATTTATGTCTTAATAGTTTACTCTTATGTGTAACAAAAAACCTGTGGGCTCCAGTGGTGGGGTGAAAATATGCTCCAAATAGAACCACGTGGTTTATGGGCAATCTTTAACTATAATAACTTAGGCAAGGATTATTCAAGCGATGAAGATTATTTCATTATTCAAAAAGCTCCTTAGGTTGCAACTCCTCTGCTCTCAAGATGCATAATGCATTAAAGACTTCAAGACTTACATGTTTACCTGCACTTCGTCGTCAATTATTCATACTCATATGGCTGAGATTACAGCCATCGGGGAATAAATGCAGTCACTTAAATTATTTAATGCTATTGTAGAGATACCTCTATTTAATGAATTCGTGATAATTTCCAGCTGTAAAAATTTGGTGTGTGAACACCTATCAATCTCGATTTCGATATTTGAACTTTGTACTAATCTATGCCTTTAATGTTAAGCGTTTATTAAATGAGGAAAATCAACTATAAACTTCTTCGTGGAGAAAATAATAATTTTGTTATTTGTCCTATATTACTATAAATGAATCAATTTTACATACACAGCTTAACGCTTGTGGTGAACCGATAAATTGTGGTAAACCCTCGAGACTTTCTGAGCAAATTTAGCTTCCTCCACAGTTGCAAACGTATAGCGTATTGGAAAGTGATTTCTTTTTAAAAAAATTCACTCCTAATATCTCGATACTACCAAATCGTTTCCTGCTTGACGGTGTGATAAATCTCATAAAAAAGCCGTTAGCCATTCGAGAAATTTATTAAACCCTAACATATGCCTAACGTGAAAACGTGCCGGGACTAAAACAATGACGGCTGTTTAATAAATTCATGAAGCGCGGACCGCCTCCCTCCCGGTTATCAATAATCCTCCCCTCAATCAAATTTTCATTTGCATCATTAGCCATGAAAATCGCCGAGGCTGTTTAAAAGGCCACTTTGTATGCGGGAGTACGCGACGAACCCACATCAAATTGCCGGTGTATACGTACGCCAAATTGGGAGTGGAGTGGAGTTTTCTGGAAAGGGAGAGCAGGGAAAAAATAGGAGAGAAGGAGCGAAAAGAGACAGTCGAGAAGTGTTACGGGCTGGAGCGCAGGGGGAGAGGGAGGCAGTGGATCGAAGAGTGTCAGACAAAGTAGCGAGGGGCTCTTTCCCCGATGGAGATTAATCTTTAGCGAGAGTTAGGGAGGGAGGTTAATGATCCCGAGATTTAGACTTTAATCATGATCTAAGAATTGCATTATCACGATTACTGTATGAGCCTATCGTGTTTCAAATGTATTGAGTAGTCAGTCGTAAAGCGGAACACTACTACCTTTTTTTTTCGCTGGAGTAGATCTGGTCATGATTGTCTGCCCCGGATACTGTTCGAGGTTCAATCAGTGTATATTTTGACTAGAGAGCATCGCTCTAATTACTTCTCTTTAGGCCAGTTCAACTTTTTAATCACCTGAAAATGTGTTTCCAAACACATGTTAAATCCAAGAAGTTTTTAATACCATTAAGAACAGCGCTCTCTAAAATATTAATAAAAGTGGAAAAATTGGAGTATGTAAAGAGCAAACACGGGAGCCCAAACTTGAAGCACCGTTTTTCATCATTTGTGACGTTGAAACTTTTAATCTCAAAATTCATCACTTTATACTCCAATCTTCAACTTCATGCCTCATGAATCGATGATCTCAAAGACGGTAAGTGAAGCGTAATGGTCATAAACCTGTAATATTAAAACCTACAACTGCTGTTTTCACTATTCAAGGCATCTCAATTCCAATGTAAGTAGGTTATCTAATTCGATCTCTTGTTAAGTGAGACGTCGCAAGGAAAATGTAATTCAGATTTTCACTGAAAATTTTCCATTGATATTGTTAAATTATTTCCGTATACATTTTAATGTTCATTAATGTATTCTTTACATTTACATATACAGTAATGCTGTTGCTAAGGATGCCGTTTAGAGAAGCTGAAACAGCCGATTTATCTTCCATTCCCTTCTTTTTTCCGGATCGTATCACTGACACTTACACACATACATAAATATATCCCGTCTCTTATTATTCTCGGCTCTTTCTATGCCGTAATACCCATACTTTTTCCAGCTGTTTTGCGAGATGTTCCAAGTTTATTAACCGGTCGTTTTGCCCCGGTGATTTGTTTGTCTCGACTTTTTGATCCCATGCCAACTTTCGAAACAAAATTATCGAAAAATGAATACGATAGTGTTTAAAGTTCCTATTTACGAGTTATTCGCGGTTGGAGTTTTATGATGCGAGAGCTTTTTATTTATATGTCGCGATTCAATTGGGGAATTTAAGTTGGTAGCGGTGGAAAATATAGGGATAATAATGTTTCTTTTGGGTCATTGAGTTTAGAAATTTCACATGCTGGATGGGCCCCAACCTTGGTTTTCCGTGGGCCCATTCTTGGTGTTCCATGTCAATGGGGGCCCCAATCTTGGTGTTCCGTGGTTCCATTCTTGGTGGTTCTTGGTGGTTCTTGGTGTTCCATGGGGGGTGTTCCGGGGGGCGGAGCCCTGCCTCTACCAGCGGGGGCTACTCCCCCCAAAAAGTGAGGTTATGTTAGGGCCGAAGCGGCATAGTATATCTACTACTGTCGTTTTGTTCTTGGAAAGTCTGATTCTGTTTAATTAGGAATTGAAAAATAGTGGTTCAACGACAATTAGTTTTCACGCAATTTTCAATGGTCTGTGTTCAGGAAATATCGATTTTCCAGATAAGTTCTCCACGGAAAACGTTAACATTCCATTTTACGAGTTTTACCCGGAAGGGCTCTCGTAAAAGGAATCGCAATTACAACGACGATCGGGAAGCAAGGCTCAAAACGGGGAAGACGTCGCGGGGGAGAAAAAAGGTTCGGAAGGTGTGGGTTTGTCTCTTTTGCGAGGCGCATTCATTCGATTAAGTTTTAAATGGGTAATGAGAACGGTCGTTCAGACGGAGGCAGCGCTATGCGAGCCCTAATTGCTTCCTTTCGCAATTAGCCTTGCTCGTTGCTATGGAACAATTAAAAAAAAAAGAGAACGCTGACAATGTGAACCTTGTACTCCCAGTCTTTTTGAAGCTCGATCATCGGGGGCGATAAGAACCCGCCTCGCAAAACTATTGAGATGAGCTTTTCACAAATCATTAAAGGGAATATTTGAGTTGCATTTCCTGTTTGCATGGAGAAAATATGCAAAGATTGTGGGTGGAAAAATCTTATTCGTAGTGCTCAAAAAATGTTCGAGCGCGCGTTAAGCTTCTACTTTTACGACGCGAATGGACTAACTCTGAATTTATAAAAACGATTTCCACCCATATTGGCTATAAAATAGTAATAAGCAAGTAGTAATGGCCTGAAGCTCAGATTTTATGGTAGGAAAAATGTTCAAAACTGCCAAACAAAACCTTAACTTCAGAAAAACAAGCAAAAGTCGATTTAATGGCACTTAAAAATAACGTAACCGTGTTTTCATCGTTATTAATATTACATTAAATTGATGTCCACGGATAATAAGTAGGTAAGTCGAATATTGGTGAACTTTGAGTAAGTCGTTTCTGTCACGAATCAGTTTTGTTGTATTAAATTAGTTCATGCCACATTTAAAGAATAAATAATTAATATGCAAAGCAACTGTACCGGTAACATTAATGGAGTATTTGGGAGAAATATTTTAACGTAATGTAGCGAATGCCCCGTATAGGTCGTTGTTATGGGAAAACAAGTGTTGTTTATGTAATTGTGAAATGTAAATACTGACGTCAGTGTAGTACAAAATCTCTGTGTGTAAAAACTGTTGTAATTCTGGAAGAACTAAATCTGTTTGTATAAGAAACCGCTATAAATGGGGGCCTGTCCGGGATTTGGTGGACCGAAGTAGCGGAAAAAAAAAATTTTGGTGGACCTGGGATGGCGTACAGAAGTGATGGCGATGGCACGCGGCGGAGAGGCGAGGAGTGCAGTCTGTGCGGCGTTATGGAGTTGTTGAGCGGCTGGCGCGACTCGAGATTCCACAGGACTTACAGCTAAGTTAGATTTAGAATAACACTCGAATGGATTGACTGCGTGCGGCTGGCGCGCGTGGCCCGTTTGAGTGCTACACTCACATTTGTAACTCATATTGGGAGACGGGCGCTGTTCATCTTTAGTACAAGAATTGGTGATGGTTGACCACTGGGTTGTGTGTCTGGAGCCATGAAGCAGTTGCTGGGGATTTCAGTAACTGCAGGAGCAGCGGAGGATTTCAAGAGACAGGTCCCTCTTCTACCTGGAGCATTGGATGGGATTGGTCATCCCTGGTGTCTTTGATGGTCAGAAGTAGGATTGGCCTGCTTGGAGGATTTCAAGAGACAGGTCCCTCTTCTACCTGGAGCATTGGATGGGATTGGTCATCCCTGGTGTCTTTCATGGTCAGAAAGAGGATTGGCCTGCTTGATTTCGATTTGCTGCTGACGAATTTTTGTACAGAATTTACAGTCCAACCCGCTCAATGGAGTTAATCAAATGGATTTGGCAAGGATCAGGCGGAATCTCTGAAGAAGGGGAGAAGCCGTAGCAGTAACAGCAGTAGCAGCAGTAGCAGTAGCCGTAGCTGTAGCAGTAGCCGCAGCTGTAGCAGTAGCTGTAACCGCAACCGTAGCATTAGCAGTAGCAGTAGCCGTAGCAGTGGCAAAAGCCATAGCTGTAGCAGTAGCAGCAGTAGCAGTAGTAGTAGCCGTAACCATAGCAGTAGCAGCAGTAGCAGTAGCCGTAACAGTAGCGGTAGCCGTAGCCGTAGCAGGAGCAGTAGCAGTTGCAGTAGCAGTAGCTGTAGCAGTAGCCGTAGCAGTAGCAGTAGTAGTTGCAGTAGCAGTAGCTGTAGCAGTAGCCGCAGCAGTAGCAGTAGTAGCAGCAGTAGCAGTAGCCGTAACCGTAGCAGTAGCCGTAGCCGTAGCAGGAACAGTAGCAGTTGCAGTAGCAGTAGCTGTAGCAGTACCCGTAGCAGTAGCAGTTCGCTAATATGGACTGCTGTGGAAGTAGATCGTCCGAGGGTCGAGGGCGACCCTGAAGACGGGGAGGGATAGTGTAGCGAATGCCCCGTATAGGTCGTTGTTATGGGAAAACAAGTGTTGTTTATGTAATTGTGAAATGTAAATACTGACGTCAGTGTAGTACAAAATCTCTGTGTGTAAAAACTGTTGTAATTCTGGAAGAACTAAATCTGTTTGTATAAGAAACCGCTACAGTAAAATCTATTCCCTTGTAACGTGTGTAACCTGCTTTTTCCTCATAACTATCGATGTATTAGCTCAGTTTATGGAGTTGTTTTTGGTGGATAAAATTTAACAGCAGGCGGACCAAGAAACTTTGTTTAAAATGGGTCAAAGATGATAAAAACTCAAAATCTTGACATATCCGAGCTTTTGCGGTTTTTTAAACAATGAAAATTAAAAAAATTTTCCCATTTCTCACCATAGTGTGAAAATTATTGACACAAATGCAATACGTTGTACAGAAGATTTGTAGAGAATTAAAAGACCTTCAAGTCGAGCGTTTCTAAAGGTGATTGGAGCATTTTTCACTTGAGAAAACTTGGAAAAACGTTTAAAATGGACCCTTTTTCAAAAATTCACAGCTTTGCTCAATTTAAAGGTGAAGCGTAAATTTTGCGTGAAATCTTAGGTTATTAAGTCTACTTTAAGCATGAAAAGTTGTATGCCGTCGGATGAATAGTTTTTGTACCAATTTTTTGGTTTTTGATCATTTTTAAACAAAGTTTTTTGGTCGGTCTGCTGTTAAATCGTATCTACCAAAACAGTTTTTTATTCTATAAACTGGGCTATTACCTTATAATAAGTTCAACAGACGAATTTGTCGTTTCTAACTTCCCGCCATCACCTTCATCCCTTGACAGCGCCAGCAGACCGTAACTCTTTGCTCATGTATATTAATGGACATTTTTCAGGCATAAATATTTTATGTTCTCGATGAAGGATAATTTTATGATATGGTTTTACTACGGATTCATTATCAATGGGTGACTAATAACACTTGTTAGTTTTACCTATGAATAATTCATAATAGACAGGGTAATAATTCAACAATCTAATAATACAATGGAATTATATGTGATTTTTATTACCACAGATGTTGAAAGGTCATAGAAATAACGTCAAAACAAAATTACCTTGTCAGTGAATGCTGACATACAAAATTCATAAGTTGTAAAATCATGTTATCCAATATCCTACAACTTACGCCGGTCTGTAATGGACATATTTCGAGTTTAGACAACCGACAAATAAACTACATAAATTCCTAATAGTTTTCTAGGATTTACACCTGCATATGGACATCTAAAGTTTATTCCACCAGAGAAACTTTCTGGTATGAATTAAACAAATAGTCTATAGCTGGGAGAGAAAATAACAAAAGTGTCCGGGCTCGAACGAAATTATTCAAGCATCTGTCTTACGTTTGGTAACGTAATTTAACGCCGATGGAGTTCATCTTCTATGCAAAGGAAAATTTTCTTTCATACGAGCGAGTCTGTTGAGTAAAAGGTCCGGCAATTAAAGCCCCTGATGGCTCAATAGACTTTCATGAATACGTGTGTCTCGCAGACACATTTACAACGCGGTATGATTTGTACAAACTCTTTCATTACTTGTTTATGGGTAATTGTTAAGTGGCACTGTCGACAACTGTTTTGCATTATTTGTACGAGAGCTGACACGCGTAGTGGTGTAGTCGAAGTGGTTTTTTTCATGCGATTATCATAACAGAGCACTTTCGCGTAGCGAAATTTGATTCTGCATCATCCAACTTTGGACGACCCTCCGCCGTAATTTAATAATAGTGAACGTGCCCGTGGTCAGGCATGCCATAGAAATTAAAATGATCAATTAATGCTAACGAACGTATGTTGACTTCCGTTAGGTTCACACACGAATTTTAAATTGTTTATTTCCTGAACTAATTTTGAACCTACGTTTATTGTTCTTCTGGTAGTTTTGTGCTCTTGGTTTAATACCGAGAGGAGAGAGAGCAGAGCTGGTATTAAAAAGGGCGGGCGGTTGTGGGAATCTCGGTTGTATGTAAAATTAGACGAGGTTGTGCGTTTTAGAGGTAAATGAACCGAGGCTGGAAGTCAAGTTCATGTCGAAGATTGCTTTTTTTAATAGCAAAACATACACGGGTGATTTGTATCGACAGCTGTTTGAGTCTGTACGAGCTTTTGCAAGCAGGAAACTAATGGTTTAGTTAACTAATCGATGAGCATATCTTCTCAAGCCAGGCTGTTTTTAGTACCACTACTAGAAAGTTCGGTTATGCTCTTCGATAATTACAGGTTTTCATGAGTGAGTAACACGTTGTTAAACGCTGAACTAATGTGCTGGAATTGTCTTTTGAAATTCTTTACAAATAGTTATGACGAGGTGTCTGGGACAACTCTCCACTAGGATTACTGTGACATCGGTCACCTATCTTTTTGTGGCCGATGTGTGTTCTTAAACGCATAACCTAGTCTGTACAGCTACTGCTTGGCATGTTGGCACACTGTCATTAATTTTAACTGCTATTTGTTTCAAAATTTTCGTCTGTAGGTGTTTGGCGACTTTATTCTTGCAAATCATGTGTGACAGACAGATTAATCTTTGATAATCCACTGTCATCAACCTTCAGTTATGGCCAATAGTCCCAGCAGACTGAGGCCAAAGCACAAGGAAGAAGGAACCTTCGGTTTTTTTCAATAATAATTCTGACAACGTAGCAAGTATCCCTATACAGGGGCGGTTGTTATGGTAGAATCACTACGTAATACAATATAGATGTGTATACGTTACATATGTCTGACTTCTTCTTCTCCTTCTTCTTTGTGCTTTGGCCCCAGTCTGCTGGGACTATTGGCCTTATGTCTGACTTAGGAGCACATTGTTTTAAGGGGCCCTTCGATCAGAATCGACCAGGCAAATTAGGCCCAATTCGGCCGAAATGACAAATTTTTAAATACAACACGGATCATTTTTTGCGGTTTGTTGCGTTGTGTTTGGGAAAACATTAGAAAAAGTCTATATGCTGATTGTGGGATTGCATAATTAAGCACAACTTTTTAGAGACGTCCGAGGAAATCTCTGAAAATTCGTTAAAAGGCTTAATTTTTTTGATATGGATTTATGGGTCGCTGATTAAGACAAAAATGTTACGTTCACCCTGAACTTGCTTAATGAACGAATTAAATCGTTTGAAAATTCATGTGCAGGCATTTTTTGACACGATGGTTGCAAAGAAAATGGTACATATAAGCTACTTCTTACCCACCGTATTAACAAACCTGATATTTTTCTGTTATTCACGCCGAAATCCGTAATTTTTTGAATATAAGCGAACGATAGTTATTTGTTACTACAACCGACTTTTGTACTACTATATTTAACAACAAAATGAAATATTTCTCAAATACGTCTACAATCAATTCTTCCTTTCCATGTTACTCATAAATATGTTCTCTCAGAAAAAAGTTTTTAGTGAAGTACAGCAGTTGTTAAGGAATTATATTATGTTTCCTTGCAGGGAAACAAGATATAGGTGCTTGCTCCACGAGCCAGCTTGAATTTTCCGATTATCAATGAATTTTCAGACTCTCTAGACGTATAGAAATTAATTTGGTCTTTAGAAAATAACTGTTGAAAATAGACATGAATTTAATAGTTTTCTATCGGAAATCGTTGAAATATACCTATATTTTCGATCCAAAACATCGATACCATTAGAAAAAAGGCCTTTTCAACCCTATATCCTATCCTTCAATGCTATAGCAATCCTAGTTGTGTCGTCATGCCATTGAGGAGCAAATTTCATACTATTGATATTAACGTCTGCATTCATACTTTCTGTCGACTCAAATACCCATATCCGTATACTTTATGGTTTGAAGTTTCGTCGTTTGAATACGTGTTACATGCTCGCTGTAAGTAATAGAATCCAGTATTTACTAGACAGGGGTTATTTCTGGTCCGCCTTGCGTTGGTGTAGTCCGCGAACTTCGACCCTTAACGTTCTTAGAAAATGGTGGTGTTTTATGATTCATTTCGGTATTGCACGGAATGTCCTCTGGTGCACTTTGAAAAGTGCATACGCTGCAGCCGGCGTTCAACCTGCATAAATAAATTGCCTGCGCGGTTGCCAACTAATACGTTCTTTGTGTTGGTGGTTTGTTTTTTTTTGCGAGCTTATTATTCTCCCCCCGGCCGTAGGGCCGTTTGATATTTTTGCCCGAGCGTGAGGGCGAAATTTTAAATTCCGCTCCGCGGTAATAATTGGCGTACAATAAAAATTAATGGGAAATTTACGGTAAGCGTTTTAACTTTCGTTTTCGTTTCAGGTTTGTTTTTCACGAAAATTAGTTACTTATTGTTTTTAACACGTGAGCTCGTTTAACAACCTGCGAGGTGTTATAAGTTCATCAAATTTGCCAGAAGTATAACGTGCTGTTAAAAGCTTCATCTAGTTTCAACATACGGTGGATGAACTTGGGGTTTCACAATATGTTTCGTGTTTGTTCCCTTTTGTGAGGATTGAAATGAAGGGCAACGATGTATAGAAATAATGCTTCTTCTGCAAAATAACAGTAAAAAAACATATTTATGGAAAACTCGTGAAAAATGACGTAAAACGTAAAAAAGTTATTTTTCACGTTACTATGTTTTCCATATCGCCGTTTTCCTTGGTCTGCTTAATATTTTCTTAAAGGTCCACAACAATCTGGTTAGCATTTTGTCATTTTCCATTTAGTGAACGTGCTTTTAAAGCTCTTAATTGAGCAATATAATCTTCACCATACCAGTTGATTGTCACAATATTTCGCCCTATAAATTTCAAATTGCATGCCTTAAGCTGTATGGTTGCAATTTTGTACTCAGATCAGAACCATGTGACAATAACTCTGTTATCAGATTTTTATGATAGAATGATTTCGTAATTATAACGACGTTTTGATTCATTGCATGGGTTAGGATGGCACATTTGATGGCATATGCAATACTGTAATCCGACCATCATGATTCCTTAATCCATCTCAGGTGTTTGACTTTTCTTACAATAATAATGCATTAACGCATTAAAAAATTGAATTTTTGGTGCTAGTTTAACATACTTTATTGTACCATATTTACTTCAGGGACAAGAATCTCTTGCAATCACTTCCAAAAATTTTGCTTCGTCATCCATGCAGTCTTAGAACTTCTGTAATTTACGAATAAGCTGAAGTTGCGAAAGCTACGAGGAGTTTTAAACTTTTCCATGACTGATAGTTTTAATTTATGTTGATTGCTTGTAGCTTTTGTACCAATCAGCGTTGTTCAGTGTGCAGTTTTCTCTGTTCCTGATCATAGGTCTTGCTAACTATCGATTCCCTACAAGAGCCCGATTTGTATGCATCATAATTTATTCTGATACTAAATCCAGCTTGATAATGCATCTTAATGTTTCTTAGAAATGCTTAACTAATTCTGACAGGAACAACACTTTCTTTCCACTTATTTTTACCACTGCATTTTTCGAATTTTTTGGTCAACAGTTACCAGCCCTAAATAATGAAGTTGGGACAATTGCTTTTTGTAAAATTTTGGCCTTTTTCTCAAGCATTAATTCAATAACAGGTACATTCTCTCTTTCTGTCTCTCTCCTCAGCTTTAGATATTTTTATAAATATCTTTCCATTTTCGGGTCACTATATACGTTCAACATCTTTGTTATTCTCGAACCCCTAAATTTTTATGAAAGTCTCTTTAATATCGACTGTAATTTTTATCCAACAAGCAATAAATGTTGCTACTAAATACATTTTAGTCACAAGGCTCACACATCCACCTTTATGGAAAGATCGTGTAAACGCTTAAAGAGAGGATACTGTATGTAAGTATTCCCTATTATGTTTACTAAATGGGTTTTTGTTTTAATAATCTTTCAACCCCGTTGGTAATCTTCTTCATCTCTTGTAATTTTCTTAAACACCCGAGGTGTTTTTCTAAAATTGATTACCTTTCCCAACTTTTCACTGAGCTTACACAAAGATTACCAGACAGATTAGGATGTAAAGCTGGAGGAGTTGCTGTTGGTATTCCACCATGATTTTCAAGCGACGGCAACCTCGTTCGTCTTTCGTACTATTTCTGTCGGCATTTCGACAGTTCACTGGGTCGAAATTCAGCGATAAACATGTGGGTAGCAGCACGTTAAAAGCGGACGCCATTTGCGTTTCGACTCGTTCCTACGAAGAAAACCCGCGATACAATCAGTCATTAAAGCCGCGGATAATGAAACGTCGTATAAATGAGTTTGTATTAGAATGTAATTGAGCGAATGTGTATATAGTTTATTATCTGGATTGCCCCTTCCCGAAAAGTGCGTCGAATATAGCGAGGAGAGGGGGATTAATTAGATTTTCAGACACGTTGATGATCAGTTTAATTGAAATCCGTCGAAATTTATTGTCAAACGAGATTAACTTTAACCTCAATTAAGGCTCGTCGCCGCCGGCGGCCGGTTTCTTACGTACGTCGTATGAAAATGTAGATAATATGATTAAATTTCGCCCGTTTTAGTGGAGAAAGTGCATGGGATTAAGGTTACACCTCCTGACAGGGCCGCGGACTGCAATATCAATCATTATTTCGTCCCTCACGATTCAATTGTTCGATGTTGTTGATGGGAAGAGATAAATGGATCTGTCTTCACCAGACGCTCCTCTCGAAGATCACCAACGTAGCGGAAAAATTGTTCAATTTAAGCTTTTGACGGGTAGAATCTCCACACTATTTTGTGATCTTGTAAATCCACTGACATATCCTCTGATTCGATTGTCTAGATTATCCTAGGATAGGATTTGTAAATCTTGTTAAAAAATTGGATGGATTAACTGAAGTTGTTTACCCCTTGACTGCTACTATCTTACTTGGAGCTCATCGAAGCTGATTTTACTAATGCAGTAAGTTTTGTTGTATATTTTTACTTATACTGTATTACAGCAGTACACAAATTGGCTAAAAAAGTTGCAACGATTTTTATAAACATCGAAAATTCTTTTGGATATCATGTTTTCATATATTTTAGGGTTCTTAAAGTTTTGCTCAAATGTTTAACTTGTTTCAATGATCTCAAAAAGATGTAGTCAATATTAAAATGAACATAACTTAGGTTACTTTAAACTGTGTCAAAAATGCTTATACACAAAATATAGTCCTCATTTACTCCTATATCTAAAACATACAATTTTTGCGCAGGTGAATTGAAAAAATAATATTTCTGATATTCAGTTTCAAAATTCTAATTTAAATGAAATTGAAATTCCATGTCAAATGTAAAATTCATATTTCAAATTCAGATATGAACATAGGTTAGTCCCACTGGTGCCCGTGGCTAAAAGTAGCACCATGAGTTCCTTCGAAACTTTTAAGCAGGTAGACATATTAATTAGGAGAACCACTATTGCTTCTGAAATTGTTTTCTCATTTTTATAGAACTGTTCAAGGTATTTTTCTCAAAAAAATTCTGTTTATCCATTGATTAGTATATGTCAAAGGAGAAATTATGAATATAATTGATGTGAAAGTGTTGAAATAGGAAAATTAATGTAAAAATTATTATGAACATCAATTTTGTTAACAATATCCTCAAAATTATTCAATAGATCAAAAATCAATCACATTTATTAATTGTGGTAAGCTTTGGTTAATTATTTTACATTGTACTAACTCATTCTAAACATTTCTTACATTTCTACTCGCCTGAACGTTTGAATTTGAACGCTTGAATTTTTAGGTGCTTTATATTTAGTTGCTAGTCACAAGATTCAATTTTTCTTCCTAATCTTTGTTTAAAGTGAAAATTGCAAACTTTCACACCTTTTAGAACTTCAAGGGTGAAAATTTGGAATATGTTAGTTTTAAAGACAAGTGTTTCACTTACGGTTTCTTTCTGGAGTAGTAAGTAGTACAGTAGTAAAAACTGTAGTAAACGTTGTAAAACTTCATCGCCTGACCGGCTCAAAAAATGGATTTAATCAGCATAATCTTAAAGTAGTGTTAAAATCTTAAGTACTAACGAATCACAAATATGATTGCTGCACGTTTAGTAGCTTCGTGAAATGTATACCTACGGTCTTTTGAGATTTTTCAGTGCGCCATAACAATAGATAATGAAAAAACCTAAAAATATTTGTTTTTATTCAAATTTGTGGATTGTCACAAAACTAATCACGAAACTGACTAACACCATAAAGAGCATAATACATAAGTATGTTGTCCTAAGGTTTTAAAGTTCAGTAACACCCAATAAAATCGTGAAAAATCTTTGAAAAATCAGTGTTGCGGCCATATCTTGACAGCTTGACAGATGAAGTAATTTTTCAAAAAAATCTCCCGTTATTTAGCAGTTTTGTAATTAAAAAATAATTGCCTCAAAATTGCTTCAAAGTTTTTGAATGAAAATACTGGTTAGGAAAAAGTAAAATCTAAAAAACGTTTTCCCATTTTCAGGGTAATTGACCCCTTATTGATCTCAAAAATCTTGCCCAAAACTTTATGTTCCTGACAACTTTAGAATCTCCCTATTTCGATTTGAGGTTCCTGTCAGAATATTTTTACTGCTAACCGGTTGTACTCTAGTTTAATTGTATTACATTATAATATACTTTTTCTGGGAGTGCCTGGACATTCAGGCAGATTTAGTTTGATTGATTTAATTTTATTGATTTGTATTGTAATATTGAGCTGAAAAACCCTTATTGTGAGATATGAATTTTCCATACGTCACTTTGAAATGTCGTTTGTGTTACTACAATCATGTTAAATCAAGGAACAAAAGAGGGAACTACCCCAAACGTTGCTCATGTTGTTCTTTAAGAGTAGAACTGTCGTTTTCATCAATTTTTACCGATCTCAAATACTGTCAAATAAGAAATATAATACTTATTAATACCTACTTTTGCAGTCGATTTCGACACGATTTTCTAACAAATTCTTATACGGGTTTATAGTCAGTTTTCAACATTTCATTCTTTTTGAATACGCAGCGGTTTCCAATGGTGATTTATCGGATAATTTCGCAGTCGTATCCGCTTTTCTCGCACCTCTCAAAACCCAATAACTCGCTGCTGTGACAAATGGCCCGTATCGTTAACTTTCCGTGTAGATCACCGGCTGTCGCCGAACTTTTCTGATATTGTCCGGTTCGTGTGTCGCATCCTTAACGGGCGCGGCTTACGAAAATTTCGATATTAATGATAATAAAGCAGACGGGGACGGGAGCCGCATGGGCGTTACCATATCAACAAAACTTCGAGGGGTCGCGGAAATTTATTTCCCGAACTGCAGTATTTATGACGTCTGTTCAGGATGGGTCGGTCCGTGAAGAACTTGTATTTATTCTTTGGAGTTACAAGTTCTGAGATTTAGGGATTTATTGGATACTTCCGGCGAGTTTTACGATTTAGATTTATTTTTCTGGAATCCGGGAAATATAGCGGGGTCGTAAAGGCCCCGCCCTTCGAAACGTTGTAAAAACGAAAAATTTGTTAATTTCCTCCGCACCCTAATATAAAACATAGTGAAGAACCCTATAACGAAATCCCCCAAAACGGTTCTGTAACTACGAAGACGACTCAATATTTCATACCGAATTCTAACTTCGCCACTTCATTCCCTATCCCGAAAAGTTTAAATCGGTGACAATACGCCGGGAGCTCGGCTGAAATCCAATCTCTGATCAAAACTTAGAGGGCGACTAATTGATAATCTAATCCGAGATTAATTGCGACCTGGCGCAGATCGAAACTTTTTCATTTCCTCAGAGTCCACCTGGTTAAAAATGCATAAATCCAATTTCATACTTCGATCTCACGTCACAGACAATTTGGGACGTTTGAAATATTGAAGACGGGAATATAATGCGGGAGTGGAATCGATTGGAGGAAAGCATGCAGGAGAGAGACGTCGCAGAATCCATTCAAAGTTTATGTCGATGAAATATATTCGGTATGTAAATAATTAATGTTGAACCTATTTACCGAACAAAAGGTTCCAAGGTTTTCGTATTTACTACTCTCTGAAATTGCGTTCCCAAAGTATCTTAGAAGCATTTCAGATCGCCTTTTATTTTATTTAATCCCATATTTTTGAAATATTATTGAGTTTCCTAAGCACCTCTCAGGCTTTTTGAGTTTTTCTGAATTTCTCAACAGTTCAGAAGGATCTTTCGACCCCGTCTTCCATACGTAATAAATCCATTCACGACCTGCTTCATCCTGCGTGAAGTACATTTTTAGAAAGAAATTCAAGCTGCTTGACATCTATTTAAGTTATCTAAATACAATCAACGCTATGTAAGTCGTTCAAAATTTTACTCGATCTAACTCAAAACCTATTTACGATGGCCTAGAACTCACCAATTAACTTTATAACGTATCGATTAATATATTGCTGGAGTTGCCTTTACAGTCTCAAGTTCCTTAATTATTTTTCAGTTTCCTAAATACCTTTGATAGTAATACTATAAATTCCTCCTGGTTTTTGTGTGCCCTTTTCAAATTATTTTAAGGAATATCTCAGGCTGTTTGAAATACCTTCTTAGAAACATTTCTGACTGCTTGGGATATGTTTTAGTTTCTTAAATGCAATTAGCGGGCTGATTGAGTTGTTTAGAATGTCTGGCTCTTTTCAATTTTACATATTATATAAATTTGTTTCAGAAAGGAATTTCAAAATTGCCGTTTAAAATTCTTCCAGCTCCTTGCTAGTTGTCGCGCGTGTACTGAAGTTTCTTTGAGGCGTTTTTAACAAAATTCATACGTTCCTTTAACCACTTTTCTGCTTTCTAAGTGTAATTTTAAATATATCAATAGCGCAAGGTGCTCCGATTTGTGTACGTCTTAGACTCATTATAAGTCTAAATGCTTGGCATACCTTTTAAGATTTGTAAATCATCTGAAGTTTCTCAGTCTTACAGATAAGTTTTAGTTTATTTTAAGCCTTGTTCCATGCTAATGAGATTATAATGGCCTTATCAGCCGCCAGATTAATAACAATCCTCATTTTTCTTCAATCACTTCAATCATTCTCAATTTCCTCAATGCTTATTTTCAAACTTCTACAATTTACAATACTCCACAGGGTTTTAAATGGGTAAGAACTATTACTATTAACTAATAATGATGCTAAATTATTTTTAGGAAATTAGGGAAATATTGTAAGAAGAGTTTTGTAATTTTTTTACTGATCGCTGGGGCGACAAAAGGGGTAGAAATGTATTTACTGGTAGATATGGGATTTGGAAAAAAAGGGATTAAATTGTTTACTTTTGTGGAATGAATCGGTTTGTTTATTAACGTAGGATCATAACCGCTATTAATTGTTATTTACTTGATAACGTCGACATCTTTTTTATAACCAGAATGGACAGCGAAATGATTTGAAGTTACAAAAAAAGTTTGTACAAAAACGTCTCCTTCCAACCCTTTAATTTGAATTTCCATGGAGTTCCCTTTGTAACACTCGATACAGATATATAAGTCCTAATTGTCCTATGGTCCATCTGGCCGATAGGCTTAGTTTAAATAGGCTCAGTACATTGATCTTCCTACGAACCTTCCTTGATTATTTATATCTAAGAGTACCATTATTATTTGATTGTGTTGATATAATAACATAATAAATTTATAATTTAAATAATGATTTAAGTGGAGAGAAAATTTATAAAGGCGACAGTCTTTAAGAAATGAAATGTTGCAGCACAGTTTTTCACAGATTCTAGTATTTCAGTCTTCTCGTATCGTAGCTGATTCTTTTTAACCTGTTCTTCCAACCTTATGGTACAAATTCCTAGGCTTATTCCATGTTTTTTTAGAAAGATTTCAGGTCGTTTCAATCGTTTACAATACATGCAAATAAACAGAAATTTAGGTTTTTTCAATTTTCTTCATTGAGGTTCTTAAAAACTGTTTCGTTCTTGAATGCTGGGGTATTAAATGTCCTATAAAAGCTCCTTGGATCCCCCTTTCAATATGTTTGAATATGGCCTTAAAATTTCTAAACTGTTTTCAATCATTTATACTGCGTAATGTTTGGAAAGCAAGACTGGCCGTTTTAAAAATTCGTAATCGTGTTAAAGATGTCGGTTTTATTAGCCCTTCTACTTTTAAATCGTATACTGGAGTGTCGTCGAAATCAAGAAGCGGCCTT
Source organism: Cryptocephalus primarius (assembly GCA_963576515.1). Classification (NCBI taxonomy): domain Eukaryota; kingdom Metazoa; phylum Arthropoda; class Insecta; order Coleoptera; family Chrysomelidae; genus Cryptocephalus; species Cryptocephalus primarius. The sequence goes on along the minus strand of OY754942.1, from coordinate 12,222,912 downwards.
ACCGAGAAAATTCTAATTGTGTTTGTAGTGTCAGTAGAAAATATTCCACATTAATGTAGTCAAGTTCTTCAAGAGCATTACTTAAAATGTCATTAACGTTAATTTCACGAACGTCATGGTACTCAAGCTGAATATTTTTATGAGTGTTGACTGGTTCTCGTGTAATTGTGCTTATTATTTATTTAGCAAGCATTCGTAGTGATTCAACGTAATGACGGAAAATCAATACATAGATATTAATAAAGCTTTACGGGTGTACTTTTGTATCTTTATTGGAATCGGAGTACCTACAACTGTATAATAACATTATCAATTCTACATATCGAAAAGTATGCTGGCGCCCATTGGAATATATGACATATCCGCAGCCGCACGGCTAATAAATACCGATTAAGCATACGTATCCATTATGCTCTTAATATCATCCCAAATGTTTCCAGTATCATACATTAGGTCGGGATAATTTATCTCTAGTAAATTGGCCCTGATAGGTATTTAATTTGTTTTATTAACCATTTGTCAGAACGGCTGATTAATGAAAAAATCTTTCGTGCCTCGTAGCATTTAGTTGCCGTCTACCTGAAACGATACTCTATCAATCCCACGCTGATAGATAACCGCCCATGTCGAGGGAGAAAAGGATACCGAAGGTATTATTTTCGGTCTTTTGGGAATTCGGGAGGAATGCCTTCGCCATAGGTATTGTTCGATTCGAAAAAGGAGTAAACAACGATCACTTATAGCATTCCAGGCCGATACATTAGGATTATTTGTTTTTAAAGGAACATCACTTTTTCGCCACTCCTGGTTAATCGGGATTTATAGACGTGCAAATAGGTCGATCGACCCAACGGCTGCACAATTTCCAGCAAAGGCCGACGGAATGTTAATTAAATTGGAATTTATTTCGTCAGGACTTGGGTAAAAATGTATCAAATGATAATAGTGCAGTTTAAATTCTAATTGAGGTACAAATCTGAATGATTTCGGGAAATTTGTTGGATCCTTGCAATAGCTGTGAAAGTTTCATATCGACGGGCGCTCGAGTGAACATAACATCTTAAATCGCCACCTATCTTAGTGGGTTCCAAAGAAGAGCTCCACCCGAGGTGCACTTTATCATTTAAAGTGCAGCAACTCGAGCTTAGATTGCTTTCCCTCAATATTCCCTCGTCAAGCCACTTAATATTTCATGTTGGCTTAAGTCTTTCGGGCCGATCTTTACGCTCCACAGTTCAAGACGGAGAAAACTCGACGAATCTCATTTACAAACCAAATGTTCAGTTATTCAAAGGAATAGGAAAGTAGTTTTAATCCCGGAACGATTCGCGTAAGTCCGTTCGAAAATTTCCATCCCTGTTTTACCGGGTAAACTTTGCCGAGGTGGATTTAATTGCTGAGGAGTACAATTCGCAGTTAGAAACTTTACGTTTTGTATGGCGGGCGAGGCGAGACGCGGGTCCCGTTTCGTTAAATTTTTAGGTAAATGGAATTACTTCTAGGGAACGCCGGGTTTCTTTAATAACAACATAGGAAATGTAAAGGAGGGCTCTTTGATATGCACCGGATTTCACCGAGAAAATGCGAAAATATATATTCTATCGAGCGATCATCTCCTCTTTGCTTACAATAATTTTGGCTTTTCACGTTATCCTTAAAGCTTTTCAGAAGTTTCATGAAAAACCACCGATACCGACCAAAGGAACCTGAAATTTACAGGTGCTGTTAAACCCCCGAATTTCGGCTTGAGTTCTTCACAAAACTCCGAGTTTTTGAAAGAAACTGAAAAATTGGCAACTTTGTGGAAATTAGAGTAACTGGAACTGGAAAATTATTAAGAAATATTTATCTGTCTTTCATTGATGGCTGGGAAAATATTTCTCAAATCACGTTTTGCATCTATCCAATTGCTTTCTCACAGCTAAAAATATTTTATTTTGCTTTTTGATATCCAGTTTAGTTGATTCGAGCCATATAAGCTATATAACGTTGCATCAAGCTTCTCAAATAATTAGTAGAGGATATGTCTAAGGAAATAACTGTGCTTATGGTTTATTAAATTATAATATTATTATTACACCAAAATTTGTTTTTTGTTCATTAGAAATATCATTTTCATTTTATTGAGTTTTGTTGTGGGTTAACACATTTAACATGTCTTTAGATGTACTTAATAAATGATGAGGTGTTTCCCAATCCTCATTATGATTGCTAGATGATCAGCGTGCTCATCACTCCTTTGAACTGGGCTTGCACGTGCCTACATATTAATTTGATTTTATTACTATCTTTAATTACTTTGAAATTCTTGATGGCCTCCATTTTTCCAACGCCCTCTTGTGCATATTCCTGATGAAGCGTTTAAGTACATGCGAAACGTCGACATGAGGGAAATTTCCTACCGATCGCTTTATTTGTCCAATAAGGATACAAAGTTTTATTTGACTTCGCTGAGTTACAACACTGATACCCATATTGTTCTATATATCGGTCCTTCCGGCGTAAAATTTAACGGAGATGCAATCCATTGATAACTTCAACCCTTACTATGTACATAGCTGTGCATATAGTTAAATCATCCGGAGACTTCCTCAAATTCGCTCGCTATCTCGTATATACATCGAGGTATCCGTTACCTCCTCGAATCTCCAACACTTCCCGCACCCTCACGTAGAGTACACACAACTCCGGCGCAAGCGTCGTGAACTCCGAAAGTCCACTTCGCCCCTTGCCGACTTCCGCGACTCCCCAACTTCCGTCGGTCCCGGCGAAACCCCTGTATTCACTTGCAACGTCGGCGGCGGCCATTGGAAGTTTGGGGAAAACTTTCGAGGCGAACTCCTACCGTTCCGATCTTCCTCGGGAGAACTTATCCCCCGCCCCGTACGCCGCCGCTTATCCTGTCCCGAGGATCTTATCCGAATTTGCTAGTTTACGGGAAAATGTTGACGTATTACCTTTCTTTCGTGCTGCGCTACCGCATCCATCAATAGCCTTACGGGGGCGGCTCGGGATGGGAGGGAGTTGCGATGAAACTTTGGGATTTTTCACTCGGAATTCTTTTGGATTTGATAGGGCCCGGACAACGGGAAATGGATGGGTGGCGCGAGGGAAAGGTAAATGGGGGCTGAGCCATGGAATCGACTTTTTCGCTGGGGAAATGTGAAGATTCCACAATACTACGTAGTAATATTAATAATAATAATAAAGGGGCAATACACGCAGCATTAACATTATTACATTCATGTCCTGAGCGGGGATACCTATAACCAGCAAATAAATTTCAAAAATATTTTGACTATATTTTGACACACTCCATTCATATTAAGAGAAAGAATCGATCGATCAAATTTTACATTTGAGTCGATTAGAAAAAAATTAAGAAACGTTCCGCTTCTTAAACTCGTTTCTACAGTCGAAATTTTTTGTATATATGTATGTTATGACCGTAGTTCGGGCAAGTATGTTTTCAACGTCGTCAGTAGGGTCATTAACCAATATCATAAAATAATCTAATATGTAAAAATGGCTTTTTTCAAGTGCTCTTATGACAGTCGCATATCATTTCGATTTTCATTGAAATATTAATCCTTACAATTTAGTGTAAAACAATCAAATTCAATCAATTTTAGCAAACAATATTTTTTATTCCAAAATCGATTTTAAAAAATTCCCTTTTTTTTGAAAATTAATCATAGAGTTGATTTTTTATATCCAGAGTATTAATCGTATAAACTTCTCTTTTTTCGAAGGATTATAGTGGTGGCAACTGTAAGAGGTTTCATTCGATGATTTGATTATTAGAAAGTATTTTATTACTGTCATATTTAAATTGATCTAAAAAGTCATAAAATATACATTACGCCAATGGAAGTCTTTTTCTTTTAATATTGTCTATGAATGATGTGAAATCAAATCACTATTGGCAAATTTAAAGTTCCCAAACTCTTCCATTAATGAAGTCTCGATTACAGTTATCAGTAATTTGTTGATATACGAATATTTTTGCTACTTTAATTAATTTTCTTCTTAAATCCATTCAATTCTGTGACCAATGCTTGCAGGTTCATTAGGAATAAAAAATCTAAAAAGAATAAAATAACATTCTTGTCTTTAGTTGCCGACTTCTTCGTTAAAATAAAATTGATATTAATGCTAAAAACAGCCTTTGTAAAAAAAGCTTCAGAAACATCTTTGCCACTTTCTTCTTCCTCTCGATTAAGAAATATAAAGAAACATATTCTAGGCTTATTTCAGAAAATATCCGTTCGTCATATAAGAAAATTTTAATTCCACAGAAAAATGTGCATTCGTCTAAGCCATTCGATGTTTCCTCTTCGACGTTGCCTATTTGACTTTGCATAATTGTCTAATTGAAAATTTAAGTTATCTTAAGGTTCTGTATCTTAATTTGTACTTGAAAATTCATAATAGAAGAACCGGCAAGTATTTTTGAATGGATCCATGTTTTGGTCTGCAAAGAAAATGCCTTCCGAGATATTTCGGCGGTGAGAAATCTGCTAGGGGTGAAGGGATGATTTTGGGAAATCGCAATTTGCCTCTATCGTCAGCGATAATGTATGATGTTTGGTAAACGTTTGCATCTTCATTGGTTCCGGAGATGTAGGTGTGGGTGATCTGACTTAAGTATTAAGCCAGATTATCCCCTCTTATCTCGGAAAGGGGTGGAGCAATAAAGTCGTCTTTGGCGTAATAAATTAGCAATAAAATATAGTGCTATAAAGAACGCGGACTTATGCAATGAATGACTTGGCTTAATATACATACCAACTCTAATTTGTTACACCTCGACGCTATCCTCAGTTAAATCACAAACGTAATAATTATTTCTTGATGTAAATCATACAAATTAGTTCATTCAAATATGCAAACCAGATAATGGAACATTAAACTTCGGTATGAATATTTGTTTAGCAAACACATTAAACGCATTTACACTTTGTTATTATTGGCTAGTAATGATAATAATAGGTGAATGTTTAATTCTAAAATAATAAACGCTATTATAACTCAACTCAAAATTTCAAATTACAGTAAAAATTTGTCGCTATGTGTTTTTGTTCAGTGTTGTGAACTGGTGTATGTGTCTACAAGGGAAACATTTGTAATATTTAAAATATCTGGCTTGGTTAGACCGACGTATATTTTCAAAAACATCTCCTTACACATCATTACACATGTAATGAAACAATACTTTTAGAAGCGACAAGCTTAAAAAATTCATTTCACCAACTTCAGTATTGTTCCTACGCCCCATATACTTCAACATGATGTAGTGTATAAAAAAGTTGATTGTTTAATCGCCCGATGGTTTTACATCGTTTTTTTTTAAGGTAGTACTTATTACTCACATTTTAAGTGACGTCGATTAAACAGCAATTTACCTTTTTTCCGCTTTGCTGCATGTAATTCGATAATGTCTATCACATGCATTAATGTTTTGTGTTTTTGTCTCTAATTGGAATGTAATTCTTCAAGGAGTTAAATTTCTTCAAGGAGTTAAATATATCTACGTAGGGCTAATGGTAAAATAACTAGGATGGTAAAGTTTTAGAACTGGATTAGAAAACACTTATCTCTAAAACATTTGCCTCAACAGGGCTCGCAAGGGATCTCTCGGGGACTATGAGTTTAGCATCACTAACGTAGGAGAGGTAAAATTAGCAAATGATATTCATGCCACCCCATTATTCACCAACCACAAAGTATACGTTATGGATGATTTCGGGTTTTTAAGAATTGTCATTATTCAGAGCTTATTAAATAATAAAGGTACTTTGTCATAAAACGTGGCGCTGACATACAACATCCTAATTTTTTGTTTGCCCGGTACGTTTGGAATACCAGTCATTCATCCTATAAATTCTCGAGATGCTTTTTCCCCTCACATGTTGTTCCAGTAAAAGTACCCTCATGGAACTCAACCCAGTGTTTACATTGCTTTGTGTTTATCTTTTGTTTTGTGTAATGTTGACGTTACTAAAAACGTCATGAAAGGTTTCCGTTTGGCCCACAAAAGACATCTGACTTCCAGTTGATTTTATATTCGAATTTGTCAAACCAGAGAGGACATGCCTCTAATGTACCCGTAAATAAATCCGGTGCTCATAAGTAACGCAGAGGCGCAATACGTTTCTTTTGAAGTTACTCCAATTAATGTTCCAAAAAAACGCTTTTTACTTTTATCGAGTACTCAGTCGGATTGAACTTTGTTCTCTTGTCAAATGAAAATAATTGTGTAATTTTAGAGGATCGATAACGCCGTCTAGACGGAATTAATTTATGAATTATTCCAAACGTTCATTTTGTGCCAGTGAAATTAATTTTCATCGTAACAAATAAATGCGTTTCTTTCATGAAACCTTTCATTTTTGTGAAGTTCCCCAACAATCGCTGTAGCTGTTGGTAACATCGCAACGTTAATTGTGCCTTTACTCGAGCTTGGACGTTTAGTTAACTGAACTTTATTTTAAACTATGTCATCACTTCTAACTATAGGTAAAGTTTGCATTTCATCCCCTCAAAACGATGCATAGTTTTCATGTAATTTGTGGTAGTTTGGCGGTTTTACACGGAATTTCATTTATGTTATTTTTTGACATGCGGACTTTACCGCATTTTGTTTGTTAGAGTAAGTTAGCCTATGAAATGCACGTTTTTAAACAACGTTGTTCAACTAGAATTAAATGTCTGGTGGGTATGAATTGAGGCATTGCGCTGACACTGCGTGTTCCGAATGGGTAAAATTCAGTTTACCGGCGCAACGTGTCGGTAATACTTTAACAATCCGCAGATCCACGTAAAAGCAAAACCAAGCCGACAGTTAAAAATAAAAAGCACTTTCTCACAGTTCTCGCTGATAAAAAAATTTCCCTGTAGTTTACGATCTCTTTGTAAGCAATGCTCGCTTTATTATCGGCATAGATCGAAACGTCCTTTTCTTTACGTTTCTCCTTTCGGAATCTTGATGCCTCTCCACGCAGGAAATCTAATATGCGCATTACAAAAGGGTTCTTTCGCCAGATCGTTTGACAAATAAACGCGTACATACATACACATACACACACGCGTATGGCTTGAGTGAGAAAGGTGAGAAGGTGCAGCTCGAACATTGTTTTAATTCTATGGGTTCCTTTTATACACCAGGGGGAGGTCATCGGAATAATTAAACTGGCAATAGCATCTGACAGAGGCTTAAACAATACATTGAAAGTAATTAGGCAAATGGTACTACTACTTTTCGCATGAAACATGTGTGTTTTCTAAAGATAATTTCTTGTCGGTGATGTAGCTGTTCTTTATTCCCACTTAGGCACTTGTAGGTGATCTTATTTGATAGACACCAGACGGTTTCTATGGAGATTACACAGGGACATCGGGTTCACTGGCCATAAGGAAATGAAACGCAATATTTTGCGGTTTGTTCTCACTATCGGGTTCTCTTCAGTAATGCGGCTGAATACCAGTGATTTAACTGCTAGGATTTCATGTATTAATAGGATTATTGGCATTCAACTTAAAGATTCCTGAATGGAAATTATGTAAGTTGGTCTTACTTGTCAATCAATGTTTATAAATATCGTGTAACATGAGTACGCAAATATACGATAGTTGCAATGTCCAAGTTTAGCTAGAAGCTATAAACAGTGCAACTATGAGCAGATGTTGATGTTTATGTGGACATAAAGTGGACTTAATATAATGAGGAAGGGAACGGTTAGACACATATATGGCTGCTTTTATGACGTACAAATGACTAGTCTATAGGTTGTATCAAGATATATTTTGAAATACTTAACCATTATTAAATTAGTATAAACAGATATTTTTGGAGCTGTAAAGGGTTCTGTAGCGATGAAGCTTGATGGATTTATGGTGTGGAATCATGGTGGTGGAAGTGTATCGGATTGTGTATATTTCTAAATACAAGGTTTTCCTTGGTCAGATTGGTTTGGAAGTCAAGTTTACCTTTCTTATTAAAGCAAAATAATGAAATTTTATTAACTGTGGAAAGTTAGAGCAACCAAAACTCGAAAGTTTTAGATTGATCAAGGCCGAAGATGGATCTTACACAATTCTTTTGGATAATTTGTAACCGATCTTTCGAGATTAAATCCAGGCAAGCAAAATAACACTTTAACTGTTGACATATTTTCTACTTCATAGTTCAGTAGGGTCTCCATTTATTTTCTTTCTCTTTAAGGTCCCAATATTTTGTTAAATTTTCATACAAATACATTCAATTTTGTTTTCTTTTAATTAGGGTAAGCTCTTATCTTTAACACAATGAAAATCGCACGTATGTCCTCACCATAAAATCTGTAATTATTGAAAACGTTCTTGAAACATTAATGAACCTTTAAAATACTTAAACTAAATAAATAGGTTAAATATATTTAAAACTTCCATACCACAGTTTAAAATATTATGCAGTTCCCTGTTTTTCTAGCATCAGAACTCTTGTTCGAAAAGATTTTTACCTTCTTCCCTATTAAGATAGTTTTACAAGGATCGGTACGGTCATACTCCCATTTGTCTCCTTAACGAGAATATGTCTAAACCAGAGATAGAGAAATTGAAAGGGCATTCCTCGTTATATAGGTTGAAATGTTTAAATACGTTTTTCATTACATAATTCAACATCATTTCTATATTGTTTTTCCTCCAATTTTAAATTGTACATTTTTCTACATTTATTACTCTTCCCTTTTAATATAAATAATAATAATATTGCAATTATCTGTCATTTCTCTCTAACCGTCTTGATTCATTACTTGTAATTGTAATCAGTCAGGTAATTATAAATTGCAAAAAATGCCATCATCTTGATCAATTGTTCGGTTAAAATTAAAAACCTCTTTTACCTTTAAAATGTGTCAGTGATCAAAGGAAGTTTGGTTTTAGATTTATTTAGAAGCAGACTGCTTGTCTGCAACTCTCCCTGTTCCCACTGTGCGAAGGGGAGAAGAGATGTAAAGCAATGTTTCCTCTCTTTCTAAGGGGCGCGTCACCTCCCAGCACGTGTATACAGCAGGTAGGTAAGTCACTCCCATTAGAAAAAAATGACTAACAGCCTATGACGTTATTGTGTCTTTCGCGCAAGGGGAACGGAGAAGGTTGCGGACAAGCAGTCTATCTCTAAATAATGAGATGTTTCTAATATGATAGTTTAGTGATATGTAAGTGGGTCGTCTCTTTTGAAAACAGGTTGGTTTATTAACTGATTGTTTTCATATACTGAGTGTTTTGTGTTACTCTGGAATGTATATTTAACCTACACCAGATCTGAGGATGGCGTAAGCCGAAACCGTTACCGGTGGTGGATAGTTAAGTACAAGTACTGAGTAGTGAAGACTTCATTACAAATACCTTCAACCTCATAAGCTACTTCGAAGGAACTCCGTCGATAATATGAGTTTTTTTTTATAATTTAAATGTGAGTTTGTCATCTTTTCTATTTATCTCCATATATGCAACGAACAGTTGGAAATCACGTACACTTGGTGGCTTATTTTTCTCATATTTCACTAACAGGGTTGGTTAAAAAGGGTTGGATTTTACGAGACAAATTTCTGTGAGTATATTCGCCCTTTGGTCTGATCTACTCCCGGGTCGAATTTCGAACCCTGCCGTTATTGCAGCGGGGGAGGAGCGGCAGAGACTTGATTTCAAAAAATTTTTTCATCCTAACTTTCCCAATTGTTCCTCAACTCGGCGCTACTACAATCAAAACCGTGCAACAACTGTGGCCGTTTATCTGGCCAGAAAACTCTCGCTTCCCTCGGACGACTTTCTGATTTGTTTACGGCAGAAGTATCCCCGACGTGTCAACCCCGAGTTTGTTTGCAGATGGGGGTTGAAAAGCACACTTGAAACACGACGCCCCACCCCCACCGATGGCGAGCTGACCATGCGGGGTTTCAGAGTCAATCCTTTCAACCGGAGTTTACCCTACGTGGATCGCGCCAGCGCCTAGTGACGAAATTGTGCTAGTGAGTTGCCGAATGGGGTGATTAAAAGTTTGCGGATCAGTTATAGCCGAAACGAGATTTTAAGTCCCTCAGCACATTCTAATAATAAGGTAATTACGAATATATTGCGTAGCTGTGATTATAACCTCGACCTCGACTTTCTCATATGTATTAAATTACACAAGTCTAGTGGGAGATAAGGCTAATGTTATCTAGATACAGCTGCATCGCCAGAATTTGTCTGCAGTGCGAAAAACGTATCTTAACCACTCATAACGACCGATAAAAATGACTGTGAAAAGCGATTTTACGATTCAGTCGGTATCTCAAGAGGAATTCCAAGGCCTACTCGACTTTTTATGATTTCTAATATCTTATGCGTGGGTGCTAAGAGCAAGCTTTGTTGAAAGTCCCAAAAAAAACCAACTCTAGATAAATATGTAAATATTATAGTTTCATCAAAAGCCAGAACGATTTCGATAGCGACCCACTCCGCCTTACATATTCATCGAGCCCCACATCCATAATCCATCTATTATTTGTTTTTTAACCGCCCAAGGAAACAGGACCGTTAGTCACACGATAACATTTATTCCCCGTTTCCAAGCATTAAAATGCATTAATTCCTTGTAACGCGGAACGTCGGAGAAGATTGATACCCAGGATCGGGGATTGTGCTCGCGTAAAATGTATAACTGTTGCAAATCAATACAGGTTCCTATACAATCCGGAAGGTCCCGGTATGGTTAAAATGAAGCCTCGCCTAGGAGATTGATAGCTGATCGTTCGGAGATGCGGGATGAGCCGTAAAAGGCTTCGTTTCGGGAGCTTTAGGCTGTTGGGGGATTTTCCGTTTTAATTAGGTTCTCCTTTTCCATTAGATATAGGAACGGTGTATAGGCTGGCGAAATTATGCTTAAAATCATGCACATTTGAAAAATTGTGTCAGTATTGCTTACCATAAGTCACCAAATTGAGTTGCATATAGAATTATGAGCACTAATGAGCACTTACAAATAATAATTTATGGAATATAATCGGTCTACTTTATCTCAAACTTGCTATTTACTCCCGAACATTAACTAAGAAATGCGAGGGTGCGTCATTGCATAAGAACGTACTCTGTTTCGATCCGCCAATGGAATATCTTCTAGCAGACTAGGCAGCTCGTTTGTTGAAAAATTCAAACAGCGTTCTCCGGGTAATCTAAAAAGTTTACCAAAGAAATTGAAAATTAGCTTCCTGGCAGAAAAACTAGCCCCAAGGAATCATCTGAGACTAGTTAAGCTTCCAACGTTCGTACCCCAAGCTAAGACTATTAAATTAAAATCCCATGGTTGGCGTGGATTGAGGAAAAAGTAATAGTGCGCCCACTCCGTTTTTTAATTGATATCATTGCACTAAAATTCCTGAACGAGGGGTAAACCTGCCTACAAAAGTATTCAATTGTTCCAATAAGCAAATAATCAAAAGTTAAATACCAGGGGTAAACCAGAAGGCAGCAATAAACTCAGTCTATTTAGTGAGCAACTAGTCTAAACGAAATTATCCTAACGCGAAAAATAATGAGCGATACGTACGTGTAAGTCTTAGAAAAATTATCTACCTACACTTAAACAAGATGGTACGTAATATAGAAAATGTTTGCCAGTTAATTTGTATCCGAGTTTCAAGAAAGTAACATCAACAGTATGCTAAAAAAAAACAATGGCCCTCTTCTAAAATTCCACAATGGATGCCTCCATATAAAGAAATGGAAGGAAATGTTAATACAGGGCAATGAATGAATTTCTTTAATATTTATGAAAAAAGCTTGCATATAAGAATATGTCATACAATAGATTTTTGCAAAATGTTCCGAATTCATTTTGTAAATTTCCACAGACACACAAACACAAAAATTGGAGACATACTGCTGACGTAATGTATAAAAAAATTAAAAACCAATATTATCTAGATTTGTGTTAAATTATAACAACTGCTGATATACCGTCACATAAATTGAATAATATTCGTATTAATATTTATTTTTACACACGTAAATAAATCCATACCGTCGCCAATTTTTTAAGGGGGGTTTTAAATGGCGAAAGCTACGTGAAACCTTTTATTCCGATTCAGATGAATTCACAAAATATGAAACTCGGATTTTAAGGTCAGTATATAATTGTTCTAAAGATATTTTAAATCAAATAATAAATCACTTGTGTAGTTCACGGATGTCACAACAGTGTAAACAAAATGATACAATTATGTGAACAAAATATCAAATCATCTTTTGCAAAATATCTGTAAGACGTGAAAGTAGAAACTATATTTACAATAAAAGTTCAAAGTTTTAAAAATCTGCTCAAGCCACTCTTGACATCAAAATATCTCAAAACAGTTGAACTTAAGTAAGAAGTATAACACAAACTCTCGTTATAATTTACCGTAAAACTCAAAAATGTACAAATAGGTGAGTTCTACTTCGATTTCTTCATTAAAAAAAATTATTGTGTATATTTGGTAGAGAGAAACGACAGCCCTAAGCCTGGTACAAGCCAGACCTAATTTAAAAAAATACGGGAATTATATTTTCAAACTTAATATAATCACTATTTTTCGAGTAAAGTATTCAATTGGACCCCAAATAATTTCGAAGAAACATTGGCAGATTCGATAGAGTAATTTAATCAATAATACATTTTAGATGCCATATTTAGGCCAATATTAAACCTTATTTATTTAACACAAAATTAATCGTGAACCTTATCGTGTGAGATATCGGTTAGCATTTAAAAGATTGATTTTGTTAAATGATTTTTTTTTAATCAAAATTACAGATTGCTCTAATTATGGTTTTAATCATTTAAGGTTTTAATAACAACATTTTTCAATAAACTGGAAATGGCTCTTCGGTGCTGTTTACTATCGTCCATTTTCGACCCCCTCCAATCGAATGCTGAATTCAGAAAGGACATTTGGAAGTATCTGGGAGTTAATTGCCCTTATTCTTTCCAATTTTTTTAATTACTTGCACACTTTCGTTTATTTTCAATTGATATTTCAATCCATTGTTTAGAATTGTAAGCACCATTATCATTTCAAGCCAGAATTTATGGTTTCTGCAAAACGTGAAAAGGGCCATTTCTCAATATTTTGAATGGAATTTAGTTTGGCACTGTTTATTCTCGTTTACTTTCAACCAACTCCACCGAATTTACTACGTTACGAACCCAAGGAGAACACCACTAACGCTCTCCTTCTTCGCGTTTAATTCAGTTACAAGATATTCAGCGTCATGGCCAAAGTGTTGACAATCGGTACGAGTTTTGTTTAACTATCGTTCTTCCTTGATCCCATCGGGGTGTGACAGAACGTATTGGATTGCATGCGCCTTTTCAATGTCCATTTCCTGTTTTCGAACAGTTTATGTACTTGGCCGAGTTGACGACAAAGGGAAACGCCATCGACACGAGATACTTTGTTCAGGTACGAGTCTGAAGTAGGGAAAAAACAATGATAAACACTGTTAAAACGTGGGCGAATCAATGCCGTGAACTAATTAGTACTTCGAAAAAGACGTACATCTAATTAATGTCGTGAACTAATAAGTAGTTAGAAAAGCGACGTACATAGGAATTATAACAGATTGAACTTTTAAAATTCTTTGGTTTAAATTTAACGCAGTAACTCGTTTGCGTAGGATATGGAAACACAATCGATAGTAGACAATAAAATCACTTGAGTATCGAACGAACAAATACTGAATCGTAGCAAAAGGCCACTTCTTCCCGTTTTCCGCCAGTTTTGCTCTCCCCAATAAATCCCCTTTAACGTGATCGTAAAAATATGATTTTAAAGTCAAATGCATAAATCGATAGCATCTTAAAATCATGGCTGCGAGAAAAATATATTGTCACAAATTTACAATAACTTCTGCGAGGGTTTTGTGATATACGATTCGTTCAATAAATATTTTATGCGCATGTTGCAATGCGGTAAAAATCTGAACATTTGAGGACAACGATGTTTCGTTCCAAAAGTAACGGGTTTAAGAGACACTGTAAGTTTCTCGTTAATTTCAAAGATCCTACTTGATATCTACTGAATTCATTGTTTCAATGCATTGCCCTCTGCTTTCTCTTCTTTTTATATAATTAAGGCATCGTTAAACCCTCTTCTAACAAAGATGCCCATTTAACATTATGTGGCGTTAATTGGTCGTAATTGCCGGGGACGCATCTGCTGCTTAACTGCATCTTTTGTGCATAAACATGTGGGTGGAAACGTGGAAAACCTTCACGCGGCATTCCTTTTTCCATCCGTGGAATTAAAGCGACATTCCCAGGAAAACTAGATCCGACGCCCTTTTAACCCCTTCCGCTCCGATTCCACAAAGGCATTAAAACGAGGTTTACCCGAAGGGTTAAATAAGTCAACATTCTTGGCAGGTCGTGGGTTGAAGCGTAGTTCATTCGTTATGTTCATAGGTGGCAAGTTCTCCTGTACTACTTTTAACCTTCGGGGTGAATTACACGCGCAGGGGATTTTCACTTAAGGGGAAAGGGACTCATTATGAACTTAAGTGGAAAGTTTTGCAGATGCGACTCGTTATCTAACGCTAAGCCGGGCAATTATTCACGGTTATTGTTGCAGGAAAAATTCTTAGGAGTTTCATAAAGTTACCTGGGCAAAAGGCACTGGCAGTTTTAAACATAAAACACTGAGACTACGGAGATAACGTTTTAGCAAGTAAATCGAGTAAAAGATAAATAAAAAGTAACGTTCAAATTCTTTTGTTTGATATCATTAACATAAATTGAAATATAGCTAATATGAATATGTTACCATGTTTTATGCTTCATGCTGCGTGGAGTGAAATGCAAGGGTATTAAAAGAGTTACGTTTGTTTAATTAACTGAATTAAAAAAATAGTTGTATTAAAAATTTTTATCAATTGTGTTGACTAACATAAATTAATTGATTGGATTAGTGTGTCCAATACAATCGTTAATCAAGGAAAGCTGTACTTTTCTGTCTCTAAGGGATTAAAAATATATGACTTCACAAATTATCAGATTGTAAAAGGTTTTATGTACATTATACAATCAACTAATAAATGTCAATCGTCTAATAAGTTCCCAATAAATTTGTTAGCCAAATAAGGTGTTGAAATATATTCGAAATAAAGTTATTTCGGCAATAAACTTTATGAGATAATTGAGGAACTTTAAAACAACAAAGGGCGATGCTTAAAATATCACATTAACATCAAGAAGGCCGTTCACCTTTAAATCGGGGTTATTAACAGAAAAGTCATTTTGTGTTTTTCAAATCAGAAAATATTGTGGTGAATGGTTTCCGGTGAAATCTTTCATGCTCATTCACGTGCCTATGACCACGTAATGGTCTAACCATTGAGTAAATCTGATCCTTCAAACTTATAATTTCCCTGGTAACAATGAAACTCGATATCATTTGCTTAAAGGATTCTTGGTATTTTCTCGACATTAAACATGCACGTAACGTGCAAAATATGACCTGAAATTATCCGCAGTCTAAAAAATGATATGGCTTAGGACCACTATTTCAACTGATGTGACGCGATCTCAAAGTGTCTTATAATAAACTTAAATTTATTGCTCCTGATTTTTCTCCGAATTTGCATGGAGATTACTGCCGAAATTCTATAAAGCCCCGTTATTTATTCTGCGCTGAAATACTTTTTCCTCCTCTCCGTTTATCATTTGAATACGGAAGGAATTCCGTATCGGCGAGTACGCAAGTGGAATTTTAAGTGAACTGAGAAATCAATTATTTTGAGCGAATCGTCGATGTATTTATTCTTTCCATACAAATATTTGACGACTTTCATAAATCCGTTAATTGGAAATAAAGCATTTAAGCACACTTGTGAAAAGTTTAGTTTATTTAAAACGCGAACGAAACCTGCCTCCACCTGAACAGTGGCGCAAACGTAAATTTTCATTTACGTTCTCAGTTCGGACTGATAAACGAAAAATGAGAAAGTGGAATTTCCCCGCCAGTCTCGTGAATACTGTAACAGCGGAGGTTACGTGTTAGGGGCAATTCGAGAAATCGCACTCTCAGAAAACGTTAAAGAAAATGGAATTTTTCAACACGTACTATTATGAATTATCGCTGAATTAAAGAGAATAACAGCGCTCAGTTTCAACCGGTATTGTTGAGCAGAAATGGGAGCTGCTGACTTTTAATGCGTGGAAAAGCAGTGAAATACCGCTGGATCTATATTTGTAAAGATTAAAAACAAAAAGAAAGCGAATGGAGCTTTTGTTCCACTGTGCTGAGTAATGGATACTTTTTATTTCACCAAAAAGCAGTTGGAGACTAAATAAGCACTCCATAAATCGAAATTAAAAAAAGCACACGGTCATTCCTGTATGTAGTGCTCCACATGAGAAA
Source organism: Cryptocephalus primarius (assembly GCA_963576515.1). Taxonomy (NCBI): domain Eukaryota; kingdom Metazoa; phylum Arthropoda; class Insecta; order Coleoptera; family Chrysomelidae; genus Cryptocephalus; species Cryptocephalus primarius. The sequence continues at coordinate 12,206,491 of OY754942.1, read as the reverse complement.
TGTTTCTTCTAACGCAATTTATCATTAAGCAAGCAGAAATGATTTTATTGCAACTTGAATCGTACTTCACACTTCGAGTAATTTTAGCCTTAAGAACTTAACCGCCATGAATGTAGATTGAAACATCGATAGTATCACTTAGTCATGGATTTGACGTGTTTTCCAAACAAAAAAATATTTATCTGTAATTTATTTTTTGATTATTCTTGCATGCTTTAAACGTATTACATCCAAAAACTTTTCATAAAAATGATTTCATTCATGATTTGGCTAATAAAAGGGGTCATACTCTTTTGTGATCACCTGCATATCAATAATGCATGGACAGCCCCACTTAATTAATGAAGAATCTCAAAATATTCCACGAATAAATCCAAATCCAAAGGACTGCAATTCTGTTCTGCAGCTAATTCAATTGGAATCTATTCAATATCTTCAATACAAGACATACATTAATAACGACAGTAACAGTGATGATATCAGTTTATATGACTAACCATAAAACACGAAATCTTGATTTGGTAGTGATGGTGGAATGTACAATATTTTATTTTATATATATTTTACTGACGAATACAATTACGGTGATAATGTTATTAAATACACCGACGATATAGAAAGCCTTGCTTTTTATATTATAATTGCTATCGAGCTAATGAGACAAGTTTGTTGCTTAATTATTCACCTTCTCACTACCAACATTTTAGTAGCTAATTGCAATTAAAATAAATAATAATTGTTTTAAATTAGGTACCACTTGTATCACTTCATCTATTGTCATACCTCAGCGATTAATTATCCCACCATATATTACTTAATACTTTTCCACTTAATAATGTGCTTCATAATAACTTAAAATATATATTAAAAACAACACGATATAATCGATATAACGATTCAAATTGCACTTGTGTAAACCTCATATTTCGTATCTTGAACGAAATGTATGTATTCCTTTGGTATCCTTATTCGCTAAACGATAAAGCGCTCACAATTAGGTACAGAAAGGTTAGATAGGCTACTCAACATAATCAACAATTTTTCGTGTGGACAAGTTTATTTGACATTTTGTTCTTACTACCGGGACTAATTTGAAGATGGCCAACATCGGCCAAATATTTGGATAGACTGGAGGACAGTGTAAAGTTCGTGAGGTGGAATAACTTTGGAGAAGTTTGGACAAATATGTCTGGATAAGACAACGTAAACTTAGTGATGCAATGTTGCGTTAAAAGAGTTTAGTAACTTCCAGTAAGATCTTCTTGAAAAGAGGTACAGTCCAGACTTTGCGACTTTAAGAAGTTACCAATGGAAAATTAATACCATAACAAAGTTTCTAACCTAATCTGAACAATTTTTGCACTTTTAGTTTAAGTTTAGTTTAGTCAAATTTAGCACATCATAGCTTGATATATTACAGTTTTGTGATAAATTAAATGTAAAGAAGAAATTATGACGATAAGTCTATATGACAAGTACCAAACTGATAAATAATTTGTTTTTACGGATCAACACAATTGCTCGGAACAAAAACAAGCAGCGTCACACAGTGTATAGCGTAGCTTTCATCGTAACAATGAAAAATGAGGAATGAGGGACCATCACCCCTTCCAACGTATTCACATAAGAAAGAGCTTGAAGCCACATTCAAATTACCTTTAGTGACTTCCCTTCAACACCATCAAAAAAATATAGAAACAAACATAAATAGATTCGTCAACGTTACCCTCTTCCAACTTAACGAAAATAAATCGAAAGCCTGTAGTGGAATTGTGGTTAATTACATTTGCCGTCACTCCCCGCAAACTGCGTTGCCTGCATGTTTCCCCGCCATCTTAGCAGTAAGTAGCATAGGTCAAGAGGGTCGTCCCTAATCTGATTAAGAGTTGACTCATGCAGCTGCCGTTTTACCCCAACAATACCACAGTTAATTATAATAGCATGGTTAGCTTTCCGTTTTGGCTCGCTAACGCTCCCGTTATTGAAATTGAGTCATGGACAGTTCGTGTGGTCGTGGGAGGATATGTTACAGAACCGGAGACAAGAAAGCTAATAGTAGTTAGAGATCTGCAGCGATGTGAAAGTTATGCAAAAATGTTAGGCTTTTTGAAACTAAAGGTACTATACGAAAATAAACTATACTATGGTACTTGTAGAAATGTACAATAAAGAGAAATTTCAAAGCTGGAATAACATATTTGTGACTCGTTAATAACCAATCCATAACACCATATAATATTAGATTTAGGCCAGTTCTATAATTTCCAGTTAATTGTATATTACAGGTGACAATAATAATATATAACAAGACTAAATTAATTACCACCTTAATGTTAACTGTTGATTAACTTAAATGGCACTTCAGACACCAATTAATTTGCACTATGGATTGATTCTCAAGTGAACTATGGATCAATAACGTACCATTTCCTTAAAATTTAACATAAATAATTATTTCAGTGTTAGGTACAAGGGTGTCAGTAGTGGATAATAACGATTATTGAAGGATTGGACCATCAGGACCTCTTTACTGAATTTAAGTAGGCACAATTTCTATCGCTTCGGTACTTTGTATTATCAATGTGTAATGTATTTCTAAAACTGCAAATTAAAAGAACGCTTGTATTCACCGTTTTAAAGCAAAGAAAACAACTACACTTACTCTCTATCAGAAAATGGACTTCTGGTGATATGTTGTCCATTGGTGACACAATAAGGACAATAATGTTGTCATAAACAACTTATCACCGAAACACTACAACAGTATGGTGAACTAAACAATCCAATGAGGAATTGTCCATCAAAATCAGTAGAGCAATTAGGAAATATGGTTGAAGAAACGTATATACGTATACATACAGTTTAGATAAATTTTAAATTCGTATGCTCTGATAAGGTACTTCACTGTGCCAACCTACTTGAAACTTCCTAAATTTCCTTATTACTTTACTAAATTACAAGAAAATAAATTTTTTAAATGACCCGCTCACATAGAGCACCCAAGTATGCATCTGAACGAACTTTGCGATCATCATAGTTGAAAATAAACTCGTTTATGAGATTGTCTTCCATCAGCCCTCTACTATTCATGAACTTGGATAGGGTACTTCCGAAATTTTTCTAACAGCAAGTAAAGTTGTCTTAAGCATCAGAAGATCACTTATACTTGTTTATTCTTCGTACATACTTGCGTTGTATTATTAGCGGATATATATTATTTTTCGGATGTGAATGCTTCCATTTGATTCCTTCGCAGAAAAATGTTAAGCAGCACTTGTTAAAGCTCAAAATATTGCAGCCTTGTAATTTATGCTATGAATTTTACGGTTAATTAACGCGGTTAAGAGCGAATATTATGTCTTTTAAATTATTGCCCTGTACACCAGCACAAATCAATGCGGCCAAATTTATTAGTATACCTTTGATCTATAGTAATATCGTCATCGGTGCACCACTTAAAAATCGGTATTCCTGCGGCGTTCCCGATAATCCATTTATATAAAACTGGACCGCCGCCCCACAATAAATAATTCCGCGTGCATTTCCTGTGCACTGCATCGGATTTATTTAAGGACGTCTGGTAGCAAATAATAATTCAGAAGCTCACTTCTGCGCCAGGCCTGGATGAAACTCGCCATCCCGGCACGTGAGATCTCCGGACGATTTTCTCCAGACGAACCTCTCTATCGCAGAGCGCGAAAAAACTCGTCTGGAAGTAAAGACGATCCCATTTCGGGTCCGTGGATTTATTACGCCGCGCTCTACCCGCAAATATTTGAGGAGAACTTCCCGCGGGAATGTTTGCACAAGTCGTCGGCAAGACGCAATTCTTACAGAGGTATTTAACGGGAGTGGTTCAAAAGTTGGTTATTTCGCCGAGAGGCGGTAGCGGCATATTGTAAATCCTTTTGATTAATCCGTAATATCTTAACATTCTTAATAAATATTGCAACCGAATTGACGCTCGTTGGAGAAATTGTGGTTATGCAACGTTCTTGCGCGAACTTTAAACTCGAATGCGAAAAACGTGTTTTTATACGGCACAACGCTATAAATATGCAAATATTGTAACAATTTCTCACCTGTGAAATATTTATTAATGATTTTGTGTACAGGATGCCCACAACCGAATAATTTATAACAAAAAAAAAAACATGAAAACAGTCCAAAAATATAATAGCATAAACCCAACAGAAAAATTTAATCACGTTTGTAACACGAGAAAATACCTTTGGTAACTGAGACAGCAATATAGGTACACTAACTGTCGCGTTGTTGTTGTATTGGGGCTTGTATTTTAAATACCTTTAATACACCTAAATACACCTGTTTCATTTGTATTTACTGTATTTAAAATACATTTTTCACTAACATTTTAAACACTGCAATTAAAATTCCCCTTAACTTTGCATTACCTCCTGATGCAAGGAGAAACCTTTTCTACGTGCTGCGGGCGGTTGTTTCTTTTACAAATTGTTTAATATCCTGTTAGCTGTGAAATCTTATCGACCACGGTATACGGGATTTTAATTTTGTGCATGTTTTCTTGACTTCTTATTAGCCACTATATCAAAGTAAGTTTCTTTGAAGTAAGTGCAATTATAAAATCCATTATCTTACTAACGTTCCTGTAAAAGAGAAAATAAGCAATGGACAGTGACTGTGTTAAGTTGCTCGCTATTTTAATAGGTGGAGTTTTTGAGGTGCTACCATTCATACAAAACAAAATTAGAGCCAAGAGCATATATTATGTTGGTAGTAATGAAACTTAAAACGGATCAGCAAAAGGCACTACAGATATCGACTGTTGTATAAAACAACAATATTTGGTGAAAATAGTAACAGCCTTTTCGTGTAACAGCCCACATATTAAATTCGAAAACACTATGCAGAGAATTTCTTTTTCTTGCTTGTAAAGAATCAAATTTTCACACACTCATTTATAAATTAATAGAATTTTAAACGCTACACACAAATCATATGATACTGCAGTTGGCAGGATAGCTGATAGGATGACAGATAATGTAACTAACTTCAGTGAAGCGTTTAGAATTTTTCATGTGTGGACCAAGTAAATAAGGGCGAATTTCACTGTCAGTTAGAAAATGACAATGAAAGTGTGAAGCTTTGACCTAATTTTTTCTCAAATATTTGTAGATAATTAAATGGAAAAGACAGTTTCTTTATCGGCTCAATTTTGGCATTGCTTCCATACGCCCAGTTTAATTGCGACAACTGATATGAAAAATTCTAATCAGGCCACTGCTTCCTTTTTGAAAAAATATATTACAGCGATTTTAGCCAATTTTCGTCAACCTGAAATATAGTTAGTAGATCTACTAAACTTTCTGTTTCGAATATACTGCTTATACTGAAACAATACCTCAATCAAATTTTTACAGCACTGGTGAAAACTCCTGAGGTACCTATATTTACCTTAGTGAAACACATTCTAAACACATTTTAAGCTAAAATCCATTTTAGCGATAAAATGCGTTTATGAATAAGAGGATAACACTGAGAAATTTAAAAGAAGAAAAATTACTATAAGGTTAATCATGTTTCGATACGTTTGTCCCATTTTGTATTAATTTCATTACTAACGCATTTAGAGGATCCACGTTAAATTAAAGTATAGAAAAATACGTCAGAAAAAACAATTCATTAATCCTCTTGATTACGTTGTAGCGGAATTCATTAAATCCCCAAAAACTGATGAATAGCTGCAAATTTATATCAATACATGTGATAGACGGGTGGCAGCGCTAGAGGATATTAAAATGGTAATCATGCCATGCCGTAACATTGTATAAAATTAACATTTAGCGAGTTTTCAGCACGTAATGGATTGTTTATCGGACGGCATTAATTAAAAAAAGATGTATTGGCCCACCCGACGATTCGGTAATCAGATCAGTTCTAATAAACCGAAAACCCATACGCTTCTAGGCTACAAGAGAAAAGTCTGCCTATCAATTTTCCTGAAATTAACTCAAAACAAGATGTCAAGGCGCTACGAGAACCATCAAACTAAGACCTTAAGATTAATGGATGTTATGATAAAACTGGTATAATAAAGAAGAGGAGTGACAACGGCGACGGGTAAAAATTAAGAGTGAAAGATTACGCGGGCGAACGATTTTTTTTATGGATATCTGCAAGCCTTCATTTGAATTCCGGTAGGGAATCTGAATGTCCATTAAGATGAAGAATGGCTTAAACAAAAATTTGCAATATTAAAGGGCTATGTCGCACGAACTTCGCGTGGGATGCCTGCGTAAATACCGTGACCCACTTGTGAAAATTTGGATGATTTCCATATCTCAACGATCAGGCTCACTTATGAACAACTGAATAGCATAGTAAAAATTTTACAACTTGATAATTCTGCAACCACAAATCAGTATCGTTTTTCTTATAAGGTGTATGCATGTAAAAGGTGTAGTAAGTGTATCTATAGCTTTCTACGTGCAACAGAAGTGATTCCTTCCTTCTGAATATATTATACAACACACAATAGCTCAACACGGAAAGCTACTATGAACTGATTGAAAGAGCTTTTAAAAACGTTTTAAGGCGTGTCACTTTGACAATCTGCGACATAATATAGCTTTTTATGCGTGCACGAATACGATTTTTATAGGAATAGGAATTTTAAAGGGGTCTCGTAATGTCCCACGGAAGTGTATTAATTTTTAATAACGTATCTAAGTGAGCTCGTTCCAAACTTGATATAAATTTTATTGTACAATAGACAGTGAATTACATGTGTTAATAATGCATACGGAGCTGTTTGTAACCTGGAATATATAAATAAACCGGGAATTAACTAATGATTACATATACAATTTATCAAGGATTTATTGAAACATATTTATATTGTATCACACTATCGTGGTGCGGACAAAAAGCGAGGGAGTAGAGTAGTGGACCCTTTGAATTTGTTTCACGACCGTCACCACAGAATTTCTGAACCTCAAACTTTATGTCAATGTGCTTTTTTTAAATGTTTATAAACTAAAAAGTTGCGATTTTAGAAATTTTTGATAATCATAGGGCAACTAGACCGGTGTTCAATGGTCACCAAGACCTCTTCACTCAAATATGTCAGATTTCACTTTTTATGACATCTCAAAGGACTAATTTATTCAACGGCCATCGAGAGAAGAGTTGCTTGAATGCTGACTCATGGCTTCAATACCCTCAGAAATAAACATTAATTCAAGTACAGCAAAAATTCGTACAATAAAAACATATATTGAAGTGAAAGCAGTCCATTTTAACCAGCTGACAATTGTTAGTGATTTTTCTACGTCACATAGAACAAGCAATTGAAGAAGATGGAAAAGATCTCATCACTTCTATTGGCTTCAAAGTGACTTTGAGGTGTCTACACAAGGCAAACTCAACTTGGTCTCCAAATATGTTTTCTTGCTAATTGAAGATTTCCTCTCATACCTATCCTATGAAGGAGGCTTTAATAAATGGCGAAGGTGTTTACTGGTGGACTTGCAGTAAGAAATTCAGATTATCTCCTAATCCGTAACTCTCTTGAATTTAACAAGAGTGGCTTTCCGTAAGCAAATTGTATTAGGAACTTATTGTTGCTACTTGTGGACCATAACTGTCATAACTGTCAAATGTCTAATAATCGGACTTAGTCCATTCCTGACTTTAAATGTAAATTGCAAGTGTGGTTAATACCAAAAAATAAAGGTACGTGTTTCTTATACATCCACACCAGTTATTATTAAAATCAAATGTGCAGTTTCCAAATTATGAGCAAAACAGGATTTTCAGTTTCAAGGCTTCCAAGAGCTTTAAGTAACAATTTAAGAAAAATATTACAAACATTCATATGAAACACTGGGGTTTATTTTGACGTCTCTTGTGCACTGCCGAGAGTAGAAAGTTACAAAACACAATTCCCTCAAGTTATTACTAATTACCCAAGCATGTGTGTCTTCCACAAGGTTTCCTAGCAATTACAGCTTATTAGCGATGATACCATCGCATTTAATTCCATTATTTAGCCTGTGAAATCGAAAATTTTCCCAACTTACACGGTAATAAACATGCAATTATTAACGACGACAAATTCATGATGCAAAACATACGGAACCGGCAATAATCGAAGTTCATGGTTAGCGAGATTGAAATGTATTTTAAGACCGCAACGGTAACCCATCAGCATCGATTCGTTTCTTTCGGTAGGGTATACACATCGAGATGTATAATATCGAAACGGACACCAATCTAGAGCCAACAAAGGCACTTTTGATTGATGATTTGTTTTGGTCAGCTGGCGATGATGGCCGGAATGATGCGATATTCCCACAGGAGATTTTCAGATATAAGCAGGGCACTCGAGATGTGGGAATTTTCAAAGAAAGAAAAAGCGTAACGATTAGAAGCGATGAATGAGATGAATGAACGAAATTTAATGGAAATATTTTAGCCTGTATTTTTATTTCTATACAAACGTTTTATGTAAGGAACGAAATGAAAATGCGTCAATGTCGTGTTTTGCAATTCGGTATCGAATTAGCTCTTGTCGATTTTGCTGCCGCCCTGTGCGAAATTACGCCTTACATTTTCGAATTTCATCGTAAATATAAAATTACGTCCGCTGCCAAATTTAACCCGCTGCCTCAAACAATCATGGGATAATATATATACGTGAAATGGCTCTAATTAATGTAGGGGCACATCGGTCGAATACCGCATCGATTTTGGTTTCGAATGGCCTAGACATCTTTGTCCGACGTTATTGTACGCATACACACATTGTGGAATTTGATGAGTTACCGGATACAAAAATACCCAAAAAAGTGAATGACAGATAAAAGCGGGAAATCAACAATTTTCCTTAATTTTTTACCCAATTACACAATCTGTTTTGCTAAACAAAGTAATGTCAGGAGTCAGGTGAATAAATAAGAAAAAAATTAGCGTTTCGACTCGTTTGTAAGTGAAAATTCAGTTTCTGGCTTGTCGTTTTCCTCTTAAATTTTACACGAAAAAGTTAAACTATGAGTATAAATTAAAAGCTGTTCTTCATCAAAATTTAATTATTTATCGAAATAATTGCAACTAACACGTCACCTGCAATTATTTAAAATGTTTATAATTCTTAAACCGATCTAATTCTTCTGAGGTATCCTCTCTAATTTTTATCAATGGATAAACAGCGCCTTACCTAATAAAACGTTGCGCACCATTAGGAAGAAATTTGTACTTTGGGTTCCATATCAATTGCTCAAATTGTTTCTAGGATATTACGTGAATATATATGTACAAGCAAACAAGCGATAACGAACAATCACGCACGTTTCAAAATGTAATATAAAATACAATAAGCAATAGACATTAGCATCAATAAGAGAGTACGTGTGTTAATAGCTTTAGGAATGGTACTGTTTGTACACAAATTTTACATTTTTAAATCTATGACTTTGCTATATCGCCTGTTGGTACTACAAATATTGCCACTCTGAGATATTTTACCATTTCACTTTTGGTGGAGGGTTTCCAGCGACCCCCTAGAAATCCATGTATCAGTCTCGAGTCCCTGCGCCCCCACAACCCCAATTAAAGCGTCTCCTGTTCCGGTCCAGATTGTTGAATTCACTAAGACCCGACCAATCACTGTTTGGATAACCGTCTACATTATCTTATCGTCGCCTAACAAGACCGTCAATAACCTCGTGATGGAAATCGACCTAATTAGTCGAGGATCTTACTAGTTGTAGCGCCTCTGTCGATCGTCGATCGATGGCGACTACCTGCCAGCGCGACATTGTCGGAGAATCTCATTTCGTTCGCCGTGAAAGAACGAGAGATTTGTATCTCTGATCGAAACTGCTGCCGTAAATTCCGATAAATATTTGAGCTTGTTTGTAGTGCTTCTTTAGAGCGAAGCGGTGTGCATATACCTACTTTTAAGGGCCATGATGGATTCATAATCTTCCTAAGTGTTGCGATTGTGATGGCTTTTGCTTATTTCACGAAAACGGGTATTCTTCTTCAAATTTGACGTGTATAATAGGATTACCACATTGTAATATGTCGAAAAGTAACCTTACTTCACGAGGTTGCTAGAGTAAGTTGATGCCATTAATTGTTCTGTAATTTCCATTCACTTTTCGTTTTCCTTCTGGTGACTCTTCCCTGGATGGTCCAAAAGGGATGATTGGTTATCCTGGAGAGAAATATGAAATCATTAAAGATGTCGTAGAGAATATGTCAGTAGATCAAGATTCACAACAATTAAAGAATTTTGTGAAAACTTCAATTCGAGGTAAGAACATTGGTCAGAATCTTTATACTTGTTTGTTGTTTATATTGTTTGTATTGTTTTCATGAAAAATGAGATAGTACACTTGCAATGCCTCAATATATTATTGTTATTGTCTATTGAGCCGGTCTGTAATTAATCTTTGTCTTCTAGTTGTACAAGTGTATCTATGCATATCTCTCTTTCTATAGAAACTGGTGGCAAATTTTATTTTTATCTTATCAGTTCATTGTCTATCAATTTTCTTTGCGTTTGTCGTCAACTGTATATAGGTCCTATATTCGAGGCAATTTTTGGCGCTGCAAGGAATATCAAAGAATCTGACAAGTGTTGGTTACTAGCCATCTGCTCCAGTATCAGGTTTTTCTGTTGGGGTTGTACCCCTTAGCCGAAAAGTCCGACTTTAAGCCGCCAAAGGGTCACTTTTCGATTGTTTCCATTAGTAGCATTACATGTACATGAAAAGCCACAAAATTTCTCGAAAAGATCGTCTCACCTCTTTCCTTTCTTAATATACAGCTGTTGACTACTGAAGTTTAATATCAAGCTGCAGAATGCTTTTCTTATTTGAATCTGCCGTAGCAATAAATTTAGTGTGGATGTGATGAATTGGCTATTAATTAAATAGTGCGGCTGTCTTCGTGAAATGGCTACTGCAGATTAATAGACCTCTCAACGCAGAACCTCTTTCCTATGAGGGTCTTAGATACAAAATTTATCTCTATCCTAATGCAACCCTACGGGAACTGCCATTCAAAAACGTTTTATCAATTTAATTCTTTATGTATTACGTTGCAAATATAATTTTCCAAAATTTTTTTAGGTTTTTAAAATTTTCATTTGGAAATTATAATTTAGAAAAATCGCCTAGTAGGAGTTAAAAATAACATTTTCAGACGTTTTGCATCTTGGTATTTGCTGAATATTTAAGTCCTCCATTTTACATACTTAGCTGACATTTTTATCTAAAAACTAAAGTGTAATCAGTCCCTAAAGAAATAGTTAATCACGTACCTCCGAAGGTCTTCATATTATTACTATAAATAGCCATCAATACAGCAGGGTTATAAGGGATGGCCAGGGAGAGTATTCGTTATTAGTTACTGGGTATAAATATTAACTTGCATCTGAGTGCAATTGTATTCTCATCTACACCAATTTTCTATTCATTGACCATAAACGACGTGCATTGCAAAACAATAAAAAAGAAGTTAATCCCTTTTCGACGTTAAAACTTGTACATATAATAACTTTTAATATCCCCACTGTGCAGTCAGCCTATTATTTCGTAGACACAAACTATACAGTTTCGACATAAACCCCAAAAACATACTTATCATTTACGACAAGCGCCAAATGTAAGGGAATAAGGGAACCGGGTCGGAGGGTTTCATATGTACACTAACAAGGCTTTTGAGTTTAACGAATTACAAGTACGTGAGCGTTGAATATTTGACGGGCGGGATAACAAGGCTGGAGAGTAGACGGCGGATTTCACGGGACGAAATTGGGAGCGGTAAATGTTTTCCAGAAAGTTTGGCGTATTTTGGAATTACAAAATTTAAATCAAAAGCACTGGGGATTACGTTTCATTTCCGATTCGGCTGAAAAGAGGAGAACGAGTTTATTTTTCTGGTATACATTGCACATAGCAGACGGTGCCTGTTTTGAAATAATGATATTTGGATTTGTTTTCTCTGTGATGGATAACTATTGCATTAATGATCCAGGAAAATGATCAGAAATGATATTTTATTATGCGCCTTTGGTACTGGTCTCCTTTGATAGGTTGTATTTTTGGAGGTAATTAAGGGATAGAAACTTTTAAAAATGCAAAGCTCCAAATACTTTTATGCTCTTGTTCTTGCTCATTTGTATGATTAAATTTTCAAAAAGCTATGGAATTTTTTTTCAGGCTTCAAAAAGCACATTTTGTTGTCTTTAAATCAGGATTACGTAAGAATTGTGCAGACAGTTTTTTAAGGAAATTTTGAAGGTCCTGTGTATAATAAAAGGACTCGAAGAGGAGTCCCAAAGAATCTAGTATTTTGTTATTTTTATGTCCATGTTATTTATTGCCATTTTTGTATAAATAAGTACGCACTTTTTGTTTTGCAACCTACAGTGTTGTATGTAAAATTTGAAACCACCGCCACAAAACTATTAAATATTTCCACGTATATACAACTATGATCCACCGTGCAGAAAAGTAAGAAAGGTTGAGTGGATAGCCGGTAAAACCCGCGTTCTCTTTTGAATGAATTTCCTCAATTGATGCAAATTCCTCTAAAATTATTCCCCGTTCGGTTTCACTTACGTTTCCAAGAATGAAAAATACGCCCATGGCGTTGGCAAATGGCCATCTTGAGATTTACATGTCGGCCTGATTAAAAATGCGCATTTTTATCTGCAAAATTGCCCGTTTCTCATTCATAACTTGCTTTAATCTTTGCTTGGCTAGAAATAACGCTTTAAACTGCAGTAATAAATATTTTTCGGGAAGTTAAATACGATAAGTGTTAAATATAGCGCCGGCTATCTTTTTTTCCGTTAGCAAACGCTGCAGGAAGTGGATGTTTTAGTTTTCGCGAGACACTATATTAGTTAGCATGGCTTCAGAACTTCCCAGTGTAAATTTTTGTGTTTCTACAAGCTTGTGTACATAATCCTAAATTTGTAGCGTCTCTTGGATTCCTATTTGCTGAAAACCGCTAGGGGAGAGTTAATTTCGTTAATGCCGACCCTAATTTACGAGTACGGATCGGGTATTTAGTATGGAAACCGAAGGAAGCTCGGCCGAAACCATAAGGGAAATAACTTTATTAACATTTAAACTGGCATAGAGTATAGGGCAATGTATAACCGTTAACGGTCCGGAGGATGACCGCAATTTCCTTTTGAATGTCCTGATGGAACGCACATATTCACTGCCTGTGGCGGAATTACAGTTGCTAATCTTTACCCTATAATTCTATTAGATATAAGGATATAAAAATTTTAAATTAAAATTTCTGAAATATGCAAATTCATTAACAGGTCGATTTGTACGTTGATTTTGCTAAGTTATGGTACCTACAGAGTGTAATGATACCACAAAATAACTACATAAATAACTTCGACTTGAATGGGATTTCTGAATATTGTAATAAAATGTCTTTCTGACTCACTAAATTAGTTTAAATAAGTGCCATATTAACAGGATCTCCTGATCGAGTTTTGCTATTCAACTTTGACAAAATAACAATTACCCAAAAAATTATGAAGTATAGAAACTCGTATTACGTTATGTATTTCAATTTTTAGAGTTCTTTAGAGATCCACGTAACAACAAATTACAATCAATTATTGTAATACATTTTTGGTTACTGGCCCATAGAGTAGTCACCTCTCTTCATTTCTTTAAAATTGAATATATTAGATACTCTCGGTAATACCTGAATCTACACATCGTTGTTGATTGGGGGGACTTATTTTGGCAAAAGTGTTAGTTCCATAGATTTTTTGAAGAATCAGTTTTCTAACGAGAGGAGATAAAAATTTGTAGGTATTAATACTTAACTTAGACAAGGAGACATTGATTGGAAAGTGTACTGATTTTGGCATTAAGTCTTCACAATGAAATACACAATGGGAAGTTCATAAAAGGTTTCCATCAAATGGAAGAGATATCCAGAAGTTTGTCGGCAAATCATAGCTAAGATACATAGATTTTTTTGGAAAGTGGTACTTATTTTAGGTGTCAAACAGCGTATTTTGGCTAATACAGTGTTTTTCCATTTGTCTTCATTTGTTTGATAATTAGCGTTATTTTAAACTTTAATTTTTTAAGGTGTTATATTTATATATTTGTTGCAGTTGTATGGAAGCGGACAATCTTGGTAATATTCTCATTTCTCTAAATAAATAAAACTTGTATCTATGTATCTTGTATCTATCAAATGGCAAACATATATTTTTTAATATGTATAGAATGCTGAGCAAATAGAATAATTGCCATAGTGTATTATGTCAACGTGCTCACAAAAACTATGTAACAATACTGACAAGCCTAACAATAGCCTTTGGAGAAGTATGGCTCAGGCTCATACTATATGGGAGACAGTTTGTGTTTGAGCTCTATACAGTAATATACCTCTTTACCCACCTCGCGCTTTGGTGGTCTTATCCACCTCTTTTGTATCAGCATTTTCAGAAAAAATCACCATTATTGATATTTACACCTGTTAAGTTTTCAATAGACCACCCACTACATACGAGTTAATGCTCGAACCAATAACCGTTCTTGTTCAATTAACGATGTGTCTAAACGTGATGATGGATCGCTACTATTCGAGGATCTAAATGAATGTCTTTATTTCTAATTTTAATAACAACAAGACCGATTTACAAATACAGTGGTATATCTATTACTTTACATCGCTGGCTTTAGCTATTCTATTATAATGACAGATGCTGCCACACAAAGAGTTGCTCTCCACGGTCGATTATCCTGCGAGTCGTGGATGTGGGCGTTATGGCCCCACCGTCGGTATTTCTAACGTATAATAGAAATTAATTCGATCGCCCGCGACAAAAGAGCCTGTTTTTGTTCCGACCGAGAAGGGAGCTCCCATCTCCGAAATGGAAAACTAATTGAGATATCTTCCTGAAACAATAAATGACAATGAGATTTTTGCGGTTGCTGGGATTTATTCGTGAATCTCCCTTTGATGCCGGGTCTGTCCCGAATCGCTTCTACTCAACGGAGCGTGAAAATTTTGCCACAAATCTAAACATTTTTCCTGCCATTTCCCAGTAAAAGACGATACCGAGTCGTTTCCAGCCAGTAGGACGTCGGAATTTAGTCGCACGACAAACACGTGCGTGAAAATCAAAGCGTTTGATCGAACCGGAGATTTTTCCCATCGATTGTAATTAATTCCGGAGCGGCTTCCAGACGAGAGGCCTGCGTTAGCTCGGCTCTTAAGGTTTAATCGATTTCCCGCTAATTTAATCAACCGCCACCTCGTCCGACATCTCCAGATTTGACAATGCCTTCAACCTCTCTTGCGGAAACCGCCCGTTTGTAATTGAATTTGCCTTATGTACCTCCGCGTCTTGTCTAGTTGAATAGTAAGAGCGCAAACAATAATTGGGATACGGGGCAGTTTTCTTTTCTGCCCTTACTGCAACTGTAACTTAACGTATTTAACTTTTAACCTTGTTTTTTACGCGTGTGCGCGTCAGAATCTACTTTTCTCTGTTTTAAAGTCTGGAAGTAATGTTTATAACGTTCCGAGTGGATGCTTTCCGCTCGTTGGAAAGCCGTAAAAGGCTGGCGCGAAAATTTACGTCTCGTGAGGTTTACGTTCGTCGTCAAAGGAATAGTCCTGTTTTATATCAGTAAACGGACTTTTGCTACACGTGTGGCTCACGAGTAAGACCAATAGCGTGCCTTAATTTCGCTAGAATTAAACATTAAGAAAGGCATTCCGGCATTCGAAAGTACTTAATATAGAACGGTCTATAGAACGGGAAATTAGTGAAAGAAGATTAAGGAAAGAAAATTAATTACTATGTTGGTTCGTGCAACCACAGACGCTACAACCTCTTTATAAAACTGTCACGTCCAGTGGGTATTAAGTACCCCTGAACGTTGGGGGTGGGTTAGCTTACACAGAATAAATAAAGGAATTTAAGAAGTACAAGGCCCAAAAGACTAAATTATGATTGGTTATCTTCCATAGTTTTTTGAGCACGATGATGACTTTCAGGACGTGATAAGTTCCTGCTAGGTGGAATTAAGATGACAAAATCGAGAATTATTCCGCCATATTTATAGAGGAAAAGTTGCTGATTCGGTGAATAATCAAATTAACATTACATCATTGATCCATCGAGTGCTGTTATCGCAGTTGTTTGATAATTGCAAGCTCGTATTATCGGGCCTTTTGAAACGCTCGAATAATCTGTGATAATCGTCGCTTTTAGCGACTGAATTTTGGGTGACTTCATTTTGAGTCAATATTGCCGCGTCGCGACAATATGTTATCAGAAAAACTATTTTTTTGATAAATATTTTTGGCTAGTAGTAACTTCTTTAATTAGTTAGTCACCTGACTTCAGAGGCAGTTATTAATTATATCTAAGATAACTAAAACAATTACTGAGCACGTGACAGAGACATGACATGCCCATGAGACGGGCTATAGACTATTAAATGATATTTCTTAAAATTGTGCCTATAGCATTTGGTAAAGTCTTGATTGTGAGGTCATCATGTGTATCCATTGTCACTATTTTAGAGTTTTTTAATTGATGGCTCAAATGCTCAATTCAAATTTCAGTGGGTTTCTGCGTATTCTCTATTTGATCTAAATTCGCAGGCATACGAAAATTTCTGTCCCTTATTCTGTTGTCCTATTAACCCAATTTATAGAGTTTTTTTGTAGATGAAATTTAACAGCAGACGGACCAAAAAACTGTGTTTAAAATGGATCAAAGATGTTAAAAACCCAAAATGTGGACAAATTTGAGCTTTTGTGTTTTTTTTAAAACAGTAAAAATGAGGCTTCAAGCAGTATAAACAGGGGGTAGCGTAAGGGGGTATACTTGCGCCTCCTACTCAGCTCGAGGTTCGAAATCGCGCGATTCGCGCAATGTTCGAGGTCATTTTTCGTACTTTTCTCCAAACATATCTAAAAATCGGAGATAGCCAAATTGTAAGTTTTGATGTCCTCTTTCAAAAACCGTTTGAACAATGAAAATCGGCCCATCTCAGTTAATGCGCCGAATTTTGCAAGATTTCGGTGTATATTGTTAATAACGTAATTGTGCAAATACTATTCATCCGACAGTACCCAACATTTGCATGCTTAAAGCAGACATAATAACCTAGCATCTCTTGCAAAATTAGCGCTTCAGCTTTAAACTCGGCAAAGCTGCGAATTTTTCAAAAAGGGTCTATTTTAACGGGTTTTCCAAGTTTTCTCAGTGAAAACTCCTACGATCACCTTTTAGAAACGCCCATTTTGAAGCCCTTTTAAGTCTCTACAAATCGTCTGTACAACGTATTGCATGTCCGTCAATAATTTTCACGCTATGATGACAAAACGGAAAAACAACCCATTTTTTTTTTTAAATTTTACTGTTAAAAAAACCTCTTTATCATGTTTGATCGACTCTAAAAGAAAAGGTTTTTGGTCCGTCTACTGTTAAATTTTATCTCCCAAAACAGCTTTTTTTGCTCTATAAACTGGGCTAAACACAGTATTTCTTTACGATACTTT
This sequence comes from Cryptocephalus primarius, assembly GCA_963576515.1. NCBI lineage: Eukaryota > Metazoa > Arthropoda > Insecta > Coleoptera > Chrysomelidae > Cryptocephalus > Cryptocephalus primarius. Next base: position 12,188,926 of record OY754942.1, on the reverse strand, counting down.
GTCCAACAGATCCTCATATAATTGGGCTACTGGGCCAGATAGACTGTGAGTAATGGGAATTACACAGCTCTATCGAGTGTTGTAATAAGACCACTAAGGTCATTAAAATTTTACGAGCATTTTGCTTTTTAGATCTTAATAACCACCTTAAGTGGCTATTAAGTGTTTTATCCCTTTCAATTGTGCCTGAAAAGAGAGTCCGTCATATTAAAGAAATTGTACTAAATTACGAAATTGATTTTCATGTAGCAACATTTGTGCTTTCATTTCCGGTATCCTTTTATATTTCATGACATGTCCACAATTAACCCTTTAGAGAAAGTAATTATTTAGAGATTTATTTAAAATAAACCTACACGTTAATGTACCCTCCACCCAGTAATAACTCCACCCTGTTTTCTACCTCGCAGGAAAGTTAAATTTGGGATTATCGTATTTTTCTGGACCATCTGGAAGCGTAATCGATAACCGTGCCAAATTTCCAGTTTCAGTCCATTTGATACAATTTTACCTCCTTTTTTCCACCCCCTGGATGGGTGAAATTCATCAAGTGAAGTTGTAACGGTGCAAAGATTAAAGTTCTGACAAAAATACATTTCACCCTTATTTTCCACTTTCCTTGGGAAAGGGAGATGCGGAAATTGTCAAAGATTTTAGGAAGATTGAAGCGTGCAGTTTCAAGTTTTCAGTGAGTCTAAAAGTGCTTAAACATTACTGGATATATACATATATATTATAACAATTAAGGGAGTACATGAATTACCATAAAATTTGTTTTCTTGTTGATTTGTAACTAACGACTATTAAGCATATTTGTCTTTAGTTGGCTTATTTCAGTTTAATTGATAAAAAATGGGTGGTTGCAGAATACTTTATGCTTGTTATATATCAATTGAGGCAGCCCTATCCTCGAACTATCCGGGAGTATTATGGTTCCCGAGACGTTTTAGAATATTTTAGTGCTGTCGGGATGAATAAAAAGAGATGCGTCATATATTCAAATTGTGTTCGAATGTATCCGGATTTCTTGTCAAAATTCATAACTCATGTATTTGTTTCTCCAGCGGCAAATTTAGTCAAACGGAACAATCTTCGCATCTTCCGTCATTTCTTCCTGTCCTTTGAGCTGTGAATTCCTCCTCTCTCTCCCTTCCTCTCTCCCCTGGATGATCTATTTGCTACATTCCGCAGCATGCCGCCTATTTTAGATATATAGCCCATTATCTACGACTGTTTTACATGCATCACGCTGCAGTGGCCTGGAACTCCGCTCTTCGGTCCGGATTCCGAGCTGGCTTTTCACACGCACCGAGACAATAGGGGGACGCGTCGCCGTTTGATGCGAGGCGCCGAGGCCGAGCCCGGGGGGCTTACCCGCCTCGTTACCGGCGTTATCTTCCATTGTCTGTGCCCCCAGCTCCTGCTGGATCCCGCGCGTCACTCGTCGGATCCGGGGATTTACCGAGCCGCGTTCGTACGAATCTGGGAGCGCCTGGAACGGACGGAAGTCACGGGGCTTCGGTTCAGTACTGGCGGATGCGGTCTAAGGGTGGTGGATACTTGCATCGTTGAATTTTACAGTGTGACGTTTTATGTGGGTCAATTAATTTTCTTCTTCTTGCCTTCTTTACTACTTTACTCGATTATACCACAGATTAATTTATTTAGATACTGATTTATTTCCATTTAATTGTTTTTCGTATATGGACCGCCTTTATATCCTCAGTACTATTTGGCAAATTCCTGTTAAGATTTGCATGAATTTTCTTTACTCTACTGGTTTACGCAGATTGAGTTGTGAACATAAAGATGGTTTACAGCTTTTGGCCTCGTTAAGAAGTGACGAAAATCTTCAGCACTTCACAATCAAGTGGCTGTTTTGCCTGTTATGGTAACCATTATTTCTTTGTCCTGTCGGGGCCTCGTTTGCTTGGAGATTTATAAAATCTCACTTTAGCAGGCAAGATTTTCTCGTACTTGCGTTCTAGGCGCTCTTTTTATATTTTTCTATTTTCTAATTTATTTTTATCAGTGTCGACAATGCTAAAGTCTGTCCTTTCGTCTCTGTTGTTTATTGTGTCTAGTTTTGTGCAACCTTTCACTCTATTATTCAGAAATTTTGTGAGTTCTGCTTTCTTAGAGTCCATATTTCTCTATACTTTTTGGTAGCTCTGAAAATTTGTGTCAGCTTCTCTGTTTATTGAGAAACATTCTTAAATATTTACTCTTGTTAACCCCCCTTGTCAAATTTTGCCCATATCCAATTTTAGATACTTAATTTGTTTGTTGGTTGTCCATTATGAGACTGTTTACTTGACGGTCTTTATAATTTAACTTCATATTGCCAAAATATTCCCAAGCTTCTCTTATATTTTCTGTACAATTTAATCTTTCAATACAATACAACAAAAGCCTTTCAGGTTACTTTTGTTGATCTGGGAGCTTTCCCCAAGCTTTCCTTACATTTTCTAAACAATTCGTCCTTATTTTTCTGAGAACCTGGTTAGTAATGAAGCTTTCAACTAATTGGTTCGTACGTTTCCGTATTGCTGTTTCGCCTTATTTCGAAGGGGACGTGTAATCGATGGCGAACTCTTACGGTCATAAATCGTGCAGGGCTAAGTAAAAAAGGTCTCGACTCGACGGGTTAAATTGCTTGAAAATGCAATTTTCTCCCCGGCGATTCCGTAAAGGTCCCGAAAATATGCTCTAAAAGGTTAATTCAAATTTCTAAACGGACTGCGGGACTTTGCGTACGTAAAACTCGCCATTACCGCGCGTGCATTTCGATGTAAACAAATTGTTTATGCGGTCGATACTTTTTGTCGCCGAAAATTCGCGTCGATTGTAATTAACCTGTCAAAAGTGGATTTCGTGGCATTCACGTGTGCCGCTCGGTAACAAATTCCATTATTGTTTGTCGGCGCACCTGATAAATTTCCAAATAAAATTCTTCGCCGTCGCGCGGTGTCAACGTTGAACCCCGGAATGATTGATTAAAAATTCTACTCTAGAATTTTTGTCGTGGCGGTTCATCGTTGCGCTTGTAACTTTCGTCCTTTGCGGAAAATTCGGTCGTAAATATCGAGTAATAAAACGCTTAGGTCGGCTCCAGGAGTCGCTAAAATACATTTCCTATGAAACGAGGTTGTTTTGCTTAGATGTATGGTGACAAATAGTACCGCGGTACTCGAAGGCGGAGGCGATTCACTTATGCTTGTATGGATGAACAGAACAGCTTCCATAAATCGTTGGATAAGTGCATTTCAGAATTATATTTCGCAAAGGAATACATATTTGTGTATTTTGTCAAAGATAAAATGTGTTTGCCACTATTTATATCCCCTGCATAAGTACTCATGATCGTTTCTAATTTATCCAAGCAACGAGACTTTTTGGAAAGTATGAATGAAATTCTGTGGAGTGAAATTATGATGAAAGAACGGAATGATTTAATATATTTGCAATAGGAAAAATATCGCAGGGTAATTTTCGATAACAAACGAAACTAAATCCACACTTTCGAAAAAGTACTACTATTTACTCATTTTACCATAAATACTTTTCTAAATTAGAGTGGCTAACAAAATGTAGTTAAAAATTTAATACGGTACTCTCCAATTAATCATCATTGTTACGCGAAATACTCGAAGCGTGGTCGCTAGAAGACAACTAGTTCTCGAGGATTTCTTTAAATTAGTCCAAAAATAATTTCTTTGGCCACTTAATATTTCTGTCAAAACTTTTCATGTTCTTCATGTCATGTTCTTCATGGTCTGTGCGATGCTTGAAACATATACTTACCCTGATGTTCAGTACATAATAACCTAATACTCGATAAGAACTTAACACATCCATAATACCAATAATATAACTTTTTAAATTTCGTGGGAATGTTGAAGTAAAATTAAAATTTCTCTAGGCAATAATACCATTTTACTCGATACTTCCCAAGAAATGGCTACTGAGTATTTAATAATTAGTAGTATGCTAAAACCTGTTTGTCTCTTGGTGATGAGTATTGGGTTATTATTTTTATTAATAACTAACATATACCCGGTTTCGCTCATTTCAAAAAGTGAAATTTGAGATTGTGAGATATTTTTGAACCGTCCGGAGGCCCAAAGTATAATCGTACCAAGTTTCTAGTTTCTAGCTGTTTAATAACTATTCCATAAATTTTGCCCCCTTTTCCCCTTTCCCGTTAAGTGAAAGTAAGTATTTTTAAAATTTTGGAACCTTTCTGCACCTTAGAATAATACCGTTAAAAGTAAATTTCACCCCTATTATTCACCTCTTTGAAAAGGGAAATTCTGGATAATCTTGGAACCCATAAGCCCGCGATCAAAGTTTCTTGCTACTCATGTACTCTTAAATAAGAGTCTGACCCTTTTGTACCTCACCGGTAAGGGAAATTTTGTGAAATTTCACCATTTTCAAAAAATTCAGTTATCCATCCACAATGATCATTAACAAATTTCACACTATCTATTATTGTTAGCGTTTTCTAAGCTGGTACTTCGTGCATCGTAAGATTCTGATTATATATGTTCACACTCATAAAGAATTCTTGCTCTTTTTAGTTACATTTAAAACGCTTGTTAATGCGAACAAAACGACACTACTGTTGTTGGTCCTCCAGGAATTACTGCCAATTTAGTGTTGCATTTCTTTAGAGGTTCTCTTGATTACTAGTTAACGCTCCTGACGGTTTTTGTCATTTTCTATCCATAATTTAGTTCCGCTTCGTCCTTCCAACCTTTCTAGTGAACATACACGAAAACGCCAACTGGAAAATTAACTTTCAGGGTCGTTTTTCTCTTATATTACATGGGTTTTAATTTTGTACCCCGAGCGAAACAGGAGAATGTCTCCTAAAGCTTGTTTTTTAGTGGCTAGGAAAAATAATTGGAGTTTCATTCTTATTCGCAATTGTGATAGGGAATAATTATGTTCTCTTCTTTTGTCAGTCATAAACTTTTGGAAGCGCAAACGTATAAATCTTATGGATCGATAAGTTTTCGTTTCTTCGCGAAGAACCAATAAAATAAATCGACTACACCAACTTTCAGCAGATTTAAAGTATTCATGCTCTATTTTCACTAACTTCAGTGGAAATACGATGATACTGTTTTTGGTTGCAGTGAGTTCATAATGACAAATTTCTACCATCACCTTCAAATTCTTATTTAAGCTGAAATTAAATTAGTAAAATCTCTGACGCGATATTGAGATATCCAGATTCAAATCCTGGTCGCAGTCGTAAAATATATTTTCCCAAAAAATTCATTTTCTCGTGGTATGATTCTAAAATTAGCCAATTCCTTTTCGCAAAAGTACATTTATGTTTTGATATTTTATGACAGCCTTTTCACCTTGTATAACTTTAATGTTTTCGAATATTTTTGCTTCTGTAACCGTTCCAATTTCTTTTGCAAATCTAAATACTTGTCATTTAAAATTCGCCTCATATTTCATACATCTTGTAACTACCATCGCACGCTATAATGATGATGGTTATAAAATTAGAGAAACTTACACTTGTCCAATGATCAGTCAACTGTAGAATAAAATATGGAATTCCCAAGTTTCCCCTAACTTACTAGAGTAACTAAAGCTTTGTCATTATTGTTAGTTAGGTAGACCAGTGAATCAGTTGCAATTTTAAAATCTTTTTTAGAATACCATTTTGACAGATATATAATGCTTAGAAGGGTAAGATGCGTGTTACACAGACAAATATGCACAAAGATATTCCAATTAGGTTTTATACCCAGGAAAACACAGCTTTCAATCAGAAATCTAAAGCAATAGAGCGGAAGTTCAGTAGTTTCAAAGATTTTTAGCTCCCTCGTCGCCACCGTCTAACAAATAAAATAATCTTGAATATAAAACGTGCGGTTTCGAATTGAAATTTAATCTCGTGGAGAATACTTCCCGGTTTTTATCGCAGATAAAGTTTTCAATTTTTCTCCGGCCGTTGTGTACTGTTTTCCGCTCCTGGAATAGCTGGCGCTGCAACTCCCCCCCCCCCCACTTTTCCATTGATATCATCGAATCAGAAGTTTACTCGCTACAAGATAAGATCCGGAATAAAACTAAATGCACAGAAAGTCAAGAAACCGAAGTAAATCGCGACGTATCCGACTACGAGTCCGGACTTGAAATCGAGCCAAAGCTACGGGATACAATGTCTTTCCTCTCCCTATCTCTATGTTGGATTTCTGAGGGAGGAGGTTTAGCGAGACTGACGTGTTCTTATTCTTTTCCCGTCGCCGATACGGGGGCAGCGACTAGGGAGATGGCTTATTTAACTGCGCCTTTTTAACTCATAAATTGAAAAGATTTTCCGGGAACTTTCGCCATAAATTACTGCAACGAACTTGGTTCCGTTTTGAGGGCATTTTGCCCGCCCGTAAAAATTCAATTTGCTCTACCTGTCGTATTTAATTATCAACAGTGTAAATAATAAAAAATCTTTTCTACTTCTACTGCTGAATGTGTTTTCAGTCAATTGGCCATAATATTTTGGTGTTATTTTAATTCATGCGGTCTACTAAAACGCATTAGTTGCGCAACGGCTCTAACAGAATTGGTGTTGTTCGAGTTATTACTACAATCGAGTTATTAATCCTACTTCAGGTCAATAATGCGAAAATATATCAGTAGAAAACCTTACTGAGCAATATTAATGATACAGATTGGTTAATGAATGATTAATTCTGAACTTGCTACCGGCACTTTGGAATAAGTAAATTCCTTGGAAATGTTTTGTGTGTATTGATTTCGTATTACCGTATTTATTTCGTTCTTACATTTAAATTGTTGGTATCACGCCTTTTGTTTGAAAAATCATTGTATCCCATTGGGCTATGAATTTAGAACGTGTTTACTGTAATCCACGTACAACGCAAACATAATTATACGTATTTCACGGCTTGTTTAATATTGACTTGTTCATACATACGTGCGGGCCCTATTTTTCTGCAACGTAATCCGCACATGTTAATACCGAAATTCAATACTTCCTCGTTGCCCGTAAAAAGACCGTTAAAACGGACGGTATTTTCTCTCGGCCATGAGTGGGCGTTTAAAAGGAGCCCTAAACGCATATTTATGAATATATTTACATATCTTTATGGCTCCATCTAGCCACTTATCCAGGCAGTGATATCACGCCGGTACATCAACTTTATTATAGAATTTATTAGATAGCGCGGCGGAGCCGTAGCGCCCCAATAACTCGAGATGAGAAGCGGGGGATCACAGATAAACGTCGGAATTACGTGTAAAACAATCACGCCAGGACGTTATGTCATTTCGATGACTTAGGGTGAAAGTGAGATGATGAAGTAGAAACACTGGATCAAACCAGGTGTTTTGTAGGTGGAATATTTCATAAAGCAGCAACATATTTTATTGATGATGTAATCTTCTCACCGTTAAGTGTCGGATATATATTTCAGTTTAATATTCCCTAATTTCGTGAATTACCGTTCTTAATCTTACAACATTACATCCCCCTTCGTTCTTGATATCTTTGATCTTTGAATGTTTCCCAGCTTCGTACAATATGAGTTCCTCTATTACTGTCTTTATTGGTTTCATTTTCAGTTGTTTTGCTAATACTTCATTTCTTACTGTGTTGAATCATGTGATTTCTTCAATTTTTCTAAGTACCATCTACATAGCGGAAACTGTACTCGCGTTTCTGTGGCTAATCGTTTACATACCATTATAGACTAATGAATTCTAAGAAACTCACGGAAAATTCTTCAGGGAAAAATCCCTCGAGAGAGACGTCGATTTCCACTAAAGGATAATCGTGCGTTCGCAATGAAAAGGTATTTACCGATGATATCTGCCTGAGGCATTTAATAGCAGCGAGCATGTAATACCTCGATGGAATTTTTTCGCACTGATTGTTCAAGTAGCTCAATGAAAAATTCCTGTAATACCTTCTGGTCGCATTATGACGATACATTTCGAAAGAGCCTGCACAACGTGTAAATGAAATACTAAACTATCCAAGTAGATTGAGCTGGGTATAAAAGTTATAATTAGTTGATTGACGTTAGGGTTTTCAGTGTTTCAGCTAATCCTTGCTTTTCATCGAAGGACCTTCAACGTGTTAATCCAATTTTCACTTAAAAAAAAATTGTGCAGTGAATCTTGTGTTACCTATTCTCAAGCAATCATAAACCGCTAAGATATCTTTGTGTGCGCTCACGCTTTCATAAGTTGTTCTATTTTGTTAATTATCTTATTTTTAGGAAATTGGAAATAGGAAATCACGAAAGCCACTACAAAATGTTAACAACCCTTCCATTTTTCCGTTAGGTTCCTGGTTGCAAAAAGCAAAACGCTATAAATGCTACATTTTTTACGCTTATTTTGTACTCATTAGTTTTCTTAAATTTTACTTAGTTTTACGAGTTCCTAATTTATACAGTCAAGGTCTGTAAAAAAGTTCCCTATACATATACATAACGGCAAGTCACGTGTATTACATGAAACTGAATTTCATCAAAGGGAGCATATAGAGAATAACTGAGTTGGTAATTCGTTTTAACTGTCTATCTTACACGCAATCAAGACAATGTAATTAGTATAATAATTATGTAACATACTTATTTGAAACTATTTAAAAAAGATGGGGTTTCGTATAAAAATTATGACAAAGTTGATACTAAGACAAAATAATTTTTCTCTCCCCAGGTAGTCATTTGAATGATATATGCATTTCGAAATATGATTTAGAAAGCAAAAAGTTTGAAGGACACACTATGTTTTAATTTGGCTTTGTGACTGCGCACAATTCACACCGTCACATTAGATTTGCTAAGATTTTTTAAGGGCGTAATTAATAATTATCCGCATTACAAGATAATGTAAAGCGTTTTGGATTAGTTCAAGTGCTCCTTTCCTATCAACGTTAAAATCGTAGTCAAACCTCCCCTGAAAGAACTTTTCTCTCATCTGTACACCCTTGAATATCTTTTTTGATCTATCTGCTTGAAAATTATCTTTACGCTTCTAATTAATAATAGGCTGTGTTTTTCCCCAAAAAGTTTCACCATTTTTTTAGTAACTTTTTAATGGCTCTCGGAGGTTGTTTTTTGCGTAAAATAATGAAGTCGATAAATGTTTCCTCGATCGATCGGCCCGAGGAAAACAATTAAATTTTACGAGACAGCAAACGGTTTTTCATCCTTTGTCAGAATGCGACGATTCCCAAAATTAAGGAAAGAGATAGAACCAATCGACGGAATGGGATCGCGATTTATTACTTTATCCAATCTCGGATGTTTATCATTCCTCCTTTCTTCTCGCCCGGAAAGCAATCGTGGTTCCACAAACATTATTCCATGCTGAAAGTTCATTAATTTAGGGGCGCGTTTTCAGATCCTGCTCGCAGATACGGCGTACGTTAAAATTTAAGGTCTAGTACACACGTCCGCTCTCACCCTATTGGGACCAATAATACGTGAATTATTTATAAAAAACACCCCATCAGCATATATAATAATTCAGCGGGAGAGATTGGATCTTAACTCGTGCTGAATTAAAAATGGTTTATGTGTTTGTATGATGGATCTTAAGAAAACCGATAGTAATACACGTTTTGTTTTTCATGCTTCTCCCCAGGACTAAAATGTAAGTATGTGATCGGTAATTTAGATAATAGAAGCATGACTGGGCGCTTATCGAAATTAAAACGCTCTAATGTTATATTTTTACTTGCATGTGTTTTGTGTATTTACATTCCTATGACAAAAATAATTAATCAAATACGGCTATGGTAATTAAAAATACCCCAAGGAGATCAGTCACCAAGGTCAATTTTAAAATATGCTGAAAACTTGTAAAGTAATTTATTTTTTCAATTTGAACATGCAACCTATGCCTTCGCCGTTAATAAAATGGCACAACGTTTTTGCCAAGTTATTCAATACAACTTTGGAACAATGTCAAATGCAAGACCATATCCATATTCCTCCGGAATACAAACTTTGTAGATATACGAAGACAAATATAAATGCAAATCAAAGGCAATGTATTTTCATCATTCAAAGCGCTTCTAACGATAAAAGCGAATTGGAAACAATCAAATAACTTTTAATTATTCCTCAACGAGTCCTTTTAGCTCGACCATTCTTGGTTTATCACTGGGTTAAGGGTCGATCGATACATAAAGGGAAAGGCAATTTAGAATTTAAAATAGCCCTCGTTCCCTTCATGGAAGATCGGCCATAGCACGTGCAGGAAGTCCAGGTAGCTGTAACGTTTACGATAAACTGGATTGTAGGAAGTGTGCTACCGCCTGATGCCGGCTTTATGAATATAATAATCGTCGGAATAAATTTTGTTAAGGGCATTATAAGGGGATTACTTTGTTGAGTAATCGGCTTGGCGAGACTCGTTGGGATTATTATTTGTTGGGCGAAACTATGGTTTGTGCTCGTGTGGATACAAATACGTATTGCATACCCTAGCGACTGCAGCAACTCCGATAAGTTTAACAAAAATTAAATGTGTTATTAATATTTATAAAAAACAATACGTCATAATATTGTTGTTTACATACAAGAAGGTGCGTTTAAAATCTTTTGAGTGGAGAATCGTTTTCAGGGCTTAATTACCTCACATTTGTTGTATTGTTGGATTTGATAAACTCGCCAATTTTAAGTGGTATTCGAATTAGATTTTACTTGTTGTTAACTGCAGTTTTTTCCCTGAAAGCACTGTATATTTCAGTATTTTTAGTTCGTTTTCATCTGTGATAACTTTCAAAACTTGGATGAAAACTGTAGCTTATGGTGAAAAATATGAGTTAATAGCAAGAAGTTGCAGGTTATCTATTTACTTCCATTAAACTTTTTTAATAAACGATAAAAGCTCGCCCCTGAGAAAATATGCTTTTTTCTTTTGGATTCTAGAGCGCTTTCAGGAAGCAAAAAGATTTATGCGCCTAATTCCATTAATATTTTTTTTCTCCTCTCCCTCTTAATGGCGTTAAAAATAACATTTTTTAATGTTACCCATGAATGAGTAAAATAAATTCGTTTGACGACTTTGAAAGTTTATAATTACTACTCGACGCTCATTTTCCCTGGTGCGATTAAATATTGCAAATTCGATCTGGAGGAAAAGATGGAGTTTCATAAATTAAAGCAAACAGTAAATTAGAATTTTTCCGTTTAAGTTTAACGGAGTTTTAATTCCATAGCAACTGTTGTGGCAAGTTTAATTGGGAACGAAATAGTCAATTGAATCAGAAATATACAGATTCTTACAGATTTGAAGTTAGCCACATCCCCAAATTGTAGTATTTGGTTTCAAACTCAAGACAACTAAGACAGAAAGCAATACAGTCGAATAAGCTGAGAAACCAAGAAGGATAATGAAGGCAAAAAATGATGCGTTGGAGAGGAAATGTGAAGAGATTGATCAGCATAATGGGTGGTACAACAACAAGAGAGTCATGGAAACTATTAAAAAGCCTTAGGTCAAATGAGAAGCTGGGTTTTTCAATTCAACTTCTAAGTTGTGAACAGTGGAAACATCATTACTCGCAGTTGATGAAAAAGATCGACCGTGGTTGGATAAGGGTTGTAACACACCAACAACAGACAGTATGGGCATGCTGCTCTACTCAGGAGAATGAAAATACTCTCAGACCGCTTAAATATGATCATGGAGCAGTTTACATCGAGCCCTTAAGAATGGCGCCAACTTATTGCTGGAGCTCTTAGCAGAACTATACAACCGATGTTTAGACGTCTGAGAACAGAGTGGTTTTAGGACCATTATTTGAGCTCTGGCCAGCTATGGATAATCAAGGTGCAAAGTTGTACTTAATTAAAGGTGTCAGAAATCTATACAGCCATAACCAGGTCAAACAAACCTAGGAAAATGTTTGTCAGAAGAGTTCCAAGTTAACAAGGGTGTCCGACAAGGATGTTTCATCGGATCCACTCTCTTTAAAATGTACCTCAACGGAACGTTGGAAATGTGGCGAAAGAAATGTGGGAAAATGTTTATCCACATACTTTATTCTGTAAATTTTTCAGACGACTCGGTTGTTTTTGCTGAAGACAGAGATGACGCCTAGTATATGCTACGAAAACAGTATGAAGAATATTTTAAGTGAGCCAGCTCAAAGGAAATTGAAAATAGAATTACAAAAAGTAGAACAGCCATATGACAATTACATCTACTTATGTGGAGCTAAAATATACCGAGGAATGCCAAGTGCCCATACATAAAAGTGCCAGTGAACTGCCAATTAGAAAAATGCTGTTCATGCATTTGTCCCAGGTGCCATGCACATTTTTAGTTGAACTTTATAAGCTTTAAACTAAAAACTTTATGTTTCAAAGGGGATTTTTGCCTGTGTAACAGTGTCTCCAAAGGTATGACTATTAAAACTTGTGGTGCATTTCATATGAAATAGTTATCTAGATTTTAAAATCAGCAACTATCTTCATAAGGAGATGAATGTCGAATACGTCAAAAGATACAGAATGAAATATTGCTCAAGTAAAATTTTCCAAAAATATGGGAATTGCTTTTGTTGCAAAATTATTTACCATGCCTATTTCATATATCGTCGTGCTTTTCGAAAAGAAATTGACCCTTGCTCATGAACATTTGGTGAGGCCTATAAGTCTGTCTAACTACTCAAATATTTGTCTTGCAGATTTAACTCGTATAATCTTTCATAGCTACTTGTATTAATTTTGGATGGAGCTTATCATTGCGTTTTCCGATACTATGATCTCACCCTCATCCCCTTTTCTCATTTCCAGACACTGACAATCAGCGCGTGATCATCCATGTGAGGGACGTGAACGACGAGCCGCCCTACTTCATAAACCGACCCCTGCCCATGCAGGCGGTGGTGCAGCTGAACGCGCCCCCCAACACGCCCGTCTTCACGCTCCAGGCCCGCGACCCCGACACCGATCACAACATCCACTACTTCATAGTGAGGGACAGGACCGGCGGCAGGTTCGAGGTCGACGAGAGATCGGGAGTGGTCAGGACGAGGGGCACGGACCTGTTCCAGCTCGACATGGAGTACGTGCTCTACGTCAAGGCGGAGGACCAGAACGGCAGGGTCGACGACAGGAGGTTCCAGAGCACGCCCGAGGAGAGGCTGTCGATCGTAGGCGGTAAGAGGGCGCCGCAGTTCTACATGCCGAGCTACGAGGCCGAGATACCGGAGAATCAGAAGAAGGACTCCGAGTAAGTTTAAGATCTCTTGTTTATTAACTTTCCTTAGAGAGTCGTTTCGACCCTTCAGCTCTTGTACCTCTAGAGTATTTTTGTTTTATGAACATTTTCATTTCGTTCTATCCCTTGAAACGTTTTCCTGCCTAGATCTATTTCGTTCATTATTATTCCACGCAGTCTTCATTTTTTCTTTGCAATCCACTCTTCTCACTTCGCCAACAATCTTTCCTTCGTGTGTCCACCTTTACTATGGCCTCTACGCTCTTCTCCCCACTGTCGGCCTCTATTGTAATAAGGTTCTCGACTATATTTCATTAATTTTGCTCATAATATACCTATCCCAGCCCATAGGACTTCACAAGATCGAAACGATACCAAGAGTACCGGCTTGCTCTTGTCGAGACCAAATTTTTCCATTCATACATTGGTATCGGTGAGAGTAAAAAAACTGCCCTCGTTGCGATTGGAAGTACTCTCTTTCTCATTTTTGTTTTCTTACAAGTGAACAAATCATGGTATAGGCGTCCGAACTGTAAGAAAAGGTTACAACGGACAGGCTTTTCTGCTTATTAGCTTCGTATTTTCTTCAGGTTGGTATAACCCATATTGAGGTAAACGATGATAACATGGAGACAATAACACCAAAAGGGCCGTGAACAGTAGGCAGCAATCAAATTTGCGCCTACAAAAGGAAAGACTTGTTCTTGGGAAGGGACAATAAATGGTGTTAATAGAGTAAGAAGTGATACAACTGTCATAATCATCATGTCAGGAAGTAAATTTGTATATATCTAAAGTCTCAAGCTTCAAGCTAGTTTCAAAATTAAACAAATTTAAAGTTAATAGAGAAATGCCAAAATTTAAGTGGAACAAAAGTAGTGTAATTTTTTATAATAATTAATTTTAAAAAGTATATAAATGTTAGGTTAAAATCCGTAGCAATCCCGGGCTTTAGAAATGCGGCTGATGAATTAAATTGAAAATTCGTCTCATTGAATTTTTTTAAAGTCCTTGTTAAATTCGAAAGACTAATGATCACTTATCTTTTTCGACTTATTCACCATTCCTCTCCACTTCGTCCCTTGTTAAGCCACCATTTTCCATTGGTCAATGCCCAACTTTCTAAGGGCTTCTGTCTGGTTTGCTTAGCAGTCTGTCTTACTGCTCTTGTCACAAGTTCTGCTATTTGATTGTATTACCTTTTATGTATCCAGTAAGATTACCTTCACCATAAAGTTGTTGCGGCGCATTCGCCATTCTTCATACACTAAATTAGGAATTAGAATCTTATTTTCTCTACCGAAGTCTGTAACAAAATTTTCGATAATGTATATTTCATGATAAAATTGGGTATTTTTAATTTTCCCAATTCACTGGAGCACCATGTACCAAGAACCTTCATGGTTTTTCTCTTATCCGTTTATTCCTCTTATGGTACATTAGAGACATTCTCAGGTATTTGCGCCCTATTGATTCATATTTAATTCACTTATCGCGGCTGTGTAAGAACTCATGTTTCAGCTCCATATGTGATTACTGCCAGGATGCAGTGGTTATAGAGACGTGTTATCAGTCTGAGAGGTATTTTCATTGCCGTTTTCGTGTGCTTCTGTGTGCTTGCGTGTGGTTGGGTTTGTTTGCTTGTCTTTGCGTGTGAATTATATCACTTATCGTTATCTACCCTAAAGCTGCTCATGTGAACTTAAGTGTGGCTCAGATAACGTCTTAATTTGTCTCTTTTAGCTTCTGTTTTTGACTTCAAATACACTTCGTCTGTTCTTTCAAGCTCAGTGCTGATATTCCCTATGTCATCTATTTGATTTATGATGTATATTTTGATGTAGCATATTTTCTAGTATACATTTTTTTAATAACAATTTTTGCAAACGTTAAGGGGGATTGTATAGCACAAAATATGTACAAAAGAGTTCTTGAACATGTGGCCCAAAACGCTTAGTTTTTGAAATATAGTGTTGAATTGTTGGAAAAATGATCAACTGCTTCATTGGCTTTAACACTATTTTCTAAAACATACCGAACAGACACGTAGACTTTCTTCAATAGTTCAGACATAGATATTTTCTTGGGCAATTCCAGCATGGTATGTTCAATGATGGTATGTTATGTACGTACTTAAGATGTGTACTAAGCCCACATTTCTAACTAAAAGACTGAAAGTGTCGTGGTAGAATAAGGCGGAAAATTACCAATTCACATTAGCTACAAATAAAATAAGTTGTCCCTTTTCCATCTCGTTAAATATACTAAAAAAAAAAAAAAATCACCGTGGTTTATAAAACTGTAACTGGTTCTTGTTTTGATAAAATCAAAATACTATAATCTATTGCCTGGGTAGTGTATTTTTAAAAATTTAGAAGATTTGTCGCAAATATTCATGAGATGATTTTGAAAATAGCAAAAAGTAACTTAACTGTTGTAGTACTTTTTCGACAGCACAAAAATTTTCAGCAGTGCCTTAAAGTGTCAATCTTAATTTTGTAGAAAACAGCTGTTCTGTTTCGAAACAGCTGTCCTGTTTCGAAATGAAACAGGAGTGCAGGTATTTTATGACAAAATCTTCGTTTTATTATAATTTTTTAAATTTATTAAAATTTTTTCTCAAAAACTAAGCGTTTTCAGGCACATGTTCGCGAAGTATTTTCTACATATTTTGGTAATGAATGTTTAAAGTTTGTGACACTTGTATTTTAACACCATGTATCATGGTTGTTAGTACCTTTTTGTCATTTGTCAAAACAACCGCAAATATGACATAGGACTGTTGACATAGAACATTTTGTAGTACTGTCGTGGGTAACTTTGGAGATATGTTGCCTCCTTGTATGACGTACTTTTACTTTGTTTTCTCATAGTCGTATTTGTACGACTATATGGCTCTGTCTATGGCTGGCTGTCATATATTTGTAAGCTGGCTGTGTTATATATTTGTTGTACGGTGTCAACTCTTCCGTTCGATTAAACTTGTACCATGGGTCATATTGCAACAACACCAAATGTTTGTGATAAGTCCAGAAACGCGAAAGGAAATTCCAGGTTTTTATTCTACAGTTATTTTTAAGAACAGTTTTAAGATTTTCACTTCCTTTGACATTGCTCGACTTCATCATAGGACTGAACATCAGTTGCGACGATTCTAGTGGAATTTGACAAGTCTCGTATATGTTGTGTAAAAATTGGAGACTTTCATCCTTTAAAAGCTGTATGAGTTCAGTGCGAATTCCTTTTGGTCCATTAGCTTGCCCTCATGATTCTCGTAAGACCTTGTTTTACAATACGTAAGCGGCTAATTACAAAATGCACTAATTGAATTCTATTATCTGTAAATCTGTAATAAAATTCTGAATCTTTCAACCAAGGTGCAATAAGTCATTGGTGACATGTTAGATTTTTGTGAAGTCCGCTTTGGTAAAAAATCTGATTTCGTCACGTCCGCTATATTACCAGCGTTCGCTGAGAATTTTCTAAATTCCTAAATTTCTAAAGCCCTGACGTTTCCCTCGATAACGTATCTGCAATGTGGTAACACTGCCCCAATTTATAAATTAACTGTCCCCGTACAGAACGAAACGGACCTGGCGGGAAATTGCCCGGGCTCTAAATTCTCGCCGCTCGAATCAGCCTCCCCCCATATCTTTTGCCGCATTCCGCGTCCCAGGAAGTATTCCGTGTTTCCGTGCACAACCGGAATATGTTATTGCGCTAAGGGACTATTAGTTTTGTTTACACCAGGCAACGAGATTAACGCAAAGTTGTAATTAGCTGCCAGGAACACGAACAATACGTACATGATGCACTTCCAGTCAGGGGAAATTCTCCCGGAATATTACACATCAATTCGGATGCTCCTTCGGGATGAACTTAGATAATTGATTATGAGGAATTAAAATCGAAAGTTCTCGCACCATATGCCGAGTTTAGAATGTAACAAATGGGTATGGCTATTCGGGAGCGTAAGCCTGAAATCCTTCCTGTAGACTTCCACGGGGAATAATTACAGGAAAAATTAGATTTACCTCAATAAGAGCATTTCGTTGTATTCTCTAATCGTCAGTAAATAGTATGAACACTGAGAAAGCCGCAGCTTAATTACTAGAACACGAATTAATTGAAGATTAGTAAACATAATACCAACAAGGTTATCAACTAAAATTTCGCTAACTGGAGTGTTTTGTAGCACGGCTTTGTAGCTGTCTAATAAAATGAGATAATAACAATTTTAGCCAGATTTATCATTACGCGACTAACGCTACTATTGAATATAAGTCAAGATAATAACAGTGTTCTCCTGTTTCCTTATTATCTTTTTTAAAAATTTACGACTTCTCCTTTAAGCACTTTGACGTCCATATTTAATTCTTTTCTCATTTTTCAGCATTATATCCGTGAAGGCAAAGTCCTTCGCCGACCGAGAGATCCGGTATACACTCAAAGCTCAGGGGCAAGGAGCCGGCACTTTTAATATCGGCCCCACCTCGGGAATAGTTAAGTTAGCAAAGGAATTGGATTTCGAGGATTTACGACAACCTCACGTGTATTCTTTGGTGGTCACAGCGACCGAGGATTCTGGCGGATTCTCGACGTCAGTCGAAGTAAGTAAATTGGTCATTCGCCAGTGTTGGCTTTTTAATTTTCAAGTGAGAGTAATTACGTTTAGAGTGAGGGTGTTTGATTAGAATTAGTAGATTGATGGTTATATTTGCTTGAACGATTATTTGACGATATTTTTAAGTAATTTATTCAAGCGGAAGAATATCCTAAAGGCGTTCGTTAATAATAAGCAGTAATATATTTAATTTCTCATGGGTGCATTAAATCGTATTTAGATTATATTGAGGTTATGTAAGTAAAAGGCAGGTTTTAGAATTTTGCAGCAAAGTCATCAAAATTAAAAGTCATGCACAACCAACGTATAAGAATGTTTATGCTTGTACTTGCCTTTAAATCGAAGGACATGCGTGTTTATTCATGTTAGCTGTTCATTAAATAACCATTAATATCTAACATACCTTTTTGCAGTAGTTGTGTTAAAGGATGTCAGAAGTCGTATGTAATGGAGGAACAGCTTAGTAAAGTGATGTGATGGTGAATGCGCTACTCAAAGTTTTGTGCTAATGGTCCTTTCGCCAGTTTGTCGTTTAATTACATGCCTTTTCTGTCATTCGTGTAGGATATTGTGCGTGTTTAATGGGCACTTTACAATTGTTTGCTACACAGAGGTGTATGATGTAATGTGTTGGAGGTTATAGGTGTAGAGGACATGTGGTCTAAATAATAATTGACAAAATACTAGAGGGAAATTTGTCGTTATTCTTCTGCAGTGCTACAGTTTTTGATAATTCCAAATTAGCAATTCAATATAATTAACTGTTTCTTAGTAATGAGGGACCATTAACCATGTAATTATTCTAAATCAATAGTTGTAAAAATTTTACAACTAGATTATTTTAGTGATGACAATCTATTTACCAACTGCTTTATTGCTTCAGTGCTTTTCAAAACTAAATGCATGTCATCACTGGCATCCAAAGGCTTCGATTTTTATTGTTAATAATGAAAAGAATCACTACTATGTGGTTGAAAGTAATGTTAACGTAATACAATTTTCCGTGTCTAAGAGTAGGAAATTTCGGCCTCAGAATTTCTTCAAGTGTCTTGTTTCAAATGTACTCTTGTAGTTACTGTCGTCTCGCATTTCGATTAACTCTCCTGGAATTTCATCAGGCACCTGAGAAATGTTATCCATGGAAGGATTGCGGGTTAATTTCTATATACCTTTGTCCTCGTAATTAGGAAAACGGTGATTGAATTCACTTTTAGAGTTTTGCAAATGAAAATGCCTCGCACCTATTGCAAGTGTCTATTTATAACTTTAGTCGACGCATGTAAACCTTTAATTGTTTTGAATTTCTACCAACTTTTTTGGAAAACTCCATTTAACTTCCTTATATGACGAATATTTCAGAATTTTTTACTGTTTAGAATTTAGTAATTTAATTAATCATATGATATTCATATGATACTTATTCATACTCTGCGAAACTCACTACTCTTTGATACTAATTCATTCTTATAGAAACAGTGGTTCAAAATAAAGCGCTTCACTGTACAATATGTACATACCGTACAGTTGTTACTTAGGTTACTTTTGTTAGGTTTACACATAACGTTTAATGGGATATTGTACAAACCTAATGTAAATCCAATGAATAATATATCAGAAAAACGACTTTACAACCTATTCTAAACTAAAATTGTTTTTGTTCACAAGTTGTTTGTACCAGAGCTAAACACAAGTATGATGCTCTTCGCAATGTAAAACCTGCTAGTCAAATGAAGAACTTTATACATATTTGAGCAGCTGAAATTTTTTACTTGTTGTTTTACCTTACTCGATTCTAACTTTCCTCCTTCTGTTTTAGTTAACTATAAGAGTAACGGACGTGAACGACAACGCCCCCAAGTTCGAATTGCCGGACTATCAAGCCCACAACATCGACGAGGACATCCCGCCCGGGACAAGCATCCTCAAAGTAAAAGCAATGGACGCCGATAGTGGCACCAACGCGGAAATAGAGTATTTCGTATCCGACGATCACTTCAGCGTCGATCCGAGCGGGATCATATCTAACAATAAGCAACTAGACGCCGATAACAACAACGCCTACTACGAATTCGTGGTCACAGCTAAGGACAAAGGTGAGCCCGCCAAGACCGGCACGGCCACGGTCCGCGTTTACACCAAGAACAAGAACGACGAGGAACCGAAATTCTCCCAACAAGTATACACGCCCAACGTGGACGAAAACGCGGGTCCAAACACTTTGGTGACGACGGTGGTAGCTTCTGATAAAGACGGGGATAACGTCCGTTTCGGTTTCGTCGGCGGCGGCACGAGCTCAGGGCAATTTGTCATAGAGGAGATCACCGGTGTAATCCGTTTGCATAGTAAAGCCATATCGTTGGACCGCGACAAGTACGAACTGAACGTGACAGCCATGGACGACGGAGCTTGCTGCGTGAACGGCGACACGACTATCCACACCAGCACCGCCGTCGTCGTTGTCTTCATTACCGACGTGAACGATAACAAACCGATCTTCAAAGATTGTGGCACTTATTACCCGAAAGTCGAAGAAGGTGCCCCGAACGGTTCCCCAGTAATAAAAGTACATGCCACCGATGAAGATAAAGGAGTGAACGGCCAAGTGAAGTACTCTATTGTACAACAGCCCAACCAGAAAGGCACCAAATTTACCGTCGATGAGGAAACAGGTGAAGTCTCTACTAACAAGGTGTTCGATAGGGAAGGTGATGATGGGAAGTTCGTTTCTGTTACCGTGAAGGCAACTGATCAAGGGGAACCTTCTTTGGAAGGGGTTTGCTCGTTCACAGTTGAGATAACCGATGTGAACGATAATCCTCCCTTATTTGATAGACAGGTGAGTGCAACCGTTAAATTTGGGCATACAGATTTTAGGCGTCTGTCGTTTTATGTAAGATATAAAATCAATTTTTTAGGTTTATTGTCAAAGAAAAAGTTAATTTTTGCGATAGTGAATATAATATCTAATATTTTTGTTCTATGAAAGGCTTTAAATTATTTTCGGTTTATATTTACGTTCGTTTTATTTGATGATTAGGTATCTACTTATTAATTATATTATGCTAATATTATAATACATTCAAAGCGTGTTATAATAACGTGTGTCCTTATCGAGCTATCTTAAATACGTGCAGTTTGCTCTTACATTATAATACGGTGAAAATAAATAGATGTTCAATGTCTAGTTTCAATGTTCAATTTGACTATGAAAGTAATATTCATGCATTGTCTCCAAAAGTAAATGAAATGCGAAGTGTTATTTTCACTTCTCCGTTTAGAATATTTTTAAAAAATAATTGACAAGTAAAGCTTGAATTTTCCCAAGAAGTATTTTAAAATGTCTACAGTTGATAAGGTAACTTAGTTACTTGATATACTAACTTAATATAATAACATTTAAGTAACTTAATCTGATGGGAGAAATCCATAAGAAACAATACAGTACAAAAACAATGCTGTAACTACATTCTTTGCATTTTAACATTATTTCTGTGCCTAATTGAATATTTTTTTATTAAGAAATATGTGGAAAACGTGAAACAAGACGCTAGTATAGGAACGAACATCCTGAGGGTCTCAGCGTCCGACGAAGACGCCGACAACAACGGCGCCATAGTGTACACCCTCAACGCCGGCTCGAATGCTGCAGACCTGGAATATTTCGAAATCCAGCCGGAGTCTGGCTGGATAGTACTGAAGAAACCGCTCGACGTAAGTACTCTCAGCCAAATCCACCGCGGTACGCGTTAGGTTTAATGTAATTTAACAATAACTTGAGTGTGAATGAGTGGGAGAGAATGTTATGGCGTTTCAGCGTTTATATCAGCTAAATTGGGCCAGGTCCTCGAAGATACACGACTAGGTACGACTGGACAATAGCTGCTTCTTTCTTCATCATTTTTCAGCGCACCTTCTTTTCAGTTGCTAATAATGGTCGATCTTTATCCTGATCGGCTGCACTAATCTGTAAACTTTTATTCAATGAGTTTGTTTATACGGCACACCTTGCATAAACATGTTTTACCAGTACTTTACTGTACTTTGATTTCAGTTTATTTTTCTTACTGTTTACACGAGGATCGGACGGCAGATTCGGATTTTTTTGGGGTTTTCGCGAAAATCGGCGAGCTTTCCTCCCTTTACCACCAACAAAATTGAATCAGTGTTTTACCAATTATGGATTACAATGACTCGTTGCTTCCTCTTGAATAAGATGAGAGATTTTTCAAAGCATGGATCATATTGTTACAGCTGTAGATGAACTTCCGGTAGTCTGGGTAACATTTACTGTTCCTGTTTATTTAAGAGTTTGGTTAAGATTTTAGTTTCGCTTCAGATGGATTCAGAATGTCTTTCAGATGTTGTGCTCACTGTTTACTGAAAATGGGGTCGAGTTTGGTGGCGGATATCAGGGGAAATAATGTCTGGGGTTTTCGCAATCCGAATCTGTCATCGCGTCCCCGCACATACTCAGTTTTCCTTTTTTGGAGTAGCAAGGAGAGCTGTGATGTTTTTTTTGAAGCCAGAGGTGCTACTTCATCGAGTTTTTGGCCGCCAGCCGGAGAGATTTTTTCTCACATGGTGTTTTTGTTATTTTTTGATGATTCCTCGCGTGATGTACTTTTTGATGAATATTTTTTGAGCCTGTGATGTGATTTTTGAGTGATTTTTTTGCAGGTGGATTATTTACTTAACCGACTATTTGATCTGTTAAAGATATTTTGGTCAGAAGTGTCGCAGGAGGGCCGATTTTTGAAACCCGGGGGGCGACGTGAACTCTTGCGGCACTTCAAGACATTGTGACATTTTTAACCTGTGTATGGGGCGGCGTACCTACTAAAGTACTAACCTAAACGTCCATCGGTTTTTGAGGGTCGTTTACCAAGACTTTTTGCACATCCTTGCTCCCGCCCAGACCTCACGTGTTTTATTTTTTGAAACTTTTTTTGCATGACATTGCCTGCTTAAGAAGTTTTCTTTCTTATATGGTTATAACGTTATCAACTGTCAGATGGTCCACAAAATATGTTACATACCTTATGAGGCTTTATAATCTTTGAGTTTCATTGATCAAATATCACAGATAAAATCGTCTAATCCGTTTACCTTCCAGTGTAAGTATCTGCTTAATTGTACTAAATTAATCGTAAGGTCTTAATTAGGTGACTTTAAATTTAAATTGGTGATCGTTTTCTAGATTGCAACTCATTACTTAACAGTCGCAACAGTGATCGTTGCGGTGGTCCACTGACAGAACCGTATTTTTTAGTTTGTTTCATTTTGTTTAATTGCACATTTTTCTGTTCTTCACGAAAACCACCGACATTGGAAACAGGGATGCTATCCAGTAAGTAAATTCGGTACAAAAGTACGGCGAGTACCTTATGCCATTACATGCTGTAGAATCAGCCCCTGAACCTGTAGCCGGTGTCAACAACGTATTTTTTCCGAACGACTCATTCGTGTAATTTTGTTGTCACCAATTGAATATTTTAGACTGTGTTTTGGCGAAATTGTTTTCTGACGCAAACGCACCGAGTTTTCTTTTTTTGTAAATACATATTCTCATAGCGTTTATTTAGCCAAACACATACGTTAACTCCCTTTTTTGTATATACAATTCTCTCTATATACATATAGTGTTTAACTCCCTGAAGCTAGTTCTCTATCATATACGCTATATAGTAGATTATTTTTTGAATAGATGCTAATGTGCTTTAAATTCGCTTCTATCTTACTCTCATAGATTTATCATGGAGAAGTGTTTTATTCGTTTACAGTATTTGTTATATTTGTAGGATTAAGGATGATGTATAACCTTCGCAGGTGTTTCAAATTTTCAGGTATTTTCGTCCAATTTGTCTATTTCAGCATCCGAAGCGTGTGTGTGTTTTTGCGTTGAACGTAACCAAAACACAGTCTTTAAACGATATAAACAGTAGTTTTCCGAGGAGAGAAAAAAGGAAGAGTACTGTCTTGGTCATCGAAATCGATAGCCAGGGCGATATCTGGCCGTGCCAAAGTTGCCTGGAGGAGTGCGTACGGTGGCTCTCCCCATTCATGGGTATAAGTTTTTATACGGTTTGTATTACTATTGGAAAGTTTATGGATTGGATTCGGCTTGGCGTCGAAGCGATGATTCGAATTGGGGCGGCCAGATAGCGCTGTTGGGTATCGGTATGGGTGACCAGGGTAGTGTTATATCGACGCCAGGTGGTCGAACTTCTGAATAGTACAAAACAAAAGTATATATTTTTTGCTCTTGATTTGTTCAGTTGTGTGATTGAGTTTACAGTTTATTATACAATGATTTATTTTTGTTCGCTAATGATTTCGTTGATTGAGTGTGTTCTGTTTGGTTTCTCCCAATGTACCTGACCTGACCGTCTCCCGTGTTTTGCATATAGCGAGACAGGTACCGACTGCGGGTGCGCGCTTCCGATAGGGGAACCCCGCCATCCTACGCGGACGTGGACATTGAATTAGACGTCGTTGACAGAAACAATAAGCCACCGTTATGGGACGATGCCACGTACGGCCCCATTCACATCAGAGAAAATGTCACAGTGGGTACTGTAGTGACTTCTGTGAAGGCAAGGTTGGTATTCGAAGAGGACGAGAGAGAGAGAAAGAGAGAGATAGAAGGGAGAGAGATGAACCTACCTGATGGCGGGACGGGGGGCCGGACCCGCGGACCCGCGGCTCGTCGGGTGGGGGGTCGCGCACGCTCTGGAAAGGACCGTGGGGGAAGCCCGGGACCGCGGCGGTCCGCCCCTCGCCGCCCGCCGTTTCGGAAGTCCATTGCTACCACGACCATTTGTTCCAACACTTTTCCAGATCTTTTCGTTTTGTTTTCTGTTTTCTTCTTCACCTCCGAGTTGCGTGGGGGTGGGCACCGTCGGAACGGGAGGACCCGTTTCGGTGGGCCTCTCCCCAGTCGTCCTGCGTTTATTCGGTGCACGGCCGTTAGGCGCCCCGCGGTGACCTACCCTTCCTTACGTTCGATACCGAAGACCTTTATGAGTTTCAATCGAATACGAATCTGTGCGTGAAATTATTGCTGCAAGTCTGGAGAACCAGACTAGATATGAACGTTTCAATTCGGTAAGTTCCTACCTTTTTGAAAGCTGTTTAGTGCAATGTAATAAGACAAAGGAATCCTAGCGTTTACTGCAATTTGCTTCACGTTAAATATATGACTGGGTGCAATTTTGTGGCTAGCGATTTTGTAACGTTCAGCAAGCCACCATTGGTTTGGTTCTCCTGTGGCATAACTAAAATCAAGTGAAATAAGGTAATGAAATGAACACGAGCCGTTAGTTTTACGACTTGTCGTCCTGTGCTGTCCGTTTTCGGTATCGAAGCGTATCCAAAGTGGAGAAGTGGGTGGCATCGGTGGCGCTCGGACGGCCGTGCCTTGTTTTATAAAATGTAATCAAACAATCAATCACGTGATTTCTCGGCCAAACTCGTAACTTACTGTACTGTTCCCGCGTGCGACCAGCGCGAAACCTACAAACTGGAGGCGACCGCCCAAGACAAAGGCTACCCTCCCCTCTCCCGATCCGTCGAGGTCCAGATAGACGTGGTGGACCGCGCTAACAACCCTCCTGTTTGGGACCACACTGTATACGGTCCGATCTTCATACGGGAGAACTTCCCGGTCGGTGCCAAGGTCGTATCGGTGAAGGCCAGGTCTGTGTCCTGGAAGTACCGCTGTCGTACCTCCTCTGCCGTCTGCCTTATCAGTATTTTTTATATATATTACATACATTTATATACATATAACAATCGATCAAAATCAATGTGATGATGGTGTCCGTGTAGCAGCACGCTGGCTATACGGCGCTCGTCTCGTCTGTTTTTGCACGCTTTTCCCAACAAAAAAATATATATACTACATATAATGTATGGACAGGGGCAGCACGTGCTCTGCTATAATCTGAGAGCCCTCGAAATCAGTCTACGTGAACAAGCCATCACAGGATCAATTTAACGTTAAGTGTTGAACTCAACATTAATTCCATGAGCATTTCTGCTTTCTGGAACTGCAAACCTAAGAAAATTTGTCAATACTCAACTGCAACGATTACGTAAGATAGTGAAATGTGGGAAATATCTAGATCTATCATATATTAAAAAAATACAAAATCGACATAAATTTTACTCTTATTTAGGAGCAAAACCAATTTTCATTGATATAATTGTAGGCCCATGGTATGGATTTAGGTTCCTAGGTTAGACATCCTAGGTTATATTCCGATAATCTTATATTATTATTATTATTATTGTATATTAAGTCTTATATTATATAGGTTATACTGCCCGAACCTTAGCTTTTCTTTTGGGTGGAGTAATTGATTTCGAAAATACAACACATACTGTTAGTACATTACAATTACGAATTTAAAACTTAAAATGATAAAATAACCCTAAGATATTAATAGGTGCGTCATTTGTCTTTCATTGACAAAATATTTTCTATATTGTCTTAACAAACCCGGAACTCCTAATATTTATATGGCTGACTAATTGGATGTCATCTTTAATTTATAATTCTGATTACTTCATAATGTTTTTTCTTTAAATTGTTTGTGCAATTCAATCTAAAAGCGAACCTTTTAAAATCCAAAAGAAGAAATCATAAAATATTTCATAGAATCTTATCGCAACGTCACCTACCTCATCTAGTTTGGAATTAAAATAAAATAAATTAAAAAGTAAATAAAAAATTTTTGGGACCCTATCGCACTTCATTCAAAATATTTTCATTCTAACAGTTCTGCTTTTACTTTTTTTCTACTGTATTACACGTATTAATTATACTGTTATATATATATATATATATATATATATATATATATATATATATACATATACACGGTTTATGTACATTAAGAGGATTTTAAGAATGTTCCACATAATAGCGTTTCTAGATTGTGGCGGAAGTGCTGTGCTTTCGCCATATATCATAAAGTGCTTCTGCACGTCGCTGCCATGTCAAACTATTGAATGTAAAAATTGCCAGTTATCAGGATAGTTAAAAACTGTTGCCATCGTGCCTAATTTTAGGCATGAAATTAGCCTAAATTTGTATTTCTCCTATGCCGTTTCGATTCGTTAGCTGTGCTATTTATGTATACCTACTAATTAGTCACTTTCCCATATTTGTTGTACCAGAGGTGCGAATGTGATATATTTTTACTTTTTCCATATTCAACACTGATTACAATTGCTGAACTGAATTCATTAATAATTTCATGTGAAAAAACGAATGACAAATTAATTAATAACGACATTTGTTTCAAATAAAAATACGAAATAAGTATAATAATGTTAATACACTTTACAGAAGTTTTAAAATTGAGCACGCCATCATATGGCGTTATATCAAATCAATAATGTTTAAAATAAAAAATTTCAACAATCTTCAACGTTTTCATCTCATTCGTTAATATCAGGTTCCTGCAAATTATCGCTGGTGCTATTAACCGTTGGGGTATTGTAAGTCCTAATAATGATAAAATCGCGAAATTTAATTATGAAAACATAACTGTATAGGTTTTCATCCTTTCCTTGAGACATTGAAATTTAATCCTGGTGCTTTTGAATAGGATTTTGATCGTTTCCCTTTTTTATTTGCTTTTTTTTTGTTGTATTTCAGAATCAGAATCAGGAGCTATTAATTCCTTAATTGCCAAAGCCATCTGTTCACTTTCATCACTTTGGAATGATTGGGTTTTTTTCATTCAACGATTTGTTTTATATTTTGTTTGATCAAAACAATTATTATTTTTCGATAATTGTACTTATTCTCTCATTCAAAATGAGTTGATTCGATACAGTAATGCGACTCTATTACCTGGAATTGCAGGATGCAATTTTTACTGCCATCTTCCTGTTCATTCTCTAATCTTTTTTTGGTCTTCTACCTCCTCTCTTTCCAGACCCTTAATGTTAAAGATACTTTTTTATACACACCCTCAATCAATCCCCCCTAACCAGAGTAGCGAGAAAAAATTCCCTGCACATAACGTATTTGTCACCATCAGGAGTAAATGTATATGTTTTTGTGAATACTTTCCGGGATATCCCACTAATACCTTTTCTCATCAGTGTATCCATAAAAATGTGTGTAAGGAGAAACCTTTGTTGTCTATATATTCGATCTAGGGAATGGAAAGAATCAAAAACAATTTTCCTTTTTGCTTAGGGATTTTCTCGGCGTTTGATGTTATTAATGTATACAGGTGTCCTCATTTGCTAGGGGGGATTTTTTTTCTCCTTTTGATTTAATGTGGTTCCCCTTTTATCCATGCGCTTTATTAACGTTTCTTTTCAGATTGCTGGGGTTTGATGGTATTGTTTTTTAGGTTTACCAATTTCAGGTAGAGTGCAATCATAAGTACAAGAGTTGCTTACGATGTGTATAGAAATCTCAGTTGTTATTATTTTCGTAAGATACAATTTGTTGATCGTGATAATGTTGTGGTTCACATGAGCTTCCTGAATGTTTTCATACAGGATAGTAACAAGACCTAAATAACGAATATGGCACATTCGACACTTCGAAATTTCTAAAACGGTAAAAATAATACAAATGATACTTTTTGATATTTTGACATCGTGTAAGTAGGAAATGTCGTATTAGACACTTTATTAAAGCGAGTAGCTGTGTTCTAATGAAGTTAGAAATTCGACAATTTGGTTTATTCAAGCCCAAGGTATCGAATACGAAATACGGTTTTGCACATTCCATAGTTTGACGATGAAGCACATAACACGTCTTTACAATTGCTCTAAAACCCTTTAAAGTAGTGTCTTAATTTCATAAACCACCATTTTCTGGTATGGAATGCCTTAACTAAATATAGTAATGGCGTCCATGGAAGTTGTAGTAAAATACATACAAAATTATTGTATTTGGAATTAGATCCATCTTAAAACCGTTAATATTTGAATGTGATTACTCGTACATGAACTGTATGTATATATTTACTGATATAACTGGTATTAGAAATTATTTTTAGATTTTGCTTTTATAGTGCAATTAGCATGGTTAGTAACTGATTTTTCTTGGTGAATTTTAGAAATATATAAAAAATTATGGTGAATTGAGTAAAATGGGTAGCAGTTCAATTGGAGCAGTTCCCAAATGCCACTTTTAAATGCACCTAAAATTGAAGAAACGCTTTTTCTTTAAAAAATTCATTCAGAGGTAACGTGAAGACTTGTTTGTTGGGAAAACTTTGTTATAGGTTAAATTCCTTCCTTCAAATGAAATTTTTGTACAGATAAGTAGTGTCTAGAGGTTAATTATTTTTGCCAATGATGGGTTCACAACGTCAAGATTTTGTTTGCGTAGACTGATTCGAGGGATCTCAACGCGAGCGTACCTCGAAACAAAATTCATCATCATGAAAACAAAAAAATCTCGAACCTAGTCCCGTAGCTCTGGGTGTGTAGTCCTCCTGTGGTTCACCTGAAAACAACAAATCGATCCCTGCTGAATGTTGTTGAAGCTTGCACCGACACGCATTAACTCACGAAGCTTGGGGCTAAGGGACGAAGCAACACCTTTAACAGCATTCAGCGACCTTCATCACTCCATGTCTCACCCCTTTCATCTTTTGATTTTTTTTTAGTATTTAGTTTATAATTTTACGAATACCGTTTATTCGAAAACGTATCGGTCGCGACGCCATCTCCGAGGCAGCCACCGAATCGCCCGTTATCGACCGAGTTTTGATTGGTCAGATCGATAGAATGGTACATGAGCGTCGTCGAATGGGCGGCGGTGGCTGCGTCGCGACGGCGGTACATTTACAGGAAGTCGGCGGCTTCGCAGTTTCCTGCAAATGTAGAAATAAGTTCACTACAAATTACTACACAACACAACGATTGGCAAGTAACGTAATCGAAGGGAAACGAACGGAGTTACCATACGAAATGTTGTATAGTTGTTACGGCGAATTTGCGGAATTGGTGATTTCGCGAGAGTGCCCATAAGGCACATTAAATTAGAAAATTTCAGATAGAATCATCAGAATTTAGATATAGTGATGTTTTACGATCTTCACTAATTTGTAATCCTTGTTTAGGAAAATTAATGTAACTACTAGGTTGGTCGATAGGTATGGTCTAATGTTACTGCATAGAGAGGCTATAGTGTTACTCCATTGGCTATATCTCACTATTCTAAGTGACTATTGCACTTTTGCACGACATACCAGCAGATCCAGATTAATGTTGACAAATCTTGTCTATCAAGCTCTGAGAAAATCTTTCTTCACTCGTCTTCGACCGCTTCATTTAAGTCATGGTACCTTTTCAAGCAAGTATATGTTACCTAAATTTTTATCATGCAAGGATTTTTTTTGATTCATACTTAATGACAACAGCTTTTTTGTAGATTGTTTCTTTTATTGTTTCATAATGCGTATCTTACCCTTCCAAAATCATCCGATAAATTACATTCAAACCTCTGCGCTTTCATTTTTCAGCGATTTGAATTTGAAATGAATATAATGTTTCCGCCAACTTGTTATGTAAACGACTGCATAATGACAACTAAATTGAACTCCGCGCCATTCTCTTTGCTTATGGATATTTTCTGACGGCTTCAGTCCATTTCCTCCACCAGTATTTTTGGAAGGTCTCTATGGAAAATTTGCGATTTCAGCCCATTTGGATATATTAAAATCGAACCTTCTGCGAAATGATACCTTTGTCGTTCTCACCACAGTGAATATCTCAATTCCGATGTGTCGGTGTTCAATTTTAGCAATAAGTATATATTCTGCTCCCAGGCAGGGGTCCTACTACCACAACTGGAATACATAGCTTCCACATTTGGGTGTTAAAAGAGTAAAGCAGCTTTGAATCGATCATCATTTCAATATAATATTCTAATAGGTTTCGCTGTATCTCAGTACTGTGGCAGTTGCAATATAGTATGATGAATTGTGTTCTGATTATAAAAGTTTTGTGGTATTGACAACCTAAGCTTCTCTTTAGGTGGTTTCAGGCGCAGAGAAAGTACTACCCTTAACAGTGAGTACTTCGGTATTGCTGTTTATGGTCATACTTGTACTTGTCAATGTTGGAAAACTTTTGTTTATCGCTTGACTTAAAGAATGCGCACGTGGAAGCTCTACCCGTGTCTCAGTACTCAGTGACAGTACTCAGTACTGTGGCAGTTGCAATATAGTATGATGAATTGTGTTCTGATTATAAAAGTTTTGTGGTATTGACAACCTAAGCTTCTCTTTAGGTGGTTTCAGGCGCAGAGAAAGTACTACCCTTAACAGTGAGTACTTCGGTATTGCTGTTTATGGTCATACTTGTACTTGTCAATGTTGGAAAACTTTTGTTTATCACTTGACTTAAAAAATGCGCACGTGGAAGCTCTACCCGTGTCCTCTTTGATTTTAATAAATGATTCATTATACCAGTTTCACTCTAATGTTCATTAAAGATATAGTTTGGTAACTAGCTGATAGGTCAATGGTAAGTAGGTAATTAACCTACTTGTTGTTTATAAAGGTAACAGTGCCGTTTCAGTAAAGGTTTCACTAGAGTTGTCAGCGTAGGTATGATTCGATAAATGAAAAGACCACAGTACTGTGAGAGTGCTAGAAGGGGTCGCACCTGTTGGAAGACCTTATAGAAATATAGCTTCAATTTCATTACACGACTGCGGCAGATGTGCTTATTACTTATGCTGCTGTTATCGTATAGGCGAAATTGGCATTTTCACAAATTCGTCGTGACACAGTCATATCGGCATCCAAAAGTTAAGAAATCTTTGCATGGACGTCCGTAGGATATTTTTTAGACCAACATTTTTTTTTATTTTTGTTTATATAATTATGTACAAGTTTTGGATGCCTGATGTGCCATAGGATAGTTTTTTGTGGTTGCATGAACCAGTTTTTGGGCCGTGACATTTTTTTCAAAACGAACCTATTTCAACTTTCCTCAAAAGAATATGAAGAGGCTTTTTGATGACTATTCAAGCCGGGAATATTTTTACTGAAAATTTAAAATTTTTGATGAGGTAATAATGAATCAATCTGTTTTTAAATCATCCCTGACTTTTTTATTCTCGGTTTTTTTTGTGTCACGGCCATTTCCGGAGATTTTGCATGTGGCTGATATATTTTTGTAAGCCATGTATTTTGAGACGAAATTTTGCTTTTTGAACGCCATTCACGTGATAGTTTCTCGTAGATAGTGGCGTCCGGCGACGCCTCGCTGGACGGTTCTTCCTCAATATTTTTCTTTCTGCCTGTAGCTCCGGTATCGAGAACAATCCGACCGTGTTCTATCGCCTGATGCCCGGTTCCACCGCCCAAACCAATAAACTTCACACGTTCTACCTCCAGCAGAGGCCC
The DNA here is from genome assembly GCA_963576515.1 of Cryptocephalus primarius. Classification (NCBI taxonomy): domain Eukaryota; kingdom Metazoa; phylum Arthropoda; class Insecta; order Coleoptera; family Chrysomelidae; genus Cryptocephalus; species Cryptocephalus primarius. The sequence continues at coordinate 12,156,667 of OY754942.1, read as the reverse complement.
GATAACGGCTTCACCTGGGCGGACATAAAGGTGAACCATCCTCTCGATTACGAAGCGATAAAGGAGTACAACCTGACCATCCGTGTGGAGGTGAGTTGTGATATTTTGAACTTGTTTTCCCTTTTTATTCCGCCGTACGAACGATCCTATCTCGCTTTTTATTGGCGGAATATCGCTGTGGTTTTCTCAGATAACGTTTGAACACGGAAACTTTATAGGCGATTGATTTTTTTCTCTCGTGGAGCTATTAACTTTTTATTACTGTATTATGGTGGGGTGTTTGAATTTGCAAGTTAATGGCGGGAGGTATATTACGGGTGGGAGGAAACGTTTTGCTGATAAATCGGCGACAATTCGGATCGTTCCACCGGTTTCATAAGCACTTTCGAACATTTATATTCAAAGCCACTTTTTAGTACGATATTGGGGATAAACAACTTATAGAGGAGACGAAATAACCATAATTAGAACCATTGAATACTGGGTAAAAAGTTCTTTTGCTTAATTCTACCAATTAATTTACAGATCGAATACAGAGTGTGTCCATAGGAAGTATCCAGTAAAGTGTAAAATCCAAGAAAATTTTGAGTTCGGTGGCAATATTGTGGGACACGTATAGGTTTCATTAGACCCAGACAGCAAATCGGTTCTACTTTTAAATCACCTATGTTAAGGTTCTATCTTGCTGCTTTGGACCGCCCCAATAACAGCTCTCATGTCAGCAAATTTCTGATTTCCATACATTCTTTTACTAGCAATAATTGGACGATTATTGAATTGTACATATTTTCTATTAAACTGATAGATATTTGTTAATACCTTCGAATGTACAGTAACAAGAAATTTCATATTTTCAGATAACTTCCTAGTATCTCAATGATGTGATATGATTAACGTCTTTTCGACTCTAGAAAGAAAATAAGTTAATTAACTTCCATTAACATATTTTACTCCATAATTCTAATTTATTTGCTGTTGTATAAATGACGAGCAAAAAATTTAGACGAAATATTCACGCCCAAAAATTTTCTCTGCAGTCGAAATCGCCACTACTTCAGTTCATCAATATTTCCTTTTTGCAAAAGAACTTTTGTTTTAGCTGTGTAATGATCCGAATAATAACCGAATATTCCTTTGCAACACACCATTGCCCTCGTATTGACTTTGTATTTAATAGTTTCCCACATTCGCTGAAACGTTAACAACGGTTCATTAGTGTGAATCCTTGCCTCACACCAATGAAGTTCACTACCGTTTATTTGCCGGTACATCCACACAGAGGCATTCACCACGAGTGATAGAATTTAATGTGTTGGAAACCAAAATCAGAATGGTTAATTGTGTCTTTAGAGATGATTTTCAAAAAAGGTGTTAGTGAGATGTTCTGTGTGCGCGATCTAACCAGACTGTGAACCTTGGCCCGTCCCGTGCGCCTTGTGTTGTCATGTCACTTTGTACTGTTCCATGCCTACAACTCGTCACTCGTCGAATAGATGTTTAGCAAAACAAAGAGCGTTATATTGATTCCTACGAAACCTAAGTTATCTAGCGATAATTAGATCATCAGTCCCCTGCACTCTGCACAAACAAAAGGCAACAACAAAAATTATTCCTTATGGGTTTTCAAATTCTCTCTTTTAAATTGACAGTACAAATGTTTATATCTTAAGGTATGAGGATACTTACAATTTTATCAGGATCATCAAAGCTGCAAAACTTAAAGATTACTTGTACATTAAGTTAATATTAAATAGTGTGAAAAGCTGTGGTAACATTTATCACGTAAAAGTTGATGTACCTTATCAGGATATTTCATTTAGATACAAAGAAGTGTACCCCAACTGCCAAAATGCTAGTTACATGGAAACTAGAAGGGAATTTTTAAATATTATCTTGTTACATATATACGCAGTATTTAGGAGAATTATTCAAAATATCCTCGACTGTATTGTACAATATCGAATTTATATAACAAATATCGTATATTATCTATATATAAACACCTTATATTTTGTCGGTTTTGGAATTCACAGGTAAATTAAATTTACTTTACACTACTTTACTTTTTACCTAGGTCCTACCCTTTTTGACCAATTTTTTTGAAACCAGTTAAAAGGGCTGAATTTAAGTTTATGTGTGCTGTATTCAATCAGATATGAATAATGTATCCATAGTCAATATTTAATAGAAATATTGACCAGTGGAAGTATAAAGAGTGGTCTTAGAGGGAGAATCATGAGAGTCACCGTCGATTTAGTAATATTTTGATTTATAAAACGTTCTTACTTTTAAAACGACAAAAGGGTTTACAAGAAATAACAGTGTTAAATTATTTAGATTTCTTTAATTATTATTTTTTCTCTCTTTTAATTTGTTTCTTAATTTTCTTTATTTCAATTTTTGGTTTCTTATCAAGTTGAATTAACCAATCTCATCATGGTTTTCCATTGGATAAGCTTGTAATTGATCTAGTAAAATATTTTATGACACAGATCTTTGGAAGGGAGTCTGCATTTTTATGGTGGTATGTTGGGATGGTGGAGTATAGGAGGAAGTGTTTTGGCAGAATGAAATGCCGAACCATCAGATAGAACCGTTTAGATAAAATGCATTTTCATATTAAAAGTGTATCAGAAGGATTGGGGCTTAGCCATAAGAAATATCATTTTAATTTGGGTAATTTGGATTTGTTTTATCTTTAGATTCCGAAACGTACATAAAATCTAGTATCTTCCATTTAAAACTATACAGCATGATGTTATTTGTATCAACAGCATTTTGAAATTGAGCTTCTAAAGACCATATATGTGGTGAAAAAATATGGTATTTTTGTACTGGTTTAGAGATAAATACAGTGGCGGTTGGGGGCCTACCCTCATTTACAAACATTTAGCAACTGGTCGCGTAAGCAACTTATCCAGCTGTAATTTGAATGTTAACGTTTAAACGATAAATGTGGGGAAAGCATCACAAGTCTTCTTTACCATTAATGTGTCTCACGAAACAGGCTTATGAAACCTGGTTAACGGCTTAAAGTCCATCCGGAACTTATTTACTTCCAAGCAACGCAGCTTTTATTAAAAACAATATTTTCAAAAGTAGTAGCAAGTGCTCAATAAGCTGACTGGGTTTGTTGTAACTTTTCCAGAATAACGGCGCCCAGCAGCTCGCGTCTGAGGCCACCGTGTACATTCAATTAGAGGACGTTAACGACGAAATACCATTATTCACGGAGCGGGAGCAGGAGACGGTCCTCGAAGGGGAGCCGATCGGCACCAAAGTCACCCAAGTCAACGCGATTGACAAAGACGGAACGTTCCCTAATAATCAAGTAAGTAGAAAGTTGGCGAGTTTTGCACGATCACCGACGAGAGAGGGAGAGAGAAAGAGACCAAATTAATATTGATGGGGCGCGGATGACTTAATGTGTCCATTTTTTCGCCGCCGACCTCCTCCGACGTTAACTTCGTACGGAGAGGAGTTTGATGAGAAATTGATGGTGGTAATAGAGGCCATTACGGTTGATCGTTGCGAAAGATGCTGTAGCGTAATGTGCAGTTCTAGAAACTTTTTAGTTTGTTGCAAATTCGAAAGAGAACAGCCACTTGTTGTGGTATCTTGGCCAAAACGGAAATTTCGTGACCTGGAAAGCTTAAATTTCACACTCTTGCAAGTATCATAAATTTGTATAAGGAACACCTTTTGTACGACGTGTAAACTTCTTTGTCTACTATTTTGGCTCCTACAGCTTCTGTCTGTCAATTATTAATGAGCAAAGCTACAAAAGCAATAGTCTTCAATTCTCCTTTAAAAGTGACAGGCCTATTCTGATCTGGATCTCATTAAAAAACACTTGAAGTAGGAATAATGCGCGATAAGCTACCGTTAAAAATTTGTAAGATTATGAAGAGCGTAGAACAAAAATTTCCGAATTCGAATATTTATTAGTCATGAACTAATAAATTTGCCCAAAGAGCCATTGCCAATATGTAGTATATTCAACATTGTAACTTCTTATTGAAACCAGTTGGATCCTTGCAAATATATGGTGAATAATCGTTCTGTCTTAATTTCAGTTACAAATAATAAATGAAGGAAAATTCAGAAAAACTCGGTAGCGATTTGTAATATATTGTAAGTTCTTGCTTCAGTATCTAAAGAAACCAAGAATATTATTATCAAATTCAATTATCCCAAGTTGACAATTTTGTGTAAGGTAACTTTAGTAACATGCCTGAGTTACTCCAGAAAATGATAGAATTTTAATATAAACAATGATAGTACACACATAGTGTATGCAAAATGCAAAATTTTATTTCTATGCAAAATTCACGAACGAAGATTTCTCTAAATATGTGTTCGTTGTCTTGTGTTCGTTGTCTTTGGTTAAAGAGGCTTGTACTCATCAGAACCAATAAATGTCTTTCTTGCATGTGACCTTACCAACAGTTTCAATATTTCCAAAGAAACATCATCAAATTTCTCAGGAAAATCAGCTATTATTAGGTCCTATTTACCTATACCTTATTTATGATGACTAATTGTTTGGTTGGTACAGCGATACCTAAGACTTCCAAATATATTTCTTTAGATTTTAATTTCTTGAAATCTTGCTATGGCACTAAGCTGCTTCTTCTTTTTCAAACGGCTGGCGAAATACTTTTAAAAGAAAATCGTCAACCATTTTCAAGACACTTTTACCTGTAGTTATTTGAAATGGATTCTCTTTCATGCCAGGAGGCATTGAAAGTAACTGTCAAAAGTCATCAAAAGCTGCCACTCGAGGGCAAACACTTCTAGTGGTACACTCTTTTTGGTAGTTTCTTCCTTTTTGTTTATGGTATCCCTAACTGCTTCATTGCAACTCTTCGAACCTAGTATGGTTAAAAAGTGATCCTTGAAATTTCAAATATTTTCCAAAATTCGTTCCATTGCTAATAAAAATCTGGATAGAAATTGCTCGGTTCACATCACGTGTAGTGATCATTAACTTTATGAAAAATCATCCCGGAAAGCAGGAAACTCCGTGGGGCGAATAAAGAAAATGAAACTTCCCCGAATTTCATATGACGTGGCTGTAGATCGCGTTAGGTTTTTGCATTTACGAAATTAAATTTTGGCGAAGGGTGTAGCTACCACGAAAATTCTTTAATCAAGACGAATACGTTTTTTCTCACCTTTCGAACCTTAATGCGATCTCGTTTCGAGAGAAACAATTTCTAATGGAAAAATTTAGTTAGCGCCTGGTGGCGGACGTGTTCTTTTCTCCTCTGCTTCGTTCGTTTCGCGAAAAACCACTGACACCCACCTCGTTTAATCTTTGTCTTGGGACATGTGTTGACGTATGAAACATTTCATTAAATTGTATACGTAATATCTCCCAAGTGATGTATGTGCATGTGTTAGTTTTAACGAGGTACTTTCTAAACGAAATATGGACCCTATCACGATGTTGAAATTCTGGTTTTCAAAAAAGTTACACCGACTTGTCATCGCACCACGAGTCCATTGGTGCCACGAGTGTGCTGTTTATGTTTTGCTTGCGCTGGAAATTGTTAATTTACTGCAATTGTTATGTACGTTTTACATGCGAAACGTTATTAGTTGGACGCGCAGAAGGTACATCAAACGTACATTCTAAATATATGCTAGTGTATTCAGAATCACATTCGAAGTAATATTCGAATTTAGTTGAATCCCGCGCTAAAATAAAATCTCTGGAGTAAATTACTTCAGAAATCCTTTCGTAACACTATAGTTGGAGTTTATAAATCTCATCAGATATATATTGGATCATCGATTTGAGAAATATGAACTTATAGGTAGAAAATTGATTAATCTAAGTACTGATTGTGCGTAGACTTACCACAAATTGGAATGTTGGTAAATTGTTTAGAAAATAATTGAAGTAGAGGTTAGTAAATGGTTTTCGTCAAAGGTGAAATAATCTTTCCAGATTTTGTATTTGAAATTGGATTTCTGTTATTTTGGAATTGCCTAGTCCACTTCGCTCATTATGGAACTTATGAAATATTTTTGAGAGTTTGAAAAATTTGAAAAATTGATCTAACCAATTGGAAGGTTCCATTTGATATGACAGAATATTTAATGTGGTTCTTTTGATTATTAAACAAAGAATCTACATTAGAATGGGTAAAATTTCCATGATTTCGAAAAGATTTATGTTATTAAAACGATTTTGCAAATGTGAAGATGTCATGCACTTTAAATAGAATTTTTTTTCTGTTAAAATATGGTTCACGAAATAAGAATGGGCAACAATTGTGTCTATATATTTGAGCCTCATAATTTATTTTTCATGTTCTTCCAATCTAGGAAGAAACTATCTCTTCTATCAGAAAACAGAACGTATCGAATCTTTCGTATTTACCAGATGAGCATGTAAATTGTTACCAGTCTAGTTTGTCTTTTTGAAAATATTGGCTAACTTTTGAGGAATGGAACTGAAATTCGATATACTTGTATTCTAATGCTGTTCCATTCAGTGGCAAGGAAAATAATCGATTAAAGTAACTGTGGATGGCAGATAATTTGTAGCATATCGCTAGCAGTCTTTTTTCTGTAAATTTCAAATGTAAATGTAAAAATCGTTCCCTTACCTAAATTTATAACCTAAATTATTTATTTAATAATTGTAGTTAGAACATAGATTGCATAAAAGTTGCAGGAACAAGTTTTTATGTAATGAGGTAGAGAATCGATATGGTCTTAAATTTACAAAAATTAATTTGGTAATTTATGAACATGTAATAAGATAATACGGAATGTTATATTCCAAATCTTGCCTAATTTTAAATAGCTCTTTTTAGAGTATTTCTAAGAAATTAATTTTTCTGTATTTTTAACCCGTGGTATGTGTTTAACACCCCGAAAACTATGCCTTTAGGACACACTTTTGATAAGACTTTGGGACCTAAGCTCTGAAGGAAATCTGCCACTTCCTCGGCATTTGTAGCTAGAATTTTGAATTTGAATTTTGAAAAAAACGCACAAGTCAAAAATGACAACAAATTCAAAACCAATATACGTATTCATTTAGTTATATTTAGTTAGAAATCCCAAATAACTTTTGTTGTACCAAAAACAGTTTCCTGATATTGAATATCTTCTGAAATTGTCTTCTCCGCAGTTCATTTGATTTCTTTCAAATATTACCAAACCACTACTCCTTTTAAACGGTTCTCATACTCAAAACTGCGACTCTTATATAAATTCCTATCTCGTGTCGTTTCCGAGATTCCAGCAGTAACACCCTGTATGTTGTTGTTTGTTCGACGCGTAGCGTTTTTTGTGAAACTAGAATTTTTTGTGCCGGTGTTGAGCTGCCAAGCGCGTGAAGTCACGTTAGCTTCGCTTTCCAGCCTTAAATTATTTGCTCGTGGTACTGCGGTCGGCGTGTAGGAAATGTAAGTAGGTGTTCAATTATTCTTCTTCTTGAATGCTTTTAAATTAATTTTAGTGTTATATTTTCGAATGGGGTGTATTTTTCATTCTTATCTGTTCATTACTCATACCCGACTACCGTTTTTTTGTCGGTAATATGTGATTAACTAATCCTCTCAGGTTTAAAATTTATATTTTCGATTTAGTCGTTTGGTAAGTGGTCTCGTGTTAATGGTTTTCGGTGAAAATGTGTTTAATTCTCGAAAAGGAGACGTTCAGAATTTCCACAACAATTTATTTTAATTGGTTTTTGATTTGAAGGAGCCCCTACAAGCGGTATTTTTTTAGAGGTAATTTCATGTGTTTTGGTAATTGATAATAATGTTGAATTTGGAGGTTCTCAATTTTAAAAACCAGATTTTAAAATTATCTTAATTATCTTTCATACGTATACTGAACGAAATGAAATAAATATTTGGAAATTTTAGAAACAGTAAATAAAGGCAAATTTATAAATGTCTCGCCTACTTTCTTCTTATAACCGAATTTATAAACGTCACTAATTCCACAATCCTTCTAGATATGTTGAAAAAAGTGGAAAATTGTTGCTTTATCTACGCCTTTAAGATTATACAATGAGATTCACATTACTTATAATTTGATTTTTTCGTTAAATCGTGTTTTGGAGTCCTTTGGTGGACAGTGGAACAATAGTGGAAATACAATAAGAAACGGTTTCATAGTAAGACATTTCAGGAACTGAAGACCAATAAGTTCCTGGTATCCCTTTTAAATTTTAATTATAACTAAATATTTATGAATATCATGAACAAAATTTATGAACCTTGATTATTTTAGTTTTCTAATTTTTTTTCAAGGGCTGTAAATGATATTTTTCTCTTTCAACGTTTTTAATTTTTGTTCCTCCACCCGTAGTTGTAATTTTTCGTCTTGCTGTTTTAACCTTCTTATTCGTGTTATTTTTATTTCTGATTCTCCTCTGGATGTAGTTTCCATCCTAAAAGGACCCCTTTTTACCAGAGTATTTTTAGGCTCATTTTTTTCTACAAGAAAACAAATTACTGCCTGTATTAATGTTCATCTATTATACTCCTTTACCTTCATTCTTATTACTAGTTTGGGTATCTTGTTCTGTGGGTGTGGAATAAGGGCCTGATTGTAGGGACAGTATATTTTCCTTCTTTCTAGTAAAACACAGTCGTGATCCATGGTATCTTGCAATTCGAATGATATCCACTGGGTTGTTTTTTGGAGGTGGTATATAAGTACCGCCTTTTGTGACCATCCTCTCGCGTTTTTCTTTGGTTAATATCTTTATTCTCTTAAACTTGACATTTTCCTATATTTTGCTCAATTGCAAGGGTGTGTTCTAAGAAAAGTGATTATGGGGAAGAATCTTTAATCGTAAATTAATGGAGTTCGTTTACTTATGTCGTTATTTTTCGAATATGCACTGAATTCTTCGGTTATTGCGACCCATACTTCTCTTTTCTCGAGGGCACCAATGCATTCTTTTTATTTTCTAATATGTGATGTTTTCGATCCATTTAAACACCATTTTTCCTTGCCAGTAAAATATTTGAAGTCGTCTCTATTTTAATAAATAACTTCGATAGCACAATGGCATGTAACATACGGTAAACAACAACACAAAAAATTAAAATACGATAAGCGGTCGCGTACAAGTTTGGAAGACTTGAACAGTAGTGAAAAAAAACCAGAATTATTTTGACATTTCTTGAGTTTTACGCAGTTGCCAAATGTTTCTTTTCAACAACTGTAGAACAACGATTTATGCTTTTCTAAATACTATAAAGTAGGGTAAGTGTGTAAACTATATTATAATTTAGGAGGATTGCAGGTGTAGGGACGTTTATAAATTTGTCTCTAAATTGGTAATCAAATCTATACGGATATACTTTTTTGTGTTTACTTTTGTGCCCACTTGATTTAATTAAATTATTTAATTGATTTGTCGAATCAGTTGATGTGTCTCCAATCGTGTCATGACAAATTTTCTACGAGGGTTTGATTATATAGAGGGCGCTCCAATCCATCAATAATTGTTCAAAGTTACCTCTAAATTGGTAGGTAAACCTATGCGCATATGCTTTTTTATGTTCACTTTTGTGCCCACTTGATTTAATGAAATTAATTAATTGATTTGTCGAATCAGTTGATGTGTCTCCAATCGTGTCATGACAAGTTTTCTACGAGGGTTTAATTATATAAGGGGCGCCCCAATCCATTAATAATTGTTTAAAGTTACCTCCATGATGTTTCAATTGACTTCTAACTAAAATTTTGGGTCTCTAATATCTAGGTTTCAAACCTTCAATCCTTCTTCAATTTTCTTGAAGCATCTGGTAAATAGCTTCTTGCACAAATCAGAATCAGCTATTCTAAATCCGATTTTTAAAGTCCCGAGCCCCTATTGTACTGTTTTCATTACAGGCCGCGACGTAATGGATGAAAGTTCCCGTAATGGAAAACCTCTAAAGTTTTGTGTACCGAGATCGCAAACCAAAAAATCTAAAAAGGCCGTTTTATTGCACTTTACGATGCCTCCGTCGGGGCGGCAAATTATTCCATAAGCGCAACTCGGAACTTTGAAGTGCATTCATTTGAATGTTTGATTGCGGAATACGATGTTTACGGAAACAGTGATAATTGGTGTCGAGGAGGAGCGGGAACTTTGGTAATAATTAATATTACGAAGGATTCGAGTTTATACTAATTTAATGTAATGTCTCGTGAGGTTTAATATGATTTGAGAAAACATTAGCATATCGCGTGATTCATTTAAATTATTCATGGACATTAAATTATTCAGCAAATGCGCTTGAAGCAGAGTTTTCTCTACGCGATTTAAAATCTTACAGTTTAACTTCATGGTTCTTATCGGTCAAGACTGAGAATCAGCCCACTGTAAAGAACGTTAGGAAATTTACGATATGTGTTATCATATACCAGTGGAGCCAAGAAAGAGCAGAATTTTGTAGTTGCCGTGTTTACGTCGTCTATGAATTTTCTTACAATGAAAAGTCTTACTTTCAAAATTGTAAAATGTTTTACTGCACTCAAAAATTATTGCACTTATTATCGCAAATTATTACATTTATTACATTATGTATTGGTAACTAATTCTCAGTGGTTAATAAGTGTTAAGTCTCTAAGTCAAATAGTTATGTTACAGAGGGAACGCGGTTAACTTCCCACAATTATAGCTGGCCGTAGTCAAATTGGATTATGTTTGTGTGGCCAGTTTTGAATGAAATGCTTTTGTACATAAATGAACTGAAACATCGGATCTATTTTATTTTATCCTCGTTGGGTAAAACGGACTAATTTCTCAAAGTGTGTCGGTTTAAAATAATGGCACAATGTTTCATCATAGATTAAAAATTCCAAAAAAATTAGTGCGAAAATTTGTATTGGAAGTTGCTTCCCTGCTACAAAGCCAGTTCTAATTATTTCCCCCATTTTTCTGTTTTTCTCGAAATTCGACTACACGTAATAAGGTTCCTGTTTGCTCTACACTCGACTTCATAACCGATCGGTAACCCCAGAAAGCAATCCGTTTTTATGGGTGCGATAAAATATTCAAATTTTAATAAGAAGGAGCGCGTCTCTCTCTACTTCGAAATTGCCAATGAAATCTTCATAAACTCCAGACCCGTTCCGTAGGGGTGTCAAAGATTTTACGAGGGTTTTTTTGCTTTATGGAAATCAATCATCGGGATTGGACAATCGGGTAATGCTCAGCATAAAGGCCGACTTAAGGTGTTAAAAGTACATATTGGGGAGAAATTGAAAAGTCGATTTGAGCTGTTGTCGTTGATGAATGACGATCATATATCCTATCTCTCGAGTAATTTTTAAAAGATTTGTTTCCATGTCTCCAGTCTCTCGTTATGTATAGTTATATTCACCAACCACGACACGTACACCGTTGTTCAATGCTAGTAATGTAACAAGCTTTGATGCGTTACTGTAATTGACCGTGGTTGCTTTGAAAATTATATTCGCCAATATGCACTTCTTGTAGTTAATTCAACTAGCCGGCCGTATGGATTCCTAATAACGTCCTCGCTTTAATTAATTGCGAATAACACGTTCATTTGGTCAAACGTTGAGTAGGCAAGATTTATTTTCAGTTCCAAATGCATTAATAATAATAATTCGGACTCTTGATATATTATTAATTACATTATTACCGTTAACAGAATTAAAATTGAACCTACATTGTATTTGTAATGTCTGAACCTTTTCATGTTAAGGATTAAAAAGCTTAAATGTTCACAACAATGATACTAGAAGTTCTCTGGAACCTTGAACCACGAAAAATTCCTCAAAATAAAATCAAGTAAATATACAGACGCTGCAAAGAATTAAGAATAAAAATTTCTGTTTCTTCTAAAACATTTAACTGGCAAAAGTACGTAGGCATCTAATCTAGAAAATTGTAGACACAGATACAGGTAACATCTAAAGTGGTCTTATGTAAAATCTAGGCACGTTTTCGTTTTGGTTACAAACACTGTCTGAATCGTACCGAATCACACTATAGAGGTTCCTTTAGAAATCTGTAAGGCTCTCAAGGTTTTAAAATTGAATGTAGAAGGTTCCAGACAATTTCAGTTCAATTTTAGACATCAGAAAGAATCTAAAATAGAGATTCTGGGGGACTTCTAATTACGAAGGAAAGAGAAAATGCAGTTTAGGACGCATTACTTGACTGAAAAAGATGAATCAAAAAAGAGCAAAATTGTACCAATAGCACCAAACGACTACTGAGGGGTGAAAATTCCACGTTTTTAAAAAAATGTATCTCGAAAACGGTAAGATATTTATAATGGTGATTTTTCTGCTTAAGTATGGAGTGGTTTTTACGGGGTACTTTGTTTAATAACATACAATGAATAATAAATATTTAATGGTACATAGTCTGACTGATAAAATATAAATAATAAGTACACTCAAGAAAACGTTAAATGGTATGACCGTTTTTCAAACAATAGTCCACTAAAGCACATTTACATATTGTACGTTTGAAAACACTTTTATTTCATAAATTCCTACCACTTAAGTGTATCGATGTTTGACCTATATATTTCAGACTACAGTTGTTACAAGGGATTTCATAAATAACGTTACCATTTCGCCTCCGCCTTCTTTCTATATTTGTAGAGAGATATATACCCCAGTTGATGGATTGCGACTTGTTCGTTATCCATCACTTCCTCTTAGTAGACTCGCTTTCTCCATAAGTGAGTATTGCTGTAGTCATGTCTAATTTGGATTATTTTTGTTCCGAGCTCTCGTTTAGTCTGCTGGATTTCCTTTTCGTAGCCTGTGAGGGCACTTCGTCCTCTTCCGTAGCTTGCATATCTACTAGTACCTTTCCTTATACAGCTTTTCAATGAAATTATTCATTTCCAGATTCATATTTTCGGTCATCATTACTTTGACAGTATTTTTGTTCGTAGTGATGGGATTACCCACTACAATTGTAGTGTTTCTATATATCTGGGGGTCCTATTACTGACATCATATGCTCGCCAATTCCCCAATATTGTTAATTCCTTCAATAGACTTTACCTTTTGCTTTTGGCTATCTTTGTGCGTAAATATGTTTCTAGTAACTGGTCTATCTCTCTGTATCTCACCTTCCCAGTTGCAATGTTTCCCTCAGGTGTGGTTGAGTTATTTTCCTCTCTTTTTCCTAGGGAGGTTTTGGTACAGTTACGTTTTTGTTCATGCTATTGGTATGCTCTGTAATGTCGGTTACAAAAAGTATTCTTTGCTTTGGAAAATGTACACAGTTCGAAGTTGATCTTGATCAGCTTTTTCTCAGTTAATCAACTTCGTTTTCTATTTCAGTTTAAGTAAATATAGAATTTTGTGAGGCTATTGAGTTTGTGTGGAAGGTACATGTATCTTCATTAATAAGGTAAATAAATTTAATTTAATTTTTTTATGCGTCATAAATGGAGTTGCGTTTAAAGTAATATTAATAGAAACTGTGTGATAATGGTGGCGTTCATTTGATGTAAGTCGCGTTAACAAATGTATTAAAATACTAATTCATCAATGTCCTAAACGTGACAAATAGAGCATAAGTAGATAATGAACTTAAATCCGCTCGCGTCTAATTCAAGGCAGTCCCTATTGACTGGCGATGTGCCAACACTAAGTTAGTCCCTTAATACCAAATTTTCATTTCTTTGACACTATTATTTCGTCTCCTGTGACAAAATCCCTTTTCGAAATAGGAATTGTTTGTACCGATCGATGGATGCACTTATCGATCCCCCTTTGCTTCGCCTTTCAATTTTCTCCCAAGTAAAGCTTGTTTATCTGTCCTTATATCTCGAAGGAGGACGCACCAGAGAGACGATTTGCATTTAAACGGTATAGAATTCCGACTATTTGTTTCTTCGACTTGAAGAATGGGCTCCGGTGCAGTTTCGATTTTTCATTTCGCTGGATGGTTTCTCTTTGTACATCTATGCATTTGAAACAAATTGGTTGGAACGTCAGCTTTTGGCATATTGAATGTTTGTCATATTTTAGGAACTGTTTTATCAAATAAAATTAGGTGCTCCTTCGCTTTTAAGGGACACTGATTAAATAAATATTGCGTACAATTAGGCCTAACTTGTTTGATAAAGTCGTTGAAATTTCCTCATCGATCAGTTAAACCACCTTAAAAGAGCCTTCAAATGTAGTGTTCGTCACTTTCATACCGCTTTATCGTTTCAACGAGCACTATTACTTTACCTCTACTCTACAACCTAAGTATATGGCTGTTTTCCGTTTTAATTTAGTTTGTAGCAGGTTCTAAGTTTTCCACCAATGTAGTGTTTTCTTAAAACTACTTGTCTACTTCAAAGGCACTGATTTCGATAATAGAATCAGATATATCAAAGTTATATCAGGGAAATATAGGAATTCTCTTATATGCTTCAATGTGCAAATGTATTCATAACGTTAAGTATCAAAGTTTCATCAAAGTGGACTAGCTGCTTTTGAAATACCTTATTCAAAAAGTATATTTTAGGAATTATTCGATTTACATAAAATCCGAGCCTTAATTATTAAATAAGAACACCTCATTAACTCCATTTTGCTTCTTTTCCAGGTGTACTATTATATCGTGGACTCCCCGCGTAACGAGGGGAAAGATTTCTTCGAAATTAACAAAGAAACCGGAGAAGTGTTCACTAAGGTGGTGTTCGATAGGGAGAAGCAGGGCGCTTACGCTTTGGAGATCGAGGCGAGGGACGGCGCACCTTCTGCGAGGCCTAACAGCGATAACGAACCAAATTCAGGTGAGTACCCCTAAGGCAATGATTACTCCCTGGGGACGCCCCCGCGGATCACATGACGTCCGAATTCGATACGGGAGAGATCCGAAACATGAAACCTGAAAGCTCCTGTCACGATGGGGAAAAGTAATGATTGGTGATCTACCGGCCGAGGGTCGTGTATTCGCAAATTTGTGGGGGACTTCGGTTGGTGGTTTCGAAAATAATAATCAGCTCGCGTGTGACGCTCTTAAAAACCTTTGTTCATAACATGAAAACTTTGGAAAATTCAGAAATATGACTTCGTAGTAAAAATAATTGTCTAACCTTTCGGTTCACTGAAAATGTGAAAAGTACTTTTCGATCCGTGTACGGCTGAAAATTTTTCTCCGAGTGAAATGTCGCAGAAATCAGTTTTTCCTGAATATCTTAACCAGCACTTTACGTTACACTTTAGCGAATTTTACACAATATTTCATTTCAGAATAATTTCACAACCTTCTGTTTTGGAGATTTTTCAGTTTAACTCTGTAAATGTGTCCTTTTAACTTTTAACGGTGAGATCAAAGTTAGAACGTGACATATCTCCATATGAAAAAATTTAAAAAAGCTTATTGGAGCATTTATACCCATATTTTTTAGTTTTTGAATTGTTATAAAATAGGGAAGTTTCTAAGAGATTTCAAGATCCTTTGAAAATTGGAATGATTTTTTTTCATTCAAATCTAGGCCTTATCGACCTGTCAAACTTTTTGAGCAAAGTACATTGTATGTGCATTACGTTCAGTTATAATTCTTGCGGTACAGTCATTGGTTTTATTGCTGATTTTTCCCGCGAAAAAGCGAGACAATTTTAACTTTTCACGCCTTTGTTAATTTTTACATCTTTTTAAACTTATGATATCATATAATTGAACACAGGAACTAGCGAATCACTTCTACTACAGCTCATTTGTAAGTTAATTTTTTCCCTATTCTGTGGTTATTTTTGATGTAGAAATTTCAGCCCTCCATAAGGGTCGACATCTACCCCTTGGGTAAAGGCGCACTTCGGTTTATGTAACCTTTGTTTCTTGAGGTATTCCCTGACTATGTCGAAATTTCAGGCCAGTCCGTTTTGTCGGGAAGAATTCTGGCCGAAAAACCGTCAAATACTTGTCTATGATGTGATATTGAATATTTCAAAACTGTTACTTTGATGGAGAAAACTCATGGAAAAGTGATGACGTTGATATTTTTTGTACATTTCCTCAGCTGTAAAATTAATCAAAAAATATGTAGTTTTCTCTGTAAAATTGACTGTTAAGGGGCTATTCACGAAATATCGTTTATAGTTAGGTCTGTAGTTAGATTATTAGTCCATTGTGATTAGGTTAGTCCACAGTTAGAATATTAGCCTCACATACACAAGCCAATAATTCTAAAGTTTTAAGATTTTCAGTGGGATTGGTAGCTTTTTTAAATTTTTCCTACCCATCTCTGAAAATAAAGATCATCGTAGCAACTGAATTTAAAATATAAAACGTGAAGCATAGTTATTATTAATTATTAATGATGTCACAATATCAATCGAACACTGACTTTCCATTAAACAACACTTTTAGTGCTTCTCTTTAAATTCAATGGGAATTCGTCCATTCATTTTCTTCATTAATTTCTTTACCAACATTGCTCTATTTAACTCATACAAAATTAATCATCCCTAATTGGCCCGACGTCAGTTGAAGTTGTTTAATTTAATGAAATTCCTCTCGTTTCGAGCTCCCTCGTCCTAATTGTTATTTTTGTTATTTTTCCGTAGTTCGCGAAGACTCGGTTCTTTCGCAGATATTTCATATTTTCGACGACTTGTCATCTTCAAAAGCGTCAGGAAAGTCAACTACGCAACCATCGTCTAGTTGGCAAAATTTTGAAAGTTACTTTTTCTACTTCTAATTAGAGTTACCGTCACTTATTCCGTACTTTAAATTCGTGTTTTGATTGATATAGTTTTCAAACCGAATTTTTCGAAATTCCCTGTTTTCCCCGTCGTAATTACTAACGGCTGTTATTACAAATTCATAACAGTGCTTAGCGAAGTGAGCAACTCAGTTGGTCAGCTTTACATATTTTCTCTCTACAAACGCCTCGAGGCATACTTGACTTCTGCCCTTCGAAGCTTCGAGAACGTGTGTAGGGGAGGGCGAATTTCTCTATGAGAAGTTATGGAATTTCTGGTCGCGGGATATATTCAGACGCTTTGTCGAATGCGCCAGAGGAGGAAAAGCGAATCTCTCTCAGAGAGCAACTTGTATATATTTCATTAAGAAAATAGGATTTGGATTGGCATCTTGTTACGTCTAGTTGTAAATGCAGGGAAATTCGTCTATTAATTGTAGGTTTGTGTTGAATTAGTTCGGGGTATCCTATAATTATGAAATGTAATAGGGCACAGAAACGTGGAGTAACCGAAATTTCAGGCTGTGTATGTAGGTGAATTGGTAGTTTTACTGAAAAATAAATAGGATTTATTCTATTATTAAAGAGAGTACAGATACCATCAGTAAGTGTCGATAAAATAAAGTAGAGAGGAAAATTAACAGATGAACATATTTGAATATTCAAGGGTTAAAATGCACAAAACGAAAGTAATGACGGCAAAATAAGCGACAGATTAGAAAATAAAACAGAACTTTATGGTACCCTGAGTAATTGGGGAAGAAGAAGAAGAATATTCAATATCGCTTCGAGGAGATGAGCTTCACTTTAAGAAACAATTGGACAGCAAATTACAAGCAGTGGAAATGACGTAGTCACCACATTAAAACGAATAACAGAAAGAGGTACAATAAACAATGAAAAGAAAGTAATTAAAAAGGAGCCCTTGTTGAATGCTATAACTACATATTAACATGTAATGGTTTGCACACCATACCAGAATTATAGAAATACGGTAGGCCAGGAGGATAAGGAAGACAAAACTTAAACAAAGGAACCAGAATTGAGGTGTTGAAATTTTTTGGCAGATAACAGAAAAGAAAGTATTTACTAGAAGGGAAATAGGGACCAACATGTTTAGTTCTATGTACTCTCTTGATATGGATGTATATCTCGGAAATATCTTAGGGATACATTGGATTACGTAGGAACATACGTATATGTGTATGAAGTTGCCCCCTTTAATGGCTTTAAGGGTCATGAATTGTTGCTAAATATGAAAAACCGCAATTTAATTTAAGTAAACTAGTTGTAGCTCACCATTTTCTCACGGACCAATTACGAAACCCCGGTATCATTCTCTAAAGTTCATTTTTTCCTTCAATTACCCACAAAGCCACCTTGAAGTTTCGCACATTTCCCCCCTTAATTAAATCCCGAACCTCCCGAAAGAAACCGGTCGAGTTAAAACGTAATTCCGAGCCCGTTCGCAGGTTCTCCCCGTTGAAACAAAGTCGCCCCCCGCGTTAATCATCCCGAGATACAGAACATCACGTACATTGCCCGTCGCCGACGCCGCTCCGGAATATCCCATCAAAAACTTTGTTCTGTTGACTTTGTTGTTGTAAGGGAGCCTCCTTGATATTTACGCCCCTTCTCGGTTCCCGCGTATACACACATTCGTATCAGACGTCCCTCTTTGAAGTTGACTGAGCGACTAAAAGTGGGTAATGCTGAAGTTAGAACAAAGCGTTCTGTTTGCTTGAACTCATATTTCGACATTAATACTGTTAGTGTTAATGTAGGTTATAAGTGGCGACAGTACTGGGAAAGGGCAGACTTTTGATTTGTGAGGCCTACTATACTAGGATTCACGAAGCTATGGGGTAATCAAATGGCGCAGTTTTCAACAATTCTTCAATTTTGAATTGTTTGATGACGTACTATACATATTTGATTTTCCCATCTACCCAATTTCTCTGCATGTCGAGCTAACCTCACCCCTTTTTTCCACCCCATCACATAGTGAAATTTTGCACTCTCTAAATTTCTGGACCACGTAATCTATAATCACACGAAGTTTGTATAAATTTTTACCCCTTTTTCGACCTCTCGGTAAGTGAAAATCGAGGATTATCAACTTTTCCAAGCCACTCTGGAATATAAATATTCTATTCTATTCTAATTATTCGAGAAGTATATTAAAGCGACAAAATAAATTTCACTCAGAGAATTTAGAAGTATGGTATTTTTCTAAACCATCTTGTAGTCGGAGTTGTAAGTGGCAAGTTTAAACCTTCTTGCTATTCGAGCACGTTAAATAATACCTTTTATCCTCTTTTCTATAGGATTTTCAAATTTTTTCAGGTCACTCTGTGTTTTAACCGCTCAAAGTCTTAAGTTTAAAACATTTAGGCAACGGTCTCCTAGTATAAAAATAAATTTCATCCCTACTTTCACCACTTCGAAAAAAGACCTTCGGAGTTTTCGAAATTTTCTGGACCTATTCTAGACCGACGGTGTAAGCGTGCAAAGTTTCACATTTCCAGGTAATTAGGGAAGTGCATTAACATTTTCGGACACACACACACAGGTTTAAAATATTTCCCAGAAATTTATTTAATATATTTCAAATAACAGGCAATAAAGATTACCTTGTGTATTACCTCCGTTTGTTCCACAAAGCAACAATTTTTTTGCGTAATAAATTAGCAACTAATTTTCCAATAATATATGCAACAAAGGTTACGAGGAGACTTCTTTTTCTTTTGTTGTATCTATGGCAGCTATGACTTAAGCTGGAAGAGCCATTGTCTTTCTGGAACGGCTGGAACAATATTTTTTTTGCGTAATAAATTACGGATTGGATTAACACCTTCACGTATGAAATGTCTATGATAACTCTATTGACTTATTTTATATTGCACCTAAACTTCATAGTCTCGGCTGTGAAAGTGTTAAGCAACTTAACTTCCCTAAAATTCTGTGGAGGTATGTCGCTAACATGTTTCCAGTGTAACAAGCAATTACGAAAATACCTGAGCATAAGCTACTCTGCTACGTTTTATTTTCCTAGTCTCTGTTGTCGAAAAGAGTAATTTGACAGTAATCGTTCATATAATTTTCTACGTTGATTTGTCCAAAGGCAATCCCATGACTTATTTGCACTTTTCATCGCATATATTATTTAAATTTAGTACTTATTCATTGCTAAAGCATCCCTAATTTCATGAGACCGAGTGTAATGAATGTCTTTGACGTCATTCTTCTCTCTTTAGAATTTTAATTCTGCCAGTAGAAACGAAATTAAATTCAAATACTATTTTAAGCGCATATTTCCTATTTCTTTATTATTTCATCCCCTATTCAAAGATTTTTAAATCTACAACTCACGAAGCCGTTTTTAAGCAGCAACGTTATTGAAATAACCGAAACAATCATTTCGGTTATCGCAAGAC
Organism: Cryptocephalus primarius; assembly: GCA_963576515.1. Taxonomy (NCBI): domain Eukaryota; kingdom Metazoa; phylum Arthropoda; class Insecta; order Coleoptera; family Chrysomelidae; genus Cryptocephalus; species Cryptocephalus primarius. Next base: position 12,136,557 of record OY754942.1, on the reverse strand, counting down.
GCTTCGCTCGAATTTTAGTTTATCTCGTTTTAATAACTTGGAAGTTCCATCGTAAACTTAAGTTGGGGTAAATATATTTCACGACTCCGTATATTTTATGCTGCCTTTTTATGGTCTTTTCCCTTGACTTCCGAGGCTTTTACATATCTTCGTTATTCGCTATCGTGGGTCGCGAGTGCTTTTTAATTAAATTTTTTTAAGTGAAACTAACGCGAAACACGACTGTGCTTCACTTATTTCCGCGCAACAATGTTTTAGGAAATTAAATTTTTTATCTTCATCGGTTCTTATTGTTACGACGACTGGAATTGGCCGTGTGCCCGGTTTTTACCGTGGCGTTGAATTTTGAAGGAGGCATTTTCGCGCTCTACGGTAAGATTTTGGAATATTTCGTATTTGTAGTAAAGTTAAATAATATAATTTTTTCAGTATTAAAGACATTTATTACTTAATATTCATGTTTAAGCGCTCTATTTCGTTTTAAACTGAAAATACCCCTTCGCCGCGAAATCCGTAATGACTTCTGTAATTATATGGAAATTATTATAGTTCATTAAGTGATTAACTAATGCCATTAATTTAGAATCCAATATCGCAGCATTAATTATAACCAGATTACATAATTGAATACGAGGCTCGGGGAATTTTAATACACATCGCGATGGTTACAACTTTGGTAATGCAACGCATGTTCATGTTATTGGAATCGGTAGATTTATGCTAGTCTAATATCGTAATTTATATTTCTGAACTTTCGAGAAAATGTTTAATATCAAGCTTTCTTTTCAATAATTAGCTGCATTACTTCTTCGTTTAAGTTTCCTCGTCTCGTTAATGTGTTATTCATTTCCTTTCCCCTAAAACAAATGGCGACAATATTCTGCAAAGAGACCACTCAAAGCAAATACTTAGTGTAGCATTCAGCTTACAAAGCTTTACAAATTACAATCATAATAATTCGCAAATGAGGTCCTTTAATTTGTCTTTGATGTATGATAGCTTCATAAAGATTTCAAGAAGCTTACATTTCATACTAAAGCCACAAAAAGGGTCGGATTTTAGGGTTCATCCCCCGCCGCTCCTCGAGGAGGGGACGCTGACAAAAGACGTCTCGATACACATAATTTGCATTGTTATTCGTCAGTATTTCAGACAAAGTGGCCTTTTTGTCGGGCAGGGGCGAAAATCCCGAAAGATTGACACGTTGGATCTCGCCCTCGGAAGCGGTTATAAATACGGCGTAAAAAGTTCTTTTCGGCGAAGGGGGAAATGGTCCGTCGGTTATCTTTATTAGGAGAAAAGGGGGAAGATTAGGTGAAGACTTAACCTTATATTCTCGTCGAGCATCTGGTTTATGAGCTGAGATTTCCGGAAATTTCTTTCCAAGTCCTTAGAAACTTTTTTGGGCAAGGAAGGAGTTACATAATAACCCTACTTGTCCAATAATACTAAAACGGAAAAAATCGACCCAGAAGACTTGACAAATGTATGCTATGTATGCTTAATGTTTTCCTATTGCTAATTGTGTTCATTATTTTGGGAGATGAAACTGCATAAGCGGTCTGATATATTAAACTCGGGTATCCCTCTATTGAAAACTTTGTTAATTTTTATCGATTAATGTTTTATTTTCCGGAGTTGTCACCGATCCAATTGGCATTATATGCTATTTCCCGTCATAAAATTTTCTCTTTATTACATAGGTTTAATGCAGCATTTAACAAATCCACGTTTTTTAAGTTTTCTATGAAATTTTATTCAATAAATTGTTACGGTGGGTTAGATGGGATCGATTGACGTCATTAAATAATATTTAATGTCGGTAGCATATAATTTAAGTGTTTTTTTAGTCTGATTGAGACTTTCTAGTACCTGAAGCCCATCTAAAATGGCTTCTAGATTCTATTTGATACCATTTAGGGACGTCTAAGGTTTTCTGTGCTCCTCAGGGAAGGAAAAGAATTGTAATTTCCATAAGCCTTCTTCCTTAGGGCCTTTTAACGGTTGTAACGTTTTAAAAGAAATGGGGAATTTTCGCCCCAGATCCTTTATAGCGTTTTTAATTAAAATTACATTATTTAAAATTCCTATTAACCTTATAAACTAGATTGTAACGGAATGCCTGCGAATGTTAGTTTCAGAAAATCTAGGATGTTTGTTTTGTATGCTTTAAGGTTTCTAGCGTTCTAGCTAGAACTTAAATTTGGCCAGATAAACATTCCAAAAACCTAGGTTCAATTTTAAAGCCATTCTATCTTTTCAAAAGAAACCAATGGCCCATCTATCTGTGTGCCGGCCCTAAAAGGAACCAAGAAGCTCACAAACTAATATTTTACTCGATTTGGGTGCGAAATTTTAGAGCGCAGGCCCGTTGTTACATTATTATGCCACTGAATGTTTCATTGAAGAAAATGAAATTTCTTGTGCATATTAAATAGGAATTAGTATAGCTTGTAATTAAGTTCTCCTTCAGCTCATTGCGTTTCAACATTTCTGATGAATTTTTAATTAAAGGTCGTTGCTAGAATTGCTTAAAATTAACATAATAACATAAGTTTTGGAAAATGTGAAAAAACGAATGTTCTGTTTTAATTAACTAATCAACGCTGTGACAACTTAAGTAAAATTATTTGCTATATCTGTGAGATTAGTTATATTTCTAATAACTTATTCAAAGAGATAGAGACTAATATCAATTCAACACTCTTAGATGTATTTTCTCTTACCTAAACCTTTTTATGTACTTTGGTGATTTCTCATCTACAAATTTCAAGGGAAACTATGTAACTTATCAAATTATTCGCAGTAAGCACATGCTATTTGTCATTTATTGCCAAGACAACACGTAAAACTACGTCTAAATCGATTTAAACGTGCGTTTTGACTTGTAGCAGAAAGCGAACTTGATAAATATTTCAGAGTTTTGGTAATCTTACGTTTCAGTTGTGTGTGTATGTACAAAGAGGAATGGAAGGAGAGGCGCAACTGCCTCAGCTCCTAAAGCTTTCCACTAACACCTTCCCACTTAATCTCACTGTCTTGTTTATTATGCAAGAAGGAGTAAATCGTCTATTCGCAGGACGCAATTATACTACGGAGAGGATAAAATCGGGCTTAAATTATTCCGCTCTCTCGATATTTTATCGGGATTAAACTAGTCTGGGGTGGATAAATAAATTCAAAGTTTGTTTAATAACGGGAATTACTTTTTGTGCTACAGAACGGATATTTTTGTAATATTCGAGTAGAAGTGACTTTTTCTTATCAAATTTTTTAAATATCACTGGATTTCGGGTAAAAACAAAATAGAAGTTCCCCATACCTTCACGTTTCTAATTTTATGCCTTAACAAAATCTTATACTTACCCTTTATTCTCTTCTATAGACACGTCAATATATTTTTGCTGATTCTTGTTTAAAACAGCTAAAATTCCTCTTCGATCTGCCTTTTTCCCTCCCTTACAATAAGGCACTGAATAATGATCGGCTTTATTCTCTCTTACTCTTCCAAAAGGTGTTTGTAGACTATTGAATTCGGAAATATCCGCTCGCTTTTGCTTTCTATAAGGCTTGTTATTTCTTGGCAAAAGACGCTTTAATGAGTCGTAGTCAAAGGCATTCGAAGAGATTTGTTAAAGGGTCTGAAAATATTTCCTCCTGTAACAAATCGGCCTTTTTGATTCAGGAGGCGGTATGAGGAGGATGATTATCGAGTCGATAGTAAGTTGAAGTTTTGTTTGAAATATTGTAAATTTGTTACGAGCAAGGGTAGTTTTAAAAATGAGATTCTATTTAGCAGGCACTTCGTAGGCACTTCGTTTCAAATTGTTATTACCCAAAAGGTTGTGTTTATCTTTTATATTTTATTTCTCTCCTGGTATATCCCGGATTTTTCTCGTCATTACGTATTCTATAAAGTCGTGTTTTTAATATTCCTTGTATCCAGGGTATTGCATTTCTTTTTGTTTACAACCACGTTCTCTTCTTCGCATCCATTTGATTTTGTCTTTTATACCTCCCCGCACTGTTTCATTTAATAAACATGCCTTTTGTTTCAATAAACAAAGCGACAAACATGTTTACATAGTTCGCTTCTCTGATGAATAATTTCATTACAAGTGTGTATTTTATGTACTTGTACGACCATTTTCAGGTCAGTTTTAGTGCGGTTTTCATTCATTTTAGTAATTCGACATTTAGTCATTCCGCTGACCAATGTCAACCGCGCACTCCTATTATTAATTTCATTTAATATTAAATAACTGAAATTAACGACGTTTTAATGTGAAGGGGACGTAATTAAAAGTTCAATAGCAATTTACGTAATTGGCGGACAAATGAGCGACATTGTCATTGGTCGGAATATTTTGGATAAATTGGCGAGTTGATTAAATTCAACGTATTTTTTTATAGTGGAGTAATTGAATCCTTCGTCGTTAAATATCGAGGAGTGCTCCGTCAAAAATCTTCGGCTCACCCCCTCGAAAAATACGAGAATTAAGGCGACAGTAATTCCAATTTCTGCTCCAATTTCAAGGGCGGTAAATTTTATTAGAGCAGTAAAGGACTTATCGGTCCGACTCGCCTACCTTCCAGGCCGGCATTCAGGAGGACATCATCTCTTCCCTAAATGGATTGTCGTTAATGGATATTTGAGTGTCGATTTCAGTAGAGTCCTGGTTTAGAGCGGAATTTATTGTGCTAATCGACACTTATAAAATGAAATGGGATAGATATTGAGTCGGCAAAGTTTTTTTTATTTACTGCTAACAGATTTTTCATCAATTACGTTTTTTACGGCGCACCAGGCTCTTTCGTAGGGGGAGGGTGTGTGACTGATTGCACAATAGCTTGTCGAATGGTAGCTTTCAAGTAGAAATCACTGCGGTCTCCAAAAAATATTACAAAAGTCTTAAGTGGCAAACAAATATACGCAACCTACAAAACCCATTCGGTCTCCGGAAAAAGGAGAGATTCTACGGTTATTTATTGAACATCTGTTCTGATTTATTACTCGCACTACTAGATTCAAATTTGAGATGAATTTGTAACGAATTATTCTATCAGATGGTTGAGACGGTCAGAAGCAAATGCCTGTAAAGCTAGAACTCCACTTCATTACCTATTCCATTTTATATTACTTAGAATATCCATTTTATGGTTGCTCTATCGGACCTACCCCTATTCTTTGCTAATTTGTGAAATTGATTTTGTTGCTGGTGCCGTTTCTGAAGAACAGTTTAGTTCAACGTAGTATTACACTAGAATAACCACTAATATATTTCTTGAACGCAGCAGAAAATCACTCAGGCACTTGATTTTTGGCCCTTATGGTACTTTACTGAAATGAGTGTTCCAATTTTTTACTACATCGGTAGACTGATGAACGAGTTGGTACATTCGTCTTCTCATATAGAAAGTTCTAAAATATGTTTTTGGAGAATGGCAACTAGACCAAGCAGATAAACCCACCATTGAACAATTAATTGTGTTTTGTTAATTTGTTATCACTTTGCTCCTCGGGTTCACTTCAATTTCCCGGACTGCTGTACAACAGCCACGTCCCTGTTTACCCCCTGGCATATATTTCCCCATATTTGGTAATATATCAGTGTAATAAAGCATCAGCGATAGTTTGAAGTGTGTGCGAAATGTACCCGAGTGGAAATATTACTGGAGCCGAAACAGCCCTTCGCAGAACAAGCGGCGTTAACAAGGGTCGTTCGAATTTGAAGTCGAGAGTTCAGAATAAGGTGTAATGAGTTAGAAGAAATATAAAAGTGAAACGAGGGTGGCATGAATAAAACGCGAGCAAAAGGCACCCGGAATCGTCCGAAACAACAAGAAATAGAAGGGAATTGAATTTGTTTCAAACAGGTATTAAAATGTCGTCACTTTTGTCTTTAGATATGACAAGTTCGTTTTATTGTTAAGGACAGTTGAAAGAAGTGTGTAATTCTCGTCTCCGTTTTATTTGCTGTCATACGCTGAACATCAGATGTTCTGGATCCAGAGTCTCTTGAAATTTGAATCTCAAACGGCTGTTTGCTCTTAAAAATTGTTTATTCATTTTATGATGTACCTTATACATGACGAGCTCTTTGAAAGTAAATTTCCGATGGCACTTTACGACGTGAATTAAAATGTCCAATACGTACGTTTCAGGAACTCACCAAACTTTTAAGAACCAACAAGTGGATAATACATTATTACCAGTTTTTGGGTGTAAATAATGTCGATTCTTCGATTTCATCATTTGCAAGGATAGGGCTATATGATAGTATCTAGGAAATGAATTGAGATTGGAGTATAATAAGGATTCCAGATTAATATAAGGTTGCTGAGCATATTTGCCTGTTGATCTTATTATCTGAGATTAGTATAAATTAATGCTCGTGTCACAAGCATATCGTCTTCAAAAGATAAACACAGTTAGTGAATTAAGTAAGGGAATGGAAATTTATTTGAAGTGGTACATTAAAACAATTTCTACTGTTCCCAGAAATTTAGCGACTTTGGATCATATTAAACGCGAGTGGGTTCGCTCCACTGGCGTCCCATGTATAATTTATTTCCGTTAAAACAACCACTTATATATTTGACTCATTTCGGCAGTGAAAGTTTAGGAAACGAATTTTTAATGGGGATTAAAAGAAAAGCACCCTACTAGGGTATCTAAGGGGACGTTCCTTAGCATTTCGTTACAAAGTTTCATTGTCCAATAGAGACCAACGAGGAGGTGTTAGTACTCTTTGGCAGGAACTGTCAGGAAAGGGATTACGTAGAAAGACATGATATGTTTGTTCTTTTTTGACAACGTGGGCAATACTGTTTTTCCAAAATGTATTAAAATTGTACGAGTACAATTTTATGATACATTATAATTATGTAATACAATATATTTACAATGAAGTCTCATTAGTATCTTGGTTATAATCAGCGAAACTTTGATTATTATTTTTTACTGAAACTAGTAGAACATGTGGAATGAAACTGTTTGCATTCCCGTCATGTGAGATCATTATCCTTTCCCCCTAGAGCATGCAGTATCCGAGGCACAATTTTGTGAATTATCCACCCAACCGTATTTGGCTCTATTGTGAATTTCGAACCAGGTTTCGTCTAGCTACACGATGTTTCTATTGTCACGAGGGTACGCTAAAATATTCCTTAAATTATATTGTCGCAGTGAAACGCGTTGACTCCGTTATAACCATTGTTTAATTTTTTGTACTTAAAGCTGCATTTTGTCAGAATATGCCTTAATGATTTCTACTGGTGTGTTGATATTCGTCAAAATATTTAGTTTAGAGTGAATCATTTTTAGGGTCGTTACTTGATTTTCTTTATATGTATCGTAGCTTTGTCCACACGACCGACTTCATTATCGAAACATTTCCTTTTTACCGAATGGTCCACAATATTTTCTTGTGTAATCACCTTACGAATTATCTACCGCGGGTATATTATCAACTGATAGTTTCGTTTTAAGTCTTGATTGGAAATTTCCCAAATTTGTGCCTCACTTCGTTCCAAGAAATCGGTGTTAGGAATTTCTTTGTCCACCTGGAAGGGTCTCCAAAAACCCAGTTTCAACCATATTAAATTACGCCTTTGCCAATTATACATTAACTATCCTAACGTCCTCGGTCAAATCTCTGCTTCTTTCAACTGAAGAGTCTAAAGACAATTTTTCACAAACACCCTGTAAAGTTGAAAGACCCAAATATTCGATGCAGTTCGTTTTTTTTGTCGCTCAATATTTAATCTGCATTGTTGTATATGCTGGTAAGAATATACGTAGTGCAGTTCATAAATTGCTGCCTCCATATTTTCAGTGTTCAGTCTCTTAACTCTTCTACACGTGAAGATTCCTTGGATGTATTAAAATTTGTTCTATTATACTCATTATAGTAAATAACTGAAGTGGCGCGTTATTATACCGAAAAGGGGGGTGTGAGTAACCGGGAAGCCACGTTATTATAAAAAAATACAACATTAACATGTAATCAGAAGCCACGATAAATAAATTTTAGAGTCTTTTAGAAGGGTTTTTTGCTATCACATTGCATTATGTATTTTCAGGAGAACATATCTCAACCCCATCCTGCCAGCTAATAAATTCTATTTAACACGTTCCGCGGTACACACAAACAAAAAACCCCTCTTCCTCTTTCTCTCTTGTCGTATACTATACAACGTGTCGCAAAAACTATGCACATATTAAACCACGTCGGCCACCGTCGTATCTATCAAAACCATATGTCGCGATACACACGCGTTTAAAAAATATAATCTAGTAAAAAGCTCGAGATCATCGGGCGAAGCTGTTGTGGCCCTTCACAAAAATGTGTTAGAGTATTTTGCGGTGGTGCAGCCGCTTTTAAATCGTGGGCTAATCTGAGAGGAAAAATCCGGGAAGTAGATAAATGGTCGCTAGAAAGGCACTTAGGAAAATTTCGAGCAAAAATGTGTTGGAGGCAGGCCAGAAAATATTTCCCGGTTGAAAGAAATGTCGGGAAAAACGACTCGGGGCAAGGGATCTGTAAACTAAATTATTATGCTCGGGTACAAATGGTCCGCTCGCCCACAGGGCAACTGAACTTTTTAATTTTCTTTTTTGTTTCGAACACAGCACATTCAACTTAAGGATGGGATAATATTTTTCATAAAATACTTCAAAAACCACGCTTTCACTTCATGTACTTAACGAGTCTTAAGGTTATTATTTTAATACCCGAGCTGCTTTGATTCTACATTATTTTCCAACCTTCTTCGTATGGTTTCCATTAAAGTTGTCCCTGAATACAGTCTTGTCTCCAAAGGATTACAGAAGAGTTTGAAATTATAAGAGACAATTTAAGAAGAGTCTGCGGGAAAGAGCTTAAAATCTCTGATTTTCGTAAGGCATTCGTTATTTCCCTTGAAAGGTATTAAGTACATTAATTCGATAATGTTTAGTAAAACCTTTAAGTAATAGTCATTAGGGAGTTGTGAAAGAAATAGTAGCTAAAGAAGTAGCTTTTAAAATTGATTTCCAATCAATTTGTTGTGGAGTGTTCATATATAAGCACGTTTATTTATTCAGATCCCTTCTGCTATCTACTTTGGAGTATAATAACAAATAGAATTTTATTACAGTGAGAAATAATTTTCAATTCCAACACTAAGTTGTACATTAATCATTTCTATATAAATTATTTAAATATATTGTTTTATATATATTGTTTTAAATATATTTTCTTTTTTGTTTTGTGTATCTAAAAATGCACAGAACCAATTAGCAATATGATCGCAACCGTAACAAATATTAGATGAAATTCTGTCTAATTCGAATTAAGTAACATTTTATTGCATCTTTAATTCAATTCTTTGTTTCTTCTACTTCTGGTCAGTCTCTTTTTTGATCCTTATATTCCTCTATCTCTTTTTCTCCTCACATTCTTCTCAAATATATTTCTTTAAATTGTAATTGTTATTAATATTAATAATTATAAATATTTGGTAGTTTGATTGTGATGTCAGCAACACAGCTGATATGTTATAATGACTGCACGGTGTGAGACCGGATTTTCTTAATTTTTGCCTCTCAATATTTAATCATTACTTGCTTCATACTTTAAAAATTTAAAAATCCTTACATTTTATAACTGGCGTTAAAGGTAAACATGTCTGTAAAGTTTAGATCACATATTATGTGTGTTAAAAGTTGCCTGAATTGAAAAGACCTTTTTGTGGTAAGAAGTGGGGCGATTAGTATATACTTATTGATGCAGTTGTGTATAAAATATTTTTGTAAACTTGCAATCAGAATTCCGTAGCTCTCCGTTGCAAAATGTTTTTGATATCGATTCGTAATAAAGCAAGTATGCAAATTATGTTGGAAAGTAGGGACATTTTGGCGTGTAACAATTAATAACACATGAATAACATTTACGAACATTTACGTAAAATTCATAATTCCCATATGTTTTATAGTTACATTGAAAAATGAAAATTTCTTCTAAAGGTTTTCTGCGCCTGCGTTTTTGTGTTTTAGGGGGACTGAAAGGGGACTTAGGGGGACATTGTGGGGGACTGAAAGCAAAACCCTATCGGGAACTCATAAAAATCGACTATCTTTAAACACCCTGTCTACAAAAAATGCATTAGAGAATGGAGGCAAGGATTAAAAAACACCCCTGTCCACTTAGCCGCCGCTTCGTTCTGATAGCCATTGCGAAAAATTAAAATGTATTCCCGCAAGCAGCTACCCCCTAACCACGAAGCCATAAAATCTCATAAAAATGCATGGCAGCATCGCATCAGGAAACGCATTTCAACGAGTAAATTTTAATTATAAGCAGGGAGACACACTCGCGTAGTATTTTAGGGGAAAATTGTAAACGTGGCACCATCTCTGATAACGAATATGCCGTTTGGCTTGTTCCGGGTGATTTGTTTACTCTATCTGATAAACGATAAATTCGTTATTCAACGTTTTCAATTAGCCTGGGTCGACCTATGCGAAAACCGAGCTCTAATCCGCTTGATTGAAAGATGGAATTTAAGAGAAGCTAGTCGAGCGACGCCAATTAATACTTCCAAGATTACGTCAAATGATACAATTTTCAATTAGGCATTCATCCTAATTAGAATTATTACAGTATTACAGAGTTGTGAAGGTTCCATTAAACTGCTCTCCAGAGATCAATTGCCTTAAGAGAAACAGGAATATGTTTCTCTTAAGACACTCTCTTGACAGTTAGTATGGCACTCAATTGGTGTTCTTGGCAAACCAAGTTATTTATTTATTTGATCCTAAATATCCAAATATTTTAAATAAATTAAAATTTAGTACGACTACTCATGGAACCAATGAATAATATTAAATGATTTAAAACACGTTTAAGTAATGCCCACTAGCAACCCTGCAAGTCAAGAGTGTACTTCCACTTATTCAAAGAATATTTTATATAATTTCACTGTTGCATACCGTGACCAATACACTTGTATATTTAACCTCTACAGAAAACTAACCGTCTTATTAACGTTTGTATATATAATTTAGTAATTACTAATATCATATTAAAAGCATCGAAACCATCAAAATGGTTTGAACCAAATTGTTTACAATGTAATTTTCAAGTTTGCGCTTCTTAGTTTCGTGAAAGTTCAAGACGGTGCTAAAATATTTACCCATCAGAAGTTGGGGAGATTGAAAAACTTTCATTAGTAATTAAAATCTCAACAATTCTCGTAATTTATCCCACTCTGATGCTAGGGCTTACCTTATTCACTTATGTTGTTTCTGATAAAAGGTAGTTCTATAGAAGATGCTTCACATAATTAAAAAAATTAATTCATATTTTCAACATACTACCTGAATTTTCTTTTGTCATTCCATATAATAGGTCTCGAATTTATTTACGTATCCTCCGTAATATGGCTTTAACTTACCGTCGCTATTATACCCACAGATTATCTAAAATTTTCCCCCACAATGTAAACTGTGGATTAGTTACGCATCACTGGCCGCAGTCATAATGCAGGAGTACATAGATTTTTCACGCCCGGCTGCTTACGAATATAAACAATCACCATATGACGTTTTGTCAGTTGAGCTAAATTATCCGGTCTAGCGGCTCCTCTTCAAGATGAAAATTACATTTAAAAAATTATTACATTGTGCGAGTAAATATCGACGTGGGAGAGTTTTTCCACCATTTTTCAACTTCGACTACAATCGACACGACGCTAATCGTCACATCATTCCGTGTATTTGTGTTACGCACGTTCAAGTTTCGTGAAAAGCGTCGGAAAACGCCCGGAGGAGAGAAAATGGAGGAGATTAATACAAGAGGGTAAAGCTGGGGCAAATAAAAAATTGGATTAGTTTGAAGTAAGGGGGGTTCTCAGCTTGAAAAGGGAGAGCAGAACGCAATAAATGGAAGGTTGGGAAAGGAACATATATTCTATCGGAAAATGATTGATAGTGTAGGTGGGAAAGACAAAGGGTGAAATATACGGACTGCTTTCCAAACTGATTAATGAAAAATCCTCGCAATTCGAATATTTCGTAGCACCGTGAAATCTATGGCTCGATTATTTGGAGAGATTATTATGTCATAATTTAGAAAAAACAAAGATAGGGAAATATTACTAAAGATATACGACATTAAAGTATCGAAATTATTATTTGCAGAGAGCCTTTAAATATATCCCACGACATATTTTTCGAACTCAACGAAGGGAGACATCATTATATTTTATTCTCTTGTAAAAGAGGAGCAGGATTGCCTTAATGTTGGTGCGGTTCAATCTGATGCTGTAATATTTGGAATAAACACTATAATTTTTCACGTAAATTTCAGTAGGTACTTGCTAATATAAGAATCTAATTTTCATATCAAATGTAATTTGTATATTTTTTGACTTCACTGATCTGTCGGTGTGTTATATCATTTTCAACTTTCGGAATCGATTTTTCAGTCAAATTTTACCAGATAAAATGGTATAAGAAATGTAGCCATACATGTTTGCCCTAGGTAAGGGTGAAAATACCACTACGGTCGAACGTTGATGCGCCAAAAGGTCTCGTGAATAATTTTTGGAGATCTGTTACAATTTTACAATGTTACATTGGTGAGAGTCTCGACTAATGAGAGTCGTGGCTGAAAATAAATAGATGTAAATGAACGAAAATACTTTAATTCTCATGCTAATCTACTACATCTAATTTTTGCGCGTATAAGAATGGCATGTACCCTACCCCCAATAGTCAATAACTAATTTCATTTCGTAGGCCCACTGGTGTGAGATTCCCTGGCCCTGTTTGCAAAATAAGGGGGTTGTTTTCGCTGGGTGCCTCTTTTCCTGAAGATTTCGTCTGCAACGAAACATATATATTTAGATATTGAGACATATGGGGAATGTAGCGATCCGCCTGATTTTAAGAACTTGTATTTATACAAAACACTGGCAAATGAAAATTTTCAGGACTGGCTCTTGATGAAGAAATATAAGGTATTGAAGCAAGTTGCTTATTTGATTGTAGACAGAAATGTACGAGTAGATTATTTTGTTACTTAATTTATTTTGTAAGTATTTTACAGTCGAAAGATGCTCTTAAAGTTTACTGCAATACATTTAAACATGTAAAGAAATCATATAACGTAATTGTTAAAATGAAGGCCCACTACTTGTCTATTTCTGCTAAAATAAAATAGTATTACGTGCGAGAAAATTCCAAGTATAGATATGCTACCAGTACAGTTATCTGTCTAATTAGTAAGTGGGTAACCTATTGTAGTATACAGTTAACACACCAGCTTTTCTTTCGTGTCGATACCTGTATAAGTTTCGAACCTTTGGCGCATTCACTTGTTTTATTACTTTATAATACTTTTATCATTCATTACAGGAAATTTAACACAGATCATTACTACTGTCATGATTTAGGAATTCAAATGTTATTTTTGGCTTATTTAATCTTTTAAATAAGGAATCTCCTTTTAATTCCAACCACTTACAATTAATTTTATTATCAATTTCTACAACAAATATGTAAAGCAATGCAGCGGTATTTTAAGTTTTCTCTTTGCTAAGAGAGGGACTGTTGGTATTTCTTATCTTTAGAAACAAAATGCTCCTTTCCATGGCAAGGGTTTTGCAGGATTTTCCGTAGCAAACCGTCGAGTGTGTAAATAATCCTTTAATTTACGATCATAACGAAAAATATCGCCAGAATTCTTTTATGTCCTTTAAATTAATATTTTCTTATTAGCCTATTTTAAGCTGTGGAATTTATTGCGGGGAATTCCACCTAGGAAATTGCTTACCGTGCTTCTCCATCCCAAGTGACATCCATAAATTTCTCTCGACGAGAAAAATTTCTGCATGAAATCTTTTAGCGGTTGCAACCACGAAGTTTGGTATTTTTGGCTTACTTTTATAACTGTAATATTTATCCTTGACATTGACTTTGTACTACAAACAGGCAGGTACTGATAATAGAATCGTTCGTGCAGAAAGTTATGTTTAGATAAATCCAGTTCCAATCAGCTGAACAAACAGTTCCTTATAGTAAAAATATGTTTTATGGCAGTGGGTATGTGTGTTATATTTTGTTATATTCGTGGACTGTTGGTAGCGTAAAATAACGTTTAATTAACAAATATTTTTTATTAAAATGCACGTCCAATTAATTATGGACCACTTCGCGAGTAAATTACCCTTGTCTAATTTAAACGTCCGTCTATTATTGCGCTATAAATATAATTTAAAATGGAAAGCGAAGCTATTTTTAAATTACATACCCTTCATCTATAAATTACGAAATATCAAAATTAATCGTCGTTGAATTTTAAATTTATTTGTGTACAGGTTTATGAAATATTTCACGAGTACAGTATTGATTTTAATTCTCGCGTCGGTTGATGATTTTTTCTACGTGGTAATTTTTGTTGTCGTGTATCCTAATCATAAGTGGGCATCTGCGGCTGTAAATAAAAATTCCGCGTTTTTCGTAACAGCCTTCATTGGCTAGTAAATTAAAACGCTAATCATTCGATATCTCTGTATGTACGCCAAAAGAGAACGACCAGTGACGGCGAGCCGAGTATTCAAACAAATAATTCAAAGTCAACACATCACTCTGCCAGCTATTTTTTCCGCGGGGGGGTAGTAAATGATTTCCAGCGCTGGAAACGAATGGCCTGGATCATGTTCAAACATACGAACGGCGGTAACATGGAAAAGTCCTCGAAGAAGAAAAAAATATTCAAATTTAAAGCGACCGAATCGGGGAAACAGTGAAAATCGCATTTCCACGCCTTTTATGGGACGCGAACAGGCGATGTGAACCTTTCAGGGTTAAATACCGTTTTCCCCTTAAATTAAATTTGTCTATTTTTCTCCGTTACCGTTTCCCGCTTTTTTCACTTATACGGGTTTCATTGTGCACGCTTTTGCTTTTTCCGAAACTGCGATTTTCACGAGAGCGCCCGTTCATAACGCTGGATTGAAAAAACTAACAACAAAAACTCGATCGGAAAACGGAAATGGTGACCATGAAGTTTTCCGGATTTTCGGCAGAGTCTAACCCGGAAGATTATCCGAATCCGGTGTGGTGTGATAAAAATCTAAAATCTTCCACGGGTTTAAATTTACTTTGTGGGCAAAGAATGGAGGTTTTTCGCCTCGAACGTAACATACAGTAGAACGAAAATGAACTAAGGAAACTCGTATGTATCTTGTTCATAAATATTAATAATAATCTCTTCTCGGGTTTAAATATTGGTAGAATTTTATCTAAGTACTGTCAAAAGGACACGAACATAGACGTAGTGATTTTAAACATTTTATTAAAGGAATTCTTGCTCTAAACAAATGTAATCATATTCACGTAATATTTTGAGGTAAACCCACTTTAGTTGTTCAAAGGATTGTTTTAAATGAAAAGAAAAAAAGCAATGGATTTAAAAGAGAGAGCTCAAAAAATACACAAACAACAATAAACCTGACGAGATAAACAGAATAAGCGGATCGGGGTAAACTGGCAAGTCATATACAATACGACGTGGATCGAGATTTATTTTGAATTTCCTGTAGTGACATTTATTTCCAAAATTGTTCTTCAGTACAAAGATCAAATTCCATAAGATTGTAATAAGACTAGAGAAGTAACTTAGTTACAAAAATGGTGGAGACTCGCATATATTGCATCAGGGATATGAGGGATAACACACAAGGTGAGTGAATGCAATCTAAATGACCGATCTTCTGTTAATTAATCTTGTTGTATCTGACGTGCTGTCGATGGCATAAGATAATTATCGTGACCTGGATTACGGTAATTAGGTCAAGAATAATAGCTGTCATCACAAGTTCTTGAACGTGAATGATTCAATTATAATTCAGTTATTAAATTTTTATATAAAGTGATTTCTTTTCGAAGTTTTTGCTAAATTCATGAAAATGCATTTTGGAGTTTTGTGATGTTCATCTTCAGCATTCAACAATTTTGTCTTATCGAAAAAACGTGCGTTTTTCTACTTTATATTTTGAATGAAAAATTAGTATACTCAATCTGTCGTCGTTAAAGAAAGTCTAATGCATCCTAAAAATTACATTTCCCAAATTACTGTAACAATGAGATTTTAAAACTAGTTTTCTTTATAAAAGTTAACCAAACGAACAGTTATTTAACGAGCCAGATTTCTTGCCACCCTACCACGCTTTGTGTTATACGAGGGAAGTACGTTCGACCACTAGATTAGGTATGTTGTGGAAAATCCATCCGTGTTTCTGGTAACGAAGTTAAAAAGTTAAATATGGCATTAAACTTTCGTTCCTGCGCCTCTAGTCGACTTTCTCCGTTTTATTCGCGCATCCGACACATGCACCCCAGGTGCAGAACGTCTCAGTCAAAAAAGCTGTCGACGAACTAACTTGTTAGGCTCCGGGTTGACAGCACAGCGGCTTATGAACTTCTAAAAATGTTACCCGAGCTTCTAAGCGCTCTCTCTATTAAACCCGAGCGAGACTCAGAAAGATAAATGAACCTATGAAGTTGACGACAATTAGCGTTCCCACCTCATTTTCCCCAATACCCCGGCATCGCACGGCTAATTCGGAAGTTGGAAGAGATTTCGTTAAGGACGACGTGAAGCAATAAGCTTTCACGTGATGTTCCGGAGGCTTTTATTTCGCGTGGATCAAGAGGTAAAATATCCGATTCTTGAATACACTCTCCTCGTCTTATGCAGATTTATTGTATACAGAAGGTGGCTGTAGTTTTACAATTCTGATTAATTTGGTAAGCGTCCATTCAAATGTAACTTAACAAGTAATCTAGTGAGATTACTCTCTCAAGTGACCTTCATAAGAAAGTAACTTCTGACCACCTATAGCGTCAATGGTTTTAAACCGATTTATTTCCATTAACCCATGAATATCCCAACTAAACGACTTACTATTATTTTCAAAATATTTGGCTTAAACGCAGTCATTCATGCTTGCTCAGAAACACAACTCGAGAGGTTATGAGAAAGAAAATAACCGTAATTTTTAATTTTACATAACAATGAGAACAATTTAGAAAAACTAACTTAGTCATGTACTGTAGGTTGTGATTATGTGGTTAAGTGGAGAGAATAAATTTTCCAAATTATCACGATTTCAATTAAAAAAAATCATGATTTTAATGAGAATGTAATTTTGTAGCTACTGACTACTTAAGTAAAAGAAATATTTATGGCTAAAGCGTGCTTTCTAAAAATTTGACTTGAATTCTCCTGACTTCAGAAACTACTGAATTTAGTTTAAAAACTTATTCTACATTAACGAGCCAGTTGTTTAGTTACAAATTCAGTTCAGAAATAATTGACAAAATATTCCTTAATTTCTCAAGGAATAGGTTAAGTACAATACATAATATTTTTGTAAACAATTTGCTTAATTGTAGTTTCTCTGATTTATAGATAATCTGACTTTAAAATCTTGCTAGTTGTTAGATTGTCAAGAATTGAAGTAAAACACAGTTACTTTGTATTCTAGCAGCGCCCAATACTTTGTAGATTCTAGAATTATTTGGTACTCAAAATTAAGGTGAGTCCAAGTGATGTAATTTTTAAATTCTGGCATATTTTATGTTATCAATAACCTAGAAGGATCTGAATGTGTTTTTGGTTTAAAACTCTAAATTACCTAGATTTTAGAGGGGTGATATTAATTCAGTAATCATTACGGTGTTCAATAGACCCGATACTTCCCAGACTCGTGAAGGCGAACTCTTTATATTGGACCTTAAAAGACGAAGAAAAGTGAAGATGCCGACCTTAGAACCTAGACCCGTTGATAAATTTATGATTAGGTTAAAATAATCTATAAGGATTTGAATGATTTTTGGTAACTTGAAATATTAGATTCCAGAAGTATGAAAATACTTGGGTAATCATATTGTCCCAATCAGGTTTTAAATTATTAGGGTTCTGATTAGTTCTGAAAGTACTACGTATTTAAGAAGATCCTGAACTCTAGATTCAAAGATCTAGATTGTCCAGTGACTCTCTAGATTTCACAATTGGCATAATGACAGTATTGTGCAAAAACTATTCATCCGACAGCATCCAACTTTTGCATTCTTAAAGTAGACATAGTAACTCAACATTTCACTCAAAATTAGCGTTTCAGCTTTAAACCGGGCAAAGCTCTGAATTTTTGAAAAATGGTCCATTTCAACGGTTTTTCCAAGTTTTCTCGGTGAAAGATGCTCCGATCACGTTTTAGAAACGCTTATTTTGAAGGTCTATTAATTCTCTACAAATCGTCTCTACCACGATTGCATTTCCGCCAATAATTTTCACGCTATGGTGAAAGAACTGAAAACGACCCATTTTTAAAAATTTTTATTGATCAAAAAAACCGCAAAAGCTCAGATTTCTCTAGATTTTGGGTTTTTATCATATAGGATCCACTTTAAACAAAGCTTTTTTGGTCAAAATTTTTTCTAACAAAACAGCTTTTTTAGTGCTCTATAAACTGGGTTATCTACTTAGCTCAACTCTATTCATAGTTGCACACCAGCGTTAGTAAGTAATATCTAAATAGTGTAGAATATTATGTACACCTGCAATATCTCCCTAATTTTATCACGAAAACCGAAATGTGCCAACTCCTAACTCCTCTCTGTAGCGAATTGAGTACTTGAAATTGAAT
This sequence comes from Cryptocephalus primarius, assembly GCA_963576515.1. Classification (NCBI taxonomy): domain Eukaryota; kingdom Metazoa; phylum Arthropoda; class Insecta; order Coleoptera; family Chrysomelidae; genus Cryptocephalus; species Cryptocephalus primarius. The sequence goes on along the minus strand of OY754942.1, from coordinate 12,117,858 downwards.
TTATTTGAACGTTTCATACGCCTGCCTAATGATTTTTTCGCTGCATATGCGTCATCATTCCTGTCCGAGTCTCTTCAATATTCTCCCTAATGGTAATTGTTTTTTCTGTCACATTCATACGTGAGGGACAGTCGGAACTTTATTACCTATCCATAAAAATGATATTTTTTCCCCATGACCAACAATCGAAGTACAGTTTTTCAGTTACTCTGACAATGAAACACAGAAAAAGCTATTACGTCCTCTGGAAGTGGTTTATGTCCAGCGTCCATTATTTTCTCATATTGCTTGGATAATCTCCATTGACCCTATTGGAGTAAGCAATAAATAAAAGAGTGTCGGTTTATTCTGCCCGGCGCGCAATAGCCGGCCCCCCTGGACAAAAGGGTTAGGTGATAACAATAATGGAACGGTTTTTTTACTGGGCGGAATTATTTCGCGAAACGGATTCGTTCGTGAATTCAAAAACCCAACGGCTGCGGAACGAATGGGGGTAGAAATTTTAGTAAGTCGCTTCTGTTAATAATTTACTTGTGAATAAACAATTTTTTGGTTGATTACCGCTCCGGCGGGGCCACAAACATTTCACAAATTGAAAATGAATATTTTAACGTTTCTGGTTTTCGTTTTTAGGTGCGTTTTCACCTACGGATTAAGAAAATTTGTTTCCGACTACACGCGTTTTTCCTCGCTCTCGTGGATGAACTTACTGTAAATTGCACTCGAACGATCTACTGGGATCAGCTAATTTTCAGCAAACATGGTAATATGAAACAACACATTAACAAGATTAGCTTTTTAATGCTGTTTACTCGAAAGATCTCAGATTAAAATGTATTTGCCGGGGTTAAAGAAAATTTCCCAACTTTTCGACTTAAAATTCAATTTATGCGAGTTGTAAAAAGTTCAGGCCGACATTCACCCCATAACTTATCCAATAAGAAGATCGATGGGAAAATATTAGTTTTGAGGCACGCCTCTCTGGCGCTAGTAGTTCGAATTTAAAGACTGAGCCGGATTAACATTTTATTAACAATAAAATAAATCTCCGATCGAGGAGATGAAAGGGCAAGAAGTAGTCTCCGAAATTCCTCGACAGAATCATTTTTATCGGACGTTGTGAACCGGACGTTTCCGATTTTATCTCTGCGAATTTATCGCATCTTCCTCTACCTAAACGGCCCTGCTATACCATTGTGAGAGTTTTATTATACCATATCCTGGGACGAAGATATTTTTATGCCGCGTGCGCTCGGCGAATTATTAAAATCTTCGTTCGCAGAAATGAAAAGATAATGATAAACGAATGCGTGGAGTTTAACCGTGTGTAGGGATCTTTACGAATGCGTGCCAATTCGCTACCGAACTAAGAGAAAACTTACAGTAAAAGACTAAGAAAAATATACAGTAGGCGAGGAAATCCATCATGCATAGGGAGAGCGATCGTGAGTGCGAGAGAAAGGTGGGAGTGTGAGGTATGAAACACATTAGAAGGAGATGACGTAATACGTTTTTACCTCACACCGTTAACTCACGGAGGGGCTCGTTTTCTTAAGTTAGAGCAGCGCGCAAATAATTGCCAGACTAACATACATATATAAAATAGATGATAAAAAAACAATGAGTAATAGTATAATAATAGGTATAATGTTACGAATATTGCTATTCGGCATCTCAGGACATTTTAGCTCCGACGTGTTCAAAATTCTTCTACCTTCTGTCATATAGGAAAATTTTCATATCTTCATGTCAAAATTTTCAAATTTGTTTTTAAAGCATTTTCTATCATCGGAGGTTCTAGAAATATATATGTAATTTATATTCTCGACCCTTTCTAACGTTTCCAGTTAAAATGAAGTTATTTGAAGCATTTGCAAATCATGTAGATTTCTTTTAGGGCAGTTTTGCGTAATGAAGGTTCCAGAAATGCCGCTGGAATTTTCCATCTAGATTTTTGGTACTTTTCCAACGTTTAGAATTAAAATTAGAACCTTTTAAATTTCCATAAACATTCTAGATTTAATTTTAAGCTAATTTTGACTTTCCACAATTCTAAAGGAAATGCTAGAGTTTTCTTGGGCATGATTCCATTTTCTCATGATTGAAATTACAATGGAAATACTTCTGGAAAATATCTGTTACCATTTAATAGAAAATCTCCACTTGTTTTGTGGCCCTCTGAGAGTGAAACAATGAAACTTATATAATTCTCCTAGATGTCATTTTAAGGCACTTTCGGTAACTTAGAGTTTTAGAAAAACCACTGGGATCTTTATTTTAGATCCTTTGTAATGTTTAAAATTGAAAGGCTAATTCAATTTTAATGCTTACTTATCCTTCTAAAATTCCAATCAAAAACTCTTGGGCGTTATAGGCATAACTTAAACTTTTCATTTGATATTTAAACGAAAACGCTTTTAGGCTTTACCTGAAATCAATTACGAAAATCTACTTGTTTTTTATATTCCTTGGAGTACGAAAATGTTGGAAGAACAATTATTGTGGTTTATGGTTTCAGCAGAAATTCCAGACCCTTTACTCTGATTTTTTTTAATTAACTGAAGTTTAAAATCCAAATGAAAAAGCGGAGACATTTCGAAACCTTCTAAATTCAATTTTAGAGTAATTCTGGCCTTTCGAAGTCCTATAAAACTAATGGCGTACATATTGATGCGCCACTTGGGCGAAAAACACTGTCCCTTGTTCTGAAATAAGCCCATCTACTATTTATCTGCAGTTGAATATCATGAAATATAAATAACTGTCTCGAATTGCAAAGAGAAATATTAAAATTTTCAGAGAATTTTATTCACATCCAACTTAATAACCAAACGTTATATAAGAACTACAGATTTTTTAAATGTTTGTAACATCATCCGGTTCAATTTTTCTCATACATGATCTTCATCACAAGACAAAATGTATATGTGGTAAAAGTAAAAAGTATGCAAAAATATGAATTCTACGTGAAATATGTATGAAATGTAAAATATTCGGTTTTATTCAGGTTTTTATACAAAGACTGAACACTTGAACAATGTTGTCTCTTGAATATCAAATGAATAATAAATTGTGAAAGTCCTCAACAGCCGAACAACGTCGACCTTGTTGAAGATTAGGGTTGGACGGTTATATAAGCAGATGGTTGTCTCATAACCCTTAACGCTATATTTACAGAAGCTGTAGTATACTGCTACTTTGCAAATACGCAAGGTTACTGTCAAATTATGTACCATATCCAAGAAACCTAAAATTATGCGAAATATGTAGTTTTTGACTACGACATGTGCCTTATTTTAATGTCATTTAGATGGATGAGAAGTAAATACAAAATATTTCTTTAAATAAGAAATATGTATTTTGTATAAAATCCTTTACTTGATCATCACACTACTTTTCCAGACATCTGGAGCATCTTGAGCAGTTTCCAAGATTTGTTGGCTCGTATAATAGTCTATGACCACCGTACAACATGAACTCGTTTGGTATTTTATTTCTTCCTAGTCATGAATATTTCTAAAGATTTTACTACTTTTCTTCGGTTTACTGAAAATGGTTTTTTGAATCATCTGTTAATTTCTATGTTACTTGTACGTTTCGCCACAATTATGGTAGGCATTTCTTCTTTTCTCGATCACCCTGAATCTTTAAGATTTTATGATTCTTTCTCATCCTTCTTGTCTTAAATTTTAATATTTTCGGTAGGTTCATTTAGGTGACTATCCCTTACTGTTTCTGGAAAAGTTTTCCCAGTATTCACTTTGAATTGAGCTTATATATACAAATTGACAAGGCCATTCATTACATCATTACAAGACCATGGGTGTTTAGGAAGTTTTCCTTTGCTGCACCTCATTCATATGTTCTTCTACTGCTCTCCAAAGAAAAATCTTTCCAATTACCTAAATCGATTTATCTCATTAAAATATTGACTATCTGAAACAACATCAGTACATATTTAATTCAAGTGTTGCGAATCTTGATGACATAAATGAAATATTAATAGAAGCCCTGCCGTTAAAGCAGTTTTCCCCTCAACTTAACCCTTTAAGTGGAAAACTTTTCTTATTTGCGTTGTATTACCTCGATTTTAATCATTAACGCCTCGTTCGGAAAAAGTTTAAATTCTCCACGTCAGGCTTAATGTAAAAACAAATTTGAGGATCTGTTATAACTCAAAAGAACTTCCCCGTGGAACGGAGGCGGGGGTTACTCCAACAAAAACTAAGTTTTTGATAAACTGCTCATTAAGGCTCATGGAGTGAATAATTTCTAATATTTAATTTTACCTAACGATGTCCGACGTTAACGTGAATCGAGCAACTTAATGAGTTTATTATGCAGGCTTTCATCGTCCGTTTTCATCTTCTTACCTTTTTTTTTTTTCGATTTTCCATTAGGGAAATCAAACTAAATAATACTTAACAGTAGATCTAATGGTTGTTTTTTATTTTCAGGTATGTACGAAGTTGTCCTATATACTGTTGGTAAGTTTTTAAAACATATTACCGCGTCCCTGTTTACCTCATTGTAATTATTCAATTAATCTACTTCTACAACAATTACCTCTGCCTTAAACACCTTTCGAAGATTTGCGGCGCTTTATTAAAACATAATTTCACCTAAAGCGAATAAACTTCGCGCTGGCTGCTAGATTTATAAGACGTTACAATGGACGTTTCTGTAATTTGTTTTTCATTTAGTGCACATTCAACGGCGTCATCATTTTCAACTCTGAAACAAAACCTATTTATCAAAGTTTACCAACTTCTTGAACGTGCAAGCAGTATAAAGTTGTTGGGAATTAAAGTTTTGCCGTATTTGTTTTGATACTAAATGTTTTAATAGTGGCGAACGACTTATAAAATAAAACGGTTTCCCTTATTGTTATGGCGGAAGTAAGGCTAACAACGCTCGACACGCTTTAGTCTCCAGATCTGTCACTTATCGGGCTTTTTTCGGCTTCTCTTTTTCCGCAGGGAAGTTTTTAATTAAAAATTTCTTTATTCAAATTTTTGAGACGTCTGAGGACTCATTGGGACGCCTGCTTTTGATGTCGGGTTTCTTTAAGAATTTTTTTAATGGTTTTAGTACACAGGAACATTTAATGAAAAACATTAGTTTTCTTTTCATCAAAGTTTACAAGCTACACAAGGAAAATATGTTTGAGATGTAAATTTATTCTCTGGAATAAATACGTTCTAAACGTATGGGGAAGTGTGCGTCACAACGAAAACTAAATATAATTTTTGTGAAGACATCCCGTTCAATTATCATTTACATTCAGTAGATCTAAAAACATTTCCTTAAAGGCATTGGAAAGTGCCTCGTATTCTGACTCCACGTGAAATTGTTAGTTGCCATGAATGCATGGATGTGTTTTATAAAGAGGGACTGTAATGACAGAACACAAAGAGATTTCGTAATAAGATATCGTAATGGTATCTTCCTGATATTCTACGTCAATTGTTTATTTTGAGCGATAATAGTGTTGCTCACATTGCAAGTACCCATTCTGGCATCACATGATATCAATTTCGCTTTATTCTTAAGTCGTGTTAGTTAACATCCCTAAAATATCCAACAGAAGCTACATTCTTATTACTTTCAATAACAAAGACAAAATGGTCGTAGGGTGCTGATATCACGTTTAGCCATATATTATTTATAACGTTATGTTAGAAAATTGTAAAAATGCTCGGATAAGTCGATTTTTAATCTGAAGGACACGTCGTTTGATTGAGTATAAAAACGTACATGGTAATTCATTTATTTGCAGAAATTGATAGGTGAGTTTTTTGTTATCGTTCATAAACCACGTGGCTTTCTTGAGGCACATCTAACCCTTCCTTCCTCCATAGAGGCATACTGTCGTTATCTGCTTGATTTTTCGCCCCCATGGTCATGGGGCGTCATATTTTTTATGGGCACCATAAAAAATACAAATAAGTGTATAACTTTCTGGATCAGTTAAGTTCTTATGTAGTCTATGGGTTTTAAACAGCTTCATTCATGAAAGATTTAAATTTGGTAAAATTTATCCCCAGACAATCAAGAGACAGATAATAAACATAGTTCCTCATTTTTTGCTGCACTTTAATTTAATTTATTATCTTTATAAATCAACCTTAAAACGCTCATTATAGATTTTCTCACAATTTTCTTAATCGACGATATCAATAATTCATTAGAATTAATTATACCCACGATCCACTCGATTACAGCGTGACGATGATTCCCCTTTAGTTCCCATTTTTTGGTAGTAATTATTTTATGAATTCCGGGAGTAAATGTTCTCCTACTAAATACGTTACCGATCTCGTTATTGCAGAAAGTTGTAGACTGTAAAAACATAGATAACGAGAAAAGTTTTCCCGACATCGGGGAAACAAAAATAAATACACAAATATATAGATGTGAGTGCCTACGCGTGTCAATTAAATAAGTAGATAATATTTGTCGACTTGTTTAGGAACTTTCTCAATTTTTCTTCAATTAGTTGGACCCAGTTACGACTTTCTCGTCGCAAATAACACCGATATTAATTAACCCAAATCCAAATTGCTGTAATTCGCAGAGATTCGTATTTAAAACGGCTACATCTCGAAGAAAACTCGAATGAGTTATGAAACTGGAAATGAAAAAAAGCTGAAATTGCCGTAATTTCGAACTTAAAAACGTTTGCAGTAACGGCGATTAGGAAACGAGGGTTCGTATAAATTCTGAAAGCCAGGATAAATGCGAGGAGCAAGGCGGCCTTTAAGGTCTCAGATAATTTGAAATTGTCTTTCAGAGACGAAGAATTAAATTTCTGGATGGAGTCAGTTCATTCGAAGGAAAATGTTTTACGCCTCTAAAGGACGAGGTAAATAAATACACCGAGTAGGCCTCCGCTCTGAACCCCTTAGATTAATTTTATTTTTACAGCGGCGATAATCCCCACGTTAAATTATTGAAAGCCGAATTCGGTTTTCACCACAAAGGCAGGCATTTATGTTTTTAGTTATAGTCTTACCGTGAACCCAAATAGCTGTACAAGTCGAAATATATCGATAAGGTTATTGAAAACATCGTTGAAATTTAGCAAAATCGACAGAAGCCACAATTTCTAGGGTTACATTGTTGGTTCATTTATATATTTTCTGGTAAACAATGCAGGTGATTGTATTCGATAGGAACAGACAGATTTAACGCATACAACTATAAGCACTAATACATAGTAGCAGAAATACAAAGTACTAGAAGTATAGAGTGATTTTCTTATTAAGAATTCTGTATCGTGTAATAATACGAACGCAGTCACTTTCCTTAATGGGCGCGGGCAACCTTTTGAAAAGCCACTATGAACAACCTTCGACGTCCATTGGTACTTAACTACCAGGTTAAGTTTAGAGGATGTGACAGGGAAAAACACGTTGCCATGTGTTCACCCTTAATGCTGTTACATATTACTCTTTTGTAAACATATACACACATTTGAAACATATACAATGATCTGACCGTTCAAATTCCGTAAGTTTTACAATAATCCCTACGAGTTTCTTTTGGGAAATTCCAAAAATTTACTATTATTATTCATCACTCTTGTGCACTCTTTTTTTAAGGCTACAAAAATTGTGCATTGCACTCTCCAATTCAAAAGTAAGAATTTTAGTATGGAATCTAATGAAAATTATTGTGAGGAAACATTTGACAAATCGGAGGTTAACATATCGCATTTATTTTTTAAAACGTCTATGGGACTATCTGATATAACAATCCGCGTATCATCTGCATACAATTAAATGTGCACCCGGCTTTAGCTAGTCTAGTCAATTGACACATCAACAATAAAGTACCACGTTTAAAATTGAGACTTGGGAAATTCCAGTGAAAATAGTTTTGAAGTCGTGAATTTATTAATCGCCTCTTTTGGATTCTCTGGGGTTACAAAGACGAACCGCTTTCTATTTCACAGACAAGATCTCACCCACTTCATCAACATCCCCTTGATACCGTTGGGATCCAATTTCTCTAACAAAATATTGTGGTAAGATCACAGAAAATTTTAAGAGGGCATTGTCTCGATTCCACAAAAGAAGACAGTGAATTGAAAAACACTAGACTGCTTTTTGATCAACAGATATAGAAAATTATATTAAAATTTTTTTTCAGAAGCTGTTAGGTACTGAGAAATTTGTATGAATTATACTTCTTTCACGTGACGAAACCTTAAATAATCTCAGAAAACTAATATGTCAAGGGACAGATGTGTCCTATTACATAATGCTAATGAAAAATGTAAAAATGTACGATGTATATTTTTATTTTCTATCGTTGAAATAAGAAAATCTTATTAAGAAACCCTGTAATTGTTTCCCCAGGATTCACTAAATAAGTTGCTCCATATTGTCGTTCACTCGAGCTTTTCTCATGCGGGTACTACATTGTAGATGTGTCATTTTACTTCACCAAGGTATGACAAGTTTCATTCGTTTTATAGCACCCAAAAACACCGTGTCAGCTTTTCACATTATCGACTTTTACTTGCCATAAAAATCTAAAAAGTACCAAGAATGCTTCATTTACTGTGTTTACAATGAACGAACTTGTAGTGGAAGTTATTGTTGACGTTTCAGAGCAAAACTTCTGTTTTGAAAGTGTCTGCGTCTCGAGATAAATGAATTAATATTCAAGCCAGGTAGTGAAACTCCAACAAAAGATTGATTGCGGCTTCGTTTTTGGATCAAAACTAACAGCGAAAATCAGAAGTTTCCCCATAAAACGGTAAAGCGTCATTTACCTAACGTTATCATTGTCTTCCTACAAAATTATGCGCTCGATCTGTCCTTATCTAGCGTCCCCGCCACCGAAAAGCGTATTGGGCTGTTTGCCCGTATCGATCCCCGTCGAATTTTACGACAATGGCTCTACCGGCATTTTAGATAATGGGATATAGAGAAGTCTATGATGCATTGCATCGTATACTAGTGCGATTTATACAGCTTTTTGAAAAATAACAGCAATATTTCAAAGGTTTCAAATGTGCGTTATCATTCAGAAATGGCTTATCGTCGAATATTCCACGTCTGTAAAATATAACTCTGAATCCAGGTGGATGAGCACTACACCAAAAGCTGGATATATTGGTGTTCTCATCTCCTTAGAAACGCACTCAGTTCTACGAAAAAGAACTCTGAGTCGACGTAATCCCTAAATTACAAGTTAATGCCGTGATAAACAAAATTATGACAAGTTAAGCGCCGTAATAGGTGAACATCTCGGCTTTAACCACGCGTCGACTAATTATAGTTTCTAAACAGGGGTATTACGGCTGTTTCTGGCAAATAAACGTATGTATTATTCCCGTTCCAACAGAAGCGACGTGTAAACACCATATTTACCATACTGCAAAACGGGAGCTATAATTATTGCATGACTATTTAGAGAGATAACAACTCGTGTGATTTTGTTTTGTTTTTATAGGGCGTGGGGATGCTTATTGCCGTTCAAATTTGATTCAAATGCTAAGTCAAACACTCCTATATTAAATTCTCCTGTATTAAGAAATAACGAGAAAAATTTGTTTCACAATCTATAGAAGTATTGAATATTCCTTCAACATAAATCGATTATTGTGACGATGATGCTATTGTACTTGGAACTATTTGGAACACTTTTCGTTAGTTATTTTCCACTCGAATTCGAGAAAAGATCAACCACAGAGTAACTATGCTGTGAGTGTCTTTTACCTTTATAGAAATTTGTAACTGTAACTCTCATATAATGAATGTTAGTTTTAAATAATCTGATTTTTTATTGCATTAATTACTATTTAAAATCTTGCATCTCTCGCTGCATGGATATTAATTAATAGAATTTTACAAAGGATCCTTCTACGAGTGCACTCCTTCTCAATTCATTGAAGGTGATATCATACAAACTCCATATTACTTCTTTCTCTTTGTAGCAAATCCACGCGCTCTACCTTTTCTGAATAAAGGCGAGGTTGAAATCGCATCATTGCATGCAATTCAGGTAAAGCTTTGCATAAGTCGCTTCCTAGATTTTATTCTCTTTTTTAGTCCCTCTTGCTCAAGATAATTATAAAAAGTCTACATCAGAGTAGCCGCTTTATATTTGGTTGGATTACATGGCGATGTGTTATGCCTCTCTTCGGGTCCTACAGATATCAATTCTTGCACTTCTTTTCGTGTAATCGTCTCAGTGAGAACTTAACCATATTACGAAATGTTTTGATTTATTTTTCAAAGCTTTTTGCCTTTCTTGCATCTTTGTTTCTCACTGATTATTTAACATTTTTACGAAGTTAGCGTTTATTGCCTTACTACAGAGTTTCATACGACCTCAGCATGCTTGTAAAAGTATTTATCAGCTTTTTTTACTAAGTCTCAAGATCTAAGACCTGCCAGCTAATAATGTTTTCGCGAGTTTATTGAAGATATTTCGAAAAATGACTTACCATCACATCATACTGCAATACACTGGCTTAGCTACGGAATAGTTGTAACACGAATTTTTCAGCTTCTAGGAGTATTCAAAATTCTCTTAAATAATAGGACTCATCTTATTTAAGTTATTATTTCATACAGATTTAACTAAACATATGGATATTCTTAATTTGCAATTACTACCAGTTTCTGCCTGATTTACACACTTATACTATATGGCCCTTCGGTAAAAAAATGTTTTGCTTCAATCTCAATTCAGCGAAAAACATTGCGCCCATTTTAATACATGCCAAATATTCAGTTAGCAAGATGTGGCTCCATTTGTGGTAAATTCTAAAATTGAGGCTTTGGCTGCTTCCCAAAAAAATTTGGATCCTCATTTTGATGAAACTGCGAACGATAAGAAATTTTCACCATTCGAAAGTCTTTCATAGAAGAATATTTAAACTCATCACTGACGAAATTTAATGTTTTTCACTTATACGTTTGACGAGTTCCACAAATTTGCACGGGGATATTTTTTTACTTTTAGAACTGCTTTTCTGTTTTTTAAAAAATTCTGCAAAGCACAGTTTGTATCCAAGGAACACTCACAGTCAATTAGAGTTATACAAGTTAATTAATGATCATTTCAAGTCGCTTGTGTCAATTTCTACTACGTTAGATTCTCGAATAGATCACATAGAGTAAAATGGCGTCGCCATATGTATAGTCCCCCAAATGGTACTTTCGTTGTATATATTATGCTCCATAATTATTTGAAATAAGATTTGAAATCCTACTAATTAAAGGTCATAAATATTGTAATGATTGAAATACTGGCTTCGATAATGGACTATACTGAAATTTTTAGATAATCATAAACAGGTTTTACCGGATATAATTGAGTATTCTACATATTTTAAATAAATGACTTAAATGCATTTGTTGGGAAAATCAGGATTATCAAATGTTTAATCGTTTAAAAACCCTTGACAAGTACATCATATTATCTACTTAATAACAATGGACGCTTTGTATTTTCTGAATACATTGGAGCTCCATACAGTTTGTCGTAATATGCATAACATATTGTGAAAATTTTTACTGCTAATACTTTTTTAAAATTAATTATTAGTTAGTAGTAAACTGGTATATATATAAAATGCTGTTTAAATTTGTATTATGCTTATATTTCGCCTCCACGCCCTTTGCTATCATTTAAATTAAGTATTGGTTTGTAACCTTAGTAAACATGTTTGTATAATCTGCAAGTTTTAACACATGATTTAACGATATCATGTGTATTGAAGCAAATTTCATCATGGTGCTAAATGTCTGTATTCCTTCCTTTAACTGACAGTTTCATCCTAATGCTAATTTTTCCACTGTATTAAATGACTGCTTCTCAAAACATATTATTTCCAATTAATCAGTTTAAATTTGAAACCATGTTTTTTAAAAATCTCCATACCATTGTTTTCCTACTAACTATTTCTTAGTCCCATTTGCATGAAGCAGCCTTTGATAAATCCGGAAAATTATTGTCTCTGTATACTATTTTCTCAACGCACGTAAACGTCTGTTTAAATGTTGTTAAGATTTTCCAACGTCCCTTCAGATTTTTCCTTTCGTCGCTTCCGTCTTTATTATTATGAAAACCGTGGCAGGAGATCGCTTATTAATCTCACTGTTTGGCCTTATTTTTCCGGTTCATCAGACTAGGAGGAAACGAATGCCTCCTTTAAAATAATAAATGTATGCATTTATCATATTATACAATGCGAGAGAAATATGGAATACAATTTGTTACAGAAGTATAACATTTAGGAAAAATCGTGAGAAATATTTAAAATCTCCTCGTCTTGTTTCGTCGTGTGGTGTCTCACTTATCTAAGTATTTGTATCCGTCTTTTGTGTATCTGAGTCGGCTTCTTCATTTATCAGATTTTTCTGATATTCGCCTTTGTAATACAACTATTTCATACCCATTCCGGCGAACACAGAGTGCTCAAATAAATCTTGTTCTATGCATAATATAAATCAATTCCCTCCCCTTTTATTCGTTTGGCACGTATGCCGTGCTTCACTCAGAAACGCCGAGAGTTAGAATATCATATTGTAAAGTAGATTTTCGGTATCGCGTCTGCGGATGAAAACGGGACGATCCAATAATTTCCTTCCCGCTGTCTTTAACTTCCGAGCCTACGAACGCCGTGAGGATTACGTCAGGGTCGAAGAGTAAAAATAAATAAAAAGTCTTGTCAGAGGAAAACATCGTTACGTGTTTTTCCTCGTCTGCGCCTGTACGTTTGAGTGTATGTTCCACCCCGCGAAATTAGTTCAGTGTCACACGCCGTCAGCATAACGAAATTGCCCTCCCCAACAAAACGAACACGGATATTGTTCTCGGAAGAACAATAAATTCTTTATGTGATTTGACATATCAAATAAAGGGCCGCCGGTAAGTGTGGAAGTATAGACATAACGACTGCAAAAATCTAATAATTTTAACCCTTAAAGGAGAAGGGAAGCCACTTATAATTCAAGCTGGGTGTGAAACTCCGCGCCTTGGGTTACGATATTGGCCTCGACCCCACTCAGACATATAAATATTTTTTTGCTACGCATCAAAATACTCTCTCTTGAAGTCGTGAGTTATAATTTATAATAACAAGCAAAGAAGTCGAGTGGCAGATTCTTACGATGCTCATCCTACGTTTTGGCACATACAGTTGGGGGGTGTTTCACGACCTCAGAAGTACTAATATTCACAGTTCTGTCAAATTTTTCTCCTAAAATTTCAATTAAACTTCTGTTAGAGTCTAACCAACGTATTATACGAAGTTAAATTTCATTCTCTCTCTACTTTGAAATGTTGAATTTACGGAGAAGCAGCGCTAATGCCACCAAGAAAACAGCAACCAAAAACATTAAAAACGTTCAAGTACCTATTACAACAGCTAGAATACAAAATAATATTAGTACATAATAGACACACATACACAAACGTTCATTGTTTTCTAAGTTATGCTTTGCCTGAATTTGTATCCTTTAGATTACAGCAATTTTTTTTCAAGTTCGTCGTGTGACCTATTTCAGAATGGCTTGTGTAAAGGAAGTTGATCATAATTCATCCTTTTCTTACAAATAAAGATTTTTATTATATGAGACGAGGCGTTAATACATAAATTTAAGTGTATTCATATCCGATTTTTGACATTTGGTAGGAATTATTACGCACCAAATATACACCGCCGTCACCCTCAGGAGTTAACATTCTGACATAAATAATTCCGTGACATGGAAATAAATATCGTTTCCTGCGTAAAAAAACATACTTTACAATAAATGGATCAGGATGAATGATGTTTTCAGAGAGGATGTTGCCGGGGGCGTCCAATAAAGAAAAGTGGCTTGCGGACTCCAACGTATCCATTAGAAATTCATACATGGCATAGATTGATCTTGTAATATTAATATGAGTCAGATAATGTGGGATGTGTGCAAAATTTAAAAAAAGCTCCGTTATGAGATGCCGTAAATTCAACGTAGGATCCCCTCATGGTTTTATTTAAAAATTCTTCCCTCATCAAAATGAAGCTCTACGGCCTCCCTAGTTAGCATCTTATGGCGAAAAAATATTTCATTATTTCTTAGCACATTTTCAAGGGAAGTGACGAAACTATTGACTTTATTCCGGCGTCAGACCAATCACGAAGAGGGACGAAGAGCTGGTTGATGCTTGTCATGAAATGTGGAGTTAACTTAAATATATAGACATGGCCATGGCTCACACCCCGCAGTATGTGCATACTTTATTATATTATAACGACCAATTTTTGAGGTTAATTTTTTAGAAAAGCCCTGAGCCAGTCTTTTCCTGCTGTGTTATTATGTCCATAAATTAAATAGTAAGGTGGTTTTCAACTATCGTATACTATCAAACTATTTCAAGTTTCGTTTCTGAATTTCCTTACATTGTTTTGAGTCATTTTTCTATTTTCCAGTGAATTATAGAATGGGAAATTTATCATTTAACTGTCCCTTGATTGATAGGGCCCTGGCAAACCTCTTGACATGCGTAATTGCACATTTAAACTTGTTACAGTTTTATAGCAACTTTGTTATGAAATGCTTCCGTTACATCACCAATAGTACTTAGTTTAATAGTTTAATCGATTGCATTTATAACATCTTTTTGTTGTGAATGGTCCTTTCGTTGTCTGTCGGTAATATTTTAAGAAGGCTTTTTGTCTGTATTTTCGAATTTACCCTCCGTTGGTGATGGGAAAATATCGTCAAACGTACTTGAAAATCTTCGCTTTTCAACTTCATGGTTTATACCGTCGGACCATTGTTTCCCGTTCATGCCGGGAAACTTTAATTACGGCAAATATATGTATTGCGGTCTCTTTGGCGAAACGTGTATCGACCACAAAATGCACCCATGCGAAATCTTCTTCGGCGGAAGGGAAAACGTGTTTCAATGAAATCCACTGAAATATGTAACTTTTACGGCTCGCTAGTATTATTGCATTCGCTCGCCGAGCCCCGAACGAGTATTCTTTAAGGGTAATCGGTATTCCGAAGCGTCGCTGGTAAATATGGAGATTCGCCCCCCCGTACGCGAGATTAAAATAGTGCCTCGCCGACAATATGACGGGGTAATGTCTTCGATTCTTGCTCTAGTAGCCCGTTGCAGATTGATTCCCCACATTTTCCCAATTACACTTGCCGTTATATTTCGACCCACTCTTGCTCTCGTGCTTTATCAGGTCGTATTGTACGTAAACTTCTCGTCGCTCGATTGGAGAAACTTCTCCTCCTTATCTACGTTCACAGAGATGCAAAACTAACTCATAATTTATTTTTATTTATAATTACCGCTTCGCCTGTATGCCTCTTTGTCTTTATATAACGATTTAATCGTGGCATACCCCCTGGCATTAATCTGTACGAAGTATAATCACTGGAGCTCTAGTGTCCTTTAGAGCGCAGTGATGAGTGCACATCTTGCATGTATTAACATTAATCCTGGCGGATCATTCTGGATAGGTTAAAACTGAAACGGCATCAACACACGCTGGGAGGTTTTCAAAAGGATAGTCGACCGGAAAATCATTCCGACGGAGGAGGATGATCCTCGGGATTAAGGATTTCGGCGATTTCTATATCAGAAAAGTAAGCTTCAAGAGCTGGAATTCAACTCTTTACGCTCGTTTCCTTTGTAAGTCCAATTAGAGTTGCACAAAATTTAATAGGGACTTTAGCTGTAAATGGGACTCCACTAATGGGATTCGTCTGCAACAACGAAATTTTTAAACAGTTAACGATTTCATATCAGAAAATAACGATACGCGAGCCTGCGTTTTGCTATGGAACACCAGATAAGATCAAACTCATAATAAAGCAATTAAGATCAATAATGATGCTAAGCAGAAGGAAAATACATGTGTGCTCTAAATGGGACTTAATCCCATTTAGGGCATCCCTATTAATAGATTTCCATCTCGAAACAGTACGGCTATACAAGCTTGCATTTTATTGCTCACAATGGAATACACAATGGAATAGCAAGTTCATCAAAAATAAATAACAGAATAACAGAACCGAAACTAAGATTTACGAGAAAATGTAGTTGATAAAAAAATTAGTACTTTAAGGAGAAAGCTATCGATATTTAATTGAATTAATATATTTTTTATCAGAGTTCGATAACAGTTTTCCGATAGTTGAATAGACTGATGGAGATCACTTGATTTTAATGTAATTAAATGAACTTAATATTTTTGTAATGATTTATTACAAATTGTATACATACTGTGTTCATTGTATGCATTGTACACATACTGTGTTCTCCTTTCCGAATCCTAGTGGAAGAGTATCATACAAATCGTCATTTTCTCGTTAATGCCCTTAATTGCCTCTTCCATAAATCGTATTACTTTGTCCTCCATTGTCCTTCTCTACATTTACATTGTTGATCCGGGGTGATTTCCAATCTGTTTTCTTGCTCCTTTGTGCCTCTTAGTATGATTTTTCCTATGTTACTTTACAGTGCTCTTGATTTCTCTATTGAGTCTGTTGATGTATTTTCTTATTTCTGGTTCATTCCGTATCTCATCTTCTCTGTTCTGTAGCCCTATCTTCTTCTTGAGTTCACCTGGTACATACCAGGTGAATAGTCTGCTGAATAGTCCTCGTGTTGTTCTCGAATACCTTTTTGATTTCTTCTGATCTAATGTGATTGATTGAGTATCTCTGGTCAAGACCCATTTTTAAATAGATAAGACCGTGTTCTAGCCGCAGAGAAAATATATAAACAGAGGAGGTAAGCTATAGGACATTCAATAAATGGAAGCGTATACTCATGGGAAAACGAGAGCTAGAATCGAGACTATTTTCTGTCTCTGTTTCTGGTCTCGACGAAGATACTCCAGTGACATTTTAA
This sequence comes from Cryptocephalus primarius, assembly GCA_963576515.1. Lineage (NCBI taxonomy): Eukaryota > Metazoa > Arthropoda > Insecta > Coleoptera > Chrysomelidae > Cryptocephalus > Cryptocephalus primarius. Next base: position 12,100,974 of record OY754942.1, on the reverse strand, counting down.
TGTAGTCACGGTCTTTCCCTAACTATAATTTACATAACTTAGTAGAGAACACTGCATTTTGAGATTTTTTTGCCTCATTACTGATTACGAAAAGCAGCCTCTGCTTAGTGGTCAATTTGCTGAGATTTTTATGATTTTGATCCTCGTAGGTTTTCAGTAAGCTGTTTTCTTAACTAAAAATATTCATTATATCATTATTATACTCCATAATTAAAAACAAACACGTACTTTCCAATAAAACTTCGTAATAAAACTTTCGATTGATTTCTGTCTTCGTGAGTACTCTAATTCCATGAAAATTTAACCAGAGTTTGCTTGCCTATTAAATTCCCCCTGAATTAAGCCCTTAACTAATAGAACTTCCATAATATTACAAAAGGTTCTCAAAACTGACAAATGCCTATACATAAATCTATTATTCTGCACTATGTTTAATCCAGTTGCAGTTATTACGAGCGTATAGCCACTGATGGGTATGTTGTTGCACAAAATAATATTGTTGCGATGATGCGGATTGTAGGTTTTGTCGCTGCAGGATAGCGTTGGTTACCGTTCTCGCCCGGTGGAATAATAAAATCAAATCGGATTCCCTGCATGCAAAGCTAAAATATAACATCGAACGAAAAAACTCATAGCATTCGGTTTTAATGGTGTTCAACACCATAGCGTTGGTAGTAAAATCTTTTTAAAACGGTCTGAACTGTGTGGTAGAAATTATTTTACCAGTATAACTGAAGGCCTTAGTGATCGTGTTAAAAACACGATTTTTTCCAATTAACAGGTTAAGGTCCTATTCTCAAAATAATGAGTGAAATAAATTTATCCACAGAAAAAGTCATTTGTATAATTGTAATCTTTTGTTAGTAAATTTTTGATTTTTCCATAATTTATATTGCTACGAGCAGTTTTAGCAATAATTTTGTTGAGGGGCTGTCATGTCTAGTGTTTTCAAAATTTATTTCGATCGGGGTTTAATAATAATTATCGCACAAATATAACAGATTTAAATGCAAATACGAATTGATGTGCATAATTATATTTGACGACATTAAATAAATTATATTAATTATTTTGAAAATAGTAAATGATTAAATTGTGATCGGGTATTCAATTAGGGATTTCACGAGCCCGGAAAACGCAACATTTAAAAATCACCTTTGAATTTGATATGGCTTTACTGGTAGTTGAAGCATATACAATAAATCAGTACGTACTAATTTTACTCACTGAATTTTTAATTTTCACTCAATTGTTTATACGTCGAATGGAACTTCATGGTTATCAATTAATTTACGGGCTTGGCAAAGTAAAACTCGAGAAGGACCCCGGCGCGTCCCACGTTCCCTACATCTCCGTTGAGTATTATTAATCCTCTTTGTGTTCGCGGTGTAGGACCATTTTGCATATAAATTTCGTTTTGGGGTACATTCGCTGATGGGAATAACAAATAATTCGTACGTCTGCCGCCGCCGCCGGTGCAATCGAATACTTTTCGTTCTGATGCCTCGAATAACTCTACCTTAAATAATTAATTTCCGAAGGGGCCTTATCGGGAATGAACGAAACTCCGGTTATTTCCTAAATTGATTGCTGGCGAAGCCTATCGAATACAGGCGGAAAGGGAAAGTTGGCAGGTCGGTGAATAAGGCACGATTATCGAATTGGAGGTTTCTATTGTTTTATAATTGTCGGGGGAAGAATCCTGCTAAAGCGAGGAAATGTTCCTGGGCGGGTTGTTCGACGAAGTCTACGATTAGTACGAGAACGCGCGCAATATGCAGATATCTGCAGTATCATATTAAATGCTAATATCTAGATGTTTTCCTAATGAAAGACGAATGCATGAGGCTCATATAATATGAGAGATAGTCGAGCTGCTGTCGCCGCTCTCCGTAGCAACGTATATTAATTTGATGTGTCACAAACAGCGGAATTTAAGAATAATGTACATTGCTAAGGATAAAGGAAAATTAGTAGAAATAAATAACAAACGCTGGATAAAAGTCTTTTTGTTTCAGGTATACGGTATCTTATGGAAAAGAATGCTGGATATTTCCTTTGTTAAATATTAGATTTAGGAATTACTGCAGTAATCAATAGGCATTAGTTAGCCACGAGAAATAGGCAGAAATTAAGAAACTGCATCAAAATGTGGCAAAATATATTATGGTCTGAAAGATACCTCAATTTCTTAGATAGAAGCCTTTCTCCCCCTCAAATTCAAAAAGGCCACTGTATATATCCTTGTTAATAGGGCGATTCTGTTATCACACAGTCCTTTTGTGATGATAATATTGTATTAATCAGGCAAATCTTGGCCCTTCTCGCTTTCTTGCACAAGCCATCAACGAGACTTTCTGCATAGCGGTTCGTCAAAATTAACAGAAGTCGGTTCTGTTATAGCACAAAGTTATCTTTGACTCGTCCACATAAAATCGAGCATCCAATTACCTTTACCGCTAACAATAGAAAGCAGAACAATAGGGTTACTGGTTTCCTTGAATCTTATAGCTGCTTGGTCAACTTTTAAGTCGTTTTCTTACCGCTTTGGAGGGCACAGATTCACAAATACAAAGTATACAAAGTACTGCTTTAAAATAGTTGGAAACTGCTCGAATTATAAAGCAATAAATTGCGCCATTAATGCAATTTCTTTATCTTTTTACCCTTGAAGTTTGAAATTATTTCTACATGATAGTTACGTTTTAGTAGGGTGCACGTAGAATTTCGATGCGTTTTGCAATATATTCTGGAAGAGTAGAAAAATTCTTAACTGTAAATTAAGAAAGAAATACATTTACTACATTAGTACAACAGTAATTTATTCACGCAACAAATCAGTTTACACTTTTTAAAAGTTTTAAAACTTACACACTTACAGGCGTCTTTCTAAAAGGTACAAAATTCTTCTGTGTTGTAAAAACTACTTTCCAGGACTAACTCTTTGTTTAGAATTCTTCCGATACCTCCTTGCTTTGCATGTTACGTTGTTTACATTGAGTTTATGAGCATGCTTACATTTGTGTTTATTTTCTCCTCTTCTCCTACCACCTCTTTCCGCTAAGTCATGGTATTTTTATGTTTCCCTCTCTTTGATAATTTGAGTAAGTTTGGTAGATTTCTGCATTGTGCAGACGTTCCCGGGTCCAGTTCTTGCCTTCTGTTTTACTCCAGTTATCTTTGTTTTGCTGCTTTGACTTTCCTTTGCTTCATATGCTTCTTTTCTATTTACTTCACTCTGTAAGGGCTCATCATGCCTTTGCGCAACCTGGGATCATTTTTGATTAAAAATCTGTTGTATGAGTAGTGACTCATTGCTTCTGAGTTCAGCTATGGATTACTGTCTGATTCAAAATGTGTCACATACGCTACTTATTTCTGCAGCTGCTAAACCAACACCTTAACGGTGGCCCCCAGATAACAATTGATGTTCCGATGCAATCCTCGATGGCGCTCGGCGGATTCTTTAAGAAAGAATTATAATAAATTTATAAAGCGGTATCGAAATTACTTGGCGCTCCCCGAGTTTCCTAATATTACCGAAAATTACCGGGGGAAGTTGGAGAAACTTCACGGCGGAGAACAACTTTGCTCCCAATATAACTTTCGTCCCGCTCAAAAGTTTTTGCGATTTATTTTTTACCCCGTCGCCGCCCGCCGCCGCCGCCGGCTCTCTGATATCGTAAGATTTTATTCGTTCCTAGATTAATTTCGATGAATCGACCCTAAGAAATTGAAAGGGTTTCTCCTCGTACGGCCCAGTTCCCTAAGCGCTATAGGACAGCAGAAATATTAACAATAACTGTTTTTCTTTAAATTGACTCTAATTCACCTTCCACGTTCGATATTTCGATCCGGGTTCAAACCGAAAACGATCACGTACGTATCGTATATCCTGTACCCAATTTTAAGAGAGCTAAGTCACATAAGACTCGTAAAATGGGAAGAGCACTGTTACTGTTATTATATTCCCTCTCAGTTTAAATTGTTTATGTCCACTTCGAACAGGGTCTTTATCCGTTATAAACTACTGCTCGTCTCTTTTTCGATAGTCCTCCAGCCGAGGTAATCACTTCCTATCTTTCTGCCAGGGACTCTTGTTAATAAAGGTTGATAGAGTTAAGGGAGAGTTTAGTTAACATTTTCTAATATAACGAGACTTTACGACGTAGAAAGCCGACAACAAAATTACTAAAGTGTGTGAAGTAGGAAAAACACATTTAACGAAAAATAAATCGTTAAGTATCCTTAATTTCCTCTAGCGAAATGATTGTTTGAGCCAAACGAAAGTTTTTAAGTGGCCGGATACGGAATATTCCTTTGAACTCATTTCCAGGCGAAACTGCTCTCACCAGAAGAGTATGAATCAAAGCAAGTCGTTTGTATATTGCACTGTCACATCTCGTGGACGATCCCTCCGAGCCGTTCCGTATAATTTTACGTCCCGAACTCATAAACAACATAATAAAAAGCGCTGTTTCGCTGCAGTAACTTTTTCCCTTATTTCCTAGCGATACACGTCATCAAGTTATAGATTCCTCCGGGTCGAACCGGAACTGGTCAGATTTAATAAATCTGTCAAAGGGGATACCCTCATCATAACTGACTGCAGATAATAAAGTTAAGATTAAAGTTGCTGGCCTGAATATAACTTAACAAAATAAAATCTCAACCCGACGCTTTATAAGAAAACACAAGGAATTTTCCTCAAATAAAGAGACCAGAAAGGCTGAAAGTGAAAACTGTCGAAGATGGCAAGGGTGTTGGTTTCACTTGTAATTATAGGAGTGATTGGGCTTGTTTTTCGAGACGAAAAGTAGGATAATGGCACAAATGGTACACCAAATGAGCTATTTGCGATCCTTGGCAATAAATCGACACTTGGTTAACTTCTATGCTTGGATAGTATATGTCTGAAATGTGTTCTGTAGGGTTTCGTTAGATATATTGTAATAAAGTAGAGATTAAACAGAAACCCCTTAAATTTTCACATACTGGTGCAAGTTTGTCGACAGATTAAATTTTAGCGAGCCAAACGCTAAGCGAGATGTCTTAAAAGTTGATATAAGTTTAGTAGTGAACAGAAATGTGACAGCATATTTCATAAGAGGATTAATGCATTAAATCTCAATCAAAGTAACAGTTAAACAGCTAATAGCTGTTTCATGTGTGTGGTGATTTGAAAGAAAATTACAATAGAACTATCAAACCTTTTTCCAATAATTATCAGAGGATAACTTGCCGCTTCCAGCAAGACCATCTCTACAGAAAAATTGAACTTCTTGGTCAGGTTTTGAACTATTTTGCATATCGTCAATAGTGCAAGCAATGCAAGCTGATATCCCTACAAAATAACATTGGGACTTGAACGCTTTATGTTTACGATTACAAAAAACAACAGGTTTTCCTCTGTCGACTCATGGTAAAAGTATAATTGATCAAAAAAATCGAACGTTTTCATACTAAAACGTTATGTATTAGTAAATCAAGTCTTTTAAATAAGAAAAATAATGTGAATATATATTTTTTAAATCTAGGTTTTTAAAACATACTAAAAAGATACTTTCTCTTAGACCAGTACAGATTGTTAATCCCATATAAAGGGTCCTGAAGGTAGTTGTGAATTTTTGATTGCTGTGAAATACTAGTAAGATTTAAAAAGAAAAACGTGCGTCACATGCAATAATTGGTAAGACGTTGATAGTTGATGCATGAATATTTCGTTTTCTATACTCCTTATTGTCTATGACATGCTCTTCAGGTTTTTCTTTTTGTATCTTGCAAGTATTTTCACAGCTACCAAACGTTTACAATTACCATTTTTCAGGACAATTTTTAAAGGATTAGGAATCTGTTATAAAAACTATACTGGTGTAGGAAAAAGTATGCTATATTTTTTGGCATGATTCATTAAAAAATATATATTCAAATTGTTTTCTGCCTTTTAGTATTGTGTGCCTAAAATTTTGCAATATTTTAAACCTATCGATGAGTTGAAGACATGTTACGTCGTTATATGTAATTATAATGCAAAATTTGTTTAAAATCGTTTCAATAATTTTGAACAACATACGAGAGCCCAAAATGAAGTAATACAAACGTTACGAAATATTCTTTAGTCAATAAGTTAATTGTTGCACGCTTATCAAAACTGTGACGTCCAATAAAATCATATATCTAATGAGTTTTATGGTGAATATATAATTTGGTTGTGGACCATTAGTTACAATTTTCAGTTTATGTACAGGTCACTTTAGATGTTTCTGTTTTTTATTTGTCTCCATTATTTTTCTAGTATTAAATGTGTTTTTTCGGTAGCCCTCTCCTCACTAAAGGTGTAATACTACAACGTATTGTTTGCCTTGTTCGTTTCACTAAGGAATCATAAACTGTCGAAAGAAAAGTATAATTTGACAGGGACAATTGTATATTTTGCTCGTCGATAAAATGAATTTGTACGGTTCGAATCATAAAACACTTGCTTAAATTACGTGATGAAGAGGATTTAAATCCACAAGTAATTCTTACACCTGAGCAAGTTTGTAATGCCAAGTGCTGAGATTCAAAGAGGACTGGTAAAGTACATTAAAATGTAAATTGTATTACGTTACGAACTCGAAAATCCGGACTAATTGAAACCGCCGTGATCCGAATAAAAAATTAATTTGAATTGCAGGAGAGGAATATTTTTGTATTAAAAAGAGAAACATGTAACACAAAGCAACGAGAATTGTAAACAAACAAAGAGTATTTGAGTACAAGCTTTATATTATTTTGTGAAGTAAGTTAATATTTGTTTTTTGATTCGTTTCGGGTTCATTGTAAAAGCTGTTTTTCAATCTTTGATGTACAAAAATATCACATATAGAACTATTATTTTCTTCTCCTCACCTATATACACATTTGGCCTTTTAACTAACTCGTCATTTTTAACACTTGGACTGTGGACTTTCATTGACACTGTTGTAATGTTCGTCTCTAATGTCTATGTCTTCCACTTTGAATGAATCTTCATTATTTTCAAGCAATTTACAGATTTTTAGATTTTACACATTAAAAGTAATTGAAACATGTATTAATATTTATGGATTAACAATAAATGTTCCACACGAAGCATATGGAATTCTTCAGGAAAAATGTATGAAAAATCTCAAACATGTTCCCTCCTGCGTAGGTAAACGCAACTAAAACACGAAGTGCACTAAACCTATAAATAATTTATTTAGTCACTTACACTTGTATTTATACCAATTCATATGCGTAGGCGTGTACTCATGGTCGCTGGGGATTGCGCGTAGTTCGTTGAAATTTTGTTTCGCTTAAATAAAGTAAAATCACTCGGCCGAATGAAATACTCAGTATATGGCTTAAACCCCCCTAGATCTCTGCCATATGTTGCAGATAAGCAGTTGGAAGTTTTCAGGGAAAAAGCCACCAGCCGAGTTGAAATAAAATTTGTAGGTGCATAAATTCGAGCGGTGAATTTACAGACTTGTTAGGTTAGTGAGTTTCAGTACATGAATTTTCGCCAAGGAGGTATTCATAGAATTTCTTTTTCATGCGTGTCGATTGTCTCATTCCCTCGCCTAGTTCTTAAACTGTACGAGAATATCCAAAATTTTCCATTTTTCAATACAGCAATACTAATAAAAGGAAAGAAGAGGTGTGTAGAAAACCGAGAACTGGAAAACATGAAGTTTGGTTTAAGGTATGCATATGCGTGGCAAGGTATTGTTCATTTAATGTATAACAGTTATTTAACCACCTGGTTAGTTGAAAAATGAAAACATTTCGTTTCCTAGCCTTATTACCTCTGTCGATTTATAGAATTTTATAGTTGTCTACAGCTATCACATATCCTTTGAATTTTTTGTTTATAAACTACAGCAGCCTTTAGAGTCAGATGGCCTAGACAATCGCCTACGAAAAGCTTATGCATACCATCTAAAGCTGATTCATGATGTCTCGCAACTAAAGAACGATAGATATAATTTAGTTTATGAAGTATTCCACTACTATTCAATAACATACTTACACTTCCTCAACTAATCCATGTATTTGAATTATTCTTCAAGAACATTCCAAGTTGAGTTGTGAAAGGAATACACTCACTGATAGGCACTCCATAAATGCGTGTTTCCTGATTAATGCTCACATTGTCCGGATGTATATGTTTATAACGCTATCAGTCTCTCCCTCATGGACGAGTTTATTCTCGCTTATGGAAACTAAATGAACTTCCAGTATGAAAATGCACTCGCGGAGTCGGTAGGATTTATGTGGGACGTATCGTTGAACCCGCTGCGAAACATGGCCATACATTTTTCAGCGATCTTTTCTCTCTAAAGTTAATGCGTTCGGGCGTTTTATAAATATAAATCTTTTTTCCTCTTCCTTCCGCTCTTCCGGCCCAATTCCACTAAACGTCCCCGCAACCGTGAAAGAGTCAAAAGGTCGGTCCTCCAGGATTGTCAACAAACGGGAGCACATAAAACACCGTTCACCGACGAAAATCGGAGTGGCACAGACACTGATATATGCGTATGTTTACCTTACGCAAAGGGCCCTCGAACCCAACGAGACGTTCTATCCATTTGATGCCGGTAGTGTAGTTGGAGCAGTTTATTCTGGAGAATGACGCTTCTGGGACGCTCGGAACTATGTTACGCTTTGCCGTTCCTCTCTTTCGGCGTTTCCTCTTTTATGATTGATGGAGGACAGCGGGTCTTGAGATTATTTATGTCGGGGACCTGCTGGAAATTAAGATTAATCTCGTGTCTCTGCTCGCGCGCTCCGACGATTGAAACGATCCCCGCTCGCTACAATTATGATAATCGTCCGTTACTCTATCAAATACCCGACGAGCACTCATTGAAAAGAAACACGCATGTACTTAGAGACCAAATTACATTTCTGCACAATGCAAGCATAAAGCATTTCGAAGGTATATGGAATTGTATGGTGCATTAGCAAGAGCTCTGATCGGGGATATCGAAAACAATGCAACTTTTTTCCTTTATCAGGCGAGGATTGACTTTCAGTCAAGCGAAAAAACAGGTACAGTCAAAATTTCACATGAGCAAGGAAGCGACACTTCGTCATTAAATATTTTTGTCAGTCCTAGGCAATGGTTTGAAGAATTTAGTGATTTTACCTTAGATTGCTGCTTGGAAAAATTTCTTTAATACTGACTGATGTTTAACTGTATAATTAACAATTTGTCTTTTAAAAACGGAAATTTGCTAGGCAATGGTTTGAACAATTTGATGATTTTATCGTAGATTGTCGCTCTTAAAAATTCCTTCAATTCTGATTAATATTTATCTGTGTAATTAAAAGTTGAAAACAAAATTTCTTTCCATAGATTGATGAATGTCTATGAAGAAATTACTGAAACTAAGCTTTCCTTAAGGTTAACGTCACCTTTTCAGCGCTAATAAAAGTCTCCTTTTCAATGAAAATTGAAAGTAAAAAAGAAAAATCTAAGAAAAATTAATGCAAACTGAGGTGAGAAAGAGAGAGAGAGAGAGAGAGAGAGATAGAGAGAGAGATAGAGAGAGAGAGAGAGAGAGAGAGAGAGAGAGAGAGAGAGACAGAGACAGAGACAGAGAGGGAGAGAGAGAGGGATATAAAAGTATTGGATAAAGTAAAGAAATAGTTGATAGAAAATTGCTTACCATGCCTAACAAATCTTTCTCACTTGATTCAGGAGTTTCATCACTTTCAGTATTAATGATATCACCCCTTTCACCACATATAATGAATAAATAAATCTTACTACAATTATCCATACTGACAAAATCTCTACCTATCTTCTTTTAACGTTTGTCAAAATCGATCTGTATTAGCTTTTGTTTTATTTTCACTTTAAATAGAATACATCATAGTCAAAGACAATCGAGCATTTCATGAAGATGGTACTCTCGTTTTGCTGGTTAACTTCACATTTAAGGCGCGCTTAAAAAAGTTTCGCTTCAAATTTCTCTTCTCTCAATCTTCACACAATTTTCAAAAGGAGTAAAGTGCGCTTTACGGCGGTTTTAGCAAGAAATGTTTCAAACAAAAGTGAAACGTGTTAAACAACTAATTCAAATTACGAAATCACTAAAGTCGCTTTTAAAAAATTATGTAAAACTAAAAATGCTCAAGGATAAAGCCCCCTTTAGGGTAACGTAAGTAAGGAGTAAAAATATTAATATTTCCTATTTTTCGAATTCCAATCTGGATTGGATTTTATGCAGAAAGAAATTCCTTACATGAAATAGGCTTCTTTGATATGATTTCCATGGTCTACGAAAAGTACTCGCGTGTTTCGTCCAATTTCACTTACTTTTGAGATATATTGGAAAAACTGTAAAATTGCCTTTTTGATCCTAATACTAAAATGGTGTCAGTTAATTTATTAACACCATGTGTTTGACCATCCTTAGAGGCTCAATAAACGGATGAAACACTGAAACCCCCTTGATGCAATTGTTCCTTAGTTAGCGAGCTTCAAAAAGGCTTTAACACGTGTTTGTGTTTTACCTGTTATGCACATTTTATAGAAAATTCCCTTGAGTTGAGCCCAGGCGATGAGTACAAAAGACTTTGTACCTTTCAACAAATAGACAACAAATCTGTAGGATTGAAGAACATCCTTTCAATTTTTAAAAGGTTTATTTTCAATGATAAAGAATGTCTTTAAAGCACTGTGGATTGAAGAAAAAGCAAAATAGATCGACCGTGGTAGATATTTCATTTTGCAACTTCGGCGGAAAATTGAGTTTTGCAGTGATTTTACGTCAGATAAACTCTTTTTCAAATTTTTGCAAGACATACTATTATTACGACTAGAACTAGAAATTAGGACCGTACGTTTGTAATTCGTATGATTAATGTGGAGCGTCACTCGTATTCCCCACGCCTGCTACGGTCTCCACATTTTTTCGCTAGAAATCGTACCCCTCATTATGTAACGACCGAAACACTCTCCCGCACCTTTCCCCTAGTAATCCCTCTCCCGAATTTTTTCCCTTTGACCACCATAATCCGCCCAATTCGAGTGTGTTCCTCTGAGCAATGATTATCTGGCGTTAGTTGTGTGTGCTGGGCCGGTTTCCGAACGTCCGGGAGATTCGTCCCACAGGAGTTTTCTATCGGTCGTCCCAGTTTTACCTCTTTCTCTCTCTTTCCCAGTCTCTCTCTCCCGATTCCCGATTACGGTTTCATTTCCAAGCTATTTGCGAACGTTCGAAGGGGATCCAGTCCCTTGGATTTATTCAGGAGGAGATCGCGGGCCGCACAGTCAGATTTATGGACAATTAACGGTCCATTGTCCGATGACGCCGCGCCTTGCTGCGGCCGCCGTTGCCGGACCCCCTTCCACGTCTCGACCTGGAATTTCCTCAATTATATCGCGAATATTGCCTAATTGTCAATCAATTCTAGATTCCTCTCGCTAATAACTGAGAAATCGATTTCGATTCATAGTCTGCTGTCAAAGAGAAACTTGGAAAGCTCGAATCGAAGGGTCCAGATCTCATCTACAAAAATATCTCAATGGGTAATTGGACATATACATACGTGTAGATTGAGTTCAGGAAACACCGTAAGTGTACGAAAAATGTAGAAAAATATCGCGGCTTTAAACGTATCAAAACTCCAACAACAATATTTTTCTGTCCTCAATACTGATGTAATTCTATTCAAATGTTGTGTAATAGATGTATAGGACGTAATGGACCGATCCCTTGTCCTAAACTTTCTCCGGATCTCTACCTTTTCACGATTTTTGTCTTGGGGCTTATCTGTAATGTGTAACTTATCTTAGAGGCGATCGAAGACTTAAGTACCTGTTAACCTACCCCTAAATTGCTCTCTCAGAACAATAAACTTTATTTTCTTGGTTTACTGCAGGAATACACGTTCTTTGTCAGCCTTTGTTGTATAGATTTCTGTATAGCCCTTGTTGTATAGAGGTGATAATGCATTTGGGGTTTCTTGCGTTTCATTTGGATAAAATGGATAAAAAACGGTTTTTTTTCCTTTAAGATATTTATATAGTTGAGTTCCTATTTTTTGTTTGTCTCTTAACGAAGTGGCAATTTCGACACACTTACCCTGTTAGTCTCGGAAAACTGTAATTACTTGTTACGCTTGACTGGTCCGCTTCCTCCATTAGTGCGGAATACGAAAATATTTCGAATTTATAATCGATTTTAATCATGAAGTAAATTTTCCCCATTGGCTTCCTTTAACGACGTTATACGCCTCAAGGTGTCCGCGTTCCCATTTTTACTAATTTTCTTCGAATGTCAAACTTGAGATTGTTAAAAAGTTTAAGGAGTTTCACGCCATTTTTCATCTAAATGTTCCTCCATGAAACTAATTAGCGTTACGAGAAATGTACAATGCATTTCCTATTATTCAAATTTCCGTTTCACATTTTGGCGCAGGGATAAAGTTAGATTAGTTTAAATTTAACTCCGGGATGGCGGCAGCGAAACTTATATCAAACAGTGCGGAATTTTAGAATAATCTCAACTTTTAAATTGCTATAACATATATCATCGCTCCAGATGGCGACGTTCCGTAAGCAGAGCTTCCTTGATGTACGAAAACTATAAAACTTCCCTGGTGTTGCGATATTTTTCCTTCGCCCGGACTAATCCGCGATATCACTTTAACTTTTTAATTCGGAAACAGTGACATTCGGTTTTCATCTTGAAGTATCATTTATCTTGCCGCCATATGCAGCTAATTTTTTGGCATCTCTTCTGTTTTGTTCCCTTTTCAGCCGTCAGACGTAATAGCAGGAGGAGTTTTCTTTGTCGATTAATTGCCATGGCGATGTAAATGATCCTCATGAATTTCCGGAAACATCTGTTTCTTGTCAGGAAGAATGGATGTACCGCTTTAAAGCTGGGAGGGCCGAGAAAATGATACACTTTATTCTACAAGAAAGATGTTGAACTCGTGTGGCGTTCAAAACGGCAGAAATGCTAACAAATGGGGCGAATACTAGTTGCAAATTACGTTAGCAATGAGTGAACCGAATGTTAACTCCGGTGGAATCCCACGATTTTAACGCAAACGTGAACAAAGGAAAGTTCCTTGATTTACTTAGACAAAAAAGCATAATAAAACTGACGTCCTCACAGTTAAGCTTAACATTCTAGAAAGAAATGGTGATTAATATTACCTACCTTCACCCTGTTCCTACCACCATAGTACATTATAAAGACGCATCGTACTATAAATATTGTTTCACGTGCGATTTTACCGTCCATAAAAATATGAATATGTACGTGTATAAAACTATAAATATCACGAACGGGGTAATGACCTGAAAGTTTTCCCGCTCCTCGGCACCTCCCCTAATTCCTCACATGTGTCGCGCGACGATAACGACAGGTTCCACGGTAGATTTCCATAAAATGGAAAAGCGTTTAGGAGAGAAAAGCAGACGCTCTTTCTCACTGTTAGTCCGGCACAAACAAAAACGTCGAGATAATTATCCCGAAAGTCGTATTCATATCCTCGTTTCGGATAAATAATGTCCCAGGGAGGAAGTATTACAAAACACCGGTTGGCTGTTCGAGGGAGACGGAGAGGAAAAAACAGAGGAGTCCTTATTAACTTTTTTCGCATTCGTTTAAATTTATTTACATATTTACATATATTTACATAATTTACATAATGTATGGGGAGTCGGTGATGTAATGCTGCGGAGTAGTGGGCTTGTAAATAAAACGGGATTGCGAGATGGATTACTTTTCGTTATTTCCCCTAATGAACCGAATTTTAAACTCGATTTAACCTGTGAAAAACGCCCAATTGGCCCAGATTTACACAACTGATCGCCGAAGTTTTACAAAGTGAACTCGGGCAATAAAATTTGAACAATTTTAAACAAAAATAAACATTTAATTGGGATGTTTACTTAAATCATTCGTGCAATATTTAACTTACTGTTTAACTGTCAGTGTATAACCAAAAATTTGGGTTTTCGACCTTATAGGAAGATATCAGTCCTATTCAACCAGTGAATAGTGTGAATTAATCTTCATACCCTCCATACTTTAGCGGTTATTAAACAGCTAACATGAAGCTTTACATTACATTTTAGTCATTTTGTTGACTTTGTTGTAGCACCCTCTGCATATTATCTTTACCTTGCTCTTTAACTAGGTGATTCAGTCTGTCTTACTTTGACTCCACCTTCTCTAGTAGTGAAGGCATAGTAATCCTACTGCATAAATTGAGTCCCTTACCTTCTCTTCTAATACTCCGAACCAGGGACATGGCGGCATTTCTTCGGATGGCCGATAATCGAGTTTGCCTCCTTGTTTCGACAAAGTTGTCGCACATTTTGCTCGGCAACTTCGAGTATTAGGGGGAAATGCCATTTTTTGCCCGTACTACCTACATGATACAGGCTTATATTTTGATTACTTCGATCCACATCCCATCTGATTATACTTTTTTATATTTTGTGGCTGCTTCACAGGCATTCTGTTTTTTTCTTTTTGGGAATAGCGCATAACCTACTGTAATGGAAATACACTATAATAACTTGAAGCCATAGGGACCATATTACTATTAGAACCCTTCATAACAACTCTAGATTTTTCACTGGAAAAATCGCTCTGAAATCAAAATGTCCACGATTTTTCTTAAGGTCTGGATCTGGAATGGCTGTTAAAATATGACACGAGTTGGTTGGCAGCATAATTACGATCTTCATTTGTTTGATGCTGTCATCTTCCTCATCTTTTATCATTGAAAGATCACCAAGCGAATCTCGTTTAGAAAAATGTATATTAGCCCTCGGTCCTTTTAGAAGGACACCCCCGGGGAACTTACACATTCCTCCAAAATATGACACCTTCATTATAATTGTCTAACGATATTATTTGAATAATTTTATTAAAGCACGTAAGGTCATTTTGGCTTTAATTTTATAACTTCCATACAATCTTGAAATCATGGTGAATATCCTTGCTCACTTTTTACGTACCAAAAAATTCGAAAATACCTCGCTATTTTACAATTGTCCCATAGTTTATTCTATAAGCTTGAAAAGATTTTTTGAAGACCTGAAAAATAACATGGCGCCATCTATCAAAATCTAGAAGGGCAGTTGGCATATCTGGGTTAAACACACAATAAGGAATAGTCTCAAAGCTGTGCATAATTCACTCAAATGGCTCAAAAAACCAATACAAACGGTGCTTTACACTCAATATAAGATCCTGCATCTTTTTGCCTTATGCAAAATCTTCGCTCAAGGGACACAAGTAAATAATATGGTGTGGTTATGTTGCGATAGTATGATACAACGCATGTCATGTCAGTAAGACCTCGTCGTCATCTATCCATCTTATGAAGAATACCGTCATATAAGATTATTTTCCGTCATATAAGTTTATTTTCCTTTATAACGTTTAAAGAGTCCCTTGATTCATTGACTGATATGCACTGAAGAGTGCCTATCTTCTGCTTTTAAATCTATTGACGAATAAAAAAGATGTGTTTTAAAATGCCTCTCATGCGCGTTAAAAATGCGATAATACTAAATTTCAGTTTCTGAGGGAGGAAAATGGGAATTAGGTTACGTCAAAGCACGAGGGAACGGGGGAATATTGTCTAGTAAATAAATATTTCCAGAGGTTGTTTATCAAACAGTTTCCGAAATATTACTCAAAATATTTCAATCCACAGAATTCTTTTTGGGATTAATTAACGTCTACTCGTTCTCCATCAAGAGTTATTTTCATTTTCTCCTATCCAGTTGTACTTTTATAGAGGTTTTAGACTTTTTAGAATAGTTAGTGCAATTTTTCACTATGTGCATCCTTTGTGTTAATTACAACACAAATTTCCCCAGCAATTCTCTACATCTGTACGCTTAGATGCAAATTGAATCGTGGTCTAAGTTTACTAAGATAATATAACACAAATTCGCCGAAATTTTAATATACGAATATGCTTAATTAACATTTAAAAACTATACGAATTATAATTTACTAATTATAGAGAATTTACTAACTTCGAATAAACTTTATTAGCAATGTCCTAGAGCAGCAATGGAAAACCTATGGTGCATATAACTTTGTATTGAATTTTCAAATGACGTCCTCGTTTTAGGTTTAAAAGATTTAAGGGCCATCTGGCTATAGGGTACTAAATTTAAACTAACGGCGAAATCAAAATTTCGAATAGGGACGTAGGGTTAACAATTGTTACATAGTGGACACTTTATTTTCAATGAGGGAGAAATACACATTCTATTTCAACTGTAGTTTGGAGTTTATGTGCTGCACTATACTGTTACGAGGACGCAGCGTCTTAATTGTTAAACTTCGCATACAAAGGAAACATCAACATATCTAAAGTGTCATTAAGACGCCAAAAAATCACGATTGCATTTATCTAATCATTGCGAAAAAACAAAACAAACTTTAAGCTGGACATAGAACATTAAATGTACGTCTAATACAAAAAACCAACAACAAACAAACAAGAAAACTGTTCTTATTTAAACAACACGACAGGATTTATTAATACAGCACAGATTATTCTACACGTGGAGAGAATGTGCTTTCACTAACTGAATAATCAAAGGATTCACTTGTAGCCTAACTTAATTTAGCTAGTTATTAATTTAATAATTAATTTAAACTATCAAAAGAGGTATTTGTCTAAGTTACCTAACTGATTTAATTGAAGAATTTAAGAAGGATGTGATGTCTTACCTGTTTGAATATTTTAAAGTTCCCTAATTAAATAACTAATCACATTAAATAAAGTCTAAGTGAACTTACACAATGTGAGTGATGTAGAGGCAAATGTGCGCTTGTGAACCCAAATTTGTTTAAACGTTGTTAGCCCTCTAATTCAACTTAAGTGAAACATTTTAGTTCGTTACATGTTAGGTATTAAAGTTCCCGTGGAAATGTTAAAGTACTGAATTTAATTATGACACCTCTATCAACTATTTTAACCTATGAACGCTTTAGAGATTGGTAGGAATTCGAAATGGCTGGTTTAGTGCGCCAAAGATTCAAATAATTTTAGCATGAGCTACCTTTTCTTGGATTCTCTTCTTTCAATGTCGTGACAGTTATCAGGAGCTCAACCGTTAAGAATTTAATAGCAAAATACAATTTAGAAATTCTCAACGTCACGTGACGACTTGTTTGCACCCACTACCTCCCCCCGAGTGACATCCACTGCGTAACGTTTTTAATTTGAAGGAAATTTTGGGGGAAGGTGTTTAATGTTACTGATACGTATTACTGCGATTTTAAATTTAATTTCAGGTCTAATTGACACTGCTGATCGAATCGAGTTTTCCATTCACGAGTCGAATTCTGTTATCTGTTCGATGCCTCCCGTACCGGATTTGTCTTTTCATCGACATTAACAACTTATTGCTGCCGTCAGCGAATTCAATATTCAATTACGGCCCATTGTGTAACATCTATTATCCGACGATGTCGTTGCTTAGTATTTCTCTCCTCGCGAAATTCAGTAATTCCAAATATAAAGCTATTTAAAATGCTGAATAGGCCCTTTGAACATTCGGAAGAAAGGTTCCCGTGATTTAGTGCTAGGGGAGGGATAGTGGGGGAGCGGGGGTTAATCCTATTGTTATTCGTCGAAATAATTAAACCCTCCTAAATTAACTTCTCGCGGAAATATTTACATAACTTCATGAGCTACCATTATAATATAATTAGCTGAAATGTGAGATTTCAAAAACAGTAACCTCGACAAACACTTCGTATTTTCGTTACTCTGCGAAATTAATTACTACAATAATTAATTTAGCAGATACATCAGTTGATCGAGCTGCTTCGTACATGATTTAAATTGTACCCTAAATATAAAGCAAATGTTTCACGTGAGATTCACCAGTGTGTTATCATAATAATGAAGATTAATGGATTGGCGTCTGTGTATCGTCTTGAGATTATAGTGTTCTCGTAGCCATATCGATAAATGGGAAATTTGGTTTAATTGAGTTTTGTGTATCCTGAGGTAGTTATTATTTCTGCACGAACATTTTTTGGGTAACGAAAGTTCCCGTTTCTTCGACTTCCCAAATCCAATTAATAGTTCGGAAACTTTTTTATTATTTTGAAGGAAGTTGGGCGAAATTTAGCGGAAGCGTCACTCGGTCCGTTACGTAATTTATGGTAGCGTAAGAAATTACCCAATGAATCAAAAAGTTTAATTGAATGCGAAGTTTATTTATGATTTATTCAAAACCGTCGACACGAGGAAACTTGGTGCGTAACCGCATCGCCCCTCCAAAAAAGGTTCGCACGTCTGTTACTGCTAAAAACCGAATTGCCTTTGAATCCGCAGGGGCGTTTATCATAATAACTCCCGCATCGCTCGGGTACGCTAAATCAAAAAACAATATCGCGAACGTACGTTCAGCGCATTTTCATAGACAAACGACGATTTCGCCGTATGTTTCTACCCTGCAACCGTCGATATAATGCGAACTAAAACCTACTGGAATAATGATCGATAATGTCACACGGTGCAACGGTTTAATGCATTCGACAGTTTCAGCGCAATGGAACGGCAAAATATTTCCTTGCCTGCAATAAAAGTTCTTTGGTGAGGTCTGCTCGCTTAACTAATATCGCTGCCGGTAAAAACTCTGCACCGGCAGTGAATCACGAGAGAAATCATCTCAAATACCCCCGCTTTTACCTAGTACCTACACCCGTAAGTAACGCCGATAAATCTCCTATTTTATCCCACACGTGGGCTCTGTACCATTCCTCTCGAAATTGCTTTCTGGTTGTTCAAATCGACCGTGTCCGCCGAGCATTGTGAGATGTACATTAAAAGTTCAGGACGCCCTGGAACGCGTAAATCTGGAGAGCCAACCTTGGCAAGTTCGCGCTATTTGGCGTTTTATACGCCGTTACCGACGGGAAAAAGTTCGAGTCCAAGATTTCGCACATTGTGCTAGGTTGGTGAAGTTTGTGCGGAACTTTTTCGTCGCGAATTTAATGCTACGGGCCGCTATTTTTCGAAACAATGAGCGAGATACGTGGTCGTGATGTAGAACTCCAACCTGGAACTTGAACCACCTCTGAGGGGGTTTCGTGAGTTTCGTCAGCATAGGGATTTCAGGGAAAATGGTGATACATATTATTTTTTAGGTTAAAGAGGCTTTAAAATGACACATTGAGTAACATTTTAAGTAACGTAGCTTTTAGGTTAAGTTTTTTTTTAAAACAAGTAAATAATTTTGGCGAAATTGGGATTTTTGTATAATATTTTTATATGTCACTTTGGATACACCCTAAGGACTTCACATTACATTTGTAAAATTTGGCGAATAGTGGTAAACGTTCGTAAGCTATTGAGGAAACTTTGCAGTTGGTTGAGTCAACTTCCTTTAATCTTCGTAGTTTCAACCAAATTTTAAAGAGTTTTTAAATGTTCTTTGTCCTAATTTTCAGATAATCAGTTATAATCAAAATCAGTGTTTTAGTAGCCATTGCTTACACTAGCATTATTTTTGCCAGTGATGTGTCATTGAAGCATTTGGATAGAAGTAAGATCGAAATGAAATCTTCACTTACTGAAGTAGTATTTCATAATTTTTTGACGAGATTTTGAATCTACTAAATATATTTTTGAAATTACTTAACTAAAGTGGTCATAACTCTGTAGGATCGTCAAGAAAACTCCCAGGTTACAATTCTTTATAATCAAACTGTTATATTGTTATACCGTTGTCTTTGGCATTTCTGTGTTTTTTTAACTATAGACATTAAAACCGAATCAAGTATAGTTGTATAATTTCGACAGAAATCACAGGTTAAGTATTTTTACCGAATTATATAAACTGAAAGGGCTATTGTTTGTAACATTATATTTTACTTCTCTGCATTTGAGCTATCTACACCCAGTATGGGTGTCAAAATCAGAACTTCAATATTTCCTACAAAATAGAGTTGTGGGTAAATTCTCATTCAACGTACTTTGAAAACTTTAGTGTATTTCAGTGCAATTTTTGGCGAATTATCAGAGAGCTTCATCTAAATTAAACACCCCTTTCGGTGTGCTTTTTCGTAATTATAGCATCTGTACTTACTCTTATAACAAATATTCCATATGTAGAGTTTGTACGTATGTAGCCTTACGGTTATATTCACATGTAGTAGCTACATATCTCGAAGGCTGACTTTGGATTGCCATTATCTATAATTAAAAAGATAATAGTAAGTTTGGTGAAACAGGCACAACAGCAATAATAAATCCAACATAATTCAAGTCTTAGTAGTGTAGTTTACTTTGCATTTAACTAAGTTTTCAACTTTTAATTACTGAACAACGGGCTGGATGACATTAATTTCTGACGCTTCGTTTGAAAAATACGACTAACAATCAGGGAGCCCGGATAATAAAACGAATTTTGGGTTCCATTATGGAAGTAATATATCCTACATTTCCGACAGGATAACATTTATCACTTTTCACTGTAGTATAAAACAAATTGAATGGTAAATTTACTTTACCTAGAGATAGGTAAAGTACTTACTTAGAGATTGCCTTACTTAGAGTACCTTACTTAGAGATTGCCTGTGGGGTGGTTGCACAAGCATCGTAATTATTTTCAGGCAGATGATTTTGGCGGTCTACTACTTGACATAGCTAAGATAAATAGTGATGAAAGTAAATAGACAAACTTGCCAAATATTAATAATAATTTACCCTTGGAAGAAATCCGATATCAAAGTTGACCACCTTATGGAAGAATACCGCAATCACGAAAACCACTAAATTACGTATACTTAACAGTATTGTCTTTCCGAAAGCCACATACGCAGCAGAAACATAGGCAACGAATCCATTATTCAAGATTTAAACATTAAATCCAGATTATCGAAAAGAATAAATCAATCCTTTCTCAAATATCTGGGACATGTGGCAAGAAGAAGCGAATCGCTACAACTACTTATTGTTGAGGGAAAGATTGACGGACGAAGACCCAGAGAGCGGCCATCGAAATGATGGGTGGATCAACCTAGGGTCCTTGTAGGTGAAACACTACATGAAGCTAACCACTCAGCTCAAGACAGGCAAAACTTCGTTCAGTCACTAATCTAATAATAAAGTATGTGTTACTAAGTCCTGCCTAGAGCTATGCACAAAAGAGATATGATATAATAGATGAGATAGAATAGATGATAGAGATAGATAGATGAGATGAATATGTCCTTCGGATATGTCCTATGAACGTAATTACTTGGGCACGTGCAGTGGTTTTATTGTTCTTTTGCACTCATTATAGTACAAAGTTTAATTACATGACTCTTGTTTGTAACACACGACGAAGTTGTTTAAACAGAGATTTGTTATAGCATGTGCATAGCTGATGCGCAATATGAACTCTATATGTTTAAAAGTAAACAGTAATATATTGCATTAAAATACATATTTAAACGGGAACATCAATTCACCTCCAAAATTATGGTGCCGATATTATATTCAGTGTTGATATATCTTTTAATTAACAGTAATGGGGAATGCGATACTGTTTCAATTAATATCTCGAGACCAATTCGTAGATTCCACGTCACAATCCCTCCGCAGCATTATTTTCCCTCCCGAAGGATTAGATTCTATGAAATTTAACGCGAATCTTAATCAAGCAAATTGTTCGTTTCAGTCCGCTCTCCGCTTACTCGAAATAACCAACCGGAAAAAATTATCAAGTGTTACTTCCCAAGTCGCCCGCTCGCGTCATTTTTTTCATGTCGGAAGGTTTTTTGTTACATCCTGAGTTAGAATAATACTCCCCTTCGAAAAAATCCACTCTCCGGTATTTAAAATGATAAATGATCCTCATTTGTTTGACAATTGTGTTCAAACGAAGGAAAACCGCAAAGATTCATATCGCTCCTTTCCATTATTCCCATTCTCACGTATAACCTCTTGAACTCGGGTCCGATGAAAAATATAGAGTCCAGGATTAGGGACGGCTCCCTTTTTGATTTTGTAACTTTGTTTTCGGCTCCCTTTTTTCTCTCTTGTTTGGGGCAAATAAATTTTAATCAGTCTGTTTTTTGGGTAGTGGACGAATTGAAACCTAACAACCTAATTTTCGGGAAGCCGTCTTACCATTAAAACTTTAAGTAAAACCCGATAAAACTAAATCCGTCCGTTGACTCCCAAAAAACGGATTATCCCAATTTAAAGCGACCCCTAGTTATTTCCTCCTGGCGTTTGAGAAATCGACCTGCGTAATCCACAGCCAAGGCAATTTAAAGAGGAAACCTTCGAATCTGCGGGATGGAATCGATGAATTCAATTAACTCTTCATGTGGTTATTTTATCGATTTTGGTGAATACGCCGCCCCTAACTTTCGACACTACTTATCTTCGATCTTGGATTTAATTCTGGAGTTCGGTTGGTTCTTTCGCTAACCCAGCGGAAATTTATATTTAACTTTCTTCGTGGCGGTTTTCCGACATTCACCCAAACTAAATTGAGACATACGGCGTGAATGAAATTGATATCCATGGTCAAAATTGTATAATGGAGATTTAATACCATATAATTCATAAGTTTAGAAACTACCGTTTTTTCAAATTTCTTAAAATGCGTCTATTACAAAAATTTCAGAGTACATTCAAGTATCGAAATGAAAATTGCTGCAATCAGTTTTTCCTGCTGGTTCGACATGCTTACTGTCAATTTTTCAGTGAATTTTTCAGTAATTTTTAGAAATATTGTATGAGCTGAAACGTAGTCGCTTTTTGTATTCCTCTCCATTTTTCTTCGAAATACGTAAGCTCAGCAATATATGCTCTGGAAGTTTCATTAATTTTACTTTGTAAGATTCAAACTTACAGCACACCCTTTTGTATTCACACAGGTGCAACAACTAAATATTATTAAACCACATAGTGTTTTCAAATTTGATTTTAACTCATTATTTGTTCATAACAAATAATGTTTTGCATGTTTGCTGTGTAAATCGTTAACGGCTTATTAAGGATTTCCATACTGACATGACTGTCCCAACTTATCATCAGAAAGGATTATTACATATATATTAAATATAAACCTTCGTCATGAATAGAAACTGGAACATAGGCTGTAACAAGGGAAAAAATGTGGCACAAACATAACACCCTAATATCCATTTATTTACTAGAAAATATTGCAACGAAATGCTTTTATGCAGGGTAATTTTTGTTGGTAACATTACTACTGTAATATGTTACAAAATACTTTACAGTAAATAAGTTTGATTCCTAGACCCTTTGGGGTTTATTTTACTTTTAAATTATAGTTTGCACAGAGGATTTAGTATAAACATATGATTCTAGAATATGAATTCACAACCAGGTAAGTTCATTCCAAGCTGTGATATGATCACATGATCAGTTGTTGACTGATTTAGTGGCACTTAATTTTGGATTTCTGTTCTATACACAAGTCACTCATGCAGGGTATTTACGAAATATTGGACCCAACATATTCTTTTGATAACGTGTAGGAAAGCAATTTGGCAATCTTGTTTAAAAACATCTGTTTTCACTTGATTCATTAGTAATTTACTCCAGCATGCAGTGTTTCTCAAATCACCAAAAGGTAATCATTTTTCTGACTAATACTTTGAGTATTCTAAAGAGCCACCGGTGTTTTAAATAACAAGGGGACCATTGGTAGTTACCTCATTTTTTTAACCTGCTCACAGTTTCCAAGATAGCAATGCCAATCCAAAAAATTAACGAATTACTGCGATCAATTCTAATTACCATCAATTTTATGATCTTAAGTACGCCACTTCTTGGAGCTGTCGACTAAAATTCGTTGTTTCGCCATAAAATATAAGAGGTTCTAATGTACGCTAGCAGTGCGTATAAAAATTTCGTCCCATTTAATTTCACTTACAACTGGAGGAAAGAGAAACCGAGCGAATTACAAAATTAACGTTGGGACTATCTTAATAGGAACTCACCCCCAGCACCATGTGTTCCGAAGGAGGATCGTGCGACCAAGGGAAGTTAGTAAGAAAGTAACGGAGAGTAATTATAAGAGAAAACATGGCGGCAGCCGCTCCCTGAAAGACGTATTAGGGACTGTAGGTCATTGCGTGTAACCCCTAAATTAACAGCCATACTGGAACTAAAATTAATTTTACTGGGCCACACTTAGGCCCTAACATCGACTTCCATATTTTTTTCCCGTTTTGCTTTTCGTCCCATTAAACTTCCGACTCGGGGGGGACTTAAAACGTGTTATTCATTAGTGTACTTTTTTCGGTGGTTCAAACTTTTATTTTTTTGCAGACGTTGAATAATCTGGCAGAAATAAATGGCTCTGCTACGGTAAAAGCATCATTATTAACACAATTACATAATCTCATCAGTTTTGCACATTTATAAATTGTTAACAAGGTTTTGTTTTTAATACCAACCTAAAGGAAATGGCGAATGTGAATTTCCCCCAAGTGCAATGTTGCAAAGACAAATTTTGATACATGGAACTTTTTCGAGCTGGATGCATTTATGTTTTATTACTGCATGCGATTATGGTGAGCTTTCTGTATTTATATTTCAATGTGAGTGAAGTGTACATACGCTAGTTGATTTTACGTTTAATATTCCTTCATCTTTCCGCGCAATGAAATGCAAATTAATAGTAGAGCGCGCTTCACGAAAAAATTTTCATAAAAGTGATATTAGCTCTTAAGTTGGAGAGTAACATTTTTCGATCTAAATTTAAAATATACTACTTATTAAAATCGTCGCTTCAGATACGAATTACGTGCTGTATTTAATCTCGTACGAATTTTAATCCTGCAAGATTTATACCGAGAATTTTCCAGGGCCGCGAAAATTTCTAAGTCCTTTTTGCGTCTCTTTTTAAAACCCTCCCATGGCCCCGGAATTCTAATTGAAAAGACAATTTCACTCGGTCGCCGGATAAAAACGTGGGCACTAATAAATTTGTCGATCCGGACGGCTCCGGAGCCTGCCGCAAATTGAAATTTATTTATTTTTCCATCAGTGGAAGAAATTAGGTGAGCTCCATCGGAGTGAGGATCCTGCTACTTAATCAGTAATGGAAGGCGGAGAGTGTGAGATCGAAATCCTGGAACGGTGCGATCTCTGCGACCTTCCTCAGGAGGAATTTAATAACTTACAGTCGGATTAATTAAATATGTACTAAATCCGTGTAAGCAGCAACAGGGGGATTTTCGGCGAGCTCTGCTTGAGCTCCTGTCGAGAAAAGTTATTTATTAATTAAGATTATTTTTGGTAGTACGTGCAGCGGAAAATTTACCTCCAGTTATCGTCCATTCGTTTTGGAATATTAAAAGTAATACGTGGTGCGTTTATCAGACGAATATTTCAATTTATTAATTAATTACCTTTTCTTTTATCATATTACCGCACACGTTTGTTATTGCAGGATACATTTCCCCCCTTTTTTTGTAAATCCGCTATTGCTGTATATTAGTAATATTTATATGTTAGGGCAGTCGTTTTGGGTGGCGTTTCTGTATTCCGTTCCGTTCTGGAATCGCCGCATTAACAAACATTTTCCAACATTGTTGAACACGACGCTATTTACCTCTCATTTGAATATAAAGTGGTCTAGTCAACTCTTTGTTTTCAAGAGCGATTTAACAAAATTTACCGTTGAATACACCGCCGAGCAGGTACGCCATAAATATTTCCGAGCGGAATCGGCGTACTCGACTATTTTTGAATTCCAAGAATCGCGATACGTGCCATAAATTCAATTAGACACTATCCAAGTGTGCATGATGAATTATTTTGCGATTAATAAACCGCCGCGGCTTAAAAGGGGCACAGATACACACTACAATGCACCATAAGTAAGGGTTTTGCATTATTTAGATGGTAGTAAATTTCTAACTAAGTTGTTCTCCTTAAGAAGGCCACATACCTTTGATTTATCGTCCTTGCATGTAAACAAAGGCATTATGCGGCTCCTTAAGTGTCCTTTGCCATCGATTGGGCTTAGTTGCCCCCATAAATATCCCGGCGAAGTTTAAATCACGAATGGGGCCCAGACAATTTCCTCCATGAGATGATTCATGAGAAATTTGCGTACTAAGCCATATTGAAAAATATTAAGAAATACTAGAAGATCTCAGGAAGTCGATGTGAATTTGCTGTATAGATGGAATTTTTTTAGGCGTGTAGTTGATATCGCAGCAAGCGTCTCTTTTAATCAGCAATTAGTTTACGAAAAAATTAATTAAACAGTTTAATTTCCCTTACTTCAAAAAAAAAACACTAACTGCGGAATATTGAACCTTAAGACGAAATACAGAAGCATTTTTAAGAAGTTAAAATAAAATATCTATTTAAATTGGATTTAATTTAATAAAAAAGTGTAGTTTTAATATCTTATGCATTATATGCAGTTTTGGACAAATATGCAAGTACTTTTAAAATGCATGGAATATGCAATTTTCTTGAGAAAATGCAATACTACTAATCTTTGTATCATGTAAAATTTTTGAAATATTGTATGCTGCAATGTCATGGTGAGATAAGTAGTTTCATGACATTTCAGCTTTTGTTTAAGATGTATTTGTAAATTAAGGAGTTAAGAAATCCTATTTTATTTTTGATTTACAGAATGTACACCTCAAGTGAATTTTATTTGCTTTGAAATTACTCGTAAAAGGTTGATTTTATTGATATAAAATATTACATTTTTTTCGAGAAAATATTCCGTACATTACATATTTTAATCGCAATAACAAAAACACGTGGTTAAATAATGATGCACACCTCCAATAACTACCCCTAGTAGTAAGATGCTCAATCCAGCTTTATCATGTGATTTGGAAATATGGTACCCTTAAAGTGTGCTGATAATGCAATATCTTGAAGTGTTTAGGAAGCCTTCTAAAATGGCTTTTCCCTTATTTTGAATATTTCGGCACTACCTTAAAAAGTAAACTCTCATTATATTTTATGTCCTTTCAATATCTTTTCGACGTCTCAATCGTTTAAAAATTAATTTCACTCAAACGTTTTAAGAAATCGTACACGAGCTTTGACTTCGGATTTCAAACGAATTCACAATTTAGTTTGTGCTGAAAATTTAAATCTTTTTCTCCTCTCTTTTAATTTTGTAATCTCACATATGTGCTTGTATTTGTCATTTGAACACTCCTGGCCTTTACGTTAATTAAGAATTCAACCTTCGCAAACGGATACTCGCTAAAGGCAATGAGTAAATTAGTTTCACCCTAGTACATCCCTCCTCTCGCTAATATGAATGTCAGATCCTTTCTCTTTTTATCAATCTAACCAGATTAATTCCCCTAGAGCAAACTGAGGAAATGCGATTACCGATTCGACGATAATAATTTTACCGAATTATCCTCCAATTCCCTGAAAAGTTTCTGGATCGATGCCGTGTCTCTCTTTAATTCCATCAGCCGAAACTAAAATCTGCGAGTTATGCCATTAAGCCTCTGGTACGAGTTCGGAACCTCGAGAGGCTGCCAAGTCCTGGGAAAACTGTTATAGTCGAGGAAACCGACGATTACGGAACTTCAAACTAGTTTTTGCTCTAGTCTCTATTAGTTTTTGTGCCGTCTCGAGATAATCTTCGAACTAGTCGCATTACATCAAGTCCTGTTTCTAAGTACGCTATAACTTAGGCAAACGTTTTCATGTATTAAACGGCCGTTGTACCGGCGAAGGGAAAAAGGAACGAAACTTTAAGTGCTTTAATAACCGGTCCTGGAGGGGGAAAACAAAGTAAATCTCTTTGATGGGTGAAGTATGGAGTTGAAGTAAGCGAATGGTCGGAAAAGCAACGGAAATAGGAACAAATAGGTTTTTTAATGAATCTAAACGCAGACCGCAAGGAAATCGATTCTAGTGTATGGCATAAAATTTCCACGCTCCAACACGCCTTAAAACTTACTTACTGTATTACGCCGCGGAATTAGAATTTCGTCGGTAAACTTGCGAAAGAACAAAGCGATGAGTTTGTGTGAAAATCCCATTTTGCGTTGAGGAAAACTAGGAAATATTATTTACTTGTTTCTAATTAAATCTCAGTTTAACCCCATCACCTCGTGTGGCTCCCTCTTTCTTCCTTTCAGGGGCTGAGTGCCCTTGCGGCTATTTCGGCATTTTCCCTCATATTGCTTTTCCTTCTGTCGCAATAATTTCTCATTTCATTCTCAGGCCTTTTCTCATATCTGCCCTCTATAATTTTGACGTTTCGGTTCTAGACTTCATTTCACGCTTTAATAAAGAAATAAGAAATAATTCTGAAGTGCCGAAAGAATAATTCAGCGGACGGTCGGCTTCGAGGGGAATATCGCTTGATTTAGTTTTAAATGAAATCGTGCGGAGAATAAGGTGCAATCGAGATGATGAATGGGGTAGAGAAAAGAGTTCTCTTCTCGGGAATTTTTAATTAGAAAAATAGTCCTTGTGGAAATAATAAAAGGAAATGGAAAAACACTATACGAATGTGTATAATTTTAAATAACTAAATGATTCAGAGTTACCACAATATTTAACAAAAGGTAAACGATTATTTATGTTGTATGTCTGTTAGAATTAAATTAATAAGTTCAATCGCTTTTTCAGTGCTTTTCCCGCTGTGCCATTATATATAGCCTAAGCCTAACAATAAAATTCAGTGTCGCATCTTTGTTAACCGAATTGGATGAGGTCAAAAACTATTAAGCGTACAATCTACCCCATTTGCTTGTGCCGATATTATTACTAAATACTTAACTAAGTCTCGAATGTTTATACCCAAATTTTATCAACAGATATTGATACTAATCAGTTATACCCCCACATATATGTCGACATAAAAAGTAAAGATCCTACCTGGCCAGGCTTCGTCAAAAACTTCACTTCATCTATGTTAATAGTTCGACCCCTTAAATTTGAGCTGCGGATGCGTAACTTTCCTTTCTGACCAATGGGCATGTCGGGTCCATCCACCATTTCGTTTTGATAAACGCACACGTAAATCCGAGTTCCCTTATTTAAGTTGTTTTCTCGATACAAGAAAAAAATGAATAATGTATTTTTAAGTCGATTGAGTTCAAATTTTCAAAATTGAATGATGTATACTGTGTTGTATACTGCACAAATCAGAATTTTAACACATACAGTAAGTTTCCTTCTTGGTTTAGACCTTGCTACTTTTCTATATTGATTTTGAGGTTGATGTAGGTTCCTCTTTTATGCTAGTATGTTATTGTCCGAAGTTGCGAGATTTATTGGTTTGCTGGGACTGCTGGTAAACAGCGAAGATTGTCTTTTAATTATTGTTTTCAGCTGGAGCAGCATTATAGGTATGGATTTAAAGGGACGTTGTTTTGATGTATTTGCTCATTTGTTACTATAGATGTGGTACGTCCATTTTCTTTCGACACGTCGGTTTGTTCATAGAGAAAATTATATTTTCATGCTCAAAATGTTTGTGCCAGTTACCTTATTTTCCTCTACTACTGTTTCCATACCACCAAGAAATGTTTTATCGATGTTACTTTCGGTGTTGTTTTTGGACTTATTTGCGTCTTTGCATTCAAATATATTTTTATGTAGCATGTTTTACTACGTGTGGCATGCTGCCAGATTCAAAGGGACTTTTACTTTACTTCACCAATTGGTCCGACCTTTTTGGGCCAAGTTGGACTTCAAAATTGAAAGGTCTCCTGCTAAGCTCAACGAATGAAACTTTCAGTACAGATGTGAATTGGATGTTCCAATGTCCAATAAATACCTGTATTTATTCTGGTAATACAAGAAGTCTAGATTATACGGCATACAAGCAGAAGTAAATATGGTTTTAGGAAAATTTACCTTTACCAGCGTTACCGGTATTGTGTTGGATGGTATGGATGTATTCAACTCCGAATTCCCATCGATTCACTCATTGGAGTGCGTGATTAATTTACCACAACGCAAGTGCCTAATAATTCTGTTTTAATTCTAGTTTTTATTGCATTTATTGGCCCTGTGGGGTATTCGCCATATCGCACAAGTATGCGGAATATTGCCGACATGGGATTCCCCTTCGAAAATATTCGCTACATTCCTGAAAGTTACATTCAGCTTTATCAGAGAGGTTCAGAAATTTCTGTTTATTTTTTTATTCGAAAGGGCACTTATGTGAACTCAATAAATTGTTACTTGGAACGCACAGAATTCTTCTTTTTCATATATTACATGTGTATATACAAAAGATATTTAGGAAGCGATGTATCTCTCTCCATTATCAACTCCTCCGCTGTATTTATTGCCTTTCTTTGAAGCTCCAAGACCGAAAGAGATTCATTTATTTCTTCTTATCGCAGACAGCGTGCGTTGCAAAACAAAGGGAATAAATAATGTTTAGTGGTGCTATTGTCTAATTTGCCATTGAAAATCAAATATGAGATACTACAGAACTCTTTAATAATTACAAGCGATCGCATGGTTCTGAAATCGAAAATCCGCTACTAACACCTTCATCGAAGTCGATCGTTGATTGTTCAACCGTAAGTCACGCTGTCACCAATAAATATGTAAAATATAGCGGAAATGAGAAGGCAGATCCGAAGCGACAATCGTCGGAGATAATTACACAAATAATAGTTCAATTGCGATGGATCCGTTGTAATTTTCCGTTGTTATCTACACACGCACATATTCATCGGATTCCCGGGATTCACGAGGCTTCGATATTCGACTGATATTACACGGCGTGTGCCTTAAAACAATGCCCTTAAATTGTGATTGTTACCCTTTGCGATCGAATATCGAAGTTCACCCATACACTTGCCTAATTGAGCTCCATACAACTAACGCATTAATAATATAATCGCAATCAACCGAGATAGTCGAGTGGAAAATGCGGCCAATGGATGTTTGTTCTGCCGGACTTGTGCTTAGCTTGTTTACATTCCCATCGCGAACTAATTGATCTGACTGAATTGGTAACCTATACGGTCGAAAAATCTTATCGCAGCTGAACGACAAAGGGTTTTTACTTCGAATATTGGGCATGTAAGGATTCGATGTGAAAAACCAAGTCCACTTTGAAAATTCAAGTATGTAAGAGTATTGATAGAAATTTGTTTCGGAGATAGAATCACTATTACGTCTATTGAAGAAAGTTGCTGTTTTTAGGTAAATAGCAATGGTGAACAAAGGCTAAGTTCAAAGCAAGACACAGCAAGTCAAAAACAATTAAATGAAATTCGAGATCCTAATGATTTTAACATAGAAGAAAGGGTCAGTAATAGAAAGAGATAGACACAGAGATAGAATCAATATTATGTCCATTGAAGGAAATTGGTGTCTTTAGGTAAACAGCAATGGCAAACAAAGGCTAAATTCAAAGCAAGACACAGCGAAACAAAAAACAATTAAATTCAAAATTCTAGTGATTTTAATATAGTAAAAAAGTTCAGTAATGTCTATAAGAGTGGCTATAAACTGGACATTTATAAAATTGACTGAAAATTGAAGATTTCATTCTTAACTTAAAACGAAATGTGATCAAAGGGCACTTTCATTTTCGTTTGTAAGTTATAATGATTTAAGTGCCAAGTGCTATCTTACGTTGAATGTCCCAATGAATGAAAGTTTCAACAAAGATCTTGAAGATCAAAATGATTTTTTTTTCATTTGCTGCCTGTCTTTGTACCAGAGATCACTGTATTGATATGTCAAATATAGAATGGTTTCTGCAATAATGGTCAGAGTGTATATCGTATATTCAGCCGTGCCTGTGCTAATACATTAATAACAATTCGCTATTATAGCATTAGTTGACACGTTGACTGGGCAAGATCTCACAGATTGCAAGTTGTTGTGGGCTATTATGATTTGAAAATCTCACTAGGTGGAACTGTTGATTTCAACTAATGCACTCACATTTTCACCTTCGAGATACTTGATTGAGGATAGATGTTATGTTAATTAGTTAGTTAATTAATTAGATAGATGTTAGTTACCTCGAGTAAAACGGGTCTCCGTTTTCAATACAGAATTTTACTCGACCAATCAGAGGCTTAGGAATCCGTTCAGAACTGTACTACTGGGATATGAATTAATTTTTCACTTTGATTCAGTTGGTCTCTAATAGACCAAAACTTTCCAAGAAACGTACTAGACCAGGAATGAGATTTTCACTTTGATTGGGTTTGTTCTAACACAAGAGCTGCACTAACGGAACGTCTAGAAATTATCCATTATTACATTGGACCAGATTAGAGATTTTCACTTCGTTCGGAACTGTTCCAACAGAAGTTCCAAACCAGAGAGTTCCTCTTTGATTGGGTTTATTTCAACCCAAGTTTTGGACCAATGGAACGCCAAAAATCTTATCCAGAATTATACTGGACCACATGCGAGCTGTTCACTTCAATTGGGATCGTTCCAATAAAAGTTCCAGGCCAATAGAAGATGTAACAATTGGTCTTGAATTATTGTGGATCAAAAATATAACTTCTGAACCAATGGAACGTTTTGAAGTTCGATCATTTTTAATCTGGACCAGAACGAAGGTTTGTCCTTTGATTAGAACTATTCACTAGAAGAAGAAGAAGAAAACATTACAATTTTTCGAATGTTTGTCAAAAGTATGAACATCCGTACTTCAGTGCCTTCATATGGAGAACCTCTGTTATAAGTAGTACTGAAATAAGTATTTCACTAATGACGATTTATATTCATTCATATGAACTTTTCTACACTTTTAAATTACCCCTGTTTTTAAATTAGACCCATGGAATCGATCGTTTATATTGTATATATCTATCTTTCGGTAATTTTTTCCACGGTAACGGGATTGTGAAATCGTGCGTGTCGAAGAGAATCGCAAAAACAGGATCATATCTCCCTTTTCCTCTCTCTCTCTCTCTCTCTCTCTCTCTCTCTCTCTCTCTTTCTCTCTCTCTCTTTCTCTCTCTTTCTCTCTCACCCGCTTTTCCGCTGAAAGAAAATTCGCCGTTTCATCGTCCGGCGTCGGCGGCGAGCGTCCGAATCGCGAAAGATAACAATCGCAAAATGTTTTTGGTGGCCTGCCAGTCCGCGCCGAGGAAAATCGGGCAAGAAACAAATCCCCGGGACCTCGAAAGATATATTTATTTCGTTTTATTAGATGTTCGGAACGGCTGCGGTATTATTTTATTGCTCCCGGAATACGGGGAAATAGAAAAATATGATTTGTGGCGCATCCGATCTTGAATTATTCGATAAAAAGGGTTCGGTCCGGGGCGGTCCCGAAGCGAACTCGATTTCTCACCTCATTTACGATGGAAATTATGTTTAACGCCGCACAAGATACCGCCAAGTGGGGAAAAGTGGTCTCTTTGTGATACTTTCGGAATTCGATTTTGAATCTTCTACCCTACGATAAAAAGTCAAGCTGGACCATTAGGCCACTCAATAGAGTTTTGTTTACGTAAAAAACCCTTTTCAAGGAACGGTGTAGTTGCATTTTATTTAAACAATTTCTATACATCATTTTTATTGATAAAAATCAAAAACCCTTCCTAAGAGAAAGCCCCTCCTAAGAGAAACCCCCTTCCTAAGAAAACCCCTTCCTGTAAAAAACCCTTCCCAAGAGACGGTGTGGTGGCATTTTATTTAAATAATTTCTATACATCATTTTTATTGATAAAAATCAAAAATCACTTTTGCGTTATATCCGATTTTTGGTATTCTGTATTATAGAAGGTGGTGAAGTTATCAAGAAGCACTAGCATAGCGTTAGTTGGTCGAAAACTAATTTTCTTTGTCCAAGGTACCCCCTTAAAAATCACAAAAATTGTTTTTATTTTTCGAGACTATATCACCTTTAACAATCGAAAGATGTTTCATCCAGTTTTGGAAATAATACCTAATAACCTGTCGATTACGTGAACCAATACTTATTCCCTTACATCTTGAGCCAAATTTTGATTCAACTCCTTTTTACATTATATTTAGCAATTCTATAGTCTTCGAAGCAAAATTTCCAAAAGGCTTTTAGAAACTGTTGACTTATATCTAAGATCCTGTAATATGCAAGATACCTAATGACTTAAAGTAAAGCGAAAATGCGCTTGTGCCTAGAAATTGTTTTATTTTGGGCTCCGATCTGTTCGCCTCTCAGCCCGTAGTCGCTATTTTCGATTATAGCTTTTACCCATTTTCACGAGTTTCTTTTAGTTTTTCTTGTTACCATCATCGTAGTGTTTTCAACTATTCGCAATTGTTTAAACTCCAAAACTAGATTTAGATAATTTTAACCGCTACTAAGCATCATCTCATTTGTAGCTCGTCAAAATCCTGCAGGGAACTCCTTATGCCATTTTTTAAATCATATATACAGGGTCCTACAACTTTCCCTATTCAGATGCCATACTAGTCCCCGTTCCACACTCTGTTTTAAGTTTAAAATATGATCAAATTTAGCATTATGTATTTCAATATACCACATGTCTTTCTGAGCGATGCCCCTGTTTCACTTTGTGCCAAAGTGCCAAACACAAACAAGTTGTAGAGAAAGTTATTCTCAGTACAATATGTTCGAATAAATCCTGCTTATAAAGTGGTTTTCGCTTGTTTTGTTCGTCTTAATACAATGGAACTTCGTGAAAAGTTCACCTAACAGCTGCCAAAGTAACAGGCACATAAATTTCGAAAGCAGGGGATCTTGGTTATCGTTGTATAAGGAAATTAAATACAAATGAGTCGTCCCTTTAAGTAAAAATGTGATGTATAAGGTGCCCCAGGATTGAATACCCTATATGTATACCCTTTATGAAATTGACTGTTCACAAAAAAGCAGTACTCTTTGTTCCAAAAGTATTGATCCATGATTTCCCAGCACTTGAACAAAAAG
This sequence comes from Cryptocephalus primarius, assembly GCA_963576515.1. Lineage (NCBI taxonomy): Eukaryota > Metazoa > Arthropoda > Insecta > Coleoptera > Chrysomelidae > Cryptocephalus > Cryptocephalus primarius. The sequence continues at coordinate 12,066,092 of OY754942.1, read as the reverse complement.
GCAAGAACGGAAAACGTTGTACTGTATACGTTTAGATGTTAGGGAATTCTTAAGAGTAAAGTGCCCTTTGGTGCGATTTTAAAAAACTTGATTCGAATTTCTAATAGAAATATTCATTGATTTTGATGGCAGTAGATTTTTCGTGTATCAGGGTTTGATTTTAAAACGTTTACCTATTGGGTGATTGAATACTTGAGTGTCTGTCAAGTACCTTTGTAGTGGAACAATTCTGGGATGCACATGAATTGGTTGTGACTGAAGTAAATTTTGATTTCTGAAAAAGTTTTTAGGAGTTTTGATAACTAAAAGTGTTGTTGTTGTCGTGGATTAAAATGAGGATGTTGATTAACCCTGAATGGATTTTAGAGTTTTGCAGGATTTCTTTGGATGGAGTCTTGAAAATATTGTACAATTTGCTCTTGAGAATTGAAATAATTCGCTGAAAGAGAGTGGTTTCATGTAAAAACGTATTGAATTTGGTTAAAATATCATAGAAACTGTCAGCTGTTTGGATGTTAAACAGCTTAACAATCTTAACTTTAAAAAATATGTTTTATCAATGAAGAACTTGTCAAATTGTCACCTGAGGTGTCAGTTTTTATTTGTTTCACTTATTTTTTCGGCGCATACGCTCAATACTGCATTGCGACAATGTGACATTTCCCTTATTCAACTTCAAATTTCTTGATATAAACAAATTGCCAATCGCATCCGTCGTGCCGTAGAAATAGGTATTAAAAGCATCCCCCTGTAAATTACATTAGCCAGTGATGATCTCTTCTGAGGCGTCAGTGCGTACGTGTAATGTTAATGTAGTAATTAATACGAACATGTGGCCGTATAAAATAGTGTAATGAATATTCCGGGATATTAGACGTGATAAATTATTTATTGGTCCCACGTGTTATCATCCGAGGCTGTTTCACTAATTGGGGGTCAGGGCATAAATAATTCGGATATAAACGACCCGTTTAATTTGTGCCGAGTACACTTTAAATATTTCGTCTAGTTCATAGTGCCCGATGTGGATTCATCATTAAAATTTTCTCTAGCCCGATTGAATCGCCTGCTCGCTTGTACATTTAACGTACGAATGAGTAATGAATCCGGCATTAAATCCCACGATTTGAGTTCGCCTCGTATTTATTTTTAATTTATTGCAATCATTTAAAATTGTTAACCGGTGTTGTATTTTTGGAACTTTTAATTGAAATCTACGTTGAAGGAGTTTTATGTAATTAACTTAGCTAATTCACTTTGTTTCCCGGCTGCTCGGCTCTGTTATCTCGACGGTTTTTCGCGGATTTAAACGGGACACCTATTAAGGTGTAACGGGGTATATTTTAGCTTTTTTTAAAAGTCTTATCGAGATCAGGAAAACTGCGAAGTTCTCAACAGAACCTTGGAAATGTGTAGAATTTAGAATTGGTTTTATGGACCTTTCGCTGGATATCCCGTAACTAAATTACCTCAAATTTGGGAATTTAATAGCGAAAAAACTGAAATTGATTGGTATTTATGCAGCGAGACATCATATATACATGGTTGATCTATTCAATCTTCCCTATGATGGGAAATCGCCATCTTACAATCAGAGAACGCGTGCCATGATTCATCAATCGAAGTGCCAGGCTCACCTTTTATGCTGCTATAATTGACTTAAGTTGAGTTCGAATGGAAAGTACTCCTTTATGGAAGCTTCCATCTTTGAGGTATCCATTCAATCCTCAGTCGCCTTTTCCCGTTGTAGCTGCATTAAAAGTGCGTCATCTTACGCCGACACATTGAAACGTTCATATCGTGACTTCTTGTCGACCATCAATTTCGCACGTCGTCATTACCCTTCAGAGCTCAATTTAATTATACCATCTGTGCATACCCCGCGGATCGACTGCACTGCAAACCGACGGAAGTATTCTCGCATTGCCTCGCTCAGACTCCTCACACGAGAGATTACCGAGGACGTATATGTGCAGCTGAGCGGTCCCGTTTAACCTCAGAGCCTCACCTAATTTGTCGAACTAATCCTGCCGGTTCAGTTAAAGTTAATTAAACTAAAACTACGGACATGTCTTATGGGTCGGATGGGTAACGGGGATTCCGTCAGTCGGATGGAAAATGTAGGTGCGTTATTAGTGGGGTGGTGTTAAAATTTTTGGTGTCCTGCGTTGGTTTAAATTTAGAAGGATTTCCATTTTTGGTGCAAGTCGTTCCGGGATTGTTTACCGTCATGAACATTTTTACTAGGTTACTTTATGGTAGGTTGGCAATGTAAGGACGTTGGAAACATTTTGAGAGTTTCTGGTGACATAAAATTCTTATGAAAGAATAGAGGGTCCACTTTATCCCTTATATATATGGCGACTGTTTTTTACAGCTTCGGTCGTTTGTTGCAATTCCAGCACCATTGTTCTTCGTTTTGCCATGAGTCTAGTTCTATATCCCTCCTGCTCATGACTATACTGATTCCTTCTTCCCAAGATCTCTTTGGTCTTCCTTTCTTCTTTCTTCTTTTTGGGACCCATTCCCAAGTTTTAATCGGTAACCTTTCATTGTTCATCCGTCTCATGTGTTCGTACCAGGAAAGTTGTTTTTTCTCTCTCTCCCGCCAAATAGGGAAGTTATAGAGACAGTAAATATTACAGAAACAAAAATAATAAGAGAGCAGTACTATAAAAGTTGGAAGAAACGAATAAAACGAAGGAAAGCTGTAAGGACGTATGCACTTTTCAGCAGAAGAGGACGAATAACGATATAAATTTCAACTCGTACAAGCTATAAATCCTTTCCATTCGTGGTAATTTCACGTTGAATTTTTGCCGCCTAAGCCTACTTGAGGTTAAATTTATATCGTCGCACGATACAAATTGCTCAAATTTAATAACTTAATCGCAGGATATCAATTCTCTAGTGTTGTTGTTATTGTACAAACAGCTCGATCATGTGGTGTGATATATTTAGAGGAAAACTGGATCTCGACTAGTCAGATTCCTAGGGATATTTCATAGCGGAGGAAACGCGGCCAGATATGGCAAGTTTACGCGCAATTTCGAGTGAATATAATTTGAAAAATTGCCGCATTCAATATGTCTAAAAGAGAGAAAATATACGCCGGCTACGAGGAATTCTCGCTGCGTCCGTGGTGTTTGCAATTTGAGCGAGAACGCTTTGTTCGTGCGAATACTCGAGATTTTTTTTAATGTGTCGGTCGTTTTGTGAAAAGTCCCCCAGGACAAACTGTTGCTGTAATAAGAAAATTTTATACCCACATTGGAATTGCCATTCGATCGTTGAGTATCGAACCCTTTTCCATTTTCTACTCAAGGACTTTCCCAACGTTGAAGAGCTCTTGAATTTTCAATTTTCACGTCGGTATTGTCTTTCATAATATTTTTATAATGTCTTCGCAACTTGAAAATTGAATTGATTGCCGTAAAATTGCAGTACCACTTCGGTTACGTATTATTTTTGGTCTTTTGTGGCACAGTCGATATACGGCGGCCGTTATCGAAACGTGTATCGTGCTTGTTTTTACACTGACCGTTCGTTATTCGATTCCATAGTGGGTTTTAAACTTATTGCTGTTTTTGAGTTGAAGGATTTTGAGTTCGAGGTTAATTTTCTGAACCAAATCGAACTTAGTCTGTAGTTTTGTTATTGAAACTTGATATTTTTGAAGGATTATCCGACTTTTGACGTGGCGCACAATTTTTCATTTTGAAAATTAGCATAGAATTTTGCGAGTATTACCGATTCAAAATGCAACGAAATATAAATTGGATTTAGTGAATTTGCATCAGGTATGGAGGCGATATGAAAAACTTGGCCCTGATTGAAAATTTATGAAATACAAAAGCCAGGTATCTCCTCCGACTTTCTATTGATATTAAAATTTGACTCGAATAATTTGAATTTTTCGGCAAGGAGATGAAACGTCGTCGCCGGCGGTAGTAATTCTATCTTAATTACAATTAGGCAGTGAGTGATAAACACAAGTTTGATATTAGGATATGTAGTTTAATCTCCAAAGTGTTTGTTCAGCAAAGCTGAAACACAAACAGAATTAGAGTCGACGGCCTTACACGTTCTACACTAGAATTTCATTGTATACGCTCTTGCACACAATTATTGAGTTCGACCTACCATTACTTTTTATCACGATTCGAAAGGGATGTGAATAAACTAAGTATTATATCTGCCGAGTCCTTAATTTTAATTTTTCACCCATTATTTCCTTCCGACGCTGAATCTCCACTTTCCCTTATTCGGCGTTTCATGTATCATTAATATTTCTTAAATTTTCATTTCAGCTCACTCTCCCCTTTGTATTTATCTTCTACCCTTCCCGGTCTCATGACAGATATTACCAACATTAAATCATGTAGTCAGGAGTGTTTTCGCAGATTTCGGACGCAAACAGGGTCTTTTTAGTGATTACTTTCATCGTTTTGCTACAAAGGCTTTGAAATGTATGAAATGATAGTGGCGAGGGTTCTTATCTGGCCTGGATTATGAAATACATATAAATGGACGCTGTGTATTCTCTAAGTTGTATACTGGGTTTTAGAGCAAATAACCGTTATTAATTTGGGTAATTTAAGGATTAACCAGTGCTCTCGTTTTCAGTATTTATTCAGTGAATCTCTCTTGTGTTTTTCAGGAGCCAAGTAAGTAAACTACGCCAAGTTTAAGCAATTTATTTAATAACATTCTTTGTAGAGTTTCCAATTATGCCTTTGTTATTACAGCAAAAAACAAATTTTCAACACTTGCGTTCACACCACACAAACATTGATATTTTTTAGTTTATCTAACAACCAAAACTTTGACTCTAATTCTGTGTTGAAAATTTATTCACTTCACAACTTTTCAACGCCCTCTTTTGTTTGATTAAATAATAAACTATATCTCCAGATATAATCGCGCTGATATCGCTTCTGAATAAAACATCCATTAAACTTGTACCTTCAACCACACGACCCATGCAATTTTGCGATTACAGTGGGAGGAATGAATATAAAATAAGATTCATGGCTTGTTTACTAATCCCGAAATTGCATGACGTTTAATCGCAAATGATACGTTCGGGAATCGCTCCGTTTCCGCGTCGTAAATCCTTATTACTGCTCGAAGTTAAGTTAACATGTCCGATTTTAATCCTGAATAATTACAAGCATCAAATAAAGACTTCAAGTAGGCGGCCGTTTCTTTGCCCGATTGGCGCTTAATGTTCCATGTAACTTGTTGCCCTGTCAGTTACTGCGGAATAACATTTGGACACGTTCGGACGTCACGCGTTTAACGAAGCTGCTAACGAAGACAAGCGACTGTTATTAACGAAAACAGATTGTTCTGGATTGAAGGGAAAGATTGAATTTGATCACGTTATAGGGTGCAGTAGCCCACATTGGACTACCCTCTCACAAATTTTGATGCAAATGCTATAGTTTGTTTATTATGAAGTAGGTGGAATAAAATATTTATAATTTCTCAACGATATGAGATCCCGTTGTCGTCCCTATTCTTTCTTGGTCAGAAAGTATCAGTACTTTCTCGACAGAAGTAGGTAGGTGCCTACACAGTATAAACATTGTGCATGTCTACTATACTATATGCTAAGACTGTATGCTTTCATTTACTTCTGTCGATATACTGCACGAACAAATCTTTTAATCCTTTTCTGCTATGACATTTATATAGTATTTTTGTTTCGGATGGAATTCATGACGACTAACATCTGGTTATGTTTCCCTAATTTTTGTATCACCGTTGTTTTTCATAATTGTTGCTATAAGGCCTTAACTCTTCGACCATCTGCATTGCTCTTGCAGCTATCAAAATCGAAATTTTAGTCAAAACCATTTCAACGTAATAACTTGTTTTCAAGAAAGATGTTGTTATGATACTTGCTTTTGCAATACATGATCGATTGGAAGTAGTTGATATATTTTTGGTACATTTCCCTTCACTTGCATACATGATTTCACCAACATTGGGAATATCAGCTTCTGTTTTGCCATAGTCTTGCTCTGACCAAATTTCACTCTAAAGAGTTGAATTATTTAATGTTTTATCTTCTGAGATTCTTACCTTGAGGTTTATTGCTTCACAAGGACAAAGTGACAGTTTTTGGAGTGATTTGGATCCACATGCCAATGTCTTGGAACAAGAAAAAATCGCTTGCTGCTATTCCCAAAATATCTGCTCTTCCGTGGATCTTACAAATGAAAGCCGCCACGTTGCAGCGCTATTTTGTGCTTGGACGTTGTAAAGGTTTAAAGAAAGCAATGTCGAATGATTGAAACTCCTGGATGGTATTGCCAAGAAGTTCAAGAAAATGGATATTATGCTCTTTACCAGGAGTCTCCACAAATCCACTTAATAGGACCCCGAATATTATTGAAATTCTGTGTAATAAACGTAGACTTTCTCTTCGAAGTTTGATAATGTGTAATATTTCCTTTGGGAATTCGTGAATCGAATTGTTATCGTATGCAGATTCAATTCTCGCGTTTATGTTGGCCACAGTGATCGATAATGACGGTTCTTGACTTGCACCTGAATGCTTGATTACATTACAGTTCGTGGATTTTAACTTAATAGTTTACATTACAATACACTGCATTACATTGCAATACAGTCATGAAAACTGGATTTTTATGCCTGTTCTTTGGAGAATATATTGTGAATTGTTTGTAATGAATACGTGTGTATTAAATGTGCCAATTGAGGTCTTACATTTGATTTCATTACCTTTTGAAAACATTGGCAACAGTATTAGCCTCTCCATTAATGACGTACATATAACAAATGTTTTAATTGTATTGCATTGTACTGTTATATGTCAATATTGAAAGTAATCAATATTCTAGCTATATGGTGTCCAAACAAATCTACATAGATTCTGCAATATTTCATTTCGAATGTAACTTTTGCTTTAGGATATTTCATTTTCTGATAAAAATTGTAAAAATTCTTATGTTAAAATAAATTAGAAGCGACATGCAAGAATTTCATACCTTCATTAACGAATATCGCTGATATTAGGCTTGAATAATGCACATTGTCAGAGTCACGAATTAAACTGTCAGTATCAAAATTTATCTGGTAGGGGAAGAATTCTTGATAAACAACTTTTTATTGACAGCTGCCTTGGGTAGGAATTTTATTGATAGCTCGGCTGACGACGACGTCAAACACCCATTGAGATCTTTAATATAAACATAGCATATCAAACGTTTATCAGACGTGTCACTTTTCTTAAAGTATTACTGTTACTATTTACATTCGTTTAAGTAATTGATGAGATTACTTTCCGAAGAGCATCTCAGATTGTCAACACGCAATTAATTAATTCAATTTACTGAACCTAAAAGTCCCCGTCTCTCCAAAGTAACCATTAAAACTGACTTTGAAACTTCCTTCTGCCGCTTAATGAGAGGAGAAAATTCGTCTTCCATGGCTATTCTTCAAATGGATATTTGTTCTAAAGAATTCTTGATATCCCGAACTCTATTTATACTTTAAAAATCCGGTGAAGTTGTACTTAAGTGAAATTAATTTTTATCTTGAGGCCTCTTTGATATTGCAAATACTTTCTTGAATACTTTGAACTCAGTAATTTTTGCGCTTATCGTTTATGAGAGTCTATTACGAACTTCAGCAAATTCAGTTAGTTTCCGTTAAAAATTTTCTGGAAAGTAATTTAATAAATTTAAAGTTTACCGACGTCGTACGGACTTTGATGTATGACCATTCACCACTAATTTCTAAAACTATAAAAGGGCTATTACATCTATTAATTAAGTCGTGGCATTTCCGGAAAACTACTGATGGAAGAGTATAACTTTTCAAAGTATTAACCGTGGGATAAATTAGGCAAAAGCGTTAATTAAATTTATTCCTCGCCCAAAGAGAAAAAGGAAACTGGGTTTGCGTCATATTAATACCGAAAAGAAACTCCATCTGATTTATTCGAGTATAAAGCTAAGAAAAGACTGATTTGTCTTCCTTACGCCGACTTGCAATATCTCTCGCTCCCCCCCTATGGGAATCCTTATTCAAATTTTGCGAAAGTCTCATATTTCTTTTATCGTCTTTGTTTCATTTGTATTGAAGTGAACGAGTGATCCGGAGGCCGGGCAAACTTTTTGGGATTTAATGGACTTTCAGACGCGTCTCAGTTATTAAATCTACTGAGGAGGTGGGATGGTGCATCGAAATATTTTTGATATTAAGTTAGGGTTTATATTCTCGAATTGTAGTAATCGGTGAAGGCAGGAATAAGTTACCTTTTTCTATCGTTATGGTTTCGAATTGATTAGCTTTACTTTTCCTCCAGGAAAGCGACAATTATTACGGAATCGTTAGGTAACAGGTGTCAAGTGAGGTAAAATTAATAACATTGTCATCTTTTTTGTCACAGGTTTTGTTTTATTTATATCATTTAGAATGTTATTTTTAGGACTATTAGTAAGGGTAAATTCGTTGCATAAAATTATTGTCCACAAATTACGATCAGTACTTTCTGCCCTGACAATACAAGTAATATAGTAGTTATATTAATTAAATGCACTAAAAAACTAACCTATGCTGAAATGTCTTCATCGTTTGCAATTATAACAGATTGTCTTGTTTGTGGTTTTTCGAGTGATTCGAGTAGTTTCAGTTGTCAATTTTATGCTTTTTGTCACTATTGTTCCAGAGCGTCTATAAACATTCCAGCTGTTCAATAAATCCTTTTAAAACCTCCTTGCTCTTACTAGCTGGGAGCTATTCTTTGCCCATTTCCTTCTCAACTTCACTTGATTTATACATGCGTGACGACTGAATGCTGAAGGCGGAAATTATTTTTGCTTTAATCTTGAATATCCCTTCAGTAACATTGATATTGATGTAATTTTTAGTTATTCTGCAATACAAGGCGTTCACATGGTTACTGATAATGTCATTATTTTAAAGTATTGACAGTATGATTGCTTGTCTAAACGCTGCTATAGAGTAAACAAACGTAGCATCTAAGAGGTCGAAAATGTTTTCCAGAAAACTGTAAATACTACAGCTGGGAGTGGTTGTATCAGGGATATCCCTGATATAAATCGTTTGGAAAATTTTTAAAAAACACTCGTAAGCTGAGATGAGTAGAACATGTCTGTACCTCATTTTTGTATTTACTAATTGTTTTAGATAGCATTACGACTAAAGTGATGCTTTTAAGTACTTGGCTTTGCAACATTTCTTATTTAGTTACTATCGCTAGCTGCTCCATAAATCACGAGATTGCCGTAACCGAATTGGCTGCATTCCGGAAAATTTACCGCGATCCATTTCCAATAACTTGTTGAATTAAAAGCTCCCTCGGCCCGGAGTTCTCCATTCACCCTTAAAAAAAGGATCTAATACCCCATTACCATTCGAACAAAAATGAACGAAATCCATTAAGAGACAATAAAGTTGTTAATTAGCCATTCATTCCGTAACCCCAAAACACTTTGTTGTGCGATCGTAATTAAAAAAAAGGACGAAGGAGCCGGGCAGGACCGCCTCCCCTCGCATGAAGCGTCCTCCATAAAATCGTCCCCGAGGCGCTCTCTCTTTATCCCTCTGCATCTTCTGCTCCCCTCAACCTTTAAAGGAGTGTGTTAATGGGCGGATCGATATGGTGAAGCCCTGCACCTTCGGTATCTGCAGTCGCACTGCCGGGACCCACAATCTCAATTGCTGATAATGAAAGGACGTTAGTTCCTATTCTCCGCCCGGCGTGACAGACGCCTTGCGATACCGGATCCCTCGAAACTTAATTTTGAGTCGGGGTGAAAAGGGATAAGACAACATAATCTGAATGTCGGCATTCACGGTACGCCTCAGAAATTTTCTCATATATCGGCATACACGCCAGACCTGCGTTAGGGAGTGCTGGGAAGGAGTTCGGCTCCCATCAAGTCGCTGAAGGAGAGATCTCGTACTTAAACTCGGAATACCTGGAATCCACCTATCATCCATCTCGCTGTTCTAGTTAAGGCAGTTGAGTTACTCGGGATTGTCTAATCCTTCATTATTACTTCCTTTCTTGCAGTTTCGTGATTATGGTATATATGAGGAAACTTTATGGAACAGTTAATAGTTTCGTTATTACTTTAATCAAGTAGGTGCGGAAATGAAGTGAAATTTCCTCAAAAGGCTTAAGCCCTGGCATTCCAGAAATTGTAAGGAATTATACTATTTCAAATTGTGCACATTTTTTTGTACTTCCTTCTTCAATATCTTCTGGACCCTAGGGATTTTAGTGGAGGTGAAAAAATTGTTGAAACTGCATAATCCTCAAAATCAGCAAGGGTGTTTAATGGTATTGAGAAGATTGAAAATTTTGAAATCTAATTTAAAACAGGCGTTCTCCTACATAAAATGTGAATACCGAAAACCTGAAATCATCGAAGCTTCATTTACAATTTCTGTTTATGAATGACAGGTATATGATATTTTTGCAGGTTTCATTAGTAAGTTTTCCGACAAGTAGATTCGTCAAGGACCTTTTCGGAGGTGTACCTACTTCTATAAGACATTTCGTTGCTTTGAATTTGAAAGCTTTGACTAAGGTGTGTTTTCAGCAAGCAGTTTCAGAGCCTTCAGAAAATTCTTTGTTAAAGATTCTTCGATCCTGCGATTTCCCCATTGATATTGCTAAAATACTCGACTGGACTGTTTAAGTCCCTATGTCCACTTTATATAACTAAGGGATTCAGTCGATCGAGAAGGTTGAACCATGTTGAACCATTTTTTCGAAGTTCGAAAGTTCGATTGAATATCGTTGATAGGCGATTGTAGCAATCAAAACTTTCTACTTTAATCATTTTTATAAATATAATATCATTTTTATAATTTTATTGTATGTGTCAATAAGTGATAAAGTTTTGAACAAACTAATTTCACTATGGGTCAGAAACGATTGTTGAAAGCTTATCCATCATCCATGGGATCTCTTAATGTTTTCTTAGTACTTCTTTAGTTCGTACTTAGTAGGAACTTAGTACTTAGTAGGAACTCATACTTAGAGCTTAGTAGGAGCTCATACTTCTTAGTAGGAATTAAACTGTACAGTTAAATTGTAACACTCAATACAGAATAGATGATCTGGTGGCAAATTTAAATAAATTACATACATACTTTTAAGTATTATATTTTTATTACAGATTTTACCTTAAGATTTGTTTTTTCCACCACAGATTGCATTTGATAAATCTTTTCGTATCAATGTGAAAACCTGAACCATTTTGATAAATAGCATTATAGTTATTATCATTAATGTGGATAGTTGTAAGCTCACACCACAATATTTTAAGATTTCCAATAATGCACGTGTAAAAAAAGTTTTTTGAAGAAATCTCCAATATCTAAATTTTTATTGAAAATTTACAAGTAAAACAAGTATACTATCATGATTACATTGTATATCACTTTCTTTCCTAGAATTTGTGAAGGTACTTTTTTGGCAATTTGCCTACTTAAGTACTTATTTATAGTACAACGTGTAAATGGCCGAATCTACTAATTTTGGTTATATCTGAGTTTTAATTAAGCACGTCGGTATTCCCAAATGCAATGCTGAATTCCTAAAAAGGTTGTTCATTACACCTCTTGTTATATTTCTCCTGGGGCACACTCTACTTCCCAGATTTTCTCGAGTGTTGTGAACATAAACATCACTAGGTCGATTGTTTTATCTCTTGAGCCTAAAGACGATCCCCCCTTTGGATGTCTTAATTATCCGATGTCATACTTGTGGGAATAATATGTCGGATGTATAATACCGCTTGTTACCATAAAATCAGTTGGGACACGCGTTTTACGCACCTCCCCCTCTCTTTCGTACTCGCGCATTAAATCACCTTTAAGCTAAAACAGCTGTAAGCAAACGCAATTTTGAACATCAACAATTTCAGAATGTAATCTGAAGATATGACCCGGGCAGGGCATTACTTGAGATTTGTGGTCGCCCGACGCCGCAGGAAAAGGTACAATTTATCACTTGGAGAAGCTTAAATTTTACAGCTTTCACTGTTTTTTCGCTCTTTCTTGTATCTCCTCGGTGAGAGGTTGGGAATCCCCGAGATGACAACGGGGAGATGAGAACAGCAATCGGGGGCGATATCTTATCCCAGGCGAATCAGTCCGGGACGATTAGGCTGCGATTTAGCGGTTGTTGTAGAAATACTCACCGGAGGTACGGAGAATGATTCTTTTGCTTTTGCTTTGAGACAGATTTCAAGTCCATTACGCATCGCTGTCAGGTAAAATAACAAAAAGAATTAGTGAATTTTAAGCTAACTGTATAAGTGAATATTGAATCGCACCGTGGATGGTGCAGTCCATAGCTTCGTGAATCCTAGTACAAGTGACTATTAAAAACAGTATAAAAATACTACTAGCAACTAGCAAAGAAGTTCAGTGAATCTGTATCTGTTGAATTTGTGTATTCTATATCCAACTAGCTGACCCGGCGAACTTCGTATCGCCTAACAGTCGATTCTTTAATTTTTTATTTTTTTAAGTTAATAAGTCAACAATTACATTATGTCAAAAATTAAAAATTATAAAACTCACAAAATTCTTTTAATAGTCACTAAAAAATCACAATGAAAATCACAATTTCAGATTTCTTATTATGATACCTACTTATTATATTTGATTTTATTTTTACTTATTCTAAATCAAGTTTCATTTTTATTGTAGTACTTTATGGTACACGATATTTTTTGTTTGATTGAAAAAATGTATTGTAAAAATGTATATGGGCTATAATAGTTATGATTAATTAACATACAACTGCAAATACTATTACAAACCTTAAAAGTTGGCATAAAATTTTCCCGAACTACTTTTGATGCTCCAAATGAAGTCATTTGAAAGCAGTCGTTATATTGTTGAATATTCTTTAAAAAGTGTATTGAATCTGTTCCTATTCCTAAAACTAATGAGTACAATGGCTCTGGAGTTGGAAGCAATAGTATCAATTTCACCTTTCCATTGCGCAACACAATCCATTGGCTTCATTTTTGTATTTCAATGCCTTACAATATTGGCAAACTTAGTTCATAAGTCCAATAGCAACACAGTTGTAGGCACTGTAATCAATTGACATATCGTAACAGAAAGCAGCTCGATTCAAACTTGCACCATTATTAGTCTAATGTCGCGCTTCACGGGTCTGTCTTAAGCGAATTCTTTCACGTTCATTGCGATCTTCACGTTCCTGGGCAGTACGATTAGATTGATAATGCATTTGATTTGTTGCATTTCGGGTTCTCCTGCCTAAATTTGTCCGCCGCCTTATAGGAGGCATATTTAGTAAGTCACAAACACACAACCCTTTTTTAATTTTATAGAAATTTGTGTATTTTAGGTTTAGTAATATTATAGATACACAGCAAAGAGATATTTACATTTCAAGTGACATTTTACCACAGACAATTTACATTTTACCATAGACAACAAAAAAATAAATATTGACAAATATTGACATTAATATTTATACGATACTAACGTCACTCAATTGTTTTGCCTTCCCGGAACCTCTCCACTAACACAAACTTTATCGTATGGCATTAAAGTTCAAATTGACTTTTAAGTATTATCACAAATCTTTTGTATGGGAGTATAGAAAAGTGTTGTTTTTAGACTTTTTCAGGAAATTTAAATTTTTTTTTTTAGTATTTTTAAAGTTCAAATTGACTTTTAAGTATTATCACAAATCTTTTGTATGGGAGTATAGAAAATTGTTGTTTTTAGACTTTTTCAGGAAATTTAAAATTTTTATTTTTTTTTTTTTTAGAATTTTTCTCTCCGTAAGAACCATCCTCGTACTTCAAGGAATATTTTAAAAAAAGAATTAGCGAAATCGGTCCAACCGTTCTCGAGTTTTGCGCTTAGCAACACATTCAGCGACTCATTTTTATATAATAGAAGATGACTTTGTCTATCCTGATCAATTTCCCTTTCGACTGTCCATTCTCGGAAAACCTCCCCTCCCCTTCTCGGTATACTAACTGTAAACTGCAACCAATGAACCGCCGTTATAATTTATTTAATATTCCATCTACAACAGGACGAAAGGAAGGAACATATAAATAATTCCCCAGAAACCGCCATGGGGTAGAATTCCACTTCCTGATGAACTCCCTTCATATACAAGAGCAATTTTCCTTTCCCTGGTTTATTTCTCCGATATGAACTCGATTAGCGATGGACGTACTCTATTAAGATTCCATGGGCATTCGTTAAATTAAATTGATTCAAACGTAACGCAGGGTATTTCGGCCAGATCGATCAGATACGGAAATATTCTTCGTTTGTTATTATTAGGACGTGATTGAATTAATGCGCTTCATAAACAACGTTGAGGACACATCGTGAAATGGGATTCAAAATATTTGTCTTGCCAATACTATCGAAAGCATTTGTTCTCGTATATTATTCGAGATATCCTTTGTGGTCGTTGTGCACGCACGAATTTTGACAACACTTTTTCGTTTTCTTTAAACGGCATCTACGGTTTTAATGTTTTCGTGTTTATTTCTGCCATCGAACAGTTCCCTTAAATGCTATTGTACTTAGTCGGGATTTCGAGCTACCAATTAAATCCGCATTTAGCCGACGATAACGTCGAGTTTCACGGAAGGGTTTTTCCCCGTCTGCCGGATGATTCCTAGTTTTGAAATATCCCCGGAACAAAAGATGCCGTTTTATAACCCCTGGAGTATCTTGCATTTATTACTGTGTCGAAAGCGGGAGGAGTGGCGCGCCGAGAAAACGAAGCATTTAAACCGAGATAAAAATATTAAGGACGAAACGCAGCTCTGCCATGAAATCTTGGAAAAGGACGAATATCGCCTACCGAAAAACATTTGTATGAATTACGACGGAGGACGTTGCCTGTCGTCGAGAGTCTTTCGCCTTGATTTGCATTCATTTTCGAAAACTTATTCTCGCATAATTTATTCCTACCATGAAATTATGGGGGAGGTATAAATGTGTAAAACGAGGATGACGTCTTAGTAATTTTTTTCTGCGTTTCCTTTGCTCCTTCGTAATTTGTTTCAGGGGGATAAAGAACCCTTTACAAAAAGCTTGTGGTGGTAAACTTTGTTTAAGTTTTATGAGACTCAAGTTGGACGTAGGAATTTGTGAGGTACATCGCCTTATAATACCTTTAGGTAAAATAACAAACGATGTCAGAGTCTGCGTAGTCAGCACTACATAGAGGGGTTCGGTCACGAGTGCCCTCAGCATTAAGTTCGTATTCGGCAATGCTCAGTAATGCTTGTTGATGTTTCACAATTAATATGCATAAGAAAAATATGAGGTTTTTATTTTCATCGGTTTCTTTGAGCTGTGAACTGTACCTTTGAAAGTCCATAGTTTCTTTTAGAGCAAATGACCAGACCAAAGCTAAGTTTAAGAGCGCCTTAGACATGATTAAAAAGATATGATTTCGTAACCACACCTTATTACGACTCTCGATCTAGAAATGTTATTTTATTCAACAGTTCCAAAATTGCGTAGGTGCAGCGTTGTCGTCTGATTATATTTTTAACCTTTAACCCCATTTTCGGAAATGCGATTAATTTTTCATCAACCGGTCAAATAATACCTACACACGTACTTTTACCCGTTAGTTCATATATGAATAAATCTCTGAAATCCGTTGTCATGTAATTTGTTTTAGTCCAGGCGAGATTTGTTAAAAATTAGTTTGATTTGCTATAACGTCAATTTCTGGTGAAATGCTTCGGATTATCATAGAAAACAAGAAATAAAGGGTTGTGCATAAGTTGTGAAAAGTGAATATGTGATGTCCTTTATTAGCATTATTAATGGTAATTCTGAATTATATTTGCTAGGGCGAATGAATCAATAAATCAGCAAACTCGATGTGATGGTTTTTCGTCATTAGTTTTGCAATTCAGGTAATTCCACAAATTTGAATTTTTAAGAATTTTTTTGGAGTCTCCAAACATATTCGCTGATTGTTTAACATGGTTATTTCGTTAAATTTGTAAAAATTAAAATCGCGTCTATGGAATATTTGAAAGCTTATTCTCTACTTTTAACATGTATTCTTGAGAAATGTGACTTCTTTAAAAGTTTCTAAATCTGCTGATTCTTTTATGAAACATAATTTAAAATATATGGATTAGACTGAAGGGCGTTTCTAAAGATTTTTTATTCGGTTCATTATTTCCTAAGATATGGTTTGTTAAAATTGATTTGATTTAAATGGTATCTAAATTTACGGTATCGATAATGCCTTGACCACGACAGCATTTGAATCAACTCGACTCTGACAAATCATATCTTAAAAACTAATTAAAGTAATGAAAAATTAAGTAAAATTTCGTTTAGAAAGATCATTGTGTCTAATCTATGTATTTTCAACTTTATTTGATAAACGGAGGAACCTTTAAAAACTTGCCCCCAAAAATAATCCCCAAAAAATCTCGAAGTTCTCTTATTGAAAATGATTTACAAAATTTTGAATAACCATTACATGAAGTATGGGCAAGCAATTCTAAATTATATTCATTATTTATTTTCCTGAATACAATTTGGATCATATAATTATTGAAAAACCATTAGACCCTTTATGGAGAAAATATTGAACGTTATGATATTCAAATTAGATGATATAATGTATTCACAATAATGTTCCATATGTGTCATTTGCAATTTGTGACACGTATTTTATATTAAATCTCGTTATGAATCTTTTTCTGCTTCATTTTTGCTCACGAATATTTCAGAGTTACTCAAAGGATAGGGAAAAATACATCCTATGCATTTTTTGCATAATATGCAAAAGAAGACATTTTGGTTTCTCATAACATTAGCACATCTTTTTGAAGTGATACACTTCAACGAAAATTTGCGTTACATCTAGAGCTGCTAAACGCAGATGTCACCTGGCCTATTTTCCACTTGAGCATTTAGCGCTCCACTCCATTTCCATATAGCATCAAGCATTAATTTGGGCCTAAATTGAATCAATTCCGATGCGAAAATTTTAAATTTCGCAGTATAACGTTTTCATCATGAAATCAATCTGGGCATAAATCATGCCCAACTTGTGTTTCAAACGCTCCCAACATAATTACTTCGTAGCGGATTTGTTTGAATTTATGTGTACAGAAGTATTTCACTGTGGTATCGGTTAGAAACGATTTACTTATTAGCCTGACGTTTTCTTGGATTCCGTTCAAACATCATTTTTCATTCGTGTCTAATTCAGAGATATAATAAATGATTTCCATTGATGTGTAGTGACCCATGGAGCGGAGCAAAAATCCCTCGTTTCACCATTTTTATAAGGAAATACAGATAGATTACTAAAAGTGGTATTGTATTAGAAATCAAGTTGTAATTTTTGTTCGTCCATTCCATTTTATTTCCATTTCGTTCAATCCATCTTTAAGATGAAGACTGGAATAGGGTTAAAAAGAAACAAGTTTATGGTGGCGAATTCGCCAATTTCGTCAAGGGGTCAGGTATTCTTTGCTGTAAACAAACACGAAATTAATAGGCAAAACGAATGTCTTTAGCAGCTGCAACATAAGCTGTATCATATAGCTCTATTGTTATGTCGCTATCGTATCATTCATAACAAGCATTTACATATGAAAGCGGCTTAAATATTATGTTCAAAATTAAGAAGAACGTGGCTACAACGACCAGTTTCGTGCATAAATATTTCACACATTGTACTTGAGTTAAAATAGTAGAGCCCGGATTATACGAACGGACTCCAAATCTCCCTCTCTTTCCCATTCCAATTTGCCTTTAAACTTAACGTCGGCGACTCTGCTCGAAAACCAGTCTCAAATCCGGCTCTAATATCGTCTCCCAGTAACTAGAGATAAATTTCTATATCTTTTCCGCGTCCCCGTAGTCCTCCGGGGCCCGGCTAAGAGGAATACGTATAGAAATGCGGTACGTTACTTCCATATCCCCGCGTAACGAGCTTACGTGAGGCGCAGCTGTCTGTTATTTTCTCATTTAAACACCGACGGCTCCACGGATTCGGCTGATCGAATCCCCGTCCGTCTGTCGGGAACAAGTGCATTTTTGTCAGATACACACATCTCTACATAAATATCCCGACGCACGAAGCCGGTTCGATGGTGGGTGAAGGGAGGAGAAGGAAAGCGTTGCGACGGTAATTGTGGTTATTACACTATTTGGTGCTGTCTTCCATAAGTTTGTTGATTTGGAACAATATCCAGATGGTTTTGTCGTAGTAGAAAAAATATTTCCAGTGTTAAAATACTGCTTATTTTTGGAAGGCTCACGTTGCTATTACAGTTATTACAATAAATCGTAATGAAGTCATTTAAAATATTACAGTCATTCACTTTTAAAAATACAAAAATGATGTTTTTTTATACCTTTTACGTTTACCGTTTCTTTTCAAGATCAAAGGTTATTTCAATGCCTTTCATTATTTTTTCACGATGGGCATTCTTCTCACCTTTCATATAATCTAGGTAATTTGTGTTGTTATTTTCTTTCGTCTCGAATTTTATTTTGCAAAAAATTAGAGAGTGCACTGTGCGCCTCCAGAAAACAATTACGTTTACACAAATAATTACACAATTGTTTTAGCCCCTCAGAAAATTTAAAATTCTTCTAAAGAAGTCTCAATTGTTCCAGTGTGTCTTAACCGCCTACTAAATGTATAATAAAAGTAACTCTACGTTTAAAATGATTTTTTAAATGCACAAATATTCCTTATCTAGGAAAAGTGAAACGATATTCAAATGTCCTTAACCTTTACCTGGCACACCTCTCCTGAGTAACATACCTGGCACATGGGGTTCGTACGAACCCCAGTGACAAATATCCTTGTAAAACTTGAAAAATTGATTGTATCTTTTTAGAAAAAATCAGAGATCAACTTCAGATACCTCTTCAAAGGGTGAAATAGTCAAAGTTTAGAAAAATGAAGATTGGCGTTCACGGAAAATTCGAAAACCTGAAAAACTTGAAAAAAAAATTTTTACAAAAAAATTCATAACTTTTTTGTTTTTAGATAAAAAGGGCTAAAATTTTAGGTGTGTCTTCAATTATATCACTATAAAGGAAAAATATTAGTTTTCATGGGTCTTCCAAAAAAGGTATTTATTTGGAGAAATGAAGATATGGATTTCATGAAAAAAAATTTTTTTAAATAGTGAAAAAGTCTCGTTTTTTATTTTTTCAACAAATTCATTACAAAGTATTCTTTTTTTAACACGCAGAGTCTAATTCGTTAATACCCGGTACAATTGGGGCACATTAAAAGTCTAAAAGCCTATTAAAAGTAGGTACCCCTTGTGCCAGGTAAAGGTTAAGGATGTTTGGGTGAGTAAGTACCATAAAAGAATTTACCTGTTTCGGATATGGCCTGTTACTTGTTACGGGCCATAGTCGATAGGCGGGATTTTTGTGGATTTGTCGAAATTATTTACACACGTACGGTCACAATAGCTACTAATCCTTTTTGACCTGAAAAATTATTTCACTTTTCTCTAAAGGACGGTATACTAGAAACTTCTCAGTATCAGACCTTATAGGTATATTACTGCCCTCAATATACTTTATAAACTCATGACATTCCTGAAATAATTTAGAATGTATGTAATATTACAAGTGTTCTTGGTGCATGAGGACACCTTGTATTATTGCATTTTCAAATATATCTTTTAACAAATTATTGACAGAATTTATTGAAACGGTATTCTTGTAATTGTTTAGAAAGTCCGTGAAAATATATTCTTTTCATATTTTCATTCTTTCATTTCCTGCTTTTGTCAAACTTTTAACATATGTGTCATAGATTACATCATTTATCCAAGTTCCATCATTTATAGTGCGTTTTTGTTAACTCGTCTTCATGTGTTATTTGCTCATCCGTTTGGTACAAATTTTGCAATCGAATTGGAATTAAATTTACGTAATTTATTATTCACATATTCACATTATATGTCAATATTATATATTTACAAATTTGCGTAGGTGCAAAATTGTTTTGGAATCTATCCTGAAAGTATTTTATCTGCTTTTCTTTTTCAATAAAACAGCATTACATTTGTACATCTAAATATGTTGTTTACTGAAAATTCAACCCAGTAATGAAACGGTAAATTATTTTTTCACGGTCTTTTCGCTTCCTTTGTGTTTACCTTTGTCTTTTTTTATCCCACCTCCAGCTTTCTTCCGTTCTTAAATTTTTTATATTTCCACTTCAATAGCTTTACGTGCGCAGTTAGCTTTATATTAAATTTTTTATCACTGGAATA
Source organism: Cryptocephalus primarius (assembly GCA_963576515.1). NCBI lineage: Eukaryota > Metazoa > Arthropoda > Insecta > Coleoptera > Chrysomelidae > Cryptocephalus > Cryptocephalus primarius. The sequence continues at coordinate 12,045,765 of OY754942.1, read as the reverse complement.
AAAGTGCCGATGATATGAAATTCTCCTCACGCCTACGCCATTCGGTTTCTGACTTCTTAATTTTGGATAAACTGCAGATTCACTATAAAAAACAGTGGAGGGGGTGAGCTTTATACGGTCTGTGTTTTTAGGTTGGCGCTTAAACTGGGATATGTTGAAACTCTGAAAAGAGAGGAAGTAAGTCTCCCAGATAACGACCCCTAGTAGGGAAGTTATTATGGAGTCAGGCGCGAGCTGAGTTTCTTTTTAAATTAAATAACTTTTTTATTGGTAATGCTCGAATTTAAGGGATTCCGAAAATTGCCCCCCCGTCAGTTCCGGCTTCCCCCTAAAACTCAAGCGTTCGGCATTTTTGACATTGGCATTGGTGGTTCGAGCTCGCGCGATCTCATAAAAGAATTTTGATTTTGTTTTAGTGTCGGTTTACTCGTCGACGTCCTCGGCGACAGGATTTCGACCCGAATTACTTCGCCAACTTTGATTTTGTTTTCCTGCTCTTTTTGATGTTGTTTCAGGAAATTGGTTTTGAATTTCTCTTTTGTTCGAATCGGAATCGGCGCGAGTGTTCGAGAGAGGCAAATCCGTCCATGGAACTTTTCACCCCAGGATAATGTGTAATAAAGAGGGACCTATTTGCCGCATGAATGTTAATTAATTTTTCGGGTGCTCGTTATTTTGAGAACGTTATCGATACGTTGTATTCATTAAATTTTTATAAAAAGTAAGCAAATTGGAATAACATCGTTTAAGTACCGAAATTTGCGTACAGGTAACACATGAGTTTTGATACTGGGCATTGAACTGAGCCCATAGCATTTCAAAGGAGTCAATCCTACTACAAATATCTCTTCAGACGTTTCTTTGTTCTAAAATTCTTGCCATTTCCATACCTATAAACCAGACCATAAAATGACCTCAAAAAATCTGATGATTTTCTTATTTGACGCGTTACCAGCTAACATCTGAAATCTCCTGCATTCCAATCTTTCAGCATTAAACTACATGTCAACTTGATACTTATCTGTGTATGCTATCTCTATACCACATACCATATATGCCACATTCAATTTGTCAGCAGATCAACCTATGATCGTACTCGTGGAAGAGACCTTTAGGGCAGACTATTGTAGTTACTCACGGCATTAGACATTGAATCCAAATTGTTAACCCAATCCCTCAGAAAATAGGTAATTATTGTTTCTAAAAACGCATTGCTGAAATAATAAAGAAATAAATAAATACTAAACGTACAACGAGCTCACTTGGATTTAATCGTTCCTAGCAGCGTAGTGCAACGATTTAGATAGAATTGTCAATTGATTCTAAACGCATGAATATATGGGTTTGTGGCAATGTGGCGACCTTAAGTTCCTAAATCAGTAACTTTGACCGAAACCTGCTGAGTAAATCGATAGAGCCGCAATTTCTTGATTTACATTCTCCGAGTAAGGTACCCTCTAGCGTACCCCCTGAAGATACTTCATACCCTCGGCATGGCAATATTGACAACTAGGGCATTTGGATTTAATAAATAAAATAATGTATAGAAGCTTACACATGCAAAAACTACGAAACTATTGTCAAAAATAAGAAACCTGTTTTGATTAGCTGTTGAATATAGTTGATAAATATATATTTTACTAAACTATAAACTTGCATGTAGTGAAAGTCAAAAATTGCTGAAAATCGACACGCCAGATTGATGAGAATGCGACTGAACTATCTGTTTGCCTTATTAGTTTATTCGAGATTGAGAGTATTTATTCAGTTACTCGAAAAGTGATCAATCAAATCCTTCAACCTGACTGGATTGAATTGGAATTGGGCTGAACTAATGCCAGATGTGTAAGGTTCGTCTCTAGATGGAAATAATAATTTTACAAGAAAACGACAGGTCAAACATTTAAATATCATTGTCTAATAGCAAAAATCAACTCCACCTTACTCCAGACTGTTTTATTACAAACTGATATTCGACTTCACTGGTTTATTTCATATCTGGTACTTCCAAAGATGATATTTTCAAATCCAGGAACGCTGAGATTATCAGGATACACCTGAGTCCTTTGAAGAAATTTTGAAGAAAAGGGGAGTTTAAGGCCCTCTAAGAAGTTTGAGAAGTTTCTGGAATGTAATTCTCAAAATTCGTACACATAAATTTACCAAAAGAAGGTCACAAGTTCTTACTGTGATTAACAATACTCATGCTCTTACGAGCAGAAAACAATAATGAATGATAAAGCAGAAAAGAAACTAAAACAAGCATTTATTAAAACATTATATCAAATGTGATGAAATATGGAAAACTATCATCTATCCTTAACATAAATAAAATTAGCTTAAAATTGCGTGGTTCTTAAGTGTTGTGCAAGCCATACATGATCTGCAGATTTAACTGATCATTCTGGATCAATTGGTTGCTTTTCTATTCATCCAAATCGGATCAAAATTACTATTTTCTGTAACTTTCTAGCCATTTATGTTAATTTTAAGTGAACTACAATTGTCACGCTTACATTACCTCCCAACAATTCCCAGTATTCATTTCGATGTAGATCCCGCCCCCGAAACTTCATAAATCTCTGTATAGCTGCGCCCCCTGCTAACGCAACAATTTTTAATTATTTATATCATCTCTCGAGCGCGTCGCCCTTCAAAAATGTATACACTTCCAAATTAATTCCGAGCTTCCCTTAAAGAAAATTAATTAGAAAACTTTACTGTGATGTAACCTAACTAATTCTCTCTTTTCTTTTACAGGTAAGTGCCTTGGATGTTCTCAGCCCGACTGGTATGTACGATCAGAATTTCGTAAAATTTATAACAGGTGTTTATAGATCCCGGTATTGTTTTACCGCATGGGCGAGTAGGTTCACGAAAAGTTCGAGATCTAATAGAAATTAGAAAGTGTTTTTGGTTCGTTAATCAAAGGTTCGTGCCGCGTGATTTGCGCTCACGTTGATTGAAGGTAGATTGTTTATTTACACATAAAGTAATAATTGGACCCTCATATTGGGATACTGTATAGAAACGTTCGAAATCTTATGAACCATTATCGGTTACTTTCAGCAACTTTCTGTCGAGTGATTAACTACCTTTAGTGTATAGAAAATGATGTTTATAACAAAATGTGTTTATCTACGCTAATATGATTTTACGTCTCAACAGAACCTTTTCAATTTTCTGTTAAATTCAATCTACTTATGGATTAGATTTTTATTTCAAATAATTTTACCAAGTGTTCTGCACCCATCAGTTTCACTTTTACTTCACTTCAGTTTCAAAAGTGCCTTAACCACTGCAGTTAATCCGTACCGAAAGAAATCCATCTAAATGAGAACCCATTGGTTCTGATCTTTTTTCAGCTCAGGAATTTTTTCCTTGGCCAGGATTGACTGAAAATGGGCACCTTTACAGTAAAGAAGAGATAGAGTATAAAATGGTGGGCGCCAAATAGTCGCGTCGCCGCCAAAAGTTCGGAACTAAGTTTGTGAAAATATATTTTAGGAATTTAGTATGCATCTTTAGTCCATCCCTGTCGAAAAAAAGCTGCCTAAGTCGAGGTATGCTGATATTCATTTTACTTCGTTTTAGTTACCTTTTTATAATCGGGATTGACTGAAGATGGGTATTTTACTTGCGTTATTAGATAGTATAACAGATAAACTATAAAATGGTGTGACACAACGTCATGGCGCACCGCCAAAAATTCTCTACAAAATTTGCACGATTCTTCAGTTTTTTCCAAAACTGAATGCTTTTCTGGATATATTTACTAGACTACATTGATTTGTAAGACTTTTATTCGGCGGCTACCTATTTACGATATTACATATTTCTAGTAGCATTTTATTTGCGGGTAGATAAATTAGTCCCCTTTTTGGTGTTGGAGGGTTCGAGCTAAAAGTTGCTTTTATTCAGTGTGCTGAGCCATTATTCTTGAGTTTCTGCTAAAATATGTAATTATTTTTCGGTTTTATTTAAAAAAAAAATAAATAAGTTCTTATACACCCTCCTATAGAAAATAGAACTTTTTAAGCAGTTTAGATCATTATTCAAAACTAAAAGTGTTACTTCCTATTATACGTACACACAACAAAATCAGACGTTTATGAGCCACATTAAAAATTCCTGAATATTTTCTAAGTAATAAGTATCAAAATGTTAATCGAGCTTAGATATTCGGTTCAATTAGATGGAGTCTGACTCTTCGTGTAATTCAATCATATTCGAGCATATTCATTTCTATTAGAAAAAGTATATTGATATTGCCGTACTAATATTCTGTTTCGTTGCTATCTTTCCATGGTTAATAATTTTTTGAAGGATTGTAATTGTTTCGACTTCTTTTTAAGTTCTTCGATACTTAAACCTTCCCTCATGGCACTTGTCCAACATTCAATTCGATTTTATTAGCCTAAATGTCGATGGCAATATACGCAGACGCGCCTCTTTAACCGTTTTAAAGTATGATTAATTCGGATACTGAAACTTCTCACTGATTTTAGGCACGAGGTATTAGAGGGAGCGAATCGAATAACCCTCATTTCCATTACGCTCGCTTTTTTAGGCCGCTCCGCCGTAATCCTCGACTTGCTGGATTTAAATGAGATATCATTTTCAATAAAGGGGGGGTACTGTGGATCTATTTTGAAATATCGCAAGTTTGTAGCGCGAGGTTTGAGGAGATCGAGGATTTTATGAGAGTGGCTAATTGCAAGTCAGTAAATTAACCTGCGCAAAACGCGATATGTTTCTCTAAAAATTATTTTGTTTGATTTGATAGCTCGAGATGACTCCAGGTCTCGTACTTTGTGATGTGATGTGTTACGGGATTTTTTTATAAGCATAGCGATGTGTGAGTTTTTCTATTGTTGCTCTTAATTTTTATTCTGTGATACTTTTTGGCTAAAACAAAATAAATAAAACTGTTGGCTCCCAGACGCTGTTGTAACATAACATTTGGCTATATTGTAATATAGGAGAAAGGGGGTCTTTTCTCGACCACCTCATTTTAAAACGCTTCGTCTCTATTTTGCCCCAATTTCTGTCTCTTTTTTGTTAAAGTAGCAAAAAATACCTTCATGAATTAAATACACATCAAATTATAGAGCACGCCTTTCCTAAGCACATTAATCATCCATCTCAGTTCAGTCGGATATTAATTTAATTCAAAAAATGTAATTAGCTATACTAACTTTCACACGTAGCACGTGGATCACCTACTAAATCCGTTACATCTGAAAATCTAAATTTAAAAATGCCAGTTTTGTCCTTTGGTGTTCGCCTAGTTTTCAACTCTAAAGCATTGAGGGTAACTCCCCTGGCCTCAATCGAATAATCGTACGTTTTAAAAACGTCGCATCCTCCCTAATCACTCCGCCCGAAAACACATAGTAAAATAAAACTTTTTCAACATTTTGTGGTAGCAATCCCAAAAGTTTAGGAAGTTAATTGACCAAATGTAAATTTTGTTACTCCGAAGCCTATGTACATACATATGCGTAATTTAACTTTATGGGTAGAGTTACCCATTGTTCATCCTTGCTGTAGATATGTGTGAGTAATTAACGAAAATTACATTTGAAATGTTGATCGTGACGCTAATTCATTCGTAGATAAAATTCTTGTGGTTTAATCGCCAGGCTAGCGTTATTGTGCCGCTGTGACATTCACTTTATCTAATGCGGCGAACGTGTAAGTGATGACTTAATTAACAATTGTCTTGATTAATATTAATTAGCGCAGCTCTTGAAGACACTCACATACACACATTCAAAAACTAATAGAACGCCCTTACGCACGATAAAGTCATTTCAACCCTCCGTTTAGATTCCTTCCCTTTTTTTGGGCAAAACCGCAACCTTGTTCATTTCATTAGCGGAACGGAAAACAAGTTTAGATGTGTTTTAGCTTCTCTTGCTGGGAGTAATTCTTTACATTTGTAACTTTTGCAGCTCCAATATATACGAAAGAAAAACAATTGGAAAGTGGAAAAAACGGGCGGAGGAGAAACACTTAGCAAAGTATTAATTTGTATTCAAGGCCTGTTGTTGCTCTTAAAATATTAATGAACCTTCTTTCTCTATTATCCCCAGCTGGCATCTTTTCGGTAATCGCGTTATGTCCGATAATGTAAATAGCTTGTTTCACTTAGAGGAAAATATGTTCTGATACACTCGTTGAATATTAGATGAAGCTCAAGTCGAAATGGAGAAAAGGGAAAAAATTGCTTCTTGATTGAATCGACCGCAAAAATTTCAGTTTAAATTTTTTCCTGCGTTGTATACAAGCGGCGACGACATTTGTATTCCGTTTGGCACAGTACTGGTCTGGTAATTGCTTCGGACTATTCGTTTTTGCGATTATTTATTTGCTACATTTTCAGTCCGGACGTGGCCCGTAGGATTTTTTTTCACTCGCGGCAGGAATTAGTTACATCGAACTTAATTCTCGTGCCTCAATTACCCATATCGGTAAATTTCCGAAATTAATTATTGGAATACATCAAAGCTTGACCGATATGATTTAAAAATTTGTCTTTACTGTGTAGTACTATATGATCAGAATTACGGTTTTTGTTGATTCATTTCGGTAAATATTTTTCCTCGTTTTGCGTGGAATATACTCGTTTAAAAACGTGACTAAAAAGTGACTAAATATTGGTGACATTCTCGAATTGATTGAAATTTTGAAACTTTTTACATTAAATGCATTTTACGTTTTCACAGGTTAGATCTAACTTAGTTCCCTCTTCCCTTTTTCCATTTAATTTGTTTCTTTTTCTGTTTAATTCCAGGTCATTAACTTTACGTGCTTTCCTTCGACTAAGTTACAAAAAGTAATCAAATAAATTTTGCGGAAAACAAATCGTATAATTACGATTGAATTTAATACGGTTGGTGTTTTTTTCTCTCAATTTAAAAGACGCTTCATTCGAATTGAGCTCCTGTTTTAAATTAAATTCCTACCTTACGGCAAATCGGGACCGAACGAAGTGCCGATCTATTAACAATGGATTTATAAATAAATTAATACATGGATATACGCTGAATTCACCGGATCTGTGAGTTGTTTAATTATCGAAAATAAAATTTACGTTTTGCGGATCTGTTTGAGCCCGTTGCATGGAAATCAGGTTAATTGTCATAATTCGTTTAATTTTGACTGAAATATATTCAAAAATTAAAACAAATCGATAGCCAGAAACAAGCACCACCCTGCGTTTATTATAGCGACAACTACATGGAATAACTCACAGGAAATAGTTATATTTGTATTATCTTTTTCCCTCATTATTATACGAGTAATTGTAATATGTGGATGTAACATAAATTATCGTTTTTTTTTCTGAAAATTATTGTTTAAGGAATAAAATAGATCGAATTTTTTTTAAAGTAAACGCCTTTATTCAAACATGCACTGGAAATTTATAACGTTTGTAACGCTTGTAAATTACAATTGCATAAAAATGTACTCAGAAGTAAAAAATAATTTTTCTGATTGCAATGTCATGTGTAATTCTAATTACACTTGGTCATAATCTAAGAAATGTGTAATAATCACTCTAACTTTTATCTACGTTTCATTTTAATTGAAATATTTTAGCTTTTTTAAATTTATGTAAAAATTTAACTTTAAAATATTTCATTTCACAATTTTTAAAGAATATCAAAAACAACGACCGACCAATAAGTGAGCTTAAATATAAATAAATAAAAAAACCAACTATATTATAAATAACTAAATGTAGTTTAATTATTAAATTAATATAATAAAATTTACTTTTCAGTACATTTTCACGAAAATATAATTTCAAGCGCATGTTACATAAAATCGTTTACTTAAGAAAAAAAAATAATTTGTTGAAAACGTAATTTGTTTAATTGCAATGAAATGCGATTATAATCTTTTCACTTTAGCCAACATAAAATAAACTAATTTAGAACTTTCAGAATTTTGACATAAAAATAACGAGTTGTTACGAATGTTTTAAAGTGACTACTGAATTAATTTATATATCAAAGTCTATGTCCAATCGAATTATGTCATTTAATGCATCCCTTACTTTATTCTCCAAGCTGATAGAAAGTCATCGATTAGAATGACTGCCAATGCAGTCATAAGTGTTCGAACTAAATGAATTGAAATCAAAGTTGGGAAAGGACTGTAAGGTACTTTTCTGTTTTTGTAAGGACAACTCAGATTTGCAGCATTAAAGCTTTAAACGTTTCTTTCGCGGTTGCTACGATATGAAGCACGAAAATTAGTCAGTAGATAATACCAAAATAATGTTCATAATTTTGCAGGATTATTTGTTGTTTTATGTTGAGTCTTTCAAATCAATGAAAAATACCTTAGGCTTGCTACGACAAACCAATATAATTCATTCAGGTCTGTTTATTTTCCTTTTGTTAACAATCTCTTTTTCCACGATACACCATAACCGTTAACGTTTTTCTCTTCTCTCTTTATTTTTTGTAAATTGTAAATTTACTTTCCAATGTGTTGAATGGCAAATTGGGTTAGGTTTTCGATGTTTCTTTTCAATTTTTTCTAGATTTACATATTGCGTTACAACAAACCTTCAACAAATTCTTAAATATTGACTAATTCCGGGTCTCCCAAATCTGGGACACATACTGGAGTAAATTGAATCGCGGTTGACACTGATGGAGAACGGAAATCTTACGTTATCAGTCTCTGGGAACTCTCGGCAGCGTCGGTAAATGTCTGCATTGCAACTTTATACACTATCGCGAAACTTTTGATGAATAGAAAAGCATGAACTACAAACTTGATTTATTCCGGTTGTCAGCAATAAATTCGAGCACGAAGCGAACCGTATGTGGTAGTGATACATTTTCCTGCACATCCATGTTGATGTCTACGAATACTTTGAGTTTACTTTCCCGTGGGAGCGCGCGTGAATTATTAATAACAGGGAAATGGGATTTCTTCGGTTCACTGAAAATACCCACAGTTCGAAACCGTTATCTGTTATAAATTAATAAGAGTGTAGTTCCAGGAAAAGTCTTAACTCATAAACATTACTTGAATTGACTCCTGCTTATATCCCCGGCAATACATTCTTCAGAAAATTGAATGAAAACATCTCCCGGGCATTTTATTGACGTTACATCTAACGAAAGCTCTCTTAAGGCTTATTATATTTCCATTTGGATTGTTTTCCTTTCATCTTCATTCAAGGAAACCAATCAATTTGGAGAGTTCTTTTCGTATACATCCGAAATAAATAGCGTGAATCTTACGTTACGTAAATAAAATCTTTTGACAGGCAGCGCCGTCAGAAAATAGGGCGAAGGACAAAGTGGGTGAAGGTGAGAAAAGAAAATAGAAGTGTGGGTGTGGAATTAATAGTTATCAAAAGCGTTTTTCCCAAGCGTATACGTGTCTCCAAGCGATTTTTTTTTATATTTTACCTTTGACATGTAATCGCCTTATACTTCTATAATATATAAATACTTCTTTTAAATCAAGCCTACGCCTGGGGTGCCAAGCACCGATGTGAAGTTTGCTGACACGTACCGACACCAAGACTTCACGACAATAGCTCGGATTATATGCGATGAAAAATATATAGGATATCAATAACGAGCCCAGTTGGAATAGTAAGAAGAAAATAGCGATCTGTCAAATTAAATAAAAATTCGTACCACTTCTGTTTCCGATCGGATGCAGAAATGTTATAAAGCTTTTTCGTAGACTTTAAAACGTTCTACAGCTTTTGTATTTAACACTTCATTTAAATAACTTACACAAAAAACACGGATTTGCGAAAAAATAGCCATTTCTATATTATATATCGTAGCAGAACAAAAGCTACAGGCGCCATTTCTAAAAATGACACTGCTTGGAAGCCTCACGTTAAGGCTCGCAACTTTTACGTTTTACTACATATCACTTTATGTTCATAACTTTTGTTTTGAGAAGCTCATGAAATTAGCCTCTCCGATTGGCCGGGGCATTGGAATTTTTCGATCAAACACTACAGAGCCATAGATAGATTATCCGAAATCACAGAACAGATTCAATTGTTTTTTGATAGGGAGAAATAAAAACGTCACTGTTATACCCTAACCCGTATATGCTAGTAATGATTGACGGTGCCCGGTATTCGAAGATACCGAGCTTTAGGTCTCCTCTTCTCTCTTCCTAATGCTACTCTATGAGCATTGTTTTCGTATAAATTTAGTTATTGCTGTCATATTGTCTCAGTATAGTATATACTTCCTTAGCAATCTGAACGTCACATCTACACGTACATTAGTTCCACTGCTTCAGTGATCTCTTCGGTGTATTTTATAGCCTGAATTCGTCTCCTGCAGTAGCTCCATAACCGAATCTCCTGAACTACGACACTCCTGCGTTTATTCAGTGCCGGTGAGACGCCGAAGGAATTTCGGACATTGTTGCGGTGACGGATGGGAATATATTATGTAAAGAGGGGAGTCGTTTCCAGGGAGAAAAAACCGGGAAGAATGAATATATTATAGAGATGATTTGATTTTCTTCGCTATCTTTTAAAGAACTTGAAAATTCCGGGAAGATAAAAGTGGGGGCAGACGGTGGGCGAGCTACTGCCGCAAGGCTTTTACGTGGATACATGCCTGTCAAGGCATTAAAGTTATATCTAACGTATACTTAACCTCGTTTCCAGGCAACCCAAAAAGGCGGTCTGTTATTACTCGTATTCATGGGATTGCGATTGGGACAAGTCGATGGAACAAAGACGGCGTGCAGGAAAAAATTCCAATTGCCATGATACAGCTGTCGAGCTTGTGTTTCGTTTAAAAATGGAGTCACTTCAAAACAGCTGTAGCACAATATAAAACAGAACGTAATGATTGGTGTATGTGGAGTAAATTCGATTCAACTATAAAGTTACTATGTTTTAAAACACGTCTTGGAAGATTTGCTGCTAAAGAGGGCTCCATGAATTGTGTACATTGTGCCATTTGTATAAAACAGATGACAATTGACACAAATCTACTTAATGAATTTGGACAACTCGTTACTTTAGAAATTTTCTGATACTCTTCAATCGAAACCTACAAAATACTCAGAGAAAACGCTTATAATGACGTAGTTATCCAAAACTCTTTAGATACACCATGTTTAGTCATACACCACTATGAAATGGATGGTATTAAACTGCAACGAAGGCTTATTGGATTAGGGTAATGAGGGGATGATGCAATCCCTAAACAAGTAGCAAAGGAAATCCCTACGAAGAAATTCCATTATTAAAATCTTAAATAAATGTAGTAAACTGAGGTAACAAAAATTCTATTCAGCATTCAACTGACTGAATAGCATCAATATGTTCTCGGGCAGTTTTGTTACTTTTGTAATATTCTACTTAATTGGATGTGGAATTGAGTTTCTCCACTTCAAGTAATTTTGTGCCTCATTTCAAGAAACCAGAGTGTCTTTATTGAAAGCGATTAATTTTTCTTTCCATGTTTTCGTTAAATTTTATACTCTACCTTTAATATATTCTTTGAGCCATTAGTAAAATTTTTATAGTTGGTAACAGGAACTTAGCAAACTTCATTATGAGAGAACAATGAAAACTGAATAAATCCTTTACTTTTGAACCATTATTCTTTTTTGCTCGTAAATTAATAAAAATGTGTAGGCAGTTCCTGCTTTTTTTTATTAAACTGCATGTGTGCGCATCTTTTAATACATTGAGGTTTATACATCCTCGTTTTTGTTTGTAATAGTAAGACGTTTTTTTAAGAAATACAAGTATTTTATGGCAAATGTGGTTTACACAAATTTAGAGAAATAATTTGCGTTTCCAAAAAAAAAACCATCTTTGAGCATTTTTTAAATTATCAATGAAACTAGTGACAACAAATTTCCAGGTTCCTTAAGGGATGCGCAAAAAGTCTCTCCCTTATAACTAACGCCTATAGCGTATTCATGCACCTTGTTTTTATTTTTTTCTGGAGGCGACTCCCCTCTTTGCATAATGTATTCCCGTCCATCACCGCAACAATGTCCGAAATTCCTCCGGCATCTTACTGGCACTAAATAAACGCAGACGTGTCATAGTTCGTGGGAGAGCCGGCTGGATGGCCGAGTTCGCGCGATTTCCCTTCCCGCTTCCCCAAAAGCGGTCTACTCTACTCCAGTGCTCTGGCGAAAGTCCGGTGCGCTGCAACTCCGCACACTTCTGGAACACACACACAGTCTCTCTCTCTCTCTTCCTATCACGGTTTTCCAGACGCGTGGTGTTCTCGTCGCGCGGGACTGTTTTCCAGTTGTTTCGTATACGAAAAAGGAAAAGTGTAAATTTTCGTTAGGTGATTGTGGTGAGGATCGTGTGAGAGCAAAACGTGCGTTGGGATTACGTTCCTGGTGGATAATTCGGGTGCTGGAGGAGTATTTCCACGTTCAGCGTTCGTATAAAAACATGGATATATTCACTTAACGCGTGTGATTGCAGGGAATCGTTGCTTCAGATATTAAAAATATTGAATAATTACCAATTAATATGGGAATTTTGTGTTATGTCGACTTTAGAAAATTCTTCAGTCCTACTCACGATAGTCGCCATTCGTCTTGCGGTTTGAGATCAGATTCTGTATTTTTTTAGTGATGTCCAAATATCACCCTTAAAACCTCACAGTTTCTACAAAAATGTGCGTTATTGAAAAATAACAATTTCTTTTATATTGCTATTACAAAACTCCCTCCACGTACAGCTTATACCACATCACATTATTACTATTTCCCCCTCGGTAATATTTAATTCATTTTTAATTTGCAGTAATTATCTTGGCTACGAGCTTTTTATAGCGGAACCGGCCCCGTATTATTTTCGCAGTGAACATAAATTCGGAATACAAAAATTATTGCCCCTTTCGGACATAAATTTTATTATTAGCGATATACCCCCAATAATAATTCAGATACATTATCGTCCCAAAAATTTTGATGACCTCACCATTCACGGTTCTCTTGATATTGGATGTCTGTTGAAGCTATTGTTTTAATTTTATTTTTTTACGTCACACGTTTGTAAGCTCTATCGCATGAAATTTAAAATTCCCTCTGAGGCCGTCCCGAAGTAATTAAAAACACGTTAATTAAACCAATAATTAACTAGAAATTCCTCATGAATTTTAAACGCATCCGCTGTTGCTTTTTTGTTCACTTATACTGTACTCTTTAGTGAACTTCTCAGCCCCTTAGAGTAAAAAACAAAACAATTTTCAGTTGCCCCGCAAAACCGTTCCGCTTTCTTGTACTACATGACTACCTTAATTAGTTTCGGTTAAAAAGTTTTTGTACTTTAAATTAATCTTGTTAGACTCGGTAATACATCTCTAATTATCTTTCGTAACGTGGTAATTTTCACTACAACTCAACGATTTATTTTTGAACGTAATGAAACCTACAGCGCATAGAGTACTAGTTTCTCTATTCTATGGCAATTAATTGAAGAGTTACTATGCAAACCCCTTCCCCTGCCAAACTTGATAGGGCAAAATTGTACACTTTTTGATGCGAAGGTGGCTTAAGATAGTCCTTAGTTCTTAATATTCCTGCAATAAGCGCTATAATACATTTTTTAAAAAATCTGATATCATTATAACGAAAATCGTTTCCGAAGCTTTAACCCAAAAAAAAAATGACTTACGGACGTATTTTAAAGTTAATTTCGATTTTAAAATTAATTTCTGGTCGCGGCTTCGATCAATTTGCGAAATTAATTTTCGTAGTACGGCGTCCGGAGGGCACGCGGGGTAATGCTCGAAATAATGCGCAAAAAATATCATCTGCGGTCGACAGAAGTCGTAATTAATTTCGAAAATAAATAATTTCCCGTTCGGCCTTGCGTGAAATATTAATCGTTACATTAATATCCCCTCAGATTTTGATTTTGGCCTCAAATGATATCCATATTAATCGGTAGGTAAGGATCGAAATGGGTTATTAACAGTTGACAATAATATTTAGTAATTAGATTGAAAATTCAAAACAAAAATATCCATGGAACGGTGTTATTTCTTCTCCTGTTCATTGAACCAAAAATTCAACGGAACGTATAACTGTAATAACACGAGTGTTTCCAACTGTTCGAGCCACGTGACGTTAATTTAAATGTATGTGTATTGCAATATTAAACCAATTATAGTTACACTATGACGCTTTTACGTAACATCAACCTTGTAACTAATCGATTCGAAATTTCAATGCGAATCCGCCAAAAGTTTTAAACCTTTTTTAAGGCGATGAATGCGCAGTAAGGCTTGGTATTTTACATTTCGAACGTTACAGTTTGCTACGGTGAGTTGAACTAGATTCAAAAGTACATCTAACATTAAGGTTGAGGCAATTCTACAAAAAATCAGCTTTAAGCTCCTCTGTTATATTTATTAGATTTACAAAATATACGCGGTTAGTTTAGTATTGGACGGAAAATTTGGGGAAAATCTTCCGGGTATCCGATTATTTTTTAAGTTAAGGGAAACTATAGACCTTATGTGTTTTAATGCAACAATTATAGTAATAAGAGATTAAATGTTGGAATCGGTATTTCCACATATCCATGTGCGATTATGGTACCTACTTCGAACTGCAATCAAAATTATGCTGGCCAATTAATCCCAACAAGATACTATTGATATGTATCAGAATGCATTACCTAATTAATTTAAGCATCGCGATTTCATATTCACGAGGGAACTATGAACATTTAACATAACAAAATAATTCAACGAAATATTTAAATGTCAAATTTTGTGACAAATCAGACGTATCAATATAAATCAAATAGGAAGTTTTGAACTGTTTGCAATTTGTAGTTTCCAATCAACAGTTTTAAATCATTTAAATTACGCAATTTCGCTTCTTTTGCACTATTGTAACGATTAGTCATAGGATTTCTTACCAAATTTTTCTGTCGAGACTCTTATCCTAACTAAGTTATTATTTATTTAAAGGAAGGTCGTGCTGATTTTTTTCTACATAGAACTAAAATAGGAAAATCGTTCCATTAATTATAATTCCTTTTTGAGATAATGAGAGATGGAAATAAAGTCAAAATTGCGCTAAAATGCACTAATCTAAAAACGTTCTTACGAAAATGACAACTATGGATATTACATCAAACTATTATTTATTATGAAAAGTGACGAAGTGTGTTCATTCATTATATTTTACTTTTTTATGTGTGGAATGTGAGCAACAACCTTACGACGACCTTACGTTACCGTCCGTGATTAAAATTTTGACAGAAGGTCGTTACGTTGTGGAGGTTGGCGCCAATATTAAATGTTTCGGGATTTTTAGGAAAGGTCTCGGGTATTTTATAGTCAGGAGCCACTCTTATTTACCGAGGAAAGGTCTTGATCTACTGCTAGGTTTAACCGCTTGAACTATTGTATATTATTGGTATATTCTTAGGAGAAATGTCGTGAATTCGAAAACGAATAAAGCAGAATCTCGTAGCTATATGAAATGCTTTATTTGAAAGCAGAAGATATTTTAAATAGAACGGTTAGTACGTTTTAAAAAAGAAACGTGCAGACTTTCGTTTTGGGACTTGAAATATAACATTACGATTAGTAAGAGCACGGAAGTCGGAGAGAAATGAATTGAAAACTCAACAATGATAGTGAATATTCCTAAGAGGTTGGCTCATACTAAGTATAAATACTGTAATAACGATGCGCTATCATATAACTACATACGAAAATGGCCGCAAATCGGATGAGTTCCCTTCCTCGTTAGCTAACACTGCTGGAGACGGTACGTTGTAAAATGAACTCTTAGCACTTGAAACTCCTAATCTGGTTCGAGGTAATGATTTCATTCAGCTACTTTATACTGCCATACGTGCCACTTATATCTCTCATAAAAATGCTGCAAGGTAGAATGCGTTGTAAAGATTCTGCGCCATCTGGCTGTTGTTAGTTAAGTTACAACATGATACTTGTGATTTGTTAGTATTGACGATGACAATCTATACAAAAGAAAGAAAAGGAGTCCCGTCGGTTGCCTAACAAGGTTTCGAGCGTTTGCAGAAAATCAGCTTCATTTCAGGCTTTAAATCACAGAACCAAATTGTAAATAACTAGGTAATATATGTCCCACAAAACGAATTTGCAGGTAAACTAGATAAATTTCACTGAAACCTTCAGTAACACTTGCTTCAATTCATAAACAAACATTTTAAAAGTGATATTATTAGAAATGACAAACCAAAGATGAGGACGAGGAGGTGGTGTTAACTTACCGAATTAATTAACTTAAAAATAAGGGAAGGTTACTTATATGTCGATGTGGGTTTGGGAATTGGCCCCTGTAATACCTACCCTTTCCCTTAATTTAAGATCCTCGTGATATTCAAATTGTTACGGTAACGTTAAGCATGTAAAACACCGTTGCCTTGTAAAAATGACGTGAACAGTTTGCTAACGAATAAGCAAATGAATGAATTTGTCCGCGAAGATAACTGCTAACGATGCGATTCTCTTACCGAGGGTATAGCGTTTATAACTTTCGGATGCGGTCGTGAGCATAACAATACCACATTCTCTGGCATTACACCTAATTTAAGGATCGGATTAGCTATCCCATTGCGTCTGAAGGCAGAAGTTAGGGAATCACTTTTATAGAAACATCGATCTGTAGGTTTTCATTTTCCCGGTTTTTTTTTTAATACAAAGTCAGACTGCTCTTTGAAGTCGCAAAAGACGATTCGTGAGATACATCTCTTGCAGGCAACTTGTTAAGAACTCCTTAATTGTCCCGACTCCAAAAGTGACCTGTATAAGCAGCCGAGCTTGCTGCTACTGTCTTTGTTAAGAACAATGAACTTATAATGGGGGTTTAGAGGGTTTCATAGAAAAACAAATGGAAGGGCGTTAATCGAGGGTAAACTCCTTCATACCCGAGAGACGACAGTGGTAATAAATAAAGGGTAAACATTGCTTAGGCGGCTGAAGCACTTCGTATTTGCGCTGGGGCGGAAAGGTAGCTTAACCGTTTTATTAATTGTTATTTTAACGCCGGCCAGACCCATAGAGCAAGCTTATTAAAGTAAACAACGGAAATTCGCCGATTAGTTTGACACCCTAATTTATAAATTTAAATTTATCAGAACCCTTCTAGTTTGCTCCTAATTACTGTGTGATAGTTATATGGATCTTTGTATTAAAAATTGATGACCGACTTCGCACCAACAAATGTAGTTTGGGTATTACGGTTACGTTAATGGCCGATTAAGAAGTTCCTCGCTTGAGTCGTTTCGGACACAATTTTAACGGCAACTTCTTACTTAGAAATAGCTTTTTCCTCATTTACTCTTAAGCAACGTACTATTTTATCAGAATTTGTTAAAGTTCCAGAAGCCTTTCTGTAAAATTGATTTACTTTGTCTTTATGCTGATTAAATTGCGACTACCTTACCAGTACAAGCTATTCTCATGAGCCTTTTGCATAAATGTCATTACAGATTACGGCTTGTTACTAGTGCAAGTCATTATGGTTGCCTTTTAAACGAGATACTCATGCTCGAATTAAGGAGCACCATTTTAGATATAAAATAAGATGCTGTTGAATTTATACCCGCTTTAAGTAGAATGTCTACAAAGTACTTTGGTTAAATTAGTTCAAAAAATCATGTGATGCTTGTTTAAACAGTTAAATTTCTCCAATTTTATGATGGAACCGAAAACTCAAGGAAGTTGAAAACTTAAAATCGACGTTGGTTAAAAAGAGACATGTTGTTCATTAGTTTATATTTCATGTTAATTTATGTTTCAGCATTTTCCAAATGCTAGTGACCTGAGTAATGTTGAAAAATCTGTTTTTAACTAAATGTAAATAGAAAACATCTGTTGGTTCCAAAACAAAGCAAGGAATGACATGGCAGTAGTCTCTAGATTTATGTTACTTAACCTAATCAGGTACCTGTATATACCTGAGATTATAAAGTGGACAGTTGATAAATAGTACCGTTAATTTCATTTCGTCCCCGACTTTTTAACTTTTATAATTAAGTTTACTACAGCTACCGCCTTAATGTTTATAAGTGCGCCACTCGCAGTGAATATTAATCTGAAAGATTTATCGATCGAATCGCGAATGCACCTCTTGTTGATGATATAAATCGAGATGCAAATCCACGGTCCGTGGCATTTAAGTTATGGAGGGGCGCGATAGTCTCCGCACTTGAAGTGACGTTATTAAGTTTCGTTACAAGAATATCCATCATCAGTAATGTCGCCACATTATATCGTCGTTGCATTTCTGTTGCGCGATGTTATGTAAATGTTCACTATTTGTTTAAGCTTGGCCCGCTGGATTGCGATACCAGCCTGCTGCAGAGTTTATCTTGCCATTAATTAGAGGATGTTTTAGTAATCCCATAAGCGATTTGGAGGGATAGGCGGACACGTCAAATATCATCTGTTTAGATACACGTTCGGATATATTCTACGTCGTCGTTAATTATTAAATTTACGTTTGGCAGTTCCTTTCCACTTTCTTAACGTAACTTACTTCAAATTCGTCTCGGATTTGTTTGAGTTTCACGAAATTGGTACACTTAGTAAATCAATGGAAAGTTGAGAAGTGATATCCAGTAATTTTGAAAGTTCACACAAATTTATTTTTTAATCTTTTTCCAAGTATCTCTTGACATTCCCAAACGGTCCCATAAAGACACCGAGTAACGTGTACCTCTCACCGTTAAATTAAAAACCTTGCTTTTCATTTTTCCAACGAGATCAATACGGCTCGAAAAACTTGTATGTGAAATTTAATATCCGACGCACGTTTTTCCTTCCTTCGTACGTTGTTAATGTCGCTTTTATCCCTTGAAATGTTGTCAGTTCTGTTGTTTGAGAAATTCGATTTCTCTCGAGAAAATTTCGCTGGTGAGGTAATTTTTTGATGAAAATAAATCGATCGGAAGTATCCAAATACCTGGGAAATTCTGGGCGTTGTTAATTTTTCCCCAGTCTGGGATTAATTTTAAATTAAATATATTTTGAGCAAGAAACTCTCGCGGAAAGTAATTTACAAAATGTAGATGCGGTTATTACACGAACGCGAGGGAGGGGCACGGAACATTCCTGCTTGTCTGAGTCTTAAAGTTTATCATGGTTAAATATGGACGTACAGTATAAATTAAAATGCCAGGTAGAGATGGCTTGTTGCCAGTATGCATTTTCTAGCGAATCGAATGAAGAAAATTTAGTTTTGTGTGACTTTTCCAATGAAAATGTGTTTTTCCAATGTGTTTTTTTACTTTGTTTTTGAGTCATTTCACTGTGGTCATCAAATTTGGCATGACTAAATTTTAAAACAAAAAAAATGATCCAAATTTAATTAACAACTATTTATTTACTTGTACTTGTTAGTAGAACTAAATTTTATTTAAGTCCTGACTAACCAATTTTCGTTGGAAACAGGTTGGTTAACACTAACTATTTTCTTCAGTTGTTTATTTTATGAATTTATACAATTGTAGCAAATAAATGCCTTCATCCCCAATTTTCTCCTTAATTAATTGTAAATGAGTCATTTAAGTGTTTCAAGCTCTCTGCTTTCAAGCTCTAGGCTCTAAGGGCTGAAACGTAATAATATATGATGGATTATATTGTAGAGCATGAAAGGCTGTTTGTTCTGCATATTTAGACGTCATTTCAATAATACTATGCTTAAACCTATAATATCTACAACTTTATCCTAAGGGGTGGTTTGCACCCCCAAAAACTAAAAACACGTGGACCGTTAATAAGCACAATCCCAAATTTTTCAAAAAAGGAGGCAACTCCTTGTATCGTCTCGGTCTCTTAAGACCCTTGTTTTAATTGCCTATCCTTACATTTCTCAGTGTATCCCATAAAATCATAAGTACCCTGCGAGAATCATCATTGCATCGTGTTTGCAAAGTAAACACGTATACAGTACGGATCATAGCAATTTACCTTGGGAATTTTTTCATATGTGGCGTAAATTTTCAGCCTAATTTTTCAGTCAAATACTGAAATTATTATTTATGTTTTATTCATGTCTTAAACATGTCAAAAATATAATTTTAAACTAGAGGAACACAGGTGTTTCACGTAGGTATCTTCATACACTATTTTCGTATAGCGTATTTTTACTTGACAAACTCATAGGGCACTAAGTGGATTTTTATTTATCACTGTAAAACAAGAACCTATAAACATATTTATTTTCTCTTGTAGATTTTCATAGTTTAAATGAAACGCAATGGTAACATAATAATAATATAATGACAAAACTAATTTCAAATAAAATGAAATTTAAAAAGTTAATGATCATTACACCAATGCCAATATCATCGAAATGTCGTCACTTTCAATAAATTTCAAAATCTACCAATCTTTCCGATACAAACCATATAAACAATGTCCTGCCGTCACCACAACAAAACTATTAATATAATGCTGATAAAAATATCTTTTCTGTCTTGCAAATCTTCTATAAATCCTTTACCATAACGTTTGTTCCGTCCAAATTAAATGCTCTCATGCGGAAGGGGAAATTCAAATTCTCCCGCCACTTTATTTGATGAGGAGCAACAAAACAAGTTGTAAAACGCAAGGAAACGAAAAAATTTTCGTATCGTATCGCGGAAATATTAGGTTTCCACTGACGATTGAAGCGCAGTCTCGTAGGCGTAGATAACAAAAGGGGTTTATGATATAGAAAAACGGTCTGTTCAATTAATACCGCCGGATGTTGCAGCGTATTGCCGCAGCAAATTGGATGATTTCGCTGTGATCCGAAGCGATCTGGAATTAGCGAAAGAAAAGTTGGTTTCTTTAAAGTCGGGTTTAATTTTGGAAATCGTTAAAGCAAGAAGGTCATTAGACGGTTTACTTCTTGCTTCGATGGAAGCTTTGTCACGCCCAAATTATGTCTCTTTGTAATATGGCGTTTATGTAGCAACACGGCCGATTTAAATGCAACCTATTTATCTGTTCCTATCCGATTGAACTTCAAAAACAAGATCTACTTTTTTAACCCTTGCCCGGCTTGATGGATGGTAAAATTACCATAACTATGCCGGCAGCGAGCGTTTGGAAAGTTTTTCAAATAACAGTTTGGAAACAATTTCCATGATATATATATCAAAGTGGGTGCTTCCATCAATACATGTCTGCCGGTTAAACAGAGAAAAAGCACGATTTCCAGGAATAATTTTCGATGTGTTTGCAAAAATTCAATTGCCTCGAAGGAGGAGAGGGAAATAGGTCGGAAAATGGGAAGATGTTTATGTTAATGAAAGTAACAGGGCAGTTTTGGCGAATTTCTATTTTTCGTCCTCCATCGATACACACATTACATTAGGTTTTATGTGAGTTTCAAACGACGGAACAATAACTTTATTATGCTATAACTTTGTTTCCCTCAATTTCACTCAGGAGAAATTATAATTTTCTTAGAGCCCTCTGGCTACTATTCAACAGTAATTATATTGAATTTAAGAAAGGGGTTTGAAATTTGGCAACTTATTCCTCAACCATGAACTATCGCAGGGACGAATTTAGTAGTTTAAAGAGCCTATCTATTTTGTGCTACAAAGACCAGATAATTATTTTTTAAATTTATTTCGCTATTCACTTAAACACTCTCCAAATTACTTTCGGCTCTTTTTATTCCACAACGCCAAACAATTAAAAGAGGCTCTTCGCCCTCCGTTGGAAATTTATAGGAGAGCAGTCGTGGATAGAAACCGACAACTTTAATTAATACGTCTAATGAAATAGTGTTGTTCCAAAGAATTGAATGCCCTCATACGGACTTCCGGGATACAATGTGACGCCATATTTCCTTGACTTGAGCCATTGTTGTCGCTGGGCGGCCACACCTCGGAGGGGGCTTTCATTTAATATATTGCCAGCCTTTGTGAAATTTTACTTTACATTTTGTCTGTTGGCCAACAAATCTTGAATTAAAAGTAGATCTCTACAAAGGGAAGGGAAAGATTAAATCAATGCCCATGTGCAGGGAAAGAAACCCGAAAAGCTCTTGGTACTTATTTATTAAAGGTTTCCAACGAACGAGCTGAAAACAGCGGCTGGAAAATAAATTTCCTTTAATAGGCTTCTTGCCCCTTCTCAGGAAACTTTCTATGAGATACGTTTCTATAAGAACAACACAGGGAATAGTATTCGGCATTTAAAACTTTTTTCCTTTGAGTGGAGCCGATGTCGGAATTAGGGGAAAACTTTACAAGCGTGTTTTTTATCGGGAGTTTTAATTTAAAATAAATTCAACCAGATTTCAACAGAGCAACAAAATCGTTCCAATTAAAGCAGGTAAAATGTTTTATCGCATTCCATGAAAATCAGCTATGCCATAAAGCAAACATGGAATAAATTTAACTCCGCACTCGCTTTGCAGCGTCAAACTATCCTGAAAACACACAAATGGCTGTTTGATATAAACCGACCAAATAGTGAGGATGTTTCAAATGAGCACTGAAAACCGGCTTGTTTACGTTGAGTGGTTGTTTATTTTCAAATAAATGCGTATTTTATGATTTTTGAAACACGCGTTTTGATAGCATATCAAGACAAATCCATTGAAACATTTTTTCATCTGTCTTTTTACAATGTAAAAGCGATATAAATAGTAAAACTGACATTAAATCAAATGGGACACTAACGCAAAGAGGTGCTGTGCAAATTAAGTAAATTTTGCTTATTTTTTTGATCGAAAAATGTGGTAAACCACCATTCATTAAACTCCCTTATGAAAAGTATGATTTGAGGTATTTTTCGATGAGATTTAATAACAAACAAATCCACAGTTTCTAGTCGACGTTTCCAATGTACCGTTATTTAATTATGCAAGCGAAACGTGACACGTCGGATTTATAAAATTAATCTCCGAACCTTAGTACACCTCTTACTTTTCGTCCTCGCCTTACGATCTAATCGACTAACAGACTTTAATAAATTCCACGTCTTTTGTTTGAGATTTACTCTCTCCGACTAGAAAGAATCGTCCCATTTCTGATGAATCGTAACATCTCCCGTGGGAGCGGATGAAATATGAGACATCTCCAGGATCCGCATGGATATTCTTTACATTCCCGTGCCGTCTTCGTCTCTTTTCATTTACCTTGTTTTCCGTCTCAATTAGGGGGATGTGTATAGGGCGGCTCGATAGGAATAGTTTACATCTTCTGAATATTAATGACTTGTATTAATACGAGCGGGCGTTTGGGAGAGGAACGCGTTTCGGCAACGACACCTTTATTAAATCGCTTCTGAAACGAAAAGTATTGCCTTTGTCGCACTTAAAATATCGAATAATCTCAAATGAGGACATTAAGGAAAGTTGATGGGAGAATAATAATTTGCCGTTTTCGGCAATGAGGAAATATAATATAACAATTGGCAAGGAGTACTGGGATGGTGATGTGTTATAAAATTTTACATTGGAATTGAACAAAATAGATAATTATAATTATTACTTATGCATACATGTATTGCAAACGAATTCGTATAATGTTTTATTTGAAATAAATGGGCCTAATATATATAGGTCGCATGTTTGAATGTCATCACAAAAAACATTATTTAACATACGTAAAAATACTAATTTACAATTTCTCTATATGTCAAGTTATAAAGGTCTAAGATTATCCTAAAATCTCTATATATAGCAGGAGCTTTAATGAAATCTACACACTTATTGACTTATATTGACTGGTCTGTTCTCAATTTAATATTGTCAGCTTTAATCATCTTTAATGGTGAAGTGTCCTTCAGGCTATAAGTTTCGATATATTTCCGCATATTCCTCTATCATAGCCCACGGCTTAATCACCCTGAAAATGTTTTCCAGCTGTGAAAACCTTTATTCCAGAACTACCAGCTTTTGTTAAACTACTTCTACGAAACAACTATTCAGTCATTTCACGATTTTTAATATTATGTGAATGCCTAAAATGAAATGTAATCAGGCATGTCAGGCAAAAACTTTTAAAAACTGGCAATTACAAAAGGGTAATACGCAAAATGAAGGCACAATATACATTATCCTTATCGTTGCTATCTTCTCTGTATTAATGAATGAAAGATATTTTTAATATATCTATCAATATATTTAAGCGATGCCTGTTTAGCTAGATCAGCCATTTAATTAGTCCAGATCAGGTATAGAACCATATTATATTATTAATTTGTTGCCAACTCTCTGTACCTTTTACCTGGTACATCTGTACCATTTTCTCGTAACTCTTAACTCTTAATGAAACGAAAATGCTAAGAAAACATCAATGATTAGCTATAAAAAATACCGTTGGTAGTTGTACATATCGTCGGTTCAGAAGATATGGGCGTGGATCATATTGTTTTAAACTTAAGCCTGATTATCCACTTTTCTTCGCAACACAATCGTATTTTTCATCATAAATTTGCAGTAAATTATAAATAAGATATGGTCGGAGAGTATGGGTACTCGTAAAGTATGGGTTGAAGATGTGAGATTCATCAATAGCTCATAAGAAATACGCGGCTGGTATAAATGCGTAGATAACATTTAACTGACTGCAAAAGGCTGTAGCAACATATGCATGTAAAATCTACCTCAGAAGGTGTTACTCTAAAGATTGTAGACAATTACTACCTCAACCAATCTTTTCGACCCCTATGTCATATATTACCAGAGGATAAGCTTAAGGACTGTTTTGTCATCATTTTGTTGCAGACGTTATTGACTTCATTGGAATTTTTTCTCAGATTTTTCTGACACTAGAATTCTCTAGTCATTTTACTGGTTAGGAAATTTGAGCTTCGAAAGGCTGAATTAGCATATTACCACCAATATCTATTGATCTATGAATTTGTCAAAGACTACTTAACACATAATATGGACTCATAAAAAAATAATACAAGTAGACAGAAAGCACCATGATTCAGATTCAGCCAACGGTGTTTTGCAGGTGTTTGACGACTCATCACACAATATTTGAGGAATTTAGCGGTTTTTGCAGGTGTCAGCGTCTTTTCTGGGGCATTTAACGGTTTTTAGGGGAATTTAACGGTTTTTTGTAGGTGTTTGATGACTCATCTTAACATTTTTACGTTTTTTCTGGGAAATTTAACGGTTTTTTTTTGTAGGTGTTTGATGACTCATCACAAAATATTTGGGAAATTCAACGGTGTTGAGGAATCTAACGGTTTTTTTTTTGCATGTGTTTGATGACTCATCTGAGCATTTTAACTTTTTTTTTCTAGAGGACTGATGCAATGTCTAAGCGATAAAACTATATATGTATATATATTCCGCAATGGCCTATATTTCTATCTTAAAAAATTGTATATACCACGTCATGAAATGCATTTCTCCCACCCCCCGTAACACCTGTCACTTCAGCATGTTCGATGTTGCCGTAAGTGTCTTAACAGAGCAAAATCAATTTTAAACCGCCGGAGGGATTAAAGGAATTCCCTGTGCATTTCCGTCTGGCACTTCTGGAACAACTAAAAACGAACGAAACCCCCAGACATTGATAAATAGAATCTTCTTGTCGGCTTGTGAACAAATGAGGACGGAATAAATATAGATAAGTGGCTTATCGTTAATTTGTTTCCTCTAGAATCACGATAGTAGATATGGAATTACTCGTCACGAATTACAAAGAGGATTACATGCAGTCAAGAAGCTTCTATTCATTGCTTTTAATGTTCTCATTTCGGTTGGTTTTCTCAGGAACGTGAGGAAATAATTCCAGAAATATCGAGTAATTACTTTGATTCGCAATTAAAGTAAGCTTTTTGAAGTTTAATCGTTTGTTAGTGCAATATTGCAAATTGAAACTGAGAACAATTCAGGATAAAACTCACCTGAAACAAAATAGTAAAGGAATGAAAACATAAAAGAGATTTGCTTGTTAAACATAAGCAGATTAAGATTCTGCCCATTGAAGCCTAATTTGTCCGCGAGCCATTCTTTCCTTGTGACTCTAATACCTTAAAGCATGGGACCGGCCTGAAGCTTGAAGTGACCGCAAGAAATTTGTAAATGGAAATAACGTCCGTCCCAAAATCTCGCATTGAATTGGAAATCCCAGCTGTGTACCCGATGTAGACTTTTGAAATTCAAATTGGTGGTTTTGTTTCAAGTTTCTCGGGAGGAGTCTCTTATAATTACTATTGGATTCCATGGGAATTCGGCTTCGCATTTACGAGGAAGAAAATCTGACTGAATTAGAAGTAAAGATGTGTAGGAATGGGGTTTCTATTAACAGGTTTAAAGGCAATTTTTTCGTAGGGTTTTTAACGAGCCAGAGCTCTAATATCATCTGAGTTCCAGCAAAAAATTTGCATTTGAATTTCAATACCTCCAGAGATTAAAGTATGGTTGTTTGATTTTCAGGTTACTTAAATCTATTCGTGTTATTAAAAAGCAAATACATTAGAAACTTATTAATATTAACTAATCATTGGGTAATCAGGGTTAGATAAAATTAATCACCACATCGTTATATTCGATAATACTAAAATGAAATTTTAAAACCGTCGGTTCCACCACGTGAAATGTATTTATGTAATTATATGATCAGTTCAGTACTGCAAAATATCAATGTTGCATATAATCTCGTTTACACTCCCTTAGTACTCCTAATACTCCCTTTTATAGCCAAAATAAATGAAACAAAAAGTTTGTTCCAAACCTGCCTATTATTTTGATTTATTATCTAAATTTTGAGACATACTTATTTAGAGTTTGTTTTGTTTATAATGTAAACCATGTATTACAACAATTCAGTTCCTCCATTGAAGCAAAAAAAGATACTGCTAGTTGTATCCGCTAAAGAAATCCAAAAATATTCATAATTTTCCAAAAGGGCACAATTGTCTCCTGGGTAGAAGAAAGGAAAATTGAATTAGCCAGTGTCATTAATTAGTGTCATTCATATTCATTGATAATCTCGTCACTTTGAAAACATCATAAAGACACTGTTGTGTTGAAATATTTCAAATGCCCTACTTCGAATATTTTCACAGAATTATTCGTTCCATTCTATTATTGAAGTAAAAATGTTTAAAGCACCTGATTCCACATGTTGGGCTCGTGCGACCCAAAAAACGCTATTTCCACTTCGTTTTTGATTTGCTCCTACCATTTCATACTGGAAAATTTGGGAAAAATCTCATGTATTCCAAGACTAAAAGCCATGATCTGTGAGAAAATTCCTAATATAGTTAGCACGTTATAACATTTAGGCCCTGAATTTTTTCCAAAGTATGATGAAAAAAAACATCAAAATTATTGATGCGTTTGGTGCGCCCTATGTAAAACACAATAAACCGCATTTTACAGTTATTCGTTTGTGGCGCCTATTCATTGAGATTTACGATGAAAAAGATACCACCACCAAAATCTGCGAAAGAAATGCATAGGAAGCGCAAATCACATGCATATAAATATGATTAATTCACCCATTTATAAGAAAAATTTATGCAGCTCAGTTGCCAAAAACTAGAAAACTGTTTTTTGTATTTATTGTCGCTTCTAATGCCTTCCCTTAAATCTCGAGTAAGTTAGTCACATTCCTTCGCTGCATCATTATGCATTTTTTAATCGACTGCCCCCTGTTGGAGGACCGCGCAGATACGCAGGCGTTATAGCTTATTTTATTCGATTAGTAGTTACGATTGTAATGTATGTAAAAAATTTTTATGTAGTTTTACCATTTTATATCATAGATAACAAGAAATTAGAAGTGACGAAATATGGAGAACGCAGATCTCCTGATTTTGGTAAAAACCATGGTTCCCTGTTCTGCGTAAACTATTCTCAATAAATCTTATTTCTCACTGTGAAATAATTATATTCGTATACATGTTGTGTTAACCTTATGTCACCGTCTACTTAAGGGATGAAAAATGTACTTAGCCCATTATTTTTAAATAGATTGAAGGTGTTTTAAACTATACTATTAATTTGGATAGGTTTATTATTATACTTTATTTATAAACTTTTATTTTTAAATTGCCTATAAACGTTTTCAAATATAACACATTTTTGGCATATTTGATTGGATCATGGACGTGTATAACAATAGGTAAATAAAATATTTTACTGTCGCGATATGAGTAAACCGGTATTTATATACATACTTTTATTACATATTTTTTTAACGTGCAAAATTGCTATATTTTTAAATGGGAGTGGGTTTAATTATGTTTTAACGTTTCATGGACGTATATAAATCGTAAACGAAACATTATACAATCGATCGCAATAAACCGTTATTCTAGATATGTCTTTTTGACCTCGATCATAAACCTTCAGTTAATGTTTTTCTAATGCAAAAAAATTGATGTGCCTATAAACATATGGTTTATTTGGTAGAAATGTTGAATTATTATCGTATGTGCATATACTTCTTAAAAATCTTAAAAGTATGTTAGTATTAAACGTTTCTTTTCAACGATTATCTTCTATAAAGTTTTATATCATTTGCTGATCCAGACTCTGTTTATTGAACGGCTAGTCTAGTACAAAATGGACAATTGTCTTACCATCATACGTGTGCAGGTGCACCTCAAATTCAATGAATTGTTAAGAGTGATACCAAAAAATATCGTAAGCCTCAAAGTACGTTTTGAAAAATGATCTAAGATAATCGTAACTGTTTCAAAAATATCTCGCCCAACGGCTTTCGGAATGAAACTTTTATTTTCATATAAGACGGTGTTTTTCGTAAGACTAAAATTATATTGCACGCCCGTAATGGCGCAAGCAGAGCTGTGACAGCAGTGTTGCCGCCCGTCTCGATAAATGTATAAACTACGTGTGTGGACATCCATATGTCCATCATATGCACTCGTGAGATTAAAATTATAGTTTCTGACCATTTGAGTTTAACAACAACATTTTAATCAACAATTTTGCCATGTCTATATAGAGATATTTATTGCCCCCTCTCATACATCTGTCAAGCAAGTGAATTTATACAGGGACAATCGAAAAATGTCATTTCTAATTTGATCCCTGTTGGAAAAACTCGGGGTTGTCGGAATTTTGTGAATCTACTGCGGCCAAATCTATAAGCGTGCAAAGTTTCAAATTTCCAGCTAACTGGAAAGTGCTCGAATATTTTAGGATATACATAGGTACATAGGAACATTCTCATTTATATGTTACGTTGAAATACCAAGTTTGCCTGAACAAGTGAATTTCATCTGTATTAATAAGTGCCACAGAATAAATAAGTATTCATTAGACCAAGCCGGCTTAACTTTGGGCTTTTAATGGCATTTTCACAATTTTTTCGAGAGTCACTGGTGTCAAATGTTATTTCGAATATTACGCAAGGAATTGCAAAAAAATACAAATCACACTTTGAAGCTTTTATAATGTTGACGTATTCTCCTCTGAAATTACATTCAATTGGTAATGGAAAATTATAAGACATTACTTAACTTGACATTACTTTAACATTATGCAACCTAGCTGTGCGATTCAGCAATTTTTTTCTGAAGCTTCGTCGCCGCTTATTTATTACACTGGTTATCTTGATGGGCATGGCAGCAAATTGTTGTTCATTAAACAAATTAAAATTGTCCGTAATCTGCAACGTCGCATACTTTCCGCTGATATCGTGGGGCTTTATTGGTCCGGGGTAACCGAAACGCCCAATCGAAGGGAAAACCTGCTTATTTCCACCTTCGAGAAACACCAAAAATCGTGCCATGACTTTTATCGTTAATCGGATTAGCGGTCTCGACGAAAATTTACCGATATTGGCTAGTTGCCAGGACGACGGCGACGTAAGCGGGGCAGCCGCCATCCCTGGAAATATTTTTTCTGGCCAATTTCATTCCCAATTTATAGACTAAGTAGGTATGAAAAGTGTGACGGCACGCAGCGAACCAGGGAACACACCTCCCAATGACAGCGTTTTATCTAATCGATCACCCTCGATCATATCTCGAGCAGAATACATAACAAATTTTCCGCGGAAAAAACAACTTTCCCTCGAGGCTGTCTATCTCGATTAGGGTAATCACCTGGGAATGATTCCTCTTTCTAGTCGATAAGCAGAGTAATCAAATCTGCGAAAAAAGAAGGAAATAAGCCGGGCAAAACGGACATACCGACGCGATACGAAAACGTTTGTCCTTAACGAAAAAAAATTCAATTCATCTCGTCCTAATGCCGAATCCTCGTCTTCAGCTAATTTGGCGTTTTTCGAGACTTACCGCTAGTTATAAATTCCAAATGGGCTGACATAACTCGCTCTTCCACGAAATAATAAAATTTTTAATCTTCAAAAGATGTTTGTCATTATAGTAAATTACGTCCCTTGCAAATCCCGTCACATCTTCCTTTTGCCCTACAGAAATGGCCAATTTGAGAGCGGATTTTTCCTCATTAAAATGTAGAAAACTTCCTGTTTACTTTCAATTCACTTCATCCACATGATTGTCTTCCTCTTGTGAAATATAATCACATATACGACCGGGTGTACGTTTCAAAAGCGCGATGAAACATTCAAAACTTTATTGAGAACCCCGGGACGTATTCATCGAAAATGCGATACGGAGATTCGTCATGGAAAAATAACGGCGGAATAGGTAAATCCACTCCGGATTTTATTGGTACGCACAAAGGGCTCTCCTTGAAAAATTTTCCGCTGAAATAATAGAGAATTTGTCGGAGCGGGGAAAAGTTTTAGACTTACAGAAGGTGAGACGTATCGTAATAAAGATTGATGTTAAAGGAAAAGTTGGTCTGTAAACATTTTGATGAATACGTTTTATTAAATTCAAATATTTGGAAATTGAATGATTTACGGTTCCAATAAACTAATTTAGTCGAAACATTTTCCCAAGTAATCTCTCGATTTCGACATTAATTAAAAAAGTTGCTCAGGAACGTACTTAACATGGAATTAAGAATATCCTTTGAAGTTTTTCGCTTAATTTTAATAATTCCCGGGTAAATATTTCTTTTCGTTGACGCGCAAATTATCATTAATATATCGAACAGCCTTGAATGGGACGTTAATGCGACCTGAATGGCATTTCATATATTGCCGGCTGAGTTTTCCCATAAAGCTCGATGACTCTTCAAAAGCATTGTGTTCCCTTAGCAAAGGATTCGAACTTTTAAATCAGTCTCTATTCATAGAAATAAATAGATCCGCAAAATACCTCACATGTGACTTAGATGCCGGAAAATTTGCGCCAGATGATAACTAAACCAATTTTGTATAACGAGGAAGGGATTCAAAAGAGAAAGCCATGTTATATTTGGGAGTGTACAATCTGGCGCTTTTTTCCCCTTTCGAACAAAAGAGGCCTCGAGATATTCCCCAGAAATGATGCAAGGGATTTTAGGGATGATCCGATAAGTTTGCTTTTATTAATTTTCAGTCAGCTACGCTCTGGAAAATTCTTAGGCGTTTTATTCGTTTCGGTTACTTAACGTTCAAGACTGGATCCTAACGAAGATTAGACGTTTCTGGAGAGATTGCGTTATTTAAAATTTGAAACTACATAGGAATGTCTAGTTAGGTATGAAGGCATAACCCGACAAGAATATTTCATTAAGTTAATTAATCCCACGATACAACCCTTAAATAATTATCTTTGAACATGAGTGATAAATTTGAGTTCTTTTGTTTGTGTTTAAATTAGATTTTGAAAGTATTTTGACTTGAATTTATACTTCACTCAATTCGTTAGACATTTTTAGGCAAGTCAAGAGATGATAAAAATAGTATTTATGTGACAAAAATACGAACTGGTAGGACGTACATCCACAGTGTTAGATCAGTAAAAATAAGCTCTATACTTAAACCAAACACATTAACAGCATTGTCTTTAAAATTAAACCATAACATTTTCGAAAAATTCCCCTATTGATGTAAGACTGGTTAAAAACCACCATATGTTCAATTGATTATGTTGTAAGTAATTAAGAGTAAACAAAACGAGCTCCAGTAAGCTACAATCGATCCATTTATTGCTCAGAAAATTAAAAAATAAATGAACTTTGCTGTAAACAAATTTAAAATATAAAAAGATGTTGGCCTAGTTTATTACGTGGAACTTTTGTAGTACATAGAGTGAGATGTCTGCTTGTGTGCAATCAACGTGCCGAAGACAAACTCTGCCTATAAGAACTTGTAAGATGTAATCATTGAAGATGTACCAACGACATTATCCTTGTAGCAAAAATTTAAGAGGATCTTCATTGAATGCTCATATAAGTGAACACAGGTCTGCATGGTTTTTTGTGATCTAAAAATGGCTGCACAAAATTTTTGTAATTTTGTGGGAATTTTTTCCATACCTAATAATCCATCATATAGTACTACTCTTCACCTTCGAAATTAGTGATGGTGTACGATGTTTCATTTGAATGGTATGGAAAGTATCCATCTGATATGGAAGACAAGTATATTAGCAGTTTGAATTCCTTAATTGTGCATACTCAAATAATACATAAGCATCTCCAAAAATCTGGTGCAAGTACAGTCTATTTATTACCTCCTGACTGTAGATATGTAACCCTTGACCAATGGTCCATGGGAGACCAAATTGGTTCAAATCAAAACCAGATAACCCTTAAGCGAAAAAAAGTAGGACAGAAATCTCATTATCCTGGGCGAAGAATACTGAACCTACAAAAGACACAAATGGAGGAGACTTGCTTGGAGTGTGTTTTGCTGGCTTAGCTCGAAACTCAGAAATTAGAACGTACCAATAAGCTCATTATTCTTTCATCAATGTATTTTGCTCGCCCTGAAATATGCAGTTCAAGCTTTGATATTATCGAAAAATCCACTGAACTACGGGTAGCACAAACAGGTTTGGAATATCTACAGGAGGATAAATGAGAAAGTAACTGGATTTGCAAGTTATAACGGTTGATGATGTAGCAGAAGCGGTCGTTCAGCTCAAGTAGAATTCCGCATAAGCTTCTGCAGAATCTCTTTGTTTGAATTTTTTTTAAAATAAGCTCATTCGCTATAAAATGTTTTAATCTTTTATTCTACCATTTGTTGAAATAAATGTTGAAATTCGTACACGTCTAAAATGGACCCTTGGAATTGTAAGTAAGCATTTCAACCCCACACAAACATTTTTTGAAAAGCTCTTACCGTATGAATACCCATTATTTTCAGAACAAACAACGTTTCTCTGATATAATGGAGTTATACAGCTTGTATCAAGTATAGCGTATTTATATAATATTTTTCCCAAAATTAAGTTTCATATTACCACAAGCGTTCACCTTCGTATTTGTTCAAACCCTAAGCAAACTTTCCGAGTCTGGTCGATTCGTTCCCCGGACGACGTAAATAAATCATACCTCAACGAAATAATCGGTCGTCTGAGTAATCTATATTATATTTCGTTTCTCCTTGTAACTCTATTAAAATTATTCACAACTTTTCCGCTTTGCACACGGGGAGTGTCTCATTACTGCAGTTTTGTTTAGGAAGTTTCCTCGGATTGTGTTCCGTGGCAGTTTCTCGAAATACACATTCGGAAGTGTTGTAGCTAGAATGTATAATAACATTATCCTGAATAATTTGTTGAAGTGACTGAAGGCGGGTGCAATTTGGCAAACTCACTTCGAACTACAAAAGGGGGGTAAGATGAAGTTCAAACCCGACGGAAAAGTATTGTTAAGGGGAATCCGGGAGGGAAGTTTCGAAGTGAATTAATGAGGGATTTGAATATTTGAATCTACAATAATGAATTGTTCCGGTTTTTCCGTTTAGAAAGCAGCACTTTTGGGGCCTGCGATCTTTGAATTTTTAACGCAAACCCTATCAAAACTCCCTGCGATATTATTTAAAAACGAGAATTAACGAGAAACTCGAGAAAACGAGAAAGAGAGTATTTTTTGAAATTGAACCTAGAACTTACATAATAAAATTAGCATCAAAAGTTGTGCCTGATTGAACTCGTCTTGAGTTCGTATCAATCCAGGCATTTAAAAAAGCTTATTCTGCATTAATTTTCTTGATTAGTTGCTTAAATGGAATAACTATGTGAAGCTGGTCTTGACGCCAAAAAGCGCTTCTAAATTCTCAATAGGCTTCCTCAGGCAGTTGTGGCTAATTGAACTCCTCTTGACTTCGTATCAATCCAGGCATTTAAAGAAGCTTATCAGCATAAATTTTCTTGATTAGTTGCTTAAATGGAAAAACTTACTATGTGAAGCTGGTCTTGACGCCAAAAACCGCTTCTAAATTCTCAGTAGGCTTCCTCAGGGGGTTGTGGCTAATTGAACTCCTCTTGAGTTCGTATCCATCCAGGCATTCAAAAAAAGCTTATTCTGCATAAATTTTCTTAATTAGTTGCTTAAATGGAATAACTAACTATGTGAAGCTGGTCTTAACGCCAAAAAGCGCTTCTAAATTCTCAGTAGGCTTTCTCAGGCAGATGTGGCTAATTGAACTCCTCTTGACTTCGTATCAATCCAGGCATTTAAAGAAGCTTATCTGCATAAATTTTCTTGATTAGTTGCTTAAATGGAATAACTAAATATGTGAAGCTGGTCTTGACGCCAAAAAGCGCTTCTAAATTCTCAGTAGGCTTCCTTAGGCAGTTGTGGCTAATTGAACTTCTCTTGAGTTCGTATCAATCCAGGCATTTAAAAAAGTTTATCTGTATAAATTTTCTTAATTAGTTGCTTAAATGGAATAACTTACTATGTGAAGCTGGTCTTGACGGCAAAAAGCGCTTCTAAATTCTCAATAGGCTTCCTCAGGCAGTTGTGGCTAATTGAACTCCTCTTGACTTCGTATCAATCCAGGCATTTAAAAAAGCTTATTTCGCATAAATTTTCTTAATTAGTTGCTTAAGTGGAATAACTTACTATGTGAAGCTAGTCTTGACGGCAAAAAGTGCTTCTAAATTCTCAGTAGGCTTCTCAAGGCACGTTTTAAAATAAATTATCCGTTTATTCCTTATTTTATCCATTTTTTGGTCCTTGTATTCGCCCCGTATGTATTTGTGTCGAGTTGGAACATCTTACTAAGATAAACAACATTTATTGTTATCTATTTCCTGTAATTTCGCCTATTTGACGATTATCCCCTCCGAAATACACTCTAAGGTTGTAATTTCCCATTAGATACCTAAACTTAACTGAGAGAGGGCTATCCTCTTACGTTCACATAATAGGAAAATGTTCGATAGTAAATCCACCACATAGCGGTAGTTACTCCGAGAACTTTGCCACTTGAAACTGACAGCATAGTTTTAACATAACATTGTTCCGAAGGATAAAAGCGAATGTGTAAACTTGAGTTCCGGCACAGATCCGTAGATTCATAACTTTTTATCGGTAGAAGGTCTAAGGAGTTTAAGGGAAGATTTCTCTTCAGAACGGAAAAATAAGTAAACGTATTCAGCGATGACAAACCTGCGAGATTAATATAATTTCCAAAATGAAATTAATGAGATATTTTTTAAAATTCGCAAGAAGGTTTAATGAACGTTCTTTGGAATTTTGTTCTGCCGAGGAAATTCGGGCGATGTTTCCAATTCTCAGTAACGTGGACAGGAAAAGTGAAAGTGATATTTCAACAATCTTTGATACCCTCGAGATAAAACGTTTCGCTTGTGGAAAGGGTGCAAACACATCTTGTGAAAGTTGTTTAAACACTTGTAATACGATAAAGTGGATTTTGACACAAGAGAGAAGGTTTCACGGAGATAGCAGGGATCAAATAAATTTGTGGAGTGCCCTAGAATGTATACTTAAAAAATATTTGGGTTGTTAACCAGTGATAAATTAGGGCGTTCCTCCAAGTTTATTGCAAATGGCTTTCCCGCAAATTAGACGACGATCAGCTGAAACTCATTGAATCGCATTCCCCGCTTGACTCTTTTCATCCGAACCCGTGGAAGTTTCCGTATTGTTCCCACTTTGGAATGCCTAAGTGCATTCTTGGATACTAATTATGTTTACCTGACTGTACGTCCATGCATACGAGTCGGATTATACTCGAGTCTAACATAAATTTCATTTAGGAATGCGTCATTGTTTGCTACTGTTTGCAGACAAACGTATTTGCTTTCCTAAATAAGCGTAATTACTAGTCTTATTTCCTTTACGAAGTGCTAATTTCGTTTAAACTAACGGCACTGAAAGTGGCCGATGTGATTATTAAAACTTCTGCCCATCAACAACAAACTTGCGCTGATGATAATTGTAAACTTTGTCCTGATTTTACGACGGTTCGAAAACTTTCATCGCTCTTATGAATAATAATTGTGCAACCGTTCGTAAACTATAAAAGATAATATATAGCGGAACTCTCTGGGAAAGTATAAATATAAAACTTTTATATTGACTCCTTATTATCAGCTCTAAGATGAAGGGCTTTACAACACAAAGTTCGGTAGTAAAAGTGATTTAGGTTTGATTCAGCGAAAAACGAATATTAAGCAGATAATGTATTGCTTTGGAATTTTACCTCTTTGAGGAAACAGTCAAACTGGAACATGTGGAAAATTTCCACAATTTTCCAAATAAAATTGTAAAAATATATGCAGACTGTATATGTAGTGTATATAATGTACTTCTACAAAACGTACAGAGCCCAAGGAATTTCCATAAGTTCCCCTATCGCTTATCCAGGCATTAATTACCGTACTATTCCCCCTACCCCGGTGTTTAAATAATTCCTTATAGCGTTCCTTGTAGCATTGTATTCTAATTATTTATATTTCAGCTGGTTTAATTCAATTTATAGGAGCATCTCCTGTGTTACGGCATAATGAATATTCAGAGGTAAACTCCCGGGTTCCGAAACATGTGCCTCGTAAAATATCATATTTAACGCTGCGAGTAATTGCTTTCATTTGTGCGATTAAAGTTTAAGGGGGGCCTATGTAGGAAAAACTAAACCTTAATAATCACAATGTAATATGGTAGGGGATTATTGTACGAAATTAAAAGATGAAAGCAAATGTTGCGGCACATGTTCATCATATTGCTCATATTTCGTATTAGTTAAAGTATACTATTTTAACATCCCCTGTGCCTTAGTTTAAGCTAGTTTGTCAAGTTTTCCGAATTTTTAGGCTTTGTCTCATAACTACATGGTAACACTTTTTTATGCAAGGACTCTTCAAAATGGTGCCTTAAAGTCGGATTTTCTCTATCGAATTTTTTTTATGAGAGATACAATTGTGGATATTTGAAAGATTGCAGTTAAATTATTCTTTTGTTCTCAACTGAGTTGTTAGAGAAATTCCATTCTTGACCCTGGAATTTTACATATTTACTTCCGTGATTATTTCGGCTAGTTTCATCCTGAGTTTTACACTAATTATATATACACCTACATGCTTATAGTCATGTACTTCTAAAGCGGGCGGTGCTATAGTTCATCTAAATAGTTCCTGAAATGTGTAGGTATTTCGGGAACGTTAGAGATTCTAATTAGGATTGTTTTGCAGGTTCACTGTAGCTGAATTCATGAAAGGCCTTCGTTGAAATTTGTCAGAATCATTACGCCATAAATATAGTGCCATAGTATCACGATGAAATAAATCATAAATTCTATAGAGTTGTACGAATCTTTTTACTAGCAAATTCCCCCCACATTATTGTTTAATTTGAAAAATTTTTGATTACCTGACAAATGTTATTTATGGTTTGTTTTTGGGTAACTTCGATTTCTGTTTATTTTTTAAATCGTTGCTCTACAATATTTTTACAATTCTCTCATTTAAGTACTTTATATACCTCTTCAGTTCTCGAAAAATTAGAAAGGATCCTATATGAAAGTCCTAACTTTGTGAGACATAATTAGGTAGTTTCGTTGCCGTTTCCTCACATTTGCTTTACAAATTCCACGTTTGCATTCTTGTCAAATTAACACTCTTGCCTACTTTCTTATGGAAAACTCGAGAGGGCACTAGAAAAGTAATGACTCTACCTACCCGACGATTTATTGCTTGGCTTGTCGATAAAATTTTGCCTTGAAATATACCCCCCCCCCCCACACAGTATTTGTCCAATATTTTAATATCGAATAAAAATATTTTAATAAAACTGCCGCCAAAATAGTTTGAATAAG
Source organism: Cryptocephalus primarius (assembly GCA_963576515.1). Taxonomy (NCBI): domain Eukaryota; kingdom Metazoa; phylum Arthropoda; class Insecta; order Coleoptera; family Chrysomelidae; genus Cryptocephalus; species Cryptocephalus primarius. The sequence continues at coordinate 12,007,658 of OY754942.1, read as the reverse complement.
AAAGGCTACACCTTAAATTTTAACGTAGCAACCCTTACGCCCAGTTTCATAATAGGTCGCTGAAAAATGCTTGAACCAAAATATGATCTTTACTGAAAAGTTTCATAATAAATTTCGATTCGCACTTTAGGAAAAATTGGCTTTAATTTTATATTACAATATTGGCAACGATCTACTTTTACCATTTTGGAAATGATTAAATAAACTATTACTTAACTAACTGGAAAAGGTTGTCCAAGTTCTCGAAGTTGGTTACCATGGTCAAGAGAAAAGAGAGAACCCCAAGTCTTTTCCAACAATAATTGGAAAGACTTGGGTTTCTCTTTTTTCTCTATTACTTAACTACTGTATGTTCCGTGATTTTCGTAACGAATATACATTTTAATGTACCTTTCTCTCAAATAAGCTATGGCGAAGGAGGCCCCTCTTAAAATTCTGCATCATGTAGCTTTGCTGCTGGATGCTGCGGCATGCTTCTCGTGGCATAAAAAGCAGCTTTAACAGGAATTGGGTTATTGCTTGGATGCATCCCTCTGTATAAAATAAATAATTTTTAAAATACCATAATCTACGAAACATCTTGAAACGTACTTACTGGACTGCAATGCAATATTGCCATCCACTTTTTCCAATAAATTTACTCCTTAGTTCAGCAATGATGTCTTCTATATATGGTGATGAGGATGAGCTTGTATCTAGATGAATTTTAATTTGCTTTAAAAAAATGCCTGCACTTAACATTCTAATTACACACAAACAGCACAGTTCGCGAGATTTTTTAAGGTTTTGCTGCCACGTGGACGGCTAAAGTCGCCTTTAAAATTGTTAAATGGGGCGCCGGTTAAATGACCATTCGACCATTTAATTTTAAAGTCGACTTTAGTTTTAAATTGTGAATATAGAACCGATGTTTCACTAAAGCTCCAATTAAAAATTAAAATCGACTATAACTTCATTATGAAACTGGGAGTTACTGGTTTTGCTTTAACGAGTTTCTTAACGTTAAATTATATACATAATTAAATTATATATATTAAATATATTTTAAATTATATATATAAAAAATTGTAACGAATTATACATGATATAATTTGTACATGTTGCATACTGTTTTAGCGTTGTTACTTCTGTCACCATTACATCTATTATATTTGAAACTAATTAAGGTAAATATTATTCGCCTCTGCTTTACTTGCATTTGAGAGGGATGATACGTTTATGCACATAAACACCCGATTCATTTAATTGGTGTTTAGAGCTGTCTTTGATATTGTGTAGTCATAGAAAAATCTAGTTTACCATTGTACATTGTTTGACCCCCTCCCCCCATGTGAAGTATTTATGAATTCATTATGCCTTAATTAATTACAATAAATTATTCCAGTTTTGTATCACAAATGGAATAAATCTCCCATAGATAGCGAAATTCACAACTTCTAAAAATGTCAGAAATCGAAATTTTAACAAATCTAAGAAGTTTTTTAGAAAACTGAATGTGGTATCTCGTAAACATGTGTATCCAGAATGTAATTCCGTAAGAATTTCCAAAACTTCATTTTACGTTTTTGAGCACCAGAAATAATAATTATTTCGAAAACCATCAATGCGGTACTATATCGACCCCTAAATATTGTTTTATATTAACGTAGGCGTATTAGGTGCCGTAGGATTCAAAATTTATTACCATTGTGCACCTTTATCGATTCAGCGCATTCCTTGGTTGTATTCGTTGCATTTCGCTGTTCGGAAACACCTCGTTACAAACGGCCAGTTCGGCGCAACTTTACCCATAAATCTCGTGTTCGTTTGATTTGCAATTACGAATCCTGGAAAGCTACGAATTCCCGATTTGCGATTAGCCGATAAAATGGAAACGTAGCCGCTTAGCTGTAATATTTCCATACTTTGCCGAGATGGATAAGGGCTGAGGGAAATTCCCTCTCTAGCATCAACTTATTTTCTAGCATGAGCGAATTCCTGGCAATCTCTTTCTGCCCTAACCCTCAAAGTAATTGCATAGAGGTATTTCGTATACGGCATATTTCGAAGTACGAACTCTGAGGCCATTGGCGAGGAGGCATTTACGGCAGCATGGAAAGTCTTTAGAGGAATGAAAAGGCAGAAACGTTTTAAACTCAAAGAGGGACTCTCCCAATGAGAATTAACGTATGAAAGTCCCTTCGACCTTTCGAGCTGTTTGGCTCCGTTACTTGTCGACCTCCTGTCATTCTGCGGATTATAAATGTGCTCTTGTATGACGTTTCAGACGTGGTCTTTTCACAGGCGGATTTTCACCACGCTACAATTCTCCTACCGTTTTAGTCCCTCGAATAATCAATCCCTTGTCGGCAGAGGATTCTTTTCTGGAATTTGCCTCACATTGATTATCGCTCTACAGCTTGCAAAGGAAGCATGCATCACCAATGCCATGATGTACGCTTGCAGTATATCCAAAAAGAATAATTTGTTTCAGGAAATATGCACTAGTTAAAATCACTTTTATGGTACTTGGAATTCTACTAATTAGCTGATTAATTAAATTTGTTGAAACTTTTAATCGTACACGTTATATATAGCCGGTGAACAGACAAGGAGCATCACTTCAGGAAAAAGATAAGTTCAATTTCACGCAAATTTTCCGTTATTGTGTTAATTTTGCGTGGGACTTTATAGTCCCCCGACTCACAGTCACCGGGGCGGGTAAATTAGATGATATCTAAAAAGTTTCAAGCAGGATCGCCGAGAAAAGAAACAGAAGAAGAAAATGGAGGAGAAGAAGGTAAGCGAGAGCACGTCCGTACGAAATTGCGCCGGAAGAAGTCCCATTTTAAGCTGGCGCAACTACCCGCCGCCGCGATAAATCCTGCCTCCCTCGGCAACGTCGGATCCTGCGACGTTGTCGCTCGTCCACCACGTCCTGGTGGACTGGAGTCCTCCTCCCGCTTTCTCTCCCTCTCTCTCTCTCTCCCTTTGCTCTGCTCTCCTTCTTCCGCCCCCGTTCCTGCAATAAATCAAAACTGTACGTCGTCCTGTTCGACATACGCGCGTGACAGCTCTCCCGATATATCCAGGCGACGGCGAACAGCCTGAATAACGCCGGAACCAGGCGGGCCGCACCCACGCCATCATCATCGGGACCCGGGATCCCTCTCTGCCCTCTCCCTATCCTATCCTCTCCTCGTCTTCTCGTCCGCGAGAAACGGTAGAAAAAGGGAAGGAAACGACTGCGTTTACCGCAAGTTGATGGGGTCGCAGTTCAGGAAAAATTGGGCCTGGAGATCTTGGAACGAGTGGAGACGATTTTTCCGAGGGACCGGTCAAAAAGGGGTAATTTTTTCCTTCATGGGGATCGAGGAAGACCGGTGGAGGTAATATATTCGTCAGTGTCACCGACGGATTGCGACTCCTCTTACCAGGAAGAGAACCACTAAAAATGGAAAATTGCATTGAAATTGAGGGAATTATTGTGAAAAATCAATGAAACAGTGGAAACTCAATTAAAATGGCTGTAAGCAGGATGAAACATTTTATCAGTGGTAATGAAACCCAAAAGAACTGAGTGGAAAATTGCTTTAGAAAGTCGAGAGTTTAAGTTACTCGGGAAATGATTTTGGAAACACTTGTAATTCAGAAAATATTAAAGATCCTTCCATCCTTTTAAATAGTCTCAAAAAATTAGTGTACCAATCTTAAATGTAACTCGATTAAAGTACTAAAAATCGCTGCAATCGAAAAATAATTAATATTTAATATATGATTTTCTTCTCTTCTCACATGTGAGTCTTATTTACTTTCATTAATTAAGTCAATAAATATATATTCTGGGATCAGTCAGCGGATTCTTAGGTTTCTCTCAATAATTTAGAGTTTAATTGACGATTTATACATTTTTCTTAGTTACGTACACTGTATCAACCCAATTCCTCAATTCGTTGAATAGCCTCGACATGACCAATAACTGGCACTTTAGGAATTACCCCATACTTACATTTTCCTCAGTTCTTTCTCAGAGAGCTCTGAGCTCAGTTCTCCCTTAGATGTGTTGTAGTTTACTATAAAAGCTAAAAGGGGCGTTTTGAAAATTCCGGAGTTCAAAATTTTGTAGGTAGCTAGTTGCGTACTTTTCTAATCAAGCTGTATATTGCAGTAGAACTTCAGGTGATCGAATAATTAGTTCCTATGTTCGCTCTTCGTCTCCGATTGCGGTTTGAGTTATACGCGTAGACTGCTCTGACCGTAATCCGCCAAAACCATTAGCACACAATACGGCTCCATTCACAACAGGAAACATATTTTAGAAATGGATGTTGCACAAACCGTATCCAACTCTATAATAATCGGGCGTGGAAAACTGAGATAAGCCGCATCGAAGAGAATTATTGTAATGAAAATTAATTACACAGGAAACGTGGTTTCAATTAACCTGCGGTTAATTTACTCAAGGGGAGCTCTTGTGGATTTATTAGATTTAGATATAATTGTGGAGTTGGAATGTTAGAAATTAGTAAATCACGAACGGCAGTTCTGTACGAAATTACTGGGATGGGATATGGAAAATCGCCCCTTAATGATGATGTAACGTTACAGTCTACTAATTTTTATTTGACTTATGTGCTTGAATTTTTCTTGGTCTTAAGTAGAGTCTAACATTCTTAAAATAAATCTTGTGTGTATAAAACTTGTAATGATAACATACAACATTCTCATAATATGAAAACGTGATTTGTAATCACTTTTGCACTTAATGTCTTTCGCTCGTGGCATTCTCTGCATCTTGACATATCAAAGGGGCCATCTTCAGTGGATGTTACCTTGATATTTAGAAGCCTCTAAGATAAATTTGAAATGGAAATTTGTGATATCGTCATGATTTATTATTGAACTAGACTGAGACCCTTCCAGGAGCTTCAACCTAATCATTGTTGTGTTCGGATTTTTGGCATAATATGCGAATTCATTAGGACTGTATTTAGAAAGTGATTGGATATTAATAAAGGCCCACGATGTCAGGTTGTTGCTACACTTTATATTTGAAACTTTTAGTCGGTATTATCGACACCCCTTTAGTCATATTGTTTTAGTCATAGTTCTTTTAGTGGCTGTCACACCAGTTGTCAGTTACGAAGTTTCTTTCTGATTCGAAAGGCGGGCATGTACCATAACATCAATAACCTTATGGCTCATATGAAATGGACCATCAGTCTGCGTTCCAAAATGTGATTGATATTCATGCGTATGAACAGTAAAGGTATCATTTAGAATTGATTTTACATACGTGGCAGTAATATTAAATATTTTAAAGGCCAATTAATGTGAATGACCAATGCAAAATATATTTCCTCAAAATAAATAAATAGTGCAAGCGAATTACTTCTAAATCTAATCAATTGATGAATTAATTCCTAAGAGGTTGAACTGAATTGCGAAGGGTAGAAATTTGAAAACTCACGCAGAAGGAGAAATTCAATATCTGAATGTTTGTAGTCGTAGAAGGGAGGGGTTGAAAAGGGGAAATTGCCTCTTACAGTTTGCCGCGTAAAGACATTTTTATTAAAAAAATTTAAATGTAAACGTTGTAGGCAGTTATGGAATCTGCAATTTTTGTAGTCACAATAATGAGATTAAACAAAGTGAGTTAGTAATAATACTTTTAATACATATTTCAGTAAAATATCAATAAATAATATCATTTTAAACTGATTTATTTGAAAAATTGATATGGAGAGAATTCAATGTTTCAGTCTTTTTGCAATTTGAATGATGTTCTTTTTAGGTATTTAATTTTCATTTTTTACATAAAAGTGGAAGTCTTTGATAGGTCTCTTTACAAAAAAAATGAGCCCTGATTTAGCTTTCAAAATTGAAGACAAGCATGACATGTTATGAAGGAAAAATAAGAAATGAAAAATTGAGGTTATGTTAAAAAATTATAGATACGTAGTTTCAGTTTTCCTAATTATATACAACTTTTACGTGCAACGTTTTTGATAAAAAAGTGTTTATGCAGAAAATCGTAGACAACATTTTCACCCCTTTCTACTCTCCCCTCACTTCCTTCTACGACTGCAACCATGTAGATGTTAAATTTATTTTCTTACATTAGTTAGTTAACGCCTCATACTTGTGCTTAAGCCGTAGCTGCTAACTCTGTACTAGATTTTAAAAAAAATGTTAAAATTGTGGTTCTGTATAAATCTTTCAAAAATTTAATTTCATTCACTTTAAATTCAGAGATAGCGCCTCACTTCATCGAACTTAATAAAAAATAAACAACTTCCCTGTGGAAGCGATTGCATTGTAGTACATGAAATATTATTTTGGTTACGAGTTATGATGGTTTTAAATTTGACAACCGATTACTCATTTTGATATATTGAGCAACTGCTATAATACAAACTGGTGTTGAAGTGATTAATTTGACGGGTAACTTTAATTGAATTTTAGTTTAAAACAAAATTGTTGCGGCGTTACATCTCTACATTAGCATTAAGGCAACTCTGCCGAGAAAAAGACTTGTAATTAGTGACCGAATCGTAAAGTGAGTGATCTTCGCGACGTTAATTAAAAATGAATCAGTTACGTTACGTTTTAAGGCGCCACCGTTCCCTAAGGGGCCACTCCAGACGTGCCGTTGTTAAAACTTCTCGCCCTTAGGAAGGATCCTCTTAGTATACACTTTTACTTAATAATCACCCGCAGGTTCGCAAGCGGGACAAGGGGTAATACGGTAGGCGAGATTTTTTCGGCATTTTGACGGATTTCCACGGGAAAACGAGCTAGAGTTTTCGGCGTTTTCCGACCCGGATGACTCCCTGGCGTTCCGCGCTGAGATTGAAGCCGTGTACCTCCCCCCGCCACGGTTCAAAAACAATACACCATCGCCTTTTGACAGCTACCGCTACCGGTGTGTGTGTGTATGTGTGCCCTTGTACCCTCCGTGAGTAATGGTTCTTGTCGAGATTATTATCCCGGACATCATAACTCACGTAAGCAACTGTGAAGCCGAGCAGGGAATCTCGTCAGCCGTGAATTTGCCAGGGTTGCCAGGTAGGGGAAATGTAAACACGGGAAGGAGGTTCATGGTGAGGGATGTTTTCGTGACCTAGTCAGGGCGGATTTTGTGTTTCATCCGGCACGCCGAAAGCGCGCCGGGTTGGAATATGTAAGTAATGATAAACGGATTAGGGAGGGGGATTTTGTTGTGTATCGCGCTCAAAGACGGGGATATAAGGGAGTTTCCTGGTAATACGACATACATGCACATATATACTTTACTGGGGGTGTATTTCGACTAGCGCGCCATTCTTTGTACCCTATGAAAAATTTTACTGTATTCTGTTTAAAATTTCTGCCAGTGTAATATTCACAGTTCACCATTTCACCTTCGACAGTCATTTGTAGCTCACGAAAATTAGAAGAAAAATATTACTGTATGAAAACGGTTGGGCAGAATCCAACAACAGACCGGTACAAATTTTCTGTGAAATTTAAAATGCGACCGCTTTGTTTATCCTAGAGACAATATTAATGTATAGCTCACCAAGAGATAAATTGTTTGATTTCATAGTTTCAATCCAACTGTCAATAACAAATTAAATAATTGCCATGCTCTACAAGAATTTTTTCCCTTCTTTCACAAACCTTGATTAGTCTCAATAATAAACTGGCGCAAATTTTTTTTCTTTCGTATATGACAATTCGTCAATATTAACAATTATATAAATTGTCAAAAAATAAAGTCTTTAAAAAAAGAAAGTAAAATTAATTTAAAATGAAATTTGTCAAATGTGTAGTAGTAAGCTAAGAGTATTACCATTAATTTTTTAATAGATATTTACCAAATATCAGGTACTCTTACTGCTGCCCGTATTGAGTTACTCCTGTTAATTGCTGTCCTAAATGAATCAATGTCATAGCACATATATTTTTAAATTTTTAATGCATGTGCTACAGCATGTGTTTAATTATCTGCTGATATTAATTTCCCTGATAACCCTGGTCATGGGTTCTAATACTGAAAGCGACAGTTTGGGATCTGTACTACGTCTTATAGTACTTCGTTTTTCTTGACTCCATATCAGTTCAGCGATACCAAACATTACGTTTATCCAATTTTCGCGTGCGTACAACTTCTAAAAGATCTTTTATTGAATGCATTCTTTCATATTTTTCTTATTTGTTTTTTTTTTAATATTTTTTAAATTTTTGAATACGCTTTTCTTTGCATTGACTACTCGCTATGTTGATTTTAAATTTTGAATACATTTGTTTTATGTTACTAAAATTTTCTAACCGAGCCCAGAAAGAAATTTTCGATTTTAGGTTGTCAAAATATCTAATTTGTTCCAATTTCTATGATCAATTCTAAAGATTTCACCGGAATTTCTTAAGAGAGTTATGCATGCAATTAAATTTCGGTGAGTAAACAGACCTCTTAACCGGAATTTGCCTATTAGGATAAGGTTACCGACATATTTCCAGCATCCTGCAAGGACAATATTCCATTATTTCTGCAATCTCCTCCATTGCAATACTAGTAAAGTATATTCACAAATATAACGTAGCGACTTTGGATTTTCCGAATTACCTAGATCAGGATTATGCTAATATGAGCAATGCAGTCAGGGTTGTATATTATTGTGCGTTATCCCTTAAAAGATTGGTCCTGAAAAATTGTAAAGCTAAGGTGAGGGAGGTTTGTCGAAATAAATAAAATATACGGTTCCTTTATCAAATTTGTATTTAATTTACTCACTTTATTATTAGAAATTATATAAAATATCGGAAAGGTACCTTAAATATGTTCTACAAAATGACATCAATATAGCGGTAAAATACGTAGCAAATATGAATTTACTTCGACATGATATTCGTGTACTAGCAAACACTTGGTATAAGTGTCACATCACTAATAGGAACAGTTAACAGTTGTAGAGACTATTCTCATAGATTATTGGAAAATTCCATAGAACATAAAAATAATTGAAAATTCATATGGAATTGTTAATGTAGCGAATTCACTCAAAATAAATGTGAGCCAAGGTAGTGATAGTAATACAGAATTAAATGTTTAATTTCTTTATTTACCTTTGTTCACGAAAAGTAATTCTAAAGAAAATACATTTCGTTCGTAAAATTTTAATCAATCCAACCCTGTCCCCTACTCATCTTTTCTCTTCAGCTACTTTGACCTTCAGCTACTATGACCTTCTATAACTACTATTGGGGGTGTTAAGTGGATGACAGTAAAACTTAATTATATTTACCTAAAAAGTTATAAGTCGCTACTAAAACCTTAGTAAGAAGTTTTTTCATTAGAATAAGGATTGCTTTTCTGGGGTCATCAAATAATTTACAGATATATTACCTTTTTATTTATGAAGATTACTTACGGACGCATTAAGGAAAGATAGGGTAGTTCAACATTACTGTATACCCCAGAACAGCCGACGATTATATAATCCCCCTTAAATGTCGTTGGAAACGAGAGCGGATTAAGTCGGATTCGCACACATATACGCCCCTCCCCTGTTCCGCGCTAATAGCATTCACGACAGGAGGCCTATCAGTCGATATGCATGTTAAAAGAAGCCCCTGTTAAAACAGGTCGATGATTTTCGTCGCGGGCAGGTCGAGATCAGTTCTCTGTGATTCCCGGGGGTCACGAGGGGGATCGTAAGAGGGGCTTCACACAACCGCAGCCGCCGCCGTTTAATATCGAAGTTCTGGGGTGGCGACGGGGGTCGGGCACGGGGCGTAAAGGGGGCGAGCGCCTCGCGCGCGCGAGATACATTATTCAACGTGACGCTAGTCGGGGAGGCACGCGCGTCGGTCGCGTCGGTTTTCTATTGTTGGTCGGGGCACTAATATGTGACCCATTTGTCGGCACCCGAGATGATTAGATAGATTTCTTAATCGTCGACCGGGTGATGGATGAGATGGGAACGAGGTATGCTCCGGCAAATTAAAGAAACGTACGTGAGCGGAATCGAGATATGGATTAGTTCATTTGTCTGATATATTGGACTTCGGGACGTGTTATTTCCGCTGATTGAGAGATTTTCCTCTTCTGGAAATGAGATAGGCCCTGCGTGCCGCTAATGATAATGTTGCCCACATAATGCTAAGATAAAGACCCGAGAAAAAAACATCTCTCGTCTACACTTAGCCCAAAGTTATATATACATCATTATGTCATTCTTTTCCAAGCACCATGCCCCATTTAAAGTCTTATGGTCTTATCCATAAACGCATTTTAACAGACACATATGTCTGTTTTTTTACACACATGTAAATACAGTTTTGTTCCGTGTATTCTTAACATGGAGGTAAGGTCCTTTTAGTCTGAATTGGTCCAGTTGAAAAAAAAAACAATAAAATTCAATAGCCAACTTAATGACACACAAAGACCCAGATACCGGTCCATAGGCGTGCCATATTTAAAGAAATATAAAAGATTCTTACTCACTTTGTCAACGAAATTTTATCACGGGGTTTAGGTAGTGGAAACATTATTTTGGAGTTAACTTTTTGACATGAAAGTTAGTAATATAACAAAATAACTGAAATAGGTTACTAAATAAGTATAATATCAAAAAATTTCATTGTCCATCGAAGATCACGAGGAGGTGTGACTAAACTTTCCTTGGATAGGAAATATGACTGGTATAGTTATTAAGAGGGATGGTCGTTAGTTAGCAAGATAAATGTAAGTTAATTTAAAATGCAATCCGAAAAAAAGTAAGTGTAACTAATGCAAGATGAATAGCAACTGCAAATAAAGTATATTTCAGAGGCGCGCTTCTAACATTTTTCAATGCTTTTCTAGAGATATCATTAAATAAACTGTTTTATTCCATTTACATTGGTACCCTTTTTAATTTTACTGCGCGCTCATGCGTGTAATCGACTATGAGCCCGCCTATAAGCCACACCAGTTTTTCTTTCGTGTCGAGATCTGTAAAAGCCTCCAATTTAGCTAAATTTGTGAATAAAATTGCAACTGCATTCTATAAATTGCAGGTTGTTGTTTAATTGGTTATTTCGAAATAATTTCTTCACTTTTGAAAAAGAAATATTATCTGACAGTTCGAAAAGTAAATCTCTTATTGGGGAAAAATTGTCTGCGTAGGGAATTGCAGCTCCAACAGTCCTGATAATATTGGACGCCCTTGTCTTTTCTAAGGTATAATTGATAAATATTAATGTTAAATGAAAAGTTATCTCTCTCTAATTACTTAACATTTTTCCTCATATGGGAATGCATAGAACGACTAAAAAAATAGAATTAGTCGGTGAATACTGAATAAATTCTTTGGTGACATATTTCAATATGTACTAATAAATAACTATTTCTTCTGGCTCTTTTAGAGCTTTGTCGGATTAATAATTTAATCACACCTGTTTTATTTCCCACACACATTTCTTGGGTTATAAATAGTCACATTTTACTCAAGTATAATTTCTTACGGACACTCTTTTTCCGATTACTTACCGAATGAAAGCGTATATCTTCGGTAAGATATGCGATAAAACATGAAAAATTTCCTATTTTTGTAAATGCCACCGAAAATGGATCAGTTCAATCCATATAACCCCGAACCGGAAAGCGTATGAATATTTCAAAGTAGCTTCTGCCAATCGAAATACAAAACCCTATTTGTTCATAATAAAAAAATCCTAATAACAAGAAAGAATCCGTGATCCGTAGGTAATCTTCCTGATACCACAAGATAAATTACCAATCAGCTTTGATGTATCTAACATATAACTTCAAACGAGATTGATCCTTAGCTAAAGCTGATTCAGATTCCCTCCTTTTCCGCTTCTGTGCGTTAGGTTTTTCTACACACACGCTGCTTACAGCTAAATATCTTTCATCTTAATTTTCTTGCCTACGTATAACTTTGGCACGTCATGGGAATACGGTTCCCATTAGTCTTCGTTACTTGGGCATGAATTATTATTTTGCCGTGAGGTATTGGCTGTAATACAATATAATAAGTTTATGTTTATAGCATCAACAAAAAGTTAAATCAGTTAATAGTGGAAACTATATTTTTCGTACCAAATATTAACTAGTATGAGGCACTTAAGACTGTAGCTTATGGTCGATTATTTCCAAACAACGAAAAGAACACACGTAAGCGTTAAATCACTAATGCGCATAGTTGATTACCTTTCGTTTGTAGTCGAACGTAATTAAACTTTACGTGTACGCTACGAAACATCTCCATTAAACTTAACAACCCGAAACGCTTTGATTCTCACCTAATTCGCTATCGTGTTTACGAACGTTAGAAAATTATACTTAAGTATTCTGCGTTGCTGGTGAGGTTCTTGGCTTTCTCTCTGAGACCAACTTTCTCAAGCATAACCAATTTACTTCTTCGACACCGAAAAGGCGGTACACACACGGAACTGACAACTAATTCCGTGGAAATGTGATTGAATCACGGTGTATTCCTGTACCTCAGCTCTTAATTAATGAAAGAGATGGTATCTAATTAGACGGTACCGTGAACACAAGACGCGTTAAAGTTTAAAACAACGGAACTCTCAACGTTCCATTTCGTTAGGGTCCTGAGATATATTATCCATAAACAGTTTGACGAAATTATCACTTGATGTAATTATTTTAAGTTTCTATGTGATGAAGTTATAAACTAGGGCAACGTACATATCCTGGGTTATATTAATAGGGTCGACAACGATAAGTTTCAGTCGTTTTAATTTTAAAAAGTAAATTTTATTGAATTAGAAGAAAATTGGATCTGCTGATTTTGATATTTTACATATGCCGTATGAAAATTTATGTAATAAATCCTAGTCTTTTATACTTCGGGTGCCAGAGGTGTTTTATTCAGGCAACTAGTCTAAAAGTGGCTAATTTTTATTTCATTTTTCCCTGCTCGGTGTTACGCTCTAAAAAATTTGAAAAAATTCAAGGAGGTGAGTGACAGGTGACACTTTACCGTGAATTTTTTCAAAATTTTCGGGAAATGAAATTGAAAGCTTCAAATGGCAAACTTCAAACTTCACAAAATTTATGTAATTTTTTTCCTTTCCCACACTTCGTTTAAATGTTATCAGTGTGGTGCGTAATAGTAAAAAACTCAGAGTATTAGTTTTCCTCTTTTGTCCGTCTTGCGCACCTCTATAAATTTATAAGCAAATAATATCATTTTAAGGTTTTTATGATAAAAAAGCAAATTTAAGTATTAAATAGATTTAATGTGTATACTTTGAAAAAAACGTTGAGGATTGACACAGCTGTTGACTACATCTCAGTTGTATTAACGAAAAGAACTGTGTTGAAAAGGAATAAAAAAAACAAGATATGAAAATCGTTAAGTATACTAAAACATAATATAAATAGTTCAAAACTGACAACATTGAATAGCTTAAGCCAATCCAAATGGTGTATTTTTATGCAGCATTAGATTGTTACTAGAAGCATTATTGTATTCTTAAACACTGAGGTAACCATAATTACATATGTGAAACACATTCTAGACGTACTTTAAGCTAAAAATCCATTTTAATTGGAGTATTGGAGGTCAACAATTGCCTAAAATCACCAAAAAGAGAGAAATGCGATTTTTTCAGTTTTCCCTAAAACTGATCATTTTGATAACATTTTAAGTGTATCGGTCGAAATAGCAGAAAAAATAGAGTTTGACTTTATTTCGAAGTTTAAACATGTTTGTGATATTTCCTGGACGTGCTATGGCTTTAAGTCAAGATTGTTAGTCATCAAAAATAAGTAGATTTCGATGAATCTTTTTAGATTTGTTGAAGTGAAACAATGAGCAGGGAACAGACAATAAAACTTAGTCAATACTTTTGTTAAGTATAAGACACCTCAGATGTACACTTATACACTTGCACAACGTATAGGTAAAGCGTATATTTTTGCATTATTTGAACAAATTAAACTTTTCACATATTACATCCACACTAACAATGCTTATGACTTGATGTTCAATAGAACTAGATAGCATTGCCGCGACAATAAAGTCACGAAGTCTACGCTTCTAAATGAAAGAAGTAAGGCCCAGTGGACTTAGGAAATAAATCTCAGGTGATGTGTCCAAAAGTCAAATGTAGTCTCTCATATTTCAGACATCTAAAGTTTTAGAGGCTATAATAAACGCTCAACAAAGAATTTCACAGTGTAAAAGACCTCTATCCATTTGCTAAAAGCATTTTTTCTTCAATCATTCGTAAGAAAAGACTGAAAAAATTGTTGGCATGACACTGGCACTTATATGATCCGAACGTACACTGATGGAGATAGATTGCTCTTCCAAGGGCAGGGCAGATAACAACAAATCGATAGTAAGTACTTAAGTGCAATTGCATGGACTTTTCGACAAGAAAATAATTTGCAAATACCTTAGTTTTTCACTTACCCTTATGATGCGAACGCACACTGATGGAGAAGGATTGCCCTTCCAAGGGCAGAAGCGAAGCTATAGGATTGACCATGTAGGTCCGATGAAGTCCTCCGAGACTGTTCTTCGTCATTTTCCGGAAATCGTTTCATCAATAAACAAAGCACCCTTTTGATTCAAGGGACCCTAAACAGTTTCCTTGCTTTCGGATGGGATTTGTAGCGGAAAAAATTATCTGTAACATTTTCTCGCTGATTTCTATTAAATCGCACTACAAGAACTTGCATAAGGGAAACCGGCAAAATTAGAGACTATGTGGAATACAAATACAGAAACATAGAAATCATATCATTGTGAAATGCCACAAGCTATAACATAAATCAGAAAATACGTAAGTTTTTTTAAGAAAGTACCTACTCTTTTTTTTTCTAAATCGTCTCGTCATAATTGATGGAATAAGTTTTGAACGCCACCATCTATCTAAAACATTCCAGTTAAGAGTTAGTTGGATGAACACATGATATTCTACAAGATTATGATTAGATTTTATACCCTTTTCCCGCTGACGCTTCCTTCCTCGGTGACAACTTGATTTACGTCCGGTGATTAGATAGCTTACAGCTAACTCAGAAGCTATTACCCCCTCGAACTGATAGTCTTAAAATTAATCGCCAAAGTTTTGTTTAGGAGATATTAGGGTAATGATTCACCCCGTATTGAGCTAATCGAAGTTTACAGCCGCCTGCTGAGGAGCCATTCCGGTTTGCAGATTGCATTTAATTCTGTTAATACGGCCATCCCTAGCAAAATTAATAATGTTACCCTTGTAAGTGTTTCTATTTTTTGACGTGGAAGGTTGTATGTTACATTTCAACGATGGGCGATTTTTTGGGTAGCGCAGGTCATAAACTCCGTTTAATCGTTCGACAGTTGGTGTGAGGATAACGACTCGCAGTTGACCGGTTTTTGTATCCCAACAAAACCCACTGGATCGAATATTACGGCGTATTGGGTGCGTCAAGCTGCGTATGACGTATCATCAGACGGAATTTTTTCTTATCTCCGATGATTTCGTTTTTCGCGAGAGTTTTTGGAGGAGTTTACGGGAAATCGAATCGCATACATTTTACAACTCTCGTCTGTCTCGGGTACTGACGCCCCTAATATACGTCTATAAAATTATTCATTTCGAAATCCGAGATAAATCATTTTCCCCAAATAAACATTTTCTGTAGCGATTCATCCCGTGCCAAAGCCGACTCGGCCTTTTCGACGAGGGGGCCGCACCATCCGACTTTTTCCTCTTTCAAATCTCTTTCCTATCGATCTGCGCCCCTCTCGGCCTGAAAGAATATAACCTCTATTCATCCTTATTAGCGCGAGGCATATAGATTGTGCCATCACACGCGCCCCGAGCCATGAGTTCATCTAAATGATGAATAATCTATCGGGCTTCGACATCTGTGAACAAGCCCCCTTTGATTTCCATGGCGCGTATTCTGAAAGTGACTATTCGTCTTGATAATACATCCACCACCATGTAGTAGGTAGGAATACGAGAAGAATTCAGTCTTTTTTCTTTTTTCTACCCCTATTCCAGGACAGCTTGTTCTACGATAGGATATCGTTTAATTATGCTGCGGTGGTACAGAGAGAGGGATTACCTTGAACGAACAAAATATTGAGGTATGTTGTGATTTGATGCTAATATCACTCGATTAATCTTAACGGTAGACATTTGTGGTAATTATGTTTCAAAAGGCCATCCTTCTTGTTACAAACTGAAGAAATTATGATGTACCAGTATATCCTTAATGGTAAAACAAAAATAGTGCAGCTGTTTAGGGTGGGTTTAAATATTGGAAGAGAAAGTGAAATACCTGTACTTCCTAAAATTACAATCTGACTTCATGGTTTCATACGTTAGCATGAATGACCAAATTAGTTAACTATAAACCAAAAGACTATAGACCAAAAAAGTTAACTATAATAATTACTACAAGACTTGCAATCATCTAGGTGAATCTGTCGTGTTCGGGTATACCATGTGAGCTAAGAAATTCTTAACGAATCAAGTGTAAACAATTAAGCATATGACAGTATTTTCTTATTCACCAAAGTACGCTAACGTGAAAGTTACTCATGATTCTCCCCATAGCGCAATTTTTATGATGAATTCATGGGTCGATCCTTGTATCAAAGGAAGTCACATTAAATACCCATTCTTTTGTTATCGTGCTAGTTGCTGCCTACAGAGATGATATCAAAAATTTATGAAGTTATGTATCTCAAGGTAGAAATAACGGAAGGTGTAAAATTCTGATTATGAGACGGTTGCTTGGGGTGCGTTTTATGAGAAAATTTGTAAACAGCCACTAATAAGTTACCTTTATTTTTTCACGGTATAAAAAGTTTCTACGTATAGAACTCGTTTACGACGTCATTTTGTTGCGTCTTAAATTTATACGCTGTACAGTGTGCTCAGTTAAATTTATCAATTTAAATTAATAACCAGGAATATATTGTTATTAAGTCGTTGAGCAAGTTTTTTCAGTTTTATGTGCTTTTACTTTTGACTGACATTCATTTTGCTGTGTGATTTCAAAAAATATTTTGAGGTTCTCTTTGCTTCATATTTTGTAGTTCATACTTAAAAATTCTGAATCTGTACTGCCGTTAGTGAGTTTTTAAATTTATATATAAAGAGTTATGATTTCATGCGATGTTAACGTTACTGTCTTTGTTGATACAGTGTCTTTTAAATGGACAAGGTGTTGAAGTTTTATGTTTTATTTAAAATTTCGCTTTCAAACGAGCGAATTTTATCCACACTTTAAGTTACAGACAAAATTGGAAATCATTATTTTCAAAATTCCGTTGTACTGTTTTATTTTTACATCAAAAAGTCTAAAGAAACAACACAAAATTATAATTCAAATTATTTAGTATGCTTGCCATTTCTTCTAATGGAAAGACGTGGTACAACAATATTACTATTTTAACAACATGTTACATTGTGACAAGTGGCAGTCATTTGATATTGAAGGGAGACCTTAACCCCAAATAAAATTGTATGTAACGATATAAATTCAGGTGATCAAAATGAAAATGGGATCGTTGAAACCAATCTATGAAATTTTGCGAAGGGCTTATGTTTTGGAATGGAATGTTAATAGTGTAGACTATGTTATAGTGTAGATGTTTTACCCGCCTCAATTTTGATAAATCATGAATAATCTTTTATCCATCTCTGAACTCCAAATGACTGCAATATAGAGTGTATCTAAGACATGCAAAATGAACAATGTACTTTAATCAATAACGACAAATTTGTTCTGGCAAACGTGTTAGTCATATTATTTTTAGTCGCTCACATTTCTTCCTATGCCTATGCCCTTCTAACGCCTTTTCAATTCATTCCTTCACAAGTTTGACATACAATCTAATCACACTTATGCTCCTATTATTTTTGCATTTACTTTTATCATCATTCTTGTAAATAGAATTAATGTCATTTTAACACATAAGTCGACTACTAGAAATGATGTGTTTGTAACAATGTAACAAGATTACATTACATACAATGATTACGTTAGGTATAATAAGACAACATAGTAAAACTTAACGCTTCCTTGAGCCAACTTAAGAAAAATTCAAATGAACCAAGAGATTTACAGGGTTTAAATTACTACAATTAACGTTTAAACTAAATACTTAAATATTTTCTCTTATTAATCCATTACGTACTTATCTAAGCTAGTTTAGAACATAAATTTTCCTGCTGGGGCAAGCTTCATCATAGCCCGTTCTATTCCTTGCATTTATTATGCGTTATTTTATGCATTTTTGTAAATCTATGTACTTATTGTACTTTAATATGTACAGATTGAATAGTCTCATATGAGTCCCGATGAGTTAAGTACGTCTAATTGATCGCCAAGTATGTAAAGGAAATAATTTTTTATTTCTTGACCCGGCCATTATTGTTGGCGATATCTTTTCTTTAACTGGCAGGGCAAACGGGGTGCTAGACAGGATGTTGCAAAAACTTATACACTCCGGTAGTTACCAGAAGGGGCCGCTATTATACCAAAGTTAACAACGAAGTTTTTGCTTTGGGCCGGTTGGAGCAACGGCCTATGCTGCGGTTAATTTTTCAAATTGCGTAAAAGCAGTATAAACTTAATTTGATCCACGTAGCTTAGTGCTGTTCGCTTGTCCTGTCCCGCTTCTTACTTACATCAAGATTAAAAGTTGAAGTACTTTGAACAGACGTAATGAAATTTCTGGATCAAAACCGCTTTATATTTCGTTTTTAAAACTAATTAGTACTTGTGATAGTAATGGACTCTGAGAGTTAACCCTAATTAATATGCCGTAGCACATGTAATGTATTCCGCGTTAGAGCGTGTGCACCGTTTACGTGCTTCTGAGGCGTCGTCATTACAGTTTATCTTTGTTTAAAATTATGCAAATCCACGGCGAACTCGCAGCGCTCTGAATTCGCAAAAAAACATTCAAAACAAAGTCTCGCCCCCGATATTCCAGCGGACCCTTGTCTCACTTGACAATGTCCCCGGCTCTTTGCAAAACTCAGGCTCATCATTTATATTGTTGTGCCCCATCCGTCTCTTCGGCGATTTTCGTTCCGACTTCATTTTCCCTACACGATAAGCGTCCTCTTCTCACAGTAGTCTTCCAGAAATTTCAGAAATTCTAAATGGACCGTTGAAAAGACCTCTCCCTTTATTTGATTTTCCGTATGATAAAGGCACTCGTATGATGAACAATCGTCGTGCTCGCGAAGGAATTTCGCTGATGTGTACTTTATTAAATTGGAGCAGAAGATAACGTACCAATTAAGCGCTCATTGTGATATATCGTTCGCATATGACTACATATTAATAAGACTTAATTACAGTAATGTAACTGTACCTGTAAATTTTTTTATTTCAGAAAAGTTACCGTTCATAAGAAATTTTGCATACTCTAAATAGCCTTGAGGAATTTCAGAGTTATATAGAAATTCTAAAAGTAAGGGAGCGTTGATTCGTATCTGCACCCTAGTTCGGGGCCGTGTAAAATATCCCTTTACTTGAGAGAACATGGAAAAGCCGCAGGGAGAAGATAATTATAGAGATGTAGGGGAAGGTAATACAAACGTTATTGGGAGCTCAGACATGTCATTTTAACTTTGTGTGTCGAAGTTGCCATTTTCGTTTTTGTGTTGTATTGGTATCAAAAGATTTCGCTGCAGACCACTGTAGGTTATGGATAAAGCTCAGATTATGCGCAATGAAAAAATGAATGAAATACACGTTTCTATCATGAGTAACCATAAGATCTGCGTTGGATGTAACAATTTCAGTGTTATTTGAGATTCTTACACAATTAGGATTGAGAGAAATGGGTAGTTTTACAGTATATTTCACCCACTCATGAATAAAGTTTGGAATTATCAGATTTTTCAGACCATAACTGTTCCATGTTTCCATTTTCTGTTTAGTAACTGTCGCATAAATTGTACCCCTTAGGTAAGTGAAATTCGATGGTTTTAAATTTTTTGGGGCATACAGGGACCTAAGTTAAAAGTGCAGATCGCCGGAAAAGAAAATTCTGAGTTATAGTATTTTTCTGTACCATCTTGAAACCTAAGCTAAAAGGGTGCCAAGTTTAAAGTGGCTAGCTGTTCGAGCACCGTTATATAAATATCACCCCTATTTTCACCCTCTCCAAAAAATTCGGAGTTGGAGTATTTTCCTAAACCATCTTGGCTTCTGAGTTGTAGGCGTGCCAAGTTTATAGTTTCTAGCTATTCGAGTACTAATAAAAAAACTTCACCCCTACCTTTCATTCCCTAAGAAACGAAAACTGTATTATTTTTCTGAACCATCTCTATGCGTAAACTAGAATGGTGTCAAGTTTAAAGTTTCTAAATATTCGGGTATTGTTCTGCTAGTTCTGCTAGGTTACCTATGGTCTAAGAATCCTATGGTCCAGTGTGGAGACTAGCATAAACAAGCGCACTTATAAAGAAAAATCTGTTTAGGATATCTTTTTAAGTATGGATCATATTAATGTAGTTATGGAAAGAGCCAACAGAATTCGTGACAAAAGGGCCATATACATACATTTTTACAACAAACTCTACGACTTACTCTCTTCAAAATCTTGTTTTCAAGTATTGTTTTATCTGTAATTTGGTGTGAAACCATCTACTTTTTATTGTTTTATACAATTCTGAAACATATTACGAAGGAAATTTTAGAAATAATTTAAAACGTGTAAATTGTAAATCTATAAGATCGTTTAAAATACCAATACCAGTAAATGTACCACGAGAATATTTACTCGTACCTTTTACATAAAATCTGAGCTATGGATGTCACCTCAGTATTATATCTGTATTGTGCTTTTACTAAGTGTGGCATATTCTCTACTAGTCGTTAATTAAAACTCGACTTTAATACAAAACGTGAAAACTTTGTAAACTGCGTATGCTTATTGTATTTTCCATCCTGTGACTGGTATATATGTTTCATTATGCTCTCATCTAAATATAAACCTATATTTATGTCGTCGTGACAGGGACTTGTCGACGTCATCTTATTGTTATTTTGTATTTGTACGGTGTGTATTTTTGTGGCACGGGCCGCATTGTTTTAACAAAACACAACTAGCATATGTAGGCAGGTATTTTCATAACAGTTTGTTAACTTCCCCATGAATATTCATCTCCGTCGGAGCTTTGCACTGGTGCATCAATTTTCGATAGAATATCCTAAAAGAGAAATAACCAAAACGCCACACACAAGGGAGAAATTACAAAAATTGAATTCAGAGGGGACGAATTTTATCCTTGGAACACAAACTTCGATTAGTAGGTACTAATAATTTCTCAAATAATACCAATTCACCCGATTTGGCGCCCGTATACATAAAAATAAACCCTATTTTATTTACGTTAACGATTTCCCTGCTTTCCCTACTACACTTAGCTGGTCCCTCCCAGATTTATTTACCTATTCCAAATGGATTTCCAGGATCCCGTTTTTAATCCGTAAGGATATTACTGTTCGGAACGATCGTTTTAATCTCTTCAAATTAATGAAATTGATAACGCTCCTCAATGCATCCAATCCGGAGAAATTCACATGACGGAGTCGTATTTTTCAGGTGGAATTGGAATTTGTGTCGCACGAGAGGTAGAAACTTATCCAGTTTTGTTAATTCTGAATTAAAGCGGATAACGAGTCTGCGGATTAAAATAATGATATCGTACCCTATTATGAGGATGAAGTTCCGCGATACGAGCCGCAGGTTCTCGATATATCATGAGCGTTACACGTTTACAAAGAGACTGCATTATCCCGTTGAAGTACATGTAAAAGTAAAGAGCGGTGCGTTGTGATTATATTTTTAGCCCTGCAAAATAATATCTCGTAATGATAAATGAAAGCTAATTGTCAAGGAATTAGACGTGGGATCTGAGAAGTGATCATCGAATATCTCTGTTACAGTATTAATATAATTACATACAAATATAGGTTTTGACATGATAAGGATTAAGGTTAATCAATAGGAGGATACACATTGTTACACGTGCATAATTACATATGACGCGACTCTCACATTAATTATTTAATCAAACGGGATTAACGAAATACCACGTGTTAACTGGGTAAAAAGGCTGCATACAACGGAAGATTAAATTAAATACAGTAATTATATACAGTTTGAATATCGAACGCCCTCACCACCTGTTGAGTTGCGTCGGTGTAATCCAGAAATTACTCAGATTTCCCCAATGTGTCGTGGAATCAATATTTAATAAAAGTCCAGAGGATAAACATTACAATTCAATTTTTTATCAACGTGTTGGTTACAGAAAAAATATAGGAGATTTACGTGTCTATTTAATTATATCGGTTGATACCGGGTGATACCAAAGCTACTGCTGCCTTTCCTTTATATTGCCAGCCGTTCCTGCGGTGATATAATGAGCGGTTTGCGATTCATATCATCACATGCAAACAGTTTCTATGCATAAGTACTTAATTTATACGACAATATAAGTATTGGTATTACGTGTTATTATATCTATATGAAATTGAGTAAAATAGCTGTGTACACATCCTGATATTTCAAGAGGTAAAAATATATTGTGAAATACCATAAAATTTACTTCACAAGTTTTGAGACATTTTCAGGAGGTACTTTGAAACGTTTGCGAATTTTTAAATAGCCCTTTATTGGGGAAAAACTGTTTTTGGAGTGCCACCATAGGCAGAGGAATGGGAATACTCTGTCCGGTGAAAAATTCCCAAAATACGTTAAATTTAACTTTGTTTCATGTCTTTTTGTACATAAGAATATAATAAATTAATGGTTTATCACATTATTTTCATATGCTCTTTAGATATAATGGGAAGAATTGTAGATATCTTACTACTTACTTTACTAATACTTTTTTTTGACTTTTTAAAACTTTTTTGACAACTTGTCTGAAGACATTTTTGTTCTAAGTTCGATCCGAAACGCCGTCTCCAGACAATTTCGAATAAAAAACTTAATACCGTCCCTTTGTGCCTTGGTGACTCCTTGACGCTAAAACAGCCTATAAATACGTAAAAATAATCCTTTGCCAATTCTCCCCCTTTACCCTTTTTTTTATCAGCCTCGACGTTTCGGGTCGTCCCATAAATCTATCAGGAGTCCCTCTCCCTTTCTCTCCCTTTCCCGTTCGAGCTGTTGCACTTAAATCGCACCGTCTTGTCGTGAAGGGAGAAAAGAAACTTCTACTTATCTCCGACTTTATATTCACTAACGTCCCGCAACTTTTTGGTATTTTATCAATGGGAAACCGGTCCTGATATCGGGCCTTTGGCGGTGTTCTTCGCGACCATTCCAGGCCGTGGAAAGTGATATCACGGAGCACTCTGGCACGTAATGGCGTACATAACAAGAGGCGAGAACTTCCTCTGCTCGTCTCCTTCGCTGGTCTCGTACAATAAGCACGGTAAATAATAAATTTGCAAGCTTCGTTTCAGTATTAAGCTGGGAATTGAACGTACATTGGTATGCGGTGAAAGCGTGGTAAATATAAGAAGTACGTAAACTTTATCCCCGTGGATGTTAGAGCGGGACCTACATCAAAGGCTGAGTTCTAATATCATTATCCTTTGAAAAAGTAGTGGCGACCTTCTTTCAAACTTAAAATTTGAACTGCTATGTTGGCAACGCCAGAGTATAGATTTCATTAGAACTATCACAAAAATACACACACACTTTAGGTTTTACAACAACAAAACTAGTTGTTTGCAAGAACACCAGCTTAAAGTCTATTATTGTTAAATACAAACAACAACAAAAGTTGTTTTTATCCAATACTCCTTTGTTATAGTACTTCATATATATTTAATCCCTATTAAAGGGGTTAAACCCCCAGGTTTTTTCATAATTTTTCTTTGGCTTCAAATATTACAAAATAGGTATTTTATGCCAAAACTATTTCTTTAATATACCAAACTTGTTTCCTATGCATGCCTTTTTGCCTATGCCACTTTTTTAGCCTGGCAACAAAATCAGTCAAAACGAACTGAATCGTTAATACAATAAGTGATTAAGACTTTTATTGTTGTACTTACATTATTAGGTACATAAACGTTTTCCATTGTAAATATACGTGCTTTTGCCAAAAGATAGACAATCTACCAATCACCCGGTATTCCGCGGAGCTTTTTGAATTGCTCTTCGAGCTAAAACAAAAACACAAACACATTCTTTGCTGCGTGACTAAAGTAAAATAAGCAATAGACTGAAAACATGTGTTTGAGCATCCATCAGTTACTGACGTAAAAAACGTCCATAAGATCACTAAACTTCTATATAGCACAATCATATTCAGTAATCTTTTAAGTGAATTTATCTTTTGGCGCACCTGACTGTATTTGCACAGGAAAAATCTTGGGTTTTCCGTCGTGAAACATTTTAACACATCGATTATTTTTCGGTAACGATCGAAAATGTTATTATATCGGTTTTGAACAATTTCATCGTCATAAAAGTGTTAGCCCCATCATGGAACAACACCAATGATAATGTTTCTTTAAATGCAGTCCTACATGCAACTGGTTCTAAAGAGCAGCAACACCAATCGACGAAAGGAATAGAAAACTATATACGTCGGAGGACCAGTCATACAGAAATGTTGATAGAACTTTATAGAGATTACAAGGGAAAGTAGGGGCAATAGAAATTGGTACATGGGCGAGGTATGTACAAATTTGGCTAAAATACTGCACGCGACGTTTAACACTAACTTTAGTGTAAATCAGTGTAAAGACAAATAAGATATGTTAGAATACGCATATAAAAAGTACACTGTTGAAAATAGGAAGACAGGACGTAGTAGAAAAATATTTTGAATTTAGTCAGCAAATGGATATGGTATTTAGAAAGAAACGAAATGCCTATCCAATTATGAATCTGAATGCAGAAACGACAATGAAACAATACAAGGTTATTATAAATAAAATAGGTATACATGGAATGATTCAGCAGACAATTTTCCATCCTCGTCGGTAGGGAAAAACGGAGAGATAACCATGGCAGCCTCAGCAAGAAAAGAAATTCACATTAAGTCTACAATTGAATTATTTGACGCAATATTATTTTACAGAAAAACCGAGGAAAATACATTGACATGATAAAAATTAAACATGGAAAGTTATCGATTGAGTAACAACAATTAGCAGTAATGAGCTGATAAAGCAAAACAACGGATTACTAATACTATCACAAAAAAGTGTAGCTCATTGACACAACGTATATTGTTGTAATTAGTGTGTCTCCTTTTTTTGCAGTTTTTCAATATCGTGATACCAAATCAACAAAAAATGGAAAAAACGTTCCTAATAATTGCTGTTTATATTTCACCAAGAAATACTTTACAAAAAGTTTTTAGTTTTTCAGACTTTTGCTGATATACACAGAACAACCTTCATCTGTGTTTATATGGCCGGATTCACCATACGTTTTTAGTAATTACGAGTTGATTTAAATTATTGACACTAGGTTTAATTAAGTTACCGTTGCCATATATAACTTTGTTAATTGTGTCGTTTATATTCATGAACTATAATTAGCTATCGGTTTCATAGGCCCTGGTTGATCTGATCATAAACATTCGATGAGTTTGAAACACGGCTTTCAATACTATTCATCATTAGGGTGTATTATAAGTTCTTTTCCTAATTTTCTGAATTAACTGAATCCAAATCGCTTTTCCATACATTTCTTCATCGTTGTGACTATTTGTATGCAAAATTTCAACAATTATTAAACACTACAAAACGAAATTAAAATATACCACTTATAAGTAATATAAAAGTATTTGAGGCGATAAACGTGATATCCGTCAAGTATTCATTAAATATTTATTTACATTTCGCTCATTCAAAAGTTCGTAGCTTCTATCGATTTTTGTCAAGTTTGTTGGTCTTCAAAAATTAACCTTAAGCTTCTCAGAAAAGGTAAAATATCGTATACAACCTGTCTTAATTGAGATTGTTGCATCGTGGATCGTTTTGAGAAATTAAACTTTTTCAGTGTTCTGTTACCGAAATTCAGGGTAAAAGTAAATTTTGTTGTGATTGTAATGGTTGTCACACCTGCCCTGCTTGAATCATTTGTCGGATTGTCAGCAAATCCGATCCTGGATGTATACGTTTCTTATAGCAGCGATTTGAAAAAGGTACTTTCTTTTCAATCCACTTTGCCGAAATTTTAAGAAATTCCGCTTTGCAATATTTCAAGATAGTTAGAGTCTTTTCCTTGAAAGTAAGGCGAGCAACTTTTGCAAAGCCGCTATATTGTTTTTAATATTACATACCTCAAAGCGAATCCGACTAACTTCAAACCTTTTTCCACTCTGGTACAGTTCCCTCTCCCAAATAAGAATAAACTAAGAAGGAACTTCCACCTTAATTCCGTTCACAATTTCGTTTTTAAAGGCGAAGAGGGCAACACAGAATTCCCCTTTCTAAACAGGAATTTACAAATTTACAAAAGTTCGAACTTACAAACCGAGTTTTATGTATATATACGTTAAGGAAAATAACTGTTATTCCGTTTGAACTAACCATTGTAGGATTCCTTTGGAACGAACTCTGGAGTATAGGGGAATGGAAGGAAACGAGGTCGACAAATGTATTGCGTTTCGTTCATATTGTTAAATTCTCGGATGACGCAATTTAGGATTACTGATAAATCAGAACGATGTGCCTGTCAAAAAGTAGATTCGGTCATTTGAAACAAACGCAATTTACTCTCCATGTTGTTGTTTTTTCATTTGGAACCCGTCCAACCGACGACGTGCAGATGCAACTAATGACAAATCTATGTGAAAAAATAATCCATGCAATGCAAACTGATATTTATTTGACAAAGAACGTAATTAACTAATGGAAAGGATCATTTTCGACACGTAACAGCCCATGAAAAATCAACCATGCTGTTGTTGCTTTGAAGGTATAAAAATATTATAAACGATTCGATTTCAACGTGTTGTTTGGAAAGTATTATCTTTTTTCCAATTAAACTGCCTGTTGTAATACTCGTTGAAAATTAAAAATGAAAAGATCTTTCTCTAAAATAATACTGTTTCAGACTTATTTTTTCGTCGTTTGAAGTTATTTTTGTGTGCCATTTTAAAAGAATGGCCGTCTGTGATTTTTATTGGAGTTGCGGGACGGCGCTTTCATTCGCTTTATGCAACGGCCCTTTTATAAAAAAGTGTGACAGCTTCGTACCCAGGGAATCCTCTATGAAAAAATAAAGTGCGTCTCTTTTATCCGATATCATCTCTCATCTCGTTACTTTCCCAAAAGTATGTTCACACGGTCCTTTGTTTATTTTGTTTTACGTGACGTTCCCATGAGCTGACCTAGTGCTTTCGTTACATAAGAAAATATGAATGTGAAGTAGCTTTTTAAATGTATGTATAGCTTGGTCTGTTAACGTTTACTTTCCCTGAGGGACTTAAGGACAAATAGGTTCCAGAAAAAGCAGTCTTGCATTTTTCTAAATTTATGCGTTGAGGAATCTTTCCCCGCACAAACACCTTATCACCCCTGAAAAATTTTATTTGATATTTTTTAATAACGGCTCCGTGATTTATGTGATGGTTAAAAATGCAGGAATAAAATATGAGTTAGCAGGTTCCCCATTTATCTATATAAAACCGCAAGGGACATTATTATTCAAGGGAAGTCCTTGGGAAAAAATAAGGGCACTCCAGTACGTGGTTTCGTTTTCGCACTTTTCCCGTTATAGCCACACATAAATTTTCAGACGGCATAGCAATAAAAAAAGTGTTAAACAAATTTCCCGGGGCCGTCCCAACCAGCAGCCTAAAAAACTTGCTGTATCGTGAAGTCTGCTTTTTATCAAACGACTATGAAATATGCCCGTCTTATGGTTTAAACAAAAATGTTTTAGAAAAATGCGAAAAATATGTTTTCGATGTTAAACTTCCAGAAGGATATTCAGGACAATATACACCCTCTGGCGCCCAGAACCACTCATTAATTATTCAAATTCCCGCAAAAACTTATCTGCAACGGAAGCTTTAAAAATTCCTTGGACGTGTGATGAAAAATGTTTCATTTCCGAAATACATTGTTAACCCTGACGCCTCCGCGCAGAAGTATTAATTACATCCCACATAAAAAAGTTCTGACGTCGACTGTGGTAAAAAAATGTCTAATTGGAATACCAGAATTGTTTTTATGGCGCAGACGTGTTCTGGGTCAATGGAGGTTTCGTCATTTTGACAAACGAAATTCTCTCCACGTTTCCCATGCCGTTAAATACGAGGGAAGCGCTCCTATGGATTCAGGCAAATAAGTAATTACGTGATATACACCAAATCGTTGAGTTTTGAAGAAATCATTGAAAGAAATTTTCCGATATTAATGTTCACGTTGATATTATAGTTTCGCATCTTGGTTAATATGTAAAGATGACATTGACTGATTAAAATACAAACAGAAATGTAATTCGTGTTACTGGACTCCATTGGTGAAAATATGACGAGTTGCTTATCCTTCTTAAACTTCTGAACAAAGTCTAAATCGTCTGGGAAGAACTCCAGATTGTTCTGGTGGTACTAAGTCTACCGATGCAAGACGTCAATGATATCTTTTACATATAAACCTTGAGGAAATGGCACTGTATCAATTTAAAGCTATGTAGGGCTTTAGCAGCAGCTAGTATTATAGAAACTTCAGGCTGAACAGTCGGGAAAAGGATAATAGCAAGGAATCGGCCAATAATAGATCAAGTCATACGAAGAAGAATATATGAAATATACTAAAGTGTTAGTGACAAGTGTTCGAAAACGTTTTAAAATACAGAACGTTTCCATAACTTAAAAAGAAAAAAGAATTTTCTGCATTATCTTCAGTAGTTAAAACTAAATTGAGGCCATCGAAATAGAGCATGTTTCAAGGTAAATGTGATTTTAAGCGGTTATATGGGGTAAAATTATTCTGGCCTTGTGTGTCAAGAGCAGCGTTTTTGCAGAAAATTAAAGTTATGCATTATTGAAAATTTTTATGGAGGTCAAAAAATATCACGAATTTTCAGATGGTAGAGTATGATTATGATACGGTCGGCAGAAAAATCTTATGGAACGTGTGTCCTCAAATTGATGGTTTCTAAAGTACACAACATATTAGGTTTATAGCACTATTTTCCCTACATTCCGTATTTCCGAAACTGTTCACAACATTATTGAGACTATTTAGAATGTTTTGGGCTTTCCCATTGCCTCTTAAATGCTTTCATAAATTTAAAAAGTTTTTAAAAAATTTCATAAATTTCTTAAATGCTTAAATGCCATAAATACTTTCAGTAACACATTATAGTTTTCAAGTACAATTTTCTGTAAAAACTGGCGCTTCTGTTGGAATAAAACAATAGTACATCTTTATTTTATGTAAAGTATTCGTCAAAATCTTTAAATATTTACGTTCAAATCAGATATGGTAGATTTTCTTACAATCCTTAATAACACAGTTACCTTGAAATAGGCCCTTTATCAATCTCGTAATTGTAATCAGCGCACCCCTGAATGTCGCTTTGCAATCGAAATTACTATTTGAGTGAATTGAGAATTTTTCTCAAATGAATTAACGCCCTGTGACAAACCAAAGTTGTTTAATAATACATAATAAAATCATTAATTTACATTCCATATTTAAATTGTAAGGATATACTTAGAAATGTTTTTAAATGTGCTGATGTTGGCTGTTATAGCTGATACATCTATGTGTATACCTTGAGGGCAAAATATATGCAAAGTAAGTAACACGTGACATAGTAAAATTTTAATCTTTTGTAAAAGGACACGTAACCAAAGAACAAATATAGTAACCTTTGTAAAGCTAGTTCATTTTTACCTAACGTTCAGTAATAGCCATTATGGGATTAAAATTTTTACCTTAAGCAGGATTGAGTCAGATTAGCAAAAAAACTGTTTTCATGAATAGCTAACGAATTTAATCCTCTTATTAATTTTTATTAATCAGAGAACCTTGAAGATGTGAACAAAAAGTGTCACTTATTTAGATTGGGTGCGGTAAATCAGCTAAGTATTCAAGTAATAATCCAATTATATAATTATTATTAATATTATACAAATTAATTTCTCGTATCACCAAACTAACATACCATAGTAAATATGTGTTAAATGAAATTTATATTTTGATTTTATCATTTTCGTGCTGTAAGGCTTCAAAACAAATTTATAAATAAAAAGAAACATGTACAAAATTATATTTAATACCCATATCAGAATCCATACCAGATGCCAGAAGTTGTTTCATTTACACACAGGAACTATTAGCAATTTCAGAAGGGCAAAAATGTACAGCGATCTATTTTTTAAACTGATTGAAACAATAGTTAATACTATTTTAGTTATATACTATATATCTATACTATACTAGTTATACTTTGTCTTATGTCGTGAATACTTTTTTATTACGATAAATATGTAGGTTTACGACCTCTTTGAAGTTAATAATTTGTTTTTTACGATGCCTCTTTCTGCTCATGTCATTTTTAGTAATAACCGTTTACCCATTAGAGTTCCCAAACGTTCCAGTAGGCAATCTAGATAGATGCGGAGTAAACAGAATCTGATCCCTTGTAACTTCTTTCACGTTTTACACTGTAATATCTGAAGTTTATCGCACGGTATCCTTAAATTGCGATTGAATTTTCGGTTATAACAATACACAAAACGACGGGTAGATATCGAATCTGCCGGCCCCCGGATCGTAATCCCAACGACGTAAACGTTTTTCCTTTTCGAAAGAAGAGAGGGAACCAAAACAACTGGACCTTTAGATCTCAATAAAGACAAACTGTGGATAAGAATGTTACTCCTGGCATGAGCCTTATGGCCGATTCCGTGGAAAATGCGGATAGGATCGGCAGAGGGCGAGACCTGATAGGCACTTTGTTGAAATTCGAGGGATATTTTGTAGAATGACGTCGGCCACGGTGCGGGTTTTCCATTCTCCCTGAGGTACTCTCTAGATGGCTGCTCTCGGCGATTACAATCTCCATCTTCTCGCTTCCCTGCTTAGGCTCCTAGTCGGTAAGTTTACTTCTATCTCACTCTTTCCTTCACTCACTTTTTTCCCCGCCGTCTTCGCTCCCCATCCAGCTTCATTTCATTTTACCCGCCTTAATGAGTCTTATTCTTGCGGCTCGGGACCGTCCGCAATACAAACAAATTTTGTCCTCGACTGGGGAAAGAAGAAAGCTGAGAGTTCGCCACATTTTAACAGCTTAATAGTTTTTCGCCCTAATAATGTCATTAGGGATGTCACAACGGAACGGAAAATTTAAATACTGAATACTTACCCTCAGTCCACTTTTGCTAATATATTTTAATACCTGAAATTTATTCGTAAGTGTATTTACCTTGGGCGATTCATTCAAATGAAAATGTTATTCGCATATTGACCGTAGGTCCCAAATAAATATCCAGAAGTGAATGAACAATTGGTAAATTAATATTGAGGCTATGTATGTACCGTTTGAAAGTTAGTTGGAGAACTTACTCGTAGTTTGCGTTCCTCTCAATATTTCACT
The DNA here is from genome assembly GCA_963576515.1 of Cryptocephalus primarius. NCBI lineage: Eukaryota > Metazoa > Arthropoda > Insecta > Coleoptera > Chrysomelidae > Cryptocephalus > Cryptocephalus primarius. The sequence goes on along the minus strand of OY754942.1, from coordinate 11,976,093 downwards.
GTGTAACCGGTCATTCATAATTAATAACATATCAACTCAAATGAACTGGCCCATTACCAAAAGTGGCAATAATACTAAAGTACAGCGATGTGTATAAAGTATAGGGAATGGCGAGTTAACAATCGCAAGCCGGAGAATAGCTGCAGTATTACTTTTTCATTACCTCAAGAGAATAGCGCTATTCATTTTATTGTAATGGCCTGTTTACTGTGCCCTAGGCAGGCAAGAAACTTGTCGTCGCAGTAAATAAAAGGGTAGGTTTTTCTCGGGCATTTTCGTTACAATAGCGAAGAAGAGGGTAATAAAACTGCATTTTTAAGAATATAATTAATCAAGTAAAGCTTTGACGGCAAAATTTAATAATAGAAGACTCGTGGTCGTTTTCTTGGAACATTTAATTTTCTTTAAACGATGATTAAAAGCGGTATATGCAAATAGTTTGGAGAACTTTTGAATTGAAATATATGCTACCTGGGCAATAAATAGGAAACATTTCGTAAAAACATATTAAACTTTTAGAGACATTATCTGTGTCTAAAAGAAAATATTAGATTCATGAAGTTGCATTGGCAACAACCTACATGCACGCTCTTGATCGATGAGAAATAGACAATCCCAGATCAACAAAAATGAAACTCATATTATACAAAAAAAATACAAATTACAAAATACAAGAAGGTTGTTGTGTATTTAGACCAACTGCATTTGGAATGATGGAAAATATGGTCATTACTCTGATGATATATGTAGGCCAAGGGGATACAAGCCATGAGGTACATTTGAGTTGCATTGAAAGTATGTATTTTGTTTTCATGCGTATTAGAAACTGTAATTATTTGTAACGCAAAAGTCTCCGATATAAATATGTATGGAGCAGATGAATCTCAATAGAAGTGTTATCAATCCTTCAGAATCCCTCTTTTGTTGAAAGGATGCCGGTTTATGTGCCATACGAAAACAGTAAATTCATTGGTCAAATCTTTTCTCCCTATGTTAGTAGATCTAGGAGAGTTTAAATTCCCTTCAAGACTTGTAAATAAAGTAGGATGCATAAATCCTGAAGGCCTTACGCTGCATCCGGCGCCGATATCTATTAAGATTGCATTCCCCAGTAAGTACGTGTTACAAATACAAAGTTCCAGTTAAACCATCATCATTCCAAGCAAAACGTCACGTTCGTGAGCTCCTCGATATTGAAAGGTCTTACCATTAGGGGAATTTATGATAGTCAGCAGGAGCACACGGTCACTATGAGACTAATTTGATTTAGTTGCGAAGTTAGATTGTTTGCGACATGGAAAACGTCTGATGTAATATTACAGCTCGAAAATATTTATCCGGTTAACGTGCGATTGAGGAGTTTCGCGAATTTGTCGTCGGACGGGACAGAAGTTGGGAACTGATGTTGACAGGCAAAACGAGCCCACTCTCTCTCCCTCGCGAAGTTTCTAAGCAGATGCCAATAAAATGCACGGGGCTTTGACGCTGACAGTTCAACTGCGCGAGAAATATTAGAAGTTTTAATTTATTTAGTTTTGTTGAACAACTTTGTGCTGCTGATATGATCCGATGAAAGTTCGGATGTGATTCTGGCTTAGCTTTTAAATCTAATTTCCATCTTTTTTTGTTTCAGGTAAGTCCAAGGCTAACCGCGATCGCTTATTGATTCACAGTAAGTGTTTTTTTGGTTTTTCATGACTCCTATTACTCTCGTTCTAATTTCGGCAACGATTTTAATAATAATTGCTATTAGAATACTTTTTATATAATGATCGTTGTTATATCGCTTATAACACTGATATTTAAGGTAACAGGTATCTAGAAACATACTGTGGAATCGTGGAATGCATTTGTTGATTCCTTTTTTTTTTTTAATTCAATTCTTTGATTAATTGATTTATCGAACGTCTCCGGTCATTAATTACTGACGTTGTTATGGTCATTTTTATTTGTGGTGCATCCGCATACGATTTTTTGTAAAGCGACATAATTAATCTCGAAGTGCATTTGTTGACCCGAAATCCATCAAGTACAGATTGTCACCGACAAGTCCATAACCTCGAAAGCACATCCGATCAAAAATAGCAAATGATGTCCGCCGACATAAAAATGCCATATATTTCCGCGGGGCTTGTATGTCAGGCCATTAATAGAGGGAGCGTCGTTGTGATTTGTATTTCTGGTTCATCGGAGATGTTTTATCTGCGTGGCAGTCGGATAGTATGGTCATATCGCGTCGTGCTCATTTCTTCTATTGTGCTACGAAGCACGGGTGATATGCCCTGACGAGGAAAAAATACACATGCCTTCACACTACCTCTGTTAATATTTTTCCCCTTTCATTCAATTTGGGATTGGAAAACAGACGTTTGCTTGGGAAAGTGTTTGTTATATATAAACTCATAATCCAGTAAATAAAGGGGAAAATTTCATCAATATTAGCTGATTTTTTCATACCGCCAGGAATAAGAGATAATTACAAATCATTTAAGATGAGCCAAAGTCTACAAGAATAGAGTTCCCGGAGGGGCCTGAAAATGACCCCCAAAGCCTGGAAAATGGGGTTTTCGGCCAATATCTCCTAAAATATGACAACCAGAGACTTTTTGTTCAAACAAAAGATGAAGATCAGTTCATTCTCTACAAAAATGGTCCTTATCATTTTTTTCGGAAAATTGATCGTTCCCGAGATAAACAAGTCCAAGCGCACCCAGAATTTTGAGGTCTCGAGCTGGGTATCAGAGAGCACGCTGCGGGAATTTACGCATGCCCGGGCGGACAAATTGTCCAATAACTTGGGTAAAAATGCATATTTTCTCATGATTCAAAGTTCATGTGAAAGATAAAATCTGCCCCTATCATCCGCTGTCACTTGAGCCACGATTTGACTCTTTGGCCATATTGAAAAAACGGGTCAAACTTTCTGCTCCGGCGCAATTTTGACCTCGCCCGCAATTTGCTCGTACTTTTTTTCTAGTACCCTGATTTGCTTCGGATTTTCCCGAATATTGATCTTGGATGTGTCCATAGTAATCCCAGAAAATTGCAGGAACTCGTTTTTTTGCGTTGCAATAAAAAACTTTGGTCAAAAATTTCCAATTTTTGACTGTTTTTTGAGTCTTGAAAAATTTGCCTACAATGAGTCATTACTAATTTATACTTTAATAAAATGGCCCTTCAAGGCATGTCTTTTCAAAGGTGAGATTGTCTAGTTTTCGGCTGTGCTATTAGTTTTTTTTCAAAAAATCAGGGATTTTCCAGAAAATTCAAAAAATGCACGATCCCAGAAAAAACACACTTTTTCATTTCGTGGTTGTTTTCTTTTTGTCCTTTATTTTGGGCATTTTTTTACCTTGACGAAAGTAACGATTACGTTCTCACCTTTCGATTCATGTATATAAAGTCATACTATTTATTAGTAAAGTAAAAGTACTATTTAAAAGTAAGAGGGAATTTCATCATTTTAATTCTTGCCGTCGTCCGCCGTGCGTTCCCTGCTTGTGGCGCTCGTATCGTCTGCTACACCACGCGGCTCAAGTGACAGGGGATGGTAGGGGCAGATTTTATATTTCACATGAACTTTGAATCATGAGAAAATATGCATTTTTACCCAAGTTATTGGACAATTTGTCCGCCCGGGCATGCGTAAATTCCCGCAGCGTGCTCTCCGATACCCAGCTCGAGGGCTCAAAATTCTGGGTGCGCTTGGACTTGTTTATCTCGGGAACGATCAATTTTCCGAAAAAAATGATAAGGACCATTTTTGTAGAGAATGAACTGATCTTCATCTTTTGTTTGAACAAAAAGTCTCTGGTTGTCATATTTTAGGAGATATTGGCCGAAAACCCCATTTTCCAGGCTTTGGGGGTCATTTTCAGGCCCCTCCGGGCACTTTATTCTTGTAGACGTTGGCTCATTTTAAATGATTTGTAATTATCTATTATTACTGGCGGTATAAAAAAATCAGCTAATATTGAAGAACTTTGCCTTTTTTTCCTCCTTCATTTACTGGACTATCAAGACAGTACGAGCCTCTAACTTGGAATAAATTCAGTAAATCAAAAAACAAATAGTCGATGACGTCACATCTCAAGTATGGTACACGCTTTGATACAGAATTTTCTTACATCAAAAAAGAGCGCAATTTAAAATACTAATCGATCTACCCGAGAATGTTTCCAACAAAGAAACTGTCTTTGAGTTACTGAATGTATTCCAAGTTAGAGACTCGCTCTGTACATTATATATGTATAAGGGAAGTTTGACGGTGATACAGCTTTAAAGGTAAGTTCACAAAAAGAAAGAGAACTCTTTATCCGTGACGAAAGCTTTCGAAATTTATAGTTTCTTCTTCAGTCGTTCTACCATGAACTAATAGCACAATTTATAGGTTTTTTTTGTGGATAAAATTTAACAGCAGACGAACCAAAAAATGTTGGATCAAAGATGTATAAACCTAAAATTCATACAAATCTGAGCATTTGCGTTTATTTTAAACCATAAAAATTTAAAAAGGTAAACCGTTTTTCCGTTTTTCACCATAGCGTGAAAATTATTGACGGAAATGCAATATGTTGTACAGGCGATTTGTACAGAATTAAAAAACCTTCAAAATGAGTGTTTGTAAAAGGCGATCGGAGGATTTTTCACCGAGAAAACTCGGAAAAACCGTTAAAATGGACTCTTTTTCAAAAATTCACAGTTTTGCCCAGTTAAAAGCTGAAATGGTAATTTTGCATGAAATGTTAAGTTATTATGTCTACCTTAAGAGTGCTAATGTTGGATACTGTTATATGAATACTTTTTGCTAAATTGCGTTATTAAAAATATACACCGAAATCTTACAAAATTCGACGTATTAACTGAGATATTCCCATTTCAATTTTTCAAGCAGTGTTTGAAAGAGGACATCAAAACCTACATCTTAGCTATCTTGTATTTTCAAATACGCTTGAAGAAAAGTGTGAAAAATAGTCTCGAATATTGCTCGAATCGCGCGAATTCTCACTTCGAGCTGAGTGGTGGGGGCTTCAAGCAGCATAAAACAATAATGCTTATTAATTTCTTTACCTTCTGATTCATTGCTTAATTATAAAAGTCGAGACTATTTCAGTTATGCTTTGAATTAAATTCAAGTTATATTGATAATATAAATTTTAGTACAAGGGCTAAAATGGTTTTTTTAAACATTTTAAAAGTTAGGTACGAAAGTAAAAAGTTATTACATAATTTCAATCATCTCGACACCTAATATTTCTTATCTAAACGATGATTTCATTTGAACGAGCGCTTTTAATTTTTTGCTTATTAATTGTTCTCGAAATGTGCTTAATTTTTTTCTTCTAATCTTACATAATTGTGTGATGGTAATTCTGTAAAGGCAGAACTGTTACTTGTTATTAGTAACAATAAAGGCCATGTGCGCTTCATGGGGCCCAAGAAAAATTTCCAAAAAAAAGAAGGGATATATGCATGAAAATATTTAAAAAATGCTCATATTACCATAATGCACAATTACCGGTCGCTTTTGATAATCGATCTAAATTTGTTTTTATTCAGAAGGGTTGCTAATTCATTCTTATACAAAAAAAAAATGAAATTTTGTTTAATAAACATATTTTTATTTCAATATATTTAAAGTTTAAGACAAAAATTTAATCATTTAAATAGTGTCTATAAATTAAAGCAAATGAATGATTCTTTAAATTTATTTTCTAATAAATTTCCAGTATTTCCAGTAACGGAGTAATTCCAGAAATATTCAAATGGTTCCTCTTAAAACGGCCGGAATTCCAGGAAAAGTATATCCCGCATGATTTAAAATGTGGGTCAGAACAAATCGCCAGGAATTGTTTTTGCAATCCCCCTTAAACGTAAGAGAATTCCAGGAGAAAGAAATTGTTTTTAAGTGTTTGAAATTCGTAGAATCTGTCTCCTACTATCCCAAGTTCGTTTTGATGGTGTTCTACTTAAATCTACTAGAATTCCAGTTAAATTTTGATGCAGGTGGTACCCGGAAAAGATTTTTACGACATTTAAATTCCTAGAAGGACTCACTTAATTCATAGTTGGATGTCTCCGTTAAACTGAACCCGAATTCTGGGAAAAAAAGAGTAATTTTGGTGAAGCCAGGTTTCTGAGAAAATTTGTTTATTTCAGAGAAAAATGCACACATGAAATGTGCCCAGAAATTTATTCAATGAATGAGAGTTGGTGAATTCAAATAGGATAAACAAAAATAGTTATAACAAAAATACCTTAAAATTGGGTATTTCTTATTATTACTGTAACTTTGCAAAAATTCATTTAAAATTCCCAATAACTCCCATTATGATATGACTTTTCTAATGTTTAAAAAACATGCGCTGTAGGTGCAAAAAAATGCAAGAGTCTATTTGTTCGTGGCTTCCATTTTAAATTTTTTCTAAGTTTTCTCGGTGAAAAATGCTCTGATCACTTTTTAGAAACGATAATTTTGAAGGCCTTTTAGTTCTCTACAAATCGTCTGTTCAACGTATTGCATTTCCGTCAATAATTTTCACGTTATGGTGAAAAAATGGAAAAACTACCTGTTTTTTTAAAATTTTTGTTATTTAAAAAAAACGCAAATGCTTAGATTTGTCTAGATTTTGGATTTTTAGCATCTTTGTTCCATTTTAAACAAAATTTTTTGGTTCGTCTGCTGTTAAATTTTATCCACCAAAACAGCTTTATTTTGCTCTATAAATTGGGCTCTAAACAGTGAGTTTTATTCCATGCTTATCTCAATACATCACTGAAAACCGCATCCAGATTTGTTCAACCATTGTGAAGATTAGCATGAACGAACACAGGCAAAGAAAAATCTCTTTACAATTTTTTCATATGTAGAACTAGACAATTAAAATCGGTAAATGACACTTGGACACAATTGATATCAGAACTGTTTGCTGACGAAGTTTTCTTCCTTTAAACAAATTTTTCATTTCGTTGAAAGCTTCCATTGTGTCGGATTCCCCATCGTCGCTCTAATAATTCTTCAAGTCGAAACAATACCCCTATGGTATACGTTCCCGAATGCGCCAAATACGCGAGTACTCCCTGGATGAAAATCGGCCGGGAGGAATCCGTTCCTGACGTTCCCGGATCCCGGTCCCGAAATACGGCGTCAGTATCTCAATTAAATAAGCGAGAGTAAAAATAAGTGGCGACTGCGGATGGGCCGTCGTCGTCGTCGGCGTCGCGGCGCTAACTTTCGTGATTCGGATGATTTACGAGCGTCGCGTTTCGTGTTTTCGGCGGAAAGGTGCCGGGTCCCGTGCAACATTAACTGATGAAATGGATTGTTATTAACGTGCTCCCCCCGCAAATAAAAAGTCCTAATGTGGGGCCGGGGGAGGGAGGCGAGATAGACGTGATTAATTTGCGATCCTTCGGGAGCGGAATTGTTTATCGAAGTTCCACGAATAATTTTCTTTTCGCGGTTTATCGCCGGAAATGTCCACTTGGGTGACGTTAACAGGCGTACAGATAAAGAGAAGTGTAAGTGTGTAAAGTTTTCGGTAGGAGGCGCAATTGTTTTAGAGATAACGGCCTTCCTGAGGTTCGGTAACGAGAAATAAAGTTGACACAACTGATTTTATTCCATATCTTTCAAGTCCATACTTCACGATATTTGTCATATTAAGTTGTAAGTACTGAACTGAAAGGCGTGATAAGACATTTCAGACTTAATTCGTATTTCTCTGCTAAACGATTTCAACGCTGTAGTAGGATTCACGAAACTTTGGAGTATAACCTGGCTTGATATTACCAAAACGCAATATATACTTACTTTTTTTACTTAACGGCGGTGACAGACACCCAATTGTTTTGTGTTGTGTGTGTGAAATTTTATTTTTGTGTAAAAGAAGGCATAAAACTCGATCCACTTTAATGAATTTTGCTAAATTCCCCACCTCCCACAGTATCTCCATCGATTTCTTTGGTTCCTCAAAAATTATTTTTTTCTATAAGCAAGTATGTTTTGGTATTAATTGGAGAAATACTTGATGCCACATCCAGAGTTCTGAGATCGAGTCCTGGTCGTAATCATATAAACTTTTTCCTTAAAAATCTATTTCATTGTAATTTTTTCTACTATAAACTCTTGTGGTATTTAACGAAAATCTTCATGTCTACAATTTTGTTACCGGACAATTTTGTCATAGAATTTATAATTACTTTTATAAATTTCATATTAATATATTAACACGTATCACCAACAAAATTTTATCGTTTAATTAAAGTTCTTAATGCACAGGAACGGTTTCTACTTAATCATGAGTCGCAGATCACTCACTATATCGCCCCATGGAGAAGATATGGTTAGCGGTATAAAAATAAAGTGAAGGTAGCCTTTATGTCGCTCATCTTCCTCCCCCTTGTCCGCCCAAAAAATCATCGGATTCATTTATTCTTATTTTTGCACTTTTTTGTTGGAAGAAGTTAAAATTAATAAAATAGAGATAAATTTTGCTGATGTTACTTCATACGTCATGAATGTTTGCATGCCATCTCCATTAGTGGAGGTTGGATATTACAATAGCAAATCTCTCCCTATCTTCGGCCGATATTATAATTTCTTCAAAATTACCGCTGTCGCATATTTCTCGACTATGAGAGTTTCTTTTTTCCAAACTCTGTTTGCTGTCAAATATCCCTTTTACAATTCGATTTTTACAATACTCTTTCTCTCTCTCTCCTCAAACCTGCTCAAAATATCTTGTGTGTTATTTCATGGCATTTCACGTATTCTATAACTGCTGCTCCTACTGTAATGATTGAACTTTGAATATCCATACAAGACGAGACATGACATTTTGAGAGTCTTAAGCGTTCTTTCTATGGTTCATTTGTGATTTTCCACGTTTATCCTACGATTTATTCTGCTAAATAGTTCGAATTTTTTAATCTCAAATTTTTATGCCTTTCTTAAAACAATTGATGGCATACCTTGCTAATCGAAGACACACGATTTTAACATTTTATTATAAAACCACTTTAAATTCATAATTATAAAGCTTTATTTCAAGAAGCGTATAGCCCAAAAAATGTATAAATTGCCGACGTTTCGATCTCTACTTTAAATTGACCAATGTTACGACTATCAATCAATCAAATCAAACATCTGGTTAGAGAAAGTCTTACGATTGTTACAATTATTTAATCCATCAGTAAAATCCAATATCTGTAAGTTTGTAATATGTCAGTTATAACAGATTGTTTTAACTTCAACTTCAAGTTCAAAATAGTTTTTTAATTCCTCAAAATCGAGTCAGGAGTTTGAGACAAATGTCAAATACTAGCTTATGGGCAAAAATACATAAGTACTATTAACTTATTTGTCAATCAGTGATTTAAAGGATGTATTGCTTATATTTATTTTGAGGATTTAACGAAAACACATACTAGTAGGGGAAATACCCCCATCGACATTATATTACAACTCCATAATGGTTATACTGTCGTAATATTATATTTTAAGTAAAAATACACATACCACTTCCGAAAAATTGTCATAATAATACACATGGCACATTGCTGATAAATTTCTCTTAAAAATCAAAATAAATTTTTAAGTTTCCAATGATAATTTCCTGGGCGATACTAAATTAATAAATAAATTACGGATTTTGTTAAATGAATGGTTGATACGTAGGCGATCTCAGAATATTGCAAAATGGACTTTAAAAAAGTTAAACAAGCACTGAAGTCGCTAAGGAACCTAAATTTTTATCGCCAATGCAATTGTTCTGTGTACTATTCCATTTATTGATTGCAAAAAATTTATTAATATTTAACCATTTATGCGAAATCAAGTTTGATAGAAACTCCTGGAAGGATTATGAAAAATTAAAATTGAATTGTTTTCGGCTCAACTCTGGTGTTGATATTTTTTTCCGTGTATTTTTCAGTTTTCATGCATCGTTTATAATAATTTGGCAAGTGGTTTTTTACGCTTCTTACGACATTTTGTTTACCTGGAATACTAACTAGAACCCCTATAAAATTAAATGTAAAATGTCTAAATTTGCTACAAACGTTTTTCACCTATAAGACTGGAACATATATCACTCATCAAAATTAGCGACAGGTGTTTTGTAACACCCTGTGTACTGCATAATATTAAATAATATAGACTGTATTAATTCAGCCAATTTTAGGTATAATCCACGTTTCCTCTAGTGTTGACTAATTAATTACCCATAATTAATTTCAATTTAAACAATTATTTATAATAATTGGTTTAAATAATTTTGTTACGATTTAAAATAATACCTTTTATTTTCATTTAAATTTACTTGCTATTTTAACCGGCAGTTCTGCTAGCGAATTTCGTATTTTCTCGCCTCGTTATCAGTCGTGAGTAACTAAGTAGGTCACAAACAATTTTTTGTAGCATTTCGTCAGCTCAGCGCTGAGCGCTGTCCGAATATTTCCTTATTAGGAATTTTACTTGTGCGAGAACACGCATTGAAGACGGTTCAGTTTTAATTATCGGAGGTGTCTTATCGCCAGTTTTTTTACATTTTACGTAAAAGAAGGTTCGAGAGTAATTTTTTTAGTAATTCTTTTAGAATCGGGTTCTAGAATATCGTCGATTTGGTGATTATTTCGGTTTAAAGACGCGATGTTGATTGCAAAAGGACCCACATCATCGGAGTGTGCAGGTGATTATTTAAAATTATATTTGAATGGGAATTCTAGAATTATCCTGAGGTTATATGTTAATTATGTTATTATTCCTTTAGGTAGTGGTAGTGATAGAGATACATTCTGGTGGCAGTAGATGCATCCTGGAGGACCCTGTATCAAATCCCGTGTCATTGTCGAAACGGTTTGTAGTTTTTAAATTATTTTGGAACGACAGTTTTATTTAGTGTTCTCATATAAGGCGATTTTCCGAAGTTAAGATGTTGAATTGTCTAGACAGTTTAAGGACTCCCGGGTCTGAAGAACATGGTTTAGGAAGATCTCTGTGTGTATATGTATGATCGAATTTTTCTCAGGAGTTGTAAATAGTGAAATGTTAATATTTGCATTAGGGCGTGGTCCCCTGAATAGTCCAATCCCTACGACATTTGTTAAACTCGTTTAAGGGCAAAGAGCGCCCTTTTATTTTTGTGGTATCTCGAAAACCATATATTTAATCCACCGCTTGATCCATGCTTACTACCATAATCGCTATTTTGATTGATGTTTCCCGAAAGTCCCTGTGCCCATGAATTTTCAGTTTTCTTCATTTGTTTTCCCAGATGGCTTTATATTTTCTTACTCAACATTATATGTGAACTACTATATTAATTGGCTATAATTTTTGTTTGAAATATTTTTATCTAACCGCACCCTAAAGGAAATTTTTGTAAATTTTTAGTTTTTCTCAATTTTTTCCTCAACGGCTTTACACGTTCTCCCTGAACTTTACCTTTCAGCTAACACATTAAATACTTACGATTTTTGTTTAAAACATTTTTCTCTAAACATGCCGCAAAGGGCACTATAACCTTGAACATTTTCAGGTTTTCTTGATTTTATTAAAATTGGACCTACTAATATACTTCCGATTTCGTCATTTGACTTATCTATTACCTATTAGTACATTTGTTTGAAACATTTTTTTTCTAAAATCGCCATAAAGGGCACTTTACCCTTGGGAAATTTAAATTTTTTTTCTTAATATCTCTAAAACGACTACTAATTTCTTTCAATCATTCACTTTTATGTACAATATTTTCGTCGAAAATTTGAAAAGGGCACTTTATTAATAAGAATCTTTAGTTTCCTCCGAAAGAGCTGTAGTGACTTATTCAAACTTAACAAGTTGACTTAACTATCTGAAAGCTGTAACTTTTATATAAAACATTTTCTTCTAACATCGCCCAATAGGGCACGTTACCATTAAAAATTTCAAGAAAACGTGTCAATAACGGGACAATGTGTATATATCGATTTTTCCCAGAAATTGTTAAATTCAACAACTTGCAATAAGAGTTCCACTCCTTTATCTCTAGATAAAAGAAACAAAAATTTGCCAATATCAATAAATTGATCGTACTAGTAATAAAACGATAAAAGAAGAAGTCCCAAAAACTGAGTATCGCCTGCTGTTCAGATATGTTATCATACTAATAGTTACACTATTCTAAAGAGCTCTAATTGGTAAGAAAGTCTTACGGTTTTGTTAAATTTTATTAAAAAATAAAAGGTTTATTGTTGTAAAAAAATACATCCACTTGCTGTATGTTGTCTTTGACCGTCAGCTTCTCGTTAGGCAATCCCCACAAATTTTATATGAACATATCATGTTATTTTTAGATGTAATTTACATATTATTACTGTACACACTACCGACACCAGAAACTTTGCTTAAAATGTTCATAAAAGGCAGATATTGTGGTACTCAACGCAACACCTGCGTTACGTTTGATTTTGAAAAAATTATATTTCCAAAACGGAACAGATTTTTAAAATCCATTTGACCATTCAGTAAATATTATACATATTTGTTGCAATTACATTGTATAATTTTCTGTAATAATCTAAAGGTGATATTGTTATCAAATAGATGTGAAGGTAACACCTGACTATAACTACCTTCCTTGTTTTCCATGCGAAATTCAGTTGTTTCCAGACTGAAAATAATCCAACATTTTTTAGTTCATTTAATATGTTACATTCTTGACTAAATTTGGGGGCAATTTTCTGCATTGCCCCTTGTAATTAAATAGGTTGCCTAAAGTTAAAAAACTACTTTTAGAACACACTTTGGTGCTCCCCAAATTTGTTATTGGTGTTCTGGACTGTAGGGAAAAGCTCAACAAAATCTTTTAATAATTTCTCCCAATCATTCTATTGCTATTTTATATTCATTTTAAATTTTATTAAACACGTTTACCTGTGTTGAATACTTTGATTAAGAATATGCCACAGTATATTGAATGTTTCAAGTCTGAGATAATTTTTGAACAAACGAATTATTGTTCTTGACCCATCAATTTTTCATTAAATCGTTTGTTCTTCTAACAACACTCTCGTTTATTTTCTAATTTGTGCATTTATAGACTAAATGCTGTATTAGCAATGTTACTTGCCTAAAGAGTAATTGAAAGAGTGCAATATTCAAGTGCCTTTAAATTGCCTGTTTTATACCATTTCTTCTCAATACTTTGGAAGCCTCTTATTGGCAGTATCTTTCTGTTGAAGTAAACTATCAATTCCATTAAAGCAGTTATGCTGTTAATGCCTCTTTCAGGCAGTATTGCAGTGAGTATGTGTTGATATTGTGGGTAATTTTTTTACACATCTGAACGAAATACACCATTAACATCCCTTTGCATTCCAGATCTGCGCCATTAATTTCGAAAACAACTTAACTTCTTCTTATTTCCTCGCCCTATGTTAAGCTCATTAACGGCTACGGAACTCAAACAAAATTTGTTGCGAAGCTCCCTTCGGGGCGAACTTCGTTCCCTCTTAAAACAAAAACACAACTAAACGTCTTGATCTTTCCGCCACAGAATCGAACTTTCAGTTGCTGATGAATATATAGTCTTCGGACCAATACAGCCGCCCTCAAAGTTTCCTATTTCTCCAGTTTTGCCCGAATCGAGGATTTCTGATTGTCAGACAGGCTATCAAATCCTCGGATCGTTGCTTGCGAGATGGTGCGTCTGATCGAGTAAAATCTGATGTTTATCCGATTAAAGAAATTGGGGTGTTAACAGCGACGAAATGAATCAATTAATTAATTAAACGTGATTTGAACATTTGAGCCGTAAACGTAAATTCAATTAAAACTTCGCGTTGAATGAGCGTCGAGTAAACGTTCTAACAATTTTGTTTTCCGATTTGTTACGAAAATTATATGTTTGGAGGATCGGAACGTCGAGTAAATAACCTGATTTTGTCTTCGGTTCTTAAAAGATATGTTTGTTGTTCAACTAATTCTGTAAATAACGACGACGTTTCATTTAAGTTTACGTTAATGCATCGTATATTTCGCACAAACGTAGGATTCATTAATTTTCCTAACGGTATTATACCCGGAAAAGGTCCTGAATAGCTACTTAAACGTCGCGTATCCTCCCTCCGAAAATTTTGGGCCTCCTAAAGAAACTATCGGGCGGCCGTTATCGCTCGATCCAGATGCTTTTTTGCCGATCCCATTTATATGACATGTTTCTCCATAAATCTCTCCACCTTGTACAAACATCTACTTCATATTTCACGAGCACGGAAAATCAATCCGGGCAATTTTTCACTGACAGGACCATTTGACGAAACAAGCTCTCCGGAGTCCTCGGATAGGCTGCTAATAGCCTCTTTAAGTAGCCCGGATAAATATAAACGATAAATCTTTTTTTTTTGAGAAGTAATGAATGAACGGGAAAAATAACTTCTTTGAGGGAGAGACAGAACGGGAAAGGGGGAGACAGGATAGGAAGACACAGCGCCGGATATCCGCACTAAAAATTTATTCCCTGATTGAATGTCTGTTTCCTGTGAGGAGGAAAGAAAGCGGCGGAGAAATTCCCTTTGGGACTCTTTACACCGCCGGAGATTTGTCCTGGGGGTGCTTACTTGTGACCCTTTTTCCAAGAAACCGGTGACAATCGTCTGACCTACTAAGGCTTAATGGCCTGTTTTCCCACTGAAAAAGACTACGACGACGTTCTTACGTTCGGCAGATCATAAAATGAATTTCATTTTAACCAGCATTAACAAGTCGCTAATCTGAGGGGAATACAAAGTGACACGTTTTCGGGGTTTCTACACTGTTGTTGTGGGTGCAATTTCTTCAATATATTGATCTCCAGAATTTATGGCAGATGTTTTCCTCTACCTTAATAGTAATGGTTCGATGATTTAACGTTTTTCTTCTAGTTCGTTCCTCAATTGGTCTTTTCCTACATGAATTAATCGCTGAATAAATTTTGGCTGGTTTCCAAACACTGTCTTCCTGCAGTTAAAATGTCAACTGGTAAGTTAGTATTGTATGTAACTTTTTTTATTATTTTATTCTGTCATTGTTTCATTGTTTCAGTGTATTGATTTGTTAAATAATTCCGAGCACTTTTCTATATTAACTTCTAAAGGTCGTCTTTGAACTGTTCTAAATTTTGGCATTATAATTTAGTTACGACACCTATAACTAAATGTTATAGACTATTTCAATAAGTGTTCATTGTACTTCATGTATTTTAGTAGTATACGTTTGTTAATAATAGGTGAAATGAGGATTAATCAAAATTAACGTCAATTCATACTTCTGCTGATGTATCATATGACAGATTCGGTGTTCGTTACACTATGCAAAACATTTATCAAAATTACGTATAGATGAATTAAGTTAATTATGAATAGCGAGCATAAAAACCACGATATACGTTGAATGCAAAATACTTGAATTTTAGTGCTAAATTGCCTACTTGATTAATTCGGTACAAGTTGCCGACTAATACACTATTAATTACCAATTAATTCGCATATTTTAAGTTCCCTACGTGCATGTTTACCAAGATAATTATTTAATTTACAGCTCAGCTCCTAATTGAACAAGAATTAAAACATTGATTAAAGGATTCGTATTTGAATGACTGATAAGCATTGAAATAATAAAATGATTCGAAGTTAGCTTCGACATCATGATTTATTTGATGGCTTTGAACAATGGTTACTGCTTACATCATGTCATGAAAGTTTTTAATGATCTCCACACCGAGAAACGTGATTTACACACCGTTGCCATTCTTTGATTACATTTAAAATTCTCAAGTAATATATTCAAGTAAATAGCTGTTGATATCTGGTTTACCACCAAAAAGAAGTTCTCTTCAAACTGACATAATGTCAATGACAAAATACTCAGAATCAGTACATCAATTTAACTCAGATGATTGTAATGTTATTTACATCTATAAAACGGTAAAAACTTTCATCATATCATGTTAAAATTATATTCACAAATGTATTACAAACTATTCTTTCACAAACGATATTCTACAAGAAAAACATTGTTTTAAACTCACATCTTACTCTAAAATTTGCGACTGCAGCACTGGTTTAAATTTACTAAAAATCTTGGAAATTTGGGCTACTGGAAGATGTTAAATGTCCCAAAAACTTGGTAACTACTTTTACACAAACACGACCCGCCTTTTACATGGATATATAAGGATAAAATAACCTTTGCAAGATAAAAGTATATTTCACGTTCACAATTATGTACCTCAACATATTTCACCTGGTACTAAATCAAGGTGCGTTATGTGCACCTTAAAAATTTTTAATATTTAGCCCCCCTCGCAACGGCCGTGAATACTTGCTCCCTAAACTTCCTTAATGAAACTAACCGACATAATAGGCACCTCGACGTTTATTGTGGGCCCTAAAAGTTTGTAACGTCACCTTGCATACCAATTTGAAATTTACTAATGAGCTCTCCATAGGGATGCCACATCTGGGAATGTAATTATGCAGTTGTACGATACGGGATACCCCGTCACTCCATTTCTGCGTCCCGTGATTATTTCAGTTCAATAATTTTCGTCCGCATGACTTGACAGTGTTGATGTACTCGCTGAAATGCTCGAAGGACTCTACAAATAGTAAAAATAACGCCTTAATCGAGATGGCAGTGTGAAAATCGCGAGTAATTTTGTAACGTTCTTTATTTGACAATTGGAAAACGTGCAGATGGAAGATGTTTCATCAACATTGGATCAACATGGATCAACATCGTTTTCTCTTACTTTGTGTTCTTCGTCTACTGTTGCTTGGCTCTTTTTAGGTACCGTGTTTTTGTACGTATTGCTTTTTTCCATTGCAAAGGGATCGGCCTTATCTTTATATTTTCCTGAAATTACACTAGTTTATTGTGTACGTCGTACACATACATCGTGTCCTTTGTCACAGAATTTGCACCATTTCTGATCATTTCATTCCTTTTTCTGTTTCTGAAAATATTGCTTGTTACGGCTTTCAAAGTTTTTATTTCTTTTTGTTTTTGTTTTTTTTTTTTGGTTCGCCTTTACTTGGTTTTTCATAAAGAAATTGAGCAAAACGGCTGTTTACACATCCGAAGATTCGTAGAGTTTAATGAAGACACTTGTAACACGTGTAGTAATTAAATTATTCCACAGTGCAACTTTCGTCTGTCAAACCATCATCAGTATCCTATCTGAATGGCAAGTGTTACAAAAAAAATGTTAAAGTAAATTACAATTTCTACTTACACGTTCTCTTAGACCATATAATGCAAATGGAGATACATACGGTACGAGGTAATAAGTTGAACAATAAAGATGAGTGACGGTCAAACTTATTCCCATGTGTGAGGGCTGTCCTGAAGGGTTAACTGTTAAGTGGCTGTTATTGAGAATGAAGTGAACTTAAGCAACTGTTGAAGTAACTTTTTATTAACGCCGGACTCAAATTGTACCACATTAGCTCAGAATACTATTGTATATATGGGGATATCATCAGCCACTGGCTTCTCTAGCAAATATCTGCATGTGATGTTCAGTTCAGCTTCATGATAAATCATGAAACATGCCGTTTCGTTGTATCTCTTTTTTCTAAATTCCCTCATAACCGACGTAACACCAATGGTACATCGGTATTTCCATAGGCTTCGTTCTATTTAAAATGTTAAAATTGTGTCGCCTTTTCCAGTTACCCGTATTTTAGGAGGGTCTAAGGGGGATCTAATGAACAATATTATGGAGCTATTTTCTGTTTATTTTCAGAAACAGGGACGTTCCGTTTTCATCCCTCGACTCAACCCCGCCTCTCCGATTTATTAATTCAGTCTCTCATAACTCATCTAAATCAAACCCTCAACGTTTCCGTCAAGAGGTCGCAAAAATTTCAAAGTAAATTACCGTCTCCGTCTTCCTCATATATGAGGTTCTCAAAAGTTCCTGAAACTACTGAGAAAATTAAGGAAACGTCGCAGGGAAACTTTGTTGACAACTCCGGGCGAGTTTCCTAACTGAAGGAGTTCAGGAACGTCCGTAAAACATCTGGGAGAATTGAAATTCCCCCTAAATATATTGAAATTTATTGACCAGTTTTGAGATCGAGTCCTTTATAGAGGGTAATGGAACTGTCAGGTCTCGTATATCGCCTCAACTAGATTTAATTTCGAGTGAAAAGTTGGAAGTCAGATATCGTCGGCTTTTTCTTCATTTCTGATTTTGTGAAGTTTCCAACTACGCCGCTTAAAGCGGGATAGATTTGTGTTAAACGGTTATATGCTTAAATGTGGTGAAATATTGCTTCACCTTATTTTCATACATATAAACCGGGCTATAAGGTCCGTAAGGGTGTGAAATTGGGAGCAATATTTACATCTATATGATCCTAAAATGTGCTGATCTGGACCACTCTCCAGGAGAATCTCGTATGTTGTAAAATCTCTGCTAGCGAACACACATGAAACAGGAACGTTTTCAATTCCTTATACCCTTGGAAGTTTTATTATCTCACTTAACCCAAAGCATAAAATAAACGTCTGGTAGATGGAATGGCGGAAAGTACATTCCTCGGTCGCACATACGATAGATACGCCAACACGTCCGGACAATTTTAACATAAATTTTTAAGCTACCCTTGCACTATTACGTTGAGCTTTTGTTTTTCCACGTTTATACTCGACACAATTTTATGGGTAAATATTTGATAGTATAGCGTTGCCGCTACGGAGACGTCTCGTATGTCAACAGTATAGTATGCGCTTACCCTCTGAAAGAAATGTGTTATATGCACCAGCTGCTCATTGTTTCAATATTACATGAGCACTTTACAAACAATCACAGCTGTTTTACTACGGAAAAATAAGGATTTCTGTGTTATAAGGCAATTTGACAAAATTCCGGAACAAACATTTTTGTAGAAAGTTACTAAAATAAAAGCAGCGCAAATTACCATATTTTCCACGTATTCTGTATTTAAGTTGTACATATTACCACTGCTTAATCACTTTTGGTTCGTATATCAAAGTTTAATTTCAATAGAAAAATGTTTTACAATTTTAAATACAATTTGTCCAAAATTATATCTGTGCCAATCAACTAACATGAATTATAATCGAGGCGTATTGAATTACACGGTATATTCTATAATTAATGCAAATATTGCAAAGGATTTAATAAATTTAAAGCTAAACAGATGTATTTTATTATTCATGCTCGACTACCTGGAATATTTTTACGCATTATCAGTCCGAATCGATAATTACTTGAATACGATTTGTTTAATTCTAAACGAGTTTTGCTGATTACGAAATTTATTTTAATTCGCGAACAACCCAAAAAAAGTATTTTCTAACAAATGCACTTACTACATATATTTAACTTAAGCTAATATAGTTGAGTTCAATTAGGTTTGGATTGGTTTGGACGCGATCACTGATAGTAGCACCAATCAGTTATACAATTTTATTTGGTGTTGTGTATAAACCTAGCATATATTTTAACGTCGGAATTCCAATGTAAAATACTTCGAGCCCTTAAATGGTTTTAGTTTACTTGTAAGATAAATTTTATCGAATTACAAAGTAATGATAAAGGGGAAGATTTTAGCGAAAAGGTACATCTCGCCTGTTTGAAAATTAAAAGGGAAAATGCTCTGAGGAGCTGGAATGTTTGTTTTATTTCCTTTTAGCGGGATCTAATTAGTCTTTATTATGAATCGGCTTTCTCTGGAGAGAGATTATTTTTAAGCTGCCTATCCGTGACGAATGTTGACGAGCATCGTGGGAATTTTTACTTTGTCCACAGCAATACGGAAGAGTTGGGAGGAAGTTCTGTCAACCGAGTCCTGAGTTTTGATCCAGGATATTCTTCTTCTTCCTGGGATATTCTATTTTTGCAAACATCTTTTAATTTCTTTCAATCCAAGGGTGGTTTGAAGCAGGGCGCACCTGGTCTTTTTTTGCATAACATTCACCAGGTGTTTTAACTTCCGAGCCTCAACGGCGTTAATAGTTTCCAGATGCTTCCTCGTTCTGCTCAGGACTTCAACATTTTTGAGAATTCTTCTATAGAGCCATACCTCGACCATATTCAGTTTTTTCGAGATGTCCTCATCCAATGTCCAAGCCTCAACACCATACAAGACAGAGTTGACGTTGATTGTGGCCCTTGAAGAAGGTGCTCATTCAGTTGAAAATGTATCTGACTTTTTCAATGCGGAATTATATTTCTTGGCAGTTTTTCCAATTCTCGTTAAAGATGTTGCCGGAATAATTAAACCGTTTCGTTCTTTCAATCGAGGCTCTGTTGATTCGCAGATGACTTTCCCTCATTTTATTTTCTGGTTATCATTAGCTTGTCTCTTGGTGTCTGTGTTGTGTGTTGTTATTCATCAGGCTTGTAGATCTTCTGAATTGTCAGCAAAAGCTATAGTATCATTTGCATATGGGAAATAAAAAGAAGGTAAACATTATAAACGTGGAAAATATAAATATGGAATGGAACCCACCAAGCTTTATCTCGGTGCTGCACCTCTATCTATGGACCACCTAACTTCTATATGTAAAGAACAAAAGTAAAGCTTAAAAATTGTAAAAGCTGTATACAGGGGTTTTTTCCGCGCTATCTATCCGCGAAATTCAGAACTACTACCACTACTATTTCACAAAACAGAACACTACGATCAGCGTCACGATCTCCAAATTAGCCTTAGGTGGAGGAGCCCTGGGACTACTCCCCTATTGGAGGTCTCGGAGGCCCCGGCGAACGGCTACTCGGCCTATACAAATGTGAGGTTATGTAGGGAACTTCATCATAGATGTTCAATCGTAAGCCAAGTTTTCTCTGAAAATCCGTTGTGAGCATAAGCGCAACGTTGGAGATGAAAGTATTCAACCTTATCGTACTCTTCGCCTTATTTTAACGTTTCCTGTGTGCTTCCTTTCGACTCTAAGTTGTGTAGACTAATTCCAATATAGGTTTCCAATTAACCTAAGGTCTTTGACGTTAATGCCTGTTTCTTTCAATATTTCGATCAATTTGTCATGCTTCATTCTACCGACTGCTTTCTCATAGTCGATTAAGCATTTGAAGGTATCACAGTTCACGCCTTTAAACCTTTCGAATAAAACCTAGATTGATAATAGGGCTTCTCTGGTTACAAAAGCATTTATTAAGCGAAATTTTTTGGGCGATATTGCTAACTGTTCTGTTTGTCCTGTTTTTTATCCTGCTTCATTTGAACCAAATATATGGCGAATGTATTTGCTTTACAACTTCTAAGAAGAATATTTGATTGAACATCGCAATATAAATTTCTCTCTAACTACTTTCTGAAATATAACTGGAAAATCACGAAATTAAGCAAGATCAACCAAAGTTCCAAAAGCTTGAGGAGTTGATAGTATGCTAGTGTACTGTTGGAGTGAAGTCAATGGTGTTTTTAAAATTTTTTGGACATGTCACCTCACACAGTATTTTCCGAAATGTTAAATTACCTTTTCACAAAATGGAGCTATTTCTCCTCGTTAAAAAAGCCAACAAACTTGAAAAACTACTAGTTATATAATCCCGAGCGCCTGCCCCCTTGGGACGGTAGGCAATGAGCTTGTCACGGGCTAGCCGGACAATTTACACCTCCGTGTTGCCGGGTAATTTGTGTGCGGGTAGATTTAATAACAGTACGTCCGCTTAATGTGTACAGGGGATTTGCACACCGGTGCCAGTGCCCGGGAAACGTATTTGCAGTAATTGCCACCCTGTTTTGTGTTCTCCACCGACGAGTGGAGGGAATATTACCGGGGAAACACCACGGAGCACCGCAATCGTTGTTTAGTTATAATTTGCAAGAGGGAGCAGGCTCACGTCCCGCCCGGGGATTAGTACCTACTTTCAATTGCTCATGTGTAATCGTCTTAAATATTTCTGCGCCGGTAGGACCTGGAATTTCCTTACCTCAATTTCGCCAACCGCTACATCTAATTAGGTGTAATCCTAGTGGAGAGTTTTAGGCTCACAGGGGAGCGCCTACGACGATTTTGAATCGTTTTACCGAGCGCCTGTAATTCCATCCCTCCACAAACACTTTGTGAATTCATTAAGATCTATTTAATGCTCGTATTAACAATAATAACCGGATGGGTTAGTCACAAATATTTTATTAGTAAGTACATTAGTGGTCATCAATATTTGGCATACTTCATTTTATATTATAGGTATTAATAACCTAGTGGCCATTATGATTTTAGAGAAATATTTTATTATTTTTCCGAAATTTGGAATTATCTATACATTTTTGATTAAATATTTCAGACAGTCTCAGTAAAAGTATATGTCTAAATGTACCATTAATTTTTCTTACTCCTACTATACTTAATGCCTGTTACCTACTTAAATTTTCGATTGATTTTATTCTGCTGAATTTCTGAAGAACCGTCTCTTGGTGAAAGTTTTATGAAAGAATATTAAATACTCCATTACGTTAATCATCGATTAAAGCACCTGGCTAATAGAGAAAATAACTACTGGACGGTTGGTCGACTATTTCAATTGAACCGTTCATTTAATCGGAAGTGAATTTACCAGATTGATATTACTGATTGAATAGGTGATTAAATAACCTTTATTTATCACACCTAAGGGTGGCAACCGTATCCAAATAACCCTTCAAGCGATTCGTTGTTTAGCTCCAGCCTCATGCTGTTATTTAATCTGTTATTAGAGAAACCCCACCCGGAAATGTTAACTGTAACTCTCGGAGAATGAAGAACTCTTCCTTTTTTCGTTGCGTTAAACGGCGGAATCTTTATTTTCAAGTCGAAAAATAAACAGCGCCGAAAAGTATCCCATTATTCCAACGGGCTCTGCGCGCGTTCCGGAGTGAAATTTATTTCCTCTCTCCCTGACGGATTTACCTTGAATGGCTCTGGGGTGTTGAAGGTACTTAAGAAAGTCCACCATTTCACGTCCGCCACAAAAGAACTATTCATTCTCCCGCGGCTTACGTACGAGTGCTACTTCGCAGGAGACTAATGTGAAACGGAAGTGACTCGGGGGTGCAGGGGCGCGGATTTGTATTTACGAGGTCGGAATCTTGCCTAACTTTCAAAACTCCCGGTGCTACAATTAAAAATGCATCCTTTGCCAGAACCGTTCCTGGATTTTCGTCTCATTGCGACCCGTTGATCTTTCTATCCGCCGGGAGCTTTCGTCCCTATTCGATTTTAATCTTTGTTTCCGCGCCGACACAAAATTTATACCTTACATTTGTTTCGAGATTGAAAAAAGTTTCTTCGCCGACTAGAATGCGTTCCGAGGCTCTTTTATCCGGAAAATCTCAATTTAAACCCCGCAGTGAGCAGCGGTGTTGAACCGATTAGGCAAAAGCGATATAACAGCCTCTGTTTGAGGACAGGGCGCTAACTTTTATTTGAGCCTTGTATTTCTTGAAAATTAAGAATTTTTAGCATTTCAGTGTTATATCAATTTTACGTGGGATTTATGAATTTTTATTGAGCATTTTCACAAAATAATACTTTGCAACTTCTTAAACTCATTTTCAATATAACGCATCTTCTTAGTTTAAGCGTATTTGTTATCCAATTTTATTGATATTTCCTTTGTTGTAATTAATTTGTTGTAATTTTTTCTGCTTCTTCCGTTATTTCAAACTATCTTTCTTTGCTAAAATAAATTTTGAAGCAAGTTGTCTTCGTATCAACCATTTTTCTAATGTTTGCTTTGTGCGATCTAGTTTTTAACATCAGTATTTGTATATAGTGACTAATAACTACTCTTAATCAAATATAGCAATACTTTTTTTCCATTTTTAAAAATAATCACAGTCACATTTCTTATATTTTCCTTTTTTTCCCACTAGAATACCCGTGACATACCCATTAGAATACCTTAATATGGTTTATAGATACGATCATATACGAAAATTCTGAGAAAGAAATAAGATATCCAAATATCAAATCAAACTTAGCAGGTTACAAATTTTAGAAATTCCATTTTTATGGACTATAAACTTTTATGAACTATCTTTCTTTGCTAAAATAAATTTTGAAGCAAGTTCTCTTCGTATCGACCATTTTTCTAATATTTGCTTTGTGCGATCTAGTTTTTAACATCAGTATTTGTATATAGTGACTAATAACTACTCTTAATCAAATATAGCAATACTTTTTTACCATTTTTAAAAATAATCACAATCACATTTCTTATATTTTCCTTTTTTTTTCCCACTAGAATACCCGTGACATTCCCACTAGAATACCTTAATATGGTTTATAGATACGATCATATACGAAAATTCTGAGAAAGAAATAAGATATCCAAATATCAGATCAAACTTAACCGGTTTCATATTTTAGAAATTCCATTTTTATAATGCAGTTTGTTTTTATGGTGTCCTTTTAGTAGGACAAAGTTTTGATTAAAAGCCCTCTTACGTGTCAACTAATGAATCAAATAATTAAATTTTAGAAATCCTGTAAGCTTTCCCGTGTCCCTAACGATTGTTCTCTTGATTTTGCTCGCTCCGGATTTTCCAAGATCTTGAACCGGAGCCAACGACGTCGTCCCCTTAATATAACTCTACTTCGCAAACTTCCATCCTCTTTCCATATATCACGGGGTGTGCCTCTATTGAGGCAATCAGCATAAATTTTTAATTTAAAAAATAGCATTTTATCTACTCGAGCACATTCGAAAATTCTCACTTTAATTTGAATGGTAATTTGTCCCTAATTCGGCTAAGAGGATTTCTGTATAGATTTCATCCGGTGCATTCTTGTCATCTCGGAATTTCACTCCAATTTCTTTCATCTCGCCCATCTCGTATTATTAAATTTCGAAATGAGTCCTGCAGTTTCTCGAGTACAAAAAAGGAACACGTTCCGTGACACTACAGTCTCGAGGATAAGGGTCACGTACTAATATTTTTTAAATTGTTTGGTACTAACGAGAGGCTTTCGAAGGGCCGCATTAAATAGGCAACCTATAAAAAAATGGGGGCAATATTGATTTACCTCGTGAACAAAGCGTTTGTAATATGTATGGCTTTATTGCAGTGAAGGATTTGAAATATCGCAGTGGAAACCTTACAAATGGTAAAAGTAATAACGAAAAATTTCATTGTTATAGATTCGCCTAAAAAAGTACTATTAAACGTTTGGTATGATATATTCATCTTGCATTACATATCATCAATATTTATAAATACATGTACATGTCAAATCGTAAAATCCACATTTACCCTATTTTCACAACAAATAACTGTTGTTACTAACAATCCAACTAGAGTATGAGAATGTTCATTTTGCTTCATGATATTGCATCGCTTGTTACTGCACTGTTTTGTAAAGTCAAATTTCAATTACATTTCGCCTTTGCCAATTTCGTAAGAGGATAACTATACAAATAACTTATCAAAATCAAATTTGTTAATAACTTTGTTTCCGTTTGATCGATTCCATTCAAATTTAGACAGCACTTATATAAAAGGATCGTCCATCGTTTTATAAAAGCTAACTCTCTAATTAAAGTACATTAAGAGTTATCGATGTGCGCTTAAAATGGTTTAAATCGTTATCTTAATTGCCTACGACGCGACGTCGTGGCGTCAACCCGATGGGAATTACAATGGCCATTTTTATTTACGGAAGACGTAGATTTAATTGTGGAGTATTACAGTTCCCCGTGCGGCAATAGAAAGTATACCAATTCCCCGCACAATAAATGTGGGACACAGTGCTTGCCTTACACTTGAGTATGAGTTTTCCAAAATTTCATAATTCTCATGGTGTTTAGAGAGAATACTCAGTATATTTGAACATTCAATCGATTCTAGTTTTTGTCACGAAAATGCCGTCACAGTTTCAACTAAGCTAAAATTTACACTTTCATATACAACGTTCGCAATGTTTTTTGCTGTTGTTTTCCCTTTTCCCATGATATTTCATTAACGTTTACCTATTTAGTTCAGAATGATAGAAAAATTGCAACAATATATAAAATGGCCACAAAATTTTGAAGTGAAATAAATGGCATTAGGCAATTCCCTACTCATTAACTACATCCCGTTAGTAATCAGAACTTAAAATTGGATCCGCTTGTGTGTTCCCAAGCGCCTAGGGTTACTTCTGAATAAAATTTCATGCAATAAATAACATTGAAAATATCTTGGAAGCATTTACACCATTTAATCCAAAAGTTAATTCCATAGTTACTTTAACAGTTGTTTTGCCACGCTTACATACAGAACTATGAAATAAGTGTTTTCGCATTTTAAAATCGATATTTTTTGTTATTATTACTTACAAGAAAGTTTCCCTTGTTTTATATTTCATAAAATCTCGCGATCCTGCAGCTTTCACAGCGAGCATGAACTTTTAAACTTCTCCCAACTATTATAGAAATAATTTTATGCCATTAGAGCAAGTTATGAAAGTTACAGTCGCCTGTTCGACTCTTAGAAAAAAGTCAACTCTAAAACAGTCCGCCTTTAGTGCTGCAGTCTTATAAATTTCCCCTCAGTTATGCGCAGATGTCGGTTTATTATCGAGGATAGACATTTGTAAAGTATATAGTTAAAGTGATGATAAGTATAGCTGTCAATTGTTACATTTTTATACTTATTCTACTGGTAATTTTAGTAGTTCGATAAATGCAGAACGACAGATCCAATCTTATGCCTCATCGAACTAATCAATGAAATAAATCCGTTTTGTTCAGCACACGCAGGCTCTGTGAGATATTTCATCTCGAAGGTTATTAGTAAAGCGTTATTTAATAAAGCCTCTACGGAGCACTTGTCCTGCCATCGAAGATCGAAGATAGGTTTATTACGAATAAATGCTTGGTGATTGAATTTAAAATACACTCGAGAGGAACTTGGATACTAGAGTTGATCAGATTAGGTTTGTGTAAGTAGTTTTGCAGGATTGCAGGATTTGTTCCAGGAGTGTTGCTTGTGTGGAATGAATGAATGAATGAATATGGATTTTGAACTAATTATACCTTTGTTCTCCGTTTTCATAGCAAGGAAGACTAGAAGAGCAATGTTTTTTTGTTGGATTTTGTGTATGTTTGATTTGGGACCGCTTTCGATTCATTAGCCACCGTGAAGTCTAAAAGAGTACATTCAAAGATTTCACTATTTTACATACCTTAATCCATTGTTGTATTCGGTGCATACATCTGTTTGAGGTCTAAATCGCAACCTAGCAACCATACACTTACTATATATTAACTCTAATAACCGACCACATGTAACTCAGGTTATATTATATAACAAGTAAAGCAAAACGGCAATGTAATGTTCATTTGTAAGGACGTGTGAGGATGTACGTGACGTGTGTAAGGATGTACCGTCACCACGTACAGGGTGTTGCATATTTTTCCAGTCAGTGCCTCCGAAGAGCGTCTTTCGAAAGTTTCAAAAAAGATCAGATTTTGGTGTACCCAAATAGCCTCTTGAACCTGTTCTTAAATCTTAAACCGTTTCTTCAAATCTTGTTGTATGGACATATTGTTTTAAGCAACTTTTTGATACATTCTCGCTAGCTCCTTCTTCTAACTAGAGTTCTTATTTCGTTGCCATCCAGTTCAGAGTTATGTTTAAAGTTTCAAGTGTCTTACTCATCGAGAAGTTAGTTTATGATGCGTTGCAAAATTTGTATTGAACGGACGAAAGCAAGTTTATAAATGATTGAATCTACACCTACTCTGCGCTGTATTACAGGGTATAAAAAGTTTAGCTACGTAATGGCGAATGCAATGCTGCGATTGAACGTTAATGTGTCCAATTTTCTCGTGAATGGCACTATTTATTGCTAAAACCATTTTGGCATTAATTTCTCTGAGCGAGATTGGCTTACTATAAATAACATGCTGTTCATTTCATGGTAACCGTCACTGAAAAGTAGAAAATAACCTACATAAGAGTATTTTAAGGCAATTTTCCCTTTACATATATAACAAACCTCAAGCCTTTCATGATCTATAGTTCTATATTCACAACAGAGCATATTGAGAGTGAGCAAAGCGAATTATTATATATACCTTTCCTGTCGTTTTTACCTTATATTTTTTTTAAAATTTATTTTACTGATTGTGCCCTAGTTTTGATTTTTATGTAATTTTGGTATATAAGTAATAATATGCCCTACAAAATGACTTGACATAAAAGGAGGTCGTGATATTCCACCTCCGCCTGAATTTTTTAACCCTTGTGCATTTCTGCTGAAATTCCCTGCAACTTTTTAAGCTAGAAATGTGGTATTTCGCGAGGTACAATTGAACGGCTGGAGGATCCGTCGTAAATGCAATCAGGGCGCTCAAACATGGGGTTTTCACGGAACAGCTCATAATTGCCACCTCTGGACAAGGCAGCAACAATCAGTTTTCGATGTTCCACCGCATCAAGTGGTGAAATGAAGTTGAAACTACCGATGTTTTGTCGTCGTCCAACGAATACTAACACCGGCGAGAGAGGGTTCGAATTAGGTGCGTTAATTGGATGGTAAAATCTATACAGATTGGGCTTGTTCGGTCAGCGTGACCAGTATACCTGCGAACTTGTAATGTATTTGGGATTTTCGACCGAATAAGGGATTTGTGCTCTTTGCGGAGGATAATGCATGACCACACATCAGATATTCATATTTGCTATGAAATCCTATTATATCGGAGGATTTATTAGGATGGTGAGGGATAGACATCATTAAACATAAAGGGTTGGTTTAGAATTGTTT
The DNA here is from genome assembly GCA_963576515.1 of Cryptocephalus primarius. Classification (NCBI taxonomy): domain Eukaryota; kingdom Metazoa; phylum Arthropoda; class Insecta; order Coleoptera; family Chrysomelidae; genus Cryptocephalus; species Cryptocephalus primarius. Next base: position 11,947,340 of record OY754942.1, on the reverse strand, counting down.
TCCTTTCCGATTTATGAATCCCCAATAACGATTTTTCCACGGTTCCTCCGTTTACCTCATTAGATCTTCATCTAATTCGGTACCAGAACGACTTTCCCCTTCTGAATAAGAATCTCCTACGACTGATCCAGTAAACTTTTGTATCTCCCACCGTGTGAATTTTAATAACAATTTATGTTTCCCGCGTATCGACGTACGGTCGAACATTCTACGTGACGAGAATTCGGCCACCTTTTCCCCTTCTTTACGTACGACCCGAAAGAGAACCGGCACATTTAGAGATTTTAAATCTTTGCCGATACCGTAAAGCTGTTTTATGAAAGAGCCATATCCCCTAGAGCATTTTACGTCCTCCAGTTTTGGCTACATCTGCTACATACGAACCTACACGCCCTCGCTGCAAGAAAGTAATCGTTTCGAGTAAATATACGTTCGGCTGTTAATGTAAACAAGTAACGTGCCGTTGTTTTGTGTGGGGTTTACGACTTTGGCAGAGGAGTTACTTTTCGCCCATTTCGTTAACCGTTCGCGTTAGTTAAATGTCTTCTTACGGCTCACTAGGAAGTCGGACGTTCCTCCTACGTAACTCGAGGATAGGAATATGCAACCTTTTTTCTTTGTTGTTCTAACAATTGTTTAACTTGTTACTTTGATGACTACAACAGGTTATTTTCGAAGCAATAATAGGTTACAGTAATCGATTACCACATTCAATTGCATATTTACTCCGAATTTTCCATCAATTTCTTATTCTACTAAAACTACGATACTAACTACAATTTGTGTCAATAAAAAGTCCCTAATCAACTAATAGCCCAGTTTATAGTGGGTTTTGTTTGGTAGATTGAATTTAACAGGAGACAGACAAAAAGTTTATTTAAAATGGATCAAAAATGATAAAAACCCAAAATCTAGACAAATTTGAGCTTTTGCGTTTTGTTAAACAATAAAAAATAGGTCGTTTTCCGTTTTTCATCATTACGTAAAAATTATTGACGAAAATGCAATACGTTGTACAGACGATTTGTGGAGAATTATGAAACCGTCGCTACTAGCGTTTGTAAAAGGTGATCGGACCATTTTTCACCGAGAAAATTTGGAAAAACTGTTAAAATGGACCTTTTTTCAAAAATTCCTAGTTTACCCGGGTTAAAGCTAAAGCGCTAATTTTCAGTGAAATGTTAGGTTATTATGTCTACTTTAAGCATGCAAAAGTTGAATGCTGTGGCATTAATAGTTTTTTCACAATTACTTTATTAGGAATATACACTGAAATCTAGCAGAATTCGGTATATTAACTGAGACATGCCGATTTTAATTTTTCAAACGGTTTTTGAAAGATATCATCAAACCCTACAAGTTGGCTATCTTCGATTTTCATACACGTTTAAAGAAAAGTGCGAAAAATGGCCTCGAACATTGCGTGAAACACGCGATTTCGCATTTCGAGCTGAGTGGTATGCGCAAGTATACTGTTTTATGCTGCTTAAATCTTGAATTTTATCTACCAAAACAGCTTCTTTTGCTCTATAAACTGGGCTGTAAATTTAGTTTCTGAAATATCTAAACAAAGTTTTGTTTTCAGTGTCTTCTGTTCACTTATAGTTCCAAAGAGTGTATTGTTGAATTATGGTGGTATAGGCTTCATAGTACACCATTTTATCGGTATCCTTGCTTTTGGAGTTCTGTCTTGTAATCTTGTTTGTCATTCCATTTGCCAGAAGATTAATGGTATTAAAAGGTTCTTCACTATGCTTGCGCCTCTACCTTTACTTCTCCCATTGGTGTATTTATATTCAAAAACTGAACACTGTAATAACACATTCTCCTGTGTTCCCTTTCCACCACATTGGTATAGCGATGTTATCACATTAATGTAAGTTGCTGTTACTACACTATTACCCAATTTCCCTACGCCTACAACTTACCCAATGAAATGCAAATACTTTACTTTTCTCATTCTACCTTTAATTATATAGACTTATTATGTTGCATCTTCAGAAAAATTATTAATCCACCTGAATAAAGCGACGAATTTTTACCATGTACCGAATTTATGAAATATTCCATCGTCAAATGGGAGCACCTTGTATTAAACAACAATGTTCGTAAGTCGTAAAAGTTTACGGCCAAACGATATCACGGAATGTATTCATACACTAGATATTTTTAATATCTGGCTGTAGTAAACTTGATATCTAAGTGGAGTTCAGCGCGTAATATTGAAGTTATCCGAACGTTACTTATTACGTAGAAGCAGCTGAAATTGTATCTGAATTGTGGTGTATTAGGAAAATTAATGCTTTTATCAAGTCAGTCTTATCTGGATTATTGAACCTTCTGATCCCTTCTACTAGATAAAAAATTGCATTTACTGCTTTGTTCACTTTTGGTAAGAGTGAAAGCAACTATGGCTCGGAACTTTTAGGACGTTTCGAGTTAGTACTTATCCCGCTAGTCTACGTTTCTTTGAAATTAGGCAAATTCGTAGTGTACCATATTTTAAGGAACGATTATATTATGCTGTGAAAGCTGTGTAGAAAATAAATATATTGATCTAATTACTTCTACCATGATCATAAATATTTTTTCATTTGAGAAAGGGACGACTGAAAAAGTTAAACTAACCAGTTAATTATAAATGCACGTATAAGCTAAATATAACGAATCTCCAAATAATAATATGAAGTACTCGTTTTGCTCGGGGTCGACCTAATCTCATCCCTTTTCTCTTAGTGCTTGAGTGGAAAATAGATATTTTTGAAAGTGATTCTTTGCTTGTACTACGAAATAAGTCTAACGAAAAACATCTAAATTTCTGGAATCTCTAGAGGACAACTTGCATAATTCAAATTTTATGTCTGAAAAGCTCTTGTAGTTTAAATAATGTGGCAAATCATCCGGAATTTACATTATTAACGTACATTTTGGTTTTAAAAACATATTTTTGAAAGTCAGTCTGTCTGTTTGTATAAGTATATTAAGTTGTAATTTGAAACTTGAGTTGAGTTTGATTGGGAATAATTTTTTGAATACCCCATACTTACTATTATATATACAGTGAGATCAGAAATTCATTTTTTTCTGATCTGGATGAAAAACCTGTTACGGTATTATCTGTCATTTTTGTAGTTATGAGGTTATCTGTTTTTTGATGGAAAGTTTTTCTACTTCTGCAAATTACTTGCATTTTTTCGCCTCACCCTGTATATTAACATTTACGTTTAGTTATAGTTGAATCTGCCAAAAAATTATAAAATAATAAAGTGTTATGAAGTTTTCTATACTTAATAGCGTAATTATTATATTACATTATTATTTTATTATTGAATTATTATTCTATTGTTGAATTATTATTCATATGTTATTTTATTATTGAATTATTATTAATATATTATTTTACTACCGAATTACCATTTTATTATTGAGTTACTGTTTGATTAGTAGATCATTTTTTAATTACTAAACTATTATATATTTCTATAAAATATTCTCATTCTCACAAATAGTGGATCATTAAACAAAATTAAAAATCTTTAAAGTTTTTTGAATGTAATGTGTGTCATTTCAGGCTTATAATTGACTATAAACTTCGAACATCTCTAAAAATTTAAAATTCGCGGCAATTTTTTTCAATGATAGTAAAGTATACTAATAGCATAATAGATTAAGCAGTAAACTACCCTACAATGTAAAAAGCAAAAGAAATATCTGTGGTGAAAAGAACCGGAGATGTCAAAAAACTGAAAAATACCTTAGAAATATTTTTAAGGTTATGGGAAACGAATAGTAATCAAAAATTTTGCCTGAGACTGTGCCTTTTATGTGTTACATGATATTCTTTTCTAATCTATCTGATTAAAATCGCAATTATCCGTACGCAGCCGTTACGTCTAATCTATCTCGTTAAAAATGCAGTCAAAAACCGTTAGGTAATCATCCTTACACAACCATAAAACTAATTCAGGGCGTTAAAGTGCATCCTCCTTACGTAGAGATTGGGACTATAACCATGAAAATTTTATCAAAAGTGGAGTATATGGAACAACATAATTTTGTTATGTCCCTTATCTACCTATTAACTGTTATAGATTTTTGTGTTAGTGTTTTATGGCTTCTTAAATTTACTTACTCTGGTACTTATTACTGAGTAATTACAGTGTTGTCTGTGTAAACAGCAAGTGGTGTACTAAAACACTAAACTAATTTCTAGTTTCAAAATTCCACTAGTTTTTAGTTAATTAATCTGAAACTTTGGCACATTACGTGGGTAGTTTCACCTTCGTCGAATAAATTAGTGAATAGTATAACGTCCCTTTTAAAACGAGAGCGAAATCAAACACGGATATTTTCGAGTAACAGGGAAGTGCAGGACTTGAATTATTAAGGCCTGACTTCATTTCGTCTTTTGTTTCATGTACATATATGCCCTTTTTGTGTTTAAAGACCTTTGCATCGCACGTTATGTAGGGTTCTCATTAAAATGAAATGAAATACGTTTAATATTCATCAGGTACGGTTGTTCAGCCAATGTACTCTTCAGCATCACATTATTTTTTTTATCCTGCTACGCTTTACATAATTTATCTGTTGAATGTTTGGCGGGGGATTTCCTATTGGTACGTTCCTGTGAACAAATACGGGGCGATATTAAATTTTAATATTAAATTTTTATACGTCAAATGGTAACTGATTGAATACTTAAATCCACAGTTTCGTTTCTTCATTTTTCAGTAAATTTACTGACAAATATTCGAGCAATTTTATGCTAACGTGTATGTATTAAATACACAAAAGAAAATTGATTTAAATCTTCAAAGATAGTCTTTCAAACATTCCCAATTTAATCGGGAAATTTCGGAGTTGTGCTAATTTTATCATGAAAATAAAAGTGATTATGATTTGCGCCATCGTAGTTTTGAAAATGTCCTGAATCTTAACTAACAAGTTTTCTTTATTTTCAGGTAAGAGTACCAACACAAGCGATACGTCGTACCGTAAGTAAACCCATTTTTAACTTCATACGCCTGGAGAAATATTTCGTTTAATTTGAAGAGAATGGGAGAAAATTCTCGCTCTAAGCGAAGCGCTGAAAACCAGTTATGGCGTCAAACAGTAATAAATCTCTATTTCCTCCGCGTTCCGACCAATAGATTTCGATTAATTTCATCCCTTCTGTTCCGAACATGAAGGGTGGTTATCTATCCAGTTAATTAACTGTTCATCTCTGTCGATATTTGTTAGTTAGCTATGATCGATTATTAAAAATTAGATATTCGGTAAGGTTGATGTAAAAATGAAGATGGTTTGATGCGATGGTAGTTGATGGGTTTTCCTGTGTAGTATTTAATGGGAAGCTGTCTTAAAAAGTTTTCGTGAGTTGATATAGTAACATTTTCACTTTGCTATTTTTTAATAAAGAAAATTCGAAGGAAGCGCAGGGTAAATATTAAAATTAAACTATTGTTATCTTCCACAGCTTGCAATAAATTTAAGCAAGGCGTTGTATTATGTGGGTGATTTTATTGTCAAGTTCACAAAACGCCGGAAGAAACGTTCGTTATACGTTTTGTATAAAATTCTCTGAGGGGAACAATCCCAGTGGACTCACTTTAAAATATTACTTTCATAATTTTTCTGAAATGGTTCAGAAAGCGAAATAACTCCGTTATTTGATGTTGCTACTGCACGCGATATTCTGGCTATACATTGCCTTTTCTGCATTCAAATCGTCTGGAAAGTTGTCGCAAAAATAGGTTTCCTATTGTGGAATTAAACAATTAAAAGGGCCTGAATTATCGCTTCGCTTAACTGGTAAAAGCTTAAGCAATCAGTTTACGTTTGTTTTTTTACCTCCCTCGTTTTTTATTGGCATCGTTGACTGCATTAAGAATGAAAGAGTTTCAGATAATTCCATTTAAACCAGTTATTAATCAAAAATTATAGTAGAATTGTAAATCTTTCTCTGTAAATCTCTGTTTTTTCGGAAACTGTTTCAACAAATTATACATGTCCGATATTTTTTCGCTTTGATGGGCATATCCATCGATGTTCCCTTTTCAGTACTTTCCCTCCTTCTTCGAGTTCTAACTTCTTTCATAAGACTTCTTACAAATATTATATACTAATTAAAATTGTAATGTCACCGTAATAGCTAAAAGCTTCTAGTATAAAAGCATCGTATACATAAAAGAGGGGGGCTTACGAAAATCAGATTGCGCAAATTGAATTTTTTTAAATGTTGTCTACTCTCGGATCTAATTAGGGAGGTTTTCCCCACCGTCTACATAAGATGAAAAGAATTCAGTAAACTTTTTGAAGGGCGTTTTATTAAATGGAACCGATTTCATTGAGCACAAAAAAGTACTTAGGAAAATTACTTAATAGTAAAACAGCTTTTATATGCACATTAGCTGTGTAAAGCGTAAAACGGAAAATCTTAAATTTCCAAGCATGTTCGAGCCAATCCTAATGCTAGCGTATACACAAAACAAAACGTCAAAAAATGCAAAACAGCGCCGCGATATACATACACGCATTTCTCTCTCTCCCTATATATCTCTCTCTCTCTCTCTCTCACGCCGAAGAAAAATGCGATAAGCTTATCATTCAGTTCCATGTTCAACATTTTTCACCCTTTTCTGCTAGATTAAAAAGGCTTATGCTGACTGAATAATAAATTAGGAATGTGTGTGTGATTCGCATATGTTATACCGGTAGGGGTAGTTATTGTCGGAACGAGAGGGTTAATGAGAACCGAATCTGTTGAAGGATTTCGCTGCTCAACGCTGGGACTTAATTGAGAGATTTTCATGTTGGCTCGCATATACGTATTTTCCTTTACGGTAATAATTCGAATTTAATTGCTTCGTAATACGGATTACGCGACCACTTGCTATTAAAGTGTTATCAGAAAGAGGTACATACAGAGTGGTTATTATAGCTACAGAGACTATTTCATTAAATGGCCTACAGACAGAGTAGACAAGAAAAATAAATTTAATAGAACCAAGAATAACACCTGCGTAATATAACAACTGCAAAAGATATTGCGAGTGTTACTCGATGCAACGTAGTTATTCGCTGGAAGTATCAAACTTTTCATGTTAAAACAAATTTACAGAAATTCTATGGGATTAAAACTTTAAAGCAAATGTTTGAATCAAAAGCTTTCAGTTTTATTTCAAGCCTTGAATTTTTTTTAGCAACGGGATTCAATGCAAAGGAAATTAACTGCTCAATTTTAAATTTTAGTTTTTGCATATTTAATGTTAACTATATTGTTAATTTCTGATTCCAGTTGTTTATTAAACTGTATTTCTGTATGTATTTCTACTCATGTTAGACATGGAATAAGATCTTTTTATTAACATTATCGAAACAGCTGCAGTCTCAACTGATTGGTTGATCTGAAAAGGGAATATAATTAATTTATGAATTAATGCCAGGTCATTATACAAGTTGCTTTGTAATAATTAAGCAAACATTACAGTAAATTACTGTACCGAAAGAACGTTCATTTTTCTGAGATTTGAAATTTTAAAAACAAAGAGGAGGTCAGATTTGTTAATTATGCTGATATAGGAATCATTTTAGGGTATTATGATGATCAAAGGAGAACTGACAGTTCGAAAGGATTTCAACGACACTACACGACGCAAGAGGGGCTGTCAGATGTCGAAATTAACACTGGATCTATTTTCGTAACGTTAAATATAAGCTTCGAATTGATCAGATGCGAGATTTTAAAGAATTTACATAATTTACTTCCTTAAAGCTATGAATAGTTGAAACTCATGAAACTACCAGGATAATTCAGGAAAATGAAACACAGTTATTTAGGTACTACAATATTTGCAATACAGTCCCAAATGAGCTTAGGAAGCCTAGTTAAACGGAAAAGCTGTCATGAAAGCTAGAAAATGTCAAACAGTAGTCAGCCAAGTCCTGAAAGGGGAAGAAAACTTAAATTAGTAAGTAAAATCAGGAGAGCTGATACAATAAGAGGATAATATATATACCTCATTTAAAACAAATCTGATATACTAACAGTAGTGTGGCGTATGCACACACCTGTCATATGCAGATTAAAATTGTCGCTCTTATATCATGTTGGCAACAGTGAGCGAGCGATTGTCGGTTTCTTTGTACCGGATGGTAATTTCACTTCCACTCGAATGTTTATTTACATTACATTAAGGTTACATTATTTTAACTTAATAGTTTACATTAAATATAGTCGTAAAAACGGTTGAGTTTATCCACTGTCCCTTTGAAAACATATTTGTGAATCGACTGTAGTGTATTATAGTACTTCATAACGTTTTTACGAAAAAGAGATTTTTGCTACGATTACTTTAATTAATTAATGGATGCGTTACACTGTGTGCTGGTAAATATGGGTAGGAATTTTTCCGGTATAAAAAGTTATCTTTGCTCCTTTGTTTCATCCATTTTCTCATTCGTTATTAAAAAATGTTGGTATTTTAAAAATGAAATTCACTTTTTTAGATTATTTACGTGGTATATAAGTAAATATTGGATTCAGTTATATTCTGTTTAAAATTTGTAATGTATTTCAAACGAAAAATGTTGCATGTTTCATCCGCCAACATTAGTTTTATTTGCTAACTTAGTATTTACATAGTAAAAGTAAATAAATAAACAGTGACGCAGCGTGCTAGAATAAATGAGTTGCAAAGCAAACTAAAATCTGGCAATAATATATTATTATAATTAATCGTACCACAAAATTATATATAATAATTAAATATAATTAATAATAACAAAAGAGTGTGGAAGTTTATCAGCGAAGAACTAAATAGACAAAAGTTGCAAGCACAAAGGCTTAAGGACAGGGAAAGGTGAATAAAGAAGAAAAAGGTAATGATAAATTGGGGGTGTTGGGGTGAATAAATGACATAGGCAGAATAAAAATACCCAAACCAAAAAATTAGTAAGGAATTTACAACAGTTGCATGTGCTGACCAACCACGGCACAGACAACGATTATGTAAGAGAAATAAACAGATGAAATCACAATACAGATAAGAGTATGACGCATAAGCAGTTGACAATATTTCGATGATGGGAAAAAGGGTTATTTTAATAGGGATTATAATCTACAAACTTACAAAAAATATAATGATAGTAGATGTTCCAGGAGTAAATTGGCTAGCAACTATTAATTTTCCTGTTTAGCTGGCGAACCCTGTACTATACACTATTTTCTGTACTATACACTGTACTATACACTATAAATATGATCACAGAATTTTCAAGAGCTGATAAGTATTATTTCGTCATCACTATATCAGATCGTCAAAAAAGAAAAGGTATAAGTAGCTCAGGTTTTTAAGAACATTACAAAACAAGGCAAGAATTGGGAAAAGTAAAAATACATACATAACATATATATAATTATATAAGTAAATAAATAAATAAAAGATACATATAAGTAGAAATTAGGAACGAAGACTGTAGAACATGTGGAAAAAAGGAAACTAGGTAGCTAGGATACATTTACAGGAAATTAACATTAATAATAAATATGGCAATAGTAAAGAAGTTATATGAAGCAAGAGCACATGGTGAAAATGGAGGGGGACGCTCAGCAAAGCATGGAAAAGCAATATGAAAAAAGTAACAGAAAAGGATGTACCACGGAGAACTAGCTTAAGATAGATTGTGAATGAAACATTGTACAAGGCAACTGGCCATGCAGTAGTCTTACACCGAAAGGTAGTTAAGACTAATCTTAGATCTTTGACAAATTAGCTGCAGTGGTATTATAAAAACGGTTTAATGGTCTCTAGTGGAAACCAATAAATTCACAGATTTTATTGGCGCATTCGGGACGCTCCGGTATTAGAGCGATTTATTACGAATTAAATCTGATCGCGGGACATCCTGTGAGTGTGTTTTGCTGTTTTGTGATCTGTTCTTGATGGGCCGTGAATTATGCACGTTCCCGGAAATGGATCGCACGGACGCACGCATTGACGCTACAGCTCCCTGGGGACACTTACATAAATTCTCCCGTGTAGTAAAGAAAAATAAACTGGAAAAAATATCGCGAGGGACGTTTTCAAAAGAGCGCTCCCATGAATTAGTCATCGACGTGCCACCGGGAATTCTCAATTTATAGCTTGTACTTGTTCCCTAACACTTTACCTGCATCATATATTCAATTATTCGTGTAGGACAATATGTTTATGGCGGGTAATCCCAGAAAACTTAACTAACCAGAAATCTCTGGATTCATTATCGAAGAAGAAGAATTTTGTGTCGACGTAATTAATCTCCCCATTATCCAAAATTAGACGTTCTGTACAATGTGTAGACTGAACAAAGATGGAGCTCCTAGTAGTAAAATCATATTCGCAGTAGTATTTCAATGACTGATCAAGTACATTTACGTACAAAGGGTGTCAATCTGCGGATTAATGGTTAAGTAAAAGGTTCAAAGAGATTGGGCTTCGTTAAGGGAGCATACTAAGTATTGAGTTTATTTCGATACTTCCTATATACTAGATCTGTTATGATTTAACAAATTACCTTAATAATTTGTTATTAAATCTTATCTTTACCTTTTCTATGTAAGCTAATTGATATCCTTAATGTTCGCATCGATTATCCCTGATGTTCTAGTCATATGTTTTGGCAAGGGTATAACCTTGATTACACACAAATTATTGTGATTCACTGGTCTAACTAATCAAAGGGGAATTTACTATTGTGGCAGCTGGTTATAAAAATGTCTTTCCTAGCTGAATAACTAAACAAATGTAGATTAACCCTAACCTCAACTCGCCTTAAATTACAAAGGTTAATCTATGGTTCTCGCTAAAGCCGCATGTGAAAACTATCAAGTTTAGTAAGTGCAAGAAGAAAATTTGAAAAAGATGTACGTTCGCAGTATGCGTTCCTTTCGATATGTTAAATACGAACAACGAAAAAGAAATGGGCACAATGCTCGGTGGCATAACTGGTAATGCAAATGACTCTAAATCAGGAGGATCTGAATTCGACTCGTAGTCTAGTTTCATAATACCTTTTTCTTATTTTCTTCTTGAATAACTAAAGGTTTTCCATTTAAACTACTAATTAACTTACAGCCAAGAATAGGATCCTTAAATAACGTCGAAGTAAGCTTCAGCATAAATTCACATTTCATTCCGTTAACGATGATTTTAAGGATAACCATCAATCGTACCTCTCTATATATTTTAATTGATCACCCCCTATTGGTGCAGCGAGCCGCAATCGTAGGTCGAAACTTAAGGAGAAAAATATTGTGCAAACAGCAAGTAGAAACTACAAATGGCAGTTAGAAAATATTAATGAAGGAAACCGCTGTTTGGTAATTCAGGACGGAAGGGACAAGTAAACAATAATCTCGTAGTAATGTCCTATGTCTCTATGAATACTAGACTGTCCTAGCACACAAAAGCTTTCTAATAATGCCAACGGCAGGCAATCAATGGTAAATAGTTAATGACGTCGAATACTGTTTAGGGATAGTTTAAAGTATAAGAGGAATTTGATTAAAACTTTCCCGGTTTCGGTCGTGGAAAACCCTTCGTTCTAACTTTATTTCGGGATATATATATTTTTTCATAATGCGATAATGAAATATGAAACCCTACTAATTGCCCGAACCCGGATCCGATTAATTAGAGGCCTCGACCGGAAGGGCTACTCTGTGCTGGCTTAATCACCGAACCTTCTATTCCTGATTTATATATAAACTAATTAACCGCCATCAAGGGCAGATACATCTAGCGCCGCTTGTGTAACGACCTTTGTCAATTAGACGAACATTCGCCGGAAACCAAAACCCGGGAACTTTTTACGGTTTTTACAAGCGTATAAATGCCGCTTAGCCTTTAATCTTCCCGGTGCGACCAATGAAAATGAGGAGTATTAACGGGATGCCGTATTAAGAGCAGCTCTGATCCGCAGATTGTCTTTCTGGAAATTGTTAATAGAACTGGAAATGGGACTGCAGTGAAATTTGAAAACTTGAAAGTACAAAATTTCTTTGTGGAAGTGAAGAATGATATATTTTTTAAGGGTCGCTTAGAAGTTTGAGTTCAGGAAGAGATCCTACTTGTGGTAAACAATGAGTTTCATCAAACATCATGTTTACTTATCGATACATAGATACTTATCCACTCACTGATACTTATCGTTATTTGCCTGCAATACTGCTGATGTGTTTAAAAATATGTATATTAACTCCACAATGTAAAATTAGTTTACAAAGTGTAGGCAGTGTAAGCAGTAGCTAGGCTCAGTTCACTAAAGAGAAAATATGGGTGTTATATGTAATGTAATGTTTATATGCGTATGCTACATATATTACCAGCTTTAATTAACTACATTTTTTAAAATTGGCCGTCGATTAGATGAACACAGTACTAATGATCTCCTAGTAGTATAATAGGCAATTGAAATAAATAATCGCTCCATGGTATACAATCATGGGTTGTTATATTCAGTTTATGTGGTGAAGAAGGCTTGTGAACAGAGAAATGTTCTAAAATGATACAAATAAAATTTCATGCAAAGGATGTATTTCGTATCACTGAGGCCCACTTGGGTGAACGTGGTGGAATCTTTTTTGTGTAAGTGTGATAGTACTTCCCTCCTTCTTATTTGAGTTATTATGAAGATTACATAGTAGGGAGGTATAAACAGATGCGAAATGTAAATGAGTAGTAGACTATTAAGTTGACATAATGAGTTGAAACATTGATGTATTCTACCTTTTTCTATTCAGTATGAAGATTCTGGGTGTATTCATTAATTAATTGATTACATTAATACTTATCTGCTCTATATCCACTTCATCGATGTATGAACATCTTTTATAAGTTGTCTACTGATATAGCAAAAGGTTATTTCAAAGCAACGTTTGCTATCTCAAAAGGCAGCATCGCATATGCTGAATTAAAAAAGGATTCTATACATAATATTGAACTAAAAGTGATGAATTCATGAAATATCGTTTTGAAATATTTTGAGGATGGTCACATTAATATGAAAACTCTCAATGAAATTAGACGTCATAACGGTTTTATATCTAAAATTTACGATCTTGTTAGAATACACAAAGTGGCTAACTTACTTAGACCTGTGGTTTGTAATATTGCTGATCCTACCTATAGTATTCCATATAATAATCCATATTACCTCAAAGATTCTTTGCAGTTAGTAAACGATCTTAATACATTTAGTTTCTCTTCTTTTGTACGTAGTTTGTCTCGTGGGACGTTGTTTCACTTTACACCAACACTCCTGTTGACATAGCTTACAACCATTTTAACAATTTAGTCACTATTATTAGGTAAGATGATCTGATGTCCATTATTGAATTCATCGTTGATTCCCGGTATTCTAGTGTTAAGGAGGGATATGCAAACAAACCTTCGGGCTTCCAACAGTCTTCCCCTTGTTATCTACATTAGCCAGTATTGCGATGAAGGCTCTAGAGCATACAGTCTTAAGCAGATCCAACCATCCATTCCTATTAAATATAGGTATGTCGATGACACAATTTTATTAACACCTAAAAACAAAAATATAGTAGAATAAATCCTTTCTCTTTCCAGCTTGTTTGATGGAAGAAACAGTAAATGTCCAGTTCTAAACAAAATATCCTTTTTAGATGTAATTATTGCTTACAGTAATGGTCCATGTAGCTGTTGAAAAGAAAAATTGCTCTTTTCACTCGGATTTATATAAAGCAACTTCATTTGTTAGTCTTGTTGATAAGGTCATTTTGCTGTCGAATAGCCCATTCTGGGGTCAAAACATCAGTACTATAAAACAACCAATGCAAAATATTTCCTTTCCTCACTAATGTACATTACACATAATACACAAATTTTTAACATTTACTATGAATATATCTCAGATCACCACTAACAAAAATTCTCTTATATACAAAAAAGGCAATGAAAATCTGTTGTACGTAAAGCTACCTTACCATCCATCATCACTGTTAAATTGTTACGTCCGTTAAAGATTTGCTTTGCTTGGGATAGTTTCATCAGTTTAGACACATTAATATTCTCGAGACTTTCCAGACAAATACCTAATAAATTTGCTCACAATATACTATGTAAAGTTTGCGTCAATACCAAATTATCATGTCGAAGAACATGCTGTAAACTTGAATGGCTCATTCGAATTAAATACGTTTCCATCCTAGCACATAAATCTTCTTAGTTTAAAAGGTTGTTCTTACAGGCTTTTTCACATTTCAAGAACTACTAACAACAGTGTCAATAGACAACATGATTTTATAAATATTACTCAATCTTATGTTACATTACTCAAAAAAAAGGCTGTACTTAGAATCTTCTAGATTAGGAAAAAGAAAAATACAGTAAACTTTCAACCCATTACGTGAACCAAATTGTTTACTAATCATTTAAATTTTGCATTTCTTTAGGTCTTCCTGTAAATACGCTATATAACCTTCATATTCCTTCAAACTAGAAGGAGGGAAATATCATTACACTTACATAAAAAAGATTACAACACATTTACCCACATGGGCCACAGTGATACGAAATACATCTTGCCTTTCTTTCCACATGTGCTCCATCTATGCTAATTACGGAAAAATACTGATGAAATATAATGTAAATCGCATAAAAATCATACATAATTAAACAAATGAAAACTCGAGTGTAGATAGGAAGTATTTATAGACATCGACGTTTACTAATAGAAATTTATACTAGTTTTACTGCTTCATTTAAGTCAATGATTTCAAAAACTTTTTGCCATCAACCTGAACTATGAGACCCCAATTTTTCAAATCATATACTTGATCAAGGTGATGGGAGCTATTTTTCATGCATACCAGAATCTCAAAGCCTTACTGGTTACTTACTAGAAGTTACTGGTTTCATTTCTTTAACCACCCTCTTTAAACGCTACTAGCGAAACCTGTGGGTGCTCGTGTGCCGCTCCCGTCGTTCCCGTACCGGTGGCGCCATCTACCCAGGAATGTCTCTACATTCCTCCCTTCCCGATTTTCCCGTTCGATTTAACGGGCGCTTTCGCGCTCTTCCCGCCAGGGTGCGTGTCCCTCTCCCGGTGTGGAGTGTAGCGCCCTTCCGGGCCTCCATCGATCCGGGCGCAGGAATCCTGAAAACAATTCGGGGATTCCGTAGCAGGAGAGCTTTGGTTGAATCGGTCACGTACAGAATTCTGCATTCCAGCGCCAAAAAGGCGGATCGCGGCGTTTATATTGAATTCCTTTCTCGCATTCAAATTTCTGGTTCTCCATGGGGAATTCGTTTTTATTTGTATAAATTACGTTAGGAATCCCTCCGTCCGTCCGACGACAGGACAGGACAATGAGAGTAAAATTGATATCGGATGGGATAATAACTCATGCGGAATAAATTTTTATTAAAAGTGCGGCGGGGTTTGATTTTTGGCAAAAATGACGGTTTTTTGTCGCCTGGCGGGTTGCAATGGCAGCAGAAGGGTGATTTTGATGATATCCAATTTCAATAAATTGAGGAGAATTATGACAGGGTTTCCATGTCCATTTTAATTCCAAAACGTCAAAGTTCACAGTGTTATTTTAAAATAGAATTGGTATATCGTGTAGCGGGACGTAAATCCTACGATAGGAACGCAATTAGTATTTGAAATCGTTCAGCAATGACAAAAAATAAATTAATTTTATTTGCATTCTATAAATGTTTTGCATGCGGTATTTCTGTATTTGAATTATACATATTCAAATTTTTTCCGAATGGTGCAAAGAGAAAGTATATTTGTACTAACATTGTTCCACACATTTCTAGCTATAGCTTCTAGCTAATAGTTTTTTCGATTATTTCGACAACCAAAGGCCCATTTGTAATCCTAAGATTTCCATTTACCTGGGATTCTGCTTTCAATTGGAGCTCTCGTGGTGAAATGAATAACCAACATTTAGATTTAACGAACCTTTTTAAAATTTGTCGGTACATATAAATCCGTGTAGTTTATTCCGGAGAATAACTTTTAGCCTAAATTACTCTCCTTTACACGGGGGAGGCTCAAGGAAACGAACCTCCTAAATATTCATTAAGTATAAATATCCACTCTAATTCAAACAACTCTCAACTGTGCAATTCTAATAAAGCGGGAGTATAACGCCGGCGAAAATTTGCAAAGCAATTTTAATTGATTACAGCTTTAGTCAATTTTCGAACGGCCCTTCGAGTGTATCCAGCCAGATATTCCGACTCCATTGTTATAAGTTGATGTTCGATGCTCACGAATTGATTTCCGTAATATCATTTAACCCATTACCTCGAAACATCAACTCTATTGTATCCTTTGATCCAGTCACTTCCAGCACCTTTCACGTTATGAGACTGGGGATTGTTACTTGAGGAATCCTAGTAATTACCCTAACCGGCATTTTCTGGGGGAAGGTTCGGTTCTCCAGCCGAGACGGAAATCAGATTAGTTCGGTAATAGCCCTAACTTAGTTTTAAACTTGGAATGCAAACTCGCGCGAAGGTTTTATGGTAGTTTCGAGCACGCCTTAATTGTATCACAGACTTTTCTGAGGGGAGAAGTATGAAGATGCACAAATTTCTGCATTGCAACTCCTGCTTTCCGCGAAGTTCACGAGGGGTCACACCCAGCTGTTGCAGAACTTTCTTCGCAACAGTTAAACTTTGTCATATACGACACGTAAGGAAGTTCCATAGTGACAAAATTTCGATTCTAAGGTTATTTTAGTACGTCATAAAATGTTTATACAGTCGATAGGACTCGATTGAAAACCAAGTCGACGACTATACTGAAAGATGTTTACAAAAATTCTCTTAGAAATAGGGGAAGTATGAATATAGTACCCAAAGGTATCCTTATTTCAACTGATGATGAATACAAGTCTTTCCTAACTTTTTAGAAAGTCATCTAAACCATCTATTATTGACTCTAAGGGACTATAAGTAAACTTCACCTAGAGCTCAAGAGATGTGGTAGCTGAGATCTTTTTACTGCCGTACATTTAATATTAGCCTGATTTGTACTCGCTTTAAATCTCACCTTTAATCTAACTCCTTATAAACATAAACGCAGCGGGTATCTACGTGTATCTCGTGTGCTTCCAGAAAATTCCCCCCTTATCTCGAGAAATATGTGAGGTGCTTCGCTGAATAAGAACGGACTATTTGTCATGCCTTGCGATCTTTCTACGATACAAATATAACAGTGAAGTTATCTAAAAGATGTGATTTATCTCTGATGTTCTCTTCTTTTTCCACGAGGAATTCTCTCAACTCATAACAATCGAGACGTTCTGGACAAATTGGGGCTTATTTTATAAACTTCTTTTTCCGAAGGGTTGATTATCCTTATCTGAGATGACTTTGTTCGGTCCATTTCCAACGTAATTGAGAGGAATGTCAAGTAGATGAAATTCGTAGTTCTAGCAAAACATAATTTTGAGCTACAAATAATTTCTGATATGCAATAATTCAAAAGAGTCGTATTGTAACGAGAAATTAATTAAACAGCACGTAATCAAATAATTAAAAGTCTGTTTATCCAACAGCTTTTGAAATATTAATTAATGATTTAATATCACCAGCTTGCACTACCGACGATGCTCATAACGTGTATGTAAGTGCTTACTACATGTCTTATGCGAATGCTCAACGTTACATAGATGTTATTTTCTTAATGGCTCAAAGGTGCAAGGTAAATGTAATCTTCGCGTTAATTGTTAAAGGTTGCTTAAATTACCTAGTATTATAGCACGAATGCTTTTATTTAAAGACATTCATTACCGTAATGCAAGTTTCTAGTTCGCTCTTGATTTATTTAAATTATTGTATATGTGTATATGTGTGTGGGTGCGAATGTGGAATTTTCAAGACTGTGGGCAATCGCAAATTTTATTGATTTGTTAGCAGTTCATTACCTGATGCGTTTTGTTTTGACCTATTTTCGTCTTTTACTTGTTTACAAATTACTAGTTTTTTTTTGTATCACATTTTTTATTGGAAAATTAGTGTACTGTCTTAATTATTTGATTACGTACATTCACACCTTTCGATCGGAAAAGAATTCTTTAATTTGGTGGTCGTAATGTGTTACCGCCAATTCTGGAATATTACCAATTCTCTATTCACAGCGAACGTCACTTATTTTAATGCAAAAAGGGCCTTACTAGCCCGATGGTATGGCTATAAATGAGCACAAAAAATATATCTCAAAAAGCCAAAAACGCTGTAAAAATACATTAAAGGCTACTGAAATATTTTCAAAATTATTGCTAAAAGATATTAAATAACTTGAGGCCCGAATGTTCAATCTTTTAAATGTTTAATGAAAAAAAAATATATATATATATATATATATAGCATTTCTTAATTATTTTAAAAAAAGCTTCACATAGTTTTTGAACAATATGTGTTTTGTATTAATTGGCGTATTAGAACTGCTGAAATATTATGAATATTGTTAGGGAAAAGATATTACATATTTTTCTGATTTCAGAAATTTTCATATACAGTAGTTAAACCGTTTATAGGAGACATTAAATAATTTGCTTATTGGAAATTAGTTTGATGACTTTACAGATATATTCAGTAAGTGCTTTAAAACAGCATATTGCTACAACTTATAACCGTTTACAGAATTTACAATTAAATCATTTCACAGATGTTTCAAAATATTCTGGTGTCATAATTTACCTTTTTGTGTATATCTGTATATACCTCTGTATATCTCAGTACAATTTTATATCTCGGTACCTTTTCATAAATATTGCATTATTTTAACGTAAACATTTATTTGGATGTGTTCATAGGTACTTACCATAAATGTTAAGGAAACATCCGAAAACCGTCCATTAAAATGTTTGTAGGTGTGTAGCTGTTGAACATTATTAAGATATTTTAAAATACGTGTTATTGATTTCGTTAAAAATAGTTTTAAAATAGTATACAAGTATGTGAAGAAAAGTAAGGGAAGACATGATGGATCAATAATATTCCTTCTAAAATGCTTTTACATTATATTGAAAAATAATACCATTATCAACATATATTGTGCTTTTAGGAACAAACGCATGCTGGAAGTGAAAAATATTCCCCAGTATTCAGCATCAAGATTAAACAACAAAAATCATTAATTACTTTTTTAATCAGATTTAGTTTCTTAGTTAGTAATTTTTTAGACCTATTAATTTATTTTTTTAAGATTTATTTCAATTGGCCCTTGGCGAGTAAAGGAAAAAATGATGACGGTTTAAACAAAGTGTATTAAAATAAACAAACAAAAATTTAAAAAACATATCAAATGCTTAATTAAAAATTCAAACAATCCACCCCCAGCGCTAACACATGTTCGACATATCGAAATTAATGAAGCATAAATGGAGTCAATGTAATAAATGAACCGTGTTTCTAATGCGATAGCTTAATGATCGACACATTTTGAGTTTCTTCTGCATCAACTGTTTTACACGGCGTTGAGGCTTTTCTTCTGTACGTCTGTCTTTTTTAGCTTGTACTTTTAATAATTCTAAATTGAGAAATTTTAATAACATCGTACTTGTTCATGGCTTCCATAACAAAAAAACTTGGGAAAGTTGCAGGGAATATCTTCGACGTCTGTTGACGTCAGAAATCGCTAATAATAAATTTAAAGAAAATAAACAAATTCTGTTAATAACAGTGAAGTAATAAATGAATCCCACTATTACCCCACTTTTCTATTATAAACTCTATTGAAGATTTTCAACTCTAACTCTCTCATGCACTATTTCCAACATCTCCATGCCGTAGAGTACATTAGCTAAACTGTAACCATTAACGTAACTGTCGCTAAATTTTATGTCCGCGCTAATCGAATTAATGAGGACCATATGCTGTCCCTCCCTCTGTGTGTGTGTATGTGATATCTTCCCTGTTCCTCCGCCATCACACCACATGAATCATTCATCTTTATTAAACGCTTCCAGGGTGGGTATCCGCATCGCTCTTTGTTCCACGTTCGATCTGTCTTAATTGAAGTTGAATAATGGACCAGAACGGCTCGGATCCTGACCCTGTACGGCCACCATATGGAGAGGAAAAAAATATAATTGGAGATGTTAAGCGCAATAAAGGGAATGTCCCACTGATGAGCTGCCAACTAGGGCGGTCGCGCTGCGCGCCCCTACAGATTTATGAAGGGGGATGGGCGACGGTGGTGATTCTCGCGTGGGATTGTGGAGGGCAAATACGAATATTAGTTTCTCGAAATGGATATAAATGAGAGAATAGAAAAGGGGGACAGTCTAACGAGTTTTTACTGGGCAGATTCCGTTACCAATTTTATCCGCTCTTAGGACTAATCGTACAATTGATGATGATCAGGCAATAGTAGGTAGTTTCGGTTCATTTCTCCATGCATATCTTCACCTAAGATAAATGTTTTGCCTTTATTGGTAGCTTCGAGGGGGATTGGCCGCAGTCTCGCTTTAAGCCCCTCGAGGCGCAGAATACCCAAAAATAGTACAGGGTTGGATCCCATGGAATCTTATACTCTACTTAATAAAATAGCCGAATTTGTATCAGTTCGCCAAAGGTTCGAAAAATACATGTACAGGTTGGGTGGCGTGGGAGTGATTGTTTTGAATTTTTTGATGACGTGTTATACATGTCTACATTTTCATAAAAGTATTGTACACAGTGAATTTCGCAAGATATATTAAAGTAGATCGAATTTTACGCCTACTATGATATAAACAAAAAAAGTAGTCGCATCCTATTAGACTCACGTTTTCTTATGAACCTTAAAGGTACCAATGATATTTTTGTTGTTCTATTGTTTTATTAAAAAGATTTCATCAAGGCATTTACAGGTGCAATATTACCCAAGCAATTATAGTAACCTAACAGAAAGCAATTCTCATATTACTTCACCGCGGTAATATTTGGGTTAGCCCACACCTTAACAGTATTTTTATGCGAGTGCACAAGGGGGAAAGCAACGTCGTCGATACGTTGGAAACCGAGGAGCTAAATATCCCTGAGAGGGATCACCAGAGCTATAGAACTGGTTGCTAAGGGATAATCAGCAGAGATCTCATTAAGAAGAAAGTCGGGCATTGTACGAAAGACAATTAGATACATAAATATAGCAAAAATACGGTGTTAATGGGAACTCGGGTGGAAAGATTGCTGAATCACGCCGGTATCTCGTAATTAATTTTTTTTTTCGTTTTGCGAAATGTAATTTGTGATTAACAATGCCGAACGTAAACGGTTTCTGTAATCAACGGCTTATCGAACGTATCTCGAAAACAATACACTCAACGTGACACTCGACAGTATGCAAAATTTATTTTTGCTCTGCCATACAAAAGGTAAACTTTATAAGGTATAGATCGAGAATGATCTTCACAATTTTCCTTTGCATTACAAGGATTAACTCACCGAAATTGCATATCCAATACGATAACCGGATGACTTAGTGATGGGGAGACGCACAGCAAAGTAAGCACTTTTTATTGCATCACAGAATAATGTCCCTTTTAGCTTTCTCATCATAAAAGTGGTGCTACTAAGGTATACTGAATTCAATGTGATCAACATTTCAATTTAGATTCAATATATACTCCTATAAATTTAATGGAAGTTATATGATCCGTTCAATTTTTTCGTTTTTTCTTTCTTTCTTAGATTACAAACAAGATTATGGCTGTTAAAGTAATGTTAATGATTGTGGTTCCATTAAGAGAAGCAATACTTCTTGAATATTATTAGATCAAATTAAATTTCATCTTCAAGGTAAATGAATTTGCCACATTTTTTCTGTTAAAATGTTTTACGTAGAGTGTATTGTTTTCGAGATGTAAAAAAATAATAATTTTTAATTTTCAGATATTCACAAAAATTTGAAAAACTGAAATCTTGTCAAAAGTGTCACGTTTATTAACATAAAAACTAACCAAAACCGTTGGAAATGCTGTATTACCCAGGTATCAAAAAATCGACCACACGTACCATTTGGCCTATTATTGTTAAACTACCTAATAAATTACAGTACATTATTAGGCCCTTTGACAATTATATGTATAGGAAAAGTTATATCAAGGAATACAATATGCAACACAGGCTGTATGACAAGCTTTATTAGAAAGAAGTTTCAGATAAAAATTCAAGAGCAATGTAATAAACAGGCCTTGCTTATCAGTATTGTTTTAAGATTGACTTAAGTTGTCTTATGGTCTCGAATATAATTATTTTCTGTACTGGCCTCTGTTTTTGGAAATGACTTTAGTGTGAGCATCCAATTAAAATTCCAATTTTGCGGAATTTACGAAAATTGCATCTACCTACTATATAAAATCAGTAGGCGTTTTTGCATATTTATCGAGCAATGGTATTAACGATATATTTCGTTATATTTGCACTTGCGTGACAGAAATATTCAGAATTTATTACTTTTGTTCCGGTTTTATGTTGAATTGAAATTAATTTACATTTGATGTAAAAGGAAAGTTGCCACCTTCTTACACTTCGGATTCCTCTCCCCCTTTTCCCCGTGGAATTCAATTTCAGTCCCGATAGCGAACCGCGCCCAGCGGTAAGGATATTATTTTCCAGTTCCGATTGTAATTCCGGGGCAATTTTTAATTATTTTCCACGTCTCTTCGAATTTAGATTTCGAAGATTCATCCTGAATAATAAGCGCCCGCGAAGCCGCCCATTTAAATTGAATAAACCAATTTGGCGAGTATTTAGCACGCAGAGAGAGAGAGAGAGAGAGAGAGAGAGAGAGAGAGAGAGAGAGAGAGAGAGAAGGCTATCCCCTCACTCCCCAGAAAGACCAAACAAATAATCATAATTACAGTTCTACGGTCCTGATGGAATGGCGGCCGCGGTCGAATTGCGGTTGCGGACGCGGCGAGGAATTTCAGGGAAAGGGGTTTGTTGCAGATCTCTCTCCCTCTCTTTCTCACTCATTCGGTAGGATACCGTTGACATGAATTTGCTATTGTTTTTGAGACTTTTTGAACGGAAAGATAAATCAAGAAAACGAATAAGCAGTGTCGACCTGGAAGTTTCGACCTTTCAGTGCAAAAACGAAAATATATTGTAAAAATGAGTGGTGTTCATACGCTATACGTGGAATTTTGGTTTTAACTACGCCTAGTTCAAACGCCTTTTCTCTAAAGCTTCTAACTAAGGAAATGTCAATAAGTGCTCAGAAAGTTTAAGGAAGAAGCCTGCATGATTGACAGTTTTCTCCCAAGTTTTAGAGTGTTAGAGTTTTAGATTTGTTCCCAGAAATGGTACACAATAGATTAGTGGGTAGGTACAAACTGTTCTTATCTGTCTCAGTTCTTTAAAGTCGTAGTTCCATTAAATATGGCGACCTTTCAAGCATCATTCCGTTAGATGACGATATGAATACAACTTTCTCTTATGTAATTTTGGTACGATTTTCACTTCAGCTTGTCATTGACCGCCTTCCAATGAAGAATATGAACCCTCAGTTCCGTTCCCAAGTTGCTTTCTTCAAAATTCACAGATTATTAACGCAGTTTTATGCAGATTCACAGAATCTTTCGTTCGAGGGTACACGATCCAATCCACATTTCCATTAACTGCACATCCTCCAAACAAAATTATAGCTTGTAACCACGTACAATTTTGGAACATAAAAGATTAATATCCTTTAACCTGCCATGTACTCGTCTACTTGTGCTTCGATATCCAGAAGCCGCACGCTGGAGATCTGCAGTTCTCTTCAAACGTTAAATGGTGTCCTGACAGTCGACTTACGCCAAGATAATTTATAACGCCTAATGTACTCCGTTGTGAATATTTTCAAAACCATCTGTTTAAGCAAACAATGAAGCCTTATTTCCCGCAAGTGTACCCGCAAAAGTCAATTAGATAACACTCAGTATTGTTGACAAATAGAGTAGCTACGGCTTTCATTCATTTTTTGACATCCATTAGTAATTTCATTTCAAAATGGAAAGAGCCCCCCCTTTGTCATTGTAGGTATTTAACCCTTCACGTTATTCTGATACACCGTTAGCTACGAGAACACAAATTTATTTATTTCGATTATTTATTTGGGTATTTTCCCCTTCTTTACTAAAACAGACAAAAAATTTAAACGATTTTAGTGTAGCTTCAAGGAGAAATAACTAAATTTAAATATCTTTTATGTTTTGCCTGCTTCAGTATAGGTGTCCTCAACAGACTTTTTTTCATTACAAATCTATTCGCAATTGATAGACTTGTGAAACAAATTGAATTAGATCTTTTAACTCAACTCATATATTTCTATACAATTTTTTGTATGCTGTAACGAATTTTGCATTAAAATTTGCCCTTGCATGTCGGAATTATTGTTGTCCAAAAATTAGCCGAAAATAACAAGAAACCTCGTTTTTATGAAAATAGGATTCATAAAGAGCACAATTATATCGATAGTGACTATATGCATATAATTGTGTATTATGATCTAATAAATCAAATTCTATGTCAAAATTGGCCGAATACGCCTGAATGTTTTGAAAAACACAAAAATAAGTTTACATTCGCCGAATTGCTATTTTTGGTAAATTTAATTGATAAATCCTAGAAATGTTTTGATATGTTCACTAGAATTTGACCCTCTGAATCCAAATTTTTGACAAAATTTGCCAAGACGAAAATAACAAAAAATTGGTCAAAACTCGTAAGATTCCTTGCTAATAGAACTCCGCGAATTTTCCGAATTTCGCAGTTTATGGTTATGCATTTTCCGACCTTGCCGTGCCCCTGGTGGTATAATTAATTGATTTCGAACGCCTCTGGATAACCGCGATTTTTTCGGCTTTCGCAGTTTATGATTTCACATTTCCTGTGAGTATCCTAGTGAGTACAGTTAACTAATTCCGAGGAGCTCAGGAAAATCTGCAAATTTTCCGAAGTTTGCGGTTCCGGATTGCTCATTTTCCGACCTCATCGTTTTCGTGGGAGCCCAGTTATCCAATTCCGTGTATACCCGGAAAATCCACGAATTTTTAGACCTCGGTGGTTTCAGATCAGGCATTTTCCGACCCCGCCGTATTCGTGTTTTACTTACTAGTTAGACTCGCTCGTCTATTTCTGATACCGGACTCGATCCAGCGAGTCTAAATACTTAGACATACATAGGTCTAGTCATCAGATCCATTGTAGAATGTACTCGTAGATTTTTTGATTTCCATTTGTGAAAAGTAGATTTTATGGATTTCGACAAATATTTCATAGTTATCAAAGAATTCATCCGCTTCACCCATTTTATTACCGGATACGCAATCAGGGAGTTAAGATAAATACATTTAATCATATATATTTTTGGGTCTTCTAACAATATCAGACTTGCACGGCCAATTCTAATGCCGAATTCGGAATCAACAGGTCACAATAAATAATGATGTATGGATCTGGTCACCAGATCCGTTTTCATTCGCCCGGCTGTAAATTATTTTGTAAGTACGACAGGAAACGGAACGTTTACTCTAAACGAGCATAATAGTAATCCTTCCATAAAATAAAACTGGAAATTCTATTCGCTCATTACTTGAGACAGGCCAACTACCGTAGCTGTGGAAAACAGCAATTTCGTAATAATTGATGAAAGTTGGAATAACTAAAGCACGTACCAGCGAAATGTGTAGTCTCCAGCGTTCCATTATCTCAAATAGGACCACCTTTTTCTAGATTTCAAAATACTGTGAAATCATTTCCCCGGGCTAGATTTCCCGTTAAATTAGACAATAAAAGTTTCCCCGTGCTACGTGCTTAATCTTCAGATGCAAACACGATTTTCCTATTCGAAGTTTCGTATTGAAATGTGGCAAAATAAAGAAACGAGTATTTCGTTTCAAGTAGGATGAAAAGAATTTCGAGGTAATTTACAAAGGAAGTTGTTAGAATTGAAATTTATTTTCATTATAATCAAGGCTTTGTTAGATCGGTCATACCTACAAAGAATAATTGTGTAGGAATGAACCCTCATTGAAACGAATAGTTGAGAATATGCTAAATGTTCCCAGGCGAAATGACTTTGGCACTTTTAGATAATAAACCACAACTTTTAAGTAAAGTGCACGGATCTATAGTGGCAGTAAATTTATAATGATATCCCTCAAAGCTACAAAGTCTCAATTCGAAAAGAAAGGTAATACCTGGTGTGCAGTAAATTTTTAGTTGTGATGTGGAATTAATCTAACTTAGCCTTTTATACATGTAAAATGAAATAAAAATTTCGTTTATTAGAACGTTTGGTAAGGGGATTATATGGAGGCGAATCATCGGGTCTAAAATTCAAATTAACTTCTTTTTCTAACTTGGCAATGAGTTGATTTAGTGAATCACATATAGTCAAATTTCAATTTGACATGGTTAATGCCTCCTATATGAAAATTGATCGAATTAGGTTTAAAGAAGAACGACCGGTATCTGTAATGTTTTACACCCTTTTCTAATATCTTTCGATAGTAATTCACGTACGAGTTGTGTTATATCATTGTTGTTTTGTTGTGTGTAAGATTAAAATATCTTTATACAACCTTATAAAAGTATTTATCTTTTTTGTTTAATACTACTGCAGTGTTTATAACGTATGATATATGCGTAAACCACGATTCAGTTTGTAAATACGTATGTGTTCGCAAAATATTTTTGGTCCTTGTTATGTAAGGACTATTTGATGATTATTGAATTTTTACTTAGAGTTCGAGAAACTAAGAAATCGTTAAAAGTCTAAAAATAATTTAGATTGAGACGTCGAAATTGAATCCTTTTGGAAATTTGCTCGTCTTTAAGAAATAATAAATAATATATCTCCTCCATATTAGAGATGAAGAAGAAATATTACTGCTATATGCATTGAATTGGGGTTGGACAATTTTTTATTCTCGCATACGTTACGTGTACGTTATTACCTGCAAAATCGAATAACTTTAAGAAAACAATCATAAGAAGGCAATCCAATCAAGTCTTAAGCATAAGCTTGTAGGAAACGAGAACTATTCGACAAACGTCCGGTCTAAAGACGGGAGATGAAGTATTATTGAAAAGAAAAAGGTATATCTGGAAGTGGAGAAAATACGTCGAGCTATTACGCGATATAAAAAAATGCGCCGGAGAGATCCGAAAACCCAAACGTTTCCCTACCTTCATTCCTTTTCTGTTCACGCAACTCCCAACGGTAATAAGCGTTTATTTCAAAAATAATATCAACTCAATTTTTTACATTCCCTGCTCTCTTCGCCCCGCGCTGCGGCACATAACCAAACAAATAACTGTGTTTTCCTTCTCGCATCCTTCGGCGGCGACATGGAAGTAATTTCGAGAATACGATTGTGAACACACGCACTCCAGCACCGGTCCTGCGTAAATCGAGTTGAATTATTATAGAATTTGGTCGTGTAGGAGACGGCCAGGTGACGCTGGGACAATAGCTTGCGTGGTTCCCCGTTTTACAGCCCCATTTCGAATTGTACTCGCCCACGTTTGGCTTTATTGCTGTTGCGGCGCTGAATTTTATTAAAATGCGTAAAAGTGAACGAACGGTGAAACATAGCATAGGGCGGATATCGACTGGAGGGAATCCAAGCGAGGCACTAAAATGCAACAAGAGGCAGCTTTTTAATTTCAAACTGCGGTGCACCACTCTCGGTGAATTGGGCATCAGGTTTCTCAACAATTGTTTTCGGGAATTTCCGGACATGTTTTTAAAACGCACGTTCAAATATTAAGGAATACTATATTTCCACCATCAAAATCAAAGGGTTTTATAGCATCCATAACCGCAATTATACGCAACTATTATTAGCAACTCATTACTGAAACCCACCAGGATTATTTTATTTGAAGACAGCCCAGATACATCATATTTCACGTGGTACATTCTTAATTGAGCTCTATCTCATTTTAAATATATCGACACTTAAACAGCACATATAGGTCTCGATACCAGCGAAAAACTAAGGTGGCCTATGGGCAGGTTCATAGTCAACTACATCTAGGAGCGCTCAGTAAAAATTAGAACGGCACCAGAGTAAATTTAGTAAAACTGCTTATTTCATGACATCTCTAGAAAACCAACGATGAATGTTAGAAAAGCGCCTCTGCTATTTCTCGCTAAGTCCAGAGATATCACCCCACTTATATTGAGTCATTTAAACAGATGGTGGATATTATTCATATAATTCATCTCGACTTAACTGGGGCGCTTTGACTCGTCCTCACGGTCGGTATTTTGTGATGCGCCTTCAAGTTTATTGGTGAATAAGTCATAAACTAATTTACTCCCCCTGCTTTTCTTTCTTGCCACTAACTGTACTTTAATTGGTGGTTTCCTCGTCCTTGTTTATAATTTTTACAACTATTCTGGAAAATATCCTGCTACCGTAACTTAATTCCACGGATCCCTAGAAAAACATCTCAAAAAGTTTCGAGAAACTCTCCTTCCTCTTCAAACGTTTCGTTTCGAAGCTCCTCAATTGCTCGATGAATTGAAAGGGAATCAGAAGTTCTAAAGTCTCGTTTTAGGCATGATGGAATTAGACTGTAACAGATCGGGCGTTGGAAAATCGATCCAGGTTAATTAAAATTAATTAGCAAGGGACTAGAAAACTAATTGACGGTTTCGAGCTTTTTTTTTCTCTCCGTCGCTCAGGCCCTAGCTTATAACTTTAATGAATTTTTAATACCTTGACGTTTTTTGACGGTCTTAGGAGGAGTATTCGCCTGGTATTCAGTTATTCCTCGAACGACGCGATGTTTTTTGTGTCGACACTGTAAAAAGTTAAGATTAATTCATAAAAAATAGAGTAGCTGGCGTAATTACAAGAAAGGTTTTTACTTTTTGTGTCGCCTGTTGTTGTTAGAGCCGTTTCTTGCGAGAAAAAGGATCTAATGAAAATGAAGTGCGGCGCATTTATAATGTTTCTCGCACATTCTTCGACCTCAATTGCCACTGGCTCCTTTGTGTCTCATCTTTTGTGTCTTCGGCGACTAACAAGGGCCCCTCCTCAGAACCTTGATCGTGTTTAATAGGGGGAATGGCTTTTTGCAAAATCGATATTTATCAAACTGCGATGCTCAGATCCACATTTAATTAACCTAATTGTTATTAATTACTGAAAATTTCCGGATAATGTAATTATGTTGAGAAAATGTGAGGGGGAGCCTTGCTATTAATGGATTGCTCGCTGGAAGATTATAATGGGGTTGGAGAGTTTTTTAATCGAGTTAAATCAGGTGAAAGTTTAGATGCTGAGATTTTCCTACCCAATATGAGTTCGTTTCGTGATTGACAGCATAATGTCAACGTCTTTCTTTTGATGAAGCTTATTAAGTGCGTTTTAATTTGCACTACAGAAGACAGAGGGCGTTATTCTATTTGACGAGTTTTTAATAAGTAAACACCTTCGACTTTAGAGACAACGGAACTAAAGTACATTTAATTAAATAATTTATAACCCTGTCCCTTGTAGATACTCTGGGTTGACAGACAAAACGTAATCGTTTTTACAATTTTATACGAATTCCGAGCTGAGCTCTCTTTAATATGTTGAAAATTGCAGCAGGCAGATAAAATGGAATTTTTCTTATATATAAAAAAGCTGAAAGCTTTCTCTGGTCGTAGGTCTGTTTTTCGTTAAAGTGATATGAGATACAGTTATTGTTCCATGTAGATTTCCCGACGCTCCGGCGATAAGTTAGAAGCTGTTTTGGATGAAATTTTGAATTTGAATACCTACTGATATAACCGGGAGAAAAATAAAAAGGCGAGGTGAAATATCGAACGTTATGAATTTTAGTTCGAATTCGCGATCAAGTAAATCCTGAATCAGGCTTAATGGACCAACTTATAACATAAACTAAAATTAATGCTATTAAAAATTTCACCCGAACATCATAACACACTAATAACAAATTATACAGTGGTATGTAAACTAGGTGATATGGAAAAAAATCCATAAGTTCTGTAAATCCTCTTTGTCTCTGCTCTTTTATCCGCTTACACATTAGGCCCTCGAAAACCTTTGCAAGTACATTCAAGAGACATATCGGTCTTACTAGGATTTTTGCTCGTGTCTGTATGCATCGTTAAGAGACCGTTCATTTGAAAGCTTGCAGGAGTTTTCTGAAAATCTTTCATCGAAACTCCGTACCCAAAACTGATGCCACAAAAGCGATCCCTCCTCTGTCGCACCAGCGCAGAAGCGTTTTAGCCATGTTTTCCCTGGCGGTTTAAAAATAGCGGCACTCTCGTGCCATAACTGACTTTACAGGCCCTTTTCATATCACTATTACAATAATCAATATAAACTGTTCAAATATTCAGTCTTCTTCACTTGGTCTTTCGCTCTCAGCCTTCTTAAAGTCGCCTTGCTTGCTTAAATGCTCCGTTGCACAATACTGACCTAAAGTTGCTTTTATTAATCCTACTGTACTGAATTAAATTAGCTTTACACCTGTTGCTTGTGTCAAAAACGGTTTCAAAATTGTAAATATAAAAGCTGAGGGTTACTGTTGTTAAAAAATTTTTGTCTCTTTTGAGTTTCTCAATCACTGTACTGAAAATAAAAGATTTACTTTGTAAATTTTTCCCTTTTCTGCGGATGACCGAAATACTTCAAGAAAATAATCCTCCTTAATGGAGTTAATTAAGCTTTTTAAATTTCTTGCCCTTAAAGCTTTCTCAGGAATAAAATAAAATAATTATTTGCTGCATTGTTTTCCAGTTTAAAACCAAGAGATCCTATATTTACTGCTTTTATTTTTCGTGGAAAATTTCAGATTTTCCATAAAAGTCATTTGGATATCGAAATCTCATAAACAAACCAGTTTATTATTTATTTTCTCAGGGACTCACGAACTTCTCCTTGGCATAAACTGGCCAAGGGTCTAATAAAGAGCTAACTCTTTAAAAGCTGGCGCTCAATTAATATAAAACCGTACTTAGAGTCCTTTATTTTAGCAATGCCAGTGATGGATGGTAGTCATCAAAGTGCTTTCGTTTTGAACACAAATTATAAGCAAAAGTTTAAAAATATACAAAATTCTCATATGTTGTACAGAGGTCGAAAACAAGGAGCAAACTTTAGTGCATTGATTTTGAACTCACAAAACTTCTCAAGTACTTTAGAACACTGGAGAGGCCGAAATATAACTTGCCAGTGGTACTTTTAGTAAACATCTTCTCGATAGTTAAGTGATACTATTGTATTAGAGCAATTGTTTCATGTTTCAACCGGATTAAATTGTATTAAAACCTTCATTAATTAGTAAATTCGTCTCAAATTTAGATAAAATGATGACAATCTCGATTAAACATCGCCAGATTCAGTTTTGCACTCCTTAATAGAAAATTTTCAACTCGTCAGATCAAAATAAAAAATTCATTTTTTCGTACCCGAAAGGAAAGTTTCCAATATTATCTCTGGATGGCGCCCATGGGGATACAGTCTCACATGAAAGAGAGTTAATCGAAATATTGAAACTAGGATAAACGGATTCGAGCAAAAGATGAAGCAGAATGAAGCCCTAAATTGATGAAACAAGTAATTAAACCTGGAGGCGTTGAAGGGAAAATGATGGAAAGCTGATACAGACCGAAGTGTGAAGATACGAGAGAAAGGGGGAGAGTAAGAGGAAAACCCGAACACCTTGGTCGACACCTCTCGAAGGATTAAGTCGCAAGATCGGATCGCCTTCGGCTTTTGTACGGCGATTAAGCCCCGAAAACTGCGACCGATCCGTACGAAACCTCCGGGGCCGCCTCTGAGGGATCGATTCATTAACTCCGGCCGGCCGCCGAAAAGGCCCTCGCCCGGCATCCTAATCAGTCCTCATCCTGAAGAACAATAACGACTGTCATCGGAATAAAAGATGGAAACCGCTGAACCGAGCTTCCCTTTCCGGACCGTTGCCATTCGAGCGCCTGTGACGACCGATAGGGGACGAGACGAGACTGTATTGAAATATATATCTCTTCCAGGTCACGTGGTAATTGCGCGAAAATTGCTCCGTTTCGATTTTCTTGCGTACCGACGCAATAAATATTTTTAATGCCTAGTTCCTTTGGATAATAGATTTTTGATTTATGTTACATAGTGTTATCATCGAAAACAACAACTTAGTAATCATTCTGATGGATTTACTTGATCCCTGTAATGCCACCCGTTAATATTCAGGTGTGATAGACACCCACGGTCTAATAATACATATTATATAGGACTCAATTTGCGTACTACCAACTTTTTACTGTATTTTTTCGAAGTTTAACACTAGATCACCACAGTTTCTAAATAGTTTCGTATCGTCATCATCATAAGTAGTTTCTCCGTTGCTTATTGAACTCCACTCTCCGCCTAATTGCATCTCTAACCTATTTTTTTGTTTTTGCTTGCACGTTATACTGTAGGTCGCTTAATTAGACCGTTTAGTAGCTCAGCTAGTTTTTAGCTTCACTTAATCAGTTTGTAAATAACGTATCCGGAGTAGACTCCCAGTCGAATATCATAATACTTTTTCTTATTACCTGTTACAATTTGATGAAGTATTAATATTTCCGTAAATGCATTTCACATACTTTAAGTCCGATAACCGCCTGAAATTGAACATTGTTTTTATTTCGTACCGAATGTACTTGCTGGATTTTTTCCTGAGTTTAAATTACCCGGACCTACATACAGCAAGGTCTATAAAAACAGGCGCCCGAGGAAACCCCATAACTCTGAAGCTCCAAAAAATTCAAAGTTGACTACCCTTTGATTCTCTTCGTACCGTCGTTGAAAATAAAAGGGCGAGAAGGACCGTCACAACATGTACCTAAGAAACGCATAATTTACCCCAAATTCTAAACGTGCCCCTCGCGTCGATGCGACAAGTACTGGTGCCGCTTTGGAAAACGTCGCCTGTTGACGTGTCGAAACACAGATTCGTAAAAGTGTTTAACATACGAACTCATCCTGACAAAGCAATTTTCGTCGAGAAAATTGAATGCTGACGATGTTTATTTTCGACAGAAAAACCCAGCCGATAACTCGTCGTGTGTTGCGGTAGTGCCGTTAGGGATTTGCTCGCCATGCAATTTTGTAACTCGATAAAAATTTCAAGCGACTTTTTATAAGAGGGGCACTGACGATAATAAATCCATACGCCATTGAAATTCTTATGTTTGGAAACGAAAATGAATTGAACATAACATCCCCTTGAAACTCGAGACTTTAACCTTGTTGTGCCTCGGTTTTCCTGTTTTATTATATTTATCGGGTTACATTACAGTAATTTTACGTTTCGGTCGTATCCCCTATTATTTTTCCTTGTGCAAAACACTAACGTTCAAATTCTCTTCGTGCAGTGTAATTAATGAAAAATAATTGCCTCTAACAAGTTTTGTATAATAAAAGGACGGATTTTACATGTTTGTAGGTAACATAATTCAACAGAAAAATTCACGAGACTTAAAAGTTTAGTTGAAGTAAACTCAAATATTGATTCAGTCATCATCAGTTTTATTAACATCAGTTTTAGTGTAATTATACTGTAAATCAATAATCGCTATAAATACCCAAATTATGCGTGGATGTGGTAACAAGGCGGTGGTTCACTATAATGAACTGTCAATTTGTTTCGGAGCAAATTCGCCTGTAGGCACGTTTGTAAATGCTGACGTGTTTTTTGTAATTAATCAGATTTAACGAAAAATCTATTACCGAATTTACGGCGGCGTCGTCGTGTTTTAATACAAATTAGCAAGAGCATCATGGAGATAAATCAAAAATTGAAACCTGGAATTATAATGAGGCGCATTAAATTCGGCTCATTGCCGTCGCAATATCTGAACTACCGTAACGCAAATATGGTCCGGCGGTTTTCAATGACCGCAAATCCGTTATTCGAATGACACAAAAAAGGGAAGAGATGAATAGGAATGGAGTCCTGTGGGATCCCATCGGGAATCCTCGCGAATTTCACGCTCTGCTGATACTAGAACTGCAATTCCTACCAGCAGCATCCTTAAATCGTCTTTGTGGTTTCAAATAACGGAGGAAAATTATACTTCCCTTAGTTCGTTTTTTTCTTTCTTTCAATTCGGATAATTCTCGAAAAGAAACAATGGGATAAGTGCATTCGAGATTCGTCGGGTGAGATGAAAATAATACAGTTCACCCGCTTTGACTTGGTTTTTTAGATCTTACATTGCACCAGGTGTAAATAACCTTCTTTAAATCATTTTGTTGAATGAATTTGTATAAACAATACATGGTGTATTTACTGGAAATATTCTGATGATGTTAATGGTGGTGGTGTACCAGTTAAGAAATATTGAATCTGAGCTGCGTTCTGGGAGACTATTTACAATACTTTTTAACTACTATAAAGCAATAGAATCATTACAAAAAAGTAAGCAACCCCTGATTAATCAGTCCCAATAAAAATGTAAAATAATTGAACAGACCCCTAATCAATCATCCTAAGTACTAGTAGAAACTCTTTCAAACACACCCTTAATTTCTAAGTCAACTTCTTTCAGCTGAACAGTGAAAACTAAATGTCGACATAACCTTAAAATTTGTCACCTGGACAATTCAATATTCACAGTAGCACCCGCTGCATTAAATTGAATACCACTAGTAAAAGCGTAGGCAGGTAAATGCTAGAATATTTTTATACTAGCAAAGTTGCATACAGCAAAGTTTTTTCTACATGTCATTGTTTATTAACAATATTTTGCCGCATCTGTCAGAGTATCTCTGCAATCTTTCGTCTTCTTTATTGAAATAGGTAATTAAAAGCACGGCCCTGTTTATTGTTTGATATGGCCTAGTAAGGCAAAAATGAAATGGCTAATAACGCCTCAACGCCGCCTATAAAAATAAACATCAAGAATAAAATGCTGTGCTAAGATTTTTTGCCCTGATACACATTCGTTTTGTCGGTTTATGGTGCTTTTACGAGGGTCGTGTAAAAAAAATTCTAAAACAGGAAGCGAGACAAACGTCCTGTTGAAAATAATGAAACATTTAGAATTTGGAGTGTTCCGCGCCATTTTCTGGGCGATAATCCACTGATTTTCGGCTATCCCGATCCAGAACTCGACGGTTTTATCCACTCCCTCTTTTTATTCCATTCCCGTGTTATAATCCGGGCGTTACTCGATTCGCCCCGAAGTTTCCGGTGGGATTTTTCTCCGAAGGTCGTTTATCCTGTATTCTCCCCTCAAAACCGCCATTTAAATACCCAGTCCTCATTTTCGTTGTTTCGAAATTATATGGCCGGAGGCATCGAAGATACCATCGATTTCCTCTAGCCCTCTTCTATTTTTCCTCAGCGTGATGTGCGACTCCAAATACTTTTTGCCCTGCGCCATTTGTCGCGTTAATGGATCATAAAAGTCGGGGGCTCTTCGTACGAAAAGATCTACAGGAGAGATTGCGGGAGGGGGAGGGGAGAAAGCTCTATTCAAGGTGGAGGAACTGGGTATAATTTTATTTGTGACAGAGTTGTATGATCTACCTTTTTAGAAACGAATTAAAAAGAAAAATGAATTAATGTCGTTTTCACCGAAGGGGGCGGTTGACCCACTTCGGTTTTATGAATTACGACCGTTGGGTTCAAAGTTGAAATTGAGATTATATAGTGTTTAGTATTGGCAAAGGTACAACGGTTATAACTTTAAGTCATAAGTATTAGTCTAACAAATGAGGTGTGTAGAAACAGGCTTAACGAATGTGTTTCAATATTATTGGGAAATCCCACGCGCATGAGGTAATGGTAAATGGCGCATGTCGTGTTTAACTGAAACTACCGAGTCCTCCATCAAAAATGCACTTTGCCGCTGCTCACCGAAAATGCCCTTCGCCGCCGCCCTATCACTGTTCGCCCTCAGACCCATATCGAAATTGTAAAGCAAATCAGCTATTTTTTAGTTTTGCCCTTAAATTTAATTCTTTATTAATTAAATCTTCCCTTTTACGCCCATTCCCTCTAATTTTCAAGCAACGACCCCCAAATCGCATTGCGGACCCCTTCAGGTACCCTGGTTGAGACATATGGCACAGGGGTCTATGTTTTGGAACCTATCAGTTTTCCATCCATCTAGGAGGATGTGAGGGGTTGTTAGTTTTCCTGGACAACGGTTTTTCATCCCCACTCCTAATTTTTCACCCCAAATATGAATGAAGGCTTTTATCTTAATATAAACCCAAGAACATGTTTTCTTAATTTCTTTCTATTCCCATTGTTCCAGTTTAGTTAATTTTTTGTTTTGCTAGTTTTAATTTCTTCAGGGGATGGAAGTGGGAAAAGTAAATAGAATCTCCCAACTTATAAAGTGTATTTCACTGACTGGTATACTTTCCTCATATTTTATGTGTTATTTTGTTTGATCTTTCCAAAGTTTAATTTAATTCGATCTCATAAAATGGAATTTTATATCTCCTTGAAAGTGCTTCCTTAAGTATGGAATTAATGGAAAATAGTAATGAAAATGTCACCTGTTAGAAAAGACGGAAAATGTACGTACGCTTTAAAACATCACACAAAACATCCTTCTGATTCTTATGTTACATTCACGTTCCAACCCGGGACTGGAAATGTAGGTTTAACTCTTGTTGATATTTCAGGCGCTTGCGGGTGTCCCTGTATTTTTAATGTGAGGAATTCCCGTGTGTCTGTGCACTAAAATATTGCCCTTTAAGAGTGAAAAATAATTGCGCCAAATCTTGCAACTCTGGCTGAATCCATTTGGTGGAGTTTCCTATGCCTTGCAATATAATGAAAAATTGAAAATTTCACATGTATAAAAGCCAGGTAAAAATTATTGAAAAGTTCAAGGATTTTAAAACAAAAATCTTTAGTGAACAAACTTAGCTATAGTTAAATTAATATTATCCGAAAAAAAAACATTTATGAAGCATACGTATCGAAAAAATCAAAGACTGCAGACTGAAGCCTGTAAAGATTGTTAAACACTTTATAATTATAAATTTATAGTCGTTTAGGTGAAATTTTGATTTTTTTTGTTTGTATCGTAGAGTTATGCAACAGATTTTATAATAATTGGAGGCGATAAATCATAATAATAATAAATGTTTACATTAGATTACCGTTTATCGACTTAAACGTAAAATAAAAAATTCAGATTTCAAAACCGGAACTTAAACTCCTACTGCGTTTAATATATTCCATGTTATTTTATTTATTGCTAATTATGAGCTATTATAGGTTAATAAAATGATAAACAAGTCAATAAAATGGAAGAGCCACCCAGAGAAAACCCAATTAAGGTGAATCCAATTACTGCGTAATTACACTTTGGACTTCATAAATAAAATTTCTATTTAATATTACAAATGTCGTAGATTACCTAGATATCTAAATGGTTTAGGATTACGTCTAATAAGGTGAGAAATGGCTAGGATTCTTAGGTTAAAATAATAGATAAGGCTAATAAAATAATAGGGCTAAGATAAGATAGGATAAGTCTAATAAAAGATAAGGCTAAATTTCTAGGATCTAATGATTAGGAGAAGTGGTACCACGATTAGAAGGAAACATCTGAAAACATATTTTTAGTGCCTCACAACTCACAGAACTGTTATGTTCACAATCTAGGATTCTAAAATTTAAAAACACATAAAATATGTAACGGTCTTATAGACAAAAATCCCCATTTTGCTACTTTTCCGTTTCGTTAACTCTTGTCCTCGATTGATAACCCAAATTCGCCTGATCCTTACTGTTACTACTCCTCCTATTAGCTGTGTGCGGTGTTAACATCTTCCTTCTGGCACATTCCAGGGCGTTTTTGACGTTAATAGCCTAGTCATTTGGGAACTGATGAGACCATAAAGATACGCGAAAAGACGTTTTTATGCGACTTGTTTACATTCATATCGAAGGACCGAAAGAAAATTTATTACAACAAAAGGGGATATATACACGACTCTTCCTTGGGAATGGTCGTGATGGGGAGTGGGAGGAACGTCGTAATAATATGGGCAGGGTATTGATGTTCGTCTCATTTAGGTGACGTTTATTTCATGCGAGTAAGGCCCATAAAGTTGAAATATTGCCCTTGGGGAGACACGAAGCGGAAAAGTATCGATACAAACAATATTTTTTTAATATTAACAGCGCACTGATACAACGTCAGAATGAGATAAATTAGTTTTTCCTCGGGAGGAGGAAATATTGAAGAGGGTTTATTTACCATTACCTTGAATATGTGTGAGGCTTGACGGGAAAAGGTGCGACTCGAGAAATATGAAGTCGAGTATTTACACGAGGAGCTGCTAAGCATTCAGCAAATATCCTGAAATACTTTTGACGATTTTTACAGGTCCATTTCTCTGGAGATGTCATCTTTCATCTTTGTTGTGGCATAAAAGGGAACGAGAGGGAGAAGGGGGCTCTTTCTTGTTTGTAACAGAATGTCTTAGAGATTTCCGGAGGAAGTGTTCGTTGCACGGATGAAAGGAGCACACATAATAGATAATTTTTTGACCTAAGGCCTTTCCGACTTAATAAAAACCATATCAATGCGTAACACCGCAACGATTCGTTACGTATTAACCTCGAATATAATTTCAACAACAGAACGGACCACTACTAATTTTATGCGTGTTCGATGTTTGTTTGAAGTGATTAATTGAATTTGGTTCTGGAGTATGATCAAACATCACAAGCCAAATAATGATTGTTACATTACGAGGTAAACAACAAGGTTAGGATCAAACCGGGAGAACTGACGTCGTTATTATATAATGGGCATAGGGACTCGCTTTATGTCGTGCAAAGTGA
This sequence comes from Cryptocephalus primarius, assembly GCA_963576515.1. NCBI lineage: Eukaryota > Metazoa > Arthropoda > Insecta > Coleoptera > Chrysomelidae > Cryptocephalus > Cryptocephalus primarius. Next base: position 11,908,497 of record OY754942.1, on the reverse strand, counting down.
TAAACGGCAAGTTGGATTACCACTGAAGTTATTGAATAAGCTTGAAAATACAATTGGCACAATGACCAAACCGAGTTAGAATACAGGCTGAATCTTGGAGAGAAGCCCTTTTAAGAAATCGTGGTGTTTTATAGCTGGAGGTCGAAGTTTTAGGCAAAATGAAATAGATAATTAGAAATAAATGGAAAAACTGAAGACTAAGAAAACTTTATTATTAAACTTTCAGATTTTACATGAAAGCAATATGATACCACATATTTTTTGAAATTTCTTTGGTAAATATCCCGTCACTTTTGTGATTAGTAGTAGATACCCGAAAAAAGGTTTATCCTGAATATTTTTGTAATTTACACGTCATTCGGACAACTGATATATTTATTGAGTTATTACTTAAATGAGATAAATCTAAGTGCCACTAAAGGCTTCATAAAACAAATACAATCAAAATTCATTATGAATTCTTGAACGAATTTCAGGGATAATCGTTTTACTTACCACCAGTTAAGCTCCTAAGAATTTTTAAAGTAGTTTTTAAATTAAACATTCAAAAAAAAATTGTGACAATGCTTCAACATGAATTTGGTAACAAATTAGCATAAAGTTTTAATGATAGTCATCAATGATCTGTTGAAACTGATCTCAAACAGGAGACTAGGAATAAAATCGGAAATAAAAACTACCCCCTGGACTAGTGATTTTGTGTCCTTTACTCCTTTACGCTCCTTGCGTGATCGTAGCAACGTTTGCATGATTACAAATGGGTTCCAGAATGCACGTGAAATGAAAATTAGCGATTGTAGAGGAAAGTGAGCATTGAGAAAATTTTTAGAACCTATTCAGTTATCACGTAAAAAAGTCCAGGCTTACTTTTTTCAGAGAACAGATCAATTGAACCCAAGAGAAACCAGCTTATTAATGAAAACCAATGTAAAACATTAATCTAGGTGTATTTGGGATAATGAACAAATAAGTACAATTGTAAATTCTTTTTTATTTTTGACACACAGATAGAGTTATATGAAACTAATTTTTTGAAACCGACAAATTGTATTCCATATGAATTTGCCAAAAAATTGAGGGATTTCCCCTTACAAAGCCGGATGCCATCATTATTCAAAAAATCAAAAAATGCGACTTTTTTCAGTTCAAATGTGATATGCCAGGCTTACCTGAAATACTTCGTTCGTGACTGACTATAAATATTCAATGTTTCCACGGAATTCAACAAAACTACTAATTCTTCTTAAGACACTTGAGTAAGTTTGTAAGGTTTATCGTGGAATTATTAACCAATGCGTTTAATCCTGAAAACATTTCTTAACTCAAATGTGACCATTTGGGCCCGTTTGAATGCACCGTTATGAATATCCACCTAACAATCTAAAATATATAGTTTGGAAATTTGTATGTGAAGTTAAAATATCATTTGATTTGGTACCTAGTGAGAAAGGCAAATGTAAATTGTGTTATAACATGAACTAATATCTAACAAAAGCGTTACACACAGCGTAGACCTCACACCAATTGACTCTGATACAATTGACCATCGGATTTAATTGACTTTTTGTGTAGTTTGAATATCAGGGTAGCAAAATCAATCTCTAAATAACGTATTTTGTTGTAATTTACCAGGTTAATATTGAGTTTTGTGTATAATTGACCAAATTTTCAATGTAATTTACTTTAACAGGGAGTTACACTAGCAAATTTCCATGAAATATGACACTTGCCCGTCATGATAAAATGTAATTATTTTCTGAAATTTCTCATAATTCCTAATTCGGTCATTAAGAAAATTCTTGGAAAAACTAGAGGTTTGACACAAATACTTGTTATTACTGATTCAACAAAGTATTCATAGTATTCAACATAAATATCATAGTATTTATACTATGATATCATAGTATGAATAGTATAGCATTCATTTATAGTATTCATATATAGAGTATAGTATCGTATATAGTGTTCATAGTAGGTATAGTATGAATAGTATAGTATAAGTTGAATACTATAATAGCATCATAGTATTCAACAACTATATCATGGTATTAACAAATATTCAAAACATTTTGTGGGTGAGTTTTTTTAAATAATTATGCATAACTTTTTAGGATCGAAATCTTCCTTATCTTTTCTTCTATATGGGATTGCAGAACCTACAGTATGATTTCTATTTAATTATGCAGTTTAGTGTTAATGAATTTATAACACATTCCTTATTCATTTTTAGTAGGAAACTATCTATTATTGCTGGCGCCTCAAACTTTGATAAAGCTGTAACTCCGCATTACTATTCAATAAATTTAAAGCATAACCACCTTATTACCATATTGTTACCTTATCATTCTACGTACGACGGAACATTTTCCCATGCTTTCAGCATTTCCTTTATCATGGTACAAGATTTTTGCTTTGCTGTTTCCACATCCTACTCCAGTAACAGTGAAGCCCTGTTCTTCTGCCTACTTTGGCATCTTAGAAACAATTTTCTTCTTTGTTATCTTCTTAATATATTTCTCGGACTATTTGTAGCTTCAAGGATATTTGTTACAGTGAAAATGTATATCGGGACGAATTCGCCATGTTTTCCAAACGATTTGCAAAAATTTCTCCAAACCTTCCAAGTAAATTTTACAGTATTTCATGAAAATATCCCTCTACAAATTTTTTAGAGCGATAACTTTGATGTAACTACCAATATTTTTGTACAATTGAAGCACAGGAACGATTTTCACATAGCGAGACAAGTTGCAAACTTAGTAATTAATGTATCTATTAGTTAAATTAGTAGCTGAGCTTAAATATGTTTGAGCAATTATGCAAATGTGTATGTATCATTAATTATGTACGTTAATTTCTCTCTACGTGCATCTTTTGTTTCTCCAATTATAACTTTACTTTTCACTCGTAACAGCTTCGTTTTTCTTTTCTTGCAAAATTGCCTTTAGGTCAGCCGACTTCAGTGATTTGTATTTCGGGCACTTTATTTTCGACCAATTGGTTTCGAGCAGTTTACAGAAAATAATTCACCGGAACTTCCTGTACAAATCTACGAATCTCCGTCTCACTGCAAATTGGCAGAAAATCCTATGGGAAAATATATGAGAACGTATCCCAGTGCGGAGGAACTGGTGCAGAGACAGAACAAAAACCTCATCGTTCAAATTAGAAAATCGGCACGGAAATGTATATGGAGTATTGGTGTTATAATAAGTTTTATAAGACTTTACACGTTATCGTCAGAATGGCGATGACATCACCAATGCAAACCACCCTGTAATGTATTCCGTATAACCGCCGATCCTAAAAACACTTGCCGTAATGTCCCCGCACATCGAACGGTTCATTAATTCCGGAGTCTGGAATTATTCCTCGTTGAATATACAACGGACGAATCCTCTCGTTGCAAATTCGATTGAAGTGTTTCTAAATTTCGTAACGTATAAGTGCCGTTACCGATGGAATAATTTTCGTCTTGAAAAACCCCTTTCTTTGCGCCCACTTCGAGAGACTCCGGCCTACGCCTCGCCAGAAATAATAGTTTCCAGCCACTCGTTATTCACAGAAGAGTTTGTCTTTAGCCGCAGCTGTTACACTCATCTTTTCCTTTTATACCCACTTTTTGGCACTCTAGAAAACCTTCGACATTAATGCACGCTGCATGGAACGATTCATCTAAGCGTAAGAAGCATAACACCCCTGTATTATGTTTGGTACGGTCTCCACTTCGTTTCGGCAATTGTAGACAACGCCTGGGTATTTAACATAATAATAAGTTTACGTATACACGCATAAATATTAATAATGCTCACGTGTAAACTAAGAAGCTCTCTCCGCTCTAAACAACTCGTAATAAATTGGGTCGGAACCCCCTGCCAGGAGTAAACGTCGCGTAATTCTCGTAATTTGACTAAGAAAGCGGCCTTACAATACAATTACGAGGTTCGGATGGATGTATAACACTCATTCATAGCTGGAGCTGTTAATCAGCATTCTCCCTGCACCGACTTATTAGTTTATGAGGGTTTAGTCGATGAGATAAAACGTGTCTCGCATATCGCGACCCGTGCGTGCATCCTGTGCAGAGACCTCGTGGGCTTCTCGAGCTGCAGCTACCATATAAATGAGCAAAACTTAGATTCTTCCTTGCTAATTATTTCGTGTACGGGTGAGGGCTTTGTTCAAGTGTAGTTTCGTTCTTATGAGATCCTCTGTATACGTTGCGATTGTTCTGGCCTATTGTATTTACACTTGCTCTAAATCGTCGTTGTACACATGAGGGCATTACTTAAGCGGTAGGGTTGTTTCTAGTTTTTCGGTGTCATATCGTCTTTTGTTTGTGATTGTTCTGTTTATGTTTTGGCTTTTCTTTTGACATTTGCTGTTATCCAAATGAAAACAGGATTGATAAGAATTATTGAAACAAGCTTGTATTGTTTCTACTTCTTTGGGCGTCGCATCTTGAATGGTTTTGCCATTTTTTCCAGCATCTCCCTAATTGTACTGGCTATAAATTGTTGCTGATTGTTTCGTGTATACTTTAATGCAAGAAAATAACGCATCTTAAAATCTGAATCTTTTGTAATAGGGGGCAAAGAAAGTGGCGCGACTGAAAACCTCTTAGCATCTCTGTGGTGTTTGTAGATGAGAAGTATTTTACGCAAGAATAAAAAATCTTGTAGTTTATTATTTACAAAGAAAGAATTAACTATCGTTCTAGGAAACAAAAAAGGGATGCAATTTCAATTTGAGCAGGATAGTCTTATTCTACAGTTGTTTATTCATTTTTCAATCGATGTAGAAATATTGGTTTAATATTGGGTAATCTACTAGGATTCATTACCTAATGAATTACCAAATGTTCGGCATATAAGCAGGATTTTTGGAATGCAAATTATAATTTGATTTTGTTTTGTTGGTTTTCATTATTTTTCATTCTATTGACATAAATTTAATTACTCTATGTGTTAAAATTTACACATGAAATCTGATTATTTAATAAAATACCAATCTACGTAATTATTAATTATTTGATACTTTGCACAGCCATTAATTTGGAATATGAAATAAGAACGATTGTAATACAATAATAATTTTACTGAGTAATGGCGCTTTATTTGAAATCGATAATAAATTTGTCACACCATATTCCTTGTCTCAAAAATCACTTCAATTGGCGCTGAATAAATAAATTATTTTCACGAAAGTTCAATAGAACGTCGAATACATTAATTCTATAACTTCACTAACATAGATTGGTAATTCATGATATTACTAATAGTTTTTAAAGGTATGAAGTGAGGGATGGACTTACTTACCTTTTTCTCATGTACCTCTCCTTGCAAGATTGATTGTCGTATTAGGCTCTCTGCTTACATATTCTAGTCTCATTTCCAGCAGCTCTGAAAAAGTGAACAAACGTACCGTCCTCATATTAATTATTACTACTATTGTATTTAGTAGTTATTATATTCCATTTGGCTAAAAACGTAAAAACGTATAAAAACGTAAAAAAAAAAGTATTCGATCTTATTAAGATTTTGAATCATAATTTTGTTATCCCAGTTTTGAGGTCAGACGTGGATTAATTAACGAGTGAAAACCTGATTTATAGTTCATTTATGCTAATAGATACAGATTTATTTTCTCCAACTGTATTACATCTGCGGCCCATGCAAAAACGAAATCAGCAGTAAATTTGAGTTATTTCTCGACTTAGCATGTTCATTGCTTTTTTTTAATGAAAATAAATCTCAACGGACCTATTCTAGGCATGACGTGTTTTCGCGAAAACAACAAAAACTTCCACCTACAAAATCCGAACCCTCGTTTAACTCTTCGTGTTCGTTCTAGCGAATGGCACTATCATTACTTTACCCAATCCGTTTATGGATTTATTGCCCAGTGTATACGAAAAGCCCGGACGCCGCCGGAATAAGAATTAACACACTCCCCGACTTAGTCTTCAAAACTTATACATAACGTAGGGTAGTGTCGCCACTACGAATTTCGTAGTGTAAGCACTTGATAACTTCTTCGAGATGGGTTCCTTAGGTTCCTCATCTAAGCAAATTGTTAGACTAGTTTTGATTGACAATATTGAAAGCTTTCTATATTTTGTAACTGTTTCAATTCTGTTACAAACTGTTACAATTCTGTTACAGAATATGTTTGTTGTGATTGTATAGTAAACTGGAGCTGTTCGATTCATGTAATGTTAATTTTAATTTTTAATTCAATGTTTGCTACTTTATAGTTGAACGCATCAACAGGCACTTCTGCGTTTATTTCAGTACAGCATTTTTATGTGTCTGACTAAAATTCATTTTTCTTGCTATAAAAATTATCTTGATATGTTCTAGCTACACACTTTCCATTATCAGTGGCGAGGAGGATTAAAATCACAGTTGAATTAGCATTTTTCGGTAATTACAAAATTTCTTAGGGCGTAGGTGCCTTAGTGACCTAAAAATTCACCATCATCTAATGTTATGTACGAAGAGAGAAAAAGGTGAAAATCACTGCCATTGTTACTAAATATTGCATGACTAGAAACTTAGTGTGATATATTGGGCTCTCTATTCAAGATAATTATTCAGAATTACATTATGAATGCGTGAGTGAGATTCGTGTGAAGTTGTATTAAATTTTGATGTATGTTCCAATGTATTAGAGATAAGGGGGACGTATTTTACTCCAAATATGGCGGCCTATATAGTTCTTTTCATTTTCTCCGAATATGACAGTTTGTGGTTAGCAATTAGTATTTGTGGATATTTTCTATGGAGGTTTCCGTCTAGTTAGCCCTGGCCACAAAAGGAGACGTGTTAAACTCCTTTACCTTCTTTTTCCTATTGAGGTTATGTGAGAAGTGACAGATAAATCCTTGCTGATGTCTAAAAACGTGCCTGGAGAAAATGGCTTGTTTTAATTTCTCGACCACATGGGCATTATGAACCAAAACCGATTTATAAAATTTAACATTTTTTATTTGAATTTACCCGCCCAAAATTTCTACTCCAAATATGGCGGACGTTACGGTATTGTCTATATGTGGTGGCTGTAGTTACCAGTTTCGTAAAAAATGTTTACAGAATAAAAATCATTGCCAATGCAATAACAGTTATTAGAGTAGTTGGATTCAACGGGATTCTTCTGGTGTTTTCCTTCGCTTTCTGTTTCTTACTGTAGTTTCACTATCTTAATAGTTAAAATCTGCTTCTGATGTCATACGATTTGAAGGAACTCGCCTTCGTGGCGTCGAAGGAGCCGCCTTTTCTTGTTTTATTTTGCGTTTCCTGTAGAAAAACTGTCGGAAACACTAAATTTATTCAACTGCGGAAGGTGATACGTCCTACCTTTCGCGTCGTAGTAAATTTACACGGATCGATTAATATCCCCTGAGGGAAAGGAGGGGAGCTTCCGTAAAAAATTTAAACTTAATCGTAGCCACCTAACTTAGGGACTGAAATAACAAATCAATGTATCGATTCCGGGACTATATACGTAATTGATTTAAGGAGTTCCCATTGGCCAAATCGGAGTGCTACATCCTAATTGTGCCCTCAGGGGTTTCGGAACGGGCGAATCTTGTGTCCCAAGATTCCCATGCTAACAACGGATTACACACGTTGGACGTAAAATTAGGATTACAAACTATTGACGTCTAAGAGCTGGGGACATTAATTATTTAAACTGGGTTGTCAGTGCTTCAACAAGTATCCCGTTAAATCCCTAGAAAATCTTTAATGCTACAGGCGGAATTTACATGAGCGAACGTTTGCCGCGGATCTTTAAAATCGGCAGTAACTTCGAAGGAGATTTATTTGTGGAAGTTGTACAAGCTATCAGCGCGAAGTGGCAATGGAGTAATAAATTGCAACAGTCAGTAAACAACTGTAAAAGTTTTGATGGTCATTTTATGGGAGTTAATTTATCGCGAAGGAATTATCTTGAAATTCCTCTTAATACTCGGTAAAGAGCCTGTAATTACTCCTAGAATACACATTTTGGAGTAAAAGTATATATGTAATAAACAGATGGTTTATTTCTTAGTAACTCTAAGTGTTGGTTTCATTTAAATCGGTTAACATATAAAAAAAATGTTAATTTAAAGCGCGTCTCGCGCATGCTTGGCGTTCTTTTTAGTTTTTGCGGCAAGTGTGCGATTATTTGTCATATAAATGACGAGCGCCATCTTCCAAAGAAGGCAGAACTTTAAAATTTCAATCTATTTGACATCACCTAAGAAACTAAGAAACTAAGATGAAGTGTACGCTCCAGTGCTGCATTAAAAATGAAATAAGAAATATCATTTTTATACGTATTCCATTAGTGTTTTTAACAGATAAGGTAAACATTTTATCCAGAAAAGACCTGATTATTATTGCGTGCAACATTATGAATATATTTCTGGTATAACTTTTTGAAACAAGTGAGCGAGCGAAGTCGTGACGGGTATTGCTATGCGGAACAAGCTATCACTACCCCTGTAACGTTCTCAAATTGTTTGCCTTTGACATCACTTTGGAAGTTTGACATTTGCTTAGCTGACATTATCCTGTATAATTAAGACAAACACGAGTCGGTACACGATTTTCTCAAGATATATTAATGTAAAACTATGAACACACTCCCGAGGAGGCCTCGAATTCCTCAAGCTATATATATTTCTCTTTAGGAGATGCGAGAAGTTCGTCGCAAAATTCGTAAGTAATTTTGACTTACCTCTAATTTCCAGCGAAAATTTTATGGTGAAAACGCGTTCGGTTGCCAGTGATATAGTTCAAGCGTCAATAACATATCTTTACGATACCATCAAACGGTAATCAATTCAGTTTCAATAACGAGATGGGCGTATATTTTTAATGTAAGCCGATATCAGGAATTGCAATATGGATCGATATCGTTAAATGATAGAAATTCTATCCCGTCATAAACAGCTACTAGGAAACGGGTACATTAGTCAAAATTACATTGCGGTTATGGTACACGCTTTGTATATTAGAAATGCCAATCGCAGTTCTGATGAAGAAACAACAGATGCAACAAACATCAATGTTGATGTAAAAGAATTTAAGATGAAGTAGATTTGATTTTCCATATATACTGGGATTTAATTTTAAATTCCGTTTTTAACCGATAAGTTTTTTATAATTACTTCTTTGGAACTGAAATTGATGCAAAGTTATTCGTTATTAGTTATTAAATGCTTTCTGATTTGTTCCAGCACATTCACTTATTTATGTGTACCTTTTTTCATAGTAAATTAAAGTGCTCCTTTTACTTCAAAGGGGTTTTCAAGTCGCTAACTCCAGTTAAGTCAGTCCTTCAGTTAGTAATTAGATAAAGTTACTTTAAATGATGTATGGTGTAATCTTGTTTGAAATGGCGAAGCACCGACGTTTATAGTTTCACCTATCTAGAAGATTTAAATAATGATGAAATAATATAAAATTTTGGAAAATGTGATCATAGATTTTAGGCTTGGGTTAACGATACCACCTTTGGACTCGAAAATTAAGCGTATACTATGGCTAATAATATAAATTTTTGAACCTGTATAATGATAGTAAAAAGGGTTGGTAGAACATAATATTCAAAATGCGGACAAAAAGGCAAAGTAGTACGAAAAATGCATAAAATATCAAAAACTGGGTAACAATGGCAAGGCAGTGAAAATTCACAATCCTAAATTTCTATGAAAAACCGATTTATACATGTTAATATGTTGTATATTTGTAGACCACCCTTGTTGTCATATATTCAACTACTAACGAGCTATTTTTCAATGTTCAACCATCTCATTTTTCCAAGTTCTCTTCTTACTAAGAATTCTGTTAAAGTCTAAAAAGGACTTCTCTCGGTCAGATGGTTAGATGAATTGTGAGTGTATTTTTATAAACATATTTGTTGGGACGACAATCACAAACGTTATATTATGAAAAAGAAATCCCTTGAATGCTTTTCGAAATTATTTTTAATTTTTCCTTCTTGTAATACCGCTTCCAGTTTTCCATCATGATATATCCAAATTATAGGAGCCGTTATATTTTCTACCATTTCTAGGAAAGTCCCAAGTTTCAGATTGTTCAATTTCAATTTGTATGGAAACCTGGAAAAGTTCATTTGAATAAATGGTAATGCTCCTAAATGATCTTTTGTAATTCAAAGCTTCTTGTGGTGTTAACGTCACACGCAAATGTAAAGCATCGAATCAGAATATAAGTTGTAAAGAAACATACATCGGTCTTATGCAAAAATGAAGGAAGTGCGCCGGAGCCGTCTAAACCGAGCGAGTGTCGTATGGAAATATAAAAGCGGCTCTAGTGAAGTAGATCTCAAAATTGTATACAAACTTTTCGCTTGTCAAATGTAGAATTATTTGAACTAACAGTCGTGAGTGGAGAGCCAAATCCACCTCTAGAATGATTTAAATCGCGAGATGAACTATTTCATTACTAATGTTGATTCTAAATTGAGTTAAAATTAAATATTAAATATAAAATAAATGTATTAAAGAATTATTTGTAAAGTTGATGTTCTATATATTTTTGTTAAATGTGCGTTAATGTTTTCTTGCGAGTTGCACGTGCGACAAAATTAAAAGGTACAGTTCGAGTAATTTTCAACACTTGACATCACCACCAGAAATAATTAATGCATCGCAACTTATCTTTCTTATATTCATAATTACGTTTGTAATTGATGCTTATTTAAAAAATCAACAAAAACGGAAATAATTAAGTATTAACAAAACTACGAGTATTTTCCATTTGCGTTACACTAATGCATGTATTTAATTATAATAAAATCTTTTTTTGTTCATATTTTGGATAGTGATAGTGACAATATGATAATGCGGTGATAACTCCCCACTCACTTATCGTCCTTTTTCTGTCTGTATTTGTTCTCTACACTCATTGCACTCACTTTCTTTCTCTCTCTCTTTTTCTCTCTCAGCTAATTTCTAACGAACTGGTATTACAATTGAAACATCACTAAAATTTGTTCTAGGTGAAAATAGTTCGCTGATATTGTACTGTAATTTGTTAATTCTCTGTGGTGAGGCCGGCAGAAATTCTATTAACCGGTTCCTTTGCCGCCTAATCACTAGAAAGTGAATTGGCATTCAGCCCCTAGGATTTTTAAGATTAATTTCGAACTGGTCAAAAAGTGTAATAAGCGAACCTGCGACGTACTTATCAGTATACAAAAGGTTTACTGGTTGTGCATTATAGAGATGGTCAATGAAACGATACGTGAAAAAGTTGAGCATATTAGACCATAATTAAAAGTAAAAGGTTGAGCAAAAGCGCAGTCTAAAGTAACCTCTGGTTTAAATAGCTTTTTGTAATGTCTATAGTCTCTCAATATTTGACTGGTTCGATGGTCTTTTTAATTTATAGATTTTACCACGTGTGGGGGACCGACAGTATTTGCAGTACTTAACTCTTAACAAAGTACGAAACGATTCATTTATTTAATGTGGTAGCGATACGAATTTAAAATTTCGTTTTATTGGGTCATTTAGATTTTTCGGTGCATTTCTCGATGAATTGTAGGCAATTATGTAAAAGAAAGTTGAAAAGTGAATTTCAGTGTAATAATGATGAAGAAAACTTTAACTTCCCGAAGACAAAAGTTGCCTTTGTTACGCCTACATCTCGAACATTGATAAGTTAAAGGAAACGGAATTTCCAATGATTGGGCATTTTCCCGTTGAATAAACTAATGAGTGCCTTTGAGTGCAAGTAAACAAGTGATAAAATGCGCCACAAATCAATTTTTACGTACATCCAGGGCATTTCCTTCGTGGAAATTATCTCCATACATCTCCACATACGCGCCTCGCGAGAGAAGGGAATAAGAAGGAGAAGAAGTAAAAGTTGCCCAGGACGTGGCATCTTCTCCTTGTCCCGTCGGCCGGGCGCAGGTCCCGCCGTCCCGCCTCGGCGTCCCGACGCCACCGCCGCCGCCGCCGAACTCTTCTAGTACCGCGCGTCCGTCAGCGAGCGAAGCGTGTGAATGGTCGTCGCGTCTTTCCCTCCTATCGGCTCTCGTGGCTCCCGATTTCCGGATCCGGTTTCGAATAAGCGATGTGAGTGGCGGTTTGGTGATGGTGGACCCTCTTAAGGTCTTCTGGGTGTTAACGAACAGCACTTACTTAGGTCTGTCTCGGTGCTCCCCGCACCTCTTTCTTTTTGTATGTAGGCGCCAAGAGCGGTTCTCTCTTGGACCGAGGAAGGGTGAAGACCCCAGGAATGATGTCACCCAAAAATTTACCCTACCATAAATACCGCGAATGAATCTTTAGAACCACATAATTTGAGGAAGAATATTGCTCTAATAATTAACATTCAAGTTCATGAAGCGAACTTGTTTTTTCAAGCTTCTCAAACAATTATGGACTAATATTTATGTAACATAACTTCCAAAAATGTTACTGAACTTCGATCATGACGTTCCCAACTTTTAAAAGATCGGACTAACGCATTTCATCTTAATTACAGGCGTTGCGCCTTTGAGCGGACCTTACGTAAGGTAAAAGTTATAGAAAATGCAAAAGTAACTTTCACAATTTGAAATCGTTGAATCTGAAGCTTATTTGCCAATAGGCCAAATATCCATTCTTTGAAAATTCATGGTCACCGAAAAATCGAACATTTTGGTTTAATTAATTTTAGTGATTATTTTGGAGTACGGAAGATCGTCAGAAGAATGTGAAATAGTAGAAAAATGACTATTTTTGAACAATCGATTGACTGAAGATTACAATTATTTAACTAAAATGTTAGATTGGAATACATACATAAGGGACAAGGAGGAAAGAGACCTTATTTAAACCCACCTCATATGATAACGTTTGTATTTACACATGAATAGAACTTTTCTATCTATTCTAGAACACTTATAAAGTTATACAAAATGTCAGCTGTTGGTGAAAATAGAAACTAGCTTTCTTCAACAAAAAACATTTTTATTTTTATTTTGTGTACAGTGTGGTTAAAATGTAGGCATTTAGACAACGAAATTAAATATAGGGACTGCGATGTCAAATATTTATATTCTGTTAGCTTTTACAAGTTATGCCTCAATATTAATGCGTGGTATATCAATCACTTGTCAATACAATTTAATAAATTTGAATAAATGTCGGGGTGATTGATTGATACTACCATTACAACACTTTTCAATGCACATAGTAGAGTAAAGCGTAAACTATATGAAACAAATCATTTGTTCCACCTGTCACATTAAAATAATGCATTAAAACGTCAAAATTAGTTAAGTGATAGTCAACACCTAAAATAAAAGGACGGTTGCAGATTAAAAATTATGATCACATTTAATGGACGTCACATAATTTTTGCGATATCTTTTTGTGTTTTTGAATATCACCTATTCTATTACTATAAAATTTTTGTCACAATTTTATGTTCTTAACTATCGCCTAATTTTTTTTTGCTATCACTTTCACTAATACCATCAAAAGACACAAAGTCAGACATAATTTTTATGATGTCTTTATTATGTTTTTGACTATGACCACGTTTCTCAAAATTCATGTATCTTTTGAAAAGTTGGTTTTATTTTGACCATCTCTGCCTCTGCCTAAAGATGTAACCACAAATGTTACAGACAAAATGTCCATCTGATCCCATTCCCTTAGTTGAAATCACCTCACATTTAACCCATTTTACTTCGATAAAATTATTTAGTTATACTTTATTAAACCCAAGAATGGCACACTGAATTTATTATCTTGAAAGTATGTCCGAAATTATCCCTTGTTCAATAATGAATTGTAAGTTAAAATTTCATTACTACTGTCTTCAACACGCTGTGAGACAAAATTTTAGAAAATTCGAACCTACAAATGTGTAAAGTGTGTTGTATATTGCTATATTAATTTTTAAAGCTAAGTGTCTTAAGTGACTTAAGTTTAATTTTGGAATTATAATTTAATTTCAGAAGTACTTAAACATCTCTTATGAAACGAATGGATAGCAAATTATTAGAAATCGATTTTTGTAAACTTCATTATTATTTAGCGTGCAAAATTAATTGAATTTCTTTCCTAACAACCTTTAATAATCTCTACTATTTGTATCAGGTGCATTAAACATAGTCACTTTAATACTTTTGAATACACAAAATTAAGTATACTTGTACTTAGGGGTATTTAAATGTTTTCAGTTATTCAAAACTATTTTTGTGTAGATTATCGTAGTATTTGAACCGAATGACTGTACTTGCAACTGATTCGAAGTAAGAACTGACACATTTTGACATTCATTTAATGTTCATCCCAAATCTTATTAAAATGATCCTCTATATGTTCTACAGAAAATGATTTTAAGGTTGAAAAATTAATTACATAATTTTATTTTCTGATATTTATATATTCAACAGAATTTTCTTCTTATAGTAGTTTTCCATAAACAATGTCTTTATACCAAAAAATCACGGATTGGATCATGTCATAAACCATATCCGGTGTATTATACGTCCCGTAAAATACTTACAATTAATATAAGTAAGGTTAGATCATTTGTTTTTAATTTTCAAGGTATATAAAAGCTGCAAATAAATATTTAATCAATTATGTTAACTCTACTTCAATAGATTAACTTTATCACGAGTGACTGATAAGTGATTAGTGCCATATCCCATTTTAAGAAACTAAGTACTTGTTGATATTTTTTCCTGTCACAGTACGTCCAGTTCTAGTTTAATTAAGTTACAGCCGAACTAAACATTTGATCTTACTTTATGTCCAGAAATTAGAACTATTGTTATAAATTAACACCCCAAAATACCGTCTTTAATCCTTCCATTGACTACAAAAGTTCGCAGTTTAGCGACAATTACGAAGAATGGTCTACTTATTTTATTTTCCTATGTAGCCTGATCTCTTAGTTTGACCATTAATAATGACTTCCTACGAACTGTTTCCTACCCAGGAGGAAGTCGGAAAAAGGGGCGGGATGCGACCGCCCCCGGAGTAATAAACGGCGCCCGGATAAATAAATGATAAATGAGTTTTCGAAATATAAAAAGCAGTTTGCTTTTCTCGCTTTTCGCGAAACTTTCATTAAAAAATCCGACAGCCGCTTTGCCCCTCCGTTGATAGTCGAGGAATGATAATTATTTGTTTTCAAGCTTCACAAGACGTCGGCCGCTTTAAAAGGGAGTGAAAATAGAAATAAGACGAGTACAAACAACATGTTTTTGAGAAGAATTTAAGATGGTTTTCCTTCCGAAAGAAAGTTAAAGTATAATATTACGGTTTCGATAAGAACCTAAACCGTCGGGGAGGCTTTCAGTTTACATCGTTTTGAGTCAAAGTAGAGACAGTAAATGGAAATTCTAAATTAGTTGAATGACTTATTTAATTAAGTAAATTGAATTTAGTGAACTGATTGATTTGTTGATTAATTTATTCATGACCATCTCTGTAAACTCCTTTTAAGTAAGTTGTTAGTATATACTCCTTATTGCAAAAATAAATTAGTTCATCAACAAATTAGAGTAAACAAGATCATTGATTTTATATTCAGGAAGACCTATGACGTTTAATCCAGTTTAGTTCAAGTTCAACCTTAACTTCCAACAACTAATTGAAACAGATAGAGTCTTCAAATTAAACCTTGAACTTCGGTGATGGACAATGGAAAGCATCCTTCCTTTCTGGTATAAAAGTCTTCATTAATGATTCAGATTTTTGATCATGTGACGTCAAATTTAAAATGTTAATTCGAATAAGCATTTACAAGTTGTTGGGAGCTTTTGTAACGAAAAGTAAAACTAAATTTGTTCCACACTTAAAAGTACAATATTTCCTATTGTTTAAAAATACAAATTCTTAAATTCTTAGTTCGACTAATTTTCAAGATTTTGCCCAAGCCTCGTGGATCATGGTAAGGTTCTATCGCGCTTTGGTATGATCTATTGTGCTCTATCGGCTAGTTAATACTCAGGACGGGGTTGTACCCAGTAAGCTTATATGTGTATAATCAAGATACACGTGTGGGATAGGTAACATATTTAGCATTGATTGCCATCTAGCCAGTGCTGCTTTAACTTTGATCCGATACTGGTGTTTACTGTTATTGGTTGTGACTCCCCATATCCAAAAATACATGATTAGTTGTCCATTTTTACCAATGATCTGGTACCAAATTAATTTGATTGTTATGTTTACAATTAGTGATTTCAATAAATATTGAGCAATCAATAAATGTAAATAAATCTCAGTTGTAATAAATAATCTTTAATGATATTTGAAGCTTTATTAAAATGCTGATATGTTGAATAACGTTCTTCCGTTCAAAACTTTTTTATTAAAATAGATAATGAATTTTTGCAATAACCGAAAAATCAATGCATTCAATTCCAATTTCGACGACATGTGGAAAATAACAATGTTATAATTTATTGTAATCGGCGGTTTTAGATGTTTAGCTTCGTTTAGGTTCAGCTATACATTTAATTAACACCGATTCAAATTTGCATTTTCCCATTTTCAGATTTCCCTATCAGTGCATAATCACTGCATAGAGAATAACCACCCTTAATGCCATACGGGAGAAAATTGTTATACACTGGCAGTATGTTTCAGTATGAACATATACTAAACATATTCATATCCGCAAGAGAAATAAAACGCGAAAAATTGAATAATATTCATAAGAAACTCACTCACGTTTCAGTTTTAATTAAATTAGTTTGTTGTCGTATCCAATTAAATTTTTAATAACTTCGAAATTTGCCCTAAATGATAATTACGCCCCCGTCCGTGATATCAGCTTGAACGCAATTTGTTCACTCAAAACGCTGAGCGCCGTAAGAATTTCGAATTTCATCCCGTTTTTCGGTAGGTGATCCGTATTATACGCTCCACAAAATTATAGCATTAAAATAAAATGGTATCAGGGGCCAAATCGCTATCTTCGGCGGAACGCTTTTAAGCACACATTATATGATCGACTCCTGGAGTGAAAGTGCACGATATCCAAAACTTTCCCTTCTTGGCGAGAATTTTTATTGATTGAATAATGGCTCGAGGCGATCCTCATTTAAATCGACGCGTTCGAGAAATTTCAGCGAGTTTCCTTTGTTGCTGTCCCATTCATGCAGCAAAGTAATAAGGCGAAATCGAAAAAGTTTGAATAAATTCCCAACTTTATCGCAATTCCCCCAATTTTGGCACAAGAGCCGAACGTTGGATAACCCTTTCTGACTGTAAATATCTATTGTGAAACGATTACAATGCAGCTGTACGCTTCGCAAGGCACCGTTTACAACCCTATATTATTATAGTTGCCAAACATCACCGCAAACGTTAAGCTGGTGTTCGCATGAAGTCATGCTTAGTGTCATTCCAGATTTTCTTCGTTCGTTTATTGGCTCTGGTCACGGAAATCATTAAATCGCCACTAATGCTACGTGCCCGAAGGAAAAACAAACAAGCTGGTTGTTGTTGTTTGTTAATTGGCCCGAACCGCCGTAGGGAATCTTTCGTCCTAAATTAGGTAATCCTGGGAGAGCTCCAATTTTGGTATTACAATTCATATGCAAGTTGGCTTTAATATTAGCTGCGTGCTGGTGTTACCATAATTTGCAACTAATTAACTCGAAAATTTGGTCGTTGGGCAATTCCTCCATTTCACAATCATCTTCAATTGAAATATTTTCTAATTCGAGTTAGCACGTCTGTGTTACTTCCACTGATTTGTTGATTTTAATGGAGAATCCATGTTTTACATAGACATCCAGAATTTATATCATTTTTTCCCTGAAAACTCTTGCTGTGAAATATAGCTCAATCCGAATATAGGCTTAAAGAACTCTAAATCATATTTAGGCATGACAGAGCGAGGGGGTTTTCCGTTCCTTTTGCCATGCTAAGTGCCAATGTAAATATAATACATCATAAAAGACACATCAAACTTTCTCCACGATATGAAACTTGGGTTGAAGGGAAGTAAAGTTTTTTGACAAAAAAAAACTGCGTCGCTGGTCCTGACGACACTCAAAGGAAATTCCTTGTGAGAAGAGATCATTATTGATGTTTACACAAGGACTCGTCGATAAAGGAGAAAACACGTCAATCAAATTTAATTTGATTCGACTCGGCGAAGACCAGGAGTGTCTCGGAAATCTTTTTTATAGGAAATCCCAAAGCTTTAGAGGTGATATTAAACGAAAGCTAAGCCCTATTCGCGAATTACTTCCATATTCAGGATATCTAATAGAATTTTATTGGCACAATAATTGCCTGATTCTACTTTGTTATTCATTTTATCGTTATTTTTCTTTAGAAACGAGCATCGCAGTAATCGTGTTAGGTGTCACATTAAAACTGTACAGCGCCCGTTTCCAATCCAATAACCACTTCTGCATCCGACATCTGCACATCGTCTAGTTTTTCACCATCGAATATTTCGTTATTTAAAATGTCTACATTGCCTATTCAATCGAGAAAATAACATGCTAATTCCCTCACAACGGATATTTGTTTTTCTGTTTTCACCAGAGATATCTGGTCTCGTCATTTTCGGTTCATTTTTCACAATCGAATTGTTGTGAATGGTCCATGAAGAGTTTTATTCGCGCCGTTTTCCCCCTCGTTATTTAGGACCGCGGTAAACCAATATCCTTTGTATGTAATTGAAAAAATATTTTATTTTCGGGTATTATCATTCCCGGATCGTTAGAATTTTTCATCGGGTTTTTTCCGAATTTTTAGGAGGGAATGAAACTCGAATTTATGAGATAATTCCTGCGGCAAACAAAATTATTAGCAAAAACGCTCCGAATGCAAACAATTGTTGTATTTATTCATAACGTGTTTCCTCTACGTGTATTTGAATTAACATTCAACTCACTTCGTGTAAATTTACTTTGTGAGCTGTGCAAAAGCCACATAACTTTTAATAAAATAATTATTTATACTACTATTACGTTTTAAACGATGTTATAACTTCTTAACAAATATTTATGTGGTATACCATTCGAGGTGCGGGATAATCGTGATGTAGGTATGCATAAAAATGTTTCTTCTATAAATTAATGGTATAAACCTAATGTACTTTCGCCATTTCCTATAAATTGTGATTAACTAATGCATAGCTATTATTCGTATTTAACCTCATGAGTTTAGTGCTTTATCCCATTAACGTTCAGAAATCTATTGAATCTAATGCTTAATATTGAACTTAATAAAGCATAGAACCTAGATTTAGTATCAATTATTTATCTTGAAAGTACAAAAGCGGCCAATTCTTTATTTAATCTAATATTGTAGAAGTGACATTTGGAGCGCTGCCTTTGAATCATAATTGACAAAATGATAATGATAATAAAGATAAATGAGGATAATTGAGCGTAGATTTCTTATGATTGTTTTAACATGATGAATAATAACAATAATAATTTTACTTATGCATCCGGTTAAACTATTTCATAGGGTCACTTATAAAATTGCATAATAAATTCCATGGCATGAACCATTTTTGAGCGAACTCTAAATCAATACCTACAAGTGATATGCAAATTTTAAAAGTGACTACAGTTTTTAAACTAACATAAATTGACTCATACTAATTTCTTGCTATGATACTTTAGTCTTATCTACTGAACATTTCGACCAAATGATTCTAAAACATTTATTGTTATGGCTCTGTTATGCATGGGCTTTTTCTAGGACTAAAATCTAAAGTCTTTTACTCTTGTGTACTTTTCTAAAGCTTCATTTGTCTATCTATTTCTTCATGTGTTCCTGGCTCTCCATCTGTCCATAGAATGGATGAGAGATTGGTCATAGCAACTAACTGAATAATTCCCTTATTACCCAACAGAGACCAACTAATAGGCAATTTTACATGTAAAACTATTTAACTCTTTGCTGTGCAAATGTTTTACATTAATACGTTACTATTGACATGATCTAATTAACGAGGAAACAAACAGTTGAACACTTCGCAAAGCGGACTGATGTTTTCATGATGTTTCTTTTAGGCGTCGGAACATAGAATAGGGGTTTTGGACTTTTTCTGGAACGATTCTATTTTCAAATAATCGGGAATGTTTCCGGACAAAATTTCTTTTAAACAATAAAAGAATGGCTCATACTTCGCCTAATTACGGTATGTCGATTTTTCCAAACTTTGTTGTTAATCTGGATTCCATTTGTAAGATATCCTTTGGAAAATAAAAAAATTTAGCCACTAAATGTATTTAAGTAATATGTATTTCCTCTTATTTTGGAAAATTTGACAGCTGTTCATAAGCAACTACAGGACCTGATCAATGATCAGTTTTTCATAGATCTTAATGTTAAATGGTCTCTAAAGCGACATACTATGTACGTTTGATCTGCAGTCACAATGTTATCATAATTAAGCCATTTAAAAATTGTTAAAACCTGCCGTATCTCACTGAATTATGTTTTTCTCCTTGTATCAGAAAATCATTGTATCAGGTACAGAGCAGATTGATTAATAATTTTTCCATGATTTCTAAGTTTTCCATGTTTTCGTTATTGTAACAGGAACCTTCACGACATGAATAAAATTTAAGATAATTTCCAGGGGGTCGGAAAATCGATTAAAAAATTTCAAAGGATGTATAAGTGGGTTTAACCAATAGTAGTATAAATGCTGAAACGACGTTTCACACAGAATAACTGTCTATATAGTATCTGCAAGCACAGTGTATTATTACAATTACAGTTGTTATTAGTGTAAATAATGTCCTAAAATGTAAGATAATTAACTACGTCTCCTCTCTCTTCGCTTTGAGCAACTGTTCTCTTGGCTCGATTCGCTCTAACAACTAAACACTAATAGTTTTTTAAACGCTTCATGGGAGTGTTGATTTAAGTCGTCGTCGTCCCTCATTCGTATTTTTCGCTCTTGGTCGTCTGAAAAGTCCCCAATTTAACGCTCGATTCACGGAAACATCTCACGTCCCCTCTAACTGTATTAGAAAATATTTCTTCGACTGTAGAAATTCAAATGGCGAGGAGAAAAAAGTCGACACTGCCCTTTCCACATTAACTCAGTAATTACGATGGGCTTCCTTCGAAAATTTCATTAATAATATTAACGTTTTCCGAAGGCGTAAACTTAGTTACGAAGTTCATTCGTGCTTTAATCCGATTCATAGACTTAAGCGACATTTCAATTTGTAGGAGACGAGGGAAGTTCGCAGTCTAAATAAAATCGTCCCTCGGACCTTCTTTTGCTATGGAAATGAACTTTGGACAAGCGCGTTCGGTAACAACCGAGTCGGGTTTGATATACTACGTACACCGTTTAATATAACGCTGTCTCGTTAGCGGTTATAATGGAAGCTGCACTTCGAGCTGGTTACCGTAAACATGCATAAAATCCTGCCAGGATTCGCTTTTAGAGAATTGAAATACCAAATTGCTGATGAGTTATAGCTACGGTTTACAATAGAGTTCGTCCCAAGAACTTTTCATTGCAATTGACGGCACTTAGGCACCGGAAGCTTTTTGGAATAATTGCTGCGTTCAATACAATACCCACAACGATGGACACTATAAAGTCATTTTACTTCGCCGTAAAATGCAATCTCGAGAACACACACGTGATTATTTCCCTTTTGAAGGGCGTTCTAAGGCTCATAAGTGGATATCATACGCTTAAAATTAATCATGAAATATATTTCATATTGTCATATTATATTATTGACGTCGTATGGCTCAGAAATAATTCAATAATTTAAGAGGTTCCTGGGTTGCCTGGAATTTTCAACGCAGTCAGAGGAAAATATTTTACTTTTGGCATGAAAAATCCGCAGTTTTTTCTTTTCATCTTGGAGAAAAAAGCACGAAAAAACGTGCTACAGTGGACATTACAAGCAAAGT
This sequence comes from Cryptocephalus primarius, assembly GCA_963576515.1. NCBI lineage: Eukaryota > Metazoa > Arthropoda > Insecta > Coleoptera > Chrysomelidae > Cryptocephalus > Cryptocephalus primarius. The sequence continues at coordinate 11,886,596 of OY754942.1, read as the reverse complement.
TATAAAAGTTTGCAGCAGTTAATAAAATGAGGGAAGAAAGCTTATTGAGAAAAAAGCTTCAACCTTTCTCTGCCCTTTCGTCATTCAACCGAAAATTACTAGCAGGTGAATTAATCAGTGTTCTGATTTCGTCATTGAAATTTGCTAATCAATATAAAATTGGTAATTAAGAATATAATACCGACAATAATGTAGCAACGGCGTACCGGGAAAATACACGGGATAATGAAACCTTCAATATTACACCAAACGATGGCTCTTATATTATGGGTACCATCGTTTGTATTTATAATATTGTAATTCAACTTGTGGGTCGCGATTCCCAAGGTAGCCTCAAAAATTTTGATGGGGGAAAGAGGTGTTGGCGGGTCGTGATCACAAGCTAGTAAAAATCTTGAGTTGTAGGTTTTACACCATAATAAAAGTACAATTTCTTTGAGAATTCTAGTGACGAAAACGTCTTCTATTTGAGGCCCTTCTTAGTTTCTATATTTTATCATTAAGGAAAATATCAATTTACATAGTTAGGGGTGGCGAATGGTACAAGTTATTTTATAACTTCGGTTACCTGGATATTCTTTGGTTTTGAGCGATATCGATCTTTTGCGAATAAAATTCCATTTTAAACATGCCAGCTACAGCAAAATCTATAATAGCTTCTTCTATATTAAGGCAAGATACACTTAATCTTGAAACTTGGAACTTACTTAATTTAACTTAACTTTGTATAGAATCAGTGGATCAGGCATTAATCAGCGAATGAAAACGATATTTTCAGTTTTACTGATATATCCAAAAAAAGGATTTACGTACAAATGGGAACATACAAGGACCTGATTTAGGAAACTTGTCCTGATCTTGTCCACAGGTAAACATTGTGTAGCAATTTAAATGACGTTCGTTTGAAGATAAATGAATTGGTCCTAAACCCTGATTCTCATGTAGACCACTTTTACAATGGAATTAAAACAGTAGTCAGCAGACGTAAAGTAATCAGAGGTGGTATCAAAATTCCTTAATGAGAAACCAGTAACGCAACCTAAGGTCCATCCAGTAAGAATTAGTCCAATTAAAAAACAAAAAAAAAATACCGATTTTATACCGAGCGCATTCAAAAACTACGCTAACTATTTTATTTTACTTTACCCTTATTATTATTATTTTATTTTACCCTATACAAAAGCATAGTATTCATGTAACGTACCGTTTAACCTTCCCCCGTATATTTGGCGCGGAGAAATCTTGTTAGTCGCTACAATACATGCCTATATATGAAATGCCTACTAGTATCGAGAATTAGGCAGGTCCACTACAGCCATTAAATTTGAGCGCCGAGCACGTGTTCATTTTCAGTCGTCATTAGAGTTCAGTGGTGTGTGTATGCAATTGCAATTATTATTTTAAAATGGCTTTTTGTCGACCTTTCGATTTGGACGAAATTAATAATGGCAATGATATAGACATTCTACAATGTCTACGAACAATCTTTTATATTTCTTTAAATATGGCACGCCTATGGATCGGATTCACGGTCTTTGTGTGTCAGTAACATGGTTATTAACTTTCATTGCTATTTTTTTCAACTGAACCAATTCAGACTGGATGGACCTTACGTTTGACAATTTTTTTTAGGAGACTCGAAGAGCAGATTGACTCGCCTTAACTTATCGTTACATAACCCTCTTGGCCTTCAACTACCTTCAATCTCTATGGCCTAACTCGTTGAAGTGCTGCTGCACGTCTCACATGCGGAAAATTCAGAAAATTATACCTTGTCCATTCGCTACCAACATCAGTTTCCAACAGTTTCTAAACAGACAAAATTAATACAATGGCACGTCCTCCATTGAGGTTCGATTTAGACGATAGTTGAGTTAGTCGGAGTTGTCGGTCGCTCGTGTCCGTTGGAAACTGAGGTTAGGGTTTCTACTACATCTCATCTATTTTTCCTTCGCAAATGGAAAACGGCTTTTAACAGTTTCCTTACTTTGTCGCCGGAACTGCGATATCGATTCCGGACTCGGAGGATTAAAATAACAATGGCTGACCTCCTTCCGCGTTTTTGGATACACGGATGAAACTCCTCTATTTAAAAATGCAAAATGTCAAGCGGCGGTAAATCACTGAAATTGAATTTCTATGCAAATCCGCAACGAAGTAATAGACGTTCATCATTTATTATTTGTAGGACGTGTAAATCGATATAATCAATATTTTCGTTGTTTTTATATCGGTCCCGGGTAATTAGTTTTAATAAAAATTAGTGTTCCGAATTAGGCGTAATCCCGAAATGGAAATGCGGATAAGAATTAGTTATTGTAATTGAAATAAATAGTTGGCTGACATCGACGGAGATTAATTTGTGTCAGAATTAATTGTTATTTATTCGCATGGACGGTTTTACAAATGTAATTTATTTGACTATTTCTGAACAATACTGTTATATGCGTACTAAAGTTGAAATATCTCCTGAAACGGCAACAATAACATTATTTTAACCTGAACGTTAAGTTTATTGCATTGTTTATAGTACACGGTTTTTCACTAAGACAAAAAGCATCTTCGTAGGTTGTTAACTCCGACGAAACCCTTAAGTTTGAAACACAACTCAGATCTCTTTTAACCGTTGTTTACAACCCCACATATCCTAAAAATATCATCAGGCATTCATGGAGGAGCTTTTCTTTGTCCAAAGATACCTTGACACGCATTCCCGAAATTCATCCCGGTGACATGAATTTTTCCTCGAGGGTATTTCCATTAAACGAAATAAAAGTAAATGAAAAGCCTCTTTCCCGGTTATTTTTCCTCTGGAATAACGTGTAAAAGCTGCTGAGGTATATCGAGGGGAATAACATTGATAATATCTTTATTCATGATGTTTACGTCAAGTTTTTGCTGGTAAAATTAATAGGATAGGTTGTGGTGCCTCAAAATCGGTCGTTAAACTTAATTAAAGCTATTATAAGAATCATTTCGGTATCTTTTTAATTATGACGATAATAAACGGTTTATTATGCAGATATACCCAGAATTTCTTGAATTATAACCTAATTGGATTCTTTTTTTGTTTCAGGTGAGTACCTCGAAGCGCCACACAAATCTCTTAGCTACCCTAAGCGATGCACGGATCATGGAAGCGAATAAATTCTGCAAATGATTCCCCGGACAATTGGTAACCCTTTGAAACGTTCGTATATTTCACGATCTTCCCCGGCACCGGAGCCTTTTTAACAATTTAATTCGTCGCCTAATGACCGACGGTTTAAACCTAATTTAAATGGAAATCGGTTTCGAATTCGAGTTGTTGTTCTTCGGAACGAAACGTTTGAAAGGTGACAAAGGGTGTCGTAAAAATTTGTGCGACCTCGAGGAGTAAAAGCTAGAATGGAATTTAAACAAAACGTGAGGATGTGGTCTTCATTCGAAGGGTATTGTTGAATGCAGGATGCATATAAAGGGCGCGCTTTGTCTTTCATTTCGCATCCTACGAGATTAATGTTCGGTTGGAGGAATCCGTTGAAAAATTGAAAATTTTCGTTGACAAATGCAAGTTTAATTGAGGTGTTCGACAAAACCATAAAAGAGGAAAGAGACATTTTGAACAACTCACTGTATCAGTGTCTACTTTGACCCTTTATCTATGGCGGTTTTAGTTTTGGGTATTTTCGATTTTTTATAGTTACAGTGGTTCGTATATGTACATGTACCATAAAAAATACCACGTTTCAAGTTTATGTCTCAATTTAACCCTTTACCTCACAGTAATGTAAATACCCCGTCTAAATTACCTGAGATTTATATCATTGAACGATCACTATTTTACACCAATCAGAGTACCTGCTCAAGAACTTTGCTCAGGCATTATGCTTATAGCAATAACTATCTCTCTCTCTCTCTCTCTGTCTCTCTCTCTCTTTAAAGTGTAAATAGCCTGGTATAGTTGCTAGTACATAAATTAACAAATTCAAAAATTATTGGTCCACAATGTTTAACTGCAAATGTTTGGAGGGACATTGTTAGATACAGTTTAATTGATCACATTAATTGATTAGAGCAACGTTATCTTAACATAAGAGTGTGAAATGATTTATTGTTACGTTAGAAAAATTAAGCGAACTTTTTAAATTTTTTTTATCCAACTTTAATGTCCGAAATAATAGTAAATCTATACTAAGAAAGCTATTATATATCGAAGGAGTTACAAATTGTTTAAAAAGTTGCCTTCAATTACAATACAATTCAACGTGACGAAACCCATGTTATGCGGTATAAACTTTAACAAAGTTTATCAGCCTTAGGAGCCTCTAGCAACATAAAATTTCGAAAATACCCAACATAACTACCATCACCATAACTATTACAATCACTTTATCATGTCTTAAAGGTTACCCTATAGATATGCAATCTATTCACTTTGATGGGTGTGACAATTTGAATGCACTTGAATATTGGTATGGTGATACGATAATTTTCTGTGATCAGAGAATTTCTGTAATTCCTACCTTAATTTCATAATAATGGCACTAAATGGATGGCTACAGTCATAGTGAAACGTCATACAAACTAGAGAATGAAGCTTCTACCCTCTAAAAGAAAAGCTATTCTAACAAAAAAAAAATTGATTCAATAATAATTCTTAAACATTTTTGAGTAACTGTAATTTAAAACCTTATTTTATAAAATACAGGTATATTTGGGTGCTCGAAAAGATCCTGATCGAGAAGACAAAAACAAATGTCTGATATGTACATATTTATCATACAATATTACAACTAAACAATCTTAATTTAGCTTCAGCAGGCAAATTATGATTAAAAATACCTTCTTATGGAATGTTATTCGACTCAAAGAATAACTGCTGTAATTTTCATTGAGCCGTTTTTTGACATGAGGCCGTAATTTTTTTAAGTATTATCAGAATGCATTTTATTATAGGTAAATGTCTGAAATGCTGAGAAATTATTTACAAAAATAAATATCAACGAGTGACTTATATAATTGCTATTTTAAAAATGGCTATGAAAACTTTCGCAATCATTAGATGTGCTTAACATCGATGTGGAAAGTTTAGCACACATTTCAGGTTGAAATGTATAATTGTTCTCGAAATAAAAATCAAACAAATAATTAGCAGACTGTGTCAAATTTAAATTCTGTGGCATTATCTCCATTAATTCTGTGAAACAATCGTCAAATTTAATTGATGGTAAATGTGGTAAAGCAAAAACATGTTTCAGCCATTTTCCAATCTTAGATTGACAATTCGTAAAATTATGACTTAAGTTAACTTTTGAATTCATATTTACTTCACAAGAGCGAATTGCAGGACACAACCCTGCGCTCCGACATGTTTGCCCAAGTAACAATCGTATTATATGTTAATGATGTAGAAATATTCAAAGCTAAAAAATGTTCGTTGGTCTTTGATTGCAAATTAATTAACAACAAATTAGATAATTTCGATACAAGAGGCTACAAAACAAATGTTAAATTTTCCATCCGTTTGTACCTTGTTATGCTTTAAAATGCACAAAATAATTCTTATCATCGCATTTATTGCGTATTTACGGTTTCTTAGCACCGCAAACCATACACTTTAAATAATTTACAACTGTTATTTTACAACTTCCAAGCTCGTATTCTCTCCGTGTGCTTCAACCGTGATATAAATCTCTGGTTTTATGTGCACCGTTCATTTAACGGATGATTTACTAGTGACTGGATTATATCATACCGAGCACGTACCGTGCAATAAAAATGCAGTTTTTCATGAAACGTGGTAATGTTTAATACACAAATTCGTACCCGTGAAATAAATCTCGCCGCTTCGTCACGGGATCAGAATTTGCAATTCTGGTGAAATTGTCAATCATTCGACTACTCAAATGATTATGAGTATGTCACATTGTGATCCCTTTTAGTAAACGCTACCGTTGCCTAACGTACGCTCAGCTATTTATGGAATATCTAGTTTCGCGAATTTGGTGCAAAATAATTTTCAATATAGTGTTTGCTTGGTGGAAACGTTTGATGTTGGCTTATATTTCCTGCTTTGTGAAATTTTGGTAAAACTCTAGGATTTACTCACCCCACACGTTTTTAAATCCTTTTATTTAAAAAATAAACGTGACTATCACTTTTTATTTACAGCGCTGACAATTTTCATTACCACACTAGCGAAAAATCTCCTCAGCGCCTTCCCTTTGCTTTAAAGTGGTTGGCTTCAACTATACTTTGTGTTTATAATTCTAGGTTTGGTATTGAGAACATCAGAGTTAATCTTACCAATCAAATCTGTTAATTTAGTTGTTACTGAGAGCATTGTAACTTCTGCTGACCGACGATACCTTCCATCTCCATACAAGATCAGAAAACTCTCTGTCAGAAATTCCTCCTCATAACTGGTCTCTCGTTCTTACTTAAAAAGTTTTCCTACGTGAAACAATATGTAAAGTGCCTTGATGGATGCCTGAACTTCACTAGCACAAGCTTTGCAGGAACTACTGGTATTGCTCGACTAAAGTACTGCCAGTACAAAAACCGCATGTTCCTTCACTACAATTACTAAGGCCTTTCAGAGTTGTACTGTGTTCAAAAGCCCCATTACATATCGTGGTACCTTTACCCTGGGGTATTAGTTTCTATCAATGTAACTCTTTAGTCAAACTAATCTGTTTTTAATGGACAGATTGGGCTTTCTTTTTACTCCCTTATAAAGTTACAGCTATTGCAGGTCATGTAGCTGTCCTTACTTTATCTCACCTTGGCCAGAAGCAAATTACTCCTCCTCCTTTGTCCTTTATTCTTGGTAAGGATATAGTGACTTTATATTATTCGATTTATGATCATTATACATTCTTCTCTTCTTTGCACGTATTGTACTACTTCGGATAGGGAGTAACATGTGATGCTCTTTATTTGATCTGACCATCGTAGTGGCGATATTCCTCCAATTTTTTTTACCCTCTACTTTGTCCTCAACTACTAATCTCTCTGTACCCTCCCTTTGTCTGCTTATATGTCAAAAATATCTCAATATGCTTTGGTTGATAATTGTGTAAGCCTAGGTGATGTTGCGTAGGGTTCAAATTAAGATATTTTAAGTAAGCTCACATTTTAAAGGGCATGTGAGTCCAAGTTTTTGTAGTGTAAGTGGCGACAAGAAAGACAAGTGCCCATACTAGCTGTAGTTTGGTGTTCTTAGTTATGTCACTATTTTTCCAGGTATTAGTAAGCTTGGCCGCTGCTGATCTGGTCATTGTAAGACTTCGACGTATTTCTTCTTCGTATCGTCCACTCTTTGTGACGACAGGGCCCAAGTAATAGAAATTATTCATCATTTCATATCTTGATAAACTTGGTGTCTTCGGTTAGTTACTTCTGCATTTGACGATGATCACCACTTTGGTTTTCTGTGCATTAGTTTTAGGCCGATATTCTCTGCTATCTTTTTAAATAACCCATTAGTCCAGTAATTGGTTACTTTATAATTGGTAATTGTGTAATTGTGTTAATACTTTAAAAAATACGTACTTAAAAGCAGAACCTATTGAACTTTTTATAAAATTTTGTTGGAGAAAATATTAGACAATTGAAGAAAATGATAAATCCTTTCAGGTTACTTTATAGCAACAATATGTTTATGTAACAAAAACATTGCTTATGTAACTTTACTCGAGAAAAGAAATTCCTTTAGCATCTAAGCAATCTATTATTATTTTAATCATATTGCAACTTGGTTTTTAGCTCCTAACGCTAGATTTGTTTGCCTTCAATTTTTCATTATGTGACGTCCTCTTTAGGTTCCGAATTTCGTCTCGATATAGTAATTTCACTTTTATTAGCTTAAGCCGAAATAAACTACGTTTTGTCTAAACATTCCTCGTCTCCCATAAATCGTATTTCACCCGTGGCCATTCCGCTGTTTTCTTTCCAAACTTCGAGGAAGTTTCGTAGCTATCGCCTCGGAACTCCGCGAAGAGTATATAAAAACAAAATGATGTCGAAAAATTGGATTTTCCGCCGAAGCCTAAGCGTTATATTAAGTTATACTTTCTCAGCTCGTTTTGATGCGATTGTACTTTAATGACTTATCGCAACGGGATCGGTGGAGATATAGTGGAATGCGTGAAGTTTTTTATGAACTCCTCAGAATTTGATGTATTTGGTGTAATGGTTCGGTGTAATTGGCTGTATGGTTTCTGACAGTGATCAAATGCCCAGGATTAACTAATATGTTTAAAAGTATATCAGCAATTACTAATTTTACCAACGAATCATGCAGTTTCACTACAACTGCAGATGAAGTTGCAGTGAGGTGTTAGGTGAAACTTCCCTGTTTTCCAAAAAATTTCCCAAAAATTCCAAAAAAATTTCAAATATTTTCCAAAAAATGAAAAAAATTTCCCTATTCTCCAAATTGCCTTTATCAGGAAAATATCCTAACCTAAACCGTTTGCGTTAGTTCAGAAAGTTACGTATTTCGCTCTCCTATTCTTCCATTATTTTTCTGTCAAACTGACATTTCAGGCATATTTCATGGAATAGAATCTCGATTACCATCTAACTTCATATTTTTCCAACGTGATGACCAATTTAAAATTGTGAAGATTCTATTTTGATATATTTCACCAGAAAATGGTTCATTTATCCATCTTCTCGCCTCAAAATATTTCAGGAATATTTGTCTGAAAGTATCGACATGGCGCACACACCATAAACTAGAATGAAATTCGTTATCATCTCTGTTTCCGATTTCGCATGACTTGTTCCACATTTTCAATTTTCTCTGTGAATTTGTATAAACCCCAAGCACGTCAAATCGAATATTAAGAAAGAATGCGAACGAAATTCCTCATTTCAGGTTTTCTGCCATGTGAAATTATTTACTCAAAGCTAACGGAAAATCCGTATTCTCATCCTTATTACAATGGATTTACTCAAACCTAACTAGAATATTTGATGCACATTTTTATTCAGCAAATAATGTAATATCAAGCTTCTTTATCGAAAGCTCGTTTGAAAGACTCTACTGTAACTAAGCAAAACAAAATTAATTTTTAGACTACCTATATTGTCGTTGTACTGAAAATTTCATCCTCAACTCCGAACAACTCGTCAACACCTCTAAGAGCAATCCGATATGGAATTAAATTCTTGGGCCGCTTAGATGGAAGTACGTATCGATTTCATTCATAAAACTCCTAATGTATAATGATTTTAATGATTGCGCCTCCCATCAACTCATTCTAACTCACAGAATTTCTGAAAATCAATTACAACTCCCCATCTCGCTCGAAATATAGAGTTTATATTATATTTACTCCAATTTCTCCACGTTATCGCAACTTTATTCTTATCCTTGATTGAGTGTACATTCTGTCAGACAAGAATGTAATTATTGTAAGGCTGTCACAGGTAAGAAGTTTAATTAAACTAATTTGGGACTGTTTCAAAGTATAATTATAAATTTGGTAATTAATTCGTAGTGCTTGTTGATTTTAATTAACGTTGCATTGAAGAATAAACCAAAGGTGCATTTTAACAATAAAGTTCTGCACTGTTCAGGTTTCATGAACCTTAATTAAAAATTATTATCAACCCTATTTTGTACGGTAGATTCTCGTTAATACTTAATTATATCGCAGCATAAAAGGCATAACTTCCATACTCGCATTTCCGAAAGTTCCCAGGCAACTGTTCAAGATTATTATGCGCCCAACTATATAGCACTTATTGAAGTGAATGCAATATCGTTTACTGATAAAAGAAATTTCGATTTAAAGTTATCGGAAAGTTTTCGATTTGAAAACAAGTTTTAGCAAAGTTCCAACGCGGACGGTAGATCGCCCTTGCGATTGGAGTTTTTAAAACGTTTTGTACCTTTTATTTCCGAATGGATTAGCGTGTGCAGGTTTTTTAGAACCAATTAAAACGCCTTCTTTCGTCATGGACACTAATTTCGGTCATTATTCCCTCGTTTTAAATGTGACTGGAAAAATGATATTCATAAAGCTATTTCCATAAATTGAAAACGAGTTCTTGATGAATACTAATAGCGTTCCTGGGAGGTTAATTTCGATTTAATACAAAATTTACATTCATCGTTTCACGTAAAGGAAAATCGAAAATAATTGAAAAGTTAAATCTGGAAAAATGGTCCTTGGGGTTTCTTTTTTCATTGAAGCGCCTGTATCGTTTCGTTATACCAATTTGATACATGAAAAGTGTCAAAATGTTTCAAAACTTTCATTTTATTCCTCATAATAAAATCTTTGAAATTCGTTCTGGGACTGGAACCCTAGAGAAGTAATATTACTTTCGTCGACCTAAAAAAGTTTTTAATTGCTAGTTTTATTTGAAAATATAAGCGAATACAACATAACCATAAAATCTTTGATAACACTCTAACTCTAACGAAAACTGAAATAAAAAGTACACTTAAAATAGCACAACGAAATGGAATAGTTGTACATCAGTGTATGACTCATTGTTTTAGATAGCCGTAAACGATAAAAGACAACGGAATTAATTCCTACCGCGTATTCTTAATTCTACTGGCTATAAATGGCATGTAAAAATGTAATAATAGTCCTAATAGTCGCTTTAAAAATCAATCTGTGAACGTAAAAATCTTATCTTGAAAAATTACACCGTAGAGATCTCGAGAGGCTTTCTGAAATCGTTCAACTTCGACATTTTTCCCTAAACTTTCACGAAAACCGAACAAGCCCCCACGCCCTCTTAAGGAAAATTATTTACCAATAACGTCTTTATTCTCAAAATGAGTTTTCCGCTCGCACAATTGAACAGTGTGGGCCTTTTGTATGAAGTTGATGTGCTTTCCCTCTTTTTCGGGTAGTAGCTCCATTTGTTTTTATTGGTACTTTCATGCTCTTTAAATTTATATAAAAACATTTTTGGTTTCGTTCACATAGAATTTGGACCATTAATAAAAAAAACCTTGATTTTCCATGAAGGGCTTCGTATTGTTTTCCAAGCAACTTCAGAACTCGTAAAGCATTTTTCTCTTTGTAACGGCCCCTCAACGATAAGCACCCGACAGAAGGACTTTTATTTGTTCGAGTTGGCGCTTGTGGGTCGAAATTTTAAATTATAATGCGTTAGTCGAGCTTCTTCTGTTCACTTTGGGAACTGTGCGAAGGTCTGAAAATGAAGGCAGAAAACGAGTACGGTATTCTTGGGCTCCAGCTGATATAGTGTGAGTGAGCTCTTTGTAGCACTTGCGGCTAGTTTTTTCTCAGGAGAGGATCATAGTTCATTGGGAATATAAACAAAAACTCACTTAACTTGAGTAATATATGCGAAGGAGTGTCGAGGGTATGGCCACATTTCCTGTTAGCGCCAGGGTTTTGGATTAATGGCCCAGAGTCAACACCCTGGGGCAGTCAATATGAACAGCACTCTACGAAGCAAGCTCTAATTTTACACTAAGCATCCAGAATCAACAGCTTAGAAAGAATTAATGATCCTTAGATTAGATCAGATTAGAATTAATTACACCCTGGGGGTATCAGTACCCAACGGTCTCCTATGAGGAAAGCTGGGGATTCAGCACCCTGAGCATTCATATGTCACTGCCTTATGCTAAGAACGAAAATGTAAAATGGGAAATACCAGGATGAGATTGACATTAGATTTTACAAACCCTAAAAGGGATTACAATTATTGTATACTACCCAACCATTCTTATCAATTGTTTTGTGTTTTTAATAATTTAATGCTCTTTAGTTCCCAACTGATTTTATATTTTTTCCCACCCAGATAGAGCGAAACTAACTCCTACAAATACCGTGTTTTTCACCCTTAATCTGAACGTACCTGTAAAGTGTTTCAATCTCGACTTACTTTTGCTCGTCTAAGTGTATTAGCGTAACCCTATTTTCGAGTTGTTTGGACGAACCTTGTGGAAGAGCGGATTTTAGCAAAATCAGCAAGAAAACACGTTTTCTAAAATCGCTTCTTTATGCTGCGTCAGACATTCGAGATGCCTTCCATACTTGTACATCCTTTGTTTGTTGTTGCTCGACGGTGACACGAAATTTTCTCTCCGGGAAATTTACGGGAAATTTACTTCGCTAAGCGCATTTTTATGTCTGCAAAGGAAGACGCGACACGTATAGAACTTCTAGGGATTATTAGTGAGAGCCCCATCGTTTTTAATCAAGGCAGAGGGAGAAAAACGATGCTGATTGATTACGCACCGGGCGGGAGATGGATGAATAAATAATATTATTTCGGCAACGAACAGCTGGCGGTTCTAATAGTGATTAAATAAGATAGGAATTTTCCTAAAATAAACATTTTGCAGCTGAACTAAATAAATGGTTTGAGGTTCGGGTGAACGTTAGTGGTAAATCAATGCAATTGTGGTTCTTTAAATCATTTCGAGGGGATCGATAAATTGCCTCTCTTTAAAAAGCTTTGGTTTTTAACCATAGCAACAAGTTAAACCTTGCTAATATAAAGTAGTATTTTCCTGCAATACTTCTACATCTTATTTTTTTTTGTTAAGGATAAGGAAAGTTTGTTACTTTCCTTATCGCTGAAGACCCCAAAATAACATTTATCTCTAGTTAAATGTTCCTGACTTGCAATATATGCTGCAGAATCGAGAGCCATGGATCCAATATTATGTTGCTCCTTATATTTAAAGTTGTAACTTTCTTATTATTAATTTCAAATTATACAAATCAACACAGGACGAACGTAAACTTCATTATATTCCAAATTATCAGAATTACTGTTTATTCTATCGAACCGAAAGTATCACAGAGGATTCATTGAACACATGATTTTGAGTTACCCTTGTTGGACAGCGCTTAATAATAAGATGTTATTAGTCTTATTATAAAAATTAAAGGATTTCAAGAAATATTTGAAGAAACAATTTGGAATTATTCGATGGCAAAGGTCAAGTAATGCGCGGATTATCCGGAGGTACTCGAAATCAATTAATTATAGTCTACAGCATAGAACGCGGTTTTATCTGCACTTCTTCTTTAAACACTTCCACTAATTTTAATTGCTGCTGTCTTCGGTTGTTTCTTTCAAGTATTATTTAAACAGGTAGACAGTCGCTTAGCTGCTATTTATGTTAGCAGTAGTGTAGTTTTCTCTTGATGATTTTCTTTAATTTGTCAACTATCGTTAATGGGAGTACTAGTTTCAATGGTTTTCTCAGAGGAGGGAAATTAATTTTGTTATAGGTTGTAACATCCATCCTTAGATTTGATTATGAAATCGGATCTCATGATCTTCTCTACCCTACCAAAAGCTCGATCTGTATTCATAAAACCTCCTGACAGAAAAAGCTGAAAATTGGTAGAAATTTTCGAAGATTTCATACTCCAGCCCATCATAGAAATGTCTTATAAATGTTGATCTTGCAAACATTAATCCATTCAAATATAGAAATAAAGCGGAATCAATTTCTGTGCATTCAAATCAAGGTTTGTTCCAGTACATAAATAGAACGTCGGATTGTTTAAATCCATTTATGCAGAAAACCAGGGAACTTTATAAAAGCTTTCAGGAAGCTTTCTCTAGAAACCATAAAAACTGCTCAGCTTTAACTTCGATATATACACTGAGATTTAAAAATCCTATGATGTTTTTCAGCCATATTATATAAGGGCAGAGTATCGCTTGGGTAATTGACCTGAATACTCAAATTTTAGGTAGTAATAGTATTACTTTCGGTTATAAATTGTACTACTTGGCCTGTATGGTATAATAGACACAAGTTCAAAACAGCAAAGTTTGTATATTCTCTGACAAAGTTTATAAATATGTTGTCCACTAATACCACCGAACACAAAGAATATGCTCGTGGATTATACACTTCAAGTCTACTTTGTATAGTGTTTATATGGAATTTTAGGTTCGAATTTGTTATAAAACAACAAAGTTATGTTGTATAAGATATTATTTCCACATAGGGTACAAGTTATAAATGATGATACATAAGGAAATAAGGAAAAGAGCGCTCTCATTGGTTTAATAGATATACACGTATTCTGTGCTTATATTGTCTATTATAAACCGTAGTGGCATCTAAAGTACCATTTAAATGTAACTCTTGTAGAATCCTTGTTGTCTACTTTTTATTTGGATAGATCTCTCTTTGGCGAGCCTGTCAACGACCCATTAAAATTCAGTGAAACTCACCCACGCATTTATCACGAAGATTCGGAATAAATCTCGTACATTTGAAGCTTTGCATTTGCTCGCATATTAATAGCTGGGAATTTGAAACCTGTAATGTGGTGTTGCAATGCGAAGTGTCGATATGCATATGGATGCACCAATACATAATATCCCACTAAGCATCTTAGTAGGATTTTTAACGACGCTGCACGTTTCGAGGAATTGTACGAAAAATTTGCATACCTAACAATCCTGTCGGATTTTCAGGCACTGGTCTGAAGTTAAATTAATATTTTCCTGTTGCACGGAATGCGACCGATATGCATAATTTGAATTTGCCAATAAACGTCAGCTATTTAATTAAAAAATAAATTGGCCCCATTTCCGAAGAATCGTAAGTCTTTTCATATTCATTACAACATTTTCCGACTTTCGAATAGTTGACAACAAAAGGAGCAATTTCTACGTACATAATTGCAAATTGTATCGGAAGGAGTTTGCCGAAAACAGCGGGCGCCTGCGAACCCCGACAGCACTTATTAAGATCTCCCTCTTGTATTCCCTTTGTTCATTCAAAGGTCTTGTAATTAAGTCCTTCACCTCTTTCCTTTCGGTTCGTAACTGAAAAAGCTGTATCCTCGGATAAAAGATAATTTCTTTACAATCAGCTGCAGATGTTCTACCTGCAGAAAACATTTGCGCTATAGGGATCCTGGGTATCTTTTATGTCGATGCAATAAGTACGCAATATCTCATTGGGATATTGGAAAATATTTTATTTTTCACCGTTGATTTTAATTATTGGGACGGTGGAATTGCCTACCTCCGCAGCTCCCGTTTAACCCGCTGAGTTATTTTTTTAAGCCGGCTTCGTCCCGGGCGATAAATCTCCTTAAAACGGAGGAATACAAACAAATAACTCCAAAGATGAAAACAAATAGTCCAAATAAAAGAAGGGAGGTTTCGATAAAAGCTGTGACGGGCCATACATTTACATTTCGAATGAGTAATCTGGTTCGCTCCGTTTCACTTAAGGACGATTCTTGTTTAGAATTCTTCCCGTGGAGGATGTGTGCACTTCGCCAATCCTCGTTACGTATTTCCAGGGATAAACACACACAAGCCTGGGGATGTTACTTGCGTAAACGTTGGATTTCCACCCTAATACTAATGCAAGATTGAATCCGAAGTACAACTTTATGTGTATATATTTAGACCAACCGTTAACACATCCATTCTCATATACCATAATCGTTGCATTAACGGATGAATTATTCACAGTCCTGTTCATTTGATTTCATATTTTTCGTATTTACTTTTCCATTAATCAACCTTTGAAATCATAGAAAAATATTGTAGCACACATAAGGATTATTCGATATTTCAAAAGTATTCTCGATTATTTTTTTAATGAAAACAAAATTCGATGAAATATTTATCGATATACTCTGCCGAACAATCATATTTTTAGTAGAAGTTCTCGTGGCTTGTGATACTCGTCGTAGAAAATCTTGCACCAGCTGGTGGAATAAAACTAAATCCGCAGAATGAAAATCAAGAGATAAAATGTTGCATATAAGTAACAGTACAGAGACTAAATCATCCTTTATACAACAATTTATGTTATATTTTAATACTATTTGTACTTTGAGTTAGAGACTTGGCGGAAATAATTTCTTTTATTGCTGACACCCCTACAGATAATGAGCTACAGCCGCTCTTAACCCTGCAACCTTCTTGGGTTATACTACCTTAGTTACATGTTAACAACCCTAAGTAGAATTCAATATCAGTAGGGCTATTAGCAGTAGAGGTAGTTGTTTCCCCTAATTTTTCAAATCATCCGATAAGTTTATACAATAATGTAAATAAATAGAAAAACAATGTAACTTTTCTATTTTGCTTATTATTAGTACAGCCATTTTGCTGTAGCCGTGTGTTTCATGCTTTTTTAAGTATAAACGAACTCGCACCTACGTGCCTTCAATTTAATTTTCTTTTCGTTTCAAGAAAGAAAATCCCGAAGTAGATGGTATATTTTCATTTCTTGATCAATTTTCATTTCGACCGAACTGTTATTTCTGTCATATTTATAGCAGTTTCTATTGACTAAATTTTTTCTTAAAAGCAATTATTATTCAAACAACTGTTTTTCGACAATTTGCCTGCTACCAGACGAAACGTCTGAAAAAAATATTTATTGTGTTGATTTCAAAATTCAATTTATTTTCACCAGAGAAAAAGTTAAATTTAATTAGTACAGTACATGTGCCGATCATGTTACATGCCAATTTATATCATTGTTTCAAATTTTATCCAAATTTTATATTAAAATAGAAAAATATACTTTAAGCTGCGCATTTTTTAACTAACTGAAATGAAACTTGGTACAAAAATTGTTTTGGAAAAATGTCTCGGTTAACGAGCCAAATCGGTTCAGCAGTAACACAAACTGAAAGAAACAAAGTAAAAATCATAATTCTTTTGTTTTCAATGTAATGCAGAAATTTTATAAAGCGTTTTTGTAGAGCTAACTTGTTCAATAACTTTTGTATTCAACGTTTTGTTATGTACATTGGTTGAAATGACATATCTTGGTGCACGTAATGGTAAGGCTTACAATTTTTACATTTTTTTAACATATGGCTTTATGTTCATAATTTTAAAATTTTTTTTTGATAAGCGCGTAATTCACGAGGCCTTTATAACTGACCCTGCCAGCCACCGGAATTTTTTATTTTTGGTACCAAACATAGAAATTTTTGCTATACCAGCTACCAGCTACCAGATACCAGCAGCTATCGTTTTAGGTAGCCAGAATGCTTCAGACAAAATTCTGAAATTAAGATAATATTTCGGAAAAAGATCTTTTCATTCCTTAGGTAATTTTCCACCTATCGGTCCTCTTGCCATTAAATTATTGTCACTAATACGCGAGGTAGGGGGTGGGTAGCCACAGGGGGTAGAGCTTGCTGTGAATAAAACAAACGATCAAAAAATAAAGAGAAGAAAACGTTTTATTCTCGCCTGGGGTGGAGAACCTGCAAGTCAAGGTACTAAAAGATACAAATGAATAAAAGAGGGTAAATCTCGTGGTCGTGACATTTTTAAACTATTGAAATAAATTTACCATTACCATTTAATACAACAAGAAACTTCTAAAGGATATTCAAGTATGGTAGAAGAAGTTCTTTACTCAGCTATGATTTTCAAGTGGGAAATTTCTCCAGCCTGTATATATCCATTCGTCTTGTTTAGTTCTGTATATACTCAAAGGGTTTTTCATTCCTTATACATAAGTTCATGTAATTTAACATATAAAGCTGAAAAAACGACTGAATGCCTACGCCACTGAAATTCAAAATTCGGCACACGCATATTTAGACACAGCCATGGAGGTTCTAAAAACTTCGAATTTTTCCTACATCACGAGATTCAGGTTGAGTGGTATGGGCATATGCCATGGTATATTAGAATGACAGATATAACGGCGCTTGAAGTCTACAAGCGTTTGTAAAACATGAAATTTTATCGCACAAGGTTTCCATTTTCTCCTCAGTAACTAAATAAATAATGAGGAGAAACGCCGACAGTAATAAACAGTATAAAATTCTATCTTACCATTCAGTAATGAATTTATCTGAAAGTGGTTTTAAATCATTCCGAACTCTTACAGATAGTGCACTTAAGTATTTCATAGTGATAAATTGTACTTGGCCTGGTTTACGTTGTATGACTAGTTAGTATCTCCGGTAACCAGAGGGAGCACGTGTCGCATCCTCCCAACGATTTGTTACCGGGCAATAAGTGTTTAGCGCAAATGGTCGTCTCTAGATCGTGAAAGATGACGGCGACCTACTCAAAATTCAGTCTGAAACAAAATACTATAAATCTAAAGCTACACGTCCGACATTAATTTCGGAGAGAATAGATTTCGTCCGGTGGACGTGAAGAATACTCCCATTCGATCGAATCATATATCATCGTCACCATTGTAAAAGTATCCCGGTCGGAATGCCTGAAAGTTTTGAGGCCGACTGAATGGACGTAATTAAAAATCTCACTAAAGCTTTCAACGTGACTGATCGATGTCGACGTACTGGATCTTTTATACTCGGAACTTTAACGCGAATCATTGTGCTACAATTACAACTTTAAGGGAGGAACTTTTGTCGGCACGGAATTAATTTATCGAAAGATTACTGTTAGTGACTGACACAGAAAATGTTTTCGAAGGCGAAAAAGGGAGAGGAAGGGAGAAAGAGAGAAAGAGAGAGAGAGAGTGGTTTTATTTTTTATACCGACAAGGCCTCTTTCAACGATAATTTCATTAAATCCACGTTCCATAATAGCCTTCGATAGTATCTGTAATACGAAAAGTGACAAATTTAAGAATTGTTTCGACAGGAAGAGAGAAATAACAACTGGGACATGCCGTCGTTCGCTGATGGATCCTACGACGTTTATTTAATAGAGTGCATTATGTGTGAGCTGAATTTAGTTATGGTAAAGTTTAGATTTCCGCTCACTTCGATGGCGAAGTCGAGACTTGAACCCGCTTCTTGATGAATGACTGTGACAAAGA
The DNA here is from genome assembly GCA_963576515.1 of Cryptocephalus primarius. NCBI lineage: Eukaryota > Metazoa > Arthropoda > Insecta > Coleoptera > Chrysomelidae > Cryptocephalus > Cryptocephalus primarius. The sequence continues at coordinate 11,867,839 of OY754942.1, read as the reverse complement.
AAGTTAGCTACCAATTAGTAAGAATCTCGAGCTCCGCTCTATTAGAATCATTCGTTCCGAAGTCCTATTACGAATTTGACAAAGGCGCTATTAGCTAATCAGATTAAAATGATTCATACTCTAATTGGTTAAGTTTTGTTGAGCTCTTTGTGACGAGGTATATAACGCTCCCCGTATCTAAGACGTTTGATAATTTCCAACTGGAAATGGACCCGTCCTCAATCAATAACACGAGACATTTCTTAACGCAGCCGACATTTTCCTGAAGAAAGCAGAACTTTAAAATACAGAACACGTATTTTTTCATTTCGCCAAATGAATTTATCGAATGATGGGCTGCGGTAGCGCAAATTTGATTTTTTTTCAGCTCAATTTGAAGAGCTATAAATACAAGGAAGTTTCCTCGAAATTTCTTATAAGGGATCCGCCAATTTTCTGATTCATCTTCTTTATAATTTCGTTTCGGTCGAATCACCTTTATAAAAAACGCTTCCTAAATGGAAAATGAAATTTGGCCCAAGGCATTCCACTAAAACCCATTTATTCTTCACCCTAAACGTATTGAGTAGTTATCGAACGGTAATATTTTCTAATCTACTCAGCAGAAGCCGTCAGTTTTATTCATAAAAAGCTTAATCCAAAAATATATATCGTGTCACGAAACATTAGTGCTCACATCTCCCGATATCTCTGCGAGCGACGTCAACGTACAATGGAAGAGATTATCTCCTCTTTGAAATAATGAAGCGGAATCATTAGGCTGCGGAAAACATGAAAAACCTCTCGAACAAAATGAACCGGCGGCGCAAGAAATGTAATTAGTTATCTCCGGGACACACACACAGAGGGCCATTTCGATAAGTGCGACTGACGAATAACGAATTGGATTGAAATGAACAAATCGCACAAAAATTTTCATCGCTTCATTCTATAAATGAGGGTTATGAGTATAGTTTTTTCAGAGAAATTTCGTCATTACGACGTTTTTGGTTGAATGATGTCAAGAGAGCTGATCACGTTGATAAAGTTCCAGCATTAGAATCCAGGATTTGTTATGTTTATTTGTAAATTCGTTAAAGAATTAGAATGTGCAAAGAATTTCTTCCTCCTGTAATGCTGTAGCTTTGAAAGTTTCAGTTGTTATTCATGTTATTCCACTATTCTGTTATTTTACCTGTACATTAAAAAATACTCTCCGAATAGTCCTTTTTCAAATATCGTTGTAAGCTTTCATTAAATTCCGTGTGATTTTCAAGCGATGATTGAGTTTTAATTATTCAATTGAGTTTGTTAAGGTTTACTTCGTCTCCTATTGTTATAGGAACTCGTACGAATACAACATAACAATCCCTTAATAATTCCTAAGTTATAATCAAACCATATTAAGGACGTAAAGTTTGTTTTTGTTCAGTTCAAACAATATGCGACAATTAGTATCACAAAGTTATGCATTGAGGCTTTGGCGTGATAACTGAAGTAGGTGCACTTACAGAATTAGTAATCTTAAATGAATTAATACTTCAGCAAGGTAAAACTCCGGTCACGTGAACCAATGATTTTATTATAATTATTCATAAACAAGAAAGTAAATCTCAGCTAAAGAACTACCGCCTCGTAACCATAATATTGCATTTGATTAACTTATTAACAAAGTAATAACCACGCGTTTAGCGTATAAACCGGATGCGTATAGGCCTAAGGTACATGCAGTGTTAATAAAATTATATTCAAATACAGACAATTTAGCTATCATAACATTGGTAGTTCATGGGAAATTACAGCACTGTTTATTGTCCTGTGATATACATCAAGTGGAGCTGTGCTGCTCCCTACTTTTCCCTCTGTGATGTTGATGTTCTCCTGTCTACTCCCTGGTCCAGATGTCCTTTTCTAGTTGTGTCCTGTTGCTCTTTCCTTGATGGTTAGTCCTCTATCATCGCTGTCCTGGGCCTCTTCTTTCTTGATGGTGCGTCCTCATCGTAGTCCGTGGCCTTCCTAATAAGTGGATTCGTTTGCTCGCCTTATTGATCATCCTCCTCGTCTTCTCCTTGATGGTATTCTTCTATCCACAAGTATCGTCGTAGCTGCACTAAGGTACATGCAGTATTAATAAAATTTTATTCAAATGCGGACCATTTAGCTATCATAACACTGGTATTTCATGGGAAATTACAGCACCGTTTATTGTCCTGGGGTACACATCAAGTTGAGCTGTGCCTGCTCCCTACTTTTCCCTCTGTGATGTTGATGTTCTCCTGTCTGCTCCCTGGTCCAGTTGTCCTTTTCTATTTGCGTCCTCTTGCTCCTTCCTTAATTTTTAGTCCTCTGTCATCGCTGTCCTGGGCCTCTTCTTTCTGGATGGTGCGTCCTCATCGTAGTCCGTTGCCTTCCTAACAAGTGGGTTCGTTTGCTCGCCTTATTGATTATCTTCCTCATCTTCTCCTTGATGGTATTCTGCTATCCACAAGTCCCGTCGTAGCTGCACGTTTCTCATGTACCATAGGGCATCGATTATGCTTCTTATCGCTTGCTCCATTGTCCTGTGAGTGGTCCCAATTAGCCCAGATGGTCCTTGGTCTTTTTCTTGGTCCCCTCGAAGTGTTTCCTCCATGTAAGTCGTAAATACCTTACCTCTTCCTACCATTCCAGTTCCATGGGCCCTATCCTAATGTTGGAAAAGTACAGTAAATGTCGTATCGATTACCTCAACAAAGCGTATTTCTCCGCACCTCGATAATCGCCGAAATTGTCGCGCGGCCCAAAAATTCCTCTCACATATTTAAAGTATCTTCTGGAACTTGTTTATTGCAGATTAAAATTAGTTCAGCAGCATGCACTCCGAAGCATTACCGCTAATCTTGACCCTTCTATCCCTTCCCTGTTTCGACTATATCGCAGAGAATTTCTGCCATGCTGATACTTGCAGATATGAAGTGAAGAAGATAAACACCATAGCGAGCGTTCGCAAAACTGCAATAATATTCCCCTAGGTCAATGCGTTGTTGACTTTACGACTTCACTCCGAAATATGTATTGCGTAATAGCCGAGGGAGTTGAGTTAAAATGCAATTTCCTTGTCGATCAATTTAACTGTCAAGAAGTATAAACCCTCAGGCGAATAGTGGGCTTGTAAATTTTATTTAAAAAAAATATATCATTGGGCTGATCGCGAAATGTTCCAGAATAATCCCATTCTATTCGCCGCCGTCCCGTGAATTTTCCGTAAAATTAACCATCAAACTGCATTCTCGATAATTAATTTAAAATTTAATTGTTCTACAAATTGAATCACTAAACCCCAATTACGTGTAAAATAAGTGATAAAATTCGCTTAATGTTTAACCATGGCTCCGAACGTGCACGAATTATGAGAGGGAAGGACTCTCAAGGTAAAATGTACCCACTTTTAGTTTATTTCACTAAATTGTATTAACTATAGGGAACGCTGGATGAAATAGTACCGTATCGTAAATTAACTTGAAATAGAGTTGCCTTTAATGGATTTTAATTAAGAAAGATTAGATCGTATTCGGTCTATTTTGTTAAGCACAAAGTATTTTAGCCTAAATTGCTTCTGGGATGTTATAGTTCATGGAGGACAATATTGCAACCCATCTTAAGAGGTACGTTTCAATGTAATGCAACCACCCGCCCTTTGTTGGGTATTATATAAAAATCCAGTAACATATATTCATTGAAACTACATTGAAGTTTCGATTTACAGGAAATTATTTTTACCATCATGTACCCTTTAATAAAGTTGCACGAAATAAGTGATAAATATTAATGACGAGAATATCCTGGCTGTATACCTGACGCTGTTTTGAAAGTACTCAAAAATTGCGGGAGGAATTTCATACTTTGCAAAATATAAAAAACAAACGATTTAAATCAAAATATTTAAAAAAAATGTGATCCATGCCGTATGTACTGTACAAAACATGAACGTGCTCTAATAGAAATTATATAATAACTCTGTTATATAGATCAATGTTATCTTTGAAGCAAACGCATGTCTTTGCAGGAAAACAATGTAAGCTCAATCTCGAACGTTACAAACGTTACAAACGTTACAAACCTACGACACATTACCTTACGTTGATCCAAAAAAAATCTTTAACGGACATACGCAGACAGAAATTGTTGAATTTCGAACAACTTTGCTTATTTCTGTCTTCACACAGCAGTTATGTAACGACCGATTTGCTTACAAGCGATACGTATGGAATAGACGATAAGAAACTTGAGTCATTTTGACTCGACTACCAGTTGAAGTATATTATTAAATTGAGTTATTCAATCTTAAATGGGAGAAAAAGAAAGTCTGCACCACGTTACACCAGTTACAGTATTCAATCTTAACTTTTTTTATATGATGTCTATTAACCTAAAGTCTTTTGTAATGACAAGTATCGTAACAATCTGAGGGACAAAGATTTTATACAGTCAAAATGTATGCTTTGAGACAGTTGTAATTTCTATTAATTTAACTAGGCTCTAGGGTAATTGGCAATTACTTCAACAGCCTTAGTAATCCATAAAAATCAACTAGTACACATTAGACAGAGATTTTATGTCTGATGTACTTTTAGTGAACGTTTATTAAAATTTCCACCAATAAATTTGTCTATATCCTTAAAGGTTATTTGCGATATATATATTTGCAAAATATTTGCAAAATATATGTTAGTGTTATTTTATCCAACAAGTTATTGAAACTACCAAAACGGCTTTATGTAAACGTTAAAGTTTAACTGTCAGATGGGTGGAGGTCGAGAGAGGGAGAGGGAGAGGGAGGTTAAGATCGTATAATATAAAGTAATTCAACGTTGATATCTATCACGTATTCTGATTCTAAACCATTTACAACTTTACTTCGAAGGCACCAACCGCCTCGAGAACGCGGCTTGCATGTTTATCCGTCCGAAATTTCCTAAGCAGGATTCCGTAACAAAACACTTTATCTAGATTTCAAAACGGGCGCAAGTATAAAGTTTTTCGGGAATTTATGGCCTCGAACCCTGTGAAATGGGGGGAATTTCAAAACGTAACCCACACTCTATTTGCCGAGTTACACACTCTCTTTCTGCGGTTTCCGTTAGAATAACATAGAGAACCCACACTTTCTAATACCTTTCATACGTCTTCCTTAATGGGCTTAACGCCGTTCCTTCGTTATTTCCCTCTTTACTCGGATACACATCTCAGAAATTAATTTGGTTCATAAGTTACGTTTCGGGAGATAATCGTCGAAACGGGGATCCTCCTGGATTACACAAAATATTTTTTAAATAGTGTTACGGCTGCTCCAAATCTCCGCTTACTTCACAACCGTAACGTGCTTACCAGTCGTAAGTGAAAAATGTGAAATATTAATTTTTCATTAGTTTCCTTTGTTCATAGGATGTTCCTTGCTCTATTGCAATTTGTTTCCTGTAAAGTTGTTTTGGTGAAACCCCTCTCACGCCCTTCCATAAATCTCGACGTGAAATACGAACGCATCTATCGGCAAAGTCAAAAATACCCTTCCGATTAACGGCGGGGCAGTTTATCATACCATATCACGTATACGTCAGGAAAGTTCCCCATCTCTTAAATTGCTCAAAAGTCAACACGGTACGAAACTTGGGAACCGATTTTGATAACTGCATACCGTTAAACAAGTTTATAGTCTTTATTGAGATAAATCGCGACTATAATCTAGATATATGTACCTTTTTTCCTTTTCTGATGATATATAGGTATTGTTTCAAAGCTGGCACGAATGTTCGGTGCGAGGTGATTGGATAGATTCCAAGGGCCAAACATATAAGTTTGTCAGAAGGACCGAAGATCACGAATATTTTATTGTTGGAGTATTCGAGATTGGATGTTTTTCTTTGGGATTAAAGAGATATTTTAACAAAACTATCAGGTGGATGCCACTGAAACGATGTGTTGGGGTCTGATAAGCATACAAGGGAATAAGCAATCACTGGAAAAATGGAAGTGGAATTAAGCTTGTTTTATTAAAGGTACTCAATAAAATCACTGTCGCCTACAGGTTTATTATGAACTGTATGAGTTTCTCAAATTTTGATGAGGGGCAGCAGACTTTAAAGACGGTGGAGCTTATAATAATAATGGTGTTAGTGTTTTTCTTTTGCAGGAGTTATCTAAAAATCCATTAAAATTAATAGGTAAAGGTTTCATGGGCTATTTTGATGATAACGTTTTAGGTAAACATGCATGGTTTTAAAAAACCTAATACAAATATAAAATGAGTAAAACTTTATTGTTTCGTCGTAATTCACTATAATTAACTCTCGTGTCTCAGTTAATGAGGCATTTATTTATTCTCTCTATCACTCAATTTATATAAATCTATATTTCTGGCCTTAACTAGTTTTTAAATTGGTATTAGTTAATTAAGCACGTGGTGAATTCTTTATAAAACAGTATATAAAAAAGTATGGAGGCAAAAATTTGTTTCCTTCTGTAATTCAATTAATTGCATCTGCAGATTTTTAGAAAGACTGTTTTATATCAACATACGTTGGGCATGAAAATATTTCAAACGTTTAATCAAATTTTGCAAATTACAAGAAACTATTAGAAGTTTTCTTCGGCTTTTTGAGAATAAATGCTTCGATGGAATTACAAACATCGAATTTCAAATGTCTTGCCCTTGCAAGTACTTACTTAGTTTATTAGATTCTTCCCTTATATCGATTAATTAATACATGTTTAACAACCAGTCACTATCACTTCTATCAAAAACAGATTTTTTTGTAGTTTGTAGGCACATTTATTTCTTATCGTAAGTTTAAAAATTGAAACATTTTCGCACATCATATTCAGAAGTTAATTCTAGGAAATTTTCTTTTAATTGCCGATGCTAAAAAGCATGAGAGCGAATGTAATTCACTGACTAACTGATTCATGGAAAATACTTTGCACATATATTTAATTGATATGTCAAAAGCGACTAATAAAACTATCATTGAGTTTATATTCACCAAAAGGTGAGTATAACACTACCAGGTGTGAACTTTACAAAGTAGGTGAGAGCGAAAATGTTTATTTAATTTTTAATGAGACCAGATTAAATTCTTCACTGTCTTAAAACATCCTGTAAGAGCCTAGTTTAGATATATAATTTGAAACATTTTTAAAGAATATTATTTAATTTTTCCACAAAAATTTGTGATATTAGTTAGAAGGTAAATTTAATTTCGTTAGCATTTCATTAAGGATAACAGCAGAACATCTCAATAACTATGATGCATCACAGACCACAAATTAGATCAGTACTGTTTGCAGTGGTTTGACTAAAAAAGGCAGAAAATAAATTCAACCTGTCAGAAAATTTCAATGAAATCTATTGTTATATAACAACTTCAGTAACACTTCTCCAAAGTAATTACATATTAATATTATTTCATTTGACATGTAATCTTTTCAACAATTCATAATGCAATTTGAAATACATAAACTAACTTATTTCTGAATAAAAGTTAATCCACATTCTTTGGTAAAACGTTAAAACATGTCGACTTCTTTTCTTACTGTGCTTGTTACAATTTTACAATGCAAGAGATAGGAAACTAATACCTGGTAAACTGCCCCAATAGAAGTTGGGGGCTCATATAATAAACTTTTGTCCATAGAGTAAAAGTCATTTCTACCTGTAAACTTTCTCCAGCAGCAGATTTTCTCTTGCTATTAGAAATTAACTTGATCGTTATTCATAGTTACGGGCCCTAATTTCGGTTATTTAAGAGCCGCGAGCGTCGACGATGAAGTACTTTAAGTTTAAAACTCTTAAATTATTTAAGGTCGTAAGTCCTCCCCCGTAAAATTCGTGACGGCTAATACATCGTAAACAAGTAAATCTTTAGCGAGCACAGAATTTTTACAACTTTCCCTCGAAACAAATTGCGCAAAATGTCGTTCAAAATGTATCCGGAACGGTCAGAGCCGTAAAGTGTGTCTCCTTTATCCGTATAACGCCTCCTTAGAATAAACCGGCGATAAAGGAAATGTTTGCAAGTGTTTATTTTCTTTATTGGGATCATTCCTCGGAACTATCCTCCAGTTTGATCTTATTGCTGTAGTTACCATCGGTGATAAATCCTCTAGAACAAGTCATTCAGTATTGCTACATTGCTGGATTTATAGTTGCTTTGGAAAAATGGATGAAGTGTTACAAGTTAGCTGCAGTGGAATTGCGAGCATTTACATGCAAATTTCATAAAAAAATTATGTCGTAATACATTTGCCTACATTTCCGCCTGTCAAATCAATCTCATACAGCTTCTGTGAAATGAATCCGTCATTTGTTGTAAAGCTGACGTTCGGACATGATCGTTATATTACCGAGCAAATTTTGTCGGTTGCATCAACAAAGATGTGAAAGTCCATCACGCCCGCCGAAATTTGATTGGGAAAAATCCAATCACCAAGAAAAACACACTATTTCCTTGCAAATTGATCCGGCGAATTTTCCCCGTCCTCGTTCCAATCCAGATCGCGGTTGTTATTCTTCGAATTATGCAAAATTAATCGGCCCCTCCATCAATGTTTTTCCATCCGCTTGGATTTACATGGGCGACATATTTCGTGGGAATTTTTATCGAATTACCATAAAACCTCCCCGGCAATTACATGGTAATGAACTTGTCACGGTGAGCAAGATAACTCTAAGCTGACTAAAAATATCCGGATTACGGAGGAGGGTACGCTTTAACGCGGAACTTGACGACTTCGTCAGATAAGCCTTCCGAAGACTAAGCGATTGGACATATTCGGGGGGCCTCATAAATATTAATTGAATTTTCGAAACGTGGCGCTTTAACCCCGTTATCGATTATGGATATTTCGCGAGGCCTGCCGAAAGTTTATACTTTCGGAAGTTCGTCTCAATCAGTATAATGACTTTAACGATTCGGATAAGCGTGGCGAAGAGCTCTCTTGGCAAACATCACGGCGGTGCTTTTTGTGTTGACAAATAAAGCTTAACGACACTTATAAACAAATTATCTCGCATTTGTAATGCTTAAGGAGCGGCAAATTTGCAGCATAATTTGCCAAAATATGCACATATTTGTGCTTATTTTTAAATACAAATATGCACTATTTTATCAATATATCCAAATTTCACCATAATATAAGCAGATTTCACAAATAAAAAAAAAGCACTTTTTTAACTTTAATTTCAAAACAATTTTATTAAATGACAACAATAAAATTTTGTATATATATTTTACATATTTAATATAACATACATATTATTACATATTTAATATAATATGTATAATATGTAACATGTAAAAAGAACTCGAATCTGGCAATAACTGGCCAAAATATGCACATATTTGTGCTTATTTTTAAATACAAATATGCGCTATTTTATCAATATATCCAAATTTCACCATAATATAAGCAGATTTCACAATTACAAAAAGCACTTTTTTAACTTTAATTTCAAAACAATTTTATTAAATGACGACAATAAAATTTTGTATATATATTTTACATATTTATTTAATTTATATTTTATAATTATTATTATATATTTAATGTAATATGTATAATATGTAACATGTAAAAAGAACTCGAATCTGGCAATCACTGGCCAAAATATGCACATATTTGTGCTTATTTTTAAATACAAATATGCACTATTTTATCAACATATCCAAATTTCACCATAATATAAGCAGATTTCACAAATAAAAAAAAAGCACTTTTTTAACTTTAATTTCAAACAATTTAATTTAATTTAATTAATTTAATTTCAAAACAATTTTATTAAATGACAACAATAAAATTTTGTATATATATTTTACATATTTATTTAATTTATATTTTATAATTATTATTATATATTTAATATAATATGTATAATATGTAACATGTAAAAAGAACTCGAATCTGGCAATAACTGGCCAAAATATGCACATATTTGTGCTTATTTTTAAATACAAATATGCGCTATTTTATCAATATATCCAAATTTCACCATAATATAAGCAGATTTCACAATTACAAAAAGCACTTTTTTAACTTTAATTTCAAAACAATTTTATTAAATGACGACAATAAAATTTTGTATATATATATTTTACATATTTATTTAATTTATATTTTATAATTATTATTATATATTTAATGTAATATGTATAATATGTAACATGTAAAAAGAACTCGAATCTGGCAATCACTGGCCAAAATATGCACATATTTGTGCTTATTTTTAAATACAAATATGCGCTATTTTATCAATATATCCAAATTTCACCATAATATAAGCAGATTTCACAATTACAAAAAGCACTTTTTTAACTTTAATTTCAAAACAATTTTATTAAATGACGACAATAAAATTTTGTATATATATTTTACATATTTATTTAATTTATATTTTATAATTATTATTATATACTTAATGTAATATGTATAATATGTAACAAGTAAAAGAACTCGAATTTGGCGACAAAGCAGTTGGTATTTTATGCTCGATTTCTAGTAATATTCCTTTATAATCCAGTTTTCCATTTTTGAGGCCCAATGTAGAGGCGTCATAGTTTGGTTTGTCAACATTCTTTTAAATAACATGTATTTAGTAGGTCTTAATTTCTAAATACGCGTCGTACTTATACGTTTTTTATATGTATGATGAACATATCCAGTTTACTCTTGAGGAGGAACAGGAAGGAAAAATTCCCCTCCTAGATGATCAGGGATAACAATGGCACAGTTGGGACACGCTGGTATCGAAAACTGTAATAGATATATACGTTACCACTCCTACCATCCTTTCATGTTTAAGGGAATCTAATAAAAGCTCTAAAGGCTAGAGTAGCCAGATTATCTAATTTAGCGTATGTCGATGAAGCCTTGAATCTATTGAAGAGGATTTTGTTAGAAAACTCATACCCTGAATTTCTAGTAAATAAGTTGCTTTTCTCTCCTGTCGTACAAAACAATTCTAGTAGTTCGTTAAACATCTTTAACGTATTGATGCATAATGAAGTGGGTCTTTCAGTGAATGTAATATGATGATGTCAATAACAGCATAACAGTTTTCAAATCTTTACCTCTTATTGAAGGTCTTACATCGGATCTGATAAATACGTTAAAATCTTAAAATAGCAGATAAGGATGTAAAAATATCTTCGATTTTTTCAAAATTAAAACAACCTTTGACTATTGAAAAAAAGTCAAACGAAATTTGCCCACTTAACTGCAATAATTGTGCCAAAACTTGTATTGGTCAAACCTCAAGAAATGGGGGAGACTATAATCATTCATGATCTATTTCCTGTGTGTTGGCTTCATTGTCGGATATTCAACCAGTTTCTTGACATAAAATATAATTTTATTTGTCAAAATGTGAATTTCTCGTTTTCGAAATTAATAGTAACTGATAGGGCAACCAATTTCTTGCACTCTGTCATATTGTATGGGTTCCATGCCAATTTTTGACGCAAACAGGTGCTTTTAATCTATAAATCACACATTACTTCATCAGCCATGCTATAAGTTTTCCTTCTGGAGTATAGCTAATCGTCACACATTAATTACCTATCTTAATGTTATACTAGTTTGTACTTGACTAACTGTAGTAAGTAATTCTTCATAATTATTTTTATAATTTAGCAAAACTGAATTGTATAATTATATTATACATTGCCCTGAAGAAGAGAACAATTTTTCCTCGAAAACTTGACAAAGTTGTAGTGCCTCACACTTAACCATTGGCTTTTTCTCTTGACTACAACCTCACGAATTCGATACTTTGGAAAAATAAAGTTTCAAAGCTCATCTTATATATAGTTTTATATCTATATATTTAGCAGAACTTAGTTGCTGTGGGTGCCATTGGTAGAAATGAAAATTGTGAACGTGATGTTAGGACAATTGGCGATTGGTAGTGCCATCGAGATTTTTTAAATAACCACTTTTGATTAACCACCAGAATATTTTTTGAGTCATAAAATTTTGATAAAATCATTCTCTTTTGAGGTAATTTAAAAAGTAATGCTCGTTTATTTGTGATTGCGCAGCTTTACAGCACCATGTATAATTGGGCAAATTGTAAATATCCCAAATAAACAATAAAAATATGACGTGATTCTTCAACCCTCGTATTTTACAACACAAGACGTGAGGTGTAGCTTCTCACCGCAAAACTTCAAAACAGTCCTATAACTCAGATTTATGAAAATTTCATGACAACACAGTCCCAAACTACCAGCATCTTTCAAAATGATCACCACTTGGTCGAACCAAGCACATTCTTGCTAAATAACATCTCACAACAACGGCGACGATAAAAATATTTACCACCGTCACAATTTCTAACTTCCTCGATTCATTCGAAATCTCCGACAAATACTGCCTGTAAACTTTTAAAGAATAGTTTGTTCCCGACGTGCCACCTGAATCATCTCTAGCTTAGAAAAGTTTAAAACTCTAACAAATCCGAAAGAGTGACGGCGTTAGGGCAATATGATTTACGTCGCCTGGTGTCTCGGAAGTTTCGATTCGAAAGTTAAACTATACGTGTCGACTTTAGAGTAAATAAGGCAGGAAGGGTCGCCCGGGGGATTTCACGTTTTGACGGAACATCGATATCATACTTGAGATATTCGAAGAAAATAAATATTTACAGTCACCTGAACTATACATCGCATACAAATAAATCTGTCCGTTTCCATTATAAAATTTCCATAAATCTGTTGGGCGATGTGAATTATTGCTTTATATGAAAATGTTGCTTTTGACGGCATCTGAGTAGTTCGAACTGAAATATCACTAACTCAGCAGTAAAACACGAAAAAATTGATAAATATTAATGGGCTTTTATCAGCAGCATCCATTTTTCAAGCTCTCAATGTCGATATGAAGCAAAAAGACAACAGAAAATATTTTGCTATATTAACAAAATATGTATCTAAATTTGGATCTGTAAGCGAAAACTAATAAAAACACACCCATGACCAATGCTGTTCACAGATAAAATTATATTTATTTTATAACATATTTTTGTATATTTGGATATTTTTAGGTAGAAAAAAATGTTTAAATTTCAATTCAAACCACCAAATACCATTTACTAACACACTTAATATGAGATATGATTTATTATTTTATTATGATTAGTGGAGCGTGCTGAGAAGATATAAACTACGTGAAGCCAGTATTCATTAATAAGGCTTATCCTAAGCAGTACACATCAAGTTTTAAATCATAAAATCATTAATCATAACTCATAAAATTCAAGTTTTAAAAGAACTCCCTTCAATTGGCAATATCTAATAATATGAGCATCTCAGAGTATATTAAAAGGATAGGAAATAAATTCAACGAAAGAACGGTACTTAATACACAAGAGGATTAAGGGCATTGCTAACAAAATCCAAACCCCACAACACACAATAATGTAATTAACGGTACACCATAGTTTTTAGCAGTTCCCTATGACGGAAACATCTATAGGCTAGTTGTATGCAGATTGGATGTTCACATTCACAAAACAGTACATGTGTTCCCCTTAATGGAAACATGGACATCGCCTCGTCTATAGTCGATTTACAAACAACGTCGCTGACATCTTTTATTAACACGCCATTACACGATATGAGCAGCACAAGTTATAATTTTTTTGCTCTTCTTCCTCATTTTTCACATTTCAAGACGTGTGGGTGAAGATAATGGCTGATGTGCCTGTGGAAACGTCTCTAACTTACTTTAATAACTTTTTAGCCTTGAACTATTACGAGATTTTTGGAGATTATTGGGGACAGACTAAGTAATCTTTCCTCTTCCTCACATTCGTTCCTAATCCACGCTTCTTCAGTGTCCTATACATTATATTAGTGTATATTAGTTCTAATAATTCTTTATATGGCTCCTTGTTTGGCATCAATTAAGCCCAAGATTTCATCAGTTATCCATGGTTTGTGTTTCTTCGTCTTGCAGTGTTACCAAGAATATTTTACGTGGTCAATTTTATATATGTCTTTAATCCATCTTTGCAGAACATTTACAATTCTTTATGGCGAGGCTTCTTGGACGTTGAATTGTTTCATTCTTTCTAGCTGATCAATATTAGTTTACAGCGGAAGAAGTAATAAACTATAGTAGGGTTGTGGTTTAATCCGATTCTTGAATACGTCACAGCCCATGTAAAATGCTATTCTTTTATCATTCGTTTACCAAGCAGTAGTTAATTTGGTCTCTTTTCATGGTTCGTCTGGTAATTCCCAGGTGTAGGTACGCCTAAGGGGTAGTCTGTAGATTGTATTTTTGATTACAAAATTCTCCTTCCACTACATTTCCTAGTGGGTCATGTTCCATTATTATTTCAGTAGCCCATTTTCCTACTTCAACGTTAAAGTTGCCAGTCAACTGCATAATTTCCTTGAATTTAAGAGATCCAATCATTTCATATATTTACTTGAGGATTTGTTCGGCTTCTTGTATGATTTATCCACTGTGGGTGCACCTGAATTAGGTTAGTATTAACTGGTTTGGTCAGAAGCTGCAGAAGTATAATTCACTCAACTTCTATCTTATTACGTCAGCTGATATGAAAAATACGTATAGAGCCCACTTTGTTTCTATAGTGAATATCTTCAACAACTGCAAGCATAAGCTTACTAAATTTTTTGTCATAAGGTATCATTTTTGTATCTAGTCTCATACTCCGAGGACTAAGATATTATCTTTTCATTCCTTTCTTTTCCTTTTTTTTCAGAAGTTTGTTTGTATCACGTCAAATTTGGGTATTTTTAGCCCTTCTTTTGTCCTTTAACACCGATTCAGGATTGAGGTTTATAGTAGACTTATAGTTTCCTGGCAGTGTTGAAATTATGTGGACAAAGGTTACTTTGGAAAATGCTAATCTGCCATCTGGTTTCGAGATATCTTTTTCCACCTCTAACATCGAAAACGATCGCTGTTTTCTGTCTCCCAGTCTGGATCAGACGCATATTTTTTTCCCATGTTATCCTCATTTGGTTTAATCTGCAGGTTAGCAGGGTTTGGCGCCTGAAGCCAGCAAGTGATTGTCTCATAAGGTCCAGTATCTGAATCTCCATGGATGTGTGGCTCTTGGAGTAACAGTTCAAAGTAATAAGGTCTTTTCGCTCTCACGCAACCCCTATTCCTCCATGAAGCATTAGAAGAATACAATTCTTGGGGATTCTTGGGATTAAATGGGAAAAGTAAAGCCATAAGAAATGTAGTAACTAATGAAGTGTGTGTGAAATTTCCCAAAGTTTCGAGTAATACGAGTTCCTGTCAAATAACGAAGAAAATCCAGGAAAAGCTGCAAACGTTGTATTTTAAACTTGGGAATTATTAGGGAGTTTTAAAGTCTGCATTTTATTGCCTTTCGACCTAACGAAATCCTCTAAGGGAGCAATTATCACATTTCTAGCAATTAACAGTTGCGAAGCAACATCTGAAGTCTATTAAAGTTCCCTGATCGACTTTAAACACGAGTCGCTGATAAATCTCCCGGCTACGCCATCGGATTGCGTGGCGACTCGATCCGGGCCACAAAAGGCCAATCTAAACCCGAACGAACGAGCGCTGGCAGCTGCACTCGCACCGAAAACTTTTCGATTTTTGCCGTAAGTCGAAACCGTGCGCGACAAATGAAGTTCCGCTCTTTGGAGGCCTCCGGTTTTTGATCACGTCCGAAGTAATTAACTCGGCGAACTTCACGCATAGTTCGTGCGATAGGAATAACACGGAAAAAACTGGTCTCGGATATCCGAGCCGAAAACGGGAACGGAGCGGCGGGGATTTAACGGGAATGGGTAATGAAGTTGTTTATAGGGAGTTTCCGTTAGGAGATCTGTGTTGTTTTTCACGGCGTCGTTAATCCCGGGGAAGAATTTACCATCACCTTCTTCTTTGTTACCGTTTACAGAATTATATGAGTTACAGTTTATAGAAGGTTATTTTTACTGGTAACCAAGACCAGTAGCTGGATACTAATATGTCATATGTGCATTCACCAATAATTGGAGGAAACAAAAAGAATCCAAAAATTGACCATTTACCTCACTATTTTCAATTTAGAGTCTAGACTTAATTTCCAACGTTATTATTGAGTACGTTGTTCGAAATTTTCTGACCATGCAATTATTACATTATCCACATTATTTATTATTATTGCATCATTGTTTTATAATGCATTATTGTTATATATATTAGAACGAAATAACGGGTGCTTACCAGATGTAAACTGAAAGTTATAAATAGATGTATATGGTTTGTTAGAGAAACTTACCTAGTGAAGCACACCCCCCATCTTAAAGTAATGGACTTCTTTCAAGAAATCGTAAAAAATTATAACGTATTAAACTTATTGATCACCTAACTGCCTACCCTATGTGATAAAGAGATACCACTTCATAGGCAGCTTATCTTCAAAAACCTTCAAATATCTACGACCTATAAAAATATACAGCTACCTATGATAGGACTATTCAATAATCAAAACCAAACATGGATGACCAAGAAAAATTGTTACTCTCGCCCAGTTCGAAATTTCATAGTTTCATGCACCAATAGTGCAAGTTATGGCGATTTATTGTTCTATTATTATGAAAATTTGATCCATCCATTTACATAATTTTATCAAAGAAGTCGACATTATCTTCTAATAGCACCAAAACATGCAAAACCATTGAAACAATGTGCTTGAATCAAGTGATTTCTAGATTGATGCTATTGCAGATGTCGTGTTCAAATTGAACCATGAAAATTAGCTACTATATAAGCAAGTATATTTGCACGTGCTTGCATTACTTGGCTAATCTGTCTTGAAAATGACCGTACATTCATTTTACATTCCACGCAGAAAGAATTTTTTTCGACATAATTACCTCCGACCCGGAAAGTTGATAAAGTTCTGCTACTCCTCGGGAATTTTTGTCGCACTTACTATAAATTAATAACAAGTGTTCATTAGTGGTAAACGTAAAATACTTTTTCATCAATTTTAATTCGATTTTCTCAAAAACGGCTAGTATTAGTACTTATTTTTCAATTTGTTACGTTCAGTGAAATAATAGTGTTTTAAAATTTTGACACTTAATTAAAAGTAAATAGATCAAGGGTAAAAACTTTATTTTAAGACACCAGTTGTTGAAATAAATGGGCGCCATTTTAAAAATTGAACTTAGTGATAAATTATAAGAAACGAGAACTACACCAAATTAATATTGATGGGAGTAATACAAGCCGATATTGGAACATAACTGAAGTATAAATTTTATTTAAAGTTTTGAAATGCGCAGTTCGGAGATATTGGCTCAGCAAAAACACTTGAGATGCCCTCTGAATGTAGAACTTTTATATGTACAAATGCACAAATTCTATAAAAGGATGCAACTGAATCATTTTCAAACTTTCATATAGAACTTTTATTTAGAAAAAAAGGACACAAAATATAGAAATTTTTATATATGTACATTACAGACATTTGTATTTAAACATCTGTATTTAAATGTATGTACTACCAAACCAGGTGTAGTTATTTATTTACCTAACCAATAGGTAATAATTGGTTGTGTAGAAATATATTTATAATATTTACACATTCCGTGTAATTTCAGTTTAATTTATTTATTAATTTAATTATAGCATCATTTCAATTTGTGTTCATGGGGTTTATAAAACCCTCATTTCCCACTTCATTATCATTTGTTTATTAATCATAATTAATTTAACTTTCCCGATAACTAGATAGATTATGAGTCTTCAATGGCAGAAAGTAGAAAGAATGAATATTACAATTATGGTGGTACTCTTTTTATTCTTTTGTGGAAACTGAATAACGTTAACTGATTTTATTGAGGGAACACAAAGAGCATAAAGCTGTTTATCTTTTGATCTATTATTTTCTATCTGAAAATACACCAAATTATTATCATTATTTTGCCGAACATTTAATGTAGTTTCCATGTACTGATACCTCAATAATACTGTTTTTGATAAAAGCAGATACTTCCATCCGGAATTTTATTTTTAGTTTACTACTCTAACAACTGCCTGAAAGAGATTATCTACTTTATACTGCTTTATTTAACGGCCCACGTAATTTCGAGTTAAATTCCCTTTTATGATTATTTTATTGATGTGCTTTGTGGATTCACTACAAGCACCAAAATTCCTAAACCTTGATTTAATTCTCTAATTTTATTCTGGTGCAATAAAATTTTGATGAGTTAAAAGTTCTTATTGGGTCATATCTGAAAGCAACGGTATTAAATATGGTGTGCAATTCATGATGAACACATTCGACAACAAAAACAAACAGACTGAAGTTACTCGAAAGTTAATGACAATATAATTAACGTATTAAAGTACTTTCGGTTAATTTCTACTTTCGCCAAAAGAAACAACATTTCGGTCTGTCGTAGTAACATATTGTATACGTTAACATATACCATTTAAATATATAGTTCTGCTTCAGGTGTTAATAAACTAGGAGTGGAATAGATCTATTAATTTTCCCCTTTTGTTCCTTCGTTGAAAATTGCCTTTCTTAATGAGTTTTCTGTAAGAGCCCAAAACGACAAAATACTAAATGTAGTCGCAATCACACCGCCAGGAAACACTCTTCATCACGGATTAAAACCTAATTAATACTTAATATCCTTTCGAAATCTTAGCGAGAATGCCGAAATCTTCGTCATTCCGTTTCATCCATCTCCTAAATTTACTTTCCGTCACTCCTCCTTTCAGCCTTCTCTGCTTTAGCAAATTCATTCCTTCATCGAGAAATTCCATTGTCCCACCACAATAAACATTTGTTCTATAATTGTCCGACAAAAAGTCCATCCCGGGATAGGGAGGGATCCCCGGGATTGCGGCGTGTCTCTGACACACGAGGGGCACGTCCGCTCCCGAATTTAATCTGGAACGAAATGTAATTCCTGGTTCGAATTCAACGGGTGTTAAAATGATTTTACCTTTGTTTGGATTGATAACTGAAATATCGACAAGATTAACGATTATCTTCTTCGTTTTCGTATGAGATTTCACTTTCACGCTTATGCATATTAAATGGCGCCCCCGCGCTTGGCGACTTTCCATCAATTACCCCAGTAAGAGTCATTAACCGTGGAAAAACGATTTGAATGACAGTTATTGACGGGATTGATAGCCGTCTTAGCGCCGGATACGAATGACGATCAATCACGACGGTCTGTTTTGTGAAGCTTGTATTGGATTTTTTCCAGATTTTGTTGGAGCGGAAGAGAAATTGGTTTTTGTCGTTGCCGCCCAGAAAATATTTTAAGGCACTTTATGAGAAAAACAGAAGATGAAAGTGTTATACGTTAACCATTCACTTTTGTATTATTTACAGTGTGGTGAGCAATGAATGGAAATTATCAGTTTTCCGCAGCCTTCTGCGCTACAAATAACATGTGAATGGTGTAACAAAGGCTCTTTTTGAAGATTAATTTGATTGTATCGAGCGTTGCAATGTGTATCATGTATGTTATTTTCAAAGGATAATTCAGGATAATTTCACTGAATTATATAGAATTCAACACGACGTTCAACAATATTAATTTAATAATAAATGAATGGTACAAAATTTATTTACTTTTACTTTTCCGAAACAGCAGGTGCATTAATATTTAGTATATCAGTTATTAATTCATTTAAAAATTTTGGTCCTCAATTTAACAAGGTAGGAAGTCAATTTCCTAATTTAAATTAGTCCCTTAATTTAACTTGTTTAACTTAAATAGCTTGTTTAGCATATGATTTTGTTTTATTAATTTTTTTTATTATTATTTTATATTATTGACCTTGTTATATTGTTAATAATATGTTTCGTTAAATTGTAATTCTCTGGTATATTACTTTTTCACCGTGTTAGTTCCCAATTTAATATGGTTTGATTATCTAGTTTATTGAAAATTACATTAACGTTGAATATGCACCAATGATGTGTTAATTCCCCTGTTGAATTTAAATAGCGTAAATTGTTTCATTATTGATTTTGTGTTAGCCTTGTCAATTGTTCATTTGAATTATTGAGATGTCAAAAATAGCTGGAATATCCTGATGTACTATAGTATAATGCTTTTATTTTCAAAACTTTTATATATCAAGTCCTATCCTGTTTTATAATGCAATGCCTGAATCTCTAAATTTTTCAGTATATCTGCAGCTTCGCCTGTAAGGGGCGATTGAATTTGATACAATTTGTGAACGTCTAAAATATGGTACAGGCAAAAAGTTAAAGAAAAGTTAAAAGTAAAAAATATACTGTCTTAAGGACAAAGAAAATGGACCCTTATATGTCACAATTTTCTATCCTGCATTGTTTACTAACAAAAATAATTCCTGTGCATTGTTAACTGGAGTTTAGTTGTCTGTGCATGAAAATACAATACTTCTAATTGAGTTTAAAGATTTATTCATGTTTTACGACTTCTGTACTTTAACACACTGAACGTTATAAAATGCAAGTCATATATTCTGAAATATTAACGGTGAAAAGTTATATATGGCTGAAATATTCATTGATTAATAAATATAATTTAAAATGGCATAACTCAGAATTAAAATATGGTGAGATTTAAAAAATACTCTCGTCTCCATTGATGTTATAATTATTCAGAACACTTTGTTTTTCCATATAGATTGTCAACATACAAAATTTAAATTTATTTACTACAAACTTTTGACCTCTTCCCTGAAAATTCTATGAATCTTCGTTTTAAGAATTGTGAAAGGAAAATTCTGTGCTAAAACCGATTCCTATATTTTCTGATACTTTAAAGCATAAGTACTTGTTAGACGTTCAGTTCGATTCTGGACATTTTAAAACCGACGCTCAGGTCCCATACGTGAGGCATCCCTAACACACACAATCCCTAAGTGTACGTTTCTGTTTACAAACAAAACCAGAAGATAAACAGGATAAACGAGGGTTAAATAGCATGCCCTAACTTTTCCGGAATGTGGATCTTCAGTAACTTCCCTTTATACAAAATAACATCATTTTGCTTTCCCTAATGTAATCATTCTGAGCATAAACATTCTTCGTTCACGTAAACTTAAAGGCGTTCCCATATCGATCCCTGGGCGTCCCTTCTAATTCATGAAGAAGTAAAAGGACGCGACTTGGTGAAAGCTAAGGAGACTACCGCCTTTGAGCATATTTCCTTTTTTTCCATTTGATTGCCTCGTTGACAACATCGAGCATTCCAGTCACGTCCATTAAACAAAAGTTCATTTCGACTTGGATTAAGTGAGTGAAGAATGATAATTTTTTTACTGAACGAGGAAAACAGGATAGAACGGGAGAGTACGGAATTCGATAATTTTTATGAGCTCCAGACAGAAGTTGATTTTATTCCATAACGTTATTCTAATGAATTTTTCTTTACGGCTCAGATTTGAATATGTTAAAGACGGTGGAACAATGAAAAGTTTAAGTGTTCGAGCTCGACCGAGGAGGACGGAAATTTGCCTGGGTCGATTCAAACACGATTTTGGAACAGATTTGCGAGCACTTGCGACGCGTTTTCTAATTGAAGTAGCTTGAAATGTTTCAAAAGATAAAATATGTAGATCGGGCAATTTCTAGAGTTTAGATCGTGAGCAGATTTGAATTTGGAACAATCTTAAGGATTTACATGAATTGAAAATTTATTAAAATTAAATTGTTAAAAAATAATAATAATTGAAATAGTAATTTCAATTATATTATTTGAAATTATTTTGTCGTGATCTGTTTTTCCCCTTTTAATATAACTGTTGAATACAAAAGATAATCTCTGATTTGGAATATGTCGGCCAGAAAATTTCGCTGGTATAAATCCCGAAGGTATTTAATAAATTTTAATTAATCGAAGCAAAATTAGGTTCATTTAACCAATCGAACATATAGCCTTCCTATTCTAATTTCGACTACATTTTTTTTAATCGTTTCATTATATCTTCCTGTTCTCATTTAAGATAACTACGGAATATAAAAGGTTATATAAATTTTCTTCCACTTGAATTAAGTTTTCCTGCTACGTTAGCTGACTTTTCCTGATTTGATTCAGTGATTTCATTTGAATTTAATCGTGCTCTATTTATACATCCGATTTATATAATCGAGAGTGTTATTTGGGTCCCTTTTTACCGCCTCAATTTCGATTATCGCCCGATTTAAAGTATTAATTGAAACCGCTCGCAGGATCAATCGGATTTTCAATGAGAACAAACATCTGCTAGGAATTGCGCAGAATTGGCTGGATATTACATTTACAAAGTGGACTGCGGCCATTACATTTACGTAGATTAATTGCGTTCAAGAGTTTTAACATTTTTGATTATCGACTCCCGACCACAATCGCTAATTTATGTTGCTATTGGACCCCTACATATAAATGATAGTCGTTTATTGTGTGTTGATTAAAATGATTCATGTTTCAGTCGGATTTGAAATTGTTTCTCTGTCACGTTATGTCAGAGAATAAAAAACACACAGAAAAGAAACTTTGAGGGTGGTAGTTTTGGAGAAAATAGCGTTAAGGGACCCGAGTGCCCTTCATTGTATCGTTGTCTTTAAAATCTGTAAGCAGTGTCATCGTGTTGAAATTGAGTGCGTTTGAAGGAGAAAAGGGGAAAAGTCACAATATTTATTCAGAAGTCGACATAAAATTTATTCTGCAAATTTGAGTGTCTTTGGGTTTCCCAGAGAAGAAATATCTAGCATTTAGCTAAATGTCTAGCTTTTAGATGAAATGTTTTAGTTTTACTATTACACATTTTTGCTAAAAAATACGTGACGTCATTGCGTTTGGAATAAAAATGTCGCATTTATTTTAAATGGAAAGTGTAATTTGCTTTTAATTTAGATGTAGCACCGAATTATCTACATACGAGTATATACAAAGCACAAACCACTGTCATTCAGATATCAATAAAACTTCATAGATAACACTAAATATTCAAAATTTGTATTATCAACATTTTCCCAATAATTACTGAAAAATTTTTACTACATCATTAAAGTATAATTAATCTCAGTGTCAAATAATCATAACAATAGAGTTAATAGATAGAATAATTGTTTAAGCAATTTTCCTGGGTGCGGTCCTGCATGTTAACATCCTGGTGTAGTTTCAGAAAATACAGTCTGGACCTGAGTTCTCCCATAGTGTTTGAGGCTATTGAAAAAGATTTTTCCAAAACAATAGAGAGGGTGGGAAGTTTCACGTTTTATTGGTTTATTGTTTTGTGGATATTGTCACGAGCCGGGGCGTCTTGAGGTCCTGAGTCACGGCTGCGTGAGGTAAGGGGGTCGGTAGCTACGGGGGTAGAGCTTGCTATTAACGAAGACAGGTTAGAACAAAACAGAGAAAAAGGCTTTATTCTCCACAAACGGGGAATCTAAAAATGGGTCAGGTTGGCACAAAAAACGAAAATAAATCACAATAATAAAGATGGGGGGCACAGCGAATCCCAAAAAGGCTGGAGCGTGAGAGGTAAGGAAGGTAACTTACAGGGTTGCCTGTCGTCCGGATTTTCGGGGTTCCATAACGGAGGGCCTCTTGACAGGGTAGTTGGAAGGCTCTTCTTCGGGCGTCCGGCTGGGGTTCTAGAGGCTTCGACGATCCACCACAGTCTTCGCTCGGGGCTCTTTCTACTCCCCTCTTCGACCGGCCATCTGGCTGGTCCCTTCAGGGACGGCCCTCTTCCGGGCGGCCCCTTGGACGGCACTTGTCCAAGCTCCTACGTCGGGACCTCACTGGTCCTCTCTACTAACTTCCTCGTTCTATTTATGTTCGGTTTTTGTTTTGCTTATACTTTTGTTTTGTTAAACACTCTCGGTTTCTTTTGTCGTACTTCACACGAACTGACCGTGGCCTCCGGCCGTGTCCTAAATCTTTGTTTTTTATTTGTGGTCGTCGAAGTCTCGTGTTCGTGACAATATGCTTCCCGAATTTGTGTACTGTAAGTTGGAGAAACCTAAAAATAGTGCTATAGTGTTACAAATCATTGTTTTTCTGGTCGCTTTTCCATTGATTAACTAATTGGATGTTTTTGTTCTGAAAAAGTTCGTGCTACGTTGTCGTCCTCATAAACAAAACCTAATGCCTTATTAGACGATAATAGATTAAGGAAGTCTCTTCAGCAAAGAAAGAATTGGCTTGTTTGGCCGGATAACAATTGATTATGGCCCGAATAATATATGAAGTAGCCGATAGACTATATGGTAATTTTGGCCGACATTTTAATAATTTAATAATAATAAAATTGCTAGAAGTACATGCAAACATGAATTTTGAATTGACATCATTAATTAAATAAACAACATTGACAATATGGTTACAAAAAGTGAGAGATATTGATTGAAATGCTTTACAGATATTTATAAAAGGAATGTTAATCTCTATGAATCCACTAAAAAACTTATTCGTAGATCTAAAAACGGTTTTAGGCATCTCTCGACAGCATTGTTAACATCTCCACGAATGGCCTCATATCAGATTTGATTGAAACGAAATGTATATAGTTATACATATGTGAAACAATGACACCAAAAAATATACTATAATATATAGATATATATATCTATATATATATATATCTATATCTATATCTATAATATATAGAATATAGACTATAATAATAGTCTTATTATTTCAAATTATTCTATTATTTACCACTGAAAAATTCGGGTTGAGCTTCAGTTCATTTAATGAATAAATTAAACAATTGATTCATTATAGTATTAATTAAAATTTATCATTGTTTTTGAAATTTAAAAGGTTAATTAAACTGTGCACAATTTGTCTAATAAACCGTTATTGTCTGGCGTTTTTTTGCCATCGATGCTTTACGATAACTTTATAATTCTATTGTTATTTGTTTTTATCAGAGATTGATTTCGACGAGCGTCGAAATAATTTACAATAAGGCGGTGGGGTCCCAATCGCAAATGAATCTTTAAAGTACCAAACAAAGGACAAAGGACAAAGGGTACAAGGGTATGTGTGCTACTGGTTTAAGCCAGTAGCAGCTTTATATTATTTCTATAAAAATCTCATCTGTTATATTGGGGGTTTCCTGGTTTTTCGCACGGAATCAATTTCTCGGCTGTAAAGGGTTTATTAAGGGATGAGCCCCTCTTTACGTTCTCTATTTTTGTAAGCGTTGGAGTTCTGCCCACGTATGTGAATCCCGTGTTTCAGATGCAGTTTTCTTGATAACACAGTGCTTGTTCTCCTGAATCGATTCCGTAATATCCTGTTCCCCGAACTCACTGGTCTTGCTTAAATCTAGAAAAGCGTGAAACGTAATGAACTCGAAAAATCAACAGAAGAGAGCGCTTTCTATCCACTATATTTTTTCCGAGATGCCTTATTGTCTTAGAGTCTTGAAAAAAAAATTGCCCTCGCCGCCGCATTTATCTTTCCTCCTAGGAGCTATTTCGGTAACGAGCAGTTTTACGCCCCCGGTCCAGTTTTTTCCGATCGCCATTTCTAATTACCCTCCCAAGAACCTAATAACTGGACTTAAAGTCCACTTTCGCTAATTGCGCCGCCATTCCGGCAAGGAAGTGCATAGGACCTTTCGTCTCCGGCGTCATGTTCAGGACGACAAAAAAGGACACACATTTTCCTTCCTTTTACATAAAATTGGCAACTAATACCGCCATCGTATCCTGTCCCGGGGGGTCGGTCGATATTCGAAATGGAATAGAGCATGAGACGGGCATTAAACATAAATGGAGGATGACGTAAGGTGACTATTTGACCGGTTAAAATATGAGTTTTTACGCTTCGTCCCTCGCTTGATGTATGGAGAAGGGAAATTGTGAACAAACCGAATCTTAAGGGAGGGATATACATTTCAGGCAGGTATTTCGTTACATAAATCTGCTACACGGGGACTTCCTTGAAAAATATCACACATCCAAGGGTTTCAGTTAAGGGACAAGATAAAATAGGGTAGTTAAGTACATTACAAAATCTTTAACCCGGCAGTTTTGTTAAGTACCTAACTCATTTCAATATCTCAAGAGGAATGTAGCTTACAAATATTTTTGATTAAATAAAAACTAGCATTCATAAGAAAGGGGAAGTTGGAACGAAATTATAGAAGGAAGACCAAATTTTCGGCAATTACCGCATAAAATGCTTTGAAAAGCAAAATTAAAATTTTGGTTTATTTGTATATTATATGTATATTATCTGGCAAAAATACCTTACAAGCAAATTATCTGTAAAAAGGTTTAACTTCCATCTTCCTTATTTATTTGTTGACATTCAATTACAAGAGTACCCTTTCCAAAATATTCAAAGGATCGTTACGCTTGTTACTAAGTTCAAACTAAGTTATTTTTGTTGAGATCGGTCTCTCATAACTCTTATAGGGGGAGGTATCTGCTTGGCCCACTGGAATCAACAACTTTAATAGCAGTTCAGTTGTGTGTTGGGAGATGTGTTTAATCGTAAAACCCTTAAGGTTGTTCGATACATTAAAATATCCGTATACCATACAATGCAATTTTCTGTAAGCTCTAGAAGACAAACTAATCAGTCAATCATTAAATTTCTTTCACTAGGCAGTTCATATTCTGTATACGAAAAAATGTGCGAGAAGCTTTTGTCAATAATATGTTTAGATTTTCCAGAATTATGATTTAAATATAGAAATAACTAAATACTGCTGTAAGTTGCATGTAAAGACTAAGAGGCAATGTCGGGCCACGCAGAAAAATAATAATGAAGTAGTTGTTACTGACAGCTAGAGTTATTACTCTAAATTTTTGTAATTATCAACTGCAGAGCTAAATTAAATTATTGAATGACGCCCCTCCACAGCCCTGCCCGCTTTGTGATAAGCCACTTTAGGGAACCAATAGCTTAGGTGTGGGAGGTTTCGACTCGACCACGGTAACCGGACAATAAAATTTATGACCATTATTCTCATTCGGATACCTCGAATAGATATTTTTAAATACTACACGAAATCACTAACTTTCACACCATAAGGGAGACGACCTTTCTTTATTGCTGATAAAATACAATTTCGATCTCGTTTTTCCAAAAATGTCATTTTTATGAAGTCTTTCTTTATACAAATCATTACTTGAAAATAACATAAATAATAATAATACACTTATACACACGTTCGCAAAGGAATACAGTAAATTTCAATTTTTACCATTACAAATTGTAATGTTCCAATTACAATTCACATTCTTTACCTCTACAATCTTTACCTTTTTTCTAACATATTGCTCATATCTTTCGTTAGCACATATATTTTATATGTTCTTCCAAAGGCTTGAACACTTTTTTATTTCATAGTAAACTCCCCTCAAGTGAATTTGTAACAAGTAAGTGTTTGGTCGGAACAGAAACTAGGAACTGTAAACTAACGAGGTAAATTTATCATTCAAAATGTGTAATTGAAATATTTCCGCCTCGTCTGTTATCGAATATGATCATTAAAAATAAAATTTTGAATCAGTATGAACCAAAGTTATAAATAATGAGAAAAACTGAACTATGTAACATTTCAGAAACTTTTATTATTTATTAATTGTGTAGTCTTGAGTACCTTGCAATACCATTTTTTTGAAAAAGGGTCACTACAAAATATAAATAAGGGGTATTACAAAAAAAGCTAGTTTTAAAAAAAAAGTTTTATAACTGCTCCGAAATTGGAGGCAGTTAAATAGTCTTTCCTTAGTTCATGCCATAGTGTTGCTCTCTGGTAGAATTCTCTATATCTTTAAGCTTATCAAATGTTGAAACCCTATCCTGTAGTTTTGCTAAAAAGTTAGATTTTCTATTTGAAAGCTGCTCCTCCGAAATGTCTGGTTATACTGCATTCGGTCTATAATCAAAATCTGGTCCAGAACTCACATGCCGAATTTTGTGTGTAACGTTCTTTCTACTACTGTTTTGTCTGTTAAGGTGTTTTTGCTATCTGGATTTGAATACTTGTTGGAATGTTTTACCACCTCTCCGTACGTGCAGATGCCAAGCTGGATCTGTACAGTGTGAAATTGCAGCCGCATATGCACGTGCTGTATAAGAAAAACTAGTAAAATTAATTCTTTTACCCCCTGTACATTTAGCAACTTGCGCCATATATGGCGCAACACAAGTTCATAAAAAAGTTGACACCAAAGAACACTAAAAAAACACTCGATACGTAATGATTTCCCGTTGTCGCTACAAACGGCACCGTAAGAGTTCAGATCTTATAAACATCTGTACCTCTTAGATTGTATTGCAGTTCCGAGGATAATTTATGTCACCCGGGTGGGCTGGCCTTTATACTCTTATCTTTTATTTCGGTGTTTCTGGTACTACCACCATCTAGCGGTATTAGTTTGTCCCTACAAGGTATCGAACATCCTTAAGGCTTTTTATATCGAATAGTAGTGGATTTTACAATTAATATGTTATTTAACAAGCACTATTTAGAACAAATAATATTAGAATATTAGAAACTACTTAGACCTATACTGTAAAATTAATGAAAATTCCTTTATGTGTAGAGAGCCTCAACGTGAACGACTGCTGAACTATGTTTAATAGTATCATCATTTGATGAGTGAACTCAGAACTCTCTGATGAATAACGAAAATTTCTTCAGAGGAGCTCATGATTACAGCTAAGCCAAGAAAATTAATTTTACCGCTTGTTATATCTAGAAGAGTAGGAAATAGGAGAGGGATGTAAATAAATGACGCGTTACAACTTCTTTCACTTCGTAGCATGTCAAGGACTAACTTATCCTCTCAGTGTGCCTGCCTTGCTTTCCATTTCATAGAGGTAGGTGAGAGAATAGTTCCAATTATCGAGTGTAATTTATGCTCCAGCTACAGTTACATATATGCAGACGACGTATATGAGTATTTAAATTTTCCATTATTATGATCATCAATATTATTACCGATATTCAATTCAATCATCTACTTTTTCCTTTTAATGAATACACTGTTAAATGTCGCACGTGAGCGCAATAATTACCTACTTCGATTCTCTTTGACGTATTTCAATCGAAAGCACTCAATATCGTCTTAAATTATCCAAAGGGTTAAATTCAAGAGTTTCAGGCATCAAAGCTTTCCCGTCATTTTAGGGAATCCCCCGAATAAAATTCGTCGAGATCTCCATTAGCGAAGCCAAGAAAGCTACCCAAAGCAAATTACACGGGCAGTACGGGAAAATTTCCCGGCTTAGTACTAAATTTCCGTCATTAGGAAAATTTCAATTTTTTCTGAGTTTGCAGGAGCCGTTACTTTCCTTCCAATCATGTTGGGAAAATATCGTAATTAAAATACTGCAGAAATATCCCATTACGTTATTGTGCGCTCTAATTGAAGGTTTTTATGTTCCTACCAATCCCGTGTTGTTTTATCTTGTTTTCGCGTGAGGATTTCCTTTAATCTCTCGAGATTTTGAAACTCGATAAAGTACTTAGATTAATTGGACACACAAGGCAGTTGCTGGAGACCTACGATCCGTTTGTTTATTTTTTAAACGAAAAAGCTCTGTTAATATTTGCCGCTCTTACAGAAACAAAACCAACAAAAGGGATACAGTTCAAATATTTTATAAAAATACACTTCTCACGAATCTCTCGAGCGCTTTAAAGTCGTAATTTTTGTAATAGCGCGAATAAAGCAGAGGGTTGTAAAGGAAGAAATTATCGGTGTGAATGCAATTAACGTCCAAAAGTAGATTGTACGGAGGTGATATTTAATGTTTAATGTTGTGCGCGACATTTCCTGGAAAAAATATAGCTGATGTTGACCATCACTACAGACTTAAAACGTGTTTAAAGTTCCAGTTTTGCGCTCAGGTCAGTAAATGGTACAATAAACAGTAAATTCTGGTACGCTCCATAAGTGAATCCCAGGGTCCGGGAAGTAGTGAAAAATTGAGCAATCTTGCCTTTATCTATTTTTTACAGTTCATAACGGCGAAAAACGCGCGTCGGTCCGGAATCGATGAAAAATCTCTGTCCGAGTAACTCCTAACCCTCCTACCAGCCATCCCGTAATAAAAGCGAGAGCGAGAGAGTATCATTCGGATCCTCAGTGAGGCGTGACCTTCTACCGAAGTCACAAATTTCTTGGGCCGAGTTCTCTTCTCTCTAAAGTTATGATAAAGAGCGGAGGCGTTATCGATCTTAAGACAAAGGATGAACTTCATCATATCTGACGTTTATTTAAATGCTTGATATGTTGATAAATAACATCGTACCGTCGTGATAAGGAAACCCTTCTAGCTCGTAGCATTACGTAGCACTTTGGCGCGATTATTATTAAGTTAAAAATATGCTTTATGTGAAGCAAAATTGACGTTAGGGTATAAATCCATAGAAGTGGAGGTTATAATGATTTCGTGGTTCTTCAATTCCATATGCCATATGAGGCTGTAAGCAAAGTTATATGTTGCCTTTCAAGACCAAATTGTTTATCTAATATCACGGGGAATTAAGTTTAAAATCCAGTCAATCGACAGTGATATAACTTTTACGATTTGCAAGTGCTGTTGCTGTTATTCATATCGAGATTCACCTAAACACATCGATAGTAGATTATTGCAAACCCTACTTCATATAAAAATTTTCGCTCACGATTCGTTCAAAAAAGTGACAGTAAAAATACGTAAGTAACGATTTTTCCTTAACTTCAGGACTGCGAGTAGTCTACTGCGTGAAAGAAAACCAAAAATTCCAAATTTGTGTGCTTCCGCTGACCCGAATTCTGAACAGGCTCAACTGTCCCGTTTCATTCAAAACGCTCCTGAAGTAGCAATTCATATTTCCTTAAACGTCATTCCATTCGCTGTTCGACGTTTTTGTCTCGCTCCTTCTCCCTTTGGCCGCCCCTACTTATCAACTTGACAGTCTATTTCATGGCATCAATTCCCGCTACACGCCGACCTCTTCATCCGAGGCATATTGTTTCGGAATCGGCGCCACGGAGTCACGCGAAGATACGAGAATCGTCCGCCTTTATGAATGATCTGTCCGAAGTCGACCCGAGTCAGAGAAAAAAAATATATATGTTAACATGTTAAGCTAGGCGATCTAATCTGATAATCCATAAATCTTCCCGTTGTGTGCTAAGCTCTGACTTTTAGCTGATTATACCGAAAAGTTTGAGCGCGTCACTCATTTTTTTCGGTCTGTTTTCTCAGACGTCGTGCGGGTCGCGAGAGATAAAAAGTTGGTGGAAATGTACATGTTTTTTTTTCGGTTCGATTAAATTTCCTCTGATAAGGAGCGTTAAGGAAGAATCGGAGAGGCGATATTTTCTCGGACGTGTTATTTATATTTTAGCGAAGTTGAGGGAGCAGAAAAATTGTTTTTGATTCATAGGCTGCGATAGGGCAAAGGCGATAAACAACGAGATCTATCCTCAGTGATAATTGATATGTTTGTTTCCTTTGGTAAAGAATTTACTTATCGCGACGCGCAATGAACCATACTTAGCCTACCAAACGTGCCCTCTTAAAATTATTAAAGAAGCGCCCCCAGGGGCAGTAATATCTCAGAACCGTAATTTAATTAACCGCACTATGGCCAAATAGCAGAAAATGTAGAACTTTTAATCTACCAATTAGCACATCTCAGATACCTCTCTCTATATAATCTCGAAAATTTACTCTACTCCGGCGCTACCACGCTCGGCATTTAGCGACTCGTCATTACCGTATCAGCCTAGGCCGAACTGCGACTGAAGATGCTTGACACTTTTAATCCCCTTTTGTCGCCACTCTTATATACCGTAGTTTTTCATACCATATGCCACAGAGGTTCTACATAAGCGACTCGTCATTGTTATATCGGTACAGGCACGTCGCCAATCAAAACTAATTGCAATTTAGTAACTTTTCCACTTAATTCTTTTCTAGTAATTAATTATGTAAATAACCCTCCCCTAGCTGTAAACTTTTTTCAAAATAAAATAAATTATTCATTCTTTGAAACAGGTAAAACAGGCACTCTTCACAATGATAATGATTTAAAGAAATTATTTAGTCCTTACCGCCGCGCAATGTAAACATATAATATTTTTTTCGCCACATATCATCCCATTTGGTCCTGGTCTTGCCACGGGTGACGACAAAACGGTCGTTACGTGTTAAGTTATATCGTTAATTGGTTTGTAATTCATATTAATGATGTTTAGAGTAATATTGGATTATTCTGTTTTTTTTTTTTATACCATTGCAGAACTATTTTTGAATCTTGAATATAATTAGATTATAAAAGACGTGTTTACAGGGTACCAAACGAAAAACCAACGTCATATTAGTGATTACATTCAAACGTAGTACTTGTCAATAAGTAACTATAGAGCTGTACTTGTTATACCTCATCTAGTGAAAATTGTAATAGCATACAATTGTCTTTAACATTTTTTGTAGGTACCATAAAAGAATTTAACTGTTTTGAACGGGCCCTGTTACCTCTCACGGACCGTGGTCGATAGCGGAATTTGTAGGGATCTTTTACGATCCCCCTACGGCATATTTGACACTAATCTCTTTTATCTGAGATGTCAATTAATAATTCTATAGAGAAAATATAGCATTATAACTTCTCAAATAGACATGCATGTCATCGATTATTCTAGACTCGTTTTCTCTATAAAAGAAAAAATGAAAAAACTAAAAATTTACCCCCATCCATAATACTTGTATGCAAGAAATACTTGCAAATAATGCAAAAATATGCATTCTGCATATAATCACAGCTTTAATTATTACGTATGAATTAATTACAAACTTAACACTATGCTCATATGTAGAATTAATCTGATTACAATGGACGCAGTGAGCGTTTGAATTAAATCAATTAAAACTAAATAAATTGACAATTGATGTATGAATTTATGTTTTGGAGACCCGGAAACAAATTAAAACGTTCATTACAGCGAACCTATGAGGATTCCACCATTTTGCACAATTAGTATGCAAGTTAGCTCTAATTAAAAATTCCAAAAGCCACAAACTAGTCGCATCGTCACACCCTAACCGTAGATTCGTACACATAATTCCTAAGTTGGATACGTACATACACACCAATCATTTCAAGGGAAGCACGGTAAACGTTCTTCGCAATTAACGTTTCCAATTTCATTCCGTTCATTTAATAAATATGTTCGTATAGCCGCGTTCTGGAAAATTAACGTTGAATTTTACTGGATACTGACCGCCTCTCCTTTCTCCTTTTTTCAGTGACCAAATTCATCCGCATTGGAATCGCTGATAAGAATGACAATCCTCCTTATTTTGACAAGGCATTATACGAGGCGGAAGTCGACGAAAATGAGGACATACAGCACACCGTTCTCACCGTCACCGCCAAAGATCACGATGAGTGTAAGTACGAAAGCAATTACTTTAAAATTCTGACGATCTAACCAACTAATTTCTGATGTTGTTTGTGTACGCAGTCCCTTAAGCTCTTATTTAATTTTCGAAGTTTGCCAATCGAGTTAGCGTCGACGCAGCGACGTTTAATGAACTTTTTAACTCTTGGAAGGGCACAAACACACATTAATTAAAACGCTAGGAAATTAGTTGTGTAGCAGTCTTAGGAAAGTTTAGCCGTTATTTTTGGTGGAGGTAAGGGGAAAACTCGGATTTTGTAAACCATGTGTAATGTGGTCTCGATAATTTTCGTAATTTTGAACTATCAGACTCTAGCGTTTCGTTTCAATATTAGCAACTTAGTGGATCAGTTATGCGCGGTTCAACCTTACTTATTTGCAATCGCCTATGTTAAGCTTTCCAAAATATATTCCTATGACACTTGGAATGCAGTAAACCAGCTACAAACGGAATATTAAAATTCAAATGGAGTAAAATTGGGGTTGTTTTTGGAAATACAAGGTTATAAAATGTGGAGTTACATGTCTAAACTATAAAACGACAAATGTTATATTCGAAATGCTGGTGACGCTTTGTTCGTATCTCCTACTGGCTTAAAACTCAAATTGTACAGTACACTAAGTTAAAAATAATTAATCGCAGGAATTAGGTTGAAAACCATAAGTTAAAATTTCATTTTAAATACAACAAATATGTTTTCTTTTTTAGTAGTCGCCATAATTTTTTTAACTGTAACTGTTACTTTTTCCTTGTGGGTCCATTCCTTTGAAATTGGTAGTACATATACTGAATTTCTTAACTATTGGTTAGCAGTAGCCCAAATATCGTTTCGTTAAAAAACAATGCATTAAAAAAATTAGTGAAAACTTCATTGGAAATATTGGATTAATGGTAATATAAATGGACTGATACATTTTTGCTTTTAGCATTTCCAGGCTTTAGTAAAAATAATATTTACTATTGAATTTTCAGGTCTTAAATCGATCACTTAATTTAATTTATAATCGATGTGTATATGAAATATACGGTTATACACGGTGAATAAATTTTGCAAATTTGAGGGGTTGATATTTCAACTCATAGTTCCTGAAATTTTAAAAAAACCGTTAAATATTTATAAATATCGTCATCGATAGTTTAAAATTGAAGATATAATTGATTTTTAGTGTAATTTCAACTGTAACAGGGTGAGAGATTTTCTTAAAAATGACTAATAATTACTGATTTTAATAATTAAGGCGATCTTAAAATGGTATCAACTAATTACACAATTAAGCACTGAAAGATTTATTGCTTAAATAGCTAAATAAACAAAAAATAAGAAAAGGTATCTTAAATGATGTCGAAGTGAGCTTCGACACTAAAACTTCCCCTTTGTTCTCTTTTAGTATTGTATTTGCATTGAAAAGCCGAAATATCCAAAAATGGAAAAACAGTCGCTTAACATCAGCTTTAGGTACAGTAAAACGAAACGGATTATCATACAAAATACGTAACAATACATTTTTACGAAAGTGTAAATCCAAAACTGACATGACACGTGATAGTTTTATTAAAACAAAATTAACCAACCTTATACCCCCGGTGATGATCTGATGATTTGTCGATATGGACCACGAGACTGCGGAAGATGTTTAACTGAAGTTATATTACAAATTTGAAATAACCTTAAAGAATCGTTTTTCAGTTGTCACCAAAAAGTTATTTCTGTGCAATTTTTGACACGATGTATCCTGAAAATTTTGCTCTGGGAGAGATTCATTTTGTGAGAGGTGAAGGTACCCCATGAAATTTGTAACATAAATCTCGAGTATCCCTGTGCAATGCTTATGCATATAGGGACAGGACCGAAAATTTGAAATACCAATCCCAACTAAACGAAGCACGGCATTTGTTGTTATTAATTTAAAAATAACATTAACCTCTAATTCTAGCATTTATTCGTTTTCCATTTTGTTATTTTACTTCGGTCGTGCTATTGGTTGTTTATTTATTATCGAGGTAAAAAATAAACGCAACCTCATAAATCGTAAGCATATGCCACTTTCGAGGTTTAAAATTCACCGCCATTATTAACACACTATTGTAACGTAAGCTAACAAGTGTTAATTGAACCGGTGAATTCGACTGAACTCATCAGCGTTAAATGTGAAATCTGCGGAATTTCATCCTCGTCGGATTTTTACGTTACAATCCGTTTGCAGTGCAATTTATCAAAATATTATCAACGTGAAATAATGAAGCCCCAATTGCTTCGGCTATCGAACCTCCCCCAATTTAATAACTTAAAACGGATTATATAATTCGGCGTGAATATTCCCCGAGACCGTATTACCGAGTTGAGTAATAATTGAATTGCTGGCGGAATTTTCCGATACGAGAGCGAATAGAATAGAAAGAGGTTAAAAGATGGTTCGAATTATGCGCGGAGGGAATCTTAAGCAAGATGCACTCGGGAACTTCTTGATTATGTTTCATAAGTTGGCTTCGGTGAGAACTTCGTCATTCTGAGTCCGTTTGGAGAGTTTCCGAACACCTTTTTCATCTTACCAGGAAAAGTTTTCACGCAGCTGAATATCCACGTCAGCAGAAGAGCCTGCTTGCCGTATTTCGATAAACCCCAGAAAATTATAATCAAAAAGGATGTGTAATATTATAGTATTTACATGACTAATCAGTCGCTAAGTTATTTGCAGTAGGTACTCCCTTTTTCTGCTCCTGCTTGATATTTTTGCCTGATTTTACATGCGGGAATGGCGGTGGTTTCTCAATTTATTCATATTACAAAGTTAGTTTGAAGTTTAGTTTAACGATAATAAATATTTATTTCACGCTTTCAGCGTGCTTTGTGAATCATTTACATTTAGTTAAAGTAATACGAAAAATGAAGGCGGAAAAGTTCGTTTTGCTCTTCTTGTTAGATTCAAGAGGGAAATGCTTTTGCAATAATTTTCCCTCTGGAGTTTTTTAAATATACATGAACGGGCAAAGTAATATAAACAGAAGTGGAGCTCCAATATTCCAATATTAAAATAATTTTTCTGCGTCTTCTGAAGAACTTTAAAGTAGATTCGAAAGTTTATAGTACGTCCAGGAGTTCACTCA
Organism: Cryptocephalus primarius; assembly: GCA_963576515.1. Lineage (NCBI taxonomy): Eukaryota > Metazoa > Arthropoda > Insecta > Coleoptera > Chrysomelidae > Cryptocephalus > Cryptocephalus primarius. The sequence goes on along the minus strand of OY754942.1, from coordinate 11,831,330 downwards.
ATTAATATTCGTTTCGAATATATTGAACCATGTTTCAGAGCAGCTCGATACAACATCTGCGCATTAAAAATAATTATTAAAATATGTATCAATCGTATCTTATTCATGTACTCAAATCTATAATTGCACCATTAGTGGGGTTCTAAATTCAAACCGGTTATATGGAAAGTTATTAAAAAATTTAAGCATCAATGTACGAATAATGTAACGTCTCTAAATAAGTTGAAAAGTATCGGAATATGCCATATAATTCGACATGGATAAATGAGGGTAGTTCTATGTTATAGCTACATCACATTTATCATTAAAAAAAATTATGTCCCGTTGTTCGACTGTAACACTAGATTTTCACCCCAGAATTCTTTCAGATAACACTGATTTCGATAGAAATTCAAAAATCGCAGTATATTTCTATGTGTACTGTTTGTTTTTAAGGGATTAAAATTACCCCTCCTGGCAAAAAATTTAAAGACTAGATATCAGCGGTACCGTCAAATTGAATTCGATTTTAAATATGTAAAATAATACATTTGGTAATGTTCTGGAATATAATTGATAATATATTCCATGGCCTCATTCCTTGAAAATCGCCCGTTATGACGAGATTTATAATACAAAGGAAGTAGTTTTCAGCACCTTGAAACTTTTCTGATGGTGCACCACTGTTTGATATATTATTTCTGATTTATGCAACCTTCATCCCCTACAAATCGCCAGTATGGTTACAACTAAATACCACATGAAATCAAAAACTAAAGCCATGAAATGAGTATACCATTTTTTGACAATAACTTAATTAATTTTTAAGATATCTGATCGCTTCAAAAGGCATTTTGCAGAGAATTTTAAGTGTTATAAGTCCTATAAGATCTAACTTCCTTGAACCGCTCGTTTTTAAAATTTTTAAGGATTAAAGGCTTAGTCACGGCGATTTTCGCTGTCAAGTGTAAACATAAACGGGAATATCTCAATTGATTTTCATCACAAAGAATATGAAAAAAGTTCAAGTTTTATACCGTTATATTTTTACATTTCTTCTTTAGTTTTTAGTCAGTTTGAATGAAAAAATTTTTTTGAAAAATTTCAGAGATTATTTTTCAAATCTATTTGTTCTAATCTAATCAAACTGCTGGAACATAGTGTTAGTAGATACATAAAGTAAAATGTAAATAGATTATTTTAATTTCACTTGTTACCTGTAAATCGCTGGTTTTGTTGCTTTTTTCTGACAACACAAGGTAACCACGTGCTTCCACCATAACTCCATAAGTTTTTATGCTAACGCATTTACTAAGGCGTTTATTTTGAGTACTTTAAAATGGATTTTACAAGTTTTCTTCCAATGATTTGTCGTTTTTCCGTTATTTCACGTTAATAAGTTCGAATCCAGTTTTCGGCGCTCTAAGATAAACGTTATTTCGATGAAAAATCAATATTTTCAATTAAGTATATTTAAGAAAATATTAATTTTTCAAAGAAAGTTCTTTCAAAAAGTTCAAAAAAATATCTCTTTCATCTATCTTCATCGTTCTTCTGTAGATTTCTGTGTTCATTTTTCAGTACATCAATTGTCACCATCAAGTGGAGATGGCATTCACCTTCAGCTGTTGCTAAACTTAGCGATAATTTATAATACCGCTCTCTGCCCTCATTTATATTTTTCCCCGATATCTATTTTTAGGAATTTTCATCTCCGTCTACTAACTGTATTCTGTCACAAAATATTTCTATACTCGACGAACTGGATGTTACGGATACTTCCATGATTTCTCCAAAAAGAATATCGTCACGTCTTGCCGTTGAGTGCAGTCGATATTTCACGAGTCAGCGCCGATAACTGAATTTAATTTCCAAACAGAAATGAGAAAACAGTTTGATATAGAGCGCCATTAGGGGTTGGTTACGAAACAAGTTCCGGAGAGATCCTTGGAGAATTTAACAGCCGAATGTATCTGTCAATGCTTTCTCGAGGGACGTTCCATCAGGATTGTTAAGAGTCTTTGGCGATGCCTGTACGGGAACAAGTATAATCAATTTTCAATTTATAGGCCCGACGTGGGGGAGGGTGCGGGAGGGCGGTGTTGTTAAAGTTAAGCTTCGGAGTTTAAAAGGTTTATACAGTTTGCTTCGGTAATACTTCGCAGTCGAAGATTATGTGAAAGTGTTTCCTCTTGAGCAAGTTATACCAAGTTTTAAGCTGTAAACAGTTTTATTCTGCAGGAAGTGCACGTGCATGCACTGTCAGAAATTTCTATCCTCTTAGTTGTTAAACATATTACCCTACGTTGAGCACTATGGTAATACAATATTTGTTTATTTAATTGTATCTATCAAAACACTAGAGAAGATGTAAGTAATGAAGTCTTCAGCACTTGTAGATAATAATACATAATGTTACGTAATGTTTAATGTACGATAATGATACGATTATGTTACATAATCCAAGATTACTGGTTTCGAGTTTTAGCCATCATCACATTACTAATAATAGATGGAATGAACAGTGTGTATTGTATAATGAATTGTAGAATGAACAATTATTGTATAATATTTATTTAAGGCGTAGGTGAAAATTGAAAGATGCTATGACAGCTATAAGGTCTACTTTTTAGTATAATACAATATAACTTTAGATAAGATAATAAGGTTTCTATTTCATATTACAACTTCCTTCTTCTTTGTCTTCCTCGCCTGTTAATGACCCTGTATCGAAACGGGAGAGACCATACGATAGACGTGTCAAAAATTATTTTGGGATTCATTAAGCTTTATAGAATTTTAAAAAAATGTTTCACCTAATACGGAGCTCCCAAATTTTTCTGCAAATATTTAGATACGAAACATCTTAAACTGATATTTTCAATTTCAGGCGATTTTCTTCGCTTTAATTTTCTAGTTGTTATTTTAAAAATCTAAGAACATTTCTGGAAAATGAAACCATTTTACTTGTAGGCATTTCTAACCAGAATATAATGCAGAAAAAATTATCAAGATTTTATTACACGTTTTCGAGCAACAGTTCCATAAAAGTAACGTTGCTTAACATATGGATACATTAGAAAGAGGAAATGTCTCGAAAATAGTTGTTCGAAGGAAAATTTCCCAAATGCAACTGACCGAAATGACGAAAAAATTGCCAAAAAATCTAACATAATTTATTTCCTGTATGTTGTTGAGAAAATGAAGGAAGTAAATTGAAGTATTTGTGCACACTGAAGACAATAGTATTCAATAAAATTCACAATGAAAAGCAGAATGTTTGTAAACATTACATAGATCATGTATACGTACGTACATATCAAAATTTGTCTTTTTTGTGTATTTTCTATACATTCAAAAAGAGACAAAAGAAAAATTATCACTACAAAACTTACAAGGAATATATTTAATATGTTCAATATCGAATAAAACCTTTCTTTGTATTAAAACAAATAACCAAATTTCTCTCGTAGGTAAAATAAACATTAGTAATCCATTTAACATTTTCGGGTATTATTCAATTCGGTCAATTATTATTAAGACAATGTTCCATTGTCCAGGGGAAAGTTCCCTTGGGGCAATTGTTTTCGGGGAATTTTTCTACGCAGATAAATATTATTTCCAGGGCCCTTAACATTTATTGATTTAACATTCGCCTGTTAACGCCGGGAATGAAATCGCCCGGCAAATATTTCTGGAATTAATGTAATATGAGTTTATACCAAACGTTAAAAAAATAATTTGAAACGAAACCAGTTTTTCAATGAGACGTTGCCTTAAGACAACTCTCATAGGGGGAGTTAATGTTTTAGAATTACACAACCAACAATACTACCAAAATTTCACGGAAAGCATTAGATTTAAGATTATTAGATAATTTTTGTTCGTAGTTTTCTACTAACATAGTTTTCTGCTGCTTTCTCCAACTGCATTAGCAGAGAGTGCACCCGCATGAAGCATGTAGGGTGATTTCCTCGGTGTCGTCCCTTAAACACGTGAAAATAATGCGTTCCCCTCGACGAGACGACACTTCGAGATTTCCCCCACGGCCGAAAAAAGCAGACGGTCCCGGAGTTTATGTGCGACCGGGGAACCCCGTCGAACATCCCCGAGATCATAAAGCGGGTGGCATTATCGGTCTCTATCGATTGGAGCCGTGCCTTTACACAGTCGTAAATCTGAGTTGGCGTGACCGCCATGCGGCCTTAGCGATATTCCGAGTGTATTGTAGTCCCCGTTGTAGATTACAACAGGTGTACTTCCAGGCCGTTTGGACCTTGATCAGGCTCGCTTGGCAGGGGCATTATCTAATCACAAAAGGGATGTAATAATGTTGAAATGGGGGCGTATGGGGGACGGCCGGTGACGGCTGGAAATAGGCCGGGATAATAAGTGGTTTCGGGCTACATGAGTGATGTTTTCAAAATTAGTTCGCGTGTCGGTATTATTTCAAATCTAATTCCGTGGCTCTCTTGCTTCCAGCTAACAAGGGAATACTTCGGCCGAAGTCGAGTTAAAATCACTTGATTATCGCGTGAGAGGTCGGCTAACTGATGAATACCGTTACAACGAGCGTATGTGTACAATTACCTACAACGTAAATTAGGGAAACCGTAAATGCGTTAAAGGAATACAGTCGAGAGTTAAATTAGACACGACGCCTCCGCATTTAACGGATACGCGTTGCATTCCTAACTTCTGGAAGCTCCACTAAATCAACGGAGATAAAAAATTGCCCTAAATTGCAGTAACTTTTATGCGGAAACACTCATTAGCATTACCATGAAACAACTTCCTTCCCTCCAAATCCCTCCATTCCGACGCCTCCGGCCCTAATTGGCCATGCATATTAGCACATGCAATTACTCCTGCATAATTTTTACTTATATTTCCATCAAATCTTTTTCCGTTTTTGGTGCATTAAAACGAGCTGCTTTTCATGTCCATAAAATTAATAAACCATTTCATGTCAAGATTCTCATCTAACACATCTTTTATTGTTAATTAGTTCGTAATTTATTACGCAAAAAAATTATTGCTCCCCGTTCGTTATCGAGAAACAGTGGAAATTCCAACTTTAATCTGCCGTAACCACAGCAGAACCAATGAAAATATTAAAATAATCTTTGTTCCGTATTTTAATAACTGTTCCAGCTTAATCTTTCAGCTGCTACAGCCACAGCGGATCAAATAGAAATACCACAATAGCCTTTTCAGCCAAAAAGCGATGTTTTTTCGTAAATTTTATCATTTTGAAGAGTTTTTCCATTATAAACTTGCTATTCCATGTGAAATATATCGAGCTTCTTTCTCCAATATATCAGGAAAATGGCCATCGATCACTTAAAAAAGTGGCTGCCATTATATCTGCGCTTACATGCGTGGGAACACATCATAAATATAAATGGTCAAATTAGAAGAAAACAGATAAACTGGGTGAATATCTAGTGTTAATAAATATGGCTAATGGCTAAAATTATGATAAATATATACTGAGATATAGAGATACAGAGAGAGAGAGAGAGAGAGAGAGAGAGATCAGGTCAAAGATTGTTTTGATCTACTTTGTTGATAAATTAAGATCCGTTTGGTATGCTAAGATCCGCTATCGGTAGCGATAAAGGTTTAATATCCCTAACTGACCTATTTCATAAGAGCCATGGAATAAAAATTTCCTATTGGAACATATCAGACCAATCACCTGTATTTTAAGGATATCACTATGACGCAGCTAATCATGGAATAAATAAATTTATTTGAAAGCTGATACCGAGAGGTAGATAATTCTAAGTCATTTCTAATGGGCGGTCGTTATCTAATGAGTAATTTTTGCATAATTTTTGCGTAATTTTTTAAGCCTTAAATTTAAATTTTGCATATAATATCTCAATAGTTTTACTTTCGTTTTGACTGTGGCATTATTAGTCGTGAACAGTTGTAGATGAAGTGCAAGTATTCAACACGCATACTATGGTTATTACTCACGGGGATAAACTTTACAATTGTAATACCAAGTTACTATAAAAATAGTGTCGTCAGCTATTTTCTTCAGTATATGACCATAATAATATATATCAATTTTCATTATTGTCATTCTCTTGGGACTAAAGTAGGAATGCTTTTTAAATGTGCATTTCTAAGAAATAACCGTGATTCAATTTCTTCCTTCAAGCATACTGAGAAAACATTTTAATGTTTGTATTGCAGTACAATTGAGTACAAAACTATTTTTGTTATCGGTCTTACTAGTAACACTGAATTATATTATATTATTATTAAGAATTAATCTCATTACCAAGAAAATATTTTACCCATTTGCTCCAAGCAGTTATTCTCTTATTATTGTATATTTTATGTGATAGAACCCTTGGGAGTAACAAAACTCGTCCCAAATTTGCCTTATGTCCTGCGTAGAGTTCCAGAAGAAATTCATGAATTATTCGCTGAAGCAGATTCACTAATTTCCACTCTAAATTTTTATTGAAGTTTCCATCAGGTAATTTTAGAAATAAGTGCCTGTTTTCCTTTATAGTGCATTAATTCCTGCTTATTTTAAAAACTTTAATTGCGCTATTTTTCAGGCTTTAACTGTGATTCAGTTAAGAAGAAAAGCATGTTTTAGATTAGTGCAATAAAGAGAGAGGAAGATATTAATGCGGCCTAAGCCAAACTTTGTATGTTGATAGGTTTTACTTTATATATGAATTGTTGTTTGGCGAGACTTTGTATTTCCCGGGTTGTGACGATTCTCATTGTGCACATCCAATTTATTTTGTTTATATTACAAAATTAAACCAAATACAATTTAATCTCGGGCCGAATAAATTTTCGGAACGACGACAAAGTGGTGTTATGTGGTGTTTATTTCCATCCCGGCTGGAAATCGATGCGATCGGCGATCCGCGAATCTCATCAACATTTACTGCGCGAATTTATTTTTCGCATCGAGATCCGAAAATAAGCCTTGTCGCGTTAGGCAGCCGCGTCTAATGCGATAAAACTTTTTGTTTTGCGTTTAAATACTTTAAGAGCCATGCTCGAAACTTCCAAATTATAACACGGAACAAGTTTCGGAAAGTGTTTCAAAGCTCGGAATTTCCACGTAGGGCGAGAGGGAGACGCTTTGATAAATTTTCCCCTCGAGTCCCTGAAATTAAATTATTTCAAGGGAAACAGATGGACCTAGCGGCCTGTATTAATCAAGCTATTCCGTGAATGTTTACATACGCAACAATTGAAATAAAACGTATATGTATTAAACCGGTATGAATTCATTACGTACATCGGGAAATTTAATTGCGGATGTACAGCATTTTTACTCGTAAGGGAAATTTAAAAAAGGAATTTCAATAACATAAGGAAAGCTTTTCATTAACCACACACGGTTATAAAATATTCCACGAGAATGAGTGAACCATGCTTACAGTTGAACATTAATTAAATTCTTCTATTCATTTGCGATTTTCCTTTGGTTTTTTGGTTTTCAAAGGTTTTTACCTTTGGCTATATAATGTATTTACAAAAATTGTAAATTTATAATTGTGTATTGAATGCACCAGTCCATCGAAATAAAAAATGTACCACAGTGTACAAATGTAATTATGATTTTACTTGACAACCCAATATATGAAAAGGGCGAAGTTAATTCTGAGAAAAAACCAATGACGAAAAATTAAAAATGGTCCAGCGTCATCAATAATTACTTGTTGTACAACGCTTTAGTGTGGAATCAACTGAATTCATATTGAAGTTGTTACATTACATTTGTAATCAAATGTGATTTCATGCTTTGTAGCAATTTCATTTAATTTTCCACGTCACATACTGCAAAGTATTTGTAAATACTACAAAGATGAGTGTTTCTATTTCTTTATGAATTTCTATTGAATAATGTTTGTTTGATATTGGTTTATGAAATTAATATTAACCTACAAATTCTGCAGGCTTACATTTTTATATCCTTAAGAGAAATCCTCATTTATTAATGCAAAAAATGAAGTGAAAAATATATATGTATGAGAATTTAGTTAATGTCTATGAACAACATTTTGAATTGCACATTCAAACATTAGAAATCGTTTCAATATAACTATTTTACTGCAGTATGGTAACATACCCTCGAAGGCAGGCATTTGAAATAAGAATCATAACTGTCAAGATTTTCTCTTTTACAGTAAACTTAAGAATTGCACATAAATGATTTTGTTTCATTTTGTTTTCAATTCAATTCAAACAATTCATTGTTTCATCAACGTTAATGCTTATTCTCCGTTTTTAAAAAAATGTTGGTATTTTTAAAATGAAAATCAATTCTTTAAGTTATTTACGTGGTATGTAAGTAAATATTGAATTCAATTACATTCCGTTTAAAATTTGTAATGTATTTCAAGGGAAAAATGTTTCACGCTTGATCCGCCAATATTTGTTTAATTTACTATATGGTAAAGGTAAATTAATAAACGGAGGCGCAGTGTCCGAGAATAATGCCAGTTGCAAAGCAAATAAGACAGTAAGACATTATATATTATATATTATTATAATTAATTACAATTAATTAATTATAATTGATAATAATAATAAAAGAGAAAGGAACTATATCAGCGAGGAACTACAATAAATAGAGGTATATTGCAAACAAAATGACATAAGGCCAGGAAAAAGGAAGAAAAATGACAGTAGTACCAATAAATGGGGAGGCGTTGTGGTGGAAAAACGACATAAGCAGAATAATGAAACGCAAACCAAAAAATTTGATAATAAACTTACAAGAGCTGCATGTGCTGACAAATCACGACACAGAGAACGATTATGTAAAAAAAATAAACGGACAAAATTACATAAGAAGATAAAGCATATAAGAATATAACGAATGCAGTTGACAAGATCTAGATAATGGCAGAATGGCAGAAACAGAAAAACGAATAATAGCGGAATGTTAAGGTATCCCACAGGAACAAAGTAAATATAAGGGAGAATTGAAAAAAACTCATTCTCAACGCTTGACGGAAGAAGACAAAGAAAAACAAAATAACGAAAATGGGAAATAAGTGGAAAAATAGACCAGTGGTGGAACGAATGAAAACAAGGAAGTAACAGATACGAGCAAGAGGAAAAGGTAATAAGTGATACCCATAATGGGTATAATCCGTGCTAAGAAAAGGCAGAGAAAGTAACGGCAGTAACATAACTGAATTAGAGATACTTAATACGATAGTATAAATCAATTAGGTGAAGTAAGGACACCAGCAGTAGATTATGCTCCGAAGAGTAGTTTTCACATCGTGAAATATAATCAACTTTTACAACAATAGATCATCTGAACACTCTTTGAGAAATAGTCAATGGTGACCAAAATGAGAACAATGGGAGATCATTGTATAACTGCGAATTCGAGAATATCAAAGAAGCTAATAGTATTTATGATAAACAAGGAAAAATGGAAATGGGTACAAATATGATTGTCATAAGGTATGTGTTAATTCGAATAGAGCAGTGCCTACCAAAAATGGAATTGAGAACGAATACAGGAGAAGACCAGGAAAATATATAGGGCGAAAGGCATAAGTACCAAATGAGACTAAGTAACACATTGGTACAGATCTAAAAGATAAATGGAACTAGTAGAAAATTAAAATTTTAGATACAGCGAAAGAAAGCAGCCACAAACAAAACTATAAATAGCACAAGAATTGGAAGAGAAGTCCTTAAGATATCCTTAAGAGTTGATCATACCTAAGCTATGTAAGTCATTGGTTATCCAATCGTTAGGCACTCGTTAACAACTTACCACTTATCTATCCCCGATTTGAACACCGAGCTGCCGAGAACATATTTTCTAATATTTTCTGTAGGAGCGACGATTAGTCATCATTTACTTCCCGTGAGGACATTTTCCCGTTTTCCCATTCGCTGACACGACGAACGCCGGACCTTTTCTCGAGAATTTTTCTTCCTCTCGATTCCGTCCCATTAAATCGTCGTACACATGCAAATTATAATTGTCATGAAAGTCGAAGCAGAGTTCCCCTCACATGAAAGCACCGTTCGAGTGACCGGCGGTCCGTTCCACCGTGAAATATTGTCCCGTTTGTCCCGCACTTCCGTTCGGATCCGATTGCTTTTAGCCTAGGACCATATAAATTGCCTCGCCAGAAATGTTTCATTGGCCCTCGCGTGCTTTTTAGAAATATTAAAAGGCTCGATGGAGCTTTCGAATCAAGTTCGGCACGGACGAAATGCCTATCCGGATTTATTAAGGATGGTGCACGCAGAAGCTTTCGGAATTCGTCTTTACTTCATATCGAGACCTTTAAGGCTTAAAATTGGGAAATTTGACGTCAAATTATTTGAAATTTTAAAAATTGTTTAATATCAAAAGTATGCTGTCTACCTAATTTATTAAAATTTAATGGCCTAACTTTTTAATACATGTGACAGTGACTAGGTACGCCTGAAAAGCGATTACTGACCATATAAAACCTGAATACTTTTTTCACCTGAAGGGGTGATAATTTATTACTAACAATAAACTTGCAAAAAATTGCACACTTTTGTGATAAATTGGGCACAAAAAACACTTTCTACTGTCTTATATTGCGAAAAATAAATTAAAATATTCATATCTCAACTTCTACTAAAGATATCTGACCATTCTTTCGCTTAAAATATTCGTTGAGTCTTCTTCTTTGAGCCAATATTTCTCTTGTGTAGGCATATTAGTATTTTAATTTTGAAATTTGCACTCGCATAATTATAAAATTTTCAATTTTTACTCACCCCCACGTTTCAACATAAATTCCACATTAGAATTTTTTGCAATAAACACATTTTTTATTAAAAACTGAAAAAATTTCAACAAATTACTAACATAAATATGAGCTGTATATGTATACCTCTGTGTCTTAACTCTTTATATTTCTTCATCAGTCTCACTTTCTTCAGATACTTCTCTATCATCTGATGTATCAATCCCAGTATTTTAAATTGTGATGAACAAGTACAAAGTTCACAACATCCACGTCCTAGAGAAAAACAAACACAAATTTCTTCATAACTTCTATTGCCTAATTTCATTCCAGAAGTTCCATTGTTGTGCCTTCTTGGAAGTAACTAACGCATAATATTGTAGCGAATGCCCCGTATAGGTCGTTGTTATGGGAAAACAAGTGTTGTTTATGTAATTGTGAAATGTAAATACTGACGTCAGTGTAGTACAAAATCTCTGTGTGTAAAGATGGTTGTAGTTTTAGAAGAACTAAATCTGTTTGTATAAGAAACCGCTACAAATTGGGGGCCTGTCCGGGATTTGGTGAACCGAAGTAGCGGAAAAATTTTGGTGGACCTGGGATGGCGTACAGAAGTGATGGCGATGGCACGCGGCGGAGAGGCGAGGAGTACAGTCTGTGCGGCGTTATGGAGTTGTTGAGCGGCTGGCGCGACTCGAGATTCCACAGGACTTACAGCTAAGTTAGATTTAGAATAACACTCGAATGGATTGACTGCGTGCGGCTGGCGCGCGTGGCCCGTTTGAGTGCTACACTCACATTTGTAACTCATATTGGGAGACGGGCGCTGTTCATCTTTAGTACAAGAATTGGTGATGGTTGACCACTGGGTTGTGTGTCTGGAGCCATGAAGCAGTTGCTGGGGATTTCAGTAACTGCAGGAGCAGCGGAGGATTTCAAGAGACAGGTCCCTCTTCTACCTGGAGCATTGGATGGGATTGGTCATCCCTGGTGTCTTTGATGGTCAGAAGTAGGATTGGCCTGCTTGGAGGATTTCAAGAGACAGGTCCCTCTTCTACCTGGAGCATTGGATGGGATTGGTCATCCCTGGTGTCTTTCATGGTCAGAAAGAGGATTGGCCTGCTTGATTTCGATTTGCTGCTGACGAATTTTTGTACAGGATTTACAGTCCAACCCGCTCAATGGAGTTAATCAAATGGATTTGGCAAGGATCAGGCGGAATCTCTGAAGAAGGGGAGAAGCCGTAGCAGTAACAGCAGTAGCAGCAGTAGCAGTAGCCGTAGCTGTAGCAGTAGCCGCAGCTGTAGCAGTAGCTGTAACCGCAACCGTAGCATTAGCAGTAGCAGTAGCCGTAGCAGTGGCAAAAGCCATAGCTGTAGCAGTAGCAGCAGTAGCAGTAGTAGTAGCCGTAACCATAGCAGTAGCAGCAGTAGCAGTAGCCGTAACAGTAGCGGTAGCCGTAGCCGTAGCAGGAGCAGTAGCAGTTGCAGTAGCAGTAGCTGTAGCAGTAGCCGTAGCAGTAGCAGTAGTAGTTGCAGTAGCAGTAGCTGTAGCAGTAGCCGCAGCAGTAGCAGTAGTAGCAGCAGTAGCAGTAGCCGTAACCGTAGCAGTAGCCGTAGCCGTAGCAGGAACAGTAGCAGTTGCAGTAGCAGTAGCTGTAGCAGTACCCGTAGCAGTAGCAGTTCGCTAATATGGACTGCTGTGGAAGTAGATCGTCCGAGGGTCGAGGGCGACCCTGAAGACGGGGAGGGATAGTGTAGCGAATGCCCCGTATAGGTCGTTGTTATGGGAAAACAAGTGTTGTTTATGTAATTGTGAAATGTAAATACTGACGTCAGTGTAGTACAAAATCTCTGTGTGTAAAGATGGTTGTAGTTTTAGAAGAACTAAATCTGTTTGTATAAGAAACCGCTACAATATATTATCATGCAATATCCACCCATGAACCAAGATCAAAAAATTTGATTTCCTCTATTGTATGCAATTGAATCATCTCATTTTAAATTTGAATAATTGGAAGATACACTGTATGCTTTTTGGCCTATAAAATAGGATAAACTTGTAGATTACCTACAAAGCTATGAATTTAGTCCCAGTTCTTCATTCCATTTGCTATGACATTACGTTACTACTACTATTTAAGTTAAAATTTACCAAATTGAAGTGTTACTAGGTCTGGTGTTACTAACTTACAGAACCGTAATGAGACAATAGCTCTTAACCAAATGGTTGCACCTTTATACCTCGTTTATCCCTTTAATCCTGCGACGTACGCTAATACTCCACCATAAAAGGGAAAATATGAAAACGTAATTCCCTAATTTATTGTCACGGCACTTCATACCCGCTAAAAAAGAATAATTTACCCTGATTTCCGCCGGTGTGATTATTTTTTAAGCGAGCTCTCGCTTCCCTGCTTCTTAACCTGAAAACTGGGGGATTTCTAAGAGAGCCTCCTTCATGCTTAATGCACTTTCCTAGTTTCCTAACCGTTGCAGGTAGAAGAGATTAGTGCCCCTAATTCCCCGACATATCCGGGTTAAATCGGGCAAGTAATTACTCCGGTGTTAGCCAAGTTCCTAGAATAACGATGCTAATGTCTAACTAAGCTTATCAAGTATCTGGTAATTTAATGTGCGTCAAGCGAGATGTATTAGCTACCGCGGTATGATGGAGTTAAATTTGAAGAGATACGGGAAAACTGAAATATTTTAGGGACTTGTGGAATAGATTTTGGGTATACGTTGATTTTCGTGCTTTTATACCCTTTGAGTTACGGTTTTGGCGGTGTGATAGGAGTACATTGTTGCACGGCAGAATAAACGACCCATTATGTGTTGGCTTACTGATACGTACAACGATCGTCGGCGTGCATCACAAAGAGACAATCAGTTCAATTGGCTCGAAAGCTTCGATTTAAATAAACCGATATAATTCCCTCGCATAACTTTTCGTTTCCAATAGTTGAAGGAATCGGAGTGTAACGGCATTTCCTGGAGACTCTCCTTCCTGTTAAATTCACATACAATTTCCTGAAGAAATTTTCCGGATTGAGTAAAATGCGATGTGGGATTAGACTTTCAACCCACGGTCTCGTCAAAAGTGCCTCCGTAGGCAAAGCATGGCGTTATAGAATACGATATTTTTGCTGCGAAGATCTTTTCGAAAACTCGCTTTGCTCAAAGAAGGAATAGACGGGATTATCGAAGGGAAAGGTTTTTATTTGGGAATAAATGATTACACGCCAGGTAGAATCGTGATATTCCGACGTATTCGAATGCTTTTATTTTTAGGTTTGTTCGATATTGATTCCGGAAACATTTTAGGGAGAATTATGAGTATGGGTTGTCTTATTGTAAAGAAATTATTATTTATAGAGGGGGAAAATGCGCACAAATACGCATTATTATGGGAGCAGAGTAGAATGGCTTCAATATCACATAGTTTTAGATTTTTTTTGGAATTTTGAGTTAAAATTCTTTAAATGTAAATGTCGATAAATACTTTGTGTTCATTAGGTGATAAGTTACTTCATAAACCATAAGATAAATACACATCCAATAATAACACGTTTTACATCAATGCAATTGAAGTCATTAACTATTACGAAATATGTTTGGAGAATCTTCCTGCGACCTTGTACCCGGAAAATTCAACACATCAAATTTTCCATTAATGTAGTTATAAGTAGATCCAAGAAAAACTCAAAACTCGTCTTCTAAGTTATTATCTATCCATTACGAAACATTCTTTATTTATGCCATTATAAGTGCGTATCTAACTAACGTCAGCTCACTATAATCAAATTTACATCGAGACGTGCTTAAGCCCGTTATATTACCATTAATAATTCATGTTTAATCCTGCGAAGACGTAACCTAACCAAGAACTTATTCATTAACGGAAACGAACGTGCAGGAAATTGTTAACATCGGGGGTAAGGAGATGCGCGCTCCGGTTACTTTTATGAATTTCAAGGGTCTTATGGGAAGCTTCTTTGACAAGTTCGGAGATTTATCGCGTTCATGGAAACATGGAAACTACTTAAAATTTTGACGGGACGGGACGGATGTTTGCATGTTTTAATCAGACTGCAGTCGTGATTAATTTTTGTTGTAACAGCGAAGTATACTTGCGGCGCTGTTCGCGGATTCTTACTCGAAAATTTTGTCCTTAATTTTCGGGTAATGAATGTAATAATGATTTATTCATCAAGATCTAATTATATGTCACTAGGAATACTTACTTTACTTGTTTAGCACCACAACCAAGCCTCGTTCCAAGCAGGAAAATTCTGTTATGGTACCTACTTTCCGAAATTTCCCCGAGGACATAGCATGTCCTTGAAAATCTTTGCAAAAGATTTCTCAGGTCAAATAGAATTAATGCCCATTATCACCGTAAAATGCTACAAAAGATATCGACAAATCGCCACACTGCTTCACCCGTTAGAACAAAGTAAATTCTTTTATGGTACTTACTTAACCAAAAATCTTTAGGGACGTTTGCATAAGTCATTTGATTTTTTGCTAGATAGGGTATATAATTTCTATTTCTTATGTTTCTCTGGGCGACTAAGGTCCACAACTCTCAGTTATAAATTAATAAGTATCATAAGTCAATACTGTGCTCTGGTTTAGGACCAAAAGCTACTATTTAAATGGGCCTATGTATGTCTGAATTGAGAGTAAAGAGAGTGTATAAATGTATTCGTCTCTATCTTGTCTTTATATCTTGGTGGAATTGGTCCTAAAACTTTTATACATGTATTTAACATTTAGCTGATAAAAATGAAGGAATAGCTTATTTATTACATTTTAGCTATTATATCGCCTTATGAGAACGCTTACATAAATCCAGTTAATTTCCATGAAATATCTGTAAGAAATTATTTAAGAAATATTAAAATAAAATAAAAGGATGTAAGTAATATCACAGGATCCATTATCGAAATTTCGGTTATTTCCGTTTCAATTTAAACCCATTCCCGACTCAAATATTTTGAGATAAATTTGAGTGAAATGTTAAATCTTCAATCTTTTCCAACACAAAATTATTGTGGCACCCACAATCATACAATTATTTCATATCAGCCTCAAACCTTTGTTTTGCCACGTGTGTTTCGACGTCATGCAACTCGATTTTTTGCATAAGCAAGAATGGAAATTATTGTAACAAGTGCCAAGAATGGGACAGCTGCCGAGGAGCGCTCGACTTGCCAGCCAACCTTTCATACCTTGAACCGATAATACAAAATAGCCATCCAAAATACGATATACGTCTTTGAGTTACTCAAGTCTTCCATAAGACTGGGATTAAACTTGGAATTATTAAAGGCAATAAAATACGCTGACGAAAATCTAGGCCTAGATTTGGTTTTACGGCCGTCTATAAAATCTCCGACTAGAGGCATATAAGGGATGATTTCCCTTCAGCGTCTTTATTCTAATGAAGTTTACTGAAGTTGGATTAGTTTGTCGATAGTACGAGCTTGTCAAGCAGGACACTTAGCATTCACGATGAGGATTGAGGAGAGAACACTATTGAAAATGCGACGGACGAGCTAGTCGAATTTGGAAATTTGTCGAGGGGGTCGTACATCCCGAGAGAAAACGAAAGACGAAACGTAGATCGATACACTGTAACGCTGACGAGAAAACAGCGCCTCAGGAAGCTAATCATTCATAAAATTGGAACAGAAAAGTTTATACTGAAAGTGGAAAACTTTCACGTTCCCGGTGCCTATTATGGAAAACACGGGGAGTGATTTCCATAACAAAGCGGAATTTCTATTAAAAATACATTGCTTAAAATACAAGCTTTTTAAGAAATGGACGTTACTGTCTCCTATGATTATTTTCGGGATTTGCAAGAATTGCAAATTTATTTCCATAAAGAATTCAAACGGAATAACACATGTAATAATGAACACTATAAATTTCCTTTTGAAGTTTCTAACGCACATGAACCATCGTAGTGGTAGTTTATGATTATTGGTAATGATTTGATAAATTTGACTGGCAATTATTTCAAACTAATTCCGGTAATATATATTGAATTTGTATGTTTGATTGGAATTAGGTACTTAAGGTCCATCCAGTCAGAATTCGTCCAGTTAAAAAACAAAAAATCACGGACTTTATACCGAGCGCATTCAAAAAATACGTTTTTACCCTATGCAAAAGCAGAGTATTCATGTAACGTGCCGTTTAAACTTGTAAAAATGTTGTTAGTCGCTACAGTACATCTTATATATGAAATGCCTATTAGTATCGAGAATTAGACAGGTCCACTACAGCCATTATATTTGAGCGCCGAGCACGCGTTCATTTTCAGTCGTCACTGGAGTTCAGTGGTGTATGTATGTAATTGCAATTATTATTTCAAAGTGGCTTTTTGCGGACCTTTCGACGTGGACAATATTAATAAAAACAATGATTAGACATTACAAACAATACAAATAATGCTACAGAAACAAATGGGGCACAAATTTGTTTGAAACACAGTATTGCTTGTTTTTAATTATAGGCGCCGCTGTTTAAATGATTTAAACCGTTCTATCTCTCCTCTTTAAATAACAAATCACAAACAGGACAACGTCAATCCGACCAATCGCACGAACGATTCCACACAAATCCGTAAAGCGCGTATCTACCGCGAACAGTTTCAGTTTTCCAATTCGAAAGGAAATCGTTCGCCATGGAAAATTTGACTATGCTTACCGCTTACCCCTCTCCCACAGTTATCCGTTCCACGCTATAAAACCTAGTTTATGGGGGTACGGTTCCGAGGCAAAGGCCATGTATGGGAAGAGACGGGATTACTTACCCCAAAACAAGGACCTGTGCGGTGCGGGGTGTTCCACTCGCTTACTTTTCCAATTAAGGGAGTTCAAAGGAGACTAGATTGTTGTATAGCCGTCACAGAAATGACCCGAATGGACGAGGGCTTTGAGACGTCGATTGTTCGAACGTACTCCCTCGTCTTCGCCGAGGCGATTACGCAGCTCCTTATATCCTTAATGCTGCATAAATTCCCCATTTAATTATGTTAACTTAATACAGTGGGATACAATTCGATGCTTTCGGGTGGAGGGAGGGCTGTTTTCGATCGGCTCACGGAGGAAATACGGCATTTTTACCTGTAAAAAAGTTAACTTTAAGCATAACTTTTATTTCTCACTGTAAATTTCAAGAACGTTTGTTTAGTTTTTATTTGCAGAAGCGTTTAAGTGAAGTGCATAAAACCTTCCTATCTGATAATCTGAATTTGACTTGGTAATAAATCATGCAAGCTCAAGATTAATTGGGATCTTTGTTCCTTACCTGGAGATATTTTTCATACTCCTGCGTTATGCATATGTAGATGGTGATTTATTTTTCGTCCATTACCTAACATCTGTTTTTGAGACACGTACTCAAATCGTTTTTGTCATGATCATAAGATTCTTCACGACATTTGTCGTTTACATGTTTTATTACGTGACTCTACATGGATAACAGAGAGAGTTCAAGTCCTCAGTTTTGAAATCCTTCATCTTTGCCAAAAGATATTGGAATCGTACGCTGTTTAAATGGATACGTTAATTTTAGATGTCTATATACTGTCTATAGTTAGTTCGCGTCATTTTTTTTATTTTTTCTTATTGATAAACATGTAATATTAGTATTTTATACGTTGCATCTTTTGATTAAATTAATTAGTGAAATTATTAAATATTTTTGGTAGAGCTGTATTTTTGTCGTATTTCTTCTAGGTTTATACATTTTTGTGATTGGGTTATATCCATTGCCTTATGTGGAACCTAGCCAATGTTGTAGCATTGCATAAATTTTAATTTTAAAATGTTGTACCCTGCTCTTCAGTGTTCGAATTTATAAGAAACACGTGTATCTTATCTT
This sequence comes from Cryptocephalus primarius, assembly GCA_963576515.1. Classification (NCBI taxonomy): domain Eukaryota; kingdom Metazoa; phylum Arthropoda; class Insecta; order Coleoptera; family Chrysomelidae; genus Cryptocephalus; species Cryptocephalus primarius. The sequence continues at coordinate 11,812,705 of OY754942.1, read as the reverse complement.
ATCTTATCTAGCGAAAAATCAAATGACTTATGCCCATATTCTTAATGATATTTTGTTAAGTAAACGCCATACAAAAATTTACCTATGTCGAACGGGCGTTTTACCTGTTACTCACCATGATTCATAGCCGCGATTTGTCAGGATTTACTAATTTTCTACCCCCCTACTAGTCTTTTTGCTAGAGGAGGTATACGTGGCTTTGCTCCGAAATCATTTTGACTCCTACCAATTTCGTCCCATGTTTCACCTCCCTCAGAAACTTATATTTGAGTTTATCTAATTTTTAGGTTCTACCTAAGTCCTAAATCTATAACCCCACCAAGTTTCCAGTGTTTTGCCAGTTAATAACTGTTGCGTAAACAGTCACTCCCTCGGTTAGTGAACTTCGTTTTTAAATTTGTTTCTCGCGGACACTAACTATAAACTATAAACTTAAAAATTTCTAAAAGCCTTTGAAATACATCAGAATAAAACCAAAAAATTAAATTCTAAAAATGGTTTCTAACTATTATGACATATTAAGACACTTCAGTAATTCATCCTCTTTTCTACCTCCTTGGCGAAAGAAATTCATGTGGTTTTTAAATTTTTGGGATCATTCGAATATCACTTTACTTCATGTTTTATTTCTTTGTTTTTTAATCAATTGTGTGATACAACTACGCTGCACTATTCCAACTAATTCATAAAGTTACTCAATTGTTTATTGTAGAGCATTCTGGCCGTTTATTTTGTCGTTTTTGTAAACATATATTTTTATAACAAATTGCGAAACTCAAAATTCACAAAAATTCAAAATTGCAATAGCGATAACAAGTGCCCATATTTATTCTTCCTTACACTCTTCAAAATGCTTGTATATTCAAACATCAATTAAAACGTTCCTAAAAAATTTATTGAAAACAAATTTATTTCCATAAAGATCTATTGAGTAATGTAATTGGAGCACTCGCCATTTATGCGAAATATATGCGAAATATTTCTATAAGAAATAAATGATTTTTCTTATTGGCAGTACTAATAAAATAATATAATTTATCTCCCAAACCCTGAACTGTGATTCAGTTTAATTAGGAGGATACTTGCGTACTACATCTGTCAATAGTGTCCAAATTTTTTAATGCAACTATTAGGCTCTGTCCTCACATCCGAGGAATGTGTCAAGTGTGCTTAATATCATCAGAAGAAAGTACCCATACTTTTTCTCATTTAAAATTCAAAATTTAAGAACAAGGAATCATTTAAAATTCTAACTTGAACGGCTGATAACTTGAAAAACCTAAAGAAGGTACTGAAACAATTGTACTGAGTTCAACATTATTTTGGCCTGTTCTTCCTTCGATTTGGTTATATATTCCGAAACACCCAGGACAAACAGTTCATCTAATGTTTTGTGCAGAAGTGCACCAAACGTAAACTGACGGTTAGTCTTCTAAGCACTTGATAACTATGTATTTTTGCAATACACTGCCCTTTCAAAAAGTGTTTGGATTAGGGTCTGGAGTGCACTTAGTCGAAACCGCTATCTCACTCACATTCTCCTATTACACATCCTATTTCTTCTAGGCACCTATTTCCTTCCCCTGTAGGTTTTCCGGGGTTTATCTCAGGATTTTCTCCGGATTTTCCACCGAGTGAAATTAAAATATATATTTTCCAATGGGCTTCGACCCAGATTAAAATTTAATAACGCCTAACGTGAAAAATTCGTTAAATTAAGGAGTGCGGGAAAAATTGGGGTCACATTTCAGGAACGAGGCTGACATATAACGACGATTTATCAAGCTGTTTGCTGTATTTTCGGCAGGCAGGCCCCACTGAATTAACGTGGAAGAGAAGAAAGGAAGGAGACGGTCACTAGATGGGATATTTTGCCGATTCGAAGGGATATAGACCGACTTTTCTATTATTAAAAGAAGAAAAATGGAACCATAAAGACAAATTGGCTGCTGTGTACGGTTGACATCTTAAGGTTTAGTAGGGTTACCTCTACAAATCGAAGGAATCCCGAGAAAACGGGTTGGTCACAGAAATAAATATTTTTTCAAATGGGAAACTATAACTTGCCTTTCTTTGATGTAAAATATTGGATACACAACACAAAGGCTATGCTCTTACTTCTTGTGTTCCCAAAGGACTTAAACTATAATAAACCTCCGTAAAGGAAGAAAAAGGATTTTTACCAAAGTTGTTTTGTGTTTGTTCAAAATCCCCAAATATAAGAAATATATTGTATAACCATGATGATTAGAACCTCGTTTGTCGTCGACGTACATTTCGCCTCTCACACGCGCTCTCGGTAACGAATTTAATTATCGTATCAAAACTCCATTACGAAGCCCCCTCAGTTTGTCTAATTACGACATCTCCATAAATTATCATCGCCCTCCTCTCATATTTTTTCCCTACACAAAAGCCTTCAAAGTTTCCAAACAATTAACCCTGCCCTCGCAGTTTTCGCAAAATGTCCTGATAACTGCTGGATATGAATGGTCTCCCCGGAAGAAAAACCCCTGAGTGGCTCCAATCTGTATAAATATGTAATGTCTCTTTTAGATTAGCGAGGGGATTGTTTTTCTGTATCAAGGCGCTTATAAATTATTTAGCGGACGAAGTTTTCGACGCCTAGGACGTTTACGCCCTTGAGTTGTGATTTGGATAGGGTTCAAAGTTAGTAACCAAAAAATTGATTTATTTCAGCTCCAGGGTTATTAGCGCAAAAGGTTAGAGGGAAACTCGAGAAAAGTTGCTGGCTAACTGTGAAAACTTGAAGGATTATTACCATTACCCTTTTAAAAATTAGATTAAATGTAACACCTATTGTTTGTGTACATAAAAAATGTTATCAAGGACACTGTGGCCGAATTTCAAAAGCTGTCCAAGACGTAGAAAATATCATTACCGTTTAAACGGCGCGTTGAGTCATGTCGAAATATCTAACGTACGAACTAATCAGCATAATTAAAGAAACTAATGAAGCAGTCTGAATTGTGTATTTAAACCGCCAAGTTCGGAGGTAAGAAATTTCCCATACAACCCTTCGATAGTGTTTTGCCCCATAAAAGAACTATCGCGATGGTCCTTCAAACTACAATTTGCTCGAGCACTACAACTATTTTCCCGATGTTCACCCTAAATTTCGGTTCCGGTGAAGTCAATAAATCCTCCAAGACTAAATATCGGTCGAGAGGCATCCGGTATACAACCTTGGCAATTTTACTCGTTGCCGTATTCATTCGATCTCAGAAATACTTTCTCAAGTTTGCTTGAATTCATGAACGCTCCACTTCACATGAATGCCTCCGAGGCACTTCCGAAATTAATTCTTTATTGCTTTTTGATGTTGCTTTGCTCCCTTATCGCTGTTGATACCTTCTCGAGATATTGAAGTTTTGGTAGGTCGAAGTGCGTGTGTATGTGTGTGCGTGTCCCTCGTTATTTATCACTTAAAGACACAAGTGTCATTTATAGATACTTCGAGGACGTTTAGTGATACTGTAATTGAGGTACGTTTGTTGCTAGGTATTTTCCTTTGGAGGGATTATTCGAGGCCTCTTTGAGCAGCGTCGTACATATTTTCACTTCCACGAACGTTTCCCTTTATGAATATCTTAAATCAATTTAAATGGGGCATCCGTCCCGCTCGGTCCATTATTAACAAAGGAGCAAAATTCCGTAACAATTTTCGCACAAAGCCGAATGGTTAAAGTTTGTTGCCGATTGGAGAACGGAGCATTGGATTACTAAAAGCTTTGCTCTAATAGATGGAAATTGCTTAAATTTGTAATATGACCGAAGTGTCTGTATTAAATGGGATATATTATGTCCTTTATAGAATACTGCTGGGGATAAGGGCTGGGGCATTCTTCTGATGATGGATAAAGGGTGGCATCTTTCTTTGAAATCTTTCAAACTGTACCGGAGGTTACGTATACAATGAGTAACGTTAATATCACATTCTTACAAAATAACTTCACGGCAGTTAAAACTTCCCGTCTACTTTGGATTTAAACTCTCACTCCTGCGCTTACTTCCGGGCAATTAAAACTTTTCGGATTAGAATGGTATTTCCGCAGAAAACACATTCTTATTGAGTTTCGGCTTTCGATTCATTTCCATGGGAAATTGGAATTTATTGCAACAGGATATGCACTCGCTCGCATCCGAGTTATTTATGATGTTTCATTATGGATCGATTTCGGATTGCGTTGAATTTCGTTGGCGCCCGATATCTGGGAGTGTTTAATGGATAGCTTTGTTATTGGCCACCACGCGAATCAAAAACATTGAGGTAATAAACGTGCCTTGTGGAATGAGAAGAAATAAGAGGAAAGCAAATAGTGTGTCCAGTAATTAAAATTAATTTGTAGGTACCTTCAATAATGAAGTATAGGTTTATGTTGTATTTATCGATATGAATACACTTAGAATTAAAAGGAATATTAGGGTTTCGCGCTTGACCGGTCATTTAGAGTTCCAGCGAAAAAAGGGTGTACCTTGGCTTTCCTAACAGACAGACCCACTGGACCACCTGGGATCGTCTTTGAATCACTACATTCTTCTGGTGTACTCACCTATAAAGTTACAAAACGTCAATTGGCTCAGAAAATCACCAAAACCCAAATGGCGCATTCGCCATTTACGATATTCTCTGTTTACAGAGAAAATCTGTTTGGCGAGGGGTTCTAACAAGTCCCCTTTACTTGATGAAATTTTTATGAATTACATCTACTTTTACCTTCCTTGTTATCCAATGTTATCAACAATGTTTTGTTTCAGTACAGGTATGTGGGTGATGTTATGTTTTATAATGATAACAAAGAGGGATTCTAAGGGGGATTTTACCACTATTTCTTATTTCAATACATTTATAAATGTTGAAATAATATTGGCTTGCCATTTCTTAACTCAAAAGGAGAGAGATGTAGTTGGTCGCTTTAACTTCTTGATATATCAGAAACCTATTTACACAGATATGATACTAATTTTTGGTCTATCTTTTCCTATATCCCATATTCCATAACCACCATACACTCATTAGTAGTCCCTTATCCATAGACTTTGACTTGGAATTAGCTAATAGTTTCCATATAGCTGATGATAATTTTTACTGATATCATATTGTTAATAAATTATACTTGATACAGATGATATATACTCATACATATATACAGATATACACAGATAAATTATAGTCATACATATTCAATATATACAGAGATAAGTATGTAATAGGTCGTTATTATTTTTTTTTATCAACATTTTTTAAAATTTCAAATTTATCAAAATATTTTATCTTTATAATAATAATTACCATGTCTCGTTTCACATCAGCAGGGTTCCTTTGTTAATCCAAAGATTATGCCTCCTCAGATGATAGATCGAGCGTTTACCGTATTAATTGCCCCTTATAATGCAATATAGATTGGTTGAAATGGCAGACGATTAACGACATTGATCTTAGAACATTGGAAATGGGTTATGAAGATTATTAACAGTCCCTTAATCAGAGTCTCGTTCTGAAATGTCACCATGTCCTTAATTCGCCCACTACCAGACTGAAGTAAGAAATTCTTCGTAATGAAAGGAGCCAAATTAATTCGGTTAGAGTGTATTGAAAATGTTAACGTATCTAAAAATCCTAATATTTAATTGCTTAATGATCTACTACAAAATGTGTTGTGCTGATTTCCTAAAGACCTTAAAATATATTGACCAGAGCCACCAGTCTATCTTGCATCTGTCTTTCTTTCTCCGTGAATTAAATAGATATGCATTTATTCCTCATAATTATTTACCTTTCTACTTTTCTCTTCACAATTTTTGTGTAATGACTTCTATATCAAACAGTAGATAAAATATCTAGCTCTATCTAATCTATCTATCTAGATATCTAATCATTGTAGATATCAAACATATCTACAAAATCATTGTGCAGGTGCATTAGATAAGCATTTTCTATAAATTTTCGATTTGTGTAATAAGTTTTCTTTAGGTAGATTTATGACTGATGGTCATCCCTAGTCGCTAGAAACATCGGAAGCAAGAAATCTTACCGTTCCGATATCCCAATAATAGCTCGGGGGGTCGTAAATTCCGGCCTTCCAAATATGCGACAGGTTACATTTCCGCCACCTGGCCACAGTTCTGTTAACTACTGCGCGACAGTCAGATTTATTGTTGTCGACGTTTTCACATAAAACCATGAACACTGTACAAAGTATGTTGGTTTCGTCTAACCATGGTTTCTTAAAATTCGTGGAAAGAAGGTCAGTTATAAGTTGAATATACTGATTTTTGATTTTGGTATACGTATAACATGTAAGTAATCACTGTCTAAATATTTTGAACCGAAATTTTTGTCGTTTTTGTATTACTCCAATCTCAGGAATAAATACATTTAAAAGGGATGGAAGACAATATTGGTAATTTTAAGCTGCCAGTCTCTCATATCTGAATTTAAATATGAGGATATTCAGAATATCAGAATATTCAAAGGGCCATCTCGTGGTTCTTCATCGTTCCATTCTCTGAAACCATCATTAAGCGAGACAATGCATGCAAATTTTAAATAGTCTCGCAAAGATAAACCGAGAAAGTGTGTTTAAAGTTTAACAGAATATATCACTGCATGAGCCACTAACCTTGCTAATAGCGGTGTTACATCCTTGTCATGCAAATCTTTGACGAATACATTCGTTTTTCATCGTTCGAAGCTCGGAGGCGGTTTCAGGCCCTCTCGGGCCGTTGGCGGAACAAAAGTCGTTAATGTGTCGCGCTTCGACGATCTTTCGTTTAAGTTTCCGTTGATTGGGAATCACTTTTGAAGACAAACATCGACCGAACTTCGTTATTAATTAAAGGCAGACGAGAGGGGTGCAAGAATAAAGTGAGCGAAGGGTACACGAACGACCTGAATTATTCCGTTTTATAAAGCGATCGATCGCGCCGCTCTTGTAAATCTCAATTACGATTTCGATCGTTCTTTCTAGGCGGAGGCATATGACCACCTTGTTTCAAAGATAAATTAAGACATGCCCCCTAATTACAGTGGCTTACTGGCGGAAGATTGGAACTCGTTCCATATATGGGCGGCGGCGGCGTGGGTTAAGTAAGCGTTTGCCTCCGGCGGAAGATAAAAATGACAAAGTACGAGCGGGAACCGTGACCGGGAAATAATTGATGCAGGAGATGGGAAATGGGGAGAAATTGAGAGGGTAGGAGGAGCGGTTCTTTGTTTTTCGGAGATAAGTGAAATTTCCCGGGGTCCCTTCGGTAAATCTTGCACGGGATTTTATCAGGTGCCGGTCGCAAAACACCTTCCATCCGATTGTTGTTCGAGAATCACTTGTTTTCAGGAAATAACGTGAAAAACGGGAAAAATAAACGTTAGGGATAATTAAAGCCAGAGAAAGAAAAGTTTCTAGAAAGGAAATGTTGTAAAGCTAACTGTGAAGTTTTTAGAACAAAACGGCAAGGTCCAAGGCGTGAAAGTGATGAGACATCGTTGCCTTATCTCAACTTCTATCATTTGTACCTACTAATTTCGTGATTTATCTTACTTCATTTATATAAAAGAATTTCATCATATAGTTATCTCCAATCGTCATTCAAGTCTCATTAAATTTTGTTTAAATCTCAGATCTAAATCTAGACACCCCTAAATTTTACAGAAATATAAAAATAAATTCGAAATAAATAAGGATCGGATTGTCTATTGCAAACTTTCTGGTTGTCTAAGAATGTTTGTCATTATTCGTCATCAGGTTTTTGAGTCAAATTTATTAGAATAAAATTGATTTTCACTGGTTTCCCTTTAATTAACATTCTTAACTACATACTTACTCAGTACAAAATATATGACTGGTTTGTAGAAACATTTTCAGATTATTTACTGGCGTTAGATGTGTTAGATGTTAGGTGTTAGTGGTGCAAAAAAATTAGAAATAAAAATGCTTTATTTAAATAAGCGGCCGAAACCCTGTATTGAGCAATATGGCATGGCGCTGGTTTCAATGACGTCACACATAAGCAAATAAATTTCAGTCACAGGTTCAGTTAGCATTCTGATGCTTATGAAATAGTTTGCAGTGATTTTCCCAAGAGAATGACTTACAAATGATGTGTATTGACAGCGGGTACAAATGCCTCAATAAATACCCAAAAAAATCCATTTTTCTATGTGTTCCAAAAAATTCTAACGTACGCAATATCCCAAGCTATTTTAAACACCAAATTGCCATGTTTTTGATTGCCATAACAATCCAAATTTATGCTATAGGCACTATTATTTCACCTTAAGAAGTTTATGATAGCTTACTTAATGAGTTGGTAAAGTACTTACATTGCTATTTTTACATTTATAAGACCAGCAACAGAATAAATCAGTCATTTTTGAAGAAAGCACCAGTCAATATGGTAGCAAGGTAGGTTTTCTTCCTCTGCGTTTACGAAGGTGCTTTCCACGATCGAATAGAATAGAAAAATGTACTGTTGAAATCGTAAACTCGCAAGACACTAACGATCGCAAAGGAACGTCAATCAATGGGATACATGTTTTCTGAGGTGTTATATCATTATAGATTCAGCCAATCCGTATAACTTTAGATCGCATGACGCCAGCTAGAAAAACATTTTTCAAGGTTTTTCGGGTAGTTACTTTATTACTCTTTGGTCTGGTTCATACAACTAACTTTTAAATCCCATAATGTTTGCAGATATTAATAATAACATTTATATTTCACCTTAAATGACCAATTATTGAGTGTAGCAGTCACTCCATTTGAGGCACACTATCACCTGCGAGACATTTCATGTTCTCTTAAAAAATCGTTTATATGTATTAAATAACCTTAAATATAATTTTTTATATTCTATAGCCATCCAAACATTTTCAGATCTATTGATGTAATTCTTGATGTTTTAACATAAACATATATAAAAATGTTGTCAAATTCAAAGGAAAAAATTGCATTGTAACTCTAAATGAAAGAAATTTTTTTATAAAATCAAATAGAAAAAAATAACATTGATTTAAGTACCTATGTAATATCATTTCGTATCATTTTCCGAAAATTTATCATTATGATACCTGTTTTAATAAATAATGTACGAATTCCTAACACATGCGGCTCTTGGCATTTAGACCGCGTTGTGCAAGTGCTACATTGTGCCCTCCGCTGCTCTAATCCAATTTGAACATTACCCAAACACAGCTATTACAATGCCTATCCTGTGCTCACAGCTACACGATAGAAATATGAGTCCTAAAAGATAATCTGACCGCGTTACACAACTCGTATATGCTCATGTGGGACACACCCTCGTACCTTGTCGTGCCTGATGCTTGTCACCGCCTATTTCGGGAAATTGTCTAATTACTCTACATGTCCGTGAAACATCTTCCCCTAGAACAGTTACACGGCGACAATGACATCATAAAAATTTTCGACGTACAGACATTGTGTTTCAAGCAGCAATATAAGCATTTACTTATATTCACTTGATCGAACTAAGCGTAACTTTCGGTTCCACTGTCATTACTTGTTATTTACTATTTTGTATCTGTTCTGTTAAATACATAATAGTGTTTATTCCAAAGCACGCACCATCAATGCCAACTAAGTTATTCGCCTTTGATTTGCATATGACTTGGGCATAATTGAAGTTGAAATCTTCCCGGCAGAATTCAACTATTGCTGCGCTTGTCTACTAAGTTTCTAGCAAATGTATAAGAATCCCAACATTTCTTTAGGTTCCATGATATTTCATATCGTTACAAATTTTGAGATCTTGAGAGAATTTCGAATACAGTCCAAAACTGTACGAGAATACAATTCGAAAGTATCTACATTATTCGGGATTTCGTATACCTAGGAAGGTAAGGATAAGGTAGAAATATCATACACTAGAGAGAGCAAGGTATTGGAGTCCTTCTAGGTGGAAGTGTCGTGCTAATGTTAATGTGAGAAGATCGAATTAATGGCTGTTCATATCTTATACCCTCCCTACACCAAGTAAGCGACAAGGATAGCTGCTGACTCGATTTTCCCTCTCTATTTATTCAATGCGATATCTTACCTCTGGTCATATTTTCTCAAGTGGAATTCTCTATAGGGTGCAAGTACGTTAATATGCAATTGCTATCGTGCTAATGTTAATGAGAGCCCTGCACCAAGTAAATGACAAGGATAGCTGCTGACTCGATTTTCCCTCTCTATTTATTCAATGTGATACCTCACCTCTGGTTTTATTTTCTCAAGTGGAATTCTCTATAGGGTGAAAATACGTTAATATGCAATTGATATCGTGCTAATGTTAATGTGAGCCCTCCCTACACCAAGTAAGCGACAAGCATAGCTGCTGACTCGATTTTCCCTCTCTATTTATTCAATGAGATATCTTACCTCTGGTCTTATTTTCTCAAGTGGAATTCTGTATAGGGTGAAAGTACGTTAATATGCAATTGATATCGTGCTAATGTTAATGTGAGCCCTGCACCAAGTAAATGACAAGGATAGCTGCTGACTCGATTTTCCCTCTCTATTTATTCAATGTAATACCTCACCTCTGGTCTTATTTTCTCAAGTGGAATTCTCTATAGGGTGAAAATACGTTAATATGCAATTGATATCGTGCTAATGTTAATGTGAGCCCTCCCTACACCAAGTAAGCGACAAGCATAGCTGCTGACTCGATTTTCCCTCTCTATTTATTCAGTGAGATATCTTACCTCTGGTCTTATTTTCTCAAGTGGAATTCTGTATAGGGTGAAAGTACGTTAATATGCAATTGATATCGTGCTAATGTTAATGTGAGCCCTGCACCAAGTAAATGACAAGGATAGCTGCTGACTCGATTTTCCCTCTCTATTTATTCAATGTAATACCTCACCTCTGGTCTTATTTTCTCAAGTGGAATTCTCTATAGGGTGAAAATACGTTAATATGCAATTGATATCGTGCTAATGTTAATGTGAGCCCTGCACCAAGTAAATGACAAGGATAGCTGCTGACTCGATTTTTCTTCTCTATTTATTCAATGTGATACCTCACCTCTGGTCTTATTTTCTCAAGTGGAATTCTCTATAGGGTAAAATACGTTAATATGCAATTGATATCGTACTAATGTTAATGTGAGCCCTCCCTACACCAAGTAAGCGACAAGCATAGCTGCTGACTCGATTTTCCCTCTCTATTTATTCAATGCGATATCTTACCTCTGATCTTATTTTCTCAAGTGGAATTCTGTATAGGGTGAAAGTACGTTAATATGCAATTGATATCGTGCTAATGTTAATGTGAGCCCTTCCTACACCAAGTAAGTGACAAGGATAGCTTCTGACTCGATTTTTCTTCTGTATTTATTAAGTGCGATACCTTTCCTCTGGTCTTATTTTCTCGAGTTAATTTCTCAGTGGGGTGAAAGTACGTTAATATATAATTGATTTTGAGTTAAATCTCTTATGAACTTATTATATGAAGTTTGGTAAAAATAGCCACAAACACAAGTGCCATAAGTAAGCATGATGTAGTAGCTCTATGCGACAGTCTTTTTGGGTTTCATTATATCTCTCGCCGTAGAGACTTTTCCCTGTGGGATTCGCAAGACCTCATCAGCCGTAATCCTCGGGTAACGCCCGAAAGAGCCTCGAACGGAATAACTGGCGGTGATGGCGAGTACGCAACACCCGCACATGATGTATATGCACTTTCATAACTTTTTATCAAAAGGGAATCCAAACCACGTCCGGCCGGCGCTGTCAACGCCAGCGAAATGGCAATTACTTTTTATGTGTGAGTGACGCTTGCCTCTTGATCAACGGCTGCCGGAGCTTTTTTCCCTCCGCCCCCTTCGGAAGATTTCTGCTGCGCAAAACAAAAAAGTCGAGACGATTTATTTCCTGGTTTGTTAGACGCAAGACGGGGCTGAATAAACAACGTCCTGCCAATAAAGCCGTTAAAAAAATGTTGTATATGAGACGTTTGGGAATTGAGGGAAGTGGACCTGGAGAGACCATTCGTCACTCATTAATTTGACGGATGGGTCGCTCGGGGAGCTTTTTTGTCTTTCAATTTTTTTATACGACATATCAGCAGTTTATGATCGCGTTATCGTCTTTATATAGCTTTGGGAACTAGTGAAAACTCGCTTGTGGGAATTATGTTATAAATATAAAGTAAGGGAAGAGGGGTCCCGCACTTTACTCGAGAAACGACCGTTTCATCTCTGCTATAACCAAATAATTTTTTTGATCCCTCTCGCCCTTTCTGCCATGAAAAAATTAAAAATTTATTCAATAGTCACCACTTCGGGATAAAAAAAATCATTATAAAATCATAAGCTAAACTTAATTTATATTCATCCTGTTCTTCTATACCTTCAATTTTCATTTAGCCGATATTAACAGGACGAAATTTTGCAGTAAGGAGCACTTGAAAATTTCTGAAGAGCTTGTAATTTATATAAGAGCATGTGCGTCACATGAGAAAGTTACTGATGGACATATCGTCAATTATAATAGTATACACATTTATAATGTAGGTTACTATTGAGGGGCGAAGTCTAGTTCAAACTATTCACACTTAACCCCCATGAAATTTATATAATAAGGAAAATAACATGATATTTACATAATAGAGTTAATTAAACAAAAATTAAATGTAACATAAAACAAATATATTTTTAAATTTAAAATATATAACAGACTAAATTTAGAGATATCTGGTGGTAAAATAAAATTGAATGAAACGATTTAAAATTCAATTTACATCCTGTCAAAATTATACTCAACAGTTCGATTACTAAGATCCTTGCATGCACTTCTTGTGAGAATTAATAAGGTAGGTCTTATAATGAACTTTAGGATACTGTAATGATCCCTTTTTGAAGTCAGAAGGTACTAAATTGAAAGTTGTAGCAGCATTGCATGGAAAACTTTTTTGGAAACTGCAAGACGATAGCGTTACATTGATAAGATCAGTGTGTCTAATATTTAATTCATGTTTATCACGTCTGAATATCAATTTTTCTTTGCGATATATTGTGGAAATTTAGAATGGAGTAGGACGACCTTGTGGTTACAAGTTAACAGTTGTTATAAGTTACATATTAAAAATCTTAAATTTTAATGCATAATGCCATTACCTGTAAACTAATGAAGTGACAGAAATCGCTCTTGTTAGTCGTATCCTCCACGTGAAGTCTTACAGCCTCAGCAAATGTCAATGAATTTTCCATGTGGTTCCAACTTTATTAACCCGTATAGAAACGAACTTTTATTTGATTTCCTCAAAACTTTTCAACCCCCAAAGATGACCAAACTTTCCTGAAAAGTTCATTCTTATGCTAAACTCCATAGGGAAGAAAAGATTATAAGACATTTTTTGACGCGACATTAACTTCTAAGCTAATGCGGTTTACTATAAAATATCTCGATTTCCTTAAATATTCAAAAGTAAGTGGTGTTAGTAAGTATTTAATAGTAGTGACTAGTACAGGTGTTATGTCAAAAAGAAAACAAAAATTTATCCCACATATTTGAGACGTATTGAAAGAAAATACAGCTTTCGACATACACCGTTGAAAATATGCTGTATGGCTTAAAATGGCATCCATTTTTAATTGTGGGAATTCTGTTCTCTATAATCACGTCATTGGGTACTTTCATAGCTGCAATAATTTAAATGCAAAATGGCAAAAAACAATTTTATGTTGCATAATTTCACATAGGAGGTTTCCTACATTAAATCTTTCTACCTGCGACATTTTTTCAAGTTCAGATATTATAAATACTTACGTTATTTTCAAGGGGAAATAAACAATACCCACAACATCAAATTGTCGTATTTGGGATTCCGCCAAAGTGCTCGTTGACAACTCTTAACGAGCCTAAAGTACTGGCATCGTTATTCTGCCCAAATTAACTCCATTATCCTCTCATCTTATCGATCAGAAAAAATCCTGCTCGGTCTGTAAATATTTGATACAAACTGTTCGGTTATTCAAATTTTCCTCCTCGCGGACAGAAAATGAAAAGGAAACTTTTGAACCGCGGATTTCAATTATTAAGACGCAGCTTTTCCGATTTTACAAAGAGAACGCGGGAGAGGGAAGAGTCTCAGTAAGTTTCGCGTAATTACGAAAATTTCGAGAATTAATTCAAACAGGGATTATTCATGAGTTTGGTGGCGGATTGAAAAATCGCGAAATGTCCCGAAAGTGGCCGGAGAGATTAATTTTTTTATTGAGGTCGTTTGTCAGAATTTAAATTGCTTTCGATGGAGAGATTAAACGAAAGTCTCCATTAGAACTCCCGGCTCAATGTATTTTGATCTCTTGTGCATTAGACAAGGAAAGAATATGTTTTCGATGAAAATTTCTTAGCTGTAACTCCGTTCTACCGATTCGGCTTGAATTTCGTGTTATGGAAAACATCGCAGTAACTTTCTTTCTTGTGTACGTTCATTTGATAGTTTTGTTATTTCTCGCTGTTACAAATTAGAGCGCAATGGAGGATGTTTGTCGTGTTACTTTGTAAGCACCGACATACATTAAAGGATCGAATTGCCTCGAGTTAAACTTTGGCAACAGTCGTACATATCGTAGGCGCTCTCTTCACTGAAGTTAGGAATTTAGTTTGCAATAACAAGTAGATGTATATGTTTGCCTAGCGCCTGCGGGTAATTATAGGTCTTCGTGAGTTACTAGAGAAAAATAGTACCTTCCATATTTTGTAGAGCAGAATTCCATAAATTTTCAAGCGTGTTTACCAGAATTTGCATCACCCGCAAGGGTAATCACTTACTCAACGAGCATTTTTCACGTAGATAAATATTGAGCACAAAGATAAATAACTTCACTTCGAGAACAAGGGTTGTTTGAAAAATATCATTTTGGCATCCAAAACCTAATTTGTATTTGGTTTCGGCAGATAAGGGTTTGAGAAATATCGAACTTTACCCTAATGTATTACTTTGCCGTATAGAATTTATTATCACTCTCGAGAAATTGATGCGAAAAGGTGTGGTTGCCAAATTTTATTCGCGAGTGTCTCTCGAGATTTATGACTTTGAATAGGGAGAATTGAGGCGAACGCCATAAACTCACGGATGTTTCGAATTACCCTTACGAACAATCCATTCGTGGCACTTTAAGAACAAATCAATCGTCAAGTAGCTTACGAGTATACATCACACACTTGAAGGTGGTTCCAAATACACCCAGGTCGAACAATTGAAACTAATGTATGGCTTCATGTACCGAACGTAACTAGGTAAGGTTACTTAGCTTATAACTGTCTTATACGAAGCGATTCTTTTTAGAACAGACATTAACTTACTATTTTATAAGGGGTTTTCTGCTCTTTTAAAAACTACCAAAGGAATAAAATTTGTACAAGTAGGAATTATTTGAGAATTACAACTCGTGTTCTCTTAAATCTTTTGAGGTTTCGATGTCAATTTGAACGACTTAGTCGAAGTGCTATGCAAAATAAGTCGCTCCAATTGGCTGTGGTATCTTTAGAATATAGGATGTTTGAATTTAAACATGTATACGTGTAATATGTACCACTTTATCTTATCTGATTTTTATCTTTATGAAAATAGCATAACTGGTAATAATATTATCTGCTATTTAGCCAACATTTGATTGTACTAATGGGAGAAGGGCGTTGAAAGTATTCTGACCAATAAGCTGGGTTTAGTTAATTATCGTAAGATAAGCTACAAGTATCGCCCAATAGGCAAGTCGAATAGGCGTGAGTAATTTCAAAAATTATTCTTATTCTTCTTTGTTCTTACATCACCATAAACGAGCATTAAAGATGTAATAAAAATTGAAGGATATAAATGTTGAATGTCTAAGGATATGCGCTACAAAAACCAAAATTATTATTATTTTGAAATATAAAAGCCAGTCTCAGTTGTATTATTTGAGACTATTGGATTTACTTCCTTTTGGTTTATTTTTTGAATTTTCTTTTGCACAACGGAATGTTGCCTAAGGTATCTTTGCAAGAATAATCAGCATCTATGATGGAAAAGTAAAGAAAACGAGTGGTCACCAACTAAATGATCAAAAATAAAATGTTTGAAGAATATTTCAGTGAACCTTCGCATAATCCACATTGAAACATATTTAATACAACATGATTCTTCATTAAGGGTAGATACTCCAAATTTTTAATGCTGGAGAAGATTCATGTTTTTTTATACTTTGTAAACAAGATAGAAAATGAATTTTTTGGCTAAATCAAAATAAAACTCCCATAAAAATTGCTTAGGTAAATATCTCGGCTAAGTTCATTATCTAGCCAAATCGGCATAGCAAAAACAAGATGGCGGCCTGTCAGATTAATTAAAAATTCGTAATTCTTTTGTTTTTGAGCTAATGAAGATATGTTATAAAGCTTTTTTTTGTAGACTTTATAATCTTATATTACCTTTGCATTTAACATTTGTTTAAATAACTTACAAAAAAATGGAATTAAATTGAATTAAAAAATATATTATTACTTATTATATTATATACGTATATAGCCGAACTAAGAAACTACAGATGTTTGAGTCAAATGACATATGTCGGTAATGGTTATATTAACACACATTTTTGGTGTTTTATGACAGAACCACTTGATATTCATAACTATGAAGGTTTTATCACAGTTTTTATTTTAAGAAGCGCGTAGTCTCCCCTTCTGGCCGTGCCATCGGGTTGTTTTTACATACGAAGAATTAAGCAAAAACAATAAACTCCGTTGAAAATATTTAGAAAACAAAGAGTGTATAAAGCTGCCTTCCGTCATTTTATATTCCACCACAATATCTAGACCGAATCAGATAGTTACCAGAGAAATACACTGACTGGTTCAATGAAGTGCTATAAAAGCTTCAAAGTCCACGTCTCAAATGTGCCCCTACCCAACGTAATTTTTTTGCTCCAATGGAAATTCTTACATTTCCTCATTTTCTGAGTACCCGTATCGTTAGGCATTAGCTTAGATAACATCTGACGTTTTTCTCCCCATCGTTTTTTTTTCTTCATTTGAACCGTAAAGATTCCTCCCCTGGTCCCCACCAATTACGTCTTATACACGAGGGGACGATCCCAGGGCGACTAATTGCAACAAGAGGTACTCGAAACTCTCGAACTTACACTCATTTGATGAAAAATAAGAAGTAGAAAGGCCTCGTTAATAAAGCCGCCTAAGAAAAATGTTTCGTAACAAACGGAGAACGAGAAGAATTGCTGCGATTTTTCGAGGAGAAATTTGCCTAACTGGTGTAGTTGAATATTTACTTACCTGGTGTGTTTTTGTTTAGTCAGGCAGGCAACTTATCTTAACATTCTGTGGGGATATCTTAATATTCCGGGGACGTCGTTTATGCCGTTTGCATATATTTTTGGGAATATTTGCGGATATTCATTCTTGAAGTCGGTGCAATTATATAAGATATTACTACTAATATCACAAGCAAACATTGTACAACACCACCCTAAAGTTTAGAGTTAGATAGTAAACCATTGTTGAAACTGGTTAAAGATTAAATTACTAATTAACTTCCCTGCCTTATTAATTAATTTATTATTAATTGATTAATTAATTAATTTACTGCCTACCTAAATCAACTGAACTGAGTGTCAAGAATTTTCTAAAAACATGTTACGTATATTGCATAAATTATTTTAAAATAATCGTCATATTTTTGCTAACAAACTAATCTAATTAATTTGTATGCAAGTAAACTTTTCTTAAATCCAATTAAACAGTTTAATTACCTTCTCCAGTGATGCTGTATTTACAAATTCTGTATCTGCGGAAAAGCCTGCGACTTTTTCACTTTTTTGACAGATTTAACTCCTAAATCGCTTTTGAACTCACTACTTCTACACTTTCTAGAGCGGTTGGGCAATTGTACCCCACAGTTAAGTTTTAAAAGATCTGGAAACTTTCAACAAAATTTTGGGTAATCGGTTTTCACACAGAGTCGGAGTTGCTGTTGTTGCGTCAACTGTAGAGGTAGTGGGGTTGTTACTGGTATTTGTTATTGTTTTTGTGATGATGCCATTGTCTGCGTCTTACACCATTTTTAAACGAGATTTTTTGAAGCGAAGGAAATCGCTTTTTCAGGTGTACACACATTTTGTCCAGCTTCTATTTGAATATTCAGTCATGATAGTATATTCGATTTAAATACAGTTATTCGTGTTATTCCCTTTATTTAAAATAACATGACATAGTCTTTTTTGTACATTTATCATATTTATTTTTATTTTAATGTAATATTTCACTCGTATGTAGAAGTGCCATAATATTTGCTACATAAAAATACATTTTCCTATGTGAGAAAGACATAAAAGCATTTTTACCCCCTTTTCACGCCGTCCTACATTGACTGGTCTTTACTTCCCTCCCATTTGTGTTATGCTGCCAATTTTGCGTATTCAACATTTGTTCGGATATTGATATTACGGCCGCGGGGCGGATGAAAAATCCGAATCGGAAAGGAGTGAAGCCTGAAATTATGTACAGAAATAACGCCATTAAATACACATTTTCGATGGGTTGAGGCGGGCGACAGTTAATATTTCCGCTGCAAAAATTTTTGCCGCCCTTCACAAATTTATGGACCCGGACAGCTCTCCTGAAAAAGCGAAATATGGAATAATCCGCGTGTCCTTCTGAAGCCCTACGGTTATAGATTTTTCTGGTGAGTTTTAAATTTCTTAGTCGTCCTTCATGTTTTACGTTTTTCACTTGCTTTTGTATTAGATCTATTGTCTCGTTACGGCTAATTTCCTTTATCCAACTTGTTTTCGTCGCCATTGGATGATAAAATCTCTGCAGTTTCGACCTACATTCTGCGGTATTCCAAATTCAATAGCCAGAATTCCAGGTTTTAACGTTGCGAGGAATAGTCGAGAAATTAGGCGATTAATTAATGCGGAGGTTTTGGTACCTGGACCTATATCTTAAGATCGTTCAGCATATCCCTACGCAATTCAATGCATTATTATGTGAAATCTGGAAATTCCACTAGAATGCCCGTAATATACCTACTAGAAAAAAATGAAATCAAATGGATTGCCGAAGCAAACTAATAATTTGGAGGGCTCCATGGTGTGCCCAGATTAAGTAGAAACGATTAATATTGACATAATTTAGTTGTACAGTATTTAGATAGTTTATTATAAAATATACGATGTCAGCGTACTATATTTACAGTATTTACGCGAAGTACTTGTATAAACAATAATTCCGAAAGTGAAGCAAATTTTTGTAAATGAACTTTTCTTATTGCCGTCAGCTTTGTCTCAAGTTTCGGCTTTCATAATTTTCAGTAAAGGTAATGTCTTTCTTCTACCTGTTTCTTGGCTATTATACGTATAATCCTTTTTTTGTGCTCCTCCAGTAGATACTTCAATGTTTTATGCTGTTCTCGAAGACAATCTCCTTTGATGGAAACCCTGATCTCTAATTTTAACTTAAGGCGGTTTTTATAAGAAAAGTTCAGTTGTGAAGTTGCGTTCATTTCGTTATAAAAGTAATTGTAAATTTTACTTTGGTTCTTAGAGCGTTTCTTTAATGATGCCTTTCTTTCTGAATTTTGAGGGGTTTTCACCTTTACAGCTTTCATCGTACGATTTTGAATCTAAATTTAATTTAATATTATCACTTTACTGTTCACTTGCCTTGCCTGCGAGTATCAATGGGTAAACAAAATTTTCATTGCTCGTATTTCACAACAAAGGGACAATCCTGCAATTCTTCTGTTTGTTTATTGTTCTTTTTTGATTAATTGAAACACCCGTCTATGGTCTTGGATGGGTTAGGTTCAAAATGTTTTATTAACTCATCTCTAACTCGCCCATTGGAGTGTGTGGCAAAATTTTTCCTGTATAATGTCTGTTCATTATTTTTATTTATTGGTTTAGTAACTCACCTTTGTTTGTATATGGTAGGTTAGGAAAGCACTCTTCGACGGCATGTTCATTTGATATTCCTTTTTGATATCTACATAAATAGGCAAAATATCAATAAATTAATTACACCAAATTCAAAACTTACCTCCTATATTATACAGAGCTAGCTTATCTATGCTCTACTTATTTTGCTTTCTCATACGAAGTGGTCGTATGTGGAATGTATCACAATAGGATCATTCTTCAAATTTGAGTTATTAACTTTTCTTATCACAAGAAAACTCATAAGGAAAATTGAGGACAGAAAATTGGAGATCGAAACCCTTGAAATATATACAAAATGCAAGAATATTATTGAGTTGGAAATAAAGGCGAACTTCTGAGAACCAGACAATAATGCACTTACCTAAAAAAGCTAATGAGGAGACGCCTAATTCTTTTTCTATTACGATAATGTCCTGCCCACTCAGAACAAAAGACACCCCCCTCCAGGCGTAGACAAAAGGAACGAAAACCGATAATGGTATGGTCCCTTGAGGAACTTAAGTTACAAAGTTACTTACCTAAGTTAACTTAAGTTATTAAGTAACTAACTATCTTATTTAAGTATTTAAGTTAAGTTACTGTTAAGCAAAGGAATTAACTTCTATAAGGCTAGCTGAGACTCAGATCTCAATTATGGACACAATTAATTATCACGACGTAACTCGTCACAAATACAAAATACACATTATTTGTAATAGAAATGATTAATATTTGCTTCCTCCCTTTTTGCAAAATCAAGGTGGAACTCAAGAGGTACACCTGATACAACTATTAAAACCGATGAATTAGCCTCTATTCTCATCAAACGTTATAAATAATGCCCATAGGGGCGCTAGTGGCAACTCACGTTGTATTACCCAACTAACCTCGTGCATGTTTCCCATAAATATCGGTTACATGAAACGAGAATTCGTAAACGCTCGTTTAGCCTCTTACGTTTCCTTCAAAATCCCTCCTTATCAGCAGGATTCGCTTCGATGCCTTTTTCCGATATAATTCTTTCGCAGAGAGAAGTATCCCCCTTTGTACTTCGACAATACGGGTTCGGAGCAACAGTTAACAAGTCGGCGAAACGTGGATTTACTTGATTTATTTCAGCAGGGCGGATTCCCCTGACCTTGTGATTGATTGCAATCAAAAACGTCAACGTAGGCTCCTCGACCGCAATTTGGAAGTTCTTCTCCGTTCTGTTTGTTCGCCTATTCGTACAGTTTTTCAGACTCTGGGAATTCGATAGTGGCCTGGACGAAGGTAAAATGCGTTTCGACAAAAATCATATTTTGTCTAACAGTCAAATAACCTTTCAATCAAATTTTGTTGATGACGTTGTATCAGTTAATCATTTAAATTTTACCGTTCACCAATTCGGACAGTTTTGTATTATCCACGGTTCTACTGTGATTTTAAATTAAATTCGAGTTACTATGTAATTTGGTAATGCATGCACAGTGTCAACGAGGGAACGTGCGTAAATTGCTTTTTCCTTGTTATTATTATTACGCACTTGAATATCATGGACCTTTATGGATAAAATTATGCATAATGGTAGAACAAGTACATTCCATCCCTACTTTGTATTAATTTTCATGGCAGAAAGGTCGTAAAATTCGTTTGCATAGGGGATTAAATAACTTTCAGGTATGAGTAATAGAATATATTGTCGCAATAACGTCATAGCTATTAATACAACAATAACTAAGTGGTTCCGGGGTTTTGAGGAAAATTTACAAAATATAGTAAATAATTACACCCGAAGGGAATTGTGATTAACATGTCCTCACCCTATCTCCCTCGATTTCCCTTTACAACACCCTCGAAACCCTCGATCTCGTCATTCCGATATTCATCCGAAGGTTTCGAAGTTTCATCGCGGGAAATCTTCAGGGAGCTCATATAAACACGTTCAGGGGAAACTTGGGCCACGGCCAAATTGAATTAGATACGTCAACTTGCAGAAAACTCTCGGAATTTTAAGGAACATCCACTCCTGAAGAACATCAATCACGAAATTCGGTGTCATACCGTAAAAATTGCTCGCTCGCGGAGAGATTGTCACGTCCTTATGCAGCAGGCGCCGAGCAGTAAATCAAATTAACGTCCCCCGGAGATATTCCTTTACTGATATAAATACCGTCCCGGTTGTTGGAGAATATGTGTGGGTGGATGTAGTTCGGTGAGAACAAATGTTGGTTTTCCTTTTATATTTTCGCCTAACGACAAGTGGAATTTTTATTTAGGTTGTTAGATCAGCCAAAGTACACCACCTTGGATTATAAATAAAGCGTGTACCATGCGTTTACTCACACATCTCCACTGTTCAACCTATATGCCATTCCAATACTGCACTTAAATTTATCCGAATAACACTGCTGGCCTAATTTTAACAACAGTTATTATTGTTATTATTGTCGTTGTCTTTGCTCTTCTTCTTTATAGCTCTTCTATAGCTTCTTCTTTAGCTCCAACTATCAGTACCTGGTTGTACAGAGTGTTGCAAAGTGTTGGGTCCAGAACCAAACCTTGAGAAACGCCATTCTCAATATTTAATATTGCCTCCTTGGCTCTCTGGAGCTTTCTGTTTTTTAAGTAACTGGAGAAGAAGTTAGCTTGGTACCGTAATATCTTTTTTCCCGTAGTTTTTCTGTTTTCAATCTGCCATTAGCTACATTGATATGTATATCAGTGGAGTCCACACTGATCTCTCTCTATCTATCTCTCTCTCTCTCTCTCACTCTCCCAGTTCTCCTTGTAACCTGTTTCTGATAAGCTAGTAAGCTCTGGTAAAAGCTGCTTACTCATGGAGTAAGGGTCTGAAGGAACTTGCCGGTTCACTGATTCTGGAACTTGTCTTAACTTAGTTTTACAATGACAATTTACAATAAAGTAGACCGATTTATTTACATGAATTGTAATTACAGAGATGTATACACTTCATATGCATCATTTTACATTGTTGCCAGATGTAATATGTCGAACAGGAAATTCGTTCCATCTCTATGGCATGGAAATTGTGAAATTTTTACATTAGTTTTATTCCATATAATCGGTTATTGAATTTGTTAACGTCATTGTTTTAATAGAAAAATTGCTTCATTCATAAACTGTATTTATTCATTGTTCTGGTTAACTGTCAGTTGTGGATTTTTTGTGCTGTTATAGAAATTTTGGTAACTTCTAGGATGATTAATATTTGTTATGTTTGTAAAACATTTAGTTATTTTGCAGAGAGAACGTATTCAACATTCCACAAGTAATTACAACTGATTTCAATTCCATAGTAAAACCAGGTTATATTTACATGCGTTTACATTTTTAATGAAATACTTTTGTACACAAATAAAGTGTAATTACTTTTACCGTTTTAATATAAATATTGCAATATTGAAAATCAAGACATAATAATAAATACTACTGAGAATGAAATTAAATTTTAATATCTCTTTTAAACCTTTATAAATTTAATATTGCTGTTATTCATACTTCAATTTCATCTACTTTGTTTTCTCCCACTTCGGCCTGCTTTTCTCCGCACCAATATACTCATGTTGGCAGGTAAACACACGATCATTTATGAATGAAATACCGGCTCTATTTTGTTTTGTCGTCGTTGCATGGAGCGAAAAAGTTCAAATTAGTTTTTCTCGAAAACGACGCGTCGTTGCTATTTCAAAGTAGAATACATTATTTTTACACGATAACATACAGTTTACAAATATGACATGAAAAATGTAGAAAATGCCTATTCATCCCTCATTTAAAACCCTTCTGATATCAATGGAGAAGTAAAATTTTCAGCAGCCTAATGATCATCAGAACCTAAGTCAGTGTGCTGAATTTCAACTTTTGCGACATCTCCAAAAACCTCTAACTCCCTTATGAAGCATTTTTGGATTTACGGTCATCAAATCAAGTGAAGTACCTGGGATTTTCTTTTGGTGGGCGAGATCCAAATTGTTTTACGAGCTCGTATTTGAATATCTAGGTATTCTATGTACTCTAAGGCACCTTCTCAACCATTTGGATATAATTGATCAAAATATCTCACAAAATAATTTCTACTTGTTCTTACAAAACTCGACATTTATTTTAAACTGAAAACCAGATTTAGTCATTTTATGTTCTTCATTATTGCTACCATTACACGTAACATTATTACAATTATTATACTTATTACGACTTACATGAAAAGCAGAAACTGGTGATAAGATTAACATCGTGAATTTCCATCGTAAACTAACTTCTCGTGATAGGCCCAGTTTCGACTTGTTTACGCCTACGTGAAGAGTTATGAGAATAAGTTGAAAAGTTAAAACGACGTTAAAATATTCATCAACGTTTTCATATCCCCGCTTTACTCCATTCTATATTATGTAAATTCTGGTCGGTGGGTTGTTTGCATCATTTTATAAATTTTACATGCATAGAAGTGACAAGGCGGGGACGAAGAGAAATTAGTTTCAGGAACCCAGCTGCCGAGGAGAACAAATTTACGGTGACACGTTCCTACCTGGTTTACGAAAACCTTTAACAATAACGCTAAGTTTTTGGATCTCCTGCGAATGCATCATTAGATTACGTATGGAGCATACGTCTATAGGATCATACCTAATACGACTATGCTATATTAGCCTCTGCTGCATGAAAGAGGAAAGGACCATTCGTCGCGACCGATTTCCCTACGGAACGACACATTTTAATGAAATGTAATCTTTGCTTCGACTACGTGGAATGTCAAAACCCGGAAACTTACTGTACTTTCCTCTTTTCCTATGATTCGTTCTGTCTTCTCCTGTCACCAATTGTCCGGACTTTGTAGTAAATGTTATAATGGGTAGAGAAGAGAAAGAGAGATAATGTTGCGAAGCAATTCAGATAGTGAACCGTAAAAATTATAATGCGATAAAAATCCGATATGCGATTTATGAAACGTCAAACGAAAGAGATGATTTCTTGGGATTTTTCAATCGTTGTCACGTTTTTTTACGTAAATCCTTACCCCGAAAAGCCGGTCGCTCGGAATTGAAAATAACGAACTCGATATTATGCCGGATTCGCGGCGACGAAGCATCGGGCATGAGTAAATTGAAATTTCGAATTTGGATATCCCGCATCTCCATAATGTCGCATGGAAAATCACGCTTATATTTCAACATTCTGAAAAATAAGAATTACTATTCACATATTGATAACCTTCATTGAGGCAGATATCGATATAGAGTCGCGCTCGGTAACCTTATTAAACGGATATTCCGGCGTATATCCAGGATTTATCCTGCTGTTTTGATTTCTTTAAATTCATGACCATGACAGCAAAACGACTAAATAAACTGCAATAGTCAATTTCTGGTTACTGGTAACAAATGTTGCTCAGGCATTTTTAGCTTAAGTAAAAAAATTGTAAAATTGAATGTCTACAAGTGTGACATTCGACATTCTCTGGCACATATTTTGAGGCATATTCTATTAAATCTAAGTTCATTTCCAGCAACTCTTTACCTATTGTCGAAGGCACCAACTACGTTTAAAACGAGCTGCATCAAATAATGTTTTTAAAGATTCCGTTATTACGTAGTAATTATTTCATTTTTATGCTCCATCCATAATTCCTTAAACACACTGTTTTTCGAAATAAATTTTTATAAGAAGCTATATTATATTAAATATATAATGATGATTGAAAACAGCTATTATCATAAAATAACTAAAAGTTAAAATGTACTCAAGCAGATTTAAACTTTCTCAGAGTTATCCTCCATACTGTCTATGATACCTTTCCATGAGTGCAAATGGGAAAGAAACTTACTAAATACCCAATAATGGATATATGACGATTACGACCCACGCTTTTACTTTTATTTACTTAGTAACGACATTTATTTTCAAGCTTATTTAAACATCCTTAGAGTTATCCTCCATACTGCCGATGATACCTTTCCATGAGTGCAAATGGGAAAGAAACTTACTAAATACCCAATAATGGATATATGACGATTACGACCCACGCTTTTACTTTTATTTACTTAGTAACGACATTTATTTTCAAGCATATTTAAACATCCTTAGAGTTATCCTCCATACTGCCGATGATACCTTTCCATGAGTGCAAATGGGAAAGAAACTTACTAAATACCCAATAATGGATATATGACGATTACGACCCACGCTTTTACTTTTATTTACTTAGTAACGACATTTATTTTCAAGCATATTTAAACATCCTTAGAGTTATCCTCCATACTGCCGATGATACCTTTCCATGAGTGCAAAAGAGGAAGAAACTTACTAAATCCCCCCAATAGTGAATATATGACGATTACGACCCACGCTTTTACTTTTATTTGCTTAGTAACGACATTTATTTTCAAGCATATTTAAACATCCTCAAAGTTATCCTCCATACTGCCGATGATACCTTTCCATGAGTGCAAAAGAGGAAGAAACTTACTAAATCCCCCCAATAGTGGATATATGACGATTACGACCCACGCTTTTACTTTTATTTACTTAGTAACGACATTTGTTTTCAAGCATATTTAAACATTCTTAGAGTTATCCTCCATACTGCCAATGATCCCTTTCCATGAGTGCAAAGGAGACAGAAACTTACTAAATACCCAATAATGGATATATGACGATTACGACCCACGCTTTTACTTTTATTTACTTAGTAACGACATTTATTTTCAAGCATATTTAAACATCCTCAAAGTTATCCTCCATACTGCCGATGATACCTTTCCATGAGTGCAAAAGAGGAAGAAACTTACTAATTCCCCCCAATAGTGTATATATGACGATTACGACCCACGATTTTACTTTTATTTACTTAGTAACGACATTTGTTTTCAAGCATATTTAAACATTCTTAGAGTTATCCTCCATACTGCCAATGATCCCTTTCCATGAGTGCAAAGGAGACAGAAACTTACTAAATACCCAATAATGGATATATGACGATTACGACCCACGCTTTTACTTTTATTTACTTAGTAACAACATTTATTTTCAAGCATATTTCAACATCCTTAGAGTTATCCCCCATACTGCCGAGGATACCTTTCCATGAGTGCAAAGGAGAAAGAAACTTACTAAATACCCAATAGTGGATATATGACGATTACGACCCACGCTTTTACTTTTATTTACTCAGTAACGACATTTATTTTCAAACATATTTAAACATCCTCAGAGTTATCCTCCATACTGCCGATGATATCTTTCCATGAGTGCAAAAGAGGAAGAAACTTACTAAATCCCCCCAATAGTGGATATATGACGATTACGACCCACGCTTTTACTTTTATTTACTTAGTAACGACATTTATTTTCAAGCTTATTTAAACATCCTTAGAGTTATCCTCCATACTGCCGATGATACCTGTCCATGAGTGCAAATGGGAAAGAAACTTACTAAATACCCAATAATGGATATATGACGATTACGACCCACGCTTTTACTTTTATTTACTTAGTAACGACATTTATTTTCAAGCATATTTAAACATCCTTAGAGTTATCCTCCATACTGCCGATGATACCTTTCCATGAGTGCAAAAGAGGAAGAAACTTACTAAATCCTCCCAATAGTGAATATATGACGATTACGACCCACGCTTTTACTTTTATTTGCTTAGTAACGACATTTATTTTCAAGCATATTTAAACATCCTCAAAGTTATCCTCCATACTGCCGATGATGCCTTTCCATGAGTGCAAAGGAGAAAGAAACTTACTAAATACCCAATAGTGGATATATGACGATTACGACCCACGTTTTACTTTTATTTACTTCGTAACAACATTTATTTTCACTTTCTTCCCTACTTTTGTTTAAAGATAGTAGAAAATCTTCACAGAAAACAGTTTCCTTTAGATGCTTTGTTATTTTTCGATCAAACTTCCTCCTTTCTTTGGGACCTCCGTGGCTTATGGAGTTAATTGAATTTGCCTCTTTTGTGTCCCGGGCGGGAGCGCGGAAATATCTTTACTTGCGTTTATTTAAAATCGATCTTCAACGGCTTGAAATGTAAAACATGAACACTAAACAGTAAGCCGAGGCACACCGACGCGGTACCGAATTTATAAAGTGCGATGTATTTCTTTCATATCCACTAGACTGTATTTACAAGATATCAAAAGCAAGTTGGCTTATCCTTTGAAATTCCCATCGAACCGACGTCCTGTTGAGCGGATACATTATTCAGGACTTCGAGGCGCGCTCCTCCTCCTCCTCCTACTATAGTTCGGATTCTGGGAGCGCGGCCCCCACGTATTGGGTTTTGATTTGTGGGTCTCTTTTCTCTCCTTCTCGTATGTCGACCCTTCTGTGTGTCACGCTAATCGGCTTGATTCCAGCAAATCTGGACGTGGAAGCGTCTCTCTTTTTTAGATCGGAATGCCTCGGAGTGAATACACAATTCGGCAGGGGCGATTGTTTTCGAGGATTCGTTTTCTGATTCATTTTATATGACTCGGAAAAAAGACAGCTGGAGGAGTTTCCGGAGACGCTTCTACTCGTTTCTTTTTTCTCGGAAAAGGTGAAACTTATGGTTCGGAATTACTTAGTTTTACATTACGGGGACGGTACGTTTCAATTTTCAATTTCCTCGCTTGCTGCAATAAACTCTTAGTGCCGTTGAGATTCGCCCGAGTAATTATAAGCGTAATTTTAGGAAACATGGAGAAATTGTCGTTTTGCCCGTCCTAATTCCTGCGGCCAGGGAGTTTGCCTAAAGCCGGCTTGAATGATACCGGAACGATCGTAGCTTATGTCGGGCTTAGTCTGGATTTCCCAAAGTTGCACACATGTTGCAGTTACCGACATGCGTCTATGGTCCCCTTTCCACGCCTGTGTATTCTAATTGGAATTTCACGCGATTCAATTGGTTTTCCGGTGAAAACTAGATCTCCTAGGAACTCGTAAATTGAGATTTTCAGATCCGGGCAGAAAAGCGGTGTACCATCTGCCTCGCACGGGATTTGCAGCGAGAAAATTTCCATTTCTGAAACCCTTGAGCAGTAAACCTCGGACTGCACTTAGAACGTCGAATGATTAAATGGTTTTTCAAAGCTTTTCGTTGAAACCAAGCAAAATATGAACATTTATTGCGTAAATTGCAACAATTCATAAATTAGTAAATTGAATTATTTCACGTTAGAACAAACAAATTTTACTCATCTATCAGTTGCATATATTTTAATAATTTTTCTAACAAAAGAAAAAGCAACGTTACATTTACCATCTGTTAATCTGTTAGGCATTACTGTTCACTGAACTACTTCATGTGTAGATAACAGTTGGGTACATATTATGCTATGATTATCTATATTATTATCTATAGATATAATAAATTCGTTAGCAGAATTTTATTTTGTGTTTGTTCGCTCTGATCTCCACAACGGCCGAACCAATTTAGATGCGCATTTCATTGTTGTATTGAGATAAGTTCGGTGTACAATTCCCTGTAAATTATATTATATTTTTATAATTATAATAATAATAGTAAAAATAATAATAAAAATATAAATGGATATAAAAATAATAATAAATATCGTTAAATAAACATAATAATAAAAATATTTCCATTTTTAACATTGCTAGAGATCACTATTATGCTTCCTGGTTAATCAATAGAGTAAATCACAGTTATTTATATAAAATATAGAAGTGCCCATCTGTCACTACCACTTTTGCTGCCAAACAAATTTCACAAATATCTTTCTCTTCCTTATTACTTTTTTACCTTTTTAACTTTTTACGTTTAGCAAATGTACGAGGGTTTTTGTTTGTTTATTGTGTACTGAAGTTCGGTATTTTATATTTCCAGAATGAAGGTCCAAAGGTTAATATTCCTGAAATGATTTAAATCGCCAAATTAACTATGAGCCCTTCTCTTACCTCACGTAATAACAAACTTTTCATTAGTTGCGTTGATTTGTCAAAATTTTCCTTCTCTACACTTCTCAATTTTTGATGTTGCAGATGGTCCAAAACATGTATAATTGTGAAGAAAACAGTGTTGGGACACATTTACTATATTTGCTTAAGTGATTTTATGCATCTTTACCACAATTGTCCACCTTTTTACTTGTGAATAACATCTTCACTTTTTAAAGGAGGTGGGTCACTTCGCACCAAACTGGCATCAATTGATTGTCTCCAATATACCAACCATATCCGTCTGAGGTATAAATAAATACGGAGTGGCTCTGTAAAGTTTCGCCACGTGATGAAAAATGTCATCAAGCCTTATCTAACCGAACAGACGTATGTCTCTCCAATTGATAAATAACAAGCAGTTAAATTATTTGCGCATTTCGGTTCATTTGAGAACAATATAAGGCAGGTTTAAACCTTTCCATTGTCATGGCTGTTGTATCAATCATATAAGATTTTATTTACAAAGTAGGCATGATTCATTTTCAACTCCTGGCATTTTTTGCTTCTCAAAATTGAAGCTAATTGCGCCACTTTAGGATTTTAGGAACTTTAATTGCCCACTTTGAATATCTCGTTTACGCTGGTACTTAACAAACTCATTACTTTTGGAAGAATTTACATTGTGTTTGCACTTGACAATCTACTTGTCTTAATTGTAGTACGCAGCAAGCAAAATTATATTTATGCTGCTTTGGAATTTGTAGTCAACTCTAGTTAATTAAATTCTAAACGTTAGTATTGCAACATTGAAATAATATTACAGGCGAACAAATACTCCATTTTAATCAGTGTTTAAAAATGAAAAAACAAATAAAGAAACCGTACGCTGCATTTGCCAGGGTAATTTTCTGCAGAAAAGAGGGAGATGAAATGCCAACTACATATGCGAAGAAAAAAGTCACATAATGTGATTTTTTGCGACGAATATTTACAATTCGTGTCATCAGAAACTGAAAAAATTTCCCATTTCAGATAAACAACGTTGGAGGTGAGGCAAGAAGCCCAAATCCTGAAAAATACAATTTTAACTTTCTTCCTTTAACACTTAACACTTTCCAAAAATATCATGACGTTCTATTTTATTTTATATATTTTATTTATATTTATATTTATTTTATTTAATTATATATATTTTATTTTATTTTATTATATTTATATTTATTTTATATATGTATTTTATATATGTTTTACAGGCACCGTTGAAAATGGAAACTATTGTTCAGTAACGCCTTAGTTCAATATAAATATTTTCATTTATATCCATGTTAAGTTTCATCGTCTAACAAAAACGAAGAGTCAAACAAGAATTGTTATTTTGAAGTGCTTATGTGAAAAATACTTCGATAGAAATTTATGGAAATGCTTATTTAATTTACTAACTTAAGAGTGACTTAGGCAAAGAAAAATATATTTTAATTAAAAGGAAATTAGAATCCTTTAAAATACCTATTAAGAGCTTCGTTTATTCTTGTTAAACATTAAAACTGTAAAGAAAATTTTGATGTAATTTATTCAGTTAATAGATGTTAGCTTAGACATGGAAGAGATACTTCCATAGAGAGCTTTATTCAAAGGTACATTGAAGAGTTTTATATTCATGTTGTAAATTAAATTTAGATGTAGCTTCTTTAATCGCATGGACGCGGTAGAATACTTTTGTTTATTGTTCAATTTACTGACGCCAATATTAGTAAAACAGTTATAGTTAAGTATACCTGAGTATTACTAAGTATAGTATGTAACTAATATAGTATATAAGTAAATACTAAGTAAAGTTATAGTTAAGCAAATTATAGCCTTTTAAAGTCGCTTCAATTAATAGAGCTTTATTCTCGCTAATTACTTAACCCAAATGTGGGGTTGAAATGCTCACACTGAAAACATTATAGTGGAAATAACTTTGCAGAGACGAGGGGTATTATTGTTGCTCCTAATTATTAATGGTGATGTATTTAAACGATTCCTTAGTTAATTCTAATGCTTGATAAATATCTGCAGTAAGCCTTCCCTTGGGTGATTACCAAGTTTTCAATTTCATCCACTCGTGACGTGGGCATTTACTTTATTCCATACAAGTCCCCAATTCCCCAGAACACTTTCCAAAATAATTTTCTAAACATGCGGACCCGTTACGGCTCAACTGTCAGACGCTGCAGTATTTTCCTGAAAACAACCCCTTCAGCTTTGCTATGCAAATATATTTCGAACTTTACTCGGTGTTAAAAGCCGACATTTCTGTGGCTTTATCTTCTTCGGGAACATGTTACGAAATAATTGTGGTAAATCATTTTGCCTTAATGGGAGTTTCTTTGATAAAACGAATACGTTGCTACATGCATTTCGTTGTTAAAAAGTGCCGTCCGGACGGTCGCGCTCGTAAAACTTTTCAAGTACGTCATCTGAAACTATGCGATAAAAGGTCTTGTTCCAATTTGATTTGAATTCTCGGGATAGATTTAAACGTTACACGAACAAACAACTCTTAACACTCGTTTTATTTTATTACAGCCTCCCGTATTCGATACGAGATCACAAGCGGTAACATAGGAGGCGCTTTCGCAGTTAAAAACATGACAGGGGCAATTTATGTAGCAGGAGCTTTGGACTACGAGACGAGGAAGAGGGTAAGCATATGTAATATAATCAATAAGTATATGTGTGAAAATCTCAAATATATTTCTTATATGTTGAGATGCTCATACATCGTTATGTAAGTAATACAGTTAGCGTAAATTGAAAGTTTAAAATTAAGGAACGAGGAATTGTTGTTGAAATTTGTGAAGAAATGTACCTTTCAGTTGCTTCGTTGACTGCATAAAAGCTTTGTTAAACCAAATATTAAAAGCTCTAGCAGACCGTCTCATATGCTTCGATAAAATATTACGTAGGTGGCATTTAAATTTAGGTTGTTGTCGTTTTTTCGCACACACTAATTTAATTTCACAACAGCGAACGTTTGACATTTATCTCAGTCAATTTTTCTCGTTTATCAATCCTCCTACCCTCTGAAGTTTTCGAGCACCGAGATACTTTAAAGTTTTGATATTCCAGCACGATACCATTCGTTATGGGTGCGGACTGGTATCCCGAAAGTTTCCCTTCACTTCCGAGGGAGTAACTTTATTTCCTGTTAGAGCAATAAAAGACCGAATCGGGATAAACAACAAAGTGAAAGATTGCGTCCGCTTCTCGGATTGGATCCCTGCGATAACTGAAAGAAGTGCCTTTGGGTTTCTCATTGCGGAAAATCGCCATAAATCTTTTAAATATTTCGGTTCGCGCTGTGACGTTTTAATCGTAATTGGACGGCAAACAAATTAGTTTAATGGATCCGATATGTACCCAATTGACACGTATCTTTACGCCTTCATCGGTCCTCTCTCCGATTTTGATTAATTTTCAAGCCGTGACGATGATCGATCACCCGATGTGTATTGCTAGCGAACGACTGTTAGATGTATGGGGAGATGGGGAGTTAGTTCGCTGCGAACGGAGCATCTTAGAACCCTAAAAGATTAAGCAAACTATTAATTTTCCTGGATTACCGTGTTATCCCTTAATTCAAGCTAGGAATGACTAGATTTCAGGGATATGAAGTAGATTGTGTTCAAGGTAAATATGAGGAGGGACCGGTAATGAGGTTTTGGTAGATCCTCGTTGAGTAAGCGACGAAATTGCCATTTATTTTTTGGTGGAAATCAGTAATAACATTTGAAGTAATTCGAAATTCCTGATACGTGCTTTGTGGCTTCTCCTCAGCTGAAAATTACTCTGCCGTCTATGAACGAAAAACACTAACAAACACAAAAGTGCATGTGTCATACATTCACTACATTTTAACACCAGTTAATCTTAACAATTACTGATTGGGAAAAGCAAATGTCAGTTAAGTACTAAATATTCGAATTGAACTTTTATGACTTCCTGCCATCTTATTGAGTCTCACCAAAGTAGACTCAACAAGACATACTTCGCCTATGCTCCTCGGTTGCAACGCTAAAATCATAATGCAAATTTGCTAAGTATAGAGCATTATCTGTGGAATTGTTCATTCAATTTTGACGAAAAACGCGTTGAAAGTCATATTTAAATTGATTGAAAATATGCAGGTTCAGTGAGCGATTATTTTATTTAAATTAAAACACATTAGATTTTTTTACTAGGAAACTTGCAGGAAAATCAAAAATTTCCGCAAAACCCTTACGTGATGAAAGCACTTCTAACCCCGGATTTGGCTGATTTTACTGCCTAAAGTCTACACATAAGTTATACTTAGCGTGTTCCTTGGCTGACAGTCCCCTTTTAAAACATGCATAAATAAATTACCAATTCGTTTCGTTTTTTGAATATTCCATACGTCGGCATTTTCCACTCTTCCCGGAAAAAATAATCACGCCCCATCTGATACGAGTAATAATTTCATTTTTCACGCGACTTCCTTTTAATGTGCAAATATTTGTTCGAGCTGGGATTATACAGGCTCGAGAGCATCGACTTCAGCAAGGATAAAGGCATTTATCATGTCTCCTTCATTAAGCCTCCATAATATCGTAATGCAATTTGACAACGTAAAAAACAGTCCGTTCACGAAAAAGGCATTAATAAAACCAGATAGGATTTACGGCTGGGCGTCAGGATCTTCCGTTTCCCTTTTTTTACGACGCGAAAGATATGGTCTTAATATTCATAATAACTTTCGTGCCGGTTTTATCTTTGTTAGCAGAACTGTATATTGTCACAATAAGGGGGCGTTTTTGAGGTTTACTACGTTATTTTTGCAGATCTAAGGGGAAATCATGACACAGAGTCAATAAATCACGAGAGATTAATATGATGATAAGGCCAAATAGCGACCACCATACAATTTCTAGCGGCAGACGTCGTATTTTTCAGAGATTTATGTGAACAGAAAACATCTCACAAATTTATAAAACTACACCTCTACTCTACTTGAATGTCGACATTTCATCGCGCCTTCAATTAAACCCTTAGACACCCAAGTGTCTCAAATCTACCCAAAAACCCAAGTGGGTTTTCAAATCTTTGATTTTTAATAAGTTCCAGACACAAGATATTGCAAAACCCTTTAAAATATTCAATATTTTCAGAATAACAGTTAGACCTATAAAAAAATAAGATATCGGAAACTCAATATGACGTCAATTTGCTCTTGTGTTCTTGCTCTTTTAATAACTGATTAATTGCTTTCCATTTCCATTTCTACGCTAACCAGTTTCAATTGGTTCGGTAGCCATTTGGGCTGAGTAATGACTTGACGTAGTAACGGGAACGTTTCGATCTCCCCTCCCGCTATGCCATACGCATATGCATGCGCATACACGCCATGGTCAGCAAACGCTTATTTTTTGTCGCTGTTCTGCGTTGGCTCGCCCTCATGAATTCAGTAAAATGCTTCGCTTTACCAAAATGAGTGACTTCATATCTGAACAACAAGAATAATAACGATGTTTAAATGGATTATGGTCACACCTATTTTCAGGCTAGAAGGTGATTGAAAGATTGTACTAGAAATCCTTTGCAAACATTACATCCCAAATATAGTTATTTTCCATAATACAGTAAAAACTTTTAACCAACCTTTTTAAAATAGAGTTATTCTGAAATGACTACTTTTGGAACAGTCATCTATAACGAAACCCTCATTATTTTTGTCAAAGGATCACTACATAAACTTTATCTGAAAAACCCCACGTTAGTACCACGTTTCAATTTTTTGAATTCTGGGTTAAGGTGCTCCTTTACAGCTTACTCCGCTGCCGTAAAGTTTCTCTAAATGCACTTTAGAGAATGCGATTTTGTGTGTATATCTAAGGTATAAAGATAATCCCCGTTCTCTCCCATACTTAAAATCGTTCAGGACATAACGTAAGCGCATAACGTAAGCGTAACGTAAGCGGGCGCTGCATCTAGATTTCCGCCCTCGTGATGAAAAATACGCTCTACATAACAGATTTTATGTTTCCATGATTCATGGCATACGGCTTTTGTAATAAATATAATGCGAATCGATACCGTCCAGCAATTCGAAGATCTCGTTTCAATTGCGCTTGCAATTAAGTAGGAAAATTATATTTAAGTTTTAAGTTGAAAGTTCGCTCGGTTCATGTTTTCCTTAATTAGGTTACTTATAAATAGAGGCATATTTATGGTTTATTAAATTTTAATGAGAGCACAATTTGGTTTAACGAAGCTGTATATACTTGTTACAATGTAAACTTATTTTATGAGAGCTTTTGTAACTAACAACGTGTACCGCTTCAACTAACAAAGTTATTACCAGTTTATAATCACTCGTCGCACTTTATTAAGTATGGAATTTATTGGAGAAGTATGGAGTAATCAAACTCATACATGTGAAACCACAAAAAGTTCGCACCTTTTTGGTTTCTTTCAGGTAATTTCATGGCGACATATACATAGTGAAATGCAATTAATTTGAATAGACGAAAATAGGAAGGCAGTTATTGAATTGTGAAGTTAGTGATGAATACAAGTTTCCAAAATAACTTGTTTCGTGCAATGTTTGTTCAGTGAGCTTCAAAAGTTGATTGCATGAAATAGGTAGACAAGGAAAATAATCTCATAAATATATATCCAGCACAGTTTTGTTTTTAAGTATTATTTCAAATTAAATCCATTATATTATTACATCCAAGTAGTAGTGAGAATATTTTCGTCACTATTATAGTGATAGTTAAAAGTTGTATATAAAATCCTACAACTTTTCTGTATTTGCTTCATTCATATGAATTATTTCTTTTGTCAGAAAGTGAAGTGGAACTAATATAAAAAGGAGCATGAAACAGAAAGACTTTTACCTAGTCCGCTTTGTGGAAATGCACTCTTGTGGAAATTGCTACTCTATGAAAATGGTATATAGAGAGATTTCCTCAAATATCTTCATCTTGGCAGATAGTTGCAGGTTATTTTTCAACAATGAGCGTGTTTGGCTTATTTATTTAAATTATACTTCATTTTTTGGGAATTAATAGCATTATGCCCAATTATAATTTTTTTAAATAAAATATAGTTGTCTCTTGTCTTTTTGTCATAATTACATTACAATTCATACATCGATTGTTCAAGGACTTGATAGTCAACCGTATCATGTACGTGTTATTCTATGAAATTAATATGTATTAAATTTTGTTATCGTAAGAGTGAGTGTGCTTTAAAACCGTCACAAGAAGGTGATATTATTAAAGTAAAAGAATTTTCTCTGGACGTTACCTCTTCAACTGATTAAATTTAAATCAAATTTAGTGGACGTTTCTTTGGATTTCTACTTCTTCAGTCCCTGTTCGCCTAAAAACTCTAGTCTGTTCTTTTCTCTATTATTCGTCTGCTTCGTCTTCATCTGCTTGGATGTCCACTTTATTAAAATTAAAAAACGTTTTAATCGTACCAAGATTTTGCAGAAGAATTATGACAAGTTTCTCTAGTGTAGTTCAGTCCCATTGAGTTCTCGAGCTGAATGACAGCTTGTCCTATATGAATAAGAAAATTTAATAACTATTATAATTTTCTTGTCATAGTAATCAATATTTTATATTGATATTATATATCATATTGATATATACATTATTTTCATACTGATTATATATTTTCAACAAGTAAAAGGATCTGTGGACTGTAGAACAAAACAAAAGCGATATGGTTTTCAAATAGGTTTTTCTTTTTGCTCTATTTAAACATGAATTTTTATAGTATTATTTTGCCTGTTTATAAGATAAGTGGATCAATCTGTATTTATCGTAGAGAAGTGGTATACGCTTAGTGGGTCATACATTCGTTTCTATGAAAGCTTATGATCTTAGGTGCTTAAATTATATGCCCAGTAAATTTTAAAAATGTCTATCTGATATGTCAAAGAACTAATGTCTGTGAGCGTTTAATTTCCATACATCTTAAAAATTTTCATTTCCAGCTCATTTGATTTATTTTTGCAAGCACTACAATTTAAGCGTGTCACTTGTTTTCAAAGAAATATAGTTTTATCATTCTGGAAATTAGTTAAATGAAATTGTAAAAAAATTTTTCCTCTTACATTTAAGTACTTAACAAAGGCAACCAAATAAGTAATAGGAGTAACTTCTCCATCCACTAAATTTGCTATAATAGAACTTATATAATCGTGCCTGAAGTTGGAGTAATACTTAAATATTAGGTACTGACAATGAAATCAATTGGTACTGAAACTGTCTAAGAAAATTTTGACGGTAGCTAATTAAACGTCAGTAAAGGAACAAAAAGTGTCCAGGTGAAAAGCCTACAAACGCGATTATGTGTAAATCAATGTGTTCCACGTTATGGGTATTATTATGAAATATATTAGAGAGCAAGAGTACTGGATACAGTTTGTACTTAGCTATGGCAATATTTCAAACACTGAATATTCGAAGCAGTGTAGATATATGAAAAAAGTTGGCTATGTTCCTCCAAGTCAGGTTTTTAGACATCTTATTTACGTGCTTACTCACGGCCTAAGACCAACAAGTGATAAATCATGTTTATCATGTGTAATTTCATAACAGTGAAATAATTCGTATGGAACCCCTTGACCTGGATCCCGCTCGGTTTTTTAATATCCCGTTCATATAATGGAAAAATATGATTTATGCGACTAATGCTGGTGTAGACCATAATCCCATATGATTAATATCTGTCTCTCCACTAGTATGACCCAATTATTTCCGTACCCGCGTGGAGGACGAATCGAACTCGATATATATGTATATGTGCTGAAGTTGCAAGAATTCGAATCCGATATGGGTGCTTGGACTTATTGGGGAAAATTAAGCTTGTTCCCTGTATTTTCGACAAATAGCGGCGGAGCTACCGTATAAGTAAATTTCGGCCGAGACAATGGCTTCCATCGATCTTTACGTCCAATTGTTTGCAATGGTTTGTCAAGAGGCAACGACAGAATCGTGGAAGAAATAACGAATCAGGGAGGTATTATTGCGTCCCGAGTCTTATGAAACGGATTAACGTTAGCGAGCTTCTCTTTGTCTACGAGCTGGAAAGCAGCATGTTAAATTTTCACATTGTAAATTATCCTCTGGGCGTACAAGAAATGTACAAATGAAATAACAATGTGTAAGCAGGGTCGTGTCGTACAGCTCATGTTAGAGTTACATAAGTTTGTTAACACCAGA
Source organism: Cryptocephalus primarius (assembly GCA_963576515.1). Taxonomy (NCBI): domain Eukaryota; kingdom Metazoa; phylum Arthropoda; class Insecta; order Coleoptera; family Chrysomelidae; genus Cryptocephalus; species Cryptocephalus primarius. The sequence goes on along the minus strand of OY754942.1, from coordinate 11,773,615 downwards.
GTCTCCTAATTTTTGTTGTGATCACTGAGGCTACGTTGTTGCTGTTGAATTTCCTAATCTGCAGTCAACGAAACGTGAACATTGACTTTTCGGATGGAAACCAAAAATCCAAATAGTGGGAATAGTGACTGTGGTGCAATCATCGTATTTTGATCTTACAAGCGATGTCAAATGACTTAAGATGGTACAAAAAGACTTATCTAGAACTGAAAAAAACTCATCATTGTATAATGTTAGAAATCTTTCCTTACATTAGCTGAATATTTATGTGAGTAAATCAACTGACCCAGGATTTGTCCATTGGACAAACTTGGTGTTACAGAGATGCGACTCTAAAGGCGAACTGCGTGTGAAACACAACAGCAGCATACAATTGACGGCTATAGAAATGACTTAAATGACTTAAGATGGTACAAAAAGACTTATCTAGAGCTGAAAAAACTCATCATTATATAATGTTAGAAATCTTTCCTTACATTAGCTGAATATTTATGTGAGTAAATCAATTGACCCAGGATTTGTCCATTGGACAAACTTGGTGTTACAGAGATGCGACTCTAATGGCGAACTGCGTGTGAAACACAACAGCAGCATATAATTGACGGCTATAGAAATGACTTAAATGACTTAAGATGGTACAAAAAGACTTATCTAGAGCTGAAAAATCTCATCATTATATAATGTTAGAAATCTTTCCTTACATTAGCTGAATATTTATGTGAGTAAATCAATTGACCCAGGATTTGTCCATTGGACAAACTTGGAGTTACGGAGATGCGACTCTAAAGGCGAACTGCGTGTGAAACACAACAGCAGCATACAATTGACGGCTATAGAAATGACTTAAATGACTTAAGATGGTACAAAAAGACTTATCTAGAGCTGAAAAATCTCATCATTATATAATGTTAGAAATCTTTCCTTACATTAGCTGAATATTTATGTGAGTAAATCAATTGACCCAGGATTTGTCCATTGGACAAACTTGGTGTTACAGAGACGCGACTCTAAAGGCGAACTGCGTGTGAAACACAACAGCAGCATACAATTGACTGCTATAGAAATGACTTAAATGACTTAAGATGGTACAAAAAGACTTATCTAGAGCTGAAAAATCTCATCATTATATAATGTTAGAAATCTTTCCTTACATTAGCTGAATATTTATGTGAGTAAATCAATTGACCCAGGATTTGTCCATTGGACAAACTTGGTGTTACAGAGACGCGACTCTAAAGGCGAACTGCGTGTGAAACACAACAGCAGCATACAATTGACGGCTATAGAAATGACTTAAATGACTTAAGATGGTACAAAAAGACTTATCTAGAACTGAAAAAAACTCATCATTATATAATGTTAGAAATCTTTCCTTACATTAGCTGAATATTTATGTGAGTAAATCAATTGACCCAGGATTTGTCCATTGGACAAACTTGGTGTTACAGAGACGCGACTCTAAAGGCGAACTGCGTGTGAAACACAACAGCAGCATACAATTGACGGCTATAGAAATGACTTAAATGACTTAAGATGGTACAAAAAGACTTATCTAGAGCTGAAAAAACTCATCATTATATAATGTTAGAAATCTTTCCTTACATTAGCTGAATATTTATGTGAGTAAATCAATTGACCCAGGATTTGTCCATTGGACAAACTTGGTGTTACAGAGATGCGACTCTAATGGCGAACTGCGTGTGAAACACAACAGCAGCATACAATTGACGACTATAGAAATGACTTAAATGACTTAAGATGGTACAAAAAGACTTATCTAGAGCTGAAAAAACTCATCATTATATAATGTTAGAAATCTTTCCTTACATTAGCTGAATATTTATGTGAGTAAATCAATTGACCCAGAATTTGTCCATTGGACAAACTTGGTGTTACAGAGATGCGACTCTAGAGGCGAACTGCGTGTGAAACACAACAGCAGCATACAATTGACTGCTATAGAAATGACTTAAATGACTTAAGATGGTACAAAAAGACTTATCTAGAGCTGAAAAATCTCATCATTATATAATGTTAGAAATCTTTCCTTACATTAGCTGAATATTTATGTGAGTAAATCAATTGACCCAGGATTTGTCCATTGGACAAACTTGGTGTTACAGAGATGCGACTCTAGAGGCGAACTGCGTGTGAAACACAACAGCAGCATACAATTGACGGCTATAGAAATGACTTAAATGACTTAAGATGGTACAAAAAGACTTATCTAGAGCTGAAAAAACTCATCATTATATAATGTTAGAAATCTTTCCTTACATTAGCTGAATATTTATGTGAGTAAATCAATTGACCCAGGATTTGTCCATTGGACAAACTTGGTGTTACAGAGATGCGACTCTAATGGCGAACTGCGTGTGAAACACAACAGCAGCATACAATTGACGGCTATAGAAATGACTTAAATGACTTAAGATGGTACAAAAAGACTTATCTAGAGCTGAAAAATCTCATCATTATATAATGTTAGAAATCTTTCCTTACATTAGCTGAATATTTATGTGAGTAAATCAATTGACCCAGAATTTGTCCATTGGACAAACTTGGTGTTACAGAGATGCGACTCTAGAGGCGAACTGCGTGTGAAACACAACAGCAGCATACAATTGACTGCTATAGAAATGACTTAAATGACTTAAGATGGTACAAAAAGACTTATCTAGAGCTGAAAAATCTCATCATTATATAATGTTAGAAATCTTTCCTTACATTAGCTGAATATTTATGTGAGTAAATCAATTGACCCAGGATTTGTCCATTGGACAAACTTGGTGTTACAGAGACGCGACTCTAAAGGCGAACTGCGTGTGAAACACAACAGCAGCATACAATTGACTGCTATAGAAATGACTTAAATGACTTAAGATGGTACAAAAAGACTTATCTAGAGCTGAAAAATCTCATCATTATATAATGTTAGAAATCTTTCCTTACATTAGCTGAATATTTATGTGAGTAAATCAATTGACCCAGGATTTGTCCATTGGACAAACTTGGTGTTACAGAGATGCGACTCTAGAGGCGAACTGCGTGTGAAACACAACAGCAGCATACAATTGACTGCTATAGAAATGACTTAAATGACTTAAGATGGTACAAAAAGACTTATCTAGAGCTGAAAAATCTCATCATTATATAATGTTAGAAATCTTTCCTTACATTAGCTGAATATTTATGTGAGTAAATCAATTGACCCAGGATTTGTCCATTGGACAAACTTGGTGTTACAGAGATGCGACTCTAGAGGCGAACTGCGTGTGAAACACAACAGCAGCATACAATTGACGGCTATAGAAATGACTTAAATGACTTAAGATGGTACAAAAAGACTTATCTAGAGCTGAAAAATCTCATCATTATATAATGTTAGAAATCTTTCCTTACATTAGCTGAATATTTATGTGAGTAAATCAATTGACCCAGGATTTGTCCATTGGACAAACTTGGTGTTACAGAGATGCGACTCTAGAGGCGAACTGCGTGTGAAACACAACAGCAGCATACAATTGACGGCTATAGAAATGACTTAAATGACTTAAGATGGTACAAAAAGACTTATCTAGAGCTGAAAAAACTCATCATTATATAATGTTAGAAATCTTTCCTTACATTAGCTGAATATTTATGTGAGTAAATCAATTGACCCAGGATTTGTCCATTGGACAAACTTGGTGTTACAGAGATGCGACTCTAATGGCGAACTGCGTGTGAAACACAACAGCAGCATACAATTGACGGCTATAGAAATGACTTAAATGACTTAAGATGGTACAAAAAGACTTATCTAGAGCTGAAAAAACTCATCATTATATAATGTTAGAAATCTTTCCTTACATTAGCTGAATATTTATGTGAGTAAATCAATTGACCCAGAATTTGTCCATTGGACAAACTTGGTGTTACAGAGATGCGACTCTAGAGGCGAACTGCGTGTGAAACACAACAGCAGCATACAATTGACTGCTATAGAAATGACTTAAATGACTTAAGATGGTACAAAAAGACTTATCTAGAGCTGAAAAATCTCATCATTATATAATGTTAGAAATCTTTCCTTACATTAGCTGAATATTTATGTGAGTAAATCAATTGACCCAGGATTTGTCCATTGGACAAACTTGGTGTTACAGAGATGCGACTCTAGAGGCGAACTGCGTGTGAAACACAACAGCAGCATACAATTGACGGCTATAGAAATGACTTAAATGACTTAAGATGGTACAAAAAGACTTATCTAGAGCTGAAAAAACTCATCATTATATAATGTTAGAAATCTTTCCTTACATTAGCTGAATATTTATGTGAGTAAATCAATTGACCCAGGATTTGTCCATTGGACAAACTTGGTGTTACAGAGATGCGACTCTAATGGCGAACTGCGTGTGAAACACAACAGCAGCATACAATTGACGGCTATAGAAATGACTTAAATGACTTAAGATGGTACAAAAAGACTTATCTAGAGCTGAAAAAACTCATCATTATATAATGTTAGAAATCTTTCCTTACATTAGCTGAATATTTATGTGAGTAAATCAATTGACCCAGAATTTGTCCATTGGACAAACTTGGTGTTACAGAGATGCGACTCTAAAGGCGAACTGCGTGTGAAACACAACAGCAGCATACAATTGACGGCTGTAGAAATGACTTAAATGACTTAAGATGGTACAAAAAGACTTATCTAGAGCTGAAAAAACTCATCATTATATAATGTTAGAAATCTTTCCTTACATTAGCTAAATATTTATGTGAGTAAATCAATTGACCCAGAATTTGTCCATTGGACAAACTTGGTGTTACAGAGATGCGACTCTAATGGCGAACTGCGTGTGAAACACAACAGCAGCATACAATTGACGGCTATAGAAATGACTTAAATGACTTAAGATGGTACAAAAAGACTTATCTAGAGCTGAAAAAACTCATCATTATATAATGTTAGAAATCTTTCCTTACATTAGCTGAATATTTATGTGAGTAAATCAATTGACCCAGAATTTGTCCATTGGACAAACTTGGTGTTACAGAGATGCGACTCTAAAGGCGAACTGCGTGTGAAACACAACAGCAGCATACAATTGACGGCTGTAGAAATGACTTAAATGACTTAAGATGGTACAAAAAGACTTATCTAGAGCTGAAAAAACTCATCATTATATAATGTTAGAAATCTTTCCTTACATTAGCTAAATATTTATGTGAGTAAATCAATTGACCCAGAATTTGTCCATTGGACAAACTTGGTGTTACAGAGATGCGACTCTAATGGCGAACTGCGTGTGAAACACAACAGCAGCATACAATTGACGGCTATAGAAATGACTTAAATGACTTTAGATGGTACAATAAGACTTATCTAGAGCTGAAAAAACTCATCATTATATAATGTTAGAAATCTTTCCTTACATTAGCTGAATATTTATGTGAGTAAATCAATTGACCCAGAATTTGTCCATTGGACAAACTTGGTGTTACAGAGATGCGACTCTAAAGGCGAACTGCGTGTGAAACACAACAGCAGCATACAATTGACGGCTGTAGAAATGACTTAAATGACTTAAGATGGTACAAAAAAACTTATCTAGAGCTGAAAAAACTCATCATTATATAATGTTAGAAATCTTTCCTTACATTAGCTAAATATTTATGTGAGTAAATCAATTGACCCAGGATTTGTCCATTGGACAAACTTGGTGTTACAGAGATGCGACTCTAGAGGCGAACTGCGTGTGAAACACAACAGCAGCATACAATTGACGGCTATGGAAATTGCATCAAACGAAAATTAGAGAACCTGGCTTGCTGAATCTCCTTGTACAGAATGGGAACTTTGCTGGGAACATTATAACAAGCTAGCAACGTATAATAATACAGTAGAAATGCTGTAGAAACAAGCACAACCTCAGTTATGCAGACAATATGAATTAAATCTTTTTCCTGCTAATAACAAAAGCGAGGTGAGAGACCTTGTACACCAGTAAACGAATTAAACTTGGCGTGTTTCTCGCACACTTCAATAACGCGAAACAATCCAAAATGCGATGCATTTCATCCCTTAAACGGTATTTTAAATTATACACCGTGACTTGTCCAGATTAAACGACCCCCGCGGTCCAGATGAGAGAGGCACCGACGGCTATTCGATCCCGAATCCCGGACCTGAAATTGCCAGCAGCAGCGAAACAAAGTGCATCTGTCTCGACTTCGTAAAACTCCGCGACAAACTTGACTCAGTTTAAACATTGATGATAGTCCGAGGACAAACAGGGTAGTTAATGGAGCAGGATCCGGACGTCAATCATGGCGACAACTAATTTTTACCCTGTAAAAGAGTGTGTGTGTACGTGAGTTTGTACTCCGTATTGATCAAAACCGTAACACGCTGCTTTACTGGGAATAGGTTAAAGTTTATGTGTGTGTATAGCGTACAGCCCCTTCGGTGATCGGTTTAATTTGCCAATCAAGTTTATGCTGGCGTATAAATGCATTTTGTGGTGGTAATTATTATGGTGGGTGTGTTTTATCCCACACAGTATTTTCACATAAGAACTAAATCGGATAATAAGAAATTCCTTCAACTAAACGAAGTGAAACATGTGATACAATCCAAATGGGTTTCTCAAATATTTGCAGGATAATAAATATTCATTGGATAACTCCATTAAACGTTTTCATTGGATAATAACACAAACGAAGCAATCTGACTTCTGAACAAGTGAACAGAAGTCTAGCCTTAATTGAGGACGCAGAATATAAAATCTACTGTGCTATACTTATTGAAATTTTGCCAAAAGAAGGTACAGAGGAAGTAAAAACTACTCCCCATATTTTCACGATTGCTGACGCTGTATATTCGGAATCTAAAGCAAATATAGCATTTTAAGCTATAGTGTATGTATCTTATTGCAACCTATAACATAAGGACACTCAAAAGAGAAATTTAGAGTAATGAAACTGGAGACGCAGAATAAATATGGGACATAATCGCGATAAATGAAGTGGAGATATTGAAAGACTTTAGAGGTCCGTAAATCAAGTCACATTTTATGTCACATAGCCCACAACGAGGATAAGAAAGTGAAGGATCCTTTCTACCTAACAATCATTAGGGTAATATACAGCTTATTGAATTCTTAAATCAAGCATTACATCACAATTATTCAGGTAGATCCGTAATTAAACCAAATCTGTCGATGTTACAGAACTTTGCTTCGGTAGCTGATTGTAGACATGCAGATCTATCATTCCATGTATTATAAATAGTGTACATACTAAAATAATTCATTTTCGGTTTATTTAAAGAAGGGGCTGTTTTCAACACTTTTATTATATTTTCTGAGCAACAAATAAACAGATTTTAGCTTATTTTAGCTTTACGCAGCTCACTTTATTCGTTTTCATTCACTTAAAACTTTACTAATATAGCATGTAGAGGTTTTCAACTGGTTTTTGTTCAGTAGGCGACATCATTTTTAGGAGATACTATAACATCTTATTGTTTAATTGGCAAACCTGGCTACTACAGTATTGTATTTAAGTAAACAGCTTATTTTCTGCCCATATATCACTGTATAGCCACTCCATACTTGATCGTGGTTTTGTCAGATAAATGGTATTTTTTCGTCTATTGATTGACGTACCAATAATTTACAAATAACTACTTCAAGAGGAAAATGACATGGTCTTGACCATGAACTTATAGGAAGTCATAAGAAATAAACGAAATTAAATAATAGTAGTCGTAAGGAGCAGGTGATAAACATCAGTGATAGAGTTTAATTTTTTTTATATCAACTTGACCATTTTCATCACTATCGTCGCTATTTTAGGTTAATTGTGTCATTTACACATAGAAAAAAATTGACCATTTGTTTTTATCTGTCAAAAAATGTTTGGCTGTGTTTTTAAAATTTAACTAAAGAATTCTGCCGTATTTCTATGTTTTTTACAAACTGTTTTGTTCGAAACCTGGCCTTCTTTTTCCCCTGGATTTTAAATTATTTCAGTTTAATTAAAAGTCGACTTGATTAAAGGTTTACATTCGACCGCTAATAATGTTGCCATGAAATTACTTCCATTGTTCGGAATTAATTTGGAAATCCTCCAAATCCAATCTCATTCTCGGAAAATCGTACGCTTTTAATTCCGTACCGCGCGGAACAAATTTGTGGATTTTAACGAGTCTGTGCGCCATTATCGCTTTCATTTTTTATAAACTGGTAATTTTTTCCCCCAGTACGAACTGCGTTTAGCTGCATCTGACAACCTGAAGGAGAACTACACTACTGTAGTCATCCACGTGAAAGATGTAAATGACAATCCGCCAGTATTCGAAAGGCCAACGTACAGGACCCAGATCACCGAAGAGGATGACAGGAATCTGCCCAAGAGCGTTTTAAGGGCGAGTGTCTAAACGTACACGCATGGTGTTTTCGTTTTGTTGGCCTTGTCTTTGTCGATGAATTTTATTGTTTTGTTTTGTCAAAAGGTGCAGTCGAAGGAGAATTGTGGAATTTGAAGACGAGAGGAGGTTTTTCCTGTAGATTAAAATTCAAATTATTGTTCAATATGGTCCACCAAAGGATGCTTCATTAATTTTATGTTTCAGTCTATTTCACAAATGGCAACGTATTAAACATATTAAAATAATTAGATTTTGCATTATCTATTTTCTAATAGGATATCTTGACTGATTGAGTTTTGAATTATAATCTATTGTTATATCAAAAGTAAAAGCCAGGCTCCATTAGATCCCCTGAATGAAGTAATTTATGATGTGCTCCAAGACTTAGAGTTTCCATAAAAAACTAATAAGGTTATATTCCTTGGAGAAATGTCCATTCCTTGGATTGTTTTATCATCGAATTAAGCCGGTCAAGTAAGACTTCCCTCGTTCTTATTGTTTATATACCGAAAATACCCTTTGTAGCCAGTTATTATTTCCCTTTCTGTAAAAATCTCATCGCTAATGAAAAATCCTTTGAACGTTTACCCTCTTTGCTGTTCGTTTCTTCTTGTTTTTTCCCATCCAGCAATCACCGAAATTCCACAAGGCCTCCTCGACTGAACTAATGATTTGTGTTTTTGTTTGTTGTATCACTCTTCCCGGTTTTGATTTACAGCAGCAGGGAGCAGTAGCGGCAATCGAGCAGGCTTTCCACTATTTTGCATGCGAAACGAACGTCTAATACGGCTTTGTACGGGAATTAAAGCGACGCGACGCTAAATTTATCCGGTGCCTCGGATTGATACCGTCTTCGACGCGTTATCTACATTCAATCAGTGTAGTCAAAGCCTTCGGGCTATTGAAGGTGACTGTTCAGATTGGATTTACTCGTGGAAACGGAATTGGCAACTTTCCATACGGGGATATAAAATTTAATGAGAGGAAAACATCGAATGTACAAGCTTTCTCCGATCGGAAACCGCATTTCCTCTATTCTAATATTTTGGAAAGTACGTTCTGATCGAAGATAACGCAACTGAGACTTCATCAAAGGATCAATTCAGTTCAGTACCCCAGGTCTTGCGCGACTTTTTTAAAATACCCTGTAGATGTTTAAAACTCGTATGACTGTCAAAATTTCGCTTTGTAAGTTGTTATAAACAAAAATAACCCAAAAAGGAACTTTATCATGAAAGGTATTGAATTACTCTTATGAAGAGCGTTACTCTTAATAAGATGTTTGTAGGAAGTTAAAAACCTTCAAAATGGTATTATGAAAAAGGCCCGAAGAATTATGAAAAATGACTTATAAAAATGATTCATAATTCTGTTAGTTTTTAATGTCGAAGCAATATATTAGGAAATAATAATTATGCCTACTATAAACGGGTGTAAGGTGAAATATATCTCATTAATAATTTTAACACAATTACAATATAAAAAAAATGGGGCATTGTCTTGCAAAATGCAAAAACCGTAAGTTAGAGTGCAAAGCCATACGGAGTAATAATATAAATAATAATCATATTAATTAGTAATAATAATAATCAATTTTAGCAGGTGAAAATCCGTTTGTTTTAAACATCTAAGAAGTATTTGATTTCTGACAAGTTTAAATCGGTTAATTAAAGTTAATATGATGCATTTTGCAAGATATTGCCCTAATGTTATTATGTTGCAGTTTTTCAAAAACTGTTAATGCGATAAAGTTCCTCTTGTGTTTGCTTAAAGTAGGCATAACCAGCTATCCTTACTTTTTCTTAGTATTGAAAATGATCATGGTTATAAATTTTTTAAAATGTGATTTTCATCGTTTTCCCGGCTTTTTTCAGTTGAAAGTTGACCGTTGACACCATTTTAAAGGAGTTGTAATTTTCGACAAATATTTTATTGACTGTAATGCAATCGATTCAATACTATTCATGATATGTCATTTTTTTGGTTATTTTTGTTTATAACAAACTACCCACAGCAATATTTTGGGCATCATTTGAGATTTAAACATCTACAGGGCATTTTAAAAAGTCTAGGAAGTGGATTACTCTTAAACTTTATTGCAAAAACATGCATTTTTTCCTATTACCTAAGTTATAAGCCTAGTTAATTGCGAAACATTGTCTTTTGTTAAATTTGGCAAAAATAACGTCTGGCTAATTGTAACTGTTTCAAAAATCAATATTTCGAATATAATTGTTCCAAAAATAGTTCTTCGAAATATAATTTTAAGGCACCTTTCTTGTAAAGTCACTTAACTCACTGAAGATGAACTATCTACTAGAATCTGAATGTTCATAAAAGGTTAGAATTTAATAATTCAATTGAAAAGTTTGAAATGTTTGCTCACTGTACCCAGAGTTTCTGAATTTTTTCCTCTATCGTTTTTAAACTTCCAAGGATAAAAAAGCAAGGTTAGTAAAATAGAAAATTCAAACTCTAGTAACTATGAACAGGTTCTAGGAGAGCTTTAAATATTGGAGCCTTGCTATCAATAACTTATTTCGTTTCATTCCTCAGTTTAAAACATTTATATTCGCCCTTTGTAAACATTTTTTGATATTGTCCTTAAAGCCTCAAATATAAAAGCATTCCTTTCAACTTCATGATCAAATCAAAAGTTTCCAACTCGAATAACAAGGGATATTTTTATAAATCGAGTACCCAAATTTTACGATTCATAAATTTTCTTTTTATCTACTCTCTTGACTACACGCGACCGTCTAAAATATTTATATCTGCAGTATTTTTATATACCAAACGTTACTCCGGGATGTGTTACTTCTATGGAAAGCTTTTCATTTAATGGATAAAATATTGTATAAGGGTCACGTTTGAAAGGCCAACTAAAGTTTTGTAGCGTTTCCTGTATACTACCGTCTTACTTTTCAACCATGCCAACGTGCATACGTATATACATTTCTGTAGGTTACTTTTGAGCACATTCACTGTGAAATATACGTCTTCCCTTCGAAATTGATGATTTGCGAAACGTATGACTTGTACCGAGAGATTAATGTTTTCCATTTAGCCGAATGGAATATTAGAGGTTCGTCTGATAATATACGTCGATAGTATTTCGTATATCTAGGATACCTCATTTGTCAAAGCGGGGATTCAGTCTCGGATGAAAAGTGAGAAGCTGTCTACAGTCATTTATAAAGCTCAGCACTGATATGCTTAAAAAACAATTCAATGACAGGGTTAAACTTTCCAGTTGTCACTCGAACGGAACAACTCATTGCGTATGCGCGATCAATATTGAAACATCAGATTGATCGTTCAGTAATTACAATACGAAATTTTAATGAAGCAATTATGGGTACTTGAAAGAGCAGATTTATTACGGCCGGCCGTACAATATCTGATTGTTTGCCTTTAATGAATAAAAAAAGTTAATGCGGGGATCGCTGCATCCCTTTAATAGCCTCGAAAACGTTTCCACGAGTATCCCAACAAAGGGGAAATAACAGGAGGTAATCAACATAAATTAAATATAAGTAAGCAAATCATAACTTTTGCGCAGATTTTTGTATAGCCAGAGGGAGGGGGCATATACACGACGACAGAACGAATTCCCCGGGGGCAACCCGAATTACACGGATATCGCCCCTGTCTCGAACAGGCTACGTGAACAACGAAAATTTATTTCACGGGAAAAATATAAATAAAACACTCGCCCGTTTTGTCCCTTGTCGCATATTTATAAACCCCTACTCAGCTTTTATTGGACGTTCTCCATCCCTTATTTTATAGCTTAATTTATCATTTTCGTTTGTTTTAATTTTTGTTTATTTTTCTTTCTTTTTTTTTTGTTGTGCTTGACGCATGCCCCGTAGTACGAGTTAACGCTGGTAGCCTCTGACAGCTTGAATGAGAATTACACCACCGTAGTTATCCACACCAAGGACGTTAATGACATGCCCCCGAAGTTTGATTGCTCTCAGTACAGCAAATTTGTAGAGGAAGAGTCTTCGTCTACCTACCCCACGCCGCTCATAAAGGTCAGACCAAACGTTTTTATTTAGAAAAATAGTTGATCCATTTTTATCTTCGAAGTGTTAAGAAATCGCAATTGCGAACTGATTCTAGGTATTTTTCTGCGTTAGTTTGTTGCGGTTTAGATTGCTACTATATGCCAACTATACAGTTTTTTCAATTGATTGAGAATATAAAATAGGGAAAATATGTTTAATTAGACAAAAATTATTTAAAAATATTCATATATTAATTACAAGCGATAATGACGAAAGTATGAAATAATGTCAAATTAATTCTATTATATAAAAATGAGTCGCTGAATGTGTTGCTAAGCGCAAAACTCGAGAACGGTTGGACCGATTTCGCTAATTCTTTTTTTAAAATATTCCTTGAAGTACGAGGATGGTTCTTACCGAGAGAAAAATTCTAAAAAAAAAAAAATAAAAATTTTAAATTTCCTGGAAAAGTCTAAAAACAACAATTTTCTATACTCCCATACAAAAGATTTGTGATAATACTTAAAAGTCAATTTGAACTTTAAAAATACTAAAAAAAAAAAATTTAAATTTCCTGTAAAAGTCTAAAAACAACACTTTTCTATACTCCCATACAAAAGATTTGTGATAATACTTAAAAGTCAATTTGAACTTTAAAAATACTAAAAAAAAAAAATTTAAAATTCCTGAAAAAGTCTAAAAAGAACACTTTTCTATACTCCCATACAAAAGATTTGTGATAATACTTAAAAGTAAATTTGAACTTTAATACCATACGATAAAATTTGTGTTAGTGGAGAGGTTCCGGGAAGGCAAAACAATTGAGTGACGTTAGTATCGTATAAATATTAATGTCAATATTTGTCAATATTTATTTTTTTAATCAGAAACAAATTGTCTATGGTAAAATGTAAATTGTCTGTGGTAAAATGTCACTTGAAATGTAAATATCTCTTTGCTGTGCATCTATAATATTACTAAACCTAAAATACACAAATTTCTATAAAATTAAAAAAGGGTTGTGTGTTTGTGACTTACTAAATATGCCTCCTATAAGGCGGCGGACAAATTTAGGCAGGAGAACCCGAAATGCAACAAATCAAATGCATTATCAATCTAATCGTACTGCCCAGGAACGTGAAGATCGCAATGAACGTGAAAGAATTCGCTTAAGACAGACCCGTGAAGCGCGACATTCGACTAATAATGGTGCAAGTTTGAATCGAGCTGCTTTCTGTTACGATATGTCAATTGATTACAGTGCCTACAACTGTGTTGCTATTGGACCTATGAACTCAGTTTGCCAATATTGTAAGGCATTGAAATACAAAAATGAAGCCAATGGATTGTGTTGCGCAAATGGAAAGGTGAAATTGATACCATTGCTTCCACCTCCAGAGCCATTGTACTCATTAGTTTTAGGAATAGGAACAGATTCAATACACTATTTAAAGAATATTCAACAATATAACGACTGCTTTCAAATGACTTCATTTGGAGCATCAAAAGTAGTTCGGGAAAATTTTATGCCAACTTTTAAGGTTTGTAATAGTATTTGCAGTTGTATGTTAATTAATCATAACTATTATAACCCATATACATTTTTACAATACATTTTTTCAATCAAACAAAAAATATCGTGTACCATAAAGTACTATGATAAAAATGAAACTTGATTTAGAATAAGTAAAAATAAAATCAAATATAATAGGTATCATAGTATCATAGGTATCAAGTAGGTATCATAATAAGAAATCTGAAATTGTGATTTTCATTGTGATTTTTTAGTGACTATTAAAAGAATTTTGTGAGTTTTATAATTTTTAATTTTTGACATAATGTAATTGTTGACTTATTAACTTAAAAAAATAAAAAATTAAAGAATCGACTGTTAGGCGATACGAAGTTCGCCGGGTCAGCTAGTTTTTTAATATTTTTGCAATACCAATCTACATTTTCTAACATTCTGATCCATCCCAAAGTCTACTTTCATTTTTCGTGACTAATTATTTACAGAACATACATGATTGGAAGCACGGAACTACATTATATTAAATATCACTCTACTCATAAGAATTTATTTTTATTTTACAATTACCTAAAATTTGGTCATTTTTCCTGTTTTTAATGGTTAAATAATTCTATAATACATTTTGAGCTTGAGCCAACAAGAAATGCATTGTTTTTAAAGATTTTTTTAAGAAATATACAGTGTGTCCTGAAAGTCCAACGATAAAAACATATTACTAGAAATGATTTTATGTGGCTTTGACCGAAATCAACTTATGCTAAAATGTTATTAGAAACCTAATGGAAGTAGCACCCTTTGAAGATACCATCCTTACTTTAGTTGTTTTCAAAAATCCTTTAAACGTCCACGTTGATAAATTTTGAAATTTGGCACCGTAAAGTTTAAATGAATAATTTTTGTAAATTCATTGATAACTGCAACCCTTTTATTTGCGGACACCCACCGACGTTGTTCACAAAAATTTGTCTTTTCCATTAAGGCACTCTTGTTCATTGTCCCTGGGGCGCAAGGATTTCTCAAATATTGTTTAAATACTTCAGGTCAGAAAAAGGCCTGCACCCCTGAAATTGGCCCCAGTGGCCAAAAATGGCCCCTACAACATAGCCCCACAAAATTTTTTGTCCTCTGGGGCCAAATCCATGAGTGGAGGCCTTTTTCTGACCTCGGATTGGGATTCAGCGATGAAAAATATATAGGAATACACGTGTCTGGTTAACGGTTAATAAACCAAAACACAAATTTCCATTACCATTAAAATATCTTTATGAATAATATTTAAACAGATTTTGAAACATCAGGATGCGTTGATCCTGGTCTTCTCATATCAATTTAATTTAACGATTTTTATGAATTTTTTTTCATTATTTATTTGACATGGCCACAATGATACATTTGTTTTTTCAAAGTGAATTTTGTCATGAATAATAAATTTTTTAAAATGTTTTTGGAAATTCAAATCAATTTTCTTGGGCTGCATCTCAACGACATGAAACACTAGAACCTTAACGTTGAGAAAAATACCAAAAATGTGTAAATTTGATGCAAAAAATCAAAGATATTTTTTTGTGATCCAAAATGTCGGCAGGTGTTCCTAAATAAAATGGTTCACAAAAAAAACACAATTACAATAAAAAATTCGTCATTCAATACAATATATAAGTCAAGTTTCCACATTTATCCACATGTCGTTTGGAAGATATATGAAAAAAATAATGGGATATTATGTTTTGCACTACCCCAGGCCCAACTTATCAATCGAATTAATCAATTAAGGTAATGTAAAAAATATTTTTTGAGAAAAATTAGAATTATCGATGCATTTCGTACAATTAGGATATGTAATATTGAAATGAACTTACAGAAATTCAGCTTCTAAGCTTCATTCCAAAAAAGTAGTTATAGCAGTTAAAACAGTTATGGCTAGATTCAGTTGTAAAAATTTATCGCTCGTCCATGACCAGAGGGTGGTTTAGAGGTTCAACCCACTCCCTGCGTGACAACATAAAACCTCCCTCTCTCATTATTTTGTGAATTTTTAGAAGTGTTTTGTTAGTGTTCACCATTGTAAAACTTTTTTGCTATCCAATAGCTGACGCATAGTTATGGCCTTGCGCTCATCCATCTTGGAGCTAATTTGTAAACGCCAAACTATCCTTCAAATTAATTCAGATACGAAGTCGGGACCCACACATTAAACCCGAAGGTTCCACCTCGATTTTTATACAACGCGCATTCCTAAGCATCCCATACAATAGAAAATTTAAGTGAAAAACGACTCTTTCATGTAAATGCAGATTACACGGCCGCGCGGTCAGCTCCTCAATTGCCGATACCATAAATCACGGTTATCGCGGAAAACAAACCCCGCAGAATCAATTATTCAAACGTATTTTTTCCTCCGTTCTTCCTTATCGCGAGGGGAAACTCGAATACGGTCACTTAACACCTCGTCGCACTCCTAAAAAATAACTTTTCGCCCCCCGGAAGAAAAATCGGCTCGACCTTTCAGCCGCGTTAGGGGCTCGTCCGAAGGGAGGACGACCGTACAAGCGATATGTGTCCCCTTGTATAGCAGAAAGATAGCGGAAATGTACTTGGGAGGAAAACTCGAATCAAGGGTAGCTTTGCATAAAGGTTTAAGGAAATTCGGAGGGAATACAGTGTTCTTTCTCTACTGATTCTTTCATTTATTCAAATCGTTGAAACACTATCACATTAAGGGCATAACACTAAAGACTTTTAGTATGTTAAAATAATTTTAATGACCCCCAGGCACTTGTCTTACGATAAATTCACTTAACGTCACGAAACCCCAGTTAATGATGTTTATTATCTCACATTTTCAACATTGTCACGGGACGTTCTGGTAATCTGTCAACTCCCAATTTCCTCTGGAATACCGTGGACTTGTCGAAACAAATTTATTACCTCGTATTTCAATGTTTTAATTAAACTACAATCGATCACCGCAACATTAGGAAGTTTTTCACGATACTCCCAAAGACATGCTTCGCCTGGATATATCCGTTCACCATTAATCTTCTCGCTATTTCCGAAGCAAGACTCCGACCGTGAACTTCTTGTGTCGAGCCTCAAAAGAGTTTTTAATGCATCATGTGCCTTAAGAGAGGCAATCAGTGGTTAGGCATAACTTTAAAGCGCGACACGTACGTAGAGCGAGGTTAAAGGCGGGCTATCAAAGTGACAAAACAATGGGACGTGCAGTAGAACCAGTTTGTCAACTAACTAAACTGTTTCATGTCAGCTAAACGAGTTGTAAATGGACCAAAGCAAAGTGTAACACCACAAAAAGATTATTTCAAAAAGTAACAACTAAAATTTATATTTTAAAGCGCTTAATTGTGTCTACTTATGTCTAGTTTGTAAGAAAATGGTTATACATGTTATGATTGGCGCACAACAACCATAACAATTGAAACATTTAAAACTATTTAATCATTAGTTCCATATCAACTGAAATTTTTTATCTAGAAGATACTTGCATCGGTCGTTTTAGTTAAATTTTAATTGCTTGAAATTATCATCAATTGAAATATTAATTAAACAAGTGGATGAGTGAAATTGTTATGATTTTTGTAGTAATTACAAGCAAAATGATTAAAAATGAACTAGAATATGAAATCCATTTGTTAATATTTCTTTCATATCCCAATTTCTAGTAGTTTTCAAAATTATCCATTTTCTAACACTCTGTTCACCCCCAAAGTCGAATATACTTTACAGAAGCTACATAAATAAAACCATTGAATAATTTTAAAACAATAGCACTCCAGTTGCAAATAAAAATTTTGTTTTTATTTAAAAATCGCTTAAATTTGGTTGTTTTGTTTTCTTTTGAGTTGTCAAGTAATTATTAGTTAAAGTCAACTGCCAACTTATTGTTTTTAATGATTACTAATATGATTTATTCTGAGATTACAGTCTTATACACCTATACCACAATTTCCTGAGGCCTTATCGCTTATGATTTTTTTTCGAAAAGGATCAAAGTTTGACTCCTTGTAGTTCTTGTAGCGACCACCAAACGAAGAAGCGCCACTATCGCCCATGCCTGTACGGTCTACTTGTAGCCGGAGAAAGTTGGAGAGCTGTAGGAGAGAAAGGATAAAACAGGACTTAGTAGCCCTCTGTACTGCATTCATGCTTCATACTTACAATTTTAAAAGGACGGGAGTCATTACTTATGGCTCAGATGCGCTTACAAATTAATTGTTATGAATTCAAACTTTATCCTCAGAGTAAATAATGTATAGGTCTTCCTTTATTGAATTACGATATGCAAAAAATGATACTTGTATTATGAAGTGCTTAATTGTACTATCTGCAAACAAATTGTTATACTTATTAGGATTGATATGTTGTAGTCATACAAATTGAACCCCTAAAAGTGTATCTTGTCACTATTTCTGTATCATTTGAATTCTAGTATGCTGAAAACAACTGATTGCTTTCCATATGACATTAGAAAAGACAGAAAGGGCAGACGGAAAAGGCTTGACATGTAGCTTCTTTCAAGGTATAAAATGTCAAAACGTCCAAGAAGCACGAGAATTTTATTCTTTCGTTGTTACCAGTGTTTAATAGATTCACGGACATAAAGAACTTTTATATACAACCCGATAATTGAGAGATTTATGTAGCATGATTGTAATGATGTCCTCGATTACTCACCAGTTGAATAACATTTGTATGTCTCTGTCTGTAGTGACAGGAGTTAATGGCCGAGCAGATCCGAAATTTAAGATATCATTTATTTGAATTTATTCTCGTTTTTTGTGTACTAATTTTTTTTTGTCAAAAAATTTAATAGCACCTCTAATCCATTATCCTTTCTTAATACATTTTTAAGTCTGTGTTGGAAATAAAACGCTATCTTATAAATTTACCGAAACCGCCCGCCCTCGGAATGGTATTCGAGGACGAGGGTCGCCGTTTCCTTTACGGCAGACGTGAACGATAAAAAGCTCCCCCACGAAATTTTGGAAAACAAAAGCGCTCTAAACCACGAATTAATTTCATTTGTTGTCTCATTTATCAATCGGATCGGAAGGAGGAAATCGAATTTTTCGCTTCCGCACGACGTTCCCTCTTTGGATTGTTTTTCGATTAGGTTTGAATTATTGTAGGTTCCCCTGTCGGGATTCTTTCTCACGAAAATAACTTCGATTAGGAACTTAAAACATCTGTCAATATAACAAATCTCTACTTCTCTCCACTTCTCGGAACTAATAACTCCGCCGAACCCTCTCGCAGGATCAAATTAAGCGATATTAGCTTCGGGCGCGCCGGTGTCCTTCTCTAATACTATCGATCTCATGAAATATTCCTGAGGCTCCTGTGGATTAATCTCGCGTTTACCTGCATCGATTCAAAAGCACTACTAATTTAAAACTACAAAACTGTAAAAATGAATAACCTACCCCGTTGTTCGTATCCCAAGTTTATATTAAAATGCTTCTTCGTACATAAAAACGCCTCGTCAATTTCACAGACTTTTATTTCACAGTCGCGCTAACTTTAACAAGGTCGTAAATGGAATATCTTAAAAAGCCTTTTGATACTCTTGCTACGAATTTAGATTAAAGGCCTGTTATCCTGTGAAGTCCGTGTGTTAAAGGCACGTCTCAAAAAAAATATCAAACATGTAATCGCTGGAGGAGGATTTACATCAATTCCGTGACACGTGAGAAAGTTTACTATTAGAAATTTATACACGAAATATGACGTGGTTCTTTAATATCACAATTGGAATATTAATTTTAACATGTAAAATAATATGAACAAACTCTTTTACCTAAATTCCTTGTATACTTCCAATAAACGTTATTTCTATTGGCATTATGCCCTTGTCTGTTAATTATCTAAATTTAATTTAATTAACATGGAAACAGATCACACTATTTACATGATATAATTGTATTTAATTTAGTGCGTGACACATAAAACTGCAACTAATAAAGCGGCTGCACGTTCGACCTCCTTCGCGTCGCTACGCTGTCGTCGAGTTCCGGACGGATTCGTTGTTAATTTGCATTTTTAATTAAGTGTCAAATGAATTCATTAATTCATAATGATATCCGAGATCTGCGATGTTAAAATTTCAGCGAGAAACTGAAATATGGACAGTTTGTTATTAGGGAGGAAAGTTACGTAATTTGATGATCGATTGCGACTCGAATTACTTTTCTAAACGTGGAAAATGTAAAAATTTCGCTGATTTTAAATTAGGTGAATAAACATTTAATTACAATCTCAGGAGTACATAAATAATCCCTAAAACGTAATGAATCTAATCATCTTTTCGTGAAACAAACTGAATACATACTTTTTAAGGCGTGTTAAAGATGAGTATTAATTATTATTTGTTGCAAATAAAATAAGTAATAAGTCGCAAGGACAAGGTACTTCCAGTAACGTCATCTTTTTTGTTTTCATGTGAGTAATTTTCTGTGATAAAATATTCAAACAGATAAGAGTAGGTCGTTATAAAATGCGTATAAGAGGCTCATGACAATCTATTATAGGTATGTTACGGATGCTATAAATATGTCGATTTCCACGAAAAATCGCCCGAAAAGTGGCCACGAAATGCACAAAACTTAGATCCCTCGGCACAACTTCTGGAGTCGGTTTTTTTTCAAGTTTTGGGTCCTAGGAAATCATTGAAAATGGTGAACACGCGAAAGAATGCCCCCATGGGGGGTTTTCAGGCGAAAATGCACTTGTATTTTAATTCAAATTTTGCCGAATTCCCGGTTCCTGGGATCATGTGTATACCGGCCCCGGAGTTTCTTTATGGGGGTTTTTGGGCCGTGACTACATTTTTCGGTTGAATGAGATCATGTCAAGCCTCGTAGGAGGGAACCCGGGGGTGGAGGGCAAGGGCAAGGGTTGGGGGCGGAGAATTAGCGGTGACAATTACGTGGATGGGTTGTGAGCCTCTGAGGGTTCAGAAAATGATCATCTGGGCCGCTTCGACAGCCGCTGAGTCCGTTTTTGGACTTATCCTGGCCCTTGAGGGGGTGGAATCTGGGGGGAGGGGGGTGTCCGGCGAGTAGATTTTGAGCTCCCGGGGCTTCAAAGTATCTGTCTGTGGATTTAGAAGGGCGGTCATCTCATTTTTTGGGTTTAGTGGATCACCCGTACCTCCTTCAGGCTGAAATTGAAGGGGAGAGGGGTGGGGGTGTGGTCATTTTATGTCTCTGCCCTCTGAATCACTTTCAGAGACCTCGAAAGCTGATAGTTCACTTCCGTAATTTTCACAGCCCTCCCCGACATCTCACCCCCCGCCAGGGTCGTGGTGAGCAATCAGACTTCAAAAATGGAATCTGTGACCTTCTGGAGAAACTCCTGAATCAGTATGAACATGAGCTCAAAAATCGGAAAGTTGGCGAAATTTCAGGTAAAATTCAGCTCAATTTGCGCCCGAAAACCCCCCATGGGGGCATTCTTTCGCGTGTTCACCATTTTCAATGATTTCCTAGGACCCAAAACTTGAAAAAAAAACCGACTCCAGAAGTTGTGCCGAGGGATCTAGATTTTGTGCATTTCGTGGCCACTTTTCGGACGATTTTTCGTGGAAATCGACATATACATTTTACCCAGTTGATGAGAAGAAGTTAATTGAAGTACTTACATAGAGTCTTGGAAATACTCATGGAAAAATGGAAGTAAAGTCATCAGAGTAAACAAAAAATCTTTCAACGTTTATTAATTACATTAACGATATACTTAATAACACTATAACAACTAATAATGTATGCACTCCCCTATTATTCAATATATTCATGCTTAGGAAATCATCAAAGCACCTTTGCGTTGAACAAACTATGCTGAATGAGTCTAGGATGAACAACATATGTAACGATGTTGGTATTCACTTATTTATTTGCAGACTCAGGAGAGGATTTAGTTATTAACGAGTAACTTAATAGAGTACTTAGCAAGAGTAACTCTTGTCCCTCAGGTGACATACGTACCACTACGTACTCCTCCTGGAGTGGTACGTAATGGTACCGGGAAAAGGAAACACGCAGGGTAATCACAAAGTAAACTCGACACACCAATCTAAATGAAAATAACATCAATCCATGCTTGTTTTAATCATTAAGTGGCAGTAAACTAAGGTGTTATGGGCCTGTACATCTGAAACTTCTGTATTATTACTCAATGCTATAAGTTCCGGTTCAAGAAGGTCCTTAGAGGACACGTGAACATGTAACTTGAGGTACTGAAAATGTTCTTAGCTGTTATTATGGACCATAAACCGCGCAAAGATCCGTAGAACAAATGGGAAAATTCAAAACACTCAGCTTAATGAACAATTAATTAATTTCAGCACTTACATCGGCATAACAACCAATCAAAGACAAGGATTCGGACGAAGGAAAGACAAGGACAAGGATCAAGGACAAAGGACAAGGACAAGGAGAAAGAGAGAGAGTGGTGGAAATAAATGACGTGAAGCATGGAATAGATAGCTTATTTCAAATTTTGTCCAATCAAGTGTGAATTGATAGCACTACTTTGTACCTTAGATGGAATTAGTTTGTCAAAGCACTTCATCTTTCGTCGTTTCAGATGGGGCGGATTTAATTCGTAGCGCAGCTGAGAAAAGGCGAAGATCGCCACAAATTTCAAGAATTTTCAGATTTGCTGCACGAGCACCCAAATTTCTAATCGCATAAAAAACTTCATATCTCGTCTCGGAAAAAACAGCTTCCTCCGCTCCTCGCCGGCAATAAACTCTGGCCTTGTTAAATTTAACAAGGGTGTAAATAACATTCCAGAGAGGCGCCCATTCAATTCGAAACCTTTCTGGTAAAATGACAGAGTTTCTATCGGAGCAGGTCGGAAGGCAAAGTTTGCAAAAAGAGCAAAAATCCGACTAAACTCCGTTCCGTTCGATCCGAGCTGGATTACGTGAAAAAGGTCAAACGTTGAATGCGTCAGAACACTGTATAAAAGATGTTTCTCCCCCTTGCACGTCGCTCATACTAACTGAATTGTTTACGTGCCGCCAGCGTACGAATATGAATTCCATAAGTTAGTACATACATTATCACGAGTGCCTAATGGGTACGTGGATACTAACGTGCCTATGGATATTGTGTCGCATTCACGTACGGCTTATTTGCACATTTTGAATAGAACTGACACAGTTACAATTAGGACTGTGGTGTATTTGTTACCACGATTCAGAGCTTATAACTGATTTAACGTCACTTCTAAACAATTAATCCTATCGTAAGTTGAAATAAGTGACAGAAGGTAACCCACATGCAAATATAGCTAGGGCTTCAAGGGAAGTACAACTTGTTTTGTGTTCAACAAATAATTTATTTATTAATCAACATTCGCTCAAAAAAAAACCTTCAAATTTTGGTTTATATTGTAATCTGTATGCTATTGTATAATAATCAAATTCCAAGCAATTTTCTGCGGTGAAAAAAGATGAATTTGTTTAAAACAAAGTAAATTTTTCTGACGTTCTAACCTACATACGAAATCTGTGATTTTTGGAAATATTAATGTTTTGAATACATTTTTTCAGTTAATGGATCGACATGTGTTAAAATTTAATTTGTTTTTGTCGTATTCCGTAGAGTTGTACAAAAAGTATCATTCATTATCAGTATTAAAGCTTAGATTTATAGTGGTATGCAGCAAATACGTGAACATATTAAATAAATTTAATTATCTAAAAATTATCGGGGGAAATCTCATGTGAAGTGGTGGGGTCTCATATGGGGTCCTACCACATCTCACCAATGGGGAGGCGGTGGGACAAAATTACAAAGAAATACATAATAAATGGACGCCTAAGATCATACAACCGAAACCCGAGGAATCCCGAAAGCCGACGGAGACAAATTTTCGACTTGATTCGCGCTCTGGCTCCCAATTATTAGCAGTCCTCTGTTACTCCTCCAATAACAGGTCTGCGAACAGTTCCAATGAGTTTTCTGGGAGCTTTAAACACCTTTTGACTAGCCTCAAACGACTCTTAATCACGAAAAGTGAGGTTATGTACGGATTTTTATTCAGAACCAGACTAATCTTACTACTCTAGAGGATTCCATGAATTTATTTATGAAAACTCCTCTGTATTATTCACAATACTAGAACAATTTAAAAAATATCATTTTACACTCAGTTTTTCTAAGTAAAGTTGATTCCGTATTGAAAAATCCCATGAAACCTGACAATAGACAAACGTTTATCACCAGTTTGCCTATTTTAAAGGTAAAAAAAGACTCGTAGAACTTCATGATTCGGTTAGAGTTGCCCCTTTTATTTGCCCATTTTATTTGTAACGTACTCTGCAGATTTAAAAAATATGAAACATGAAACATCACATCTGCTTGAAAATACCACGATTCTTTACGAGTCCATGTTACATTAAGGACATAAAACAGATGTATTGCTCGGAAAACCGTCGACCATTGCAATGCCCTAACTGCGCTACATCGTTTCGAACTGTGGTAATATTTTCACTACAAGTTAAACCGAAGTCGAAGCATTAAAAGCATTACATTTTTTGATTAAAGTACATGTGCGCGTTTCTTCGAATTCTCCAGGCGAACCTAATGGGCATAAGTTGACTCTAGAAATTCACTTTTTCCCTACTACCCGTCGACTTATCTAATTAGACGGTATCGGTTCCTGGAGATACACAACAACGCTTTTTCTCCACTTTCGAGCTGTCCGATAACGCCCCCGTTAAATCCGCAGGATTCGAATCTCGTACCTCAAAATCGGTGAGATCGGTTAAAAGTTGATGCCTTGAATTCAATCACCAGTCAATTAACCGGTCCTAAATCAGGTTTGCTGTAAAATCAACGCAGTGAAGGAATCCGATCGGGATAAGCTGTTTTATTGGAGAAGTTCGTAGATTAATCAAACGAAGGGAAACTCCTCGAACTTTTCAATTTTACTACGAGTTACGCTCGCGAGTAGTCGTGCAGAAAAGGGAATTTTTTGTTGTGACGAGCGGAAAGTATCTCTTGCCGACGTTTTCGTCGGTAACCGCCGAAGTTTTAGAACTATCTCCTTCCGACGCAACCAACTGTGGTGAGAGATTAAGAACAACACAAAGGGATGAGTGTTTTTGTCTATCATAAACACACCGGGTCCGTTATTTGTCCTAACAAAAATAGTTACCAACCAATGGTTTTGTTGCGAAGGTCCGGAGATTTTTGTCTTTTTGTAACGATGGTTTGATGAGAGAAACGTATGTCATTATCTGCGCGGATAGTGCATTTGAAGGGGTGATTAAAAACAACAGCAATTCTTTTCCTAAATGCATTTCTCTGTGGAGGTTTTTGGATACTGCAGACTGTGATGGCAACATCTATAGTCACATGACAAATATATTTATCATGTAGAATCTTGCTGGAATATGAATGTTAGACGGGCATACTCAATTTAAGTATGTATTTGTTAACCACAGGTAAAATCACGATTAATCATTATGATCGTAGGTTCGTAGTTCTACATGAATATTCAATTACAGGTTCGGTGGATGCTAATAATAACCACAGTTTAGCCAAAAGCTTACTAAAGTTATATGAGATTTATTGCGCTACTTTAGAATGTCACTGTAAGTCATTACTAAAAATTCATAATTTGCAGTTATGATTAGAATTGTCGTATTTATATAATTGATTACGAAATAGTAATTAATTAATGTGGAATGAATGTTCGTTCACTGTATATGATTTCTACTGATAACACCGTACTTAAATAAGTATAATTAATATGACGTATTAAGAATGCTCTGTAGTGAAGTCTCAGCTCTGTAAGAAAACTATTGCTTGCATTTAGTATCTCGATACAGAGGCATATCACTATCTGTGCAAAGCATGCAGGCAGATAAAGGAAACATCTAGTATGTGAAGTTAAAACGAAAATTTTTTCTACACCCTACTTAGCGCCGTTCAGGAAAATTTAGATTTTTTCCCATACTCTTCGGAGAATTAAAGAAATTTTAAGCTTCGGTAAAACTTCTGAATTCCAGATTATTTTGGAACTTCCGATTACCATTTGGGTTTCCTTTGGAGGTAGTTTTGATGTTGAAGGTTTCATTAGAACTTAGGAAATCTTACTTCAGGATTCTTGAAATTTAAATAGAATTAAGACAGAAACTCTAGATATAATTTAAAACCATTCCAGACTTCAAACATTCTAATAGAACCTCTAGAGTTCTTTCAGCATGATTCATACTTTTCATTAATTGAAACTATAGCTGAAAAGCTGGTTTTTATAATCTGTCGATATAGGAAAATCTAAATCTTCCTATGATCCTTGAAGAATGAATAATTTTGAATCTTGGGACACCTCCTAGTTCTAATTTTAAAGGAATTTCGATAATTTGATGTTCTAGAAAATCCTCTGAAATATTTATATTGCGGTTAGAACTTAGGAACTTAGAACTTATGAAATCTTACTTCAGGATTCTTGAAATTTAAATAGAATTAAGACGGAAACTCTAGATATAATTTAAAATCATTCCAAACTTCAAACATTCCAAAAGAACCTCTAGAGTTCTCTTCAGCATGATTCATACATTTCATTAATTGAAACTATAGCTGAAAAGCTGGTTTTTATAATCTATCGATATAGGAAAATCTAAATCTTCCTATGATCCTTAAAGAATGAATAATTTTGAATCTTGGGACACCTCCTAGTTCTAATTTTAAAGGAATTTCGATAATTTGATATTCTAGAAAATCCTCTGAAATCTTTATATTGCGGTAGGTTCCTTCTAACGTTTAAAATCAACATAAAATTATTTGTAACCTCTGTGAACCTACCAGACTCAATTTTAAAGCCATTTTAGCCTTCCAGAATTCTAAAGGAACTTTGAAGGTCTTCCAAGGTATGAAATCAAAACAAAAACTCTTCTAGAATCTACTCGAGACCATTTAGGAAAATGTATATATATTTTTCTTTCTTTGGTTTTCTTCTAGAACAACCACATGCTGATTCTTTCTAGTGCCTAAAAAATGTCTAGGAACCTTCTAAATGCGACATTTAGGCATTTTTTTAATTTAAGACTTCAAAAGAACTCCTAGGACATTATATTTTTTAAACCATTTTACATTCAAAAGTAAATTGTAAAATATACCTTATCTAGCGAAAAATGAAATGATTTATGCAAAGTTACTTAAGCATGTTTTGGGAAGTAAGTACCATAAAGAACTGCTTGGAAGAGCTGTGTGGTACAAGACGGTGTGGATTTATTTTACGAACCCACCCTCCATATGATGACAGTAGCACTAAACCTTTTAACCTTTGAAATCGTTTCGTTTTTTGTTGAAGAAGGTGTAACATGAAAGTAATAATCTTTTCCTTAAATAATGTTGAATTTAGCTTTAGTATCAAAAATTAAGAAAGTTCCATAAAATCGAATCCAAAATTCAAGCTGTTTCGTTCTCCGAGGACCACAGAAAAAATACTAGATTTCCTAGTGTTTAGACAGATTCTAGAATATTTCTAGCATTAAATAATTTCAAGTATTAAAAATCCTTGATCACGCTGAAGAAGAAATGGTAGTTCTTTTAGAATTCTGGAATTATCAGGATGGGTTCAACATTGAACTCTCGAAGGTTTATGAAATTTCACGTGATTCAATTTTAATTCTGAAAGTTCGAGAACTTTAAGAATTTAAAAGATCGCAGAGGTTCTTCTGAAACCTTGAACATCCAGATTTGCCGCCAGAAGAGGCGTTGATATGGCACAATGGTAGATATACTACTTGTTACTCTTTTGCTTCAGACTTGTGCAAAGAACATTATATGCTCTAAATGCACCAATAAATCTTATTCACGGTAAACGATGGAAAATAAATTTTTATGTATTAGTAACGACTGTTTGAATGGACATGGAAGCAACACGCATTGCTTAGAGAAATTACCTTCACAATTGATAACATTCACCTTATTTTAATTAATTATAAACCATTTGGTTCCTACGTTTTTATCACGCGTAGCCACGCTTTAAAAAATCTAAAAACCGATACGATCTGATATATATCCTGGTCTTTCCGGTGGACAGATTATCCTAGACTTACAATATGTTTTATGCGGGGATCCCGTAAATCCTTAGGCCATTTTTTCAGCCTAAGTAATGTCCGAGGTTAATGGTATGGATCGTCAAAGCAAAATTCGGTTCGAAATGCTAAGAAAAACGGATTATTGAATAAATTTGGCGATTTACGTCGACCTTAGTTGGGAGAACTCCGAGTTTAGTGTGTGGGTTTTGTTGTAGATCGGGGAAAGTCACTGAGTTGGGTTTGTTGTATCGGAAATTAGTGGAATTGTGAGGGAATCTCTCTTACTTCATTATTCGTTTCGTGTGACATTTTCGTAAAAATTTGTCGAACAACGAGTTGAAAAATATATTTGCTCGTGGCGACAAACCCCAATTATTTCTGTTTTTTCAGGTCAGAGAATTTTTTGCCCTTGGTCTCCACACACATCGAGAACGCAGAGGACATAAATACAAAGTAAATTAATTAACCTCTGCCTATATTTATCACAATCGAACGAACTGCATTTTTGTTCCGGATGCGTGGCAATAAACTTTGCCAAATTTGCAATTTACATCCGCTACCGTGCAAAATACCCAATGCTTTAATACATATACATGTATAGAGATAAATATCGGTGTTGCCAGGAAACGGCCTCCATTCAACAATTGATTAGCTTGGGTTCTCGGTAAAGTAACGAAAAACAGGGAAATTTATCGGATGCTTAAAGGCATGTAGTAGATGGGTGTTTCTAACGATGTTTATCGGATAAGGGTGATTTTTTTACCATGGGATGGTGTAATGTATTTTGGAATCAGTTCGAATGCTTCAGATACAAACTATGGAGTTCAAAATTGGTTTCTTGGTATGGTGGGTGTTTGGAAAAAGTTGTGTTTCCACTTCCTTAGATGCAATAAATATTTTATTATGACATGAAACAACAATGAAACGCTGATCGAAAACCAGTTCAGGGTCCATGCCTGAGCGTCACGCGATTGCACACGCAATTTTAACGTGAATTGTTCAGCGACGAATCGTGTCAACTCGATGAGGCTGAACAACTTGTATTTATTAACTCCTTAATTTATTATTTGTTATAATAAAGACTTCGATGCACAGGAAATAAGTAATTCGTGTTTTATCGAAAAGAGGGGGAAAACTTGAGCAACGTTTTGCCTTTGTACGCAAATAATTTTTTCCCTTACGTCGAACAAAAATTGCTGCAATAGAAGCACTAAACTGTAGAAATACGTTTATACAATGTCAGTTGTCAAGTGAATAAACGGGATGAGATTTGTGTGGTCCATTTCTAGATTATATCCAATAAGACGTCTTGTTTAAAATGTTCATCCTCTGTTATATCCAAATGTCCTGTCGCCTATCTCGCCTAATGCATATTTTTACTTGTATTTATTCCGTGATTATTCAATGTTTTGTGACTTTTTTGGAAAAATACTGTCACAAATGAGACTCACCCTTAGTGTGTAACAAGAATTTAATATTAACTTTTTTGCATCGAAATTTGGAAATTATAGGCTCAATATATGTTACACGTTACAGCATAAAAATGTAACGAAGTTCTTTCAAAGTTGCAAGTAAAGCAACTTCACTTGTAACTTCCGTGACTTTTCACAAGTAACTATACCAACCAACTTGAAGTCAGGGAATAATTCGAAACTATTTGATTATTATGAGATAATATTACATAGAGAATTAGTCACTTAAGTCGACGTTTGCTGTAAAATGCTACTACAAACATTTTCCTTAAAGGCAGAACATTTCAAATCATTTTTTCATACGAATATATTATTAAACTCTCACTGTATATAGAGCTCACTTACATCCACAAAATTCCCTATTCCATATAACCAGTTGCCGTAGGAATTTCATATCTATTTTCTCCTCAAAAATGGTTGCTTATATATATGTAAAAAGGGGATCCCCAAAGAGTTTTACCGAATTTTCTCCTTTTATTTCCAGCATACATTATTGAATGTTTTTCGGCATCTCCTTCAAAGGACCTGAGAACGACTAGGAAACGCTTTATCCTTCGACGTTTATGTTTGAAAACCAGCTGTACAAATACAGCTTTTTGTCGTACGTCAGGCTTTGTCGGATCCTATGGATTTTTCTGTAGAGTCCTTTTGTTTTTATCTCGTTCTACTTTTTTTAAAGTAATGCGTCGCCATAGACACCTCGGTTAACGCTGTCTAAATAAATTATTTAAACTGTTTGTAAAACATTCGTTTGATAGGAAGGTCGGATTCCTCCAATGGTTAAATGAATAATCTGCTATGTTTCTGGATTACACACTCGAACTGATTAATTATGGAAACAGTTCCTTCCGAAGGTTAGAAAGACAAAACATTGTATAGGCCGTTACACGTAAAAGTAATCTAATGATACCTCTCTGGAGAAATTACCGTAACGCATTTCTTGTATTCGAGTTCCTCGTCAAAATTAAACATCGCTCCCTAAGTG
The DNA here is from genome assembly GCA_963576515.1 of Cryptocephalus primarius. NCBI lineage: Eukaryota > Metazoa > Arthropoda > Insecta > Coleoptera > Chrysomelidae > Cryptocephalus > Cryptocephalus primarius. The sequence continues at coordinate 11,743,112 of OY754942.1, read as the reverse complement.
TTGCTGATCCTTCCATTTGGAAATCAACAGGATTTAACCAAAAGCATCCCCCTTGCCCTATATTTGCCTTTTTCTAAACACCATCAGCCGAAAATTAAATTACGAAAGAGCCGCAATGCAAAACTGATTGCTATTTGTTGCTAAATGTTTCCATAATATTTTCAATTAATTCCCAGTAACGAGTTCGGTCCGTCGGGCTATAAATTTTCACGGAAAATATGGTTAATAATTGACAGTTATTAAATTGAATCATCAGTCAGCTGCGAATCGAGGTCGTAATACTGGCGCGGCGGTATTTTGTAACCCACCAGGATTTGATTAACTCCCATTTCACTAATTGAATTACTAAGGCTGGCCTGATATTGCGAAGGACACGCGAAAATAGAAATGGAACGAGATTTTTGTGCAGGGTAATTGAGTTGTCAAATAAATCTGTTGCTATTACTACCCCACATATAATTGGAACCGCTTTCATCACCAAACGTTAAATCAGGAGATTAAAAAAAATTTAGAATCAATATTTGGCCAGACAGAGTTTTTTGTCGTAAAGAGCAAATACAGCCCTAAACATACCGACCAATTATATTCAATTTCCAGAAAAATTAATTAGTAATCACATACAATTTTATAAAATCGGATTATTTTGGGAACAAAACAGAGTCGAGCACCCCTAAAACATTCATATTCTGATCTATTAAATACGGTTTAATTTCCGAGTAAAAATTAATCCGAACTAATCCAGATCGATAAATTTAATCTAAAATTAATTTCCGTTCAGTGACGACAGATCATAACACTATTAATAAAACCGGACTTTCTACCCTCTCCCCCGAGCTTAATGCACGTACCTATGTCATGTAAAAACGTCTATAAATTTCATTGGGCGCCCAAAATGAAATGTGATGGCAAAAAGTTAATTAACCATTAGGCGTTTTGCATATTTTAGGGGCATATTCGGGAAAATATGAAAATAAATAAATGAGAGCCAAAAGTGTGGATTGTGGTGTTTTAACAATTGACAGACAATTTAACAAAATTGTGTAATTTTATTTCCTTAATACATAAGGTGACCCCAAGAAAGAGGTTAGTCAGTTGTTATGTATTCTTTGAGCAAAAATAATATTACTTTCATAATGCCATTGTTCATCTTAGACCTCCGTGTTTGATATGCAGTACACCAAATTTTTTTTAAATTTTTTAAGTCGAGTATTTGTTAAGACACTTATTTCTAAAATTGGTACAATACTTTAGTATCAATATCCTTGAGAAAACTCAAAAGCAATTGTCATCTAATCAAGAGGTGGTCAGTCGAAAAAGACACCCTGTGTGATTTTTTATAGTAATAATTTGCTTTGAAATACTCTTTGTTTCTTAAAAAATTTCCATGATAAGTTTGTCTTTCAGGCAATTTCTAAAGTACAATTCCATAATTAGTGCCTGTGAGGCTTTCCTCAGTGTAATATGTTTCAAACAAGAACTCTAAATTAAGTTAATATGGATACGATAGCGTTAATTATTTAATCATATGTTTGTTCGTGGCTTCATAAGAAATCATAGAATTTTAAAAGCCCAAAGTAATGCTATGCTTACAGTAGAGGTAAATGCTCATCAAATTTTCCTTTTATTTCAGTTAATTTGTAAAGGAAAGACATTTAAAAATGAGGATAAAATACGGTAGCACAATTTGGTTTTTATTTGGGTAGAACAATTACCAACATTCACAGCACCTTGTAGCACTTACTTTATTCAAAGCATGGTGAGAAATCATAGGACAATAATATGCTGCAAAGAATATAAATAGATTGAATCATTATATATGTATATACACACAGATTTTGAATCTTTGCTGTATTTGCTACTTTTGAATGTTTTGCTTGCGGTAAAGGTATGAGTTCATCAAATTTCATTAGTTCTTCATTGAAGTCACTTTGTTTAGGACCTCATGGACATCATCGAATTTTAGTGTACCACAAAGAATATAAATGAGGAATAAGTGCAATACATTCCGCTTATTTACTTCTTATTTGTTCATTGTCTCATAAGAACTTACAGAAAGTGGATGTACTATGAAGTACATTGGACATACCTTGAATCAATAGCAAAAAGCAAAGGCTAATGGAAGTCTGAAGGCACAAAAGTTGTATATCTAATTAGATTTTTAGGTCGCCCATTTCGTCCTTGGAGTCTTCGTTACATTTAAAATTGAAACAATGTGGGTACAATATAACGCTAAACGTAATTTTAAATTCCTTATGGAATTTCTAAGGCTTAATTTCAGCGCTCATAGCTTGAAACTTTCCTACTGAATGGAACAATAGACGAAAAGTAATTTTGTTTAATTACAGGAATTCTACATTCCGATATTTGAATAATCTACGTAGCTGTATTCCATTACCGTTGATTACTAAGTGATGAATGTTGCCATCAAGATTCATACCTTTTGGTATTTTATTAGACGCCGCATATATTCCCTATACAATGTTTTGTATTGAGGATCAAAGATAAATCAAAATGTAAATGTGACTTATAAAAGAAGCTGTTTGACAAAAAATGATGTAGATACCAGATTGAATTTTAAAGGAAAGCATCCCTATCCACAACTCCTGGTCCGAATAATTAAATATGCGCATCTGATAAAAAAGCTCGGAATCCTGGAATGATTCCAACCATGCGTGATTTAGTGCTCCCAGCTTGGATGATCGAAAAAGACTCCCAGCAGGTTACATAAATTCTCCGAAAGAAAACGGGCATAAAAATAGCGTAAACTTTATCTTTTCCTCCTTGTCGGTGGCAGGGAGGTGTTTACATAAAATCTTAAGTGCCCTATAAACCTCTAGAATACATTTTACTGGCAAAGGAACTTATCAGTGTCAAGAAATAAGTTAGTGTCTCCTCAGCTGGTTCGTGCCCTTTTTTTCCTTCTCTTCTCAAACACATGGCCCTAAAACATTCACTTTATCGCCGAAAAATCGAAAATGATCTGTACGAGTTCAGATATCTCAACGAGGGTGAAACGCTTACATAGATTTCTCGTAATAAAAATAAATATGTCACCGTATAAAAATTGAGTTAGTGGATTTGAAAAAGATCGGGATGTTCCCCCGTTTATATCGTAAAATAAAAAAGTTATTCGGAAGGGAAGAATATCGAATATGATCGCGTTTAAATTGCCATGAGTTTATTTATAAAGGCGTTAACGAAGGAATTTGCTAAAGGAGAGAGCAGAAATTGATGAGAAAGCCGATCACCTAACGCCGATAGGCCAAAAGAAAATTTGTGAAGAGACGAATGCAAATTAGGGTATCCGGCGAATATACTAAACGAAAAGATGTGGTTCGAAAAATAAACCTTCGAATATAAACTTTTAATTGCGTACAGAGTTTCGAGCAAATGTTTGTTCTAAACTCACGTCCATCAGCGTCGCTGTTCTTTTCCTGAACTTAAAATATGTTCGAAGCAATTTCTCCTCGAAGTCAACATAGTAAATTGCTCGCGAGCTTTAAAGATGAGATTAATTCCTTTCGCGAACAATAATCAACACGAACTCCTGAAAGCTTTATAAAACTAAGTGCTAAAATTTTATATCCACCCCACCCCCTTCGGAAGAAGGTGGGGTGGATGGTCGATGGTGCGTTTCCATCATTTCCCAAGCGATTTTCCTCCCTTTGAATAGAAATGGAAAAATTTGCACCATCTAGAACCGTTTTCGTTGTGGACGGAATTGAAAACATTAACATACAGATTGATTTAATTAATGAAAGGATTTTGTTGGAATCGACCGTAAGTCGTTGGTATATTGTATATGATATGACATTTTGTTTATTTCATATCCAATCGCGACTTTTTAATAAATACAATGATCCTTCGGCCACAACAATATTACATTACACCCTTAGCATAAGTTTTCCAGATCATTCACTTTCGCTTTGAACTTTTATGGTGACATAAAAAAGTTCAGGTTTCGGAACCAAAAATCAATTGCCTTTCTCGAGGGATAGGAAAAGGTATTTACGTTTATTGCTTTTCACTTCGTGCGAAAAACCATGAAGAGCGAAGGAGAGGTCCTTACAGCTATGGCAATCTTGAACGGGTTTCAATTTTCAGCCCATTGCCAAAATATCAGACCGGATCTCTTCTTGGAAAAAGAAATATTTCAGAGTGGGTCGTTAGTGAGTGAAAACCGTGAATAACTTTGAATTTTGCTGAAGTGCTATCAGGAAACGAATGGATTTTCCATTGGAGTAAACTTTGCAACTGAATGGGTCGCACAAACTTTAACAGTTTTGGCGGCAACAATGATATTTACATGAAAATCTATGGTCTTTTAGTGTAGTAAACAATTCAAACACAGTATCAAGGAACAATTGCGAACTAACCGACAACAAAGTAGTTTTAGCTGAATTTTTTTATTGCGAAATATGTTTCAAAATTACACTAACGTCGCTCGTAATGATAACAAATAGTTACCCAAAATTACTTCACATGATGATAGTAGACAACTTGTTTAATCCATTAGATATGAATGAATTTTCGTCATAACGAACTTAAAAGACTGGTCGCTTGTGTCGCTTGCATTAAACTTATTTACCGTCTAAGCCCATTATTATTTTAGAAATCCAATAAGCCCATATTATTAAATTTACGACAGAGTAGTTGGGGACAAAAACTTACCTAGGTTTTTTAACTGTAAGCTACTGAAATGAAATTTTTAATGGAAACGAAATCTTCTAATATTGCTACCTGTAATATTCTTAAAGTAAAAAGGAGAGTTACTATTAGCTTTTTACTCAGTTTTGTTGAGTTTATGAAAATGTTTTTGAAAGAAATAACTTTTCCTAATATAGGTGGGAGTGGGAGGCAAAGGTGTCTACCCTTTCATAGGAAAGTTTTATCCATTCAAAATTGATTTTATAATGGGATACAAATTTTGTTATTATTGGATTTCACTTCAAATTTCTGTTAAAGTAGTGACTTACATTGCATAATGAAAAATAAATAACGAGACCGAGTACTTCAAGGAGCGACCACATGGTAAAACCCACGGCGACTACTCACAGTGAGTCGTAAAATGGACTTTTTTTTTGTAAAAATGCTAATGCTGAAGGACTAATTTCACCTGTATTGTAAAGAGATCCATTATGGATCCATACATGCAAATGTAAAAAATCCCCTTATATTTCCTTAATGTGCACTTATTTAGCACGTTAAACATCGATAATGATTTAGTTCAATTGTGTTTGAAATCAACATGGCTATTTTCATTAATTCACAAAGGATGGCAGATACACCAATTATAATATTTTACATCTACTTAAAATTTGAACGTGGGAAAATATATATATATATATATATATATATATATATATATATATATATATATATATATATATATATATATATATATATATATATATATATATATGTATTTGTTGAGTCTGTCTATGGAAAAATGGCAAATATGCATTTTTTTTAAACGAAATATCCAAAGGTGGGAGAAGTTATCCAAAGGGTATTGGAATATGAAATTATGAAACTCTCTACTCACTATAACTGTAAAAATGCCATCAGTTCGTGACAGTCATTAAATGTTCTCTGTCTAAAAATGTCAAAGAGAAATGTCAAGAAACGATGTAAGTTACATGTTCTGATGGGATTGACACTTTTGAATATCTTTAAAAACAATACAGTTAAGTAGCTTAGAAATTCTTTACATCAAAGTATTTCAAAGTGAATTTGTGAAAATATTTTCCTTAAAACGATTGCGATTGCCCTTAAAATGGAAACCGTTCATTGCAATTGTCATAACTGTAATCGAAACTCCCAAACTTCTTTAATTATGTCAGAACTTATTTTAAAACGTTTTAAACTTTCAGAGTTGCATTTTAAGCTATATGTTATTTTAAATCAGTGGCAATTCACTACAGTGTACATAAATTCTTTAGAAGCTCCTCTTTTTTTCTTTAAACAGTTTGACTTGCGTGAAAATTATGATTTCTTTAAAAGCGTAGTCTGTCGGCATCTCTGGTAAATAACTTACAAAGCACTTATTCATCATTACCAGTTGCATTTTAACTTTCATGCCAAAATGAAGCACCTTTTAAAAGCTTTCTATCGTTTAAAATCATAACTAAAAAGCTTCTAGAACCTATCTGAGCTTCTTCAGAAGTATAGCTTCTTTTTCCTTGGCTTTACATTTGTGAATATGGTAGCTCACTCAACAGTTCATAAAAAGTACAAGAATATTTATATTGGATTAGCCCTCACTAGACCCTTCATTAGAGAATTTTAAAGTTCAACAATAGAAAAGAACCATCGTTGTTTTCTAGTGGAAATGCAAATTAACCGCATCATGTACTTGCCAAATAATACTTATAGCTGTATTTAGTCAGTAAAAAATAAAACTTGTGTTCTTTTAATCAGTTAAAAGTCCTACGTATGTGTGTAATCTTTAGAATGATTTCCTCAAGCGCAAGTGTGGGAATCAGGAAAAAAAGCGGATAAGTCGAAATCAGCTAGATGATGGCAACAAAAATATTACATTAATTAAGACATGAGAAAAATAACTCCAAATAAGAGGTGACCAGGTAGCCAAAGAAACAATAAATGATTAAGAGAGTGCCAAGGCAACCTCGAAACAGTAAAGAAACGAAAATTGAGAATTTAAACTTATCGAAAAATTGCTATGGACAAGAAGCAGTGAGGATATGTTATGGCAGAATTCTAAACCATGCGTCCCCAAAACCAGGAATGCTGTATTATATATTATTCAAACATTACAAATATCAAACACAAAATCAAAAGTAAGAATTACATGAAACCGTTGTTTTCATCCAAAGCAAAAATTAAATTCGTCCTAACCAGCGCTTTGTTTAAACTCCCTTACTGTTCGAAATGTGAACATTATTTCATATGTTTCCACCCTTCAACATATTACAGGCAATCAAAAAAAACATGTGAGAATGGAGTGTGAAATGCTTTTTCACGTATAAAGTTGTGCAGAATCCATAGCCCACTTTTCCGATTTATTCAAATAAAAAAGCTCCCATTTTCCTTCGATTTTCAATTTCGTCCATTAATCCACTTTAGCTTCACAAACTGTTATTGTTATAGCCGATGAAATGAAATCGGGACGAGTATTTCTGCCGCCGGGGTGCCCCAAATAATTACCTTTTTTTCGTGAGGCGTGATTGTTATTACGGTAATATTTTCCGGATATTTCCCCGAAGAAAAGGCAAAACAGGAGTGAAGGATGAGATTGCCTGGAAGTCGAAATTTTTGAAAGAAAATATATTTTCCGTGGAATAATATCGCAATTTAAGGAATCCCCCTTTAGTTATTTCAAACATTTTGAGTTGATGGATAATGTCTCATAAAACTGTTTTATTAAATTCGATTGCGCGAGCATTCCCACGCTTGCTAGTGTGAGGTGCGTACAGTACGGAATGTTGTACTAACAAATAACTTTCGTCATTATACTTTGAAATGACTAAATCTTACCTTTGACACCGACACTGTGATAAATTTTTCATGACTTGCCTCGGAACAAAGACCCGTGACAAAATCCCCGATGCCTGCTGAGTCTTTTTCAATATTTTCCTTCATCCGTTACTACAAACATTTCGGGAATACATAAATTTTAAGCCTTTTTATTTGCGTTCCCTTCCCCTGCTTCGTGCTTTTATTGTTGCGCAACGTGGAAGAACAATTTTTTCCTCTTGATAACACGCGCAGAGTGCTGCTCATTTAAATAATAAATAAAAAGGAATCGCGTGTATTTGACCTATTCCGTTCGGGATTTTTTCCGGGCCCGGGGAGACATTGTACTATTTATTCTTTCGAGGCACTGCGATAAACAAATTTATTCGCCACAATACAACATTTAGAATGTTAATAAACGTTTACCAAAAGTTGTGTGTTTTAAAAGGAATCTTATGATTTTCATTTAATTTTTTTTGCGAAATTTGCCCTCTGCTCTGCGTTTATTAATTATTCCTGTTAAAGCAAAAACTCCTCTCCGAACGTGAAGCGGCTATTATGAGATTGTTTGATTAGTACATAGAGACTATGCAGCTTGTAATTAATTCCATCAGTTAGCTACAATGAAAGGCTTTATTAAGTTTGCTGATTTGGCCGATACAGTATGAGTAATGCAGAAAAACAAATTCTCAAGCCAGGGCAGGTTATAAATGAGATTTTATCTATATTCTGAACTAGAGGCCGAAAGAGAGATAGATCCCTTTTTGCGTTTAATGTCGGTAGACCCTTCATAACGCAATGCGGCGGACGTGATTCACGTGAAAAAGACCAATGACACCGCCCTTCGTTATTGAAACCCTTTAACCTTACTGATTTAGGTAAACCTAATTCACCCCACGTCCGTATCTCGGATACCTGACGATGACAACTTCATGTCTGGTGCTTGACTTCTTCGGATCGGAATAATTTCACAAAAGTGGGATGAAAGGGCAAAAATGAAGCGGTTTTTTGAACGATTCCGGCTAAAGTACGGCTACACGAATAAATCACAGGTTTGTTGGAGGGGGTTAGCGTGCTGAACAAACGTAGCTTTGTGTCTAAGGGGTGTGAATTCATCTGAACTCTACCAATAACAGAGTAACAGATAAGATGATTTACTTTTAGAGTTTTGTCCCCTAAATATAATTTTGGTCAGGTTTACGTTTAGGACAAAAGCAGCTGGGAGAAAAGTACGATTTTATGACACTTTCGTAATATAAGTTTTCTCTGTTGTGAATTAAAATACTGTGTTTTAAAATTGTAAAATCAGGTTTGCCCTAATAACATGAAAATTAAGCAGTCTGCGTAATCACTACTAATCACATATTACTACGAAATGAGCAAATTGATTATACTCCAAGAAAAGTTTTAATTTTTCCAACTTGGTCCAGAAGTTTCCGAGAAAATTGATATATACTAGCTTCTTTGCTAAAATTTGTAAACATTCATAACATTCCTCACAACGACTAAATGAGATAATTCATAACATAATTGCATTGATGACAAAATCTTCCTGAAAAACAGATTTTTGTCTAACCGATAATTAATATTTTGGTCGTCCTAGGGTAGTTTTTAAGACAAATTTCGAAAATTTCGTAAAAGTAGTAATTCATTTCTCACTACCCTGAAGTGTAGTAATAGATGCAAATCGTAACACAGATGCACATCGTAACAGTGCAAAATAGTTGTTAATATATTGTAAAGTTGTTTGCAGAGAAAATTTTGCAAGCCTTTTGTAAAGGGCGCTTTGGTAAAGCTTCAATCTATTAATTAGGGCTTAAGTAACAGGAGCGATTTCAAAATCACATTTTAAGTCAAATTTACATAATACTGTTATCAAAGTGACAGCCTCACAATGATCCACTTGTAGAAGTAATGCGAATTTTGATTACACTTGGCTTTCAATTCCATTCTACAAGATTTCAAGTTCAAAAATGAAGTGAACTAAACAAGTTGTTATCTCATTCGTATAATAATATAGTAAGTACCCTTTGGTACACCTGTATGTTTCAAATAAATTTGAATTCAATGAGAATTTCCTACGAAGCGGTTACGAATATTATTAATTCATGGAATGTGTACTCATGTAAAAATTAAGTATCGTATACAACATCGATTTCAGGAACTTTATTAAAAATTACTCCATACTACACATATACTCTTTATTTAACAACAGCTGCACGCATACATATCAAATATTTGAAATTCCCTATGAACTACGATTACTATGATTTTTTTTAACGCCGGCCGCTCACCATTGTTGAAACCCCATTCAACCCATGCCGCCTATTCCGATCAGGTTCGATAAATATTTTTTTTCCAATACGTCGCAACTTCCGTATTGTTAAAAATGTGTATTGTAGTGCTGCTCCTGCAATTTTACGAACAGTGACTGCAGGCGGAACGTGACAATCCATGGACGATGATTAAAAAATATGGAACCGAGCGAAAATTGTCACGGGAATAATGGCATCCCTTTAGGAAACAGGAAATGCGCGTCGATATTTCTCACGTGTCGAAGAGCATAAGAATGTTACGTTGAGCGGTGTGATAGGGAAAAATATGTCGAGACGTGCTGTCTACGCAATCTGGCTTAAACTTAATTAAAGCAGTCTAATTTTTTAAAAAGGTACTTTTATTGCTAACTATTTAAAGTAGAAAGATATTTTGTTTTAAATATGCCCCTATTACTTAGGCAGATGCAAAGAGACCTTGTTCATGACTGAAGCACATATTTATTCCAAAGACAAAATTTTAATTTTGAAAAATTTAAAACGCACGTTTTTTATTAAAAATTTTTATAAACTTGTTTAAATTTAATTAACTGTAATCAATCGTAACTAAAATAGGTAAATATTTATACCATCTAAGTAGAAATATATACCTACCATCTATGTGGTATTAAAATTACCAGTTTAAATGTCATTATTACATAATAATCTTTAGAAATGAACGCCTACTTTTAATACCTATTTTCTATGTTGAGTACAATGTTACTAATTCAATCCATTACAAAATAACTTCGTAATTATGCATTGACTAATACTATGTACAGTATGAAATTTTCAATCTCCCTTGTCTGACCGTACCCCGCATAATTAATATATACTCCATATTTAATCTTGCTGGAAAAAATTCTTATTTATAAAAAGTACGTGCCGAAACATAAATCATAAGTCCTCCTACTAGCACTCTCCGCAGCCTAGGCGTGTTAAGGAGAGTTGTAACTTTCAATTACCTGGGTATAAAATTTGGCGGTGCCTCCAACAAATCCTTATTAACGCCCGATATGATTTCAGGCCGAGTAAAGATGTTTTAACATGTAAGAGACCATCTTGCTTAAAAACTATATGTGAAACATACCAGGTGTTGACCCGAATATGAATAAAGAAACGATTTTATTGGCATGTTTACCTGGGTTTTGCTATAAATTATTGTTCTATAAATTTTATTTTATAATCCCATAGATTGAATTAATGCAACTTTTTTCTGCATCGAAACACTGAAGCTTATAAAGAATTCACCAGGTTAGAATGAAATACTCTACATACCGAATTGTATGCAAAGGAAACACTAAAATATAGCCAATGTGATGGAATGTAAAACAATTAAGAGGTTAAAAATACTGCTCTTATTACTGATTTATCTTGTATTAACTGTAATTGACATTAAGGTTTTAATGGATCTATTAAGGGTGGTTCGGGTAATTTTCAGTAGGAAAAGTCCTATGCGGATTTGCAATTTGGGACCAAAAATTCACCATACCCCAAAAAACTTTACACTAAAAATCACCTCCGTGTCGAATATTCCCATGAAAGCAACTCAGTAGGCATTGCAGCGTATTTCTAAAATACTTTATCAACAAGTGAGCGCTTTTCAAATTTCAAAAATAGTTTACTTAGAGAAAAACCTCAACATCCATACTTTTCCAGTGTTAAGCTATTGCACCTCAAGAGTTATTACGTATATAACACGGTTCAGCTCATTAGTTACTCCTATGACGAGAAATTGCCATCTCACAACATAAAACTTGGATTGCTTGATCCACGGGAATGACGGGAACGAGCATCTCGTCCATGTCGGTAAGATTTATACGGTTGTAAAATAGTTTACGGCTTCTTAAATTGAGATTGGATGGGTTTTGCTTAAGTAAATGGTGCAGTTTTACAATACACCCAAACCCTAATTGGGGTTTAAATCGTGTACCTCCTGTTTCACCTGTTAAATCATCTTCATCGGTTTTCTTTAGTTTTGAATACCCGTTATTTTCGCTTGTTATATTTCTAATTTTTTCGTTTATGAAAAAGTTTACTCTTTATTGTTTCTTTGGTTTACTTTTCATTTTGTTACGTAGCGCTTTAGCTGTCAGCGTGAATTTTTAAACGGTGATTTCTTATTTCCAAGCTTTCAAAATTTTTACAAAACAAACCAATATTTCTGCAAAATGCGTAACTTAAAAAGGTACCTAAAACTTAAAATATGAATTATTGGTAGTCACTGATTGCTTCTTCATATATTACATACAATTTGGTCGACATTTGTCAAATTTGCTGTTACCTTAACTTGGAAAATCTTTTTTTTTTACTTTCAATACCGACGGTTTAATTTTCACCTCATAATTAAAAAGCCCCTCCAAGGCCGATCCTCTCTGATTGACATAACTAATTATGGTAATTAATTTTTAGCACTAGGCCTAAGCAGTTGTGTATTAAAATTCGTTATATTTCGACGAGTATAAAGATTCATTAATAATGTTTTCAGTCAAGTCAGCATTCGAAATAAAACGGGGGAGTTTTCAAAGGAATGTGTAATGCGCTCGGAGCGTTGGGAGATACTTTTTAACGAATATTTAACCAAGTAATTAGGAGTGTCGAAGAAAGAAACATCCCCGAAAGTTGGAAACTTTCATTTCGTTCTCTCCTCAGATCCTCCTTTAAGGGGGAGGTAAGGGAGAAGGAATACTAATAAAAAAAAGATCAAAGGACACTTTTTAATTAAGCAACTCGCGATTTCGCCGGTTTAGGTTCAATTATCCTTTGGCTGTATCTAATCAGCGGTGTATAATTTTGGGGGTAATTTGATTTTCAGAATCCAATTAAAAATCACAATTTTAATTTCGGAATCGTAGAATTGGAATGGAAAGAGAAAAACTTTTTATTTACTTCATTTGGTAAATTTACATAAAAGCCTTTGTGTGTGTGCAGAATGTAGGACAAAATATTTGGATTTCAGCACTCTTTTATTAACCGAATTTCCACCAAGTCTGCAATTAATTTCACTCATATTTAATTTTGTGAAAGAAAAACGCAATTAGAATTTTTATTTGTATTTCCAAGTAAATGTCACACTCACTCCTGATTACATCAGTTTACATATAGATAATACACGAACTGGAATGGCTATATTGTCCTCCGGTGGAAAATTAAAACACTTCTTTCATACGTTCGGCAGGACAAAATTGCCCATACGTCCCCCATTATTCTTTTTAAGTACACTGTACAATTCCCTAAGCACGCCGATTAAAATGTTTTCCATTCTACATCGAAAACAAAAAAGAAGATTTTTCCAAGGGAGCACAATAAGATAATTTGTCAGTTGAGTGACTTCTGCCCGGATTTCAATCGCGCTCGGTGTGAATTTCAAAGGCATTTTACTTGACGAGTAAATGCCGCCTTCCAAAAAGTGCCCAAGATATTACAGCAAGGGAATTAATAAGAACGAAACACCTACATGATTAAATTACTCGACCCTAATGATAAGGTGGCTGAACAATTAAATGGAAAAGTTTGCTGATATGAACTTCTCGATATATTCTTTTAGGGTCAATTTTGTGGCACCTCGTCGGTTTATTTATGGCACCTACCCATCTTGGTATATGCCACAATATATGCCTTGATACAATTATAACAGAAGTCGGCACAAATCTAGGGAGATAACTCTGTTGACAATATGGATCGCTTCCACTATTTCAAAATTTTTTGAGCAATTGTTTTCGATTCATGAATATTTCAATGGACGTTGTGTTAATATTTAGTCTGTTAAACAACAACAGAACCATATACCAGAATATGGTAGACTTTAAGACAGCTATTTGTAAGGTCAGTATTATATAAGTTTTGAGTGACATAAAAATAACATTTCATGTACATTTCATTTGATTCAATTCTGGTATCGACAAATTCGAAAACCTGGAAATAGCCAAAATTATTGAAATAAAAATTCTGATATCGGAAAATGGGTACGATATTTCTTTGGTCTCTTGTTTTTTGAACCTGAAGAAATCGAGGATTTTTTTTGAGTCACTTGAATGTCTTTTTCAGTTTCATTCTCTATCATATTTTCTACCTCATAATATATTTTTTAATACAGATTTTTGCATTAAATAAAATCACTAATGGAAAATCAGAATAATCCCATAGCCATGATTTCCTCTTTCCGAGGGGTAAAAAATACTGGTAATATTTATTTAATAGTGCCAGAGTAACAATAAATTTGGCACAGTTACAGCTTATGCTCCAAAATTGTTCAGAAAAATGTTATACCTCGGACTTCCATTTCCCAGGATGTCTAAAATAGGGATGGAAATTACCTAACAGTGCCTGAATATCTGGAAGATTTATACTCGGCACTCTCATAGCTTAGAATTCAAAAAAATACCCTGATTACACATTTTCCTTTTCGAGTGGATGAAATTTGGGAATGAGTTTTATTTTTTTGTTTTTTTCTGCAATACTTTTCGAATATTTAAAAACTTTACCTCGCGATTATAACTTACGCCCCCGAGTGCCGCGAAAAAAAATTGGAAAACGTGTAATTTTGCTTACCGACCGGATGGAAGAAGGAAATGGAACTTCTTTCTCTGAAAGGAAAATTTTTTAAATGTTTGCCAAGTAATATGAATAAGCTCGAATTTTAGAATTATCGATCTAAAATGAAGTGGTAGTCAAACATGCCAGTTTGGCAGCATTAACCTTGTCTTTAAGACGATAAAACATACCAACTTTTTAGTTTTCGAAAAATAACTGGGTGAAAGCTTTTGTCGGACTTTATTTTTCAGGATGTAAACGTACATTTTTAGTGCAGGAAGTTTGAGATGCTCATTGATTTCAATGGAAACAAACAATAGTACGTTATACACCAAGTTAGTTCTTAAAATATTTCAAGCTTTTGCGCGTAATAGGATTATCGTATTTCAAGCGGATACGAAAAAGTCCACCCGGAACGGCCGTAAACATAATGCAGATATGAGATAAACGTCGTAAAAACATACATTTAAATAAATATAACGTTAGTCCAGATAAATAACCATTTCACCGCTTGATCTTCTAATTTACGGTCGCGTTTTATCATAAGGGTTGTTATCTAGGCGATTTCGCTGTTAGTTGCCCATCCTGCGTTTTCCGTATTGATTGCTCCCGATTTATATTCCCATTTAAGGATAACCGATGCATTTATCATGCGTGCGTGGATGTTGGTGGTGGTCGATGAAAACGATGATGAAATAAATTCAGGATCGGCAATTCTGTGGACTTTTGTTGTAGTTGCTGAAACGCAATGTTTATCTGTTTGCAATCCGGTTGTTACTCACAATATTGACCTTCCTCTTCGTAAATGCGCTAATGAATCTATCAACTACATTCGTATTAGGTCCAAAGATCCACTTTTTAAAAAATTTAATTTTCTTTCAGTTTTAATTTCAGACTTTATTGCTTTGACTGACAAAGTGTGAACCTAGAAGTTTTAATAAACGTTCAAAATTACACGTTTTAATTAAATTCTTGTTACCCCGCACTGAATAGTATTGCTTTTTTTCTTATTGTAAAGCATACAAACAGTTCATTATTTCTATTGTTTGGGATGCTCGGAAAACAACGCTTTATCATGCACTGTTGAAATCTCAGCGTATATTTGCACGGTATTGTTCGAGAACTAACAAGTAAAGGCGCCATACGGGATGATATTAAAACGGTGTTTTTGTTCATAAAGTCACGAAAATAAATCTTATAATAATATTCCAAATGTTATGCAGAATGTGCCAGAAAAATTTCAGAACGATGCCTTAAGTAGTTTTCAAATTATAACGTAATATGCGTGCACCTGTGCGCGCTCTTGAGACGCGCTCCCTTATCCCCATTCTTAATCATTTGAATCGACGTTTCGAGCATCTTTCCCTCGCATTTTAGTTTGATTTGTACTGCCTTATAGAAAGAAAATTGCCGATATGTCTATAACTTGATTGTCGTACACTTTTGAGTATCCAAACTTTAACGGTTTTCTCGAAAAATCATTTTTTGAGACTGCGGGCGTGATAACTCAAAAAATAATCATCCTATCTATCTGCAAATTTTAGGACACCCATAATATTGTAATACCTAGAATATGAACCTACATATCTGATAAATTTCAACTCAGAAACTTGAGAAAAAGTGGGTCAAATTCGAAATTTTTTCCAAAAAATGACACTTTTTGAAAATTTAGATGTCTGTTATAAATGTTCGTTAGTTTTATTGTTTCTTAGGTTCATATTCAAGCTTCAGTATTGTTTACCAAATTCCCTTCTACCAAAATGTTGCAAGTTCACATGGGAAATCTCTAGAACACCCGCAGATCGCCTGCCTCTGTTTTGAGACGATTTCGGAGAATGCTGATATCTCCGCCATTTTGTTTTTGATCAACATCTCCATGGCAGTTTTTTATACTTCAATGTACAATGTACAAAGCCTATATACTTGATAAATCTCCCTAAATAAATTTCATTCTTAAAATGGACCCTAAATCATGACCTCATTTTATACGTTTTACATATATGTCCCCCCCCTTAAGTCGAATCTAACGACTTTTTCGTTTTGATTTCAACTACCAGAGCAAAGAGCGAGCTTTCCAAAAATTTGCTCGAGCGAAAATCAAATAAATATTCCCTCCCTCTCGGGCCCTTTCGGAGCCAAAATTTGGTGGAGTTTAAATCACATTAATTTCATTCCCCAAAGGAACACACACCTGCATTAATAAACAAATATTAAATTGTAAACCTGTGGGCCAATCAAAAATTCCAAGTGATCTAAACCTTGAAATTTATTTACAAGAATCCCTCACGAATTTATCGCAGGACACGTGTTTTAATATGCATGATATCTCGTGTTTCTCCTTTTGTAAATTCATTCCGACACTCCTTCGCCATATTTTGGGATATTGTATCTTTCGCTGCTGAAAAATTGCATACGATAGTTATGTGCATCGAATTTTATACGTACGCGTAAAAACGAAATTTGAAATATGTACACCACGTTTCGTATGTGCATACCAGTGGTTTACTCGATATCGGGGGATGGGAATTTCTTCGTTACGAGAGCTCGAGGGGGAAAAACTTGTTACGGGATTCTGACGTTGCTGTTGTGGGAGAAATTGCAAATGCGAGACGGTTCCAGTTTTGCTAATAAATTCCACATTTTGTGCGGCTAAAAGAAACCGAACTGAATACCAAATGCCAAGTCAAATCATAATTTCAGCGAAGACGTAATCCTGGCATCAAAATCATCTCGTCGACCGGTATCCTTTGGGATGTAAATCGGAAAGTTCGCGTAGGTTTTACGTTGCAAGGTTTCGCCATTTGTAACTTGTAGCATAACTGACAACATACCAGTTTTGATTTATTACAGCACACGGTTTATTGGTGAAGGGACTAGTTTCACTACACTGCGGCACATTACGTTTAATGGCGGGTATATTTATGATGTTAAAAGCATTAATTTATCCGCCATTATTCTGCGGAGGGGTCATGTTCGGGTCCCGGGTTATTATTATAACACTCTGAATGATAAATCGCATCGAAAACTAATCTTACCAGAATACGGTGGTGTTATAATGTGCTTACTAGCTAAAAATGGCGGTACGAGAGGGGAAGGTTATTATCAGTTAAGGGATTTAAATTTGGTAATCGCACAAGCAACTTTTTTATTCTTGCGGAAAACTTTCCGGCTATCTACATTTTCCCATTATGTCAGAGTACAATCTACTTATGCTTTCGCTTTCATTTTGTCGAAAGCTTTTCGGGCGACGGCAAAACGGTATTATTTTAAACTTCCCGACGCCGCATTGAAAAAAAGAGCGGCGTAAATAACCACTGATCCAACCCAATTCCTCCGATTGGTTTATTGATCTTCACTGCCATGATTTACGTCGTACAATATTGTCAGAATTCCCTTCGCGCGCTTCCCCCGTTCCTTATAAATACGGCGGAGCGGCGTAGCAATAGTTTTTCCCATGTGCGGTTTTCCACTTAATAAGGTGGAAGGAATTTACAATGGCGCCGAGGTCGCGCCTTTTGAGTTGTATGAAAAAAAAAGCAGCGAACACGTTTGAAGAAAACTTTGGGATGTTAGGATAGTTTTTTTAAGCTTTCGCCGTGTTTTTCGCTTTGTATTGCCCAAAATTGGAACGGAGAAATTCGAGTTTGATATATTACATTTCAGTTTATTTCAAATAGAAAGAAAGGTTCTTTCACAACATAACATTATAGGGTGTTAAACGTTGAAGACCGATATTTTGTTTTCTTTTACATAAAACAGTTTAAAAAATTGTGCCCTGTATTAATACCAAAATTGTGCCATCCATCTTTCACCTCTTGGTCTTTAGGAATAAAACACTGTTGGAAATTTCTATTTCCGTTTTGGTGGAGACACTTTGTGCCTTTTCCGAATCGAAATATTATTGCACGATCGACTCGAACATGATTTTTGAAATAATAATAGAAATTTTTGAAATAGAAGAAGAATTTTTGAAGAATTTAAAATAATAATAGAAATTATTGTAAACTTTTGCAGATGTATTTTAATAAATATTTTTATCTATAATATAAAATTCAATTCAAACTTTCATTTAATTGAACAGAGTACAGAAGAGGTCAAGATTTGTTTAGCAAAGAATACAGGTAAAGGTTATGTCGAAAATAACGATTAATACTGCTATATTCTTTAAATGCTATGAAATGCTTACTGGGACCAGATTTTTCTACTAAGTTGAGGCAACTGTATGCTGCTATATTCTTTATATAAATATAATACTATATTTATAATTAGTATTATTAGTTGTATTATATTTTTATAAATATAATACTGCTATATTATTAGTTGTATTATATTTTTATAAATATAATACTGCTATATTCTTTAAATAAAGTTATATAAAAAATAAAATAAAAAAATAAGATATGTAAAATATATAAAGCTATATTCTTTAATTAAAGTTGAGTCAACTGTATACTGCTATGTTGTTAATATAAATATAATACTATATTTATTATTAGTATTGTTTGTAGTATTATATTTATATAAATATGATACTACTATATTCTTTAAATAAATAGCAAGCCGCCATGTAGAATGCTTACTGGGACCAGATTTTTCCTGCTAAATTGAGGCAACTGTAACTTTTAATTCGTAAATTTATATAATTTACTTACTTTCCACACTTTTCATACATATGCTTGTGGCAATGTCGCATTGCTCTCATTATCTAAATCTTAACAACCCTTTTTAATAAGAATCATCTTTTTCAAATCCTTTCTACTGCGTCAAAATGCCTTCACTTTCTGGCGAGTGCCGTAATATTCCAACCATTTTGTCCTCCATAGACGTTCCTATTAAATATTTAACTGTTTAATGAATTGTTAATAAAGTTCTCCTCGAGTTCAGAGCGGCGAAAGAAATCTCCGTTACATAAAAAGAGCTGCTAATGAAAGTCCTGGACGTTAACTTTAAACGCCTTGCGTTTAATAATCTACTTTTATCTTTATTGCCATCTTTGTTGGAGTTTTAATAATACCCTTAACTAGGCGGCACTACAAGAAATTTAACGGGGAACGTTTAATGTTAACCCTACATTTTTACCAGTCGTTACGTCCCTCGCTATCAGTCAATGAAATCAATAAATAAATCACTCTGAAAATTGAGAAGTTCCCTATAGGGAGCCCATGATCAATTATATATTTTTGATGAGAATGTGGTTCCTAATGCTTTAGGAAATTCGTAATTTGACGGAAAAACACATAAACACAAATGTTAATTTCCTTCATGAATTACTGTGGACCACCACCCATATACATACCGGGTGACAATTTAAAACCTTCCATCGGGATTAAATTTAGAACTAATGACGATTATAGAAATTTACGAGACACGTCGATTTTTATTTCAAAAGGGAACCATCTGGCGCATATTTTCAACCCTATTGCTTCAACCCTTTAGCAAGGGTGGGTCCTACTCGTACAATTTAAATAGGGAAAGGGGTCAAGTGATACCTCATTTTAAAGCTTATCAAATTCCGAATTCGGGAGTTTTTTGTTTTTTAAATTTGGTTCAGTAGTTTTCAAGAAAATGAACAAAAGGTCTTCCTTAGATAAAGAAATAAAATGAAAATTTGGAATATTCGGAAGTTAATTTTTTACTTGGGTATTGATTTTTTTGTATGCTTTAGTTGTTCGTAATCGTATCTTGTTAAAAAAAGTTTTATGGAAGATTGAAATAAAATAGTCATCAATATCAAAGAATTAATTGATTTATTTGAAAAGAGGTTGTTACAATAGATGTTTAGAATGGTTTCCGTTATTTTCAAGACAATAATAAAGGCTATTGATAAATTCTTCTCGAAATTTCGCAGAAGTATCTATGGGTATGCGACGACATTCTTGAGTAATGCTATCTTTTAGTTCTTCAACTGAATCAAGTTTGGAACAAAAGACCGCAGATTTTAAATAACCCCAGAGGAAAAAATCCATAGGGGTTAGGTCGGGTGAACATGATGGCCATTCCACTGCTCCTCTTCTACTGATTTTGATAGTGTTCATCCAACCATTGCCTAACAGGGAGTACGTAGTGGGGAGGTGCTCCAGCTTGTTGAAAATTGAGTACCTCCCCTGTTAAAAAAAGATTTCCAAGATCTAAATATTTTTGATTTTCTACTTCTTGAATTATTAATGGTTCCATTATTGTATCTAATATTTCTGCATACATTTGGCCAATGAAATTTCCATCTGTGAATAACGGACCAATTACGGAATCTTCCAAAATACTGGCACATACATTCACCTTTTCGAGGTGCTGAGTATGACCTCTAAAAATGTGGCGATTGTCGTCACACCAACACCGGCAGTTAAGTCTATTTACACATCCATTAAGATAAAAGGTGGATTCATCAATGACTCAGTGTTTGTTAAGAGTCGGGGCTCGGCAATAATTCGGACAGTCATTAGTTCACAAAATTCGATTCGTCTATCTGAATCGTCTTCTCCAAGATCCTGGAATATTTTCATCCTATGAGGATGGAACTTGTGGAGTTTCTGAACGTTTCTTACAGACTCAAGCGATTGAGGGGATCTCTGTCGCTGCCTGACGAGTTGACAAAACTGAATTAATAGTGATTTTTCCAAGAATTTCTGTCTGACCAGCTTCGTTTGACAACCTCGATGTAATTCTTGCTTTATTGGCGACTGATCCTGTTTCCTCAAATTTGGTAACCAATGTAAGTATGGCTTACGTGTTTCCTTGGATGTCTTTCGTTGAAAACTGTAGCTGTTCTTAGGCAAAAACGTTTTTGGGAGCCATAGATAAAAATTTATTTCCACTCGTTCTGCTATATTGTAAACCATCTTAATGCGAATTAATACGAAATTGGAAATGATTTTTGAAAAAGTAAAACCATGAATGGAACTGTACTGTTATTCTCAAAACCATATTTTTCATTTTTCGTTTCTTTTTTTACAAAAAACAAATACGGTTAAAATAACCAAAGCATAGAGCAAAATCAAAAAAAAAACTTCTAAACCTTCTAAATTATCACTCTATTTTTTTACCTAAGGAATTTTTGTTCATTTTCTGGAAAATTACTAAACCAAACTTAAAAACAAAAAGCCATCAAATTCAGATTTTGGTAAGATTAAAATGAGGTATCCCTTAAACCCTCTTCCCTATTTAAATTTTAAGGGTGGAACTCAACCTGGCTTAAGGATCGAAGCGACAGGATTGAAACTATGCGCAAAAGGATTCCCCTTCGAAATAAAAATCGACTCGTCTCGCCAATTTTTATAAATATTGTTAGTTCTAAATTTAAACCCTATTGAAAGTTTTTAAATTGTCACCCGGTATGTAGAGATCCCAGTGTTTACAAGCGAGGACATAATTAAACTTTATGATTTCAATTTGTTAAGAAATTAACGAGGAGAGGTAAGCCCTCTGAGATACTGAGAGAAATTGAGCATATTATGGCATAGTTTACTCTTTAGGTAACTCTAATACCCGAACTAGTTTAATGGTTTGCTCAAACTCCACTTTAAAAATGCTTTAATTTGCAATTTAACTGGTATTTGAACAGCTAAAAACCTGTTCTAATTGGAGTTTAACTTCGAGTTTACGATAACGCTCTATCCAAGCGTCCATAAAACTACAACGCTCAACGCTTCCAACTAAGGGAATAACTCGTGACGCAGCTCCAATGATAAGCAAGTGGAATTTACAAACGTACTTGAAAAGTAAGTTTGGTTTTTTGTGGATTCCAAATTGAATATAAATACCGTTTACAAAGTAAACAATGTTCCTACGCCGAAAGTTAATTAAGAAGTGACTTGATACAATGAAACGCGTAAATTGCTCCCCATAAAGTAAATTTTAATCACAATGTAAGGCCGTCGGAGGACTGAAGGGATCTAATGTAATAAAAACACGTATTCACTGTCGGACCGTAGAGGAACTCGTTGATAAAAGGACTTTCGGGAACAGGGTCGGATTAACATAAAAAGTGTAAAGCTATTCTTTACCAGGTCTCTGCGCAAAAACAGTTTTATTCATGATACAAGGGAGATGTAAGTGAGGAAAATTCAGATTCCCGTTCGGTAATAAAGTTTTTTATTATACGGAGGCGTTCTTTGGACCTCGGACGGTAATTGCGTGAAATATATTCGTTAGGGTTTGATTCCGTCTGACCCTCACGCAAACCGAAACAGTCGATAATTCGACTTACACCAGTAAATCCCTCATCTGTCCGATGCTCTGAGGCGAGCAATTCGTTTCACATTTCCATCAGTGAAACAAAACCAATGCAGATAAATATTTGTGTAGGATAAAGGGAAAATGTGCGGAAATATTTGCTTTTGAAACAAAATTTATTACAGAATACCGAGAGTAGAAATGAATGTTTTTCTACTGATCTTTCGTAATAAACGTAGTATTGTGATTTTGACAAATAGATATGCCGGTTAGTTCGGTTTTAGTCGAACGTCAGTACATCCCTTTGTTATAATCTTCATATTTTCACACGAAAAGAAATATTTTCCTTCAGCATGCGACAATAAAGGGAATGCCTGCGAACTGAAACGAACAATAAAAGCTGGAGTGAAGTGGCAGAAAACATATGTCTAGTCATCGTTTGTCACATGTATACTTTGTTAACAGGAATGTGAGGAGGGAACTGAACATAATGTTAATTTGACAAGTACATGCAAGGGAAATACGAAGAAGCCGGCATACGGCAGAAGAATTCCATCTTTTATGTGTTAGAATTTTATTGTCATTTAGAGTCTATTGTGTACAACACAATATTTTATAGTGAACCTTGTTATCAGAAGATAATTATAATCAGTGACAAATGTACTCAGCTATAAACGTTTTACCGAGTACTGCTACTTATGATGCAATTCCAATTTCAAAAATGTAACAATATAATACTTTATTACAGAAAATAATAAGTAACTTCCCACATTTTATTTACTTAGTATGCACGGAAAGGTACCTCATAAAATTGTCAAGATGTGAAATAAAAGATTATGATGAACAAAGTACTAATCCAAATTATAAAAACATTACAACATATTATCCCATTTCAGAAAGTAATAAATAACTGATACATAATGTGCATGGAAAAGTACCTTATAAAAGTACTGAAATAAATGTTACTGCAATAAATTATTGTATAAAATGAAAATAGAAATTACGGCAATTGCAGAACATAAGAAACGCCTTCCCATATTTCATTTATTTAGTGCTGTTACTTCAAGAAAAGGTTCCCTTATAACATCGTTAAGAGTGGAATTAAAATATTTTAATGTACAACAGACTAAACCGAATTTCAAAAAGGGCGATGAGTCTTTTCTCGTATTCGTTTTCTCATATTTTATTTTATTTTATTTTAATACTGGTATGTAAAATATTGGAAAGACGGGAGACACTTTATATTTTCCAAAATTTAATACATAATAAAATTATTGTTTGTATAAAATATTAATTTATGGACAATATTAAAATAGTGTAGCGTTGATGTAGCGAGGTAATGTATATCATTATTAAATACAATGTTAAAATTAATATGTATAACTATGAAATTAAAAAGAAATTTATATTGATATCTTTAGGAGTTCACAAATAGCTAAAGTCCAAAATGTTCAACAGACATCATAGTAAACTGCCGTTTAGGTAACATTAGGCCAAAGATGTTATCAAAATTATTCAAAATTCTTGAGTGGTTTTATAAAAAATTACACAAGTATATACACATTTAATCGCACACCGAATATTCATAGTTTGAAAGTATTCTTAGAGCGGATTTTGAGAAGTTTTTAAAAATTTTTTCGAAAAAAGACAAACGTCAACTACTCCTTCATCTTGGGTCTTTTGATAAAACGCTCATTGGGAGGGCTGGGTATGGTATAAAGCTTGAATATAAACCATGAACCGTTTACAATTTTTAATTTCAAAGAAATCATATACCAGACACACATACATAATTATATTTACAAAAACGTGTTTTTGAACCCTAATACGCCTAAAAATGGTATATATAATATATGCCCTTACTATT
Source organism: Cryptocephalus primarius (assembly GCA_963576515.1). Taxonomy (NCBI): domain Eukaryota; kingdom Metazoa; phylum Arthropoda; class Insecta; order Coleoptera; family Chrysomelidae; genus Cryptocephalus; species Cryptocephalus primarius. Next base: position 11,718,755 of record OY754942.1, on the reverse strand, counting down.
TGGTCCATCTTCTGAAACAAAATGTACTACAGCAGGCCCATTTTTCTTAATATAAAACGTAACGTAATTACGCAAATAGTACAAACTCTAATCAATTCTAAACCAATCCACTACATTTTGTGAATCTTTTTTGTAACATTTTGGCATATAATATTCAGTCTAAGCGTTTCAACTGTCGTTTGTTTAAATTTCGGTTTCGTTGTAGTCATAAGCACTGTAGACAAGAATACTAAGCTGTGTGTTACAAGTCTCACTTTTTCCGGCTACAAATAGACGTCAACATCATGAGCGACAGTAGCGCCCTCGCGCTTAGTGGACGCTATCAGGACTACAAGGAGAAAAATTCGAATAGGACTGATAGAGAGTCAGCGAATTTGACATAGGACACGCCTAAGCCCGAGGCGGCGCCACTATCGCTCATATCTGTGACATGTGTTTAGGATGCTTTCCTATGTAGTTTAATATTTTTCTCTATCACTTTATTTGATCACTCTACAGCTATACTGCTTCTTCGACGACTAGGTATACTTTCAAAACAAATCAACCAGATAAGCTAAAAAATCCCCGCAGCTTTATAATACATTATGCATGTAAATGGAACGTAATTCGCTTTACTTTAAAGCCCGAAAAGTTTAGTTAGAGAATTTTTAAGCGGTCTTCTCCCACTCCCCCGGCAGCTTTCGCTTTTCTTGTTATTACTTCTACGCAGAACCGAGCTACATATAACTGTCAACGTACAATGAGAGTTTGTTCCTACTTGTGGGCTAGCTATTAACGTTATTGTCGTTTTTTTCGGGGGCTAGGAGGGCGAGAGAAAATTGTCCCTTTGTGGGTAATATGGGGGTTGTTCTAGTGGATGTATTGGAGAGAGAACGAGAGAGGGAGCCGTCGGAGAGAAACATTTGTCTCTAAGACGACTCTATTTGTCTTTTTTTTATCGGAAGTGTACAGTTTATGTCGTTGTTGTTAATGTAATTGGAGAAATAGAGGGCGTCGAGCGAGGTTACATGGCTTACATCGTAAGGCTACAAATAATTTAAAGTGTAGAAGTTCAGAAGGTATTAAAGTTGTACTACATTCGTTTGCAATTGATAGCACTCGACGTTCAGAGGCAAGTTGGTATAGGAATGGCAGACCACCGCCTAAGAATATTGAAAACAGAAAATTGATACAATTGCAACGATACAATAGGTTAATCAATAATGAAATTGAAATGCAGTAAACAGATAATTTAATGAAGTTAGGTAAAAAGGTTTACTTCCACTTATATTTTGTTTCTTTGATGTTATTTATATATCAAAAAATCTAGCGCTTTACATTTAAATTTTGTAAGTGACATTTTGTGGCGGTTAATGAAATTTGCAATTTTTGATAAGCATATGGCATCTGACAATTTTTCCCAGCATTACCAGCATTAGCACCATTCCAAGCATTCAGTTTTGAAAAGTATTATACTTTGGATATGTTCAACCGCCCTTAAATATTATTTTATTTAACCAATTTGTTTAATTTCTTCTTTAATTTTTAGTGGCACAATTTAAGCTGTCAATGGTGTCTTGAAATGAAATTTTTAATGAATCTACAGAGGCTTAAAAGAGAAAATAAAAATTTTAGTTTTCACAGGCCTGTTTATTTAATTATGTTTAAATTCCAAAATTTTATTTATGACACTTACTTTAATCAAATGTAACAAGCTAAGAAATCAATACCTAAACAAGTCATTTTTAAAATATTTGTCTTAAGATACTCAGAAGTCTCCTCAGTTTACGCGTAACGAGTGTGTATATTAATTTGATTTGGAGCCCAAAATTTTTAAAAACAGGCTCATTACTACGCTGTTACGCCCATAAAACGAACTTTCAGAATCTTTTTTGTGGTGTCGTTTAGATTTTCCAATATTTGGAATCAAAATGGTACAGATTTTACTTAAAATCATTTAGAAAAATTTTAATTTTTTTTCATTTTCCCCAAAACAACAATTAAACTCCGACAAACTTTTAAATTTCTACCGTGTAGTATTAAAATTAAAAAGTTTGATGAGTCCGTATTTTCTATATTTCAATTTTAAACCCATTCCAGCCTTCAAAAATTCTACAGAACCCCCAAAAATTTAGCCATACAGGCATTCTCTTGTTTAAATTTTATCGAGAAAACTTTTAGAACCTACCTGAGACACTTTAAAAAATTCTAGAGAATTTTGGAGAGTGTAATTTGAATTCAAAGCCTTTAAAAACCTTTGGCAATTATCTTAGAGCCTTTCTAACGTTTAAAATTAAATTAAAAATTGTTTAGTAATTCTCTAAACATTAAATTTTAAAGTCATACTGGCCTCCTAAAATTCTTAAAAAAAATTATACCTTGCACTTGATTGGACCAAAATAAATCTAAGAGCAGCAAGCCTTATGCTTTAAGCAAGTCATAAAATGACATTTTCTTTTTAGTTTTCTGTGATCGCTTTAATTAGTTAGCAGCATATTTTGACAGCATTCAAATTTTCGTCTAAAACATTCTTAAAAAGCGTCTCTATATATTCCTTAGTGATAATCAAAGTTTCTAATGTGAAGGTTAGAATAAAAATAAAAGAAGAAGATACTTGCTTAATGTTTTAACTTAAGTTAACTTAACAGTTAACAACTTGAGCAATTAATTGCAAACGTGGAGGTCGTAGAATTAACGTTAGATAAAATCCTGTGTTTGTATAGTGTCTTTAGTAATTAGTCGGTTTTACGTAACACTTACATATTTCCTTCTTTTATTTAATTTCTAAATATGGAAGTAACGCCAGAAACAATGTTCCCACATGTAATCCCGCAGGATCCTCGGCGGAGCCATCGACCGACATTCTATTATCTAAAATAAAAATCTCCAGAGGGCTTCTCGTTACCGCCCCGACCGTTCCTCCCCATTTTCCACTAAAACAAACTCGCACTCTTTCCACCACCTCTGCGGATCGGAAAACAATCTAGTCTAACACTTTTCCCGTTTCCCTTTTCAGGTAACCGCCACGGATGGGGATAAGGATCGGCCACAGAACATCGTCTACTTTCTAACGGGACAGGGGATCGATCCGGACAATCCTGCGAACAGCAAGTTCGACATTAACAGGACCACGGGGGAGATATTCGTGCTGAAGGTACGTGGGTGTTATTTCGACCTTTTCATAAGCGTTTATGGCGCGGGAGATCTTTGTGAGACGTCGAAGGCGGAGGGTGAGAGAAAGAGAAGGGATAAGCGGGGGATTGCTTTTTCGAATGAAAAGTTTCGGAGGTATCGAACACGGGGGGTAGGATTTTCAAAGGAATTTCAGGCATTAGCAATTAAGCTGACTTGGAAGTGTTTTTTTTGTCGCAGAAGAGTTTTATTGTCGATATTCTGGAGTACACAAATCAGAATTTCATTTAGACAGTTTGAGGGAGACGAAAGATTTTGTATCGAGACGCAATCAGTTTTTTACAAAATATATCTATATCGGTCCGAAAAAAATAAAAATACCAATTTTCATCACTCTTCAATGATGTGAATCACTCAACCTCAATCAGGTCTCCTGACCTGTATTATGCTTTACAGGCCAATTATTGCAGCGGTTAAAATGCACCAAAAATTCAATGATTTATTGAGAAATGAGTTTTTCTTGCTTCTAACATCACGACTAAAGCATCTATCATTTCATTGGAGAACTCAAAAACTTGGAGTAGGCTCGAAAGGTCATTGGATCTATGATAATTTTAAAGACTTTTGGGATAAATTTTTGAACTCAAACATAAATGACACTTCCTTGTTATCAATCCCTCATTAAAGATCATTTTCCAACCTGGTTTTTAGGTAATGTGAGCCTACAGGAACCCAAGCCGCTCTTTTATACTACACCTTGGAAACTTGTTAATGGATTTTAACGATTTTTTTTTAATTTGTACCTCTTCTGTGCATTACAAATGTGCAATTTGTTTATAAATTTATTTTTAATTTAACTATGTAATTTGTTTAAACCGACCAAAGAAAGGTTTTTTGAGAAAATCAATATTGTTTTTATCGGCAAATATAAAAATAGCTCAAGTACACTATAATTAACAAATTATTGTTGTAAATAATTACTTTCTGTTTTATTCCATGTAGAAAAACATGCCAACCTTACTAAATTTCGTTTGAAACAATTAGATTTTACTTTATTTTCGCGAACATGGCTAATATGAAATTTGATAATAAATTAAGTTTCAGATCAAACAAATATTACAAATTAATTTTATCGAACATTTTTCCAAAAGTTTTACACACTATTTTTTTCGTTTTTTGTTATAGGAAAATGTATGAATGATTCAAATACACTATAATAAATAAAATATTGTATTAAACTATCAAAACTGATTCGATTTTATCAAACAAGCTACATATTTTTCATAAATTACACCCCCTGCTTGATATTGATTTACTGCAACATTTTTTTAAAAAACTTGTTTAAACAAATTACATGGTTACATTAAAAATGTTATAAAAACGACCCTGTTGAAGTACAATCGTTTTCAAATTTTTAACAAGAAACTTTAGCTGTTTAGCTTTAAAATGGCGCTAATTTGGTTTCTTCATTATTATAAACAAAGCAGATTCCATATAAAAAATTCTATATGGAATTGTAAAGAAAAATACCATACAGTTTCTAAGGTAAAAATGTTCAGGATATATTTAACAATAATAAATATTGGTTTTCCTCACTTTTAATAATACACCTTGATAAAAGAACCATTTTTCTTTCTTAAGAGACCTGTAGGATCAGTGTACCTTCATTACTATGCCCATCATGTTATTCCGTGCTAAACAAATGTCATTTTGCAAAAACTATTCTATCAGTCGCTCTGAAAATTTAACCACATATTATACAGTACAATAATCCCTTTTCACGTCATAACAAAATCATAGGTTAATTTTCGGCTTCTTTTGTAGTGTTCTAAACAACAATAAGTGCTTCAATATAGCAACAACCCCTGCAAGAAGATTCATTGGGTTATTTTTTTAAGTACAAAAACCACACCAAACTCTATGCTGAAAAAGTATAGGTTATGTTTCTGTTTATCTGTTCCTCTATATTATCTAAAAAGTTTTGGATACCTAGCCGGTCTAGATTCAAAAACAGGAAAGGAAAACAGGTAAATCTTATTTGTCTGGACTGTATCATTTCTAGCCCATCTTTTATATTTTTCACATGGTTCATGTCGAAACCTTACCTGATGGTGTGCTGCAGTAGTCAAACCAAACCAATTCTAGGATCCGCACCCACAAATCAAGAGAATCTATTTCGAAACTTTTTCAAACCTCGCTTTTGAAAATAGACAAAACTTTCACACGGTAACTAAAACTTTTTCACGTATCTCTCCCCGTTTTCCAACTATTACCTAAACTTTACGTATCGTAGAAAATGCCTCGGCGTAAAGTTTAATTGCCGAACTTCCCAAGCTATAGCCTTAAAACGCTAGAACAAAAGGCATTGTATTTAGGGCTTAACAGAAAGGAAACCTAAAATTTCTTTCCCCTTAAAATAAAATCACTTGCCGTTGAAACTTAATGAAAAATTAGTCTTTCGCTGCGGTTTTCTGAAATCGCTAAAGCGGAAGAGTGCTTTAATGGTTCCACCGATCCCCTTTTTTGTTCGACTGCGGTAAACAAAAGGATTGTGATGGTATTTTTTCGTTAATACCCTTTTATTTTCATGTTTTATTTTGGGTATAAATCAACGGTGGCAGCGGTCTTTTAAATCCGGCCTTATTCATGGGATGTACCGATTTTGTATCAATAGCCGCAGAGACACAAAGGCTCTAAACAAATAACTGTCCCAAAATAATCCATCCTGCGGCCTTATTTTCCCATTTCTGGCCTAAGAGGAAAATCAAGTTTTTGATTGATATTTTTCGGTTGAATTTCTCAGGCACTTCTAACTTCTCTAATACATCATAACACTCGAATTCACGACTTTATGCCTCAAGGAATAAAGCACCTAGACGTCATAAAACTTTACTGCAGTTTTAAATAAAAAGAAAGGGAGAAATTTGAGTTAGCCATCTTTATTAAACATTTCTTTCGGCCGGAGCATCCCCAGGATTTATTTTATCGCTTTTAAAATGAACGATCCTGCAGTTTTATGACGCCATGCGTTTGAAAGATTGCACTTTACTGAAAATGCTTCTGAAGACCATTTTAATGATGAGAAAGGCACGACTAAGCCTTTGGAAACGTTCTGGATTTTAGTACAAATGGTATGTTACGACGTGTTTGACGGTGGATAATTGAAGGATAACGTGAGATGTAGAATTGAGCAGACTCATTATTCCACAGCAGAGAATTTGAATTTCAAAAATTGTATTATATTAAAAATAGTAACAGATAATACTGACGGGTTACTAGTTTAAATACATTCGGGAGATGTCGTTCATTTCAGATTTTTACACAATTTTCAGGCGGCTGTTTTCAAATTGAATGGCGCTGTTTTCATCCGCTGACACTTTAGGCGGGCTTTGAGTGACAGTCTCCGTAAATTGCTTTGATAAATATTTAAAATGTCCAGTGAAATTTGTAATTTTACTCAACTTCAAAGAAAAATATATACCTTATTACGAGAGCTGTTCGTTACAACGCCAGTCGTCACTCTTCGAATAAAAATTATTAAAAAGTGTTGCACTGAGAGTAACGATTGGTAATTGGTTTCGTTAAAACCAATTTGTACAAATGTTTGTTTGAGGTGTAAATTTTAATAAAGAATTACTACAAAATGTGGTTTGCAGGTTTCATATTTAAGAACTTTTCAATGAAAAAGAAAGACCTCGGAATGAAGTTTTCATAAATCTTTCTCCTTTCCTTTCAAAAAAAATTCCAAATCCAACTTCCCGGATTTGGTTGCATTACTCCATTCCTTATGGGAGAATTGCATCCTTCACCCTCATAGAAATGATATATGATAATTTTCAGCCAATATGCGTAAACTGGCGCAATGACGACATACGATATATAGTGATTCAATTTTTTAAAATGTATTAAAAGATATTTATTAGCGCAAATGGTGGAAATGTTTCATACCAACATTTTCGTAAATAATCTCAGTTATCAACTAGATAACATTACATTACCGATCATTATTCATTACAAACTACCATTTATTTCAGTTTCTAGATAGAGACTATTGAAAATCTTCCTGCAGGGGTCATACAATCTACCCATTTGTCAATTTCATCCATCGACTTTTAATGCTCGATCAAGGAGTATTTTATTTCTTGCATCTGAATACTTGCAAATGCTTTCCTTCATCCTCCTTTCTCGTCCATCAATTTATACTCATTTCTGATACGTGATCATATCAGACTAATTGCCAGGACCCCTTGAACCCTCTGCCTTCATATGGGCTTCGTTGGAGATATGATGGACTATTGTGATTCAACACATTATTCGTAGCAAGTCTCACTCACTCAGTCATTTTTGTCTGTGAAAGACAACGCCCAATTAACTCTCCTTTCTTTTATTTAATATGTTGAACGCGTAGGAATGGCGAAAATAAAAATACTTCCATGACTGCAGATATAGATTTGTCAGCCATCCGTCCTCAACACTGAAGTTGCCTAACAACACTTGGGACCTCATCTGCCGTCGTCAGCAAATATCTATAATTGGAAAATTATTGGTATAAAATTGCGCTAATTGGGACGTCTGTATTTGTAGGCTAACCGTCACACAGACCTGGAATACAAATATCATTAATATATTTGGTTAAGAGACGAATCATCTGGGTCGTTGATGTTCATAGAAATTCAGATGCGGGTAACTATTTTAAATAATAGTAGGACGAAGTAAATTTCCGCCACAAATTCGTAGAAACACGTTTGTTTCCATTCAATCTCTCAATTAAAAGGCACTTTAAGTTATCCCGATGTGACCGTGACCCTCGTTCTCGGGACTACGTAAGCAGTTGTCATATTCATCTTTTTCTTCCCTCCAATTTTGAATTGCCATGTATAGTCATGATTAGCCATGAATAAACGCATCTTTTTTAGATTTAATAGTTAGCTATCCTTTCTCTTCCACTCTCCTCCTGAGGGACAACCCCCTCAAGCGCATTCCTTAAGACCCGTCGGGGCCCCTGGACGCAATCAGTAAAAATGTAGGTTTTCTTTCTATATGTTCATGTTACCTAAAAGACTTGTCAAACACTTGGATGACTTACTCCAACAAATCTTTTTTACTTATTTCTCTAGTGTAATCATTGCAGCCTCTCTGATAGCTCTTTCTATATGTTCTTATTACTTAAAGGGCTTGTCAGACACTTGAATAACTTTCTCCAACAGACATTTTTTTACTTATTTCCCTAGTGTAATCATTGCAGTCTTTCTGATAGCTCTTTCTATATGTTCATATTACTTAAAAGACTTCTCAGACACTTAGATGACTTACTCCAACAAATCTTTTTTTACTTATTTCCCTAGTGTAATCATTGCAGTCTCTCTGATAGCTCTTTCTATATGTTCATATTACTTAAAAGGCTTGTCAGACACTTGGATGACGTACTCCAGCAGATCTCTTTTTTACTTATTTCCCTAGTGTAATCATTGCCGTCTCTCTGATAGCTCTTTCTATATGTTCATATTACTAAAAAGGCTTGTCAGACACTTGGATGACTTACTCCAGCAGATCTCTTTTTTACTTATTTCCGTAGTGTAAGCATTACAGTCTCTCGGATAGCTCTTTCTATATGTTCATATTACTTAAAAAGCTTGTCAGACACTTGGATCACTTATTCTAACAGATCTCTTTTTTACTTATTTCCTTAGTGTAATCATTGCAGTCATTGCAGATACCTTAATCTACAAATTTTTTCTTCTTGTGCAGCCTCTGGACAGAGACCAGCCGAACGGCCGTCCCCAGTGGCGCTTCACGGTCTTCGCCCAAGACGAGGGCGGCGAGGGCCTCGTCGGCTACGCCGACGTCCAGGTCAACCTGAAGGACATCAACGACAACGCGCCGATCTTCCCGCAGGGCGTCTACTTCGGCAACGTGACCGAGAACGGCACCGCCGGCATGGTCGTGATGACGATGACCGCCGTGGACTACGACGACCCCTCCGAGGGGACGAACGCCCGCCTGGTCTACTCCATCGAGAAGAACGTCATCGAGGAGGAGACAGGCTCGCCCATATTCGAGATCGAGTCCGAGACGGGAGTGATCAAGACGGCCGTCTGCTGCCTCGACAGGGAGAGAACGCCGGACTATTCCATACAGGTTAGGGTCGAAAAGGAATTTAGGAGTTAGTCAAAATCGAGTAATTCTCGAGTAAAAGCACATACCTATCACCTAATAGCAGTATGTCTTCCATTATAATATTGCAGAGAGCAATTTTTGTCCTTTGGCAGAAGTTTTCCCAGGGGAGTTAAGGGCATTCCTCCCTGGTCTTCCATTTCTTTCACTTCTGTCATTAAAGGAAAAAAAACATTGACCACACATTGCATGCTAAACTTACAGCGCTTTTTAAATTCGAAATCGTCCAATTCGTACAACGCCGTTTTGAAACTACTACAACCACAACTTCTACAAACATAACCTCGATATTTAGGATAAGAAATATTAAGGAAGTTACTGGGTTGGGCCACCGATTCGCCTCGAAAGGAATAAAAGGTGAAATATTCGTTAATATTTACTGGCAAGAGCCCACAATGACATTGCCCACTAAGAATATTAAAAGTTCGTTAAAACTAACATAGTGATGCACAGAACGATGAACAAACCCTGTAACAAATTATGCTATAAACATCGAGTAATGCACAGCAACTCCCTCAGGATAAAATTACGTTGGCCATAGACAGCATCAAGTGAGGAACTATGAGAAATGGCGCAAGAAAGAGGAATGGAGATCCCTTCTTATTGAAAGAAGAAAATCACCTTTATTCAAATTTATTTATGTTCGATTTCTATTCGTAGATTTTTTAGATGGCTTGTTATGTTCGTCTTTTAACCTATTCGCCTGCTGGTGGTGCGAAATGAACAAGAGATCCCTGGAAAAAAACATTGTTCTAATTTTCCTAATTTTTACAACGTAGACGATAGAAATACGTATTTTTCTGAATCAAAATCGATCTGTTTAAACTTTTTGAGAAAGACCATATTTACGATACTTCCCACTTTGGTTCCACATTATCCATACCCTTCCCTTTCCGATTTCCAGGTAGTAGCGATGGACGGAGGGGGCCTGAAGGGCACCGGCACCGCGTCCATACGCGTCAAGGATATCAACGACATGCCCCCTCAGTTCACAAAGGACGAGTGGTTCACGGAGGTGGACGAGACCGACGGCACCACGTTACCGGAGATGCCGATCTTGACTGTGACCGTCCACGACGAGGACGAGACGAACAAGTTCCAATACAAGGTGATAGAAAACAGCGGCTATGGCGCAGACAAGTTCACCATGGTGAGAAACAACGACGGCACCGGCTCGCTGAAGATCGTCCAACCGTTGGACTACGAGGATATGCTGCAGAGCAACGGATTCAGGTTCAGGATCCAGGTGAACGACAAGGGGGAAGATAACGACAACGATAAGTACCACGTCGCCTATTCTTGGGTCGTCGTGCGGCTGAGGGATATCAACGATAACAAGCCGCAGTTCGAACGACCCAACATCGAGGTAAGAGACAGAAAATGAAATAGTAGACTCAAAACATTTTAGGGAGACTCTCTGTTTGGAGTCTGTTTGTTCCAACAAACACTTTTCAGAATGTCCCAAATTTTTTAATGGATTCTCAGTGCGTTTGTACCAACAACGTATTTATTCAAAAAATAGTTCTGAAATCCTGTTAGAACATAGCATGCGTCCTTTTTGAAGAAAATCACACATTACCCATTTTAACACGTACAAAATCAGACACTAAACCCCACAGAAACTATAGCAACAAAAAGACCCGACTTTATGAAGCTTTGTTTTGCTTTTGCACACGCTTCGTCTGTTTCAGGACAAATTCAGGTACTTGTTGGAACAAACCTAATTAGTATCTTTTTGTCTTTGGTTTGAATTGTACAAGTATTTTCATGTCTATAAAAATTCACTGTCACAAATTTTTAAGACGATCTCTGCGTGATTATGAATCTGTATAGGTTTATAAATCTCGGTGGATTGATTGATTTATGAGAAATTGTTTTATACTATTTAGTCCATTTTAAAATTAGGTGTTTCAAAAAACTTTTTACATCTATATCTTTGACGTCGAATGGCTACGTAACGGTGTTCTTTGGGATAGAACACCCTGTATAACCAATTTTCAACGAGGTTGAAAAAGTTGAAGGGCATGATGATGTCTTGAATAGGAAGACAAAACGGTGCAAAATTGAACATCTCTAAAGCGCCTGTTGTATAAGAGGAAGTCTGAGAATCTTCCTGTATTTATATTGTACTGTGGTTTAGCTTGGAGTTTCCACGTGTTTCTCATGAGTAAAACCGTCACAATTTAGTAATACTTCCGTATCTATCGACTGACTGACGGTTCTGCCTCCAGGTCTCCGTGTACGAAAACGCCGAGGTCGGGAAGACCCTGGAGACGTTCAAAGCGACCGACCCCGACCAAGGCGGGAAGAGCAAGGTGTCGTACGCGATCGACAGGAGCTCGGACAGGAAGCGCCAGTTCTCGATCAACCAGGAGGGCACCGTCAGCATCCAGCGGTCGCTGGACCGCGAGGACACTCCGAGGCACCAGGTGAAGATCCTCGCGATAGACGACGGCATCCCGCCGAAGACGGCGACCGCCACGCTCACCGTCATCGTGCAGGACATCAACGACAACGCGCCGACCTTCCTGAAGGACTACAGGCCGGTCGTGCCGGAGCACGTGCCGCCCAGGAAGGTCGTCGAGCTGCTCGCGACCGACGACGACGACAGGTCGAAGAGCAACGGGCCTCCCTTCCAGTTCAGGTTGGATCCGAGCGCCAGCGACATCGTCAGGGCGTCCTTTAAGGTCGAACAGGATCAAAGTAAGTCTGATTCAACCAACATTAGTTTAAAGGCTGATTCACGCTAGAGTTCAGGTTACGCCTGACATTATGACACACTATTTAAATGAGAATAGATGACGTTTTGCTCATGACACGCTTACGATCTTTGATCACGGTATATTTTTTACGAGCTGTGAGCATCAATGTGTGCAAACATCAATAATACAGCTTTGCTTTGTCTTAGTATCTGCTTTGTCAAGTTTAATGAAATTTGATTCAAAATGTCCTAATACCTTCTTCATCTTCTTCATCTTACAAACTTATGACGATTACAGCTAAATCAAATAATGAAAATGTGTTCAGGGCAACAGGAATGCGTTGTCATATGTTGTCCTGTGGATAATATGAACTGAGCTTCTAGTACAAATCTTTAGTCTCAGTAATATCTCTAGTAGTATCTCTAGTATCAGTCTTTAGTATTCACTGTGAATGAAATTTATCGACAACTTGGGAATTCGTGAGCGCGAAGAAGAATATGCAAACATAGTTAAACATGGTGGTTAAATGCATTAAGAGAAGAAATAACATACAAGTTAATCATAGTTGTGGAGTTATTATGAAATTTCACTACAGTGCAGTAAAATTACATCGATGTAGGCTTATAGTGTGAAGTAATGGCAATGTTTACCTCAATAGCATTTTTAGTATGCTGGAATTGCCGGTACGGCTTCTGTTTGTTCTCTGATATAATTACATCGCATCCTACTTCACTCTGTCTACATGATGAAGTTAAAGTTATATGATTATGTTTGTTTCACGTTTGAAACTTGCATCATTTAATTAACAGCCAGAATGGCAAAGTAGAAAAAAATTACAAGAGCATGGAAGCACCTAACACAAAGAAATATTTATAAATGTTCTAATATGGTTTAATGTGGTAAAAAACAATACAACAGAGCAGCATTATTTGATATATTTACAAGATATAAAAGCTGATTATTCCTTCCGAAGTGACAGAATTAGTCTTAAAATGGGATAGGATTGTATGAACAACCAGTGGAAACAATTAACAGCCCAACTATGCAGTGTTGGAAATGAACAATTAATAATCGCTGAATGGAAAAAAGAGGACGAAGCAGGAGAATACTACAGTCACGAGAGGAAACTAGAGGAGGCCCACCTTTGGACAGCAAATTTTCATAGACAGTAGGTGTATGGGGAAAAATATGTGCAACTGTAAGCACATAAGTGAATCTTGAAAGAGGCTGCCAGACATTCAGGAAGCATTCAGGAAAAACCTGCTAATAATTCAATTGCAAGCGATGAAGAAATTGTTATTGAAATGGAACGACGTGTTAGATGCGCCAAAAAAGAAGTTCGACAGAAACAGTTTCAAAAAACATACATAGATAACATACAATTAAAAAGGATTTGACAAAACTCCTTCACAGTTAACGTGATTCATTATATCATCCCTATTGTCATTGTCATTATCATCATTATATCTTTTAATATCACAATCAATGAAAAGAAAAAACTTCTTAAATCCTTTGTTATATTACCATTGTGCACAAATTCCCTTGTAAAATTTTTTATATTGACCCGAAACAACTAATGAAATAAAAAGGAACTTTAAATCCACACATCATATCAGACATGAAAAATAGTAAACGACAGCCCATTGTAGTTATTAAATCATCCTTGTATAATGCTCTATTGCATGGAATTCATAGGCATTAAACGAAAGGAGCGCGAATTTTCAGCCAATTTCATCTGTTTATTATGGTAATTTCCAAATTAATACGAAAAATTCGTTCCAGTAATGCAAATGTTCCAGACTTTTAAATCAGATTAAAACTATTCCGAGCTCGAACAAATAAGTAATGAGAAAAACTCTTTATAAAATGTCCATCAGATAGAATACGACAAACGAATTTACATATTTAAGGCGAAAATTACCAGATGAAAATGAAATTATAAAGTCCCACACTTATTGAGAATTAGTATAACTGGTTGAATTAATCTGACATTATTAGAATTTTCGTTATGTCGTGTATGAGGTAAAATCGATGCGAGAAAGTTAATAAAAAGTAAAAGTAAGTGATTTGAAGTCGCCTGTTTTAATGAGAACGAGTCAAATGGCGGTTGCCACCCCATAACGTCCGCCTCGTTTCGCAGGATCGGTACAAATTTGCAGGAGAATCGGCACTAGGGCTTAATCACCGCTTAAATTTCAGTAGCTATTATAATTTATAACTTCATTTGAATTTAATTTGACACGCCTTGAAGTCACGTAATATGTTCCTTCTCGCTCTTTCCGATTTTCTTTCGCACCAAATTGTAAATTTAATTTTATTATAATGGGATCGTCTAATATAATTGGCTTATAGCTCGTTCGCTGCCAACGGGCATAATCCTGCAATCAAATAACGATGAAGGCCTTGATTATGCCCGAGAATGTATTTTCATCGAGTTTAACGTTCTGATTTATAATTATTTTAATTAAGCTCTCTCCGAGGAGACGATTATCGTTTGAGATAAGGAGGGACAGAGGTTAATATCGCACAGATCTTGATGTTATGGGAGAAAGATTATAATTATTCATCGGTTTATCGGTACAATTAGACGTCACCCAAGTAATTAATAACGAATATTCTTAAATAATAACGGGTGTTCCATTTCAATTCGAAATTATGTCTAGATGTGAAATTCTGGAGATTATTCCCTTGAACTTAAACTTGAAGGAAGTCGGATATGAAAATGTAGTTTTTTAAAGCTCAGTTGATGTCGACAATGTATATATTAGATATTAGATATTTTTGGATGGATCACAGAATTGCTTCTAAAATTTACTCCTTGTATATGCACATAGAAATGAGATAGAAAAATACAAAATTAAAATGTAAAGAAAGTAGAAATTGAAGAGGATTAGTTAAAGAAATAGACCGGGATATATTAATCTAGTTTCGACCGTCTTTCTCGTTTATGCCTCTGAGGGTACTGAAAGATATACATGCTACATACTAAAAATATTTTTAATGTTAAAGAGCATTTTGTCTTTTATTTTAAAATTAATTTTATATTTTAAAATTTACGTAATTTTACGTTTATATGCAAAATAACTTATGAGAGACTTAAGAGAGAAGATAGTCGCAATTTAAATATTTTTTTTGCTTTTTAAAATTCTTAATAGGGTCTCCTCTGGGGCTTTGGGGCTTACGCCATGTTTTTAAAGTGACATTTAGTAAAGTTGTGTATTTATGTACAAAATGGCATGGACGAGAAAATTGTGGAAATGGCCTATTATATATCTCAAATATTAATTAAGAATCAGTTTCAACTTGAAAGTCCTTCTTTGAGCTTGTGCCTCTAATTATACAAGCTTATAATGATGTTTTCTATGTACATGCAAAGTGGAATAAGCGAGAAAGACGTGGCAATTTCCATGAATTTTCCGACAACTTTTCAAAGATTTTTCAGCGTATAATCCCCACTGGGGACTTATGCCCCTAAGAACAATAAATAATTGCATGTTTTAACTACACAATAAGCTTTACTTTATTCACGAGAGAAACGTGGAGTGCAGCGAAAAATTTTCCACAAGTTCTCCGAGGCCTAATTTCCGTTTGTCCTTTGCAGGACTAATGCCAATGTTTTTAATGAGTTTTTAATATCAAAAATTTCATCCTTTGGATTGGCGGTAATGAGAAAGTCATAGAAATTCTTCTCACCACTTATGCCAAAAAAAATTTCCTCATAAAATCGTTACTTACCTACCGTTTTATAAAATGGCATAAGTAAAAAAGACGTCGTTGTACACATGATTTTCTTTTTAAAGAAAATTGGATTTTCTCAAGGGTATTCCACTGATCAAATCAGAATTTCCCACGATTTTACTTGTCTCTAATGTATCTTTCAGTACGCTTAGAGGCATAAACGAGAAAGACGTGGTTGAAGCGCAGATTAATATATCTCGGTCTAAAATAACCACTCTCTTCTTAAGAGTTCTCGCGACACTGATCTCTCTTTCCAGGTCTGTTTAATGCCATCATAATATTGTTACACTTGTATGCGTTTTAAATGTCTTTTAAACAGTCGTTTATTTTTAAATTAATGGCACGAATGGGCTTACAATTTTGTTATTGAAAGTCGACCTTTGAAATAAATACTTCAGAGACACCAGTTGGAATTTGTAGAAGAGGATTCGTTTAAAAGATTCGGTCTTTACAAAATGCGATTTGCCATAAAAGATTATAAGGTCATAGGCAAAAAATATCATCACTGGTCAATCGAAACACGTTGAAAACGATGTGCACCTTCTTCTTCCCATTTTCTGCAAGTAAATGAGAAAGAAATATTTTTTACCATTTTCCTAACACCACCGTTTCCTAAGCGACGAAGTCATGGATGTACATATAGCGCTTACTACAACAATCGGTGGACGCTATTTTTTTTGACAGGAGTTTGGCCTGCGCCCATCTACTGACGTAACTAAGCACCCCCTTAAGACATTAGACACTTCTTATTTCAGTAACTCGACAAAAATTAGTTCCATATTGTGACGTCAAAATCAAATTAGGATATTTCTGATATACTCATTACAAGAATCCAGTTTTGGATCCATGTCCAGTCCAAAGGAACTATCGCATGGTTTAATGGAGTCAATGCGTAGTAATTTAAACGTTTTGCTAAGTTAGTCTTGTACTTTGGAACAGTGTTGAAAGTAGAAATTTTTCTTTGTAAATAAAGCTGATTTTTGAATGATTATTTTCTTCCGGTGTGTAAGATGCAAATTATCTTATAGTACGTCGAATTTTATTTGAGGAAAAATTACAGTAAACAAGACACCCTAGTAAAAGGTCATAAATTATCTGTTGAATGTAGAAAGGTGAAGTGCTTTATTGTCGATTAGGAGGTGGTTCCTTCTGGTACAGCTTCTTGATTTATTTCAAGTTCTCTGTTTAATCAAGGCCACCACATTTTAAAAGTTTTGAAACGAACACTTGTCAAGATCGGATTAAAATGAATTTATTTTAATACACCATTTAAATATATTTTCAGTCCCTATCTTAGACAATTTTACCTCGCTTTTATGTAATTTAAATTTACACCACGACTCATCAACGAGAATAAGTTCTTTCTAAGTTTATAAGTTCTTGAAGCCCCTGTTGTTGTCAAGTACTCTGAGTACGGTCCATTTAATATATGTAAATACCGTGTCACTACGAGCGTTTATAATCTTTTACAATCGGGGTCCGGGTAACGCGTACCACAATTCGAGTCTTAAATAAAATGCGACGGATTATACATTCCCTCTCAAATACAGTCAACGGGTCAAACGATCCGAGTTCAAGAACTCTCTCGCCCTTAAACGAATAAGATAAAATTCCATTTTACCGCAAGAAATAGCCCTTTAAGCCCCCCTAATAACGAAAGCCTTAATTCTCTTGCAGAGGGTGCGAACGGCGACGGAATGGCGATCATAACGTCCCTGAGGTCCTTCGACCGTGAACAACAGAAGGAATACTACATCCCCATCGTGATAAAAGACCATGGGAATCCCGCGATGACCGGCACCAGCACTCTTACGGTCGTTATCGGCGACGTTAACGACAACAAAATGCAACCCGGCGTCAAAGACATATTCGTCTACAATTACCAGGGCCAGGCCCCCGAAACGGAAATCGGTCGGGTGTACGTCTACGACCTGGACGACTGGGACCTGCCGGACAAGAAGTTCTACTGGGAGGGAGCGGAACACCCGAGGTTCAAGCTCAACGAGGACACCGGGATGATATCGATGAAGCACGGCACCAGGGACGGGACCTACCACCTGAGGTTCAAGGTCTACGACAGGAAGCACACCCAGACCGACGTGCAGGCGAACGTCACCGTGACCGTCAAAGAGATACCCCACGAAGCGGTCGTCAATTCCGGCTCGGTCAGGATAGCCGACATCACCGACGAGGAGTTCATCAGGATATGGGACTACCACTCGCAGAGCATCCACAAGAGTATGTCGGAGAAGTTCAGGGATAAGATCGCCGACCTGCTGAACATCAACAAGGAGAACGTGGACGTCTTCAGCGTTCAGCTGAGGAGGAAACATCCCCCGGTGACCGACGTGAGATTCTCGGCGCACGGCTCTCCCTACTACAAACCCGTTCGCTTGAATGGGATAGTGCTGATGCACCGGGAGGAGATCGAAAGGGCGGTCGGTATCAACATCACCATGGTGGGGATCGACGAGTGTCTGTACGAGAACCAGATGTGCGAGGGCTCCTGCACGAACACCCTCGACATAAGTGCCTTACCGTACATGGTGAACGCGAACAAAACGGCCCTAGTCGGCGTAAGGGTGGACGTGCTGGCGGAGTGCACGTGCGGCGCCAGGAACTTCAGCAAGGACGAGAACTGCAGGAACACGCCCTGCTATAACGGCGGCAGGTGCATCGAGACCAGGTATGAATTGTAGTCGTATTGTCCAATAATTGAAATGATTGTGGTATTCACAGTTTGCGAGTATTTTCACCAAAGGGTAAATTTTCCGAGATGGCTGAGAAGCTCTGAGCCCAAGGTATTAGTAGTCAAGATAAGTCTAAAAAAAAATTTAAATATAATCCCCTTCAAGTTGAATATATTTCAACGTCTTATGTATATAGTATAGTATATGTAAGCATTTATACTAAAGCGACAATCCGCCAAAGTGAACGTGCAGCCTCTTATTTCAGTTTCGGTGCATGCTCGGTGATAGTTACAAAATACAACTAAGTTTTGCTTTTCAGTGAAAAATTGAGTTTAAAAATACCGAAATTCAAGTTTATTTCGTGAAAGATTGTTAAAAATACA
Organism: Cryptocephalus primarius; assembly: GCA_963576515.1. Lineage (NCBI taxonomy): Eukaryota > Metazoa > Arthropoda > Insecta > Coleoptera > Chrysomelidae > Cryptocephalus > Cryptocephalus primarius. Next base: position 11,699,957 of record OY754942.1, on the reverse strand, counting down.
TCATTTTCAATAGAATAAAAACAAATTGACAGCCATTAGTAACGTAACCTCAAACACCAATACGAGCGCGTGACATCACGCTTTATTAAACACAGTTATTCCTTATACGCCCTTTCCCATATTTAATAATGTGTCAAGAGTAAGTAGCAACTTAGGGCCAAATTCATACATCACACTCATCCTACACTCAATTATTAAGTAAAACTCTTGTTACACTCAATTTGGAATTCAAACACTTATGGAACTCACAACACACTCCAATGCATTATCACTAAAATTGAATAACAATGTCTTACACAGAACATCCAAATTACTGCATCTTATGTTAATAGGTTAGATCCACTCTCAATTCGAGTATCAAAAGAGTATAGGAAGAAATGGTTACAGTCCTCGGTGTAACATTAACGATATTTTGAAGTAATTCTCATCTTTTAAGTCGTATTAGACTAAAACATCCTTAATAATTGAACGTAGTGGGGATGTAGTGGGATTTAAAAATTTGACCCTAAGTCGTTACTTACATTTAAGGCATTATTGAGCATGGGAAAGGATTGCTTGAGCTGGAAAGGGCTAACGGATTTACTCTGTAGCGAATACCATCCAAACTGTGAATACCTCAAATTTTCTCCTATACCTTACTGTTTAGTTTTATCCCGTAACTTGAGCTGCTTTTAAAAGACCTGCTCCCAGTATACCATTTCCATTCGTGTTTAGTCTCACCAGTTTTCAACATTCAAGTACTGTCGACATTTTAAGGATGTATGGTATTAATAGGTAGGTATGTGGCCAAAAATTGAAGTACGAAGACGAAAAAATTTTTATCGTTGATTTTTGTAAAATGAAGTGGTTTTCCAACACGCCCAGCTAAAATACAAACCCGTCATTGGATAATTCATAGTTTGTTCACGAAAGTCAACAACACTTAGCTCAATTAGTTTCCATACATATGACCCATATTAGACATAACGATAAGAAGATTATTGACAATCCTACTATGGTCCAGTTTTATTAATTTAATCAAAAGTTTTCGCCGTGTTTCCACAAGCACCGCTCCGCTGGAAAACTTTTCATGAGAAAATTCAATCTTGTATCGATAACTCAAGTTTCCAATTCCCTAACGTTTTATCTTACTTTTCTCTTTTGTCAACACAAAACAGGACAATAATAATAAAAAAACTACAGGATAAACAATAATGATGTAATAAACTGCGGTTTTGAAATAATTGAATTGTACTTTAACTGTCGGTGCCCTAATATCGATGTGTGTTATTTAAGTTTAGCTTCCTAATAGGTTCTCCATGAAACAATTGAAATCAGCAAATGGTGTAAGTATAATTATTTATTCAAAATTAGTAACTAGATTCTTTTTGAACGGAAAACGCACAAGTTGCACAAAATCGAAAGTAATGTTTTCTCGTCTTTGGTACTCTATCAGAGTGGACACACTAAATATAACACCCGCCCACAGAAGCAATCAGAGACAAACTTTCGTCACGCGTTTAAACAAGTTTAAATTGAAATAGTTGATTACATTTTTATGTTTCAAACTATCGCTGATTGCTTCTCCAAACGGCCTCCGAAGACTTCCTACCACAATTCACGGAAAGTCTCTAACTTATCTCGGTGTTAGGTACTCCCTATCCTGCAACTGTCCTGCGGGCTACAGCGGCCCGAGGTGCCAGCAGACTTCCCGCAGCTTCCGCGGGAACGGATGGGCATGGTATCCTGCGCTGGAGATGTGCGACAAGTCTCACTTACACTTCGAGTTTATAACGCGGAAGGCCGACGGTCTCCTCCTCTACAACGGCCCGATCGTGCCCCCCGAGAAGGACGAAGTAATGGTGTCTGATTACATAGCCATCGAGCTCGAGCGCGGTTATCCCAGGTTGTTGTTGGATTTCGGTTCTGGCACTCTAGAGTTACGCGTGAAGACGAAGAAGACTCTGGACGACGGCGAGTGGCATCGACTGGATATCTTCTGGGACACGGAGAACGTGAGGATAGTCGTCGATTATTGCAAGTCGGCTGATATTTCCGAAATGGAGGACGGCACCGCTCCAGAGTTCGATGACAGTACCTGCCAAGCGCAAGGGACTATCCCACCTTTCAACGAATACCTGAACGTCAACGCTCCTCTCCAGCTCGGCGGTTTATACGTGGAACAGTTCGATCCCACCCATTACCACTGGCAATACATGCCCGTCGGGAAGTCCTTCGACGGTTGCATGAGGAACCTCTTCCACAACTCAAAGCTGTACGATTTGGCTCATCCAGGCTTGTCCAGGCACAGCGTCCCCGGTTGCCCGCAAACGGAAGAAGTATGCGGTCGATCGGATAACACCGCGAGGTGCTGGGAGCACGGCACTTGCATCGGGAGCTTCAACGAGGCTAAGTGCCAATGCAAACCTGGCTACACGGGTCCTTCCTGTACCATCCCGACGATCCCAACCTCTTTCAAACCGCAATCATACGTAAAATACGCCCTGAGCTTCGACCCGGACAGATTCTCCACACAAATCCAACTCAGGTTCAGGACCAGGGAGGAACACGGGGAACTATTCAGGGTGTCCGATCAGCACAACCGCGAGTACGCCATACTCGAAATAAAGGATTCCAGGTTGTACTTCAGGTACAACCTGAACTCTCTGAGGACAGAAGAGAAGGATATTTGGTTGAGCGCTGTGGCTGTGGACGATGGGCAGTGGCACGTGGCGAGAGTCAGTAGGTACGGATCCGCAGCTACGTTGGAATTAGACGGAGGCGAGGGGAGGAGATACAACGAGACTTTCAACTTCCTCGGACACCAGTGGCTGATGGTCGATAAACAAGAGGGAGTTTACGCCGGAGGGAAGGCAGAGTACACCGGAGTGAGGACTTTCGAAGTGTACGCGGACTACCAGAAAGGTGAGAATTTAAGTAGATGTCGTTTGAGTTGTTTTCTAGTAATCCGAGAGGCAGAAATTGCTGTAGTATTTGTAGTATTGCCAGTACGGCGATCACTATGGCAGGAGCGTCCTTATCGTGTGGTAAATGCATCAAATCTCCTGCTCGTCAAAGCTCTATCCCCTTTCAATCACGAATTTTTCGTAACCAGGATTGTTGCTCTCCTCCAGCACCTCGGCGTCCTTCTATCTTACCTTTCACGATAAATTGGAGCACTTCTTCCCTTTCAGTATATGTCCAAGATATGCAGTTTTACGACGTCTTATTGTAGTTAATCTTTGTCTATCAGTATCAGCTCTCCGGACTACTTCTGTATTGGTCACACGATCTACCCAAAGTATATGCAGCATTCTTTTATGTAACCACATTTTAAAAGCTTCGAGGCGGTTTAACCTGCTAATTTCTGCTATCCACGAATTTACTCCATGTAGGAGTATTGACCAGGAGGACCAGGAGTATTCAATTTAAGGACAAGGTTGTCGTCATACTGTCGCCATTTCTATTCTGCACTTTATGATTGTGTTTGGATCTAGGTGTTCTGGTATTATGCTGACCGACTCATTTTGGACGAATGGTTTATGCGACTGAATACCATAACTTTGGTTATATTGGTGTTGAATTTTAGGCTATACCTCTCTCCTACTATATTAATTCCATTAAGTAACGACTACAGATTATCTAATATAACTGTGTCGTCGACATACTTGATAGTTGTTACATTAGTTGTTACAGGAATACAACACTTCTAGTACTTCCTAAAATATAGGATCAGAATGAAGATTGAACAGAGGAGAGGATCCATCCTGTACGAACACCTCTTTCGATGTTGATATCAGTTGTTGCATCATTCGATAATCTAATCTTCGCTTTTCTCTACTAGCACACGTTCTTTATGAACAGAATTCTTTTGTAGCTAATCCAGCCTTAAGCAGTATTTCTATCAGCTAGTCATGTACGTCTTCTTTTTACAATTTTCTTCTATCCCCTGCTGGATTTAGCTCTACCTTTGAATTTTCTACTGTAGTTCTGAGCTCTCTTGTGCAAATTTTATCCTATTGTCGCTTTGATATTAATCCTTTCTTTCACTCACTGGTACTTGTAGTTGTATCTTTTACATGACTATACTGTCCAGCTCCACTTTCATATTCTTCACTCAGCCTGGGTAAAGCGTGCCTATCTAGTAATCACATTATTTGAACAACGTTATTCTCAAATTACATCTTTTGTCATCACTTCAGGCTATTGATGTGTAATTCTGATTTTATTTCTTCTAATTCTTCTTCATTATACCAAAAGTTATTCAAAAGTAACGGTAATCGATTGTGTTTCCTCATTATTTCCATCGTTAACTTCTTACAAATGTCTCATAACGATAGAAGAATACGAGAACAGCTCAGCTGTATTTATATTTTTAAAAATTATGGAGAGCTAGTTTTTGAAAATATGTCTGCATTGTCTACAATTACAATGAATTTTGGACACTTTTAAGTTTACCAAAATTAAAGGTTTGAAGTTTGCCTAGTTAAGAATTTTGATGTTGTCCTTACAATATTTGTCAAAAATTTAAGCAACCAGAGAGTAATTCACTAGTAAAACACTATATAAAAGTCTTAGATCACGATTTTGATGGTGCCAGGTAAGAAGAATGCATTAATAAAGAATTAAGTTTTAACATTTCTATATATTGGCGAATGCGAAAGTCGCCGCCCGTGCATTTCAATTTATGGTGAATTCACAGATTTTTGCTCCCTCGGGAGGGCTATAAGTTAAAGTGTTACGGGTTGGGATATTTTTTCAAATGAGTGGTTTACTTGAAAGATAGATCAAACATATAGAATAAAAAGTAAGCTTGATGTCTTGTATAAATACAAATAAGTCTTCCATAAAATCCAAGTTCGCTGTGCTCCTTAAAAGAACCATATGTTTAATCGCACGTATTCGTAAAAATCGTGCACTGAAATACAAACTACGTTATTCCAGAAAAGCCTTTGTCGGTTGGCCTGTCTGCTCCGCTCCTCAACTGAGTGCCATACACTCTTCACTCTTAACCCTGAACGCCATATTCTGCAACGCCTACTATCAATGATTTACATTCTTCAAAATAACCTTGATTTCATACAATCTGACTAATTTGTGTGGCCAGAAAACCCTTTATGGCTTCGCCTATCGGCGACACTTCATTAAAACTTTCCTATTATTTCACCAACAACAGGGGCGTGATTACAACATTCCCGTCCTCCGCCGACATGAATTAGAAGGTTAAATGATGAATCTTGTAAAAATATTTTACAGTGTTCATGTTGGTAAAGCATCGAGTGTATGTATATTTGTCAAAAATATCTGTTAATTCTGTGGCCCTGGGATTAGAAATTTTTAAAGAAATATGGTTTTCCTCGCCTGGAATGATCACCCTTAGGCCCCTTAGATAGTGTTTCCTGAAAGTTTCGCGGAAATCCGAGTGTTGTCAAACTTCCTTACGCAGCCTCATCATGTTCAGATATAAATATCCCTGGTAATGTTGTTATATACACCATAATAAGTTTAAAGGAAAAAGTGCATTCCCGTAAATTTTCGTGCAGAAAAAATCAATTAATTTCTTGCTTAATATGTACTCCAACTCCAGAAAAATGCAACCAGATCTTACTTGAGTCAGTATTTATATGTCTAATAAATTTCATTAAAATTCTCTTGTCGAATGCGTAAGCTGAGAAACTTCCTCAATTTAACTTATGTAACAAGATCGTCTTTCCCCAAATTCCGACCAATCTGATGACCAGTGATTATTTTAAATATTTTTGTTGTACTCCAGGTTGCCTGGATGATATTCGCCTGGAAAACAAACATCTACCTCTACCGCCCGCCATGAATGGGACGCAATGGGGTCAGGCAACTATGGCAAGAAATTTGGAAAGGAATTGCCCATCGAATAAACCTTGTGCTAACGTGATTTGCCCTGATCCCTTCGAGTGTGTTGACCTGTGGAACGACTACGAATGCACGTGAGTACTTGCAGCTATTTTCATCGCTATAATATTGAAATTAGCACAACAGGAACACCTTGTAGTTCCGTAAGAGAAAATTGCAATTTTTAAATAACAGACAAGATTTTCTGTCGTGCTGATTTTGTAACCTCAAAATTTAATTACAAATCTTTGGTTCCATTCAGTTGAAATTTTAACGTCCCTTTGTTGGAATCATTTTTACTTTTGCGAAGGCACTGAGTTACATTTAGTTCATCGTAGGAGTCTTCCTTTTGATTTTGTTTTTGTTTTTGTTTAAAGTAATGTGAAGTAGTTGTTTAACTTAATTTTGTGTTTGAATCGCTACTAACGAAACTTTATTATTAAAAAAGTTAAATGGCAATTATTCCTCCGCCGTTTCGTCGCATAATAAGGAAGATGAAAACTTGGCGAAGATAAAAATATACTCGGGCCACAGGAAAATTTTCTGCATGCGGGTTTAAACGGTTTTTTAATTCGAGATTGCGCGGCGTTCCCCGCGGTCGCGATTAAACTTCCAAACTAGTATATTGGATTCGCTCGCCGGTATATTTGTTTTAAAATATTAATATTTGCGGAAGTTGCCGTCGAGTAAACACGAAACTTATCGAGAGAAGTTTTACCCACGTTTCAAGATACGACGTTACTCTAAATTTTGCCTTTCCTTGTTCTTAAAACATTTAATCGTGTCACTGATAACTTCCTCTCTGAGACGATTTCACAACGACGCGAGATCTTCGAGTTTTACAGATTAGCTGAACGCTCCCTCTCCTCTTCGGTTCCAGAGATTTATCTCCCGCGTGTATAACGGGCTAGCTTACAAATCTTCGATTACCGCGGATGCCGCTACAACTAACCGCAAATTCTTAACCGGTGTTATTCCACTTGTCTACCTCCTTTAATGCATGCCTATTTCTCCGGGTTGAGGTAGATGCTTAGATATATTCGAAGGGGGTTAAGAAGATGGATTTGTAGAGCCATTGATGTTTGAAATCGAGTTAAATTTCTCAAATGATGGACAATTCGTTGAATAACTTTGACTTTAGTGCGTGTGAATTTAGACTTAAGGAAGTGAAACATCTCGAGTGGTTTTTTTAATTGACTTTTCTGTGTAAAATGGAAACTTCGGCCTCACTTTCAAAACTCTATTTTGCACTGGCGAATCATTTCCCCTATCCCTCGTGGCTAATTAATTTACACACAACAAATCGCAATAATAATCACCCTGCCAGGAGCACTTGTAATGCCTCCGTTTCGACTGAAATTACGCCAGCATCAGTGTCTAGTTGAAACGGCCCCACCGACCAAAATATCATTACAACTAATACCTCGGATTCGGACTGAATCCAGGTTTCGGTTACGCTAAACGGGGCGAACGTTTCGACTTATTACTGGGAGGCGGTTCCGGTGGCTACCCCTTGTCTGGGTATTGTAGGGGATAATTAATGTAATAGATAAGGAAGTCCGAATTGAAATTTCTGATCCGGGAGATTGCATTAACTTGGGGCGAACGTTTCAGGTGAGGCAAATCAATAGAAAGTAGAATATTTTATTTAGTGAATTCATAGTACAATGATAAATGAATATCGAGTATAATTAAGAAGGGTGAAACAAATTAGATGCTTACGTTTTCTATTGCCTAAATGTGTACTCTTCGCGTTATTTGCTTAATTACTTCAATAGGCAATTTAATAAAAAATATTTCACTCGTGTTTTCACCCATCGTTTGAAATCAAATGGTGTGTAGAGAAAATTCCCAAATTTGTGTCTCATTTGTATCTGTAGCATTATTTGTATTGTGTAGAATCTCTATATCATTGCCATTATTAACTTCATCCACGTCGAAAAGTCTCCAAAAAGCCATTTTAAAATAATAATTGCAATTGCATACACACACCACTGAACTCTAATGACGAATTAAAATGAACACGTGCTCGGCGCTCTTTAATGGCTTTAATTCTCGATACTAATAGGCATTTCATATATAGGCATGTATTATAGCGACTAACAACATTTCTCCGCGCCAAATATACGGGGGAAGGTTAAATGGTACGTTATGTGAATATTTTGAATTGGGTAAAAACGCATTTTCTCGGCTCAGTAGAAAGCCGGTTAATTCTTTTTGTTTCTTAACTGAACCAACTCTTGCAGGAAGGACTGTACCTAGGTAGATAAGCTATTTCTAATAGGTACACGCACATAATCTTAAATAAATATACATACATTATATACGATTTTACATGCGTCGGGACGCAACATTCTAAGGTAATGTTGATGCTTTTCATAAAACTAGCTCGATTTGGCCTCAATATGCGTTTTCCATATAATTGAAGAATCTAGGAAGGTCGTTCCACAAAATGGCGAAGGCGCACATTACCATTGGTGCTAAGAAATACGTTTTTGTTAGAAAAGTATGAGGAACTCCACGTTGCTATTTGCATACCATTAGTGTCAATACTGTTCAAATTTAGAATGTTTATTGTCCATTCCTGACTTTCAATGGAGAATGAAAATTGAACGACTGGAAATCAAAATTTAGCGACATTAAAAATTTTTGTATGAAACACGCATTATTTTCTCGTTCCCTATTTGGGAGTTTGCGTGCACTTACCGGACATCCTGTATACGCAACTGTTAAAATGTACAAATAAACTATATTAATAAGTTCATGAAACAACTTTCAATACGTGATTAAACTTAATGAAAAGATACAATTAATTGTCCATCATCTGAGCATTGAAACCCAAAAAATCCCTTTCAAGTCCATTCGGCGACCTTAGCCCCCCGTATCGTATATGTAATCCGAGTAAAGAGCCCTTTTCATTACCCTGTTTGGCGACTGTTTGTGTATGTAGCTGCGGAGAGGGGCGCGTCATGTCCCCGGACAACAAGGACTGCATGGACAAGGACGAGTGCCTCGACTTGCCTTGTCTGAACGGCGGTACTTGCTTTAACCTGGAGCCGAAACTCCGGTACCGCTGCAATTGCCCCGACGGCTTCTGGGGCGAAAATTGCGAGTTGATCCAAGAGGGACAGACGCTTAAGCTCAGCATGGGCGCGCTGGCGGCCATTTTGGTCTGCTTGCTCATCATATTAAGTGAGCATCTCGTGTAACACTTAGCGTAGACGATGGCACGGTGGTATTTCGGCATGTCGCACGGGATATGTGTTGGCACATCTGAGAAAAATGGATGTAAATGTTTAGAACCGCAGCAACTCACACACACTTTAAGTAACAGATAATCCAGCGTCAAAATTACTTCAACACGTCTGATGTTCAAATCTCAAACAATAAATACGTTCATCTTTGTCACAACCTATTACATGTTAAAGAAAATTACGAATCAATAACGTAGGAAATCGAAACCTACATACTCCATCTAATAATTACCCTTGTGAGTTTACTTGCACCTATTTCAAAAGAGCTAAAATTTCTCTTTCACTTTTGTAAATATGGTTTTTAAGCACAAGCATAATTTTTTATGTAATGTATTTCGTTTTACGGTCATCGCTACTAATAATGGACAGATTTTTCGTCCTTTGTGCATCATAATTGTCCGAAAGATGTCCTCTTCAAGCGGATCAAAAAGTAAGCAGACGTACGATTGGCTAACAGTTTTTCGAAAATATTTTCTGTCTTCCCTTAAAATTATTTGTATCCAGAAGTCACCCTGTGAAACTACAGAATTCTAGAATGAAGTTCTAATGTGCATAAAAGATGTTTGCAACTGAAACAGCTTCAGCTACTTCAAGACTACTATTACAAGAACCATGTTTCGGTATTTGTAAATTAATGCTTGAAATAATCCGTTCGAGAGAATAATTTATTAGCAAGTAAATCACAGTGGTCTAATGCATTCTTGAAGTTCAAACACTAACTGAAATTAATTCATTCATTCCCCGCATATTTTAGCTGGTGAAGGATCCTCTCTTGGAGTGGCTTTCAGATGTAAGCGAGAACACATTTAAATACTACCCTTATTCTGTCGTTGCCGAGGGTGAAATAACATTTACATTCAACTTTTCGTTTGGCTTGCATCGTCGACCGAATGCAATTTTCGAAATGTCCAATTTTCGTTAATTCCTTGTCGTCTCTCATTAACGCGCAAATCCGAATTAATACAAACTGTCCTGATTTATTATTGATAATATTAGTAAGGCTAATAGAGCATTTCGCGTTTAATATGCTTCAAATTAATCCGGGCCAGTTGATGAATGGCGTTGCGAACCGGCCATTTTTGCTGGATTGCAAAATTACGTATGCAAAAATTATGCGCCGGCCGCCACAAACAGCCCTAAAATCATCATACGGATACAATTTATGAAGGAATTATACTAATGGTCCCCACTCAAGGGATAATCTCGTGAGCATTTTTATTACTGAACGACGTGCACGTCAAAATTGGACATTATGCTCGTAAAGCACGCTTTAAATTAGTCTCCATTGCATGCCCTTTTCCATAACATCTTACTTAACTTCTACATTCAGTGCCCAAGCAACGAAGCCTTTATCGGTGAGTACGTACACGAGTAGCTAATTTCTTTATGTATATCCAATCTAGATGTCCACAAGGTTACAAGTTGAGAGAAAATACCTGTATTAATGAGAATGAATGCATGTGGTTGCCATGCGTTAACGGGGGCATATGTAAGGACTACGAGCCCCCTTTAAGATACGAATGTATATGCCCGTTGGGCTATACTGGCGGTCATTGTGAGTTAGAATTAGCCTCGTCTGGAGCCATTATGCCTTCTAAAGATTTCATATTAGCCGTGGTTGTCTGCTTACTGGCGTTACTGGGTAAGTAGGGGATTTTTCTGCTCTTCTTCTATTTGATATGAAATTGTTTTGATATGAATCGATTGAAGTGTTTTCGACTCACATACAAAAACATCAACATCAGAATATCTTACATCTAAATTACAATTACAAACGACACAAGTACATTTTTAACCTTTGAAAGCACGTTAAACTTCAATTCATCCTAACAGCAAATGCTACTTCATAATCTAACGTCGATTTACACATACACTACAATTTATAGGTAAACTCCAAAAAATACACCAAAATTTTGATGTACTACGCTTGTTTGTTAGACCTTTCCTGGAATTGTTAGTCACACGCAACCTTAGAGTACAAAATACTACCCGCCAATTGGTAAAAATGTATTTTTTGCTCTGAGGGTATATCAGAACGCACCGTCACATCACCAAGAGCACAAACTTATACCTGATCGACAATTCCCGGCCAATCTAATAATGTAAAATTCTAGTTTTGGTCCTTGTATTCATGGTCTACAACAAACGACGAGAAGCTCATATTAAGTATCCGGGCCCGGACGATGACGTGCGTGAAAATATTATCAACTACGATGACGAAGGTGGTGGCGAAGATGACATGACTGCTTTTGACATTACACCCCTTCAGATACCGATCGGAGGGCCGATGGGAGGACCAATGCCAGAAATGATACCGCCAAAAATGGGATGTAAGTAATACGCACTTTTCCTCCCCTTCATTTTAACGCTTTAACATAAATATACTGTATGTAATGATGTCTTAAAATGTTACATATACATAGGTAAAAATGGTCAATTTGAGGTATTAAAATCAACACAGTTACCACACTATTAAATGCCTTTGTTTAAGTCAACTTCTACTAAACAGTCGAATCAAAAATAGTCAACCTTCTGAAGGTTTAGTTTTACAAAATTTAAATCAAGAAACAAAGATCCAGATTTTTTTAACTTTGGCTAGATTGACGTGACGCTAGGCTTTTACAGTTACAACTTTCATATACCAACTATTAAAGTCTCGTCTTAAATAGAAATTTCACCATAGTTAAGCTAAAAATTGTTTCTTTGACATAAGTAGTTATTAGAGTCATCGTAGAACTGCAGCAGCTTGTCAAGGTAACTTCGTATGTATAAAACCTGCCAACAATACATGTCAAACTTTGTGTGATGGACATTGATATTACCCTAACTGGTAGCCAATAGCAAAACTAAAGAAAGGGTCGTGAAACTTCAATCTCCATCTTATTTTCTTCCTAACATCTTTACAATGCCTCATTAATATAACAACTGTTGTAGTCGCAGTGCTGGGAATGGGACAAGAGCCGAACGTGGGGATTTTCATCGATGAGCACAAAAAACGTGCAGACAGCGACCCGAACGCACCGCCATTCGACGATTTGAGAAATTATGCTTACGAAGGGGGCGGCAGTACGGCGGGATCCCTCAGTTCTCTAGCGTCAGGTAAAAAAAAACAAAATCAAATTGGTTTAGTTCTTTCCTTCGGAACGTTCTAAACTCTTACCTTAACTTCGCGGACCCCTTTTCGAATTGAATTTCTGAGTTGTATTCTCTCGAAGTCGCACATATAGAAGTAGTAAATTTGTTAAGAAAACAAAATCCCTTTTTGCCGAAATTTCATTGTCTGCTCCGAAACTTACACATTCCACTTTGAATACATAATTTGAACGTAAGAGTGCTTGTAGTTTTCTGCTGAATAAACGCTAAAGTAAAGCGCTGTTCCATAAACAATCAGATTCTGCTAACAGCTTTCTTCATTTTAAAAAATGTTTATTCGAGCAAAGGCGTTTCAAACCCTCAATTGATATAAACGAAGACAGATTATTGATTATTCTTTCTATAGGTACTGATGACGAAGTTCAAGAATACGACTACCTGGGAGCTTGGGGCCCTCGTTTCGACAAATTAGCTGATATGTACGGTCAAGGAGAGGAGACTGAACAAGAAGAAGAATAAGTGTAATCGCACAGTGATCTACACATTCCTCCATCTGAAGAAAACCAAAATGTATGCTTCTCACGTGTTCAGCGTTTCCCAATAAGACTGTATCTGCAGTTATACTGCAAACCATATAAATAATTGTAGAAAATTTATACTGGCACATTGAGGGTGAAAATCTCACATAAACATAGTCAAGAATGTCTCGCAACCAAAGTCAATTATGAATGAACGTAAATATATAGTTGATAGTGAAATGTTGTTACTTACATATATTCATAAGTGTCTGACTGATGTGTTTCCTTTTCTCAGATATTCATTAGTGACTTTAGTTGGAGCTGTTCTTGATACTTACTCTAAGTCTCTCTAAACATTATAAGTTTATTGTTTGTACCCACTGCCACTTATGGATAAATGCATGTTATTCCTCTTCGATTTTAATGCAATTGGGTTTATGTGATATTTTCCTAGGTGTGCCAATGTGTTGCGTACAGTTTATTTGTAAAGCACATACGAAATACTCATCTCCACAACATTTCTTGACATATTAAAGATGGAGGAAGTTTTAAATCTTGCTAGTCAATTTGAATTTATTACTGCTAGGATTGTTTGTGAATTAATGTGTTAATGCCAAATACTGATTCATATCACTGAATATGAGTATTAATTCAGTCCAAAAATATGAAGACAAAGAGGTTTTGTGGGGCTGTAGTATAAATATAAGATTTGCAAACTACCAGTGTCCTGTATTGAAAGCCAGTATTCCTACAGTACATGTAGGCAGTCACTAAATTCTAGGTCAAATTACAGGTTTAGATTAGTTTCACAGTGAACATGAGACGGGTGTAAGGCTGTATGGAAAAATGTGTTTTATTGTATATAGAGCATTGACTCCACATCGTTTTATATAGCACTCTTCATATTATTACCATGTTGCCATAAGTTATAGTATTGGACTTTTATAATAATTTATCGAGCTCACCTAGTACTTTTTGTGTTGTAGTTATGTATATATAATTCATGAATGCATGGAAACGGATGAAAGAATGGAGAGAGACAGTGCCAATTATAAACTTATAAATGTAATAAATCTTGAATGCTGTGTACTAATTATAATATTATGTGTTTGCACTTGTGTATTAATTTAAAATGTATACTTAAATAAATATTCTTATGACATCGCACCATATGATTAAACACACTCGGCCATCATTTTGTCCATCAATCATTCATTACGTTCATTGCGTTTTTCTTATACTCAAAAGTGGTTTTATAGTGATATATAGTTTGAGTTCTTTGTCATAAGGAATTCGTAGGGAATTTTATGTACCTTTTTTTGTACAAGAAATTTTATTTGCTATTTTAAGTAATAAACTTCTATAGGAAATTTTATTGAGGTTTTTTTACATCAAACGAGTATTTCCTTTTTGTAAATAAAAAAGAATTTATTCAAAATAAGTAACATGCACTATACAATAATCTGATATATGTATATCATTTTATAATTTTATAATATAGTAATAATAAAAATATTTTAGGGAGCAGTATAAAACATTCCATAATATAAATTTTTAACCAGGAATGTATAAACAAATAATTCGATAATATGAAAAAAGTGAAAAAAGGAAACAAATAACAAAACAAAATAACTACAGCAACTCTTTTAGATTTGCTATCGACTTCTTCAGCAACTCTTGCTGGGTATGGGCGTGTTTTATTTCCAGTTCAGACAATTCTATCAAACTGTAAAGAGATAAATATATTAAGATAAACCTATTCAGTTGCTTTAATGTGAAGGACAGGAAGGAATTCAATCGTAATTAAATATGGTTCAAATTTTTGGCAACACAGACATTGCCAGTGTCTGAACTCATGTCCTTTACATAGAAATAAATAAGGCCAATGCGTTTACCTTTTTCTAAAAGCATGCAATCTTCTAGTTTTGAAATCTAAGAGTTCTTCCTTAGCTTGTGCCGATATAGATTCGAATTGTTCACAAGCAGCTGATTGAGCAGTTTCCGCCTAGAAGAAATTTAATTTTAAATTTCAGAAGTAAAATAAAACCTGACAAAATCTAGATACTAGTGCTAAAGACTCATGCACATCTATCAGACAAGACAACAGCATTCTAGAGATTTAACCTATCATTAACTTTTACCTCTTGTACTTCAGGAGCCTTAAATGGCAGCATGAAATAACAAAAACACATTAATAACACATCAACTATAGCAATACTTTCAAAAACTTACCGCGTGTATATCCTTATTTTTCTGCCGAGCCTTCTCCAATGTCCTGTTAGCGTTCTCGTAATTAGCGAGACATCTCAGACGTCTCACTAACAGCGATCTCGCTGCCTGGCTATCCCTCATGTAGTAACGGAGGGTGTCTGCTAATTTCAAATCCTGATCACTGGCCACCCTGCTCTCCACTTTCTACAACAAAAAACATTTAGTGTCCAAAAAAGACACTGCACAGAAGTATTTTACAAATGACAAATGACTAATAGACACCAAAAAAAGGGAAATATGAAGGTTGATGTTATTTACCATCATTTAATCTACTGTTTAAGGGAGCTGAAATGAATGTTCAATATACACATACCATTCACATTCAGATACCCCTTTCTTACAGACCATTGTCTGTATCTTCTGGTTTTTAATAAATACATATTTAATAAATACATATAAAGAGAATTACAAACTCTCTATTTTTGAAAAATACAGTATCGAATTAACTATGAGAAAAGGGAAATATTTTCAGTTCCGTATGTTGAAGAGTATTCTAATAAAAAGAATTAGAAAAATAAAGAATGCATGTCCAAACACTTGGTATAATTAGTTACGATGTACTTACTCTGGCTTTTTCGAATGTCTCCGCCACTTTCGATAAATATTTATCTAAATGTCCATTATCACAATTCGCTAGTTGAACCAGACCAGTTGAAATTTTTATGAAACTATCTGCCAGTTCTGTAAACAAAAATAAAAAAATTAACCGAAAACCATTAACAGGCTATTTGACAAAGTAATAATAACACTACTGTCATAAACAAGGACACAAGAATTCTTAATTCATTAAGCCTAGATACACCCTATTTTCCTCTTACTAAAGAAACTAAAAGTTAAAGAACTGTTAAAGTAACTCTTAAAGAGATTCAAAACCTGAAAATTTTCTCAATTCCTTCTATACCTTTATGCTTCTCAGTCATGCGGTCCGTCCTTGAGGTCGCCTCCTTCAGCTGCGTATAGTACTCGGTCAGTGAGTTCATCTGCTGCTCGAAGAAATCATTGACATCCCTGACCGTTGCGTTAAGGTAGTACTGATCGGTGGTACTGCCGACTGATTTGATCAGACCACCCAACTGCTGGAGTTTCCCTTTTGGACGGGCGCACAGGTCCTGGTCATACTCTAGAAAGACATGCAAGTGCGAGTCCTCCTTGAAGATCGAGTGGCTAGCTAGGCGGGTGAGGAACACCTCGTGCATCGCGACGGTCTTCTTGAAAGTCGCCAAATATTCCCTACAAAGGAGAAGGTTTGCTGCAGGTTACATTACTCTCAATATACTAAAACAATTTAGTAGCTCAGTTACCTTGATTTGAATAACAGAAACAATCTAAGTATCCCCTAAGATTTCAACTAACATGCAAACATCCCCTAATGTTGATAATAAGAATCATAATAAATTTTACTTGTAAGATAAATCCAACATAACGTTAACTGATATAAAGGATCCATCCAAATGCTTGAAGTTTTGTACACAGATACAATACTATAACACTGATGATTTCAACATTTTTCTAGATATTAGGAACATTTTTGACTATGAGAAACTACAGAGATTTGAAACCTATCGCAATGAAAACAATTTAGTTGTAAATTCTGAAAAATTCTAATGCACAATATTTGCAGGAAGCAAGAACCAGTTTTATACACACAATTACACTTTGAATGGCTTGGTATTTGAACAAGTTCAGTTAAATTCTTAAATTCATATAGGCTATATGAACTCTTTACTATGCATAAGTTCCCCACAAACTCAATATTTGGCTGCCTTAGTATAATGTTCATATCAAATTGATCAAAAATATTCAAATTAAATTTCTGAAATACCTGTCCTACAAAACACACACTTCCACATATGTTATTTATACCTGCAAGGATTACAGTATGTTATCACTGAAGAATCGGAAGAAATATGAATGATATACTGAATCTGCATAAAGTGTTCAATGTGAGTGTGTTCTTATTACTACCAATTTTACCAGATTATTAAAACTGTTTATGTATTAATAGTAAATAACAGTTGAATGAATATTGTTTTAGACCTTGTCAGTTGTATCCAAAGTATTATGTACTGTGGAGTGTAAATGGCTATAATTAGTAATAGATCTAAGAAGTGGAAACAAGTCATTAAGCCATTTATAAGAGTAGACATTTAGATCTCACATCTCTCCTTTTTTTTTTTGAATATAAGTACACTATTAAGGAATATGTTTTTCTTAAAGATTATCGCTTTGATCACAAAAACAAAAAGAATAACTATGGAAAGTTTTCATACGCTTCTAGTTCTTGTTTCATCTTCATGAATTCCTCTTTTGTCATTGTGCCTTCACCTTCTCCTAAACGTTGGAGTTTCTCTCTGGAAGCATCAAAATTTGGACGTGGGGGTGGGGGTGGAATCTAGAAAAAAACGCCATTTTTGTAAAGTGTTAAAGTGAAAGAGTTTCTAACAATATATTCCTTTAAGCATTCAAGTTATAAATCACTGAAGTTATATATCACTCAATATATAAAAGAGAAGAAGGTATACAATTGGAAAAAAGTTGTTTAAAGCAAAGAATTTTGGAAATTTCAAGTGGAGAAAAAACAATATTTTTCAGAGATAACTACTATGGAAATAAATAATATGGAAGATTTTATTACAGTACAATCCAATTATTACACCTCATACCTGACGAGACCTCATAGTTCTCTCAGGTCAACTGTACCAATTCATATTTTGTAGAGCTATGACCATATTGCTGTTGGTCATAGTAGATTCAAGTCTCAGATGTATGGAGCAACTTTTGTTATATACTATATAAACTATGATAGAAACTACACATTTCCCTACTCGGAGAGCTTACAAAACTAAATAGAAAAGATAGACTTCCATGAAATGATACTCACGATATAGCCGGCGTACTTGGGCTCCTCCTCGTACCGATCGTGCAACCAGATGAACTCCTCATGCTGCCTAACGACGAAGAACTCTGACTTTTGGAACTGCTTCATGGTGGTGCGGGTGTGAACGGTGAACTTGACTTTGTCCTTTTCGCTGAGGGCATCTGAGATGTCAACGACCAAGGAACTGTCCGTCAGGGGGACATTGTTTCCTTCTTCCGAGGGTTTCCTGTCCATCTGAAAGAGACGTTAAGACGTGGAGGAGTCGAAATTTAGGTTAACAGGAACAGAATGCAACGCCCCTTTTCGGCGTCGGTATTAAGAGATAATGGGACGGCTATTGTGCGTGTCCGTACATCCGGTACATGATGAATGCCTTTATCAACGGATTACTCACCGTTTACTAAACTGTGGGGCGACACAACATAACTAAATTAATCGGTGTCGGGTGAATGAATTTCACGACGATCAGAAATGGAATAGAGAACACATACGCAGCACATCAACAAGACAACAAATTGGAAATCGGTTTATCAGTCAAAGGTGTCAACGTCAGTATTTCAATATTTTTCCAGATTTTATACGTTTTGTACGCACCTCAAACCAGTCGCATTATGGAGAAAACACCAGACAGTTTCTAATCCCTCTTATTTCAGTGTCCTCTCATTTTGTCGCGTTACGTTAGCCACAGAATATCGCTCTTTCAAGCCGTTTTGGCGGTAAAAATAAAAAATAACACACATTGACCGATTTAGTAAATTCAGTGAATTTGATGACTCTATGACAACGGTTAGAGTTTTAAATGTAATAAAATTGTAACTCTTCATTGCCCCCAGTTAGAACCTGTTTATATCATAACTGAGGTATTACACAATAATTGATATTTAAAGGCAGTTTATTTGTTAAAAACCGTTGTGCAAGACATAGTTTAATATAGTTTTTGACGCAGTCCTCTATACAAGTTAGAGAGCGTGTAATTGGAAACTATCCGATCAAACAAAGCAAATATTTAAGAGTGCCCACATATCCCTCAATGTAAAGATCAAGAGATATAGTTACCCCAAAATTGAACCCAACACAGGCACACTATTAGTTGCTTGGAACCACATTCACTGTGATATACAAATGATTTTAAAAGGTAGGACTATATCAGCCTATCTGCCTACTTATCATTAATTATTGTGTACTACTAGAACATCATTAGGACAGTGCCACTCCTTTCTGCATGAAAATTCGATAGAATATACTTTCAATGACACCAATTAATCTCTCACATCTAAGCATGAAAATTTCTTATAATTGCAATGCTTTAAAATTGATGAATCAGAAGAGCACTATCCTTAGCTTTGTTTTCTATTGCCTCAGCAGTTGCAAATACTTAAATTAGAGGTAGCATAAATTGTGCTGTAGATATGTTTACCTGTGATATTTTTATAAGGAGTCAAAATGAAACACCCTCTTACTTCAGTATGGTGTGTTTAACGATATTAATAGATTGGCAACAATACATGGTGAACATTGGTAAATATTTACAAGTCTTTTCATACTTCCTCATTAGAGTACAAAACGGTTTAAAATGTTACTTTTTAAATAAATCGAAACAGTTTACGTCAGTCAAGTCAATCATTTATCTGAAAATTTGATGAATTTTGCATGCACAAATGCACAACAGTACCAATAGTAATTCTTTACACATATCCCCGTTGAAAGAAATATTAGCACCATACTTAATCTAAGAAATTTATAATTACAGACTAGATCTCTCTTAAAAATTACAATAGACACTGTGAAAAAATAATGTATCATTTTTAAAAGAATCATGGTTTTGCACACACTTACTATCTACTACTTATAATTAAACATAAATAATTTTTTTCACGCCTTACAACAAATCTCAAAATAACACGAAAACAACAAACGGTACAGCAAATGCTCTTTTCAGTTCAAATGTTTCAACGAATCCACATTTTTTTTACATTTTCTTCAACAAAACAAGGAAAACTATTGCATTTAATCAACATATTCACTTTCACAACTTCAACAACAATAACCAATTAATATTTAATGATAGATTGGATTCTACAAGTTCAAACCTTAAATTATATAAACGAAACTTTTTAACCGCCATTTGGCATTGGCAAGCCCTGCAATCAAATTTAAGTCGCCTAAAATTACATACATACAGAGAATTAGATATATTTTACAATTGCTGTTTGATCGTTTCATCTCAAGTTTATATATACCTAAACATAGCTTTTTTTTTTTAAATTTCGAGATATCTTGGATAGCTGGCAGTGATTGCAGTGAAGCTATCACAGAACTCACAAATAATAGTCCAGTTTTTAATTATAACCGTCAAGGATATTGTTCAAATTACAAATTACCTTAAGTGGTAAAAATGTCTCATAAAGCTGTAGTCCACTCTTATCCTATTTCTTGAGCACTGCAATGAACTTTTTAATTTGGAAGAACAATGACAAGTAACTATCTTTAAATATTACATACATCCACTACTTTGAACATCTTTTCGCCGATTCAAATTTTATGTTACTAATAAAAAAAACAAATTTTAGAAAATGAGTTATACTATTTTCCCGAGTTTAGATATTAGGACAAATCGGTAATCAAGCAGATGTGGAATTTTTGTCAGTAATAAAAGTATTTACATTAATAATAGTGCTATAAAATTTCATTTCTAACACCATAAATTACCATTATAACAGTCTTCTCGTAATGGCTATAGCAAGGTTAATCATAGCCAGGTTAATTAAAAGGCCACGCATTGCGTAGCGACAACAAAAAACATGATGACTAGGATATTATCTATAATAAAAAAATTAATAATAAGGTTAATTATGTATAGTAATCGGCGAAAAATTAATGTGCTCACAAGTTAATTGCCAAAACAACTGTCCATCAAAATTCACATAGATCACTATTTGTATTCTCATTACTCTCGGTTGCAAATCTTTACAGGTTACAATCTTACGTTTGAAAATTAGAATATCATATTATCCTTTTACTACTTCAACTGATTCTCATTTTATTAATATCATAGCAATTTAATTTATCTTATGTAAGCTGTAGAATTTTACTGTTAAGTTGGTTTTGAATCGGTTTTTGGCAATATTAGTAACAACTTCATTAAAACGCACTGAAAAATATAAAAGAATTAATAATATTTCTTAAAAGGTGAGTTAATAAGTAATGGAAACCAATCAAAAACACACTGTACTTAGACTACCAAAGACAGTGCTCAACAGATGCAAAGGCAAGTCAACAAAGCTGAAGCAACCAGAACAGGTAGTTTATAGTATTCAGTATGGACACAAGACATACATGATATAGAAAACTTGTCAAGAACACCTAATCAATAGATACAATAAACTCAGATTAGTATAAAATGGATTATATAGGAACGAAAAACCATGGAAAACAGGAGATGAAGGAATTATGCATAAAGTCGAAAAAAGAAAATTAAACTGGAAAGGAATAAAAGAGGAGACGAAAAATAGGAAGCTGAGGAAGAAGTGCAGAATACGAATGAAATAAATTCACCTCAACATGATTTGATCTAATAAATTGAGGTAATATTAAGTAAGTTATTAACTTCTGTTGACAAGTGAAACCACTTCAAAATTACACTTTTTTAAAACACAATTTCAATTGCTGGAACTTCCATGTTACCAGAATCATTTCGTAGTTCACATGATTTTACACCTCCATGTCCTTCGTAATCCAAGTACAGAATACATTGTTATTAATACCCTAGAACTCAATTAATTGCTACACTTTCAACAATCCATTAATCGATTAACTAAACAAGTTGATATTCATGTTTCTACGGTATGAGTATAATTTCGGAAGTAATGTACTTTGTCAATTGAAAACTCAACTTTCACTAACTTAAAGCACCAAACACAAAAGGGGATTTGAACAGAAACAGGGAAAGAACAGTAAAAACGCCAGCTACATAACGAATTGCAAAAATTCCGGACTCGAAAAGTTTTAACCCTCAGATTTGGCACAATCAGTGGCCCCGAACAACTAAATTACAACCTAACTAGGACTCTCAGTCATTTCTTGGTCACTCTTGGAGATGACCATGTTTTCCACGGGCATCGCCCTGCTGGGAGACGGACTGTCCACGTTTCTAAAGCTAAACCCGGGCGAGTCCGCGCTGGAGAGCGACTCAGGCGTTCCGACGGAACTCAGGGAACCTGGCAAAGAACCGCTGGTCGTCGTGAGCAGCCCCCCTCTATCGATACCTGAGTAACTGTACACCCTCTTTGCCCTTGGCCCAACGTGGAAATCCGACTTGTCGTCGTCGAGTTTCCTCTTGACACCGAGTGGGCTCGGCCGCAGGACGGGGCTCGCGCTGCGTCGTATGATCGTCCTCGACCTCGTCGGGCTCTGGAAGCCCATCCGGGTCGGTGAGGGGGAGCTCGAGAGGAAACCTCCACAACTCGGAAGGGATATGTGTAGGGGACCCGTCTTGCTTTGCTTTGATTCATTACTGTCGTTCATTATGCTGAGGTCTTCCCATGATTGGGAAATCTGCATCGCATGGTGGATCTCACGCTCGTGGGCCAGTTCCCTAGTGTTGCTGATGCCCTCGTGTTCCTCCTGACGTAGCTGATTTATCCTCGGAGCCAGGCGTAATGCCGAGACCTGAAATATTTTTGATACTAGGCATTATTCACAGGTAAATGTGGAAGCTTAATAGAGGAGTTCTACCTAAAAATATCTAAAGAAATTACTTGTATCTTAAAAGGAAGAATGTCACTAACAAGTAAAATATAGCAGTGCCTTACATAGTCCGAATTACTGGTTCTGGGTACAAGAAAACTGTTTGAAAATTCTTGGAATGTAAGTGTTCACACAACTGTTTGAAAAAATATTCAACCGCAATAATTATTAAAAACCGCAACCGGATTTAACCTATTATAACTCTTAATCAAAACTACTCTGATGAAGATATAAAATGTACCTTTTAGGTACTGTCAACAAAAAGGACGAAAGTCACTCCAATTTCTCAATAGAGCTTCAAAGGCTTCGTTCTGAGTGTCGCTTCTGGTATTAGTATTCTGTGGTTACGTTGGATATGGTTGGAAGGAAATATAGTAAAGTAAGGAATAGGAAGGGAACACACAAACCTATTCAATATTTTTATTTTCATGTTATAGCTTAATTACGATGAAATGATATATGCTACACCACTTGCACGTTCAAATATATTTTAGAAATCAAAACTGTTAACTAAACTTGTTAGACAGTCACTGCTGTCTTGGTACTTTTTCTAAGGCTTAATTGATGAAACCCCAGCGGTACATTTTTCCAATCTCAGCTCTAAAACTCTACGATAGACTGTGACTTTTAAAGACAATTTGATGCACGCAACAGATTTTACCTAATTTGTTATTGTCAAATATTCCTTATGTTATTTATTATTAGTGACCAACCATATGCTTTCAAAATATCTTTGAACATAATTTTTGTTTTGCTTGATTAAAATGCACTTTGTTCTGAAACTCTGAGTAGTGAGTCCAGACCGACTGAAGCCAGATTATGCAAGATATTGCTCTACAACAGTATATTACTACATTACTAACTAATATTACTACTATAAACCTTTATTTAATAAATCTTTTTAAATCACTCCATTTGGCTACAACTGTTTTACTTCTGCTACTACTGTATCAAAGAAAAAACTGTAACTTACTGGTGATCCTGGAACTTGACTGAAGCTTGCACTGAACCGTCTCGTCCTTATGTGAGAGGAAGAACCAAAAATATTGAAGGATTGTTGATCCCTGTAGGAAAAATCATTTCAGTAACTCAAATCTGTTGTATAGAACAACATAAACATTGCTTGAAGATTATTTGAAACTAAAGGCTGTTTGGCACATATTGAAAGGTAAACTTACTACAAAGACTCGGATATTTCCGAAATCAAATCAAATCAGATAAAAAATTTGATCAAGAAATCAAAAATTTATGATTTAGTCAAGTATATTTGCTTGCAGTAGTTTCCCCTTAAGAAAATAGTTAACTAATGACCTGTAAATTACAAATCAACTGAATGCCGGTAATAATTCAAATGATTTCCTATATTTTAATGAATATGAAGAATCAAAAGCGCTGGGTATATTTTGGAAGTGAAATTTGGATATAATTCAGTACAACTGCATATTAAGTCTGAAAATATTAGGAAAAAAAAACCTTTTTATCTACAATCACAAATATTTGATCCCTAAGTCCTATAACAATTATAGGAAACTTGCTTATGTATAAATTATGTCAAAGAAAATTAACATGGGATCAGTCCATGATAAAAAATTTGCAAAATAAGTGGTTTAAATTTGAATAGGAGTTAAATTTCTCAACTAAAATATGTATACGTCCACATACATTGATAAAAAAATAATGATTCAATTACATGGATTTCCGGATGCCTCCGAGGTTGCTCATCGCGCATATTTATGATAAATAGTTTAATTAGGTAATGTTAATATCATTATTACATGCAAAATCTAGAGTAGCTTCAGTAACAAACGGATCGTTACTACGCCTCGAGCTATGCGGTGTTATATTGTTCACAAATTTATATTCAATTGTTACAAAATTGTTATGGTTAAAAATAGATAAATTATAGTTCTGGGCAGATAACTACTATAACTGATGTAACGTAAGATACAAGATGTATGAACATATATGTTAATATTCCATATAAAGTTTTATAGTAATGATTCGCAAATGTAAGTAATGTAAGCAATAGTCAACAGAAGCTCTCTCTTACTGCTATCACAATTTCTTCACAATAAGGGTCTGCCGGAGATGAGTTTCCCCTAATAATTACAAATTTGTCAGATGAGTGGATAGAACCAGTCTCATTACCTGAGTTTGTTCTGATACGAATTGAAAATATTTCTATGAATATGTATACAAGAGGAGAGTAATACAATATATTTTGTACAAATTGCAACAAGACTGAATTTCCTTCTCTCAATTTTTATCATATGGTTAATTATCAAAAAATGACCAACAGCAACAACAGAGGAGGAAAACTTTAAATTTTCTGACAAACTGCCTTATGGTGTCTCCTAAGGAATGCGACTAGGAATTTCGCCTAGGCAAAAGTGGAATTCAATAGAGCATGGGTGCCCTACAATAATATGGGAAAGATAGAAAAGTCTATGGTTATCATAAATCAAACAAGTCTTAAAATAAGTCATTCTGTAGTGACTGGAAGAAGTGAGGTTTGTTTCAAGAAAACATTCCCTAGACAAAATTTTGGGTTCATGCTGTTAAAATCTCACAGGCTGGTACTGTTTTTACAGAAACATAAGAGTTTGGGTGATATGTAGCATGCCTAATATGAGAAAGTTAAAGGTATACTGGAGCCACTTCAGTCACAAAAGCACTGGGTTCCTAATATAGAGAAACTCATCACAGATCCATAGACCTGTTGTGGTGCCGAAAAGGATTTCCAATGTAGTAAGTCAGTATCTAGAATGGTAATCACGCTTTTGACATGGAAGAAGTTGAAGCAATACTGTATAATTCTCAATGTAAGGGGCTCATTACTGGAGCTGCTGTGGTACTTAAGAAGACGTGTAATGTAACACGCTTGTTACCTGCTAGAAGAAGCTCCTGCAGCGCTCATGACGTTACCGGTATCATTAATCATAGGGGCACTGGAGCTCCTCTTCAGCGTGCCGGGCCCGCCACCGTTCGGGGTGCTCGGACCGTCAACGTCCATAGCCACGGTCTGGGAATTTATCGATGACATTCAGAAGTCTCGCCACCGAAGGTGCGCCGGTTCGCGGGAACATTTGATTGTTGCTGGACGACGACGCGACGACCACCACCACCGCCTCCGCGGCCGCTCTCTCTCACCACACGGCGCTCCTCCTGCGGGGGCTTCGTTCGGACCCGATCGCACCGCTACTCGACGAGAGGATTCCTGTCATTTTAAGGGACGCGGCGCTGCCGTCCCTACGCACGGAGGGTTCGAGTGCGGTTCCTCTCTCGCGTTAGAGGCGAGGACAGGACACGCGGGATGCACTTCGCAGGCTCTAATTTTCACTGGAATCAATACACTTGATTAAATTTCGAGTCTATAAGCGACGTAATTAGATATTTTGGCGAAGATCGGCAACATCGGCCGAATGTTCAGGTATGTGACAGCGAAAACGAAGACACCAGTTAAAGGACCATAGGACGTGAAACTATGGTGGAACATGTTTCAGTAACAAAACAAACAGAAAATCATGTTGCAAACTAGTTTATGGTCATACCATTCACCTATCTCGTTAGCATTATTTCCAACACATAAATTTAAGAAAACAGAAGTAACATGTCTTCTTGCTTGCTTAAATAGCACGTAAACGAATCAATGTTTCAATCAAAGCCTATGGATAATTCTTGAAACATTAAAATCGAAGTTCTACGTTTCGTGAAAGTTTAAAAATTACCCCGCCTAAAAAATTAAGTGGCGTTATTAAATTGTTAAGCTTCCATTTAATTGAAATTATGATCCATTTTATTGTAAATGGAGGAGTCCAAATGAATATCTATTTCAATATTAATTAAATTCACAGTGGGCAACTCCTTCCTAACTATTTATCTTGAGAAACAAAATTATAATAAATTGTAAAGAGTATAGTATGAACATACAAAATTTATTAACGAAATAAGTGTGGTGATATTCTATGACCATCGTTATTTAGTTTTCCGAGTTGCAGTCTCGCAGAACAGGTTTTGCTACCAATTTAATACGTATGCATCAGACAAATTGTATCATATTATAATCCAGTCACATTTACAGACAACACACTAATTCTGGACATCTATAGTTAACTTTCATCATCTGCAGGCTTATGCTGCAGACTTTTTATGCCATCGATCTCGTTTAGAGCTATGATTTAGAGCACTATTTAAAATGATGGCGAATATTTTAGATCAATGAAAACAAATTCAGCAGTAAAGTCTTCCTGTCTTCACTGATAACGTGTGTACACGTATCATAAACATATTTACGAATTAGCATTTCAAAACTTAATTAGAGGGGATATACATTTAAAAAAAAAACGTTATAAACAGATATATTAAAAAATAAGAGACGTGTAATAATTGTTTAGAAATAGTAATTCATATTGTTTAATTAAAGATGAATTCATATTATCACAATATCTATATCATTATGTAGGGTCAAAAGATTCCACATGCTTAGAGACATTATAATAGTAACCACAATTGGTCCAGGCGAATTCATAAGTGATTTTTAAGAATTAATTCCCAATAGGATGATCGGAATTGGAAAGATTTAGAAAAATTAATTAATGCAGGAAAAAACTTCAACATCTGAATGTTTGCAGTCGTACAAAGGTGGGGGTCGAAAGAGATGAGAATCAAAATTTGGAAAATTTTGAAACGTTTCTATTAATCTTAAGTTGGCCGTACGTTTAGCCGAAACCGATCACTTTAAATACATTTAAAAATTTAAATAAACCTTCATTTCTCGTTTGGGACTTTGAACTATTGCCCTGATTCCTGCCTTATTATAGTTTTTCCATTGGAAATAACTTAGCTACTTATGTTTATATTAGAGGAAGTGTCCTGTTTCTTAAAGCCACACATATTCTAATATATTAAAGGAAAAGTACGTATATACTTAAATATTAACATTATTAAACCGATTTTATATCTATGTATATATTCATATTTAGATCTCCTAGAGATGCACTATTTGGAGATTAATTATTATATAATACCTGTAGGAACTAAGTGCGTTGTTTCAATTAATTGCATGTTAATTAAATGTACTTACCAATTGTTGTTCAGAGACAATATTTGCTTCTCGGAAAATATAATAATCCTAAATAATCCTAAAATTGAATTTATCGAAATGTCGTCATTTGTTTCAATCTTCCATTGTTATTACTTTCTAAACATCCTTAAATCAGTTTCATAGCGTGTAGGTTATTTTGAAGTAAGTTCTTATAAATTAATCGCATTTGATATTCAAATGTTTGAATTATTATTTATAAAGTCTCCAGGTACATTATAAATAAATTTGAAGAGTATTTAAGGTATCGTGACTGTCTAAAGCGACAAGTTATTAATATTTGTTGAAGCGAGGTGTATTCAAGGTGTACCTTCGAAGCGTAGGTAAGTTGCAAAATAAGCGAAAAAATCTCCCGTTCTCGCGAAATTCACAGATATTAGAAAGTATCTATTTTTAAATAATAACTATACGCCGCCAATTTTTTTCAATGTTGTAAACGTGTCCCGTACCCAGAATCCGTCTGCTACGCATCACTCTGCGCACCGATTTTATGATCAAAGTCGCCATATTGCTAACTGTCTAATTCGGAAATTTAAGTAAGTAAATACAGTAATTTCCCGTGTCAACTTAACATATATTCGATCAACGTCAGTCATTCGATTTCGCCTATTAACGAAGCGTAAGTACACGTAGAATAGTCGGCCCCCGTTTGCTCCCTTCGATGGCCACTGGCACTTGTCGAATTTTCGAGTTGTTGCATAAATTCTTTTGACAAAGTACGTATCGGTCGTCATAATCGACGGGCGGATGATCCGATCACCCCTGCGGGCTCCACTTCGCCGTTTGCCCAGTAGGGCTTTCCGTAAACAACCCCTCGGCCCCCTCGACCCCCCTACGATTTTTCTCGGTTTTCCTTTTCTTTGACAGATGTTCCAGTTTATTTGACAATCCTTCGGGCCTCCGCTTCTGAAAAGCTGAGGAACAGTTATTCCTGACGAACACTCCTACTTTCCCAAAGACAATATCGGCCCCATCTGTGAGACCTTCAGTGATAGTTCTTAACAAAGGAATCTGATGATATCTGCTGATTTACTAGGCGGAATTTCCTTGAATCATTTCCTGTTTAACATATTTATCATAGGTATGCCCTTAATTTAGTGGAATGTCACGAGTTTCAAGTTTTCTGCAACAGTTCACTCGAAAAATATTAGAAAAGTAGAGGTATCCCCTGATTGCTCGATTCGGATATTGTATATGTTAATCTAGAGGTTCATGTTCATTCCCAGTGTGTTTCTTTTCACCTTCATTTACCTCTGGGTACTCCTACACAGAATTACAATAAAAACATTGTTAAAGTTTATTAAATATAAATCATGTGTAAACGTAATGTCATCTAATAATTCCAATTGGTCCTACACGACATAATGCAGTTGAACGTAACCTATTGGAGATTTATTTTTCCAAATGTTTCAATGAAAATTTACTGATGTGACCCCCATTACGTGTGATCTTTAAATCAACAAAACAACTTTCATATATGGTCATTTAAAATTAATATCAGGTTTCCAGTATCCTCACTTTTTTAATTACTTTTGAAATGCCACAAATTGTGTACAATAGGTCATTAATTCAACACAGTAAGTTTTAAATACTTTTTCGTTAAATATTTTTGTAACAATAACAAATGCAAATGTATGCATTTTCTATGTTTACCTTAATGATCTTGAAGTAAATGTAAATTCTGAACAACTTTCAAATATAGCATAATTTATGCACATTTTCTTTTTAAATTTGGTTGCTTGTTTGTTGAGGAATCTATTCACCAAATATTCTTGGTTATGTTTCTTTTAATGGACGTTCTCTCATTGTTTGTATAATTTTGTTGTACTTCGGAGTAACTGATTAAAGTAATTCATCATTGAAATATTATCTATGGAATATAATACAGATTAATATGGATTATCCTTAATCCCCATTAAAAGGTACTTCAAACTATTTGAACTTGAACGATTCATAAACATCATTCATGTTTATATAATATTATCTAAGTTTTCTTTTCAGAAATCAATAAACAATATTTTAATAGGTATGACTCAACTATAGAAACCACTATTAATTTCACTAATTATGATTTTCTGTAACTGAAACTTCAGTCTTAATTATGTTTTTTCTAATTAAAATGTTAATCTCACTTATCCACTACTTGCTGTGATAATCTCACTTTCCTGGATGTAAATCATGTTAATCTTTTATGACCACACAATAACTCACTTAACCTTTTTGTAATTTGTATTTAGTTTTTGTTTCGGTTCTGTGTAGGATGTAAGTATGGTAATTCGTATTAGTTAAAATAATTCTTTCAAATGTGTAATAAATATTTCAATTCTCTTGTTAAACTTTTATTTGACTTGTTTACGATTTTTTCCTCTGTTGTTTGTCTTTAATATTATATCTCTCACAATCTTTTAACACTGAGACCGTTTAATGGATAGAAAGTAAAAATTATTTACACTTGCAATGACTTTTATTACACAATAGTTAGGTTATGCAAACATTCTTAAAATTTGTGAACGAAAGTCATTCTGATCTGTTTTGCTGTGTTTTAACTTCGTATGTTTTTTTTTTAAGGCTAAGAGTGATTTGTTATTGAACAGCTGTTTAAAAAATGTCTGTGTTGAATCAAAGTGGTGAGGAGCAGGTAGAGTGCCCACTATGCATGGAGCCTCTCGAGGTGGACGATCTTAACTTCTTTCCATGTACTTGTGGTTATCAGGTAAGAAATGCATGAAGCCCTTTAATAGTTCTGCAATTGAACGAAATTACCTAAAGCGAAGTAAAACTATTTTTTGATGTCATGTTTTGTAGATATGTCGTTTTTGTTGGCATCGCATCCGTACTGATGAAAATGGTTTGTGTCCAGCCTGCCGCAAGGCGTACTCTGAGAATCCTGCTGATTTCACTCCTCTATCCAAGGAACAGGTAAGTGCGTTTTAAGTGGAAGTGCCTTTATGTTGCACTAAAAATAATGGAAGATGTGTGTTAGGCGTCATTAAAATGAACAGTATATGAAAATTTAGTTCTGAATAAATTTTGTTCGAAACTGTAATAAATTCTAAGGGTCAACCTTTAGATAATTATGAAATTAAATTTGAATTGAAAAACATTGTTTCTGGGTTCTAAATAGGTCGTTCTACGTATATGTATTGGGTATTTCGACAAACAATACCTTCTGTTGTATACTGTTTTTAAAATTATAGTCAATTTCTTGTGCCAATTGTTGACGCCCTCTCCCAAAAATGCTTCATTGTCCCAATACTTTAATAATTTTCTTCATCGTCCATCGTTAATTTTGATCTTAAACTATTGTCCATATATTGTTAACATCATTTAGTTTTTATGCTATAACTGCATATAATTGGCAAATTGGAGTGGAAAGTAGAATATCAACCTTTAATTGCAGCCTTAAAAATTAATTCCTCATAGAAAAGGTTTATGGTGGTTCATAATTACAAATCTTCTTAACCCTAAGTTCTGTCTACTTCGTCAAATAATAATCAAATAATAATAATAGAATACTTAGATAGAATAATAGAATTATTTCTTTGATCTTTTTCGAATGTGTTTTTATTTTTAGGTGGCGAAATTGAAAGCGGAGAAGCGCCAGAAGGACCAGCAACGTAAAGCGAAGCAGACCGAGAGCAGGAAACACCTGGCTAACGTCCGGGTAGTCCAACGGAACTTGGTGTTTGTCGTTGGTCTACCTGTACGTCTAGCCGATCCGGAGATACTCAAACGTCACGAGTATTTTGGGAAGTTCGGTAAAATACATAAAGTGGTTATTAATCAGTCCACGTCTTATGCTGGGTCGCAGGGGCCTAGTGCAAGTAAGTGTTGAAATCTATGAAATCTTCAGTTATATGGCAGTTTCAATATTATACGTCATCAAAAATCATACATTGCTATAATGCAACATTGAATATATTGCACAAATATGAGATGCAGTTGATTCGTTTACATACAGCATACACAACAAACTATTTTTGATGCACCACAAGTTAAGAAAGATTAAATATTATTCATTTTTGGAAAAGTTGTAATGTGCTACGTTGCTTATGCTTCAGATTAGCCAATTCTATCTTTAGAAGTGTCCCTTAAACTGCACATATATCTGCAAGCCAAATGGTTCATGAACTGCTCGTTGAAATTGTTTTCACAACAAACTCGTAGAGATACAAGGATAGGGACAAACAAACCATGTACTTATTAATTCACCATATGGCTGTGTTATCTTCATACCAGAAAAATTGCTTGATTTTTATGATAAATAATGTGACTATATATTTATGACTAGTATGTGCCAGTTGCATAGAAAACAACATCGTTGGTGGCAGGCAAAGTTGTACAAAAATTACACTGATACAAAGCTTATGCTCCTTCAGATTTTGAAATAGCTATCCTCGGTCTAATTGAAAAACCCTTACTTTACTACCAAATGAAAATAATTGAAGTTTCAATTTTTACCAAAGAATTGCATATGAACCCATTCTCTTTCCAGTTATAAAACCAACAACTAACGAGTGGTTTGCGAACCATTTAGCTTACAGGCATATATACATCTTTACACATAAAGTATGTTTCAGATATATCATTTAGCACCTAAAGTTGTCTATAATGCACATCTGAGGTCTGGAATAATGCCCACTAGGTCAAATCATCAAAAATCAAATGATCAAATAATGCTTTGTCTTGTAAAAAAAGATTCCTGTTATATTTCATTAAGTAAACACAAGAAAATTTCAAAAGATAAGTAGAAAATAGATGGAAGAAGGCAATGTAGTATTGAACACATATTTGTTTATTTGTAAGTCATAGGGGAGTTAGTTACAATAGCTAAAAATCATTACAATATGGCTTTGACCAACTCTGAACATTAGATAACTTGGAATAAAAAAGTCAATGTAGGCTGCAAATTT
This sequence comes from Cryptocephalus primarius, assembly GCA_963576515.1. Lineage (NCBI taxonomy): Eukaryota > Metazoa > Arthropoda > Insecta > Coleoptera > Chrysomelidae > Cryptocephalus > Cryptocephalus primarius. The sequence goes on along the minus strand of OY754942.1, from coordinate 11,667,336 downwards.
TTTGAAATGTTTTACATATTTTAAATACTACCGATTTTATCGGTGCATTGATATTGGGTTTGGACTGACAGAATTAGTATGTATATGTATTAGAATAATCATTTATAGTTGAAAGCATACATTTCGTACAATACCAAAGTGGTGTAGTTCTTTCTGTTTACCTTTATTGCAATTTTTGTAATTATTCTATGCCTCTGATTTTAGGTGCCTATGTAACTTATATGAAGAGTGATGACGCTTTAAGGGCCATACAAAGTGTAAATAATATTACGATAGACAACAGACTGATTAAATCGAGTTTAGGTACAACAAAATACTGTTCACATTTCCTGAAGAACCAACCGTGTCCTAAACCAGACTGCATGTACCTGCACGATTATGGTGAGTGGGTTTACAATGTGGTCGGTCCAATCGCGAGGAAGATACTTCTGTTTCTCTGCCAGTATTTTTCTTTTCTCTCTCTATTCCTCTTCTAATTTTTCCTCTTCTTGTTGGTCGTACATCTTAATAGTTCTCCTGTTCGTTTCAAGGAGATCTGGAGGCGAGTTTCACCAAGGAGGAGATGCACGCCGGCAGACATCAGGAGTATGAAAAGAAGCTCCATGAAAATCTATTGAACCGAACCTCCAATAACAATAACAGTAACCACTTAACATCAGAATCGAAAGGTAGCGTTCCCATACCGTCTGGCGGGGCGCCCAAGTCCTGCCCCAAAGAGACGCCACAGCTATCGAGCAGTGTCAGCAGTAACAGCAGTACACTGTCCAATAGTAGTGGTATAAACAAGGAGAACTGGCCTAATTTGAATAATGTAGAAAAGGAGAAAAAGGAGAAGGAGAGGACTAGAAAAGGCAAGACGAAAGGAGATGGCAACAGTAAGAAAGACAAGAAAGAGAATTGTGCAACGACTGCTAAAAATGCGAGTAGAGTAGATACCAATGGCCTTAACTCAGGAGGTAAGTAGAGAAATCTAATAAATTAGAGGATAAATAAATGTAAAAGGAAATGTGCACATAGTACTCGGATAGTTTTCAGATAGAGAACAACTTTTTTAGTGAAATTTCTGAGGATGATTTATATTTAGACGTGATTGAACATATGCATACAATTAAAAGTTATTTAAATTGGTAATTAATTCGGTAACTAATAACCTTTTAAATTCAATAATTATGCAAGTATAATGTCAAGTATAATCTCTGGGCATATGAGAGATTCTAGAGATATGGCAAACAGTTTAGGATAGCAATATGTAAACAGTTCTAATTTTAAAAATCAACAAATGATATGATTCACAGTCAATTACGAATGTGTTCCATGCGTCACATTTTATGGAACAGTCCCAGGATCATTTTGAAACATAGTGTTGACGGCTGTGCATGTAATCAGTAATAAAACCATTCTGGAATTACTAAAAATACTGCTTAAAACAAACCTAATGTAATAACACCATAAAACTATTACAAAACAAGTATATATAATTTGAGCAAACTTTTCAGTTGATCTCTGTTTAGAGTTCGGACCAATTTGGCATACTAGAAGCCTCTGCAGTAAAAATTCTTGAAGTTATTGAATTTGTCCCTGCAATTTTATTTATCTATGAATATTAATCAACATTAGGTTTGAAATACTGTAAAAGTGATGACCTTTGGGATGTCCAAATTTTGAAAAAAGAGCAATAACCTTAGGCTGCAAACTAATGATCCTCATAAGTTAAATCAAATTTTACAGCCTCTGCTGACTTCTCAGACTATCCTTGTGTAAAATACACGGGCCTTTTGTATCACATGAGAAAATTTGTAGAACATGCAAATTTAGTTGGCAAATATATTTAGTTTTTAAGCTATTGCACTTTTTCGTTAAATTGTGTAAAAGGTTTAACACGGTTTTTCATCAAAAAGAAAAGGATACTCTTATTTTACATAGTATTTCAGACCATGTAGTCTCAATTTTGTTTCTAATGCTTTGTTTACTGACATTCAGTGGTTTAGCATCAAATTGAATATTAAAATTTGTTAATAAATAAACCTGAATATAACCTCTTTCTGTCCTATCTAGTTAAAGAAGCGAAATCAACATCACCAAAGCCTCAGCAGGAACAGTCAAAGACAAGCGCGACGACGGCGGCACCTACACCACAATTGTCTCCGACCCCTGCGCCTCCCACGGAGAACCACCCGCCCACTATTCAGTCATATCAGATACCTAAACTGGCTTCCGTTATTGACGATAATTCGAGCTTCTTCTCGTTAAATTCATTCCAAAAAATTACCCCTAGTCAAGTAGACGAGGAGCAGCAGCAGCAGACGGACGCAGATGAAGGTGGCGAGACGACGCAGGCGTCCATTCTCACAGATACATTGCCCATCAACTCTACGGAGGATTGGGCTGCCGCGTTTGGTTTTCATAGGCCAACAGAAACACATATAAGTGACTTAGGTAAAGAAACATTTCAATAACAATCACTCATCTCACTACTATTAAAAAGATGACTTGACCATCTATTCAGAAATGAAAACATCTTTGTGTTTGAATATTTCAGTCGTTGAGTTACAGTAGCATTGTAGCATCATGGTTGTAATTTTAGTTGAAGATCTCATGTATACAATTTTAAGTTCCAGGAAAACCCGAGGAAATAAATGGTTCATTAGATAGATTTGAAAACGAATTTGGGCCACTAAGACATGACACATCATATAGTAAAGGTAAAACCACTTGTTTACCAATAATGTAACAGCCATACTCATGTCACCATAATACTCCCTAGAACCCTATAGCAGCTTCTATGAAATGTCTTCTAAACTCCAAGCGAACATCATGGGCATGCTGAATAAGAAGAATGGTTTTTCATCAACATATGTTCCAGACCCTACCCAGTCTCAGCCACAACAACAGCAGCAACCAGTCAACAAACCGCACAACGGTCTTAACGGTTTAGATCAGAACATGTCGAAACTGTTCATGGACTTCCACAGGAGTCAGCAGAGCAAAGAACTCCACGAATTTGCTCCAAACGGATTCACGGGCATCCAACAGGGATATTATTCCGGGCTGCAGAATAATGCCGATAGGATTTTAATGTTACAGCAGAAGCAGTTGGAGGAGCAGCTGTTGAACCTCAGTTTAAAACAAGGTAAGCTGAAACAGATAATACATGTAGATAAGTTGTATGAATTAGGTGATGTTATGCTCTTTGTTCGGTTGTGAGCAAGATGACCAAAAGTTGATTTTGCGTTGAAGTTTTTTTTTTCTATAATACCCATTTCTCATGGCAAATTAGTGATGAGGGACTTACTAGAGTCCTGAGGTGTGATCAGGCGTGTCGGATTACACACAATTTTATCAAATTAATGAAAATATGAAGACAGTCAACAATAACTAAAAGGAACAACAAATGAAACTGGATAAAGAAAAGGTCGAGTTCAATGTGGTCAATTAGATATGAATGTTAATGTGTTTTTGGATTGACCAAAGCAAAGAATTGATCTCCTAAATTCTTAATTTGTGGCTTATTTTTGAATTTTATGGAGTACCAAAAATCTTGTGAGAGAAAGATATTTCGAAGATATTGAATGGCAATTGGCTAGTTTGATACAGTGGTTGTTGATAAAGAATGAAAAATGCAGTCACTAAAGTGTCAACTCCTAATGGTTCACCTGATAAGAACGGTCCACCTTAAATAGTTTATTTGCTTTTGGTGCATTCATTGCAGCAGGGATACACTTATTTGCAGCGCAACAAAACTTGTCCTCGCTGAAATAGCAGAGAGAAAAGAACCAGATCACTCGGTCAGTGAATACTTTCATCTAAGGGCTTCATACCTCTTATCAGTGCTTACATCAGTGCAACTGAAAACAAATGAGCCATGTGCATAGACCACATTTTTCTTCATAAAACTGTAAACCTTAACGACTTATCTTATAATTCATCTGTTACTAACTCCAATCTAATTGATTATTACCCAGTCTTTCTCCACATTTTATATGAAAATATAACTGTGCCAACAAAATTTGATGAGGAGAAATTTAAAATACTAATAAGTTTCCGAAATTAGAATTAAGTATTCTCTTCAAACGACCCAGAAATAGCATGAATTTAGTTTAAAACCCGAGCAAAAGCTTTGTCACTATAGCTTTGTGTTGCTGGTTATTAGAAGAACACTAGGTAAGACCTAGTGACATTGTGAACATTAATCTGGGATGTCACGTGCGAATGCGCCAGTGCATCTTTAAAGCACGTGACTCAGTAAAATCTTGTATTGTGAACATTTAGAATTTTTCTCACCCGTATGTATGGAAAGATGATTAATTAATCTATCTAAAAGCCTTATTACAAAGTAAACATTTAGAACTAGTCTCTGATTTAGGGAAATTCTGCCATCAATACCTAACTCCAAGGCACTATATATGAACATCTATAAAAAGATTGAACCTTGGATTACCAAAAAAATGGCAATAAAAGATCATGATATACAACTGCTAAATTATTACAAAAAATATAGACACTGCTTAAACACTAGAAAAATACTAAATATATTTAAAAAAATACATCTTACAAAGAACAAATAATACAAAACCAGAGTGACATTTGGAAAGCCTACAAAACTATAAATAAATCAACAAATGAAAATATAAAAGGTTCCCTAATTACGTAGACGTGGTAGAGTACTCTAATATTTATTTCATTAACTTAGGTCATGACATGATAAAAAATATCTAATCTGTCTAATAATATTTATATTGCAATATATGATGACTTATAGATTTCTCGAGCTAGTAAGCGAAATTGAAGTAATTGAAAATACATACATCTTAAAAAACAACTGTGCCTTTGTAATTCAAATAAAATTTCTAATTATTGGCCAGTAAGTAGTATTAATAATAAGTATAGGTTAGGTCTTTCAAAAAGGTCCTATCAAGGTTAAATAGGTTGCCCATTCAAAAGAGCATTCTTAACAGGCACTGGTGACGCTATGTTCAGTGTCATAAACAGCATTAAGACTAACTTAGACAAGAACAAATGTATGTATTATAATTTTCCTTGATTTGGCTAAGGCGTTTGACACTGTTCCCCATCATAAACTCCTATACGTTCTTGAGCGCAATGGAGTCAGGAGCATAGCGTTACAGGTGTTTAAAAGCTGTCCAGAAATTAGAATTCAGGTTGTAAAACTCAGAAACGATCTGAGCGCAATGATAGTAAAAATGGGTGTTCCTTAAAATATGTTTTTAGGTCACCTACTCTTAACCTACATTAATTCCCTGTTAACAACCAAGGTAAGACATAGATGATCTGTTTGTATTATACGCTGATGCCACTTTGCTGGTTATTGAAAACTTTGATGAGAATGAAATTTATTTTTTTATTTTTATTTACCAACTGATTAACATTAAAACACTTCTTAAAGAATAACAACAACAAAAAACTCAATTGACACAATATTTTTACATAATCGTTTGAAATTCAACAGCGTACAATTAAAAATATCTTTCTCTTTATGAGCATTAAGAAACCTTAGGGCCCTAAAAAATTGAAAAACAAAGTCGCTTGTGGAATCACAAAAGTTATAGACTGCCTTGATTATTACGATTTATTTCTGAGTTGAATTTGATGAAAACCATTAAATTTCTCTCTGTATTAATAAACCTATAAGACCAATCTTCACATCTTTGCAAATCGATAATTTCACTGAAACTGTTAATGAAACGAATACTAACAAATATCTTGGAATAACAATTGATAACAAGCTCAAATGGCATGCACATGTACATTATGGATATACTAAATTAATTGAACATCATTCAAAATTGCTTGTTAAAAATAATTCTTTTTTAAAAAAGAGATTGTCTAACTGCTTTACTCCATGACATAGACATAATAAACCTAATGTTCACTACACTTTCTGTCAACTGTATTTACATGAACAAAAAAATGGATAAATTTCAAAATCTCAATTATACTCGACTAGAAATAAATCTAACAATAATGTATCTACACCTTTTGTTTCAAAAGACATAAGTCGACAGTATTGTGCATTCTATGCTCCCAGGATGTTCAATCTACTATCAACAGGGTTATGAAATGTTACAAACATCACAGGAGTGATTCATCAAATATGTGATCGATGTCTGGAATAGAGATAGGAGGGCGCCACTAATCGTGTACTATTGTATAAAGCACGCTTCAAATTATAACCTAAGAATACATAGGAACTGTTTAGCTATCGTGTAAACTATGCCAAACATTTATATATTGTAGTAATATATAATATGGCGAAATATAATAGTATATTTAAGTATGTAACATATTCAAATGTATTACGTTTTGATGTTACAGTGATGTTAAATAAACGAAATAAATGTAGCTAATTGCTGGATATTGAAAGCGACAGCTATCCATTGATATTGATTTCTTAAGAATTATTGATAACTGCCAAGTTAAGAAATATTGCTAATAAAAGAGAAACTTCGAATCAGTTAGGTGAGCCTGTAAATAATAACTAAACTAACTAGTCTACTAATAACCAAACATTACTAATCAACCATCTGGCATTGTTGAAAAGCAGGACAATATATTATAAAAGCAATTGATTAATAGATTTTTGAAAGTGATAGTTCAGATGCCTCACAACACTTCTTAATCAGTTTTTGTTTATTGTAGGATATGCAAACAACCCAAATTCCTTATACCCGAACGGCTTAAATCCCCAAGCATATGTCAATGGAGAGAATGGTGGCTACGCAAACCTACAAAACCACGCATATAGTAACATTAAACAGAACGTTAGAAACTCGGAAGATGATTTGGGCTTCGATCCGTTCCAAGAAACTCAGAAGGCTTTTGCTGAGCTAATGGCTAACGAACAGAACCTTAAAATGCACAGTACAGGTACTGAATAAACATCAAGAAAGTTAAGTGGTATTACTTTTATAAATTTTAGGACATATGAATGGAGTTATACATAACAATGCAGGTCATATGCCACCACCCCCTCCCGGATTTGTACAGTCAAACACTCACATGAATTCTTTTGGTATGTTCTTAGGCACTTTCATTAATTAGTTAAAAATATCTTTTACTTTACAGGTAGCAAAATCTTACCTTTTTTAAATATGTCTAATAGTCAACAACAAATTAATAATTCCACACAAAACGGTTGGTCAAACAGCTATAATCCACAAGTACAGCAGCAACAGCAACAACAGAAGAGTAAGTCTTGTTGAAAGTTGTGCATAACGATTACAGATTGTTTACTCATAAATGAAATCTGATTAGACAAACGTACTAAATGTATACTTATTTTCTTCAGGTAATAATAGCACATGTAATGATTGGAAAGTATTAGATCCTGCGATCCTGACCTCCAGTAGGCATTTTCCCTTGGCCAACATGTCCCAGATAAGGGACCCTTACCAACAAATGGGGACCCAACAGATACAGAATACGGGTCCTCCATTAAGGCCATTCGATTACGCAAACAGCAACACATTTTCGAATTTCGCCCAGCAACTGCAGCAGCAACAGCAGCAGAATTTTAGCAATTTTTCGCAACAAAATCTCAGCTGGTTCTCAAGCGACATCAACTCTCAGATATCGAGCCCGCCGGGTTTCAGGAATAGCCAGACGACCAAACAGCAGGAATGCTAAGTGATGCGATGTAGGTTGTATGTGGGCCACTTTTTCGTTTTTTCCTCTTTCAATAAATTTGTTTCGAACTATCAGAGACATTTTCTTGTCCGATAGTGAACTTATGTCGTTTGTGTTTACATTACAATACATTTTTGTACCAATCGGAATCGATCAGAAAAATTACAAATTTCGAATGTTGAATTAAGAAAGGCTTGATGAAGGCAACTTCTCTGGTTATTCTCGGTTGGTATCAAATTCGTTTATTTAGTGTTGTTAGTTGAAATTTAAATTAGCAAATTACTGTTACATTTAATAATTAATTTCAATGTCATATGAAACCGCACAGAATATTTTTTGAACCTGTTTTTATTATTTATTTATAATATATTTTGATAATAAATTTATACCCAGTATTAATAGTTAATAATGTAATGTTCACTTTCAAATTGGAACAAGTAAAAATTTCAAATTTGGTGCAATATTTAATAAAAAAAGAAACTGATTTATGAGAAAAAGTGAGTCCCAGTTGGAAAGTATGCTAAATTATATTCTTTTAACGCATTGCCAGTGCAGTGCTTTCGTTATGAAAAACTGTTATGAAACTGTGGGTGCTTGGCCGACGACAGCAACCTTAAATTCAAACTAATATAATTATATTCATTTCAGTATATGAAATAATAAAAGATACATAGAACATTACTGTAGACCTTTCATTTCCCTCGAGTAACAAATAGATAGGGGTTTTATGAATATTACATAGTGAGTTTATAAAAGCACTTTTTTACAATTCAAAAGCGGCTTTAAGTAAACATTACAATGTACAAGGGTTATTACTTACGGAACAATTTAATTACTTTCTTAAAATTGATTCTTAATTTACTTTTCATATGAACTGCCTCGTGAGTATCCACAGAATCTGACATTTTCTTCTCTCGTCTTTCCTTTTTCGATCTGCCACTGATGGAAAGTTTTTTGTAGCCACTACGGGTTGGTCTCTTCAAACTTCTGCAGAAGGAGGAAGTTTCGACAGCAAACCTTCTCAGCTTCGTTTTGGTATGATTTACCTAAAAATACGAGAAAAAATAAATTAGACATTTATAACAAAGTTTAAGTATACTTGAAAGTATAGAAGTTTAATATTTCTTACCATTACAGGGACAGCAGCGTTCCTATCATATTGAGAGGACATGTTTAAGCGTGTGAATGTTGCGAATAACTACAAGTCTCCCATTTTATAATTCTTGGGCTCCTAGTCTTTATTGAAAAATAGGTATTTTTCTCAGAATTTCTGCTCGTTTCCTCCGAAATACTTAAAAGCTGATCAAAGGATTAGGTACCTGAATAAGAGTGATTGCAAGATAAGGATTGTTTGTGGGAATTATGATGAAAGGGAGTGCAACTGTAAACAACTTAACTACTTTCTTTCTGTTAACATATTTATAACTGGCAATAATGGCCAAGGTTTTAAGAAATACAAGGAAGAAAAATTTGAATTTGGTTTGAGTTTTGCAACAATTACGTGTGTGAGCTGTTATCAAATTTAATTTAAATTTCAATTATGACTTGCAATTACGAAATCTTATTTTTTCGGTTATTTTCTTCAACCACAGAAATTTGGAAAATATAGATTTGAAAGTGTTTTCTTCGCTGTTATGTTCCAATCTCGTGTTATTTAAGTTATGGCATTTGTTGTTATTTGGTGCTAAATGCCCAGATATTATTCCTTCTAAGGGAATAGATGTTCCTCGGAGTTTCTGGTAAACAGGAGGACTTTGTAATGTTAGTACCCATTTGTCATACCCTCTATTTCCACTTGAAAATGATAATTTTCTTGAAGGCAAAGGAGTGGAAGTTCTTTCATTTAACGCTGTATTATCTGATGTTGCTTTATTCTACAAGAAATAAAAATAAAATTCAATTAGTGGCAGGAAATGCGTGCTAAGAGTGAAACTAAATTCGAAGTACTTACACTCATTTCTTCGTAGATGTGAACACTCTGAATCGCGTTTACAAATGATATCTGTCGAAGACATCTGTGATGTTTCGATTGTGTTTTCTAGTGGATATTTAAAAATCAATTAGGGTATCGGTAAACAACCCCGCTTCTTATTTACTCGTATAGTTTTTGTTTGCACTGTAAAATATTGTATAATTTAATTAAAAATTCTGGAAAGTCTCCTCAATCTCACGCCCGAAATATTGTAATTCCACAAGTACCGCGAGGCTGAAGGCACGTTTTAAATTAACAAAATTCTGATATTTATCCCTTTACCGTAACGTATAATTTAAAAGTAGTGTAAGTACCTTTAGCGTCCGCATAACACCTAAGTGATCATTAAAATGACTAAATGAGCATATTGCTAATAACAAAAAGCGTCCAAATTGGCCCATTTTCATAATAACCATTGCCAATATTCATTATGCCTGTTAGTCACCGTTATTATGCTATTACCATGGAATTACACTCTTAGACAGCTTTCTTCAAAAAAAAATTTCATTCATGTTATGAAGAAGCTGGCGGTTGTTCACTTTAAAAGAATGAAATGTTTTATTTTAACGTTTTGCATACACTGTGCTTATATTGTAATTAACCTTATGTGTTCCCTATACGTTCACGAAAACCGCCAGATGTTTTTTATAAAACTTGTTATACCAACAGAAATCCTTATCAAAATTATAACGTTTTTATTAAGTCACTTTGGGTTCGATTTTTAACTAACTGTTATTGGATTATTGAGAGTTTTGTTGTTTTTGAATTGTAAAAGTATTTTCATGTCTATAAAAATACTGTCACAAATTTTCAAGGCAATCTGTGCGTGATTATGAATCTATAGGTTTATGAATCTCGATGGATGGATTTATGAGTAATTGTTTTATATTTTTTGTTCCATTTTAAAAACTTTATTTAAAAAAATATATAATTTTTTTGCATCTGGAGTAGCAAACGGGTTGTTTTAGCTTATATTTTTGTGTTTTCTATGAAAGGAATTAGTATTAACACAAATAATGATTTTTGAGTGTGATGAGGTCTCCTTGAGATTTCTATCAATATTTACTACCCAAATAATAATGGAAAAACCTATTTTCATACTTACAACGGGGGCATTTGATAGCGGAGATAAGAAGTAACACCGTTTTTTATGGAATACCTCCTGGATAATACCTAGAATAATGATAGATTTATCCTCCGAAACGCAGAGGTGGGGAACATTTTAACAAAAATGTAACAATTTAAAAGCCAAAAATGAAAAACCGCAATTTTTGCCGACTTCTTTTGCTTTTAACTTTTAAACTATTGAATTAGGAGAAAAGTTGAACAGAAAAAAAATTTAGAATCCTTTTTGCATGAGTAAACAATACTATTGCAATAAATAAAAACAGTGATAAAAGGGGTGGATTTTTTGATTAAATTTCTTCGGCCGAGGACATTCATATTTTAGAAGGAAGTTATCATAAAACGACCTTAAATTTCGTTCAAATCGGTTGGAAAGTTGTTTCACAATAATTTTGCAATCCAGAGACGTCGACAAAGTTGCAAATTTTCAAAATTGAAAACGTCGAAAACTATGATTAAAAGTTATTAAATTTTTTTAACGTATACAAGAGACTTCAAGGTTTCATACACTTTTTTCTTAGGGGGCGCAAGTATACCGTTTTATGCTGCTTGAAGCCCCCACCACTCAGCTCGAAATGCGAAATCGCTCGTTTCCCGCAATATTCGTGACCATTTTTCGCACTTTTCTCCAAACTTATATGAAAATTCAAGATAGCCAAGTTGTAGGTTTTGGTGTCCTCTTTCAAAAACCGTTTGAAAAATTAAAATCGGCCCATCTCAGTTCATGCGCCGAATTTAGCAAGATTTTGGTGTATATTGTTAATAACGTAATTGTGCAAAAACAATTCATCCGCCAGCATTCAACTTTATCATGCCCAATATTTCACGCAAAATAAGCGTTTCAGCTTTTAAACCTGGAAAAGCTGCGAATTTTTGAAAAAGGGTCCAGTTTAACGGTTTTTCCGTGTTTTCTCGGTGAAAAATGCTCCTATCTTATTTTAGAAACGCTCGTTTTGAAGATCTTTTAATTCACCTGTATTGCATTTCCGTCAATAATTTTCAGGCTATGGTGAAAAAAAAAACGAAAAACGACCTATTTTTTTGTTTAATTTTTACTGTTTAAAAAAACGCAAAAGCCTTTATTTGTCTAGATTTTGAGATTTATCATCTTTGATCCATTTTAAACAAAGTTTTTTGGTACGCCTGCTGTTAAATTTTATCTACCAAAAAGAACTCTAAACTGGTCAATTTGTACATTCATAATTGCCAAATGCACACATAAATGTTGACACTATAAATTTTCGCAATCATATAATACGCTTATGTACGCTTTTGCCAGATCATTATTTTTGAAAATCTGTTCTCATAATTTACAAATTTTCGAAAAATCATCCTTTTGAATAGAAAACTGTTAGTGAAAAAACAGTACTCACATAACTTTCCGCAGGCCAGATCTTATCATCATGAGATTTACATAAATATTCTTTACACAGGTAAGAAATAACAATAATCTGCATTATTTTCAGCTCGTACATAAACAACTCCACCTCGGTGTTTGCAGGCCCCCCTTAATATTTAGTAAATATTTCCATCTTCCGTAAAATTGGAGAAGTACTTAAACCAAGCTAATTGCAATTAATCGATCGTTATTTTACGTAATAACGTATAATTTTGAGCCGTTCGGTAGATTAAGGTGATGATGCGTATGTGAAGTTTAATTTCGAATAATAACTGGCAACATTTTTTCTCGGAATATTATCTACACACTTAGCGGCACTCATTATCCGGGTGAAATGGGCCGAGATCGCAGGGACCTTATAAGGTACCCGTGCAAGGCTACGGCTCATAAGTGTACTTATGATTAAATTAAATGCTTATTACTGATCAGGTGATGGCCGGTGTTGCATGTAACGGCCAGCTCCTGGCACTCCGCTTCCCCTCAATTGACTTACAGATTTTGAATTAAACAGTAATTCCCGCTTATAAAACCCGTAAAACGTGATGTTTTAAATGCTCAGGTCTTCATACCTACTTACGAAAAATTTTCCATCAGTCGATTTAATTTAAGGCGGTTTATAATTACGCAAGGCGCCCGAAGGGTTGACCTTCATTACAACTGGAATTTTCCCTCTTACAATTTAAAACGTCACTACATTGCTACGATTGAGGTAAATTTTTTGTTGTTATAATGATTTGTTGCTTTTCATTATTATTTAGTATAGAATTTTAATTATGATTCATGTAAATCGTAGTATTTAAGGTCCATCCAGTCAGAATTGGTCCAGTTAAAAAACAAAAAAATTACCGACTTTATACCGAGTGATGAGTAAAATACGTTTTTACCCTATACAAAAGCAGAGTATTCATGTAACGTACCGTTTAACCTTCCCCCGTATATTTGACAGGGAGAAAAGTTGTTAATCACTACAATACATGATTATATATGAAATGCCTATTAGTATCTCGATACTAATATTGTTAGCGCATTAGCATTAAATTTGAGCGCCGAGCATGTCATTGGTAATTTATTAAACTTAGTTATAATTACTTATGTAAATAATACAATCACTAATTGTCGAATAATTACAATTGCTAATAATAATATTATTAGCAATTGCTAATAATTACAATTACGAAGCTAGAATTTGAATCCAAACCTGCACCAAGGAAGAAATCAGGTCTCATCTAACACGATGTCAACATGATTGGAATGAAAAATATGTTCAAGTGGATAATTTGATATTTGTATAGAAATTCAGTTATGATGATCTGTTATTGTTCAGCATTTTTATTTCCATATATGTACCTACAGATAAGATATTCAAATCTAAAAAATAATCCAAAAGAGAAATAAAGAGACTGGTGGATTATATGGATCTTAAAAGATTTGTAATAAATATTCAATCGCCTGTTGCATGTATGTAAGTTTTTTCTAAGTATGATAAAGTTTAATAAATTCGTTCTATATCGTAATTTCACTTTTCATTTATTTACATCACTTATAAAATTCACATGAGTTTGTTAGATCAAATTAATTCGATATGTTGTGAATTAAAATCTATCTTACATCCGTGTAAAAAATTGCAGCTGGCAAGTACCTACTTAACAGTAATTTAATACAATAAGCGAGAATGTGAAACCTATAGAGCGAATCTTTCTTGTGGTTTTTAAATATCAACAACAAAAGGAAGTCTATAAGCTCAATTTTTTCCGCAAAGCGAAATTCGTCGCTACCTCCACGGAGATTTTTTTTATCATATAATTTAAATTGCATAAACATATTAACAGTCACGACCAATTTAAAAATACTTTACACGCGATATACTGGAATAAATACCTACTTAATATCTGGAGATAGGGAAGTAATGTATAATACATCAGGCGGTTTTTTAAACATCAATTAAGGGTTTGAGCCAAGCGAAATTAAAGATTTCTATCTTTATCGAGCACAAATCAATTATTCTCGGGAATCTTTTTCATTTAATTAGCCTATTTTATGTTAATTGCTGTGAATTAAAGCGCTTATCGGATAAAAGTGTTCATAACAGACTTAATAATTAATTCACGGATTATGTTTATACTACTAAAATGCTTGTTTTATCATCTATATACACAACTATTCATTACTTTAATGCAATTTAGTTTAAAAAAATTTAACGGATTTTTTAAGTACTAATTAAACTACTACTACTACTAATTCACTACTACTACCACTAAATCACGCTGTAAAGTGTTTTAATTATCCAAACTCGAGTCGGGATCGTCTCGAATTGCTAAAGGTATAATTTTTTTAGGTCGTAATCGTCTAGATTAAATGCTGAATTTCTGGAAATTGTCATTAAATTAATAGGTGAGTATTTAAAGGCAAAAGTTACTGTTGAATATTTGAATAAAATGCTAATTTTTGTTAGAATATTCATATATTCCTTTTTAATGAACCATATAGAAAACGGTACAGATTAGATTACTTTCATCAATATGAAGTCTAATTTGAGATTCAGCTTTCATATAAAAGGTGGCAGCATAAATATTGTCGTGACACATTGAAATAAGCGTGGGAAATGGTGATTATCTTGTAAGCTGAGTTATCACGTGCTTAATTAATTTTAGATAAAAACTGCAATAAAACCAATAAAATAATTTCACAGACATTAAGAGACAATTTACAACTTAATTTTGCAATTTAGTAATCCGGTTTATTGTAATTTGGAATTTCGTTGGAACGGTTTATAATTCTAGAATTTTGAAACGCGTAGTGAAGTTGAAAGGGCGTGATTTACGTGCCAGTGTTTGAAAAATTCGATAGGTGAATGAAAATCTGAGATCCTAAGTTTAGTAAAGTGCTTAAAATTTAGATTTCTGTTTTAGTTGAAGTTTACTGAAGTTCTGGTAATCTTGTAATAAAGTATTTTTCGATTGCTCCATTACAAAGAAAGTGCAAGTACGTTGTTATCTTTCAGAGTAAAATCCAGTAAAAATGTTTTTAACGAGATCCATCTAAGGCATACAAATAACATTCCAATGTCTTTTTACATCAGAAATAACAAGCAAAAAATTTCTCCATCCGCACCCTCTGGTATACCTACCTATTTTCTCTTTTTTTGTGGGATGGGATCTCTTATACAGGCAGCGTGTGTGTACTTTTGTACAAAACAAGTCGCAGTTTAGCAGTTTGAAGTCTTCATCTGTTACTAATTACTCACGGATGACGCAGCAGCTTCATGCTGATATTCTAATATGCACCCAGAATGGAGACTCTCGATGGGTAACGATGAAAGCGATGACAGGTCTTAAGTTAATTCCCATAACTACTCAGAGGTATAAACGTAAGTTTACAGGTTCATCATGAATACTGTAGATGATCCGGCACTTTTGCTCCAAAAGAACGTTTGTTACATTAAACGCAATTGCCATGTTAAAGAGTATTAGAAGCATTACACATCACATTACATCTTTACACAAAATCAGTCATTTTATACAGAAACTGGTACTTTATAATATTTCTAAAAGAAAAACCAAGCAGAATTACAAATTAATACGGTTTCAATGCGTTCCCCTCGGTCGATTAACCACTACCATTTAAGTGTCATCGTCGTGTGGCAACCCTGTGATTATTTTGATGTTCCATGTGAAATGAATGGAAAATCCGATGAAAATGGACATGTCCATAAAAATTTGTTATTTTATATGTGTTATTATGCAATATCACGTGAAAATTGGTTCGACACACGCAGAAGACATTCCGTGGATGTAGCAGAAAGAGAAATTGGGGTTCCCTCATACTTGCCATATCGGTCAGAAGTCGACGAAATAGCGGTTCGCGGAAAAGTGAGGTTAGATGGAGAATAATTTTTTTCTCAAAGAGTAAAAGGAGAAGCGAAAATTGAATGTGCACATCGTTTTCTACAGTTTTACTAGTTATTAGTGGTGACTTTTTAATTCTCATGTAGTTAACCTCTTACGGAAAATCTCATTTTCAAGAGGCTGTAACATTTAAACGAATCATTTCCTAAAATTCTGCCTTAAAAATACTTCCTAGTCATCAACAGCTTTTATCAAAATTTCACGTGGCCAAAGGTAAAGGTTTCTCATATTTAAAGTTCGTTCCTATTGCATGAATGTAACTTTCGCAGGAAACATCCTCCTTTATATTATGCGACATGTAACAAGATTATTCTCCAACGACTCGACAGAAATTTCAACCGTTGAGCCTCACGTACCTACGTGAACGCACTCAACAATGTAAACTAGTAAATTGCTTACATTATAGTGTAAAATTACTAAATTGTATGTACTCAGGCGCAGTATTTATAGATAGACCTTCATTATGATCATATAAACCATTACGGCTGAATACGGTCGGTACAACAGATTATTAATGGATACTTCAGCTCCTGGTTGGTTAAAAAGTTGTCTTGAAAGAACTTGACATCTATTACATTATCCTTCATAACCGGCAACACACATTATCTTTGTAATTAATCAGGTTTTTTATCAGCTATTACAGACTCCGGGCTCGTATTATAGCGATGTTACGTTGGCTTAATGCTGGAGTGACACGTCAAGTCTTATCGCTGAAAGGATCCTTGCTGATTTCCGATCGAATGCAGTGATTTCAGTTGATCGAAATATGGGCAGCGGACGCACAATCCATTATCACACACTTATTTTGGCATATTTATTACATATTTTCGCAAGCGACCCTTTACTGTAGCCCAAACTAACTATATGGGATTAAAAACGCAATAGTAAGGTGGCAACCTTCAAAGAGTGTGTCCATGTTTAAAATTATGACCTCTGATAAGGCCTAATGAAACTTTCTTTGTTGCTGCATTTGGAACTTCTAAACCAGAGGTGTCCACTAAACGTGTTTCCCGAGCACCCGGGAGCAAACGCTTTATCAGTGGTACCGATAATTTATGACACCCATAAAACTATTACCGCCTGTCTTTTGGGACATTTTCGTGATTACGTCAGGAGATCCAGGGTTGATTTAATATGATTTCAGTTAGACGTGTTTGAGATTTTAGAATTTTATTATTTCATATATGAAACAAACGAGCATACCAAAAATGTTTTTACCTGTTTCTAAATAGTTAGTACATAAAATCGTGTACAAGTAGTTACGTAATTGTTCCCAGTAACTAGTAAGTGTAAGTGTGATTGTGAATTAACGTGTTGTCCTTTATTCTTTCAAGAAAAATATACCCGATGTGTCGTTATGATCAGCTAAAAATAGGGCAAGTAACTGAGTGATTACCATAAAATCTTGACGTCACTTTAGAAAAATCTATAAATTGCCACCTTATGGTTAATAATATGTAGTCTGTGAGTGACTGTACTAGTGTGCTTTGTATGGGTAAAAGATTTTACAGAGTATTCGTTTTATTCCAGTTTTGTTTGTCAATTTTGACTTGAAACGATTTTCATTTCCTCATTTTTTTAATAACCTGAGCGTAATGGAATCAGAAGAGAGGCAAGATTACGATACTAAATGAGGGGATTTATTTGGGGTTTTCAAAATATATAACACCATTTTATGCGTCATATGTGGGCAAAGTTTTGTAACATTCAAAAAATATAACATTCAGCGGCATTATCAAAAACAGCATTAGAATTTTTATAGAGATTTTCCATTAGATTGTGCGTCACGATCCAGAGAAGCCTGGATACCACAAAGCCTGGAAAAGTGTGAAGGGAAAATGACATAAATAGTATTTTCAAAATCTGTAAATTAGTACCTATTTACAATTATACAAGTATTAGGTAATTGCTTTTCATAGCTTCTCTTCGGCAAGAGTTCAACTCGCTTTCTGAGTCCAAACCTTTGCGTGTTGTACGGAAACGGCATGCATATTAATATTCCGACTATCAGCTCATTAGGGCCCGTTTATGATGGGTTGTATCTGTCATTTTGCAAAATCTTTTAATCCTAGTGGACACCTCTGTCCTAAACCCATTGAATTCATAAAATCTAATATTTCAGCTTCCTTTGTATTGGAGTTCGGAACTTTCTCAAGTTGCCGGGCATTATCCACAACAGCTACCGAATTTGTTGGAATATTTGGTATAATTTGTTCAGCAAACCCCTTTTCAAACAAAGTCGCATTCATATTTTGATGATAGTTAGCACAACTTTGAGTGATGGCTTTTGCTGAAAGTAAGGCGTATGGAATAAAACGGTTTTTATTTCCAGCATGCAAAATTATAACCCTTTTCCCCCTCGAGCTACGTGCCTTTAAGGCACAATTTTGAGAATTATCTACCCAACTGTATTTGACCACATCATGTGTATCAAACCAGATTTCATCCAAATAAATAGTACTTCGGTTGTTGTCGCGGTATGCTCAAATGTTTCTTAGATAATTTTGTTTTATTTCAGCGATACGAGGTGATCCAATAATTATCATTGGCAAGTCTAATTTCTTATATTTTAATCCAAGTTGCAAAACTATAATATGGAGAGATTTTAATGACTGGTACTTGTATTCTTTGAAATTTTGTAATTTTGACTGAGTGATTTGTAAAGGGAGAACTGTATTTTCTTTATAGGTAGTGTAAATTGTTCGCCGAATTCTAATTGTAACCATTCTAATTTTTATAAAATTCATACAATTTTAAGAGTTTTTTGAAAACTGTACCTACTGACTAAGTTTTTTCAAAATTTTTGATTTAATTGTTTTAAATGGTAGCGGAAAAAATTCAATCATTAAATTTGAAACATACAACATAAGCAACAGCATAAGCGTAATATTTGTAAATATTGCAATACTTATTTTACAAGTATACCAATTTTAAATTCAACTAATGGAGCAAATGTCCTAAAAGACCAACTTTTAACTTTTGTCAACTTTATGCTTTCTTAGTGTATAAATTTTCTTCTACTCTTCTATCTAAAACTGTATTCAACATTCATATAAAGGCAATTTCTGAGATAAAACGTAGCAAAACGTACTTCAAACTGAGTAAATTTGCAGAAACGTATTTCTTTGCTTTGTGTATTTCTAATGACTGAAGGAATTTCGTAATTTTTGAATCAGGCAGCAACAAATTTTTGAATTAGACAATTCTTCCATACAATTATTCTATACTACTATAAAACAAGTGCTAATTCAAATTAGAACTGTTTACATAAAATCTAAGTTATAAATTCTTAAATTTATACGTCGAGAATTTTTGAATTACACCCTATACGTTCAAGTGGGGCACAAACTGTTTAAAAAAAAATTTATAACTAGAGGAGCCTCATAATTATTCTGAGTAATTCAAATAGTTGCATCACACTGACGTTATATTTCTTTTCTAATTGTTCAAAAATTTTACTTAATTTATTATCGTGTCTTAGTAACATAGACCGTTTTTAAATACATTCACTTATGCATACGTACATACCCTGTCGTTTAAAATTCGTCTACGATAGACGGGAATTCTTCGAAGCAAAACAATTTTTTGTCCCTGTTTTTTACGCGCCGGCCGGCCGAGATAACACAATTTTCGTGCGTCGTGCGCATGTCAGCCCTGTCGAGTTCGCACAAGTTAACGTGTCTAGGTTTAAATTCGTAGGTGTTTGTGCAAATTAACTGTCACGCGTTACGCGGTTCCTACAATTCGGGAGTGTTATGTGCGCAGATTTTTCGATTTATTTAAAGGAAACGTTTGATCCTTCTCCAGAGACTTTCGTGTGACGTTGAGAGGGCCGAGAGGAGAACTTTGAAGACGCCGGCGCCGTTTGATTACCATCGGTAAGAGAGTTTTTACGATTGTAAAATCGGATCGGGTTGATTTCGATACGTGAGGTTTGAATGCGTATAACTAACGAACAGAGCAACATTTTGATAGCTTTGTTTGATATTTTTAGCCTTACTTTTATACGTATGCAGTACGTATTTCTATAGAAATACAGGCCATGGCGGAGGTACGCATGTCATGTTTCGTTACAGTCACAGTTATTCATTTTTGGGGTCCCTAGATGCCAAAACCACCCTCCGTTCAACAGTTCATATATATACCCCTATTATAGATCCCTATTATCCTATATCCCTATTATAGAAGTGTCCGTATTTGGTGTCCTATTTCTGGACACTTTTGTGATGTTCCCGACCTTCCTCCCTAATAAATACATATAAATGAAACTCTATAATAGGGACACTCTGTAATACGGACACGGACACTTTATTGAGTAACGACCAACAATAAACACTGGTAAATAATATTCTGTAATAGGGACACCTAAATATGAAGTCATCAGAAATCATTAAACAAAGGTTTTTTCGCAGCTTATCAGATATTTTTCCTAGAATACCTTCGTTTAATAACCCTTAATAGAGCTGCTTGTAGTCGCAGGTAACAGAATTATATTTGCTGCTTTAAGCCTGTTTACCTGAAACAAATAATTTTAAATATTTTCATTCAGTTGAAATCAAATTTTTAACTTATATTCGTAGTTTCTCTATTTGAATATTTTATGTTTGAAACTCTGTTAAAAAGGAACAATGAATTAAGAAAAAACAAACAAATATTATGGGTACTTTTATATACCCTGTATATGTAGATATACTTATAAGCACCTTATACAAATTTTCAATGAAGAACCTCCTCAGTATGGACACCTCACTAATACCAACAAATAATTTGATTCCACATGTGTCCGCTGTAGAGAGGTCTCACTATATATATGTTTATATATGTAATATAATGAAATTTGTTAGCACGATAGAGGGCGCAATTTTTTACGTATCGCATTCAAACTTAGAGCAAAAATCGATTGGGTAAATATCTTGGATAAGTTCGTTAACGAGCCAAATCCGCCTATTGGAAACAAAATGGCGGCCTGTCAAACCTGAAAAAAATTCGTATCTTTTTTTTTTAGTGTTCGGAAACGAAAATGTTACTGAGATTTTTTGTAGGTCTTCGAAAGCTCTACAATTTTGTGCTCTTTCCTTTTTTTCCTAAAACGTAAAGGAAAAAAGATATTTATGAAAAATGAGAAAATTCCTATATATTATATAAGGACATAAAGGTGGGCCAGGAGAGGTGGCGAGCCCGTCGGGGCTCACCACATTTATAAGCTATCCTCATTTCTCTACTGTGATATTGAATAATACATGGGAAATAGAAATAAGGCTATGCGATTGGCCTGCCATCGGGTTTTTTTTTGATTTTGTGAATTTCCTTTTCGTTGATTTTAAAATTTTTACTACCACGGTTTTTGAGAAAAAGCGTGGTAAGAAATAAATACAATTTAAAAATTTAAAGTATATTTGTAGAAGCGACGAATTTTATATTTTCGATTTGTAATCAGAGGAATCCTATTATTTCTTCACGTTTTTGGTTAGGGGTTTTTGAAGAAAGCGGGGGTATTGAACTTACATCTTTGCTGACATGGGACATTTTAAAATTAGTCCAAAAATGTTGATACAAGGTGATTTATTAATATCGCAAGAAAATTAAATGGTTTCCTTAGGTGAAAATATGAATTTAGGCACAAATTTGGGAATTTGGGGACCAATATTTGCCTAGGCAACGTCAAAGCATGATTTTAAATTTACACCCTTACCTAATCACAGAAAATTTGCATATAACAGAAGATGCTGAGAAAACAGTAGAAAAATTTTTATTTATCCCACTTTCCAGGATTTATTCGGTCATATAACAAGGCGATGTTATTAATCATTCTGCAGAGAGGAAACGCGTCAAAAATTGTATAGATGAATGATGTATATGATCAGCTTATGTTTAAGTGTAATTTTAGAGCCATTATTATAAGAATGTGATTTTTTTTTAAATATCAGCTTGAAGTACCTGCCTATTTGAATTCTACTTCTACTATTAAAGTTTTCTTGTATGTGGAAATTGATTTTAATGAAAATGTCACGTCCAGTGAAACACGTTTTTATTGTAATGAAAATTAATTTTCGTTTTAAGTTTTCTCATCAATAACCGAATCACAAGGTATTCGACAAGAAAAGATTAAAATTTAGACAAATAATTTGGGAAATTTTTACATATATTCGAATAACTGTTTCTGTGACTTTTAGGTACAATTTACTGTACTTTCGAGTAGAATTAGTAAGTATTTAAATACAATTCATACATAAAAATGTACAATAAGTACATTAATATTTGTGTACAATTTAGTCCATAATGAAAAAATTTGGTAATTTATTTACAACATAATTTCACTTATGCTTGAGCTTCGCTTATATTTGAATACAATTTACTCTAAAATGAGTTCATTTAGTAACTTTTATACCAAAAGCAGTCAATACTTTACTTATATTTAAATAATTGCAATAATAATCTGGAATTTCGTCCATTTCTACATAAAATTGAGTCAATATATCACTCATTCTTTTGTACAACTTTATCGACTTAGCTCATTAATTTCAAAAATATTCCGAATGTACTATGAAATTTTAAACTCAAAATGAAGTAAATGTACTCAAAACATGTGCCACGTGTTTAATACACCATTTTTTATGGACTTTACTTACTATCAGTTGGTAGAATTTTTCTGTTATAAAGTCTTTATTCATTTTGAAAAAGCAAATACAGTCAGCGCAAGCATTTACGCATCTCCTTGTATAAATACAGATTCATTCATGGCCTTCAACTGCAATACACCGAAAAAAAATTTAATTCGAAAGTAATATTAAGAAATATTTCAAAATACAAATAATATACTTGAATTACGTGCCTCTGATGACTCTATATTTGATTCTCTTATTTACGATTTAATATTAATGCCTGAAATAATTTGATGTTAATTATTCAACGATTTGTTTAATTGTATGAACATATAAAATTTCCGCAACACACGATATTACATTAATAAAGTCATATAAAACCGAAATCGTAACTTGAAAATTTAGTACGATAAAGAGTCAAACAGGACGAATAATAATTGTCACTGGTGGCTGTAAAACCACAGTAACACCTTATTTATGGTATTTTCCGATACAATACCAATATATTAGGAAGTTTAATGGAATTTCTTGACGTTATTGGGAGAATAACGAGTAATATTAACGTTTACGAGTGAGGATATTAACAATGTTACATTATGTAGTTGCCGTTGGTGAGGATTCATATATGGAATGAAAAATCTTAAAAATTATGCGTCGGGTATAACGGTAAACAATAAAATTATTTGTGACTTTTATTATTGTTTAATATTAATAGTGGCCACTGTCAAAAATGATGTGGGAAGTAAACACTATTTTTTAATTATTTACATACATTTACAGTATTGAAATATGGTTGATAATTATAATTAACTTCTGTACCCACTAAATTTTGAATCATTTCCAACACTCTACATAGGAAAACATAAATGGAACAGATAGTGAAATGAGATTTTAATTCAAATTTATTGATATCAAATTATGCTGAAACTTTCGGGTGAATTGCATAAAACTGGATGAATATCCCAAAAATATAATTGAACTCCCGAAACGTTGGCGGAACGTCGTTTAATTAGATCCTTCGCCAAATTATAGAACGAGAGAATTTTTAGCAATTGTTCAGATCAACTTTTAAAAATAGTAAGTGCCATGTTGACTAACAATATTGGTACGTCAAAAATATTTTTAGCGACAGGGCGCTTCAATTTTCCATTGTAAACAGTTACCACCAATTAAAAAAATTCTTGCTAACGCTTTCCTCTGTTCCTTTGTTAATTAATATTAACTGCCATTACTATCTGGATTTCCTGATTTTATTTTTCAAATTTCTGGACATATATTCTTGTTTAATTTTCAAGGGTGCATTATAATATTATTTTGTGTAATTCGTCGATATAATAAGTACGGTCAAAATGGATCTACGTATTACAAAATGGACGTGTCGGTAAGCAGATCCCAGTGGACTCCCGTGGCCGTAAATCACGGAACATGTAAGGAAGGGTTTGTAAATCACGCGTTGGCGGTTTGTTTACCCTCTTGGACATTATTATTGGTTTTACATGAGTTATGGCACGTCTGACTTTAACTTTGTTATATTTTTATTGCAACAAAGTCTTTACTATGCCGACCATGGACCGTAGATCGGTAGAGGAGTAGGAAGGTCTTTTCAAGTTCTTAGCTGGGGATGACTTAATGAGTTTACGATTATATGTTGTATTTTTGAGAAAAGTGTTTGACTAGAGAGGTTAAGAAGCGTTACCTTAGTAATGTTTGTGAATATTGTTTCCCTAAATTTCCTAAAAAAAATTTTGTTTGTGATATGTAAGTAAGAACTTAGATATGACAGATTCGAGAGGAAGTTTAGAGAAATTTGTTTCAAAAAATTTTATTAGAATGTTTATTTCGGTATAACGTCGGTATTCTCTTAGGTACACAAACTAATGATTCCTCGTCTGCCCTCCATGGCTCGACCGGTGTTCATTATCAAACCCCGAAGAGGTGAACTTTTATATTTACGATCCGTATATATTATACCTAATTAAAATTATTAATTGGTGAAGTACGAGGCAATTGTGAATTATTGTAAGGCTCGGGGCTCTATTTAATTACGTTTATAGGTTTTTACTCTCCGAGCCCCGGAGACGTATTCCGATTACGAGTTTGAGAATATACATTTTTTTTAAATTAACGAAGAAAATTTATTGGATCGGTATAGTTATAATTTTGCAAAGGAAAAATTAGGGATTTTCGAGGAGTTCGTTATTAATTCCCACGTTTGACGCGGTAGTTTATAGAGTTTTTTTTGGTAGATAAAATTTAACAGCAGACGAACCAAGAAACTTTGTTCAAAATGGATCAAAGATGAGAAAAACCCAAAATTTAGACAAATTTGAGCTTTTATGTCTTTTTTTAACAATAAAAATTTAAAAAAACAAGTCTTTTTTTCGGTTTTCCACCATAGCGTGAAAATTATTGACGGAAATGCATTACGTTATGCAGATGATTTATAGAGAATTAAAACACATTCAAAATGAGCGTTTCTAAAAGGTGATCGGAGCATTTTTCACCGAGAAAACTTGGAAAAATCGTTAAAATGGACTCTCAAAAATTCACAGCTTTGCCCAATTTAATGCTGAAGCGCTAATTTTGCGGGAAATATTAGGTTATTAAGTATATTTTAAGCATACAAAAGTTGGATGCTGTCGGATGAATAGTTTTTGCACAATTAAACAATATTAACAATATACACCGAAATCTTGCAAAATTCGGCATATTAACTAGATTTTAATTTTTCAAACAGTTTTTGAAAGATGATATCAAAACTTACAACTTAGGTTTTCATATACTTTTGGAGAAAAGTGCGAAAAATGGCGCAGATATATTGTTTTATGCTGCTTGAAGCTTGCACCACTTGACTCGAAATGCGAAATCGCGCGTTTCGCGCAATGTTCGAGGCCATTTTTCGCACTTTTCTCCCGACATCTATGAAAATCGGAGATAGCCAAGTTGTAGGTTTTGATGTCCTCTTTCAAAAACCGCTTGAAAAATGAAAATCGGGCCATCTCAGTTAATACGCCGAATTTTGCAAGATTTCGGTGTATTTTATTAATAACGTAACTGTGCAAAAACTATTCATCCGACACCATCTAACTTTTTTGCATGTTTAAAGTAGACATTTCACCTAACATTTCACTCAAAATTAGCGCTTGATCATTAATCGGGGTAGAGCTGTGAATTTTTGAAAAACGGTCCATTTTAACGATTTTTCCAAAGTTTTCTCGGCGAAAATTGCTTCGATCTTCTTTTAGAAACGCTCATTTCGCAGGTCTTTTAATTCTCTACAAATCGTCTATACAACGTATTGCATTTCCATCAATAGTTTTCACGCTATGGTGAAAAAACGGAAAAACCACCTATTTTTTTTGTTATTGTTTACAAAAAAAAACGCAAAACCTCTGATTTGTCTAGATTTTGCATAGACATACCTCAGTTTTACCCTTACCTAAAGCCATATTTAATCATTGCAATATGATTTGTAGAACGATTTTCTACTTGCTAGAACAGACCTTGTGTTTGAAGTCTGCGCACGTTTGACTTTAGTGATACGTTCAGCAAGTTTTCCTCAAGGAATTACAAAACAATTGGATTGAGACAACCTTTCACTTTTTGATATTTGAAGTGATAACCAACCGTCTACTGTGTACACAAAATTAGTTATCGTTATCGAAATTCAAGTCACAGATTTAATAATATCTTAAATGGGACCATCATAGGTATTCAATTTTGATTGAAGTTTTAATACGAAATTACCAGCTGAGATACCACTGACTCCTTATATAACAGCTCGAAAAATTTTGAATTTGAATGGACCTTCAATAACTCTCCATGAAAGAATCCAGGGATAATTTATTCTAATTGCGTGATATCACAAATATATCTTTAGGTTTTAGAAGAAAAGTTAAGCCGCTTATATAGAAGTCCAGTAGGTATATAAAATGGTAATTCGTTTTAATGTTTGACATATCATGAATAAAATAAACTTTTAAAGCATTCTAGTTAATATTTCTGATTGGAGGAAGTAATAAATAAATTATGAGCATAACGATTAAAACGAGAGGACCTTTGTAATTTTCGAGACTGCCATTAACCCGTTACGAATAAAAAAGTCGGTCGTTAAAAGACCCGAAACAACACCGAAAAACGAAAAATAAACACGAAGCTCGTGCTAAAGGACATTAAGGTTAAATCTTTTCCATATTTAATAAGGCTAACATGCGGCCTGACAGAAATTATGAATATAATTTTCACTTACCTACGTGTTCTCTATGGACGGTAACATTTAACGGATTTTATATAGTCGTATAAAAACGAAATTTCTCGTAAATTGTGGATACAATAGGCCAGCGGCCGAAACAAAGAATGCTCCCATGCTGGGGTGCATTCAGGATTTAATTCTGTTTGTACCTTTTTATTTGTATAAGATGTGGGCCGATTTGACAGATATTACGCTTAGATTTCATTGTTTATTATTGGACATTTGCATGATTCACGAATTGTCGTTATTGTAGACTTGGAATATTCGAACGAGGTCAATGGCTACCATCGAATAAGTAAACGGCCGTGGTAATGAATAAAAATACAAAATTTATTAGCGTTTCCGGAAACACATACACACATAAATACATACACAAAACATATTAATACTGAATACGCCTTGGAGAAGGTGGGAATACACTACTGGGATAAATAGGATACAGTAGATGAAATGTAACATTTTCGTGTGCTAAATTATAGGTTGTAATAATTTAAACAAACGTCAACTTTTATACAATACTTACATATTTTACATCAAATGTTAGTTCCTTCATTAAAATCTAGATACAAACTTTTTTTATTGAACTAACTGCAATCACTTATATTCTGGAAGCATTTAACTATTAAATACTTGCCAGTCATCTGATTCAATTAGAAATAAAAATAATTTTTGCAATAGTAGTTACCATGCTAGTTGACACTGCTAACATTCGATTTATGATGTTATTTTTTATGTAACCTTGTTAAGGAAAAAGTTACAACAGTTTAACATAAGCACTCGGGCGTAACAACCTTCAGTAGGTTTGAATTTCTGGTGGTAATATCAAAAATTAAGCCCTACTAGCTATCACGAGACACTCCCTAAACCAACCAATCAGTAACTGTAAATAGCTAATTCTTAGTAACTTTTTAACACTGTTTTTACCCTGCTACTTTACTCTACTAGTAAACATCTATTAAATACATATTTTTCTTCTTAAAACGAGTAATATTACTTACAGATCTGTACAACAGGATTTGTAGCCAGCGACCGAGCCAGGATACCTGCAGTCGTATTCAATTAAGGTAATTTATTTAATTGGTTCTTTAGCGTTCCCTTTTACAATTCTGCAAACGAAGACAATTATTTAATATTTCGCTAAATGCCGGCGGTTAGTGAATTACAACATTACCAGCATGCGATATTGTCTTTTGTACATCGGAGCGTAATTTATTGCACGGCTCTTGTCATTAAGTTTAAATGGAAAGGGTCTCCATGGATATAAATTATTGGCACATGACTATATATCTAACAAATTGATATGTATGTAGGTATTGAAAAATTATTATTACCTGTGCTTGGAGCTGACGGTTTCCGTTATTCCCATGTAATTTAGAGCGTTGCATGTTGTTTAATTTTATTCTTTCATTTAAAATTAAATAGGTAAAATGTTCCAACTTCCTTGGAAAGCAGAGAATGGGAGGAACATTTTTAGTATTCGGAAAGAGCGTTTTTCCTATTAAATAGGTATAGATGATACTGTGCCTGTTGGTCAAAATATAATATTATTCATTACTAAAGGTATGGACCAACTAGTAAGCATACACTGTGTAGAAAATTTGTACCTTTTGGCGAAAACTCCAGTACATCCACCATAATTGCAATAAGGATTTTTTGTTTATAAAAGATTTTAAAATGCAAAGGCTATAATGGTAATTTTTAATATGTAATGATATACTAAATAGTATTATCACTGCCACCATTTTATTCACACCAGTAGAAATTCAGATAGGCTTCAATAAATTATATTAATAATATTTACTGTACATAAATACTGATGTACACCATAACTACATACAATTTAGACCAGCTGTGCACCTTATTAATATGTATCATTTTGCGGGATAAAAGTTTAAGTTAAAAAGTATGTTAAGAAGTTTTTGAAAACAATATACATTAAGGGACAAACTTTAAATGCCATGCTTTAATGGGGTGCTATCAAAACACTCAACATACTGTGTACTCCATCGTAATCACTACCGCTGATTTCTGAGATCCCACTTCTTCTTTTAGTTATAATTAACCAATTTAACATCAATCAAATATTGCTCCAATTTCCTAGCCTATAAATCATGAATAAACATGGTTAAGTGTCTTCAAGTAAATCATAAGATTAAGTGTCTATTTAATTAGGAATAAATGTACAAAACATTTGATCAAACAACTTATCCCTATTGTGTGGAAATCGTTGACCCTGTTATTCGACAGTAATGCTCATTACCCAGCAATTTCTGCCTGTTAACAAATTTCATTTTAACGTCCGTCCCATAAGTGATAGAAACGAATTTATGGATCGCTGTCCAATGGAAAAAGATATACGGGAGAGTTTATTAGAATCTGGCGCCGAGGCGAAAAAGCCTCTTAATGTAAATCGCGCCAGTTGTGTGTGTAGGTACTATACAGAGCCCTTCGGGCACTGTTTAATTTTTTTTAAATTGGTCGATTAAAAGTTGGTTCGTTGATTAACTCCAGGTTTCTTATGGATTCCGTATGGAGATAAATATTAGTACTAATTGTTGATTAGTTCGATGTGGATGTTCCCTTAATTAGGTAAAGTTATATGATGATGGGACGAAGGAAGGTTAAGGCGACAATAAATCAGATAATTATATTTCTATATTGAAGTACTGAGGCATTTAGGCTTTCATGTACGCTTAAAGATTTCTCAAAAAGTATCAAAAAAGTAAGTTATAACTGTTATTAAATTTCTACCAAAAGGTGCTCTTGTATTTTGTCGAATTTCGCTTTGATCTTGAGGTATAACGAAAAATCTAAATACGACAAATTTCACCTTAATAACAAAAGCGCACCCCTTAAGTTGATAGCACTTTGCGTTTTTATCAACTTTGGGAGCCCAATAACCTGTTGAAGTCCCTTTAGCGCACTTGGTCATTTTGTGAGTTCTTAGACAATACCCTATGTGTTCAAAAAATGCATAAATGTTTGAAAGGGCAGGAGTATTTCTCCTAATCGTGCCACGGTAGTTAATTTCTAAGAAGGGCAGAAAGGCACAATCGATTGTATTTTAGTGGTTGGTATTTTTTAATTATTCTGAAAGATTCTTGATAGATCTTGAAATTTCCCTTCTAGTCTTTAATGGTGTTAATTTCCTATTTTTTTATTAATATTTCTATAACGCCAATGACAGAGGACACCTTGGCAGAACTGATGCAATTATCTTCCAAGGTTGATAGGGGGATATTTTATATCCTTTATTACAATATAAACATTCTAACACGGCATATTAATACCGGTGGTAATGCGTACGAAAAACACACACTTGACGGCTTGCTGTTTTATTAATTTTAAATTTTGAACTCTAACCTCATTTTTAATACCAATAATTTATTAATGAAAATAAACATTCGTAATTGGACCGTTCCTCTCCACTATTCGTACCTCAATATCATCATTCGCGTTATAAGTGCGCACCTTCGCCGTCTTCTGTAACTCCCATTTAACGAATCTTTGTTTTCGAGCAACTTTGATGTGGGTCCCCGCATTCTGACCTCTCATGTTCATATTAATTGGATATGCCAATCATAATAATGAAGTGGACGATATATGAGAAGCAGTTAGAGGTGCCCATGATATACCTGGATCAACGTCAACCGCATGCTAATGCGTTGATTTCATTTTTCTCTTGGCTCGAGAGGTGGGAACGAGGAGGAAATCGAAACGGGGGAAACGTATTGATGTTGTAACGGTACCGATGTTGTACTGAAAGTTTTTATGTTACAATTCGTGAATATAGTTTTGCAATATGTTATAAAATTGGGTTGGAAGTAAGTACAGTCGAACTTCCGTAAATCGAATCTTCATGGGTCCCCAAGAAAAGATCAAGGTACTGAAACGTTTAGTCGCAGTCAAGTAGGTCAAATCTTCGTATATCCCTAAGTAAAACGGGTTAAAAGGAGTTACAGAAAATTCTTCGCCTAGTATTAATTTTACATACAAATTTTGTGTTCATACTTATGTTGACACTCACACACATGTAAATGTGCCGAATTCACGGCGGGTTAGGAAGTATTGACAATGTTAAACCCGTCATATCCCATACGTCAAATCCCATAAGGGATTTAATGTCTTCTAAGGAACACTAGAGGAGTTCTGTTTCGCAGGCTTTGAGGCCAGAATATTAAACCGACTGTCATTTTGAAGATTTTTCAATTTCCTACAAAATGGCAACTTTAAAGCATTGATCAGAAACTAAAATTTTTCAGGGAGACAAAAATGCAAAAAAATGTACGTTTTTGAACCTTTAATTGTTAGTAATTAAATAATAGCGCATAATTTTTGGTCGTTAACGTATATTTTTTACCCCTGGGAGCCCATATCACATGAATAACTGCTTGGTTACCTGTGAAAGTCATGGCAAAATCTCATTTTCCTGAGCTATATATAATCCAGTCAATAGAGCAGGCCAATGACTGCTTCGATTTCTGTTTTATTAGTTTCTTTCGCCAAATATTGATGTATCTCATTATACTTATGGGCTTTACTGGCAAAGTTGACATTTGTATAACGAACCATATCTTCTAAGATTTCTTGTGTGCAAAAATTAGCCAACAATCTAGAGCATTACGTTTTTCTTTCAACCTCCCTTTCACGCCAGGCAAAGAACATTTTCAGAGCTAGATCTTACTTTTATTTCTGGTTAGTTAGTTACTTCTGGAAAGCTGGTTATTTCTGTTGTTTGGTAATTATTATAATTTCGCTTTTTCTCCATCCAAGAAATATTTATTACTGTTGGCAACTGTCATAATCTTCTATCTCCGATTGCGTAACATCTTCAGAAAATATTTCGATTTCTTCTTCTCCATTTTCTGATTGTTCTACTTCCAGTTTCACTGGGTATAACTGACTCACTTTACTATTATTATGTCATATGAGCGTCAGGGGTCTCTAAGTACTCCACTTTTGATCTTATAACTGTCATTATAGTGCTGGAGTACGACACTCCCGAACACTAACCAAAGGTTAACATCCCTATTGGATATTACAAGAATGGATACCATAGACAGGGATTTAAAACTGTATAGCGTATAGGCTTATGGTTTCGTGTGTGTTTGTGCTTGAGCGCATGTGCGTGCGTGTGCGTGCATGTGTGTGTGAGAGAGGGTCAGCGAGAGATGATAGCTTATATACAGAAATTGTAGGCCTAATGGTTTGGTGGTATTTCTGTACTTTGAATTTTTGGAATAATCGATACCACTGCATTTTCTTTTTTAATGTTACTGCTCCCATTGGTATTTGTTTTATTATTGCCATCCAGTAAATTACCAAATTCGTGCTTACTCAACACTTCATGACTCAAGATTGATATGAATTTAATCTACTGAGTTAAATCACTGATTTAAATTAGATTTATATGCAGTGTTTCTTCAACAATTCAATGATTGAAATAAAAACAAATTTTAATTTACTTTATTATTACAAAACTACTTCCATTAATTCGCAAATTTCTTCCACCAGTTCGACGGATTTAAATTATGGAAATTTTCTTTGTAAATCATAACACCATTAAAAGGTTGCTTGTGGATTTTAGTATTAAATTTTATTGTTATTCTTACGAATGAATCGACCAGTAGCACCAAAATTATTCTGCAAATGTGCAAGCGCGCCATTAAATTAGTATACAGTATAAAATTACCACTATTAATACTTAATTAATGCAATTAAAACAGCAAACTTTGGTAAAATGCGGGCGCTGAAATATTGTTAATAAGTAATATATACACGTTATGCTTGCGTTTTGAAAATCTTGTCCTTTCTATTTTATTTTTTATAAATCTTGACACAATAATAATTTGTTAGGTAACTAATGCACCACGACATTAGTACTGTGCTAAATTTGCTAAGTATATAACGGTACGTTGTTTTCATTTGTATTTTTTACTTAACAAAGTGTATTTTGACTTCCTAACTTTTTGACGTGCCTCTAATGCTAGATATGTTAGAAAGTTAGATTGTTGTCTTTTAATTGTTTTATTGTAAACATCGATTCCGCATTTTGTCACGTCACTTTCCTAATTGAAAATTAAAGTACTTTCTTCTTCACGACATACTTCATCAGTTCATTCGTCAATTCTTCATCTTCAGCGGTTTTCTATCCTTCTTTTACACTTTCTTCTATTTCCCAGTGTCTTTTCACTACAAGTTTGTTAGTTACGTTTTATATTTCTACTGCAATTATTCTTGACAACAAACGTTTAAAATTTAACCTCAATTACTACCAACTGCTCAGTGTTCCCAATTAACTGGTTCTGTTTCAGTCTTTTAGAGTGTAATAGCAGGTGTTGTATATGCTAAGGTAGGAAAATAGGTTAAGTATTGATAAAACAAAAATTAATATTATACTAAACGTGTAAGTAATTAATTTATGGTTTGTATCTCGAGAATTGTTCTCTACATAATTGAAAACAAATCAAATACGTTTCCAAGGATCTAAATGAGATGGAACCACAAAAGCAAAATCTTGGTTAAATTCCTGTAGCACATATTTTTATAAGACGAGAAAAAGTAAATTATCCAATTAACTTTTTTCCACCTTCGATACCTTATATGAGTACAGCCCGATAATACCCAATAATTGACAGTGATTTAAGCGATCACTGACAGGCGTCAGTCATTTGTCTGCGCAAAACAACAGGCCGACTACAAATGCACTAATTCGAGCTGCATTATTTATCAGCCGGTAATGAAGCAAACTAACTAGTCGGGACAGGAGCCTTTTCCATTCATTCATTACCGGCATTATTGATTCCAATTTTTTCTCCTTTTTCGTTATGTGGCGGTCTTTATTTGTCGAATTGAACCCTCGCTCTAAGTATTTTGCTCATTAATAAAAGCTACGTACACGAGATAGCGTACGTGGATTAATTGCTTGCCGGACGGCGCGTATCACATTTAGCCTTCTAGGATTTTTAATTAATTAAAGGACGAGATTTATTTATTACATGCATGGTGGATGTATTGATGAATGTGCGCGGAAAAAACGAGAACAATTAATGGACGAACAATCTAATTAACATGTCTCAAATTACTCACGTCCGTTTGGAGGTATGAGTTGAAACACTTAATTATAAGCTAATTAACCCGGTCGGGCATTAAGTGTTAATGTGTGTTAAACCCCGAAATATCACCAGCAGTAATATTAATGACACTACTACAGTGTCCTTTGAAGAAATTTATACTAGTAACGTTATCTCTGCTATCTGTATATACTAGTCAAATTATTGCATGATTAATTGACTCATAGTTATAATAATAATATACAAAAACCTAACTGCATAAATACGACATTTCCAGGGAAGATTCGTATTACATCGTACATGCGTGGTAAATTTGTTTTGTTTTAACTATAAATAAATCAGAATTACAATTAGCAAGTATCGATTTAAAACTGATAGCAAATTTCACCTAGCCAATTTGGTTTTGCTGGTCCCTAATGACAGGACTATCAGTATACTTAACAAAGATATACCGTCAAGGGGGGCTAAGTGGAGCTAAAACATATATACAAAATATGCAATACATCTTTGCTGTGCTATGACTCCTTCATAAAATAGTGTTCGTGCGAAACTTAATCTATTTTGGATTCCTTTTGAGAAGGATAATCCAATTTATAAACTATTCATGGGTGCAGTTAATCACCCCTTTAAAATCATGAAAAATTCATTTTACCCGTCATAGTTAAAAGGTACGTCGCAAAATTTTTTATTTTACAGTATGAGGACAATGAAATTTAGGTTGTAACGAAATATTAGTTCTCAGGCTCTAATAAACATTTTTGGGTACGATTTTCTTAGAAGAGTTAGAGTAGAAATGCTGTACCTGAAAAGCAATGCTCACCCGGTGATTGAATTTTTACATGGGTGCAATCTAAGGATCCGATTACCCAAGGTAGCCAGGCTTTTACAAAAACCTATGGTTGATGCATGGCAATCACTTCTGCAGTTTGTGGCATATGAATATATCTAGGTAAGACAGCACAATATTGCATGCTGCACTTTTGGTGATATTTTAAAGTCTTCAATTAATATCAGGAAGATTCCTGTAGCGTACATCCTTAATGATGTATGATGATAACGTAGAACCAACAAAAGTTGGTTTATGGGTGACACAGATTTATTTCTATAAACAGAACAATCGGTTTAACAGTGGTTTTAACAGTGTTTATCACTATTTATTGATTTAATAAGATACGTGCCTGTCTGTTGAAGTTTTAATTTGTGCCTATAGTTTCTCCAAAATATTTAGAACGGTTTGTTTCTTTAACCTGAATCTAAAAAACAAAAGATTATCATCGAACATCTCAAAATAATTCACACTTTCTTTCCTAAGATAAATGATCTTTGGTACCTTATGAATTCCACTATTTCTTATCATCCCCACTAATAAATTCACTTAGTTCAGTTTGCTCCATTTTACCAAATAAAACTGCTAGATGGCAGCAAATAAGGTCGAGAAACGATATCATTGGCACTTGCTCACAATTCTGCTGTTGGTCAAAGTAACAAACAGAAGGTTCAAACCTTCTGTCACTTAAAATCTTGAAATTACTTTCAATTGGCTACTTTCAATTTAATTACGTTACCTTAAACGCTTTGACAATTAGGAGATATTTTTTAGTCAACGTGTCTTACCTGAAAATTGATAAACCTGCCCTTAAACTACCTACCCAAATGTGTTGAAAATGTATGTATCGTTGAAAAGAGAACTTAACGCCCTTTAATATGATGTATTACTCAATGCCCCTTTCAATTTAAAATTTCAAGGGTGAAAGTTACCTCCGGTTAGGGGAGGTATCACAGTATGATAATGTGATAGCTATTGTATCTTTGTAATATTTACAGTTAAAGTTAAGGAAATGTATATGGTTTCAGCCGTGGGGTATGTATGTATGTATATAGGTTCTATCAAAACTACTTAATGGCTCTATCGATTGTCGATATACAATAGGCGAACGACTTTACCAATTTTGATGAACAACGGGATCGTATATCAACGGAAGTCCGTTGAATACAATATAACGAATGTCATGCAAAATAATGATTGGAAGTTTACCTTCATATCTGACCTAAAGTGAATATAATTGTTTTCGCCTTTTTGAAACAGTATTATTTAGGGATTTACTTGATATTGGTTTCATGTTTTTTTTTTAATTTTTAAAGCTACTTTTTTAAAAGATTGTTAAACGTTTTGTATTCTTGTAGCTTGTCGCAAGAGGGTGATGCAGATCGAAATAAGTCGCGTACCAATTAAGAGATTTGACTTTATCTCATTGCCCTTGGTGGAGGCATTAAATGCTCCATGCGCCTTTGGGGGCATTAAAATTATATCTTTTGGTATAGTTTGTATTGTTTGTATTGAAAGTGTATATTCGAAAATCTTGAACGGTTTTCAGTCAAAGAGAATAGTTATTGACCGCGGAAAATAACGATCGATTAGTCTCCTAATTAAAAATACTGGCGCTTTCATTTATTTATTTTTTAGAAAGTCCGGTAGACTCACATTAATAAACTAATAAGACAGTCAGTCTAGTCACGGGAGGAACCTTCTCTTTGGTTTCGATCACGTCACGCCCCGCCCAGAAATGCCTACTTTTTCATGTTACAACATTAATTAAACTTAAATAGGCCTCCCGTCCATTAACATACCAGAACGTCTCCGAAACTCGACAACGAACATTATTGATAAAATTAGGGTTGTAACATTATTTGTAAGTGAAGTACGCTACGCCGTAACCGATATAAATCCTTCAGGTACCTCGGACGCCCATAAATTTAAACATATTCTTGTTTACTGCAACAAAGACAGCAAAACTCATAAACGAGATCGTAATGGAGCAGTGAGATCGCGATGTAATTAATAAAAGATGAAAGAAGGCGAATCAATTCAGAAACCAATTAACCTTTAAATGGCGTAGTATTTAGGTTTGAGATGGAAGAGATGGGGAAAAAAAGAGGAGGAATCCGAGCTATCGTATATAACAAACCTTAATTAGGTTAAAGATGTAAATGATCGATGCGGGAAAATTATACGGTGGCCGGAACAAGTGTGCTCCATTAAATCATTCTTGACATCGGTTGAAAAACAAAATCGATAATGACGAATCGATAAGCGCGGACTGCTGAATGTAATTTAGGAAAATCATTTGAATTTCTTGTACTTAATTAATATATCAATTTTAAATATTAACTAATAACATACTGAGAATAGTAAATGACTGTTAAGAGATGAATTATTTATGAACAAAAAAACATCAAATTTATTACAATTTCGAAAATGTGTGTTATTAAATTAGCAACAAATTGTTAGCAATAAATAAAACTTTCAATAGTATTTAATCAAAACTTTTCCACCTTCTAATAGCTCTTGAGTTACCGAATATATGGCGAATAGTAAATATCCACTCTCGGTGTGATGGATTTCGATATAAGGTAACTATTATTACAAAGATTAAAAAATTTATTCTAAAGTTACCTTTAGAAAATCTTTTAATCCATATTACTAAAACTTAGTAAGGTAGCTTTTCTTAAGATTCATGTAATGATGTGATGAGTGCAGTACCGACAAGAATTAGAGGGAAGTAAGAGAGTTACATTAAATCCTAATTATATAGGTTTACAAATAAGTTTCCGCTGTTTTCAAGAGATGGCTCCACTGACAAGATTACTTTGAAATTATCAGATGTAAGATGCCATATAGAAAGTTTAGACACCTGGCAACAACATAACCTTAAAACACTATTATCTTTGTACTGGTAATATACATTTTTTTTTTTGTTCGAAAATGTCGAGTTTTGTACCAAATAAGCGTCATTTGCGGGAAGTTTTGATTTATTTATTTCATTTAGAGAAATCTGCTGCTGGGGCGCATCGTTCTCTTGTAGAAGTTTACGGTGATGCTGCTTTAAGTGAAAGTTGTCGTGAATGGTTTCAAAAGTTTAAAAACGGCAAGTTTGACGTGGAAGATAAAGAACGCGAAGGAAGACCAGTCAAGTTTGAAGACGCTGAGTTAGAGGCATTATTGGACCAAGACTCATGCCAAATTGAAGAGCAGCTCGCGGAAAGCTCGGGTGTGACTCAGCAAGCGATTTCACACCGTCTCAAGACCATTGGTATGGTACAAAAACAAGGAAATTTGGTTCTGCATGAATTGAAACCCAGAGACGTCGAGCGCCGTCTTTCACGTACGAACAACTTCTCCAAAGACAATATCGAAAGAGTTTTTTGCATCGAATAGTGACGGGGGATGAAAAGTGGATCCACTACGACAACCCAAAGAGTAGGAAATCGTGGGGTAAGCCCGGCCATGTACCAACTTCAACGGCGAAACCGAATGTTTATGGCAAGAAGTTAATGTTGTGCATTTGGTGGGACCAGCTCGGAGTAATCTATTACGAACTGCTCCAGCCTAAGGAAAGTATCACTGTAGAACGTTATCAACAGCAACTGTGGCGATTGAGCAGAGAATTTAAGCTTAAACGTCCCAAATATGCCAAAAGACATGACAAAGTGATTGTTCAGCAAGACAACGCTCGACCACATGTTGCAAAAGTCTTCAAGGGTACTTTAGAAGGTTTACAATGGGATGTCTTACCCCACCCGCCGTATTTCACAGGACTTTGCTCCTTTCGATTATCACCTATTCACGCTCTGGAAAAGCAACACTTTACTTCTTACGAAGAAGCCAAAATTGGGTCGATTCATGGGTAGTCTCAAAAGATGAAGAATTTTTCCCACGTGGCGTCCGAATACTGCCAGAAAGATGGCAAAAAGTAGTGGGTAATGACGGACAATATTTTGAATAAAATTTAACGTACACTTTTTTTATAATCAATAGATAACTTTTTATAAAAAACGGCGGAAACTTATTTGTATCACCAGTATTATACCCGTAAATGTCGCCTATAAATTTATTGATTGATTGTTGTCAACAGATCAAATAAATTTATCTTCCAGTGTTAAAATTTCTGACATTTTTAGTAAGTCAACCCAAAGTTTTGGTTAATCCACTATGGATCCGGTATTATTTTTATATTATACAAAACCGGTATTATTTTTTCAAGCAATTTAGGTAACGAATTCATTCTACGGGGATTTCAGCCATGCTTTTATATACATACCTCTACGTTCCCCTAAGTTCCATTAGCGTGTTAATGCCAATTAATTAAAAAATCCAATAATCTCCGACATGAAATATTAGAAAAGCACTCCTAACGATCCCAAAATTAATGCGACCCCCGTCCCGACCGTCCTTTTTTATACACCTGCTAACTAGGTCCCGATATATTTTTCATTATTTATTAAATTAAAAAGGATCCATCACGGCGACGACCTCGGCTCTCTATTACTCAATGATTAATTTAGAGCGAAGGCCCCATTCTGATGAGATCGCCTTTAAACGGGCATTAATTTTCATTAAATAATTGCTCAAAGGGGATCCTCCAGCCAACAGGTATGTGTGTGTGTTGGATACATATACATAGGATGGTTGTGACAGGCACGGTGAAATATAGAGGATCTAGAGGCGCTCATGAACATTATAACGTATATTTTGAGCTTACTGGAAAGCATAAAAGAAAACAAATTTAGAAACACGCCTTGTTACCATGTAATACAACCATCATTATTAAATAACTGAAAATAAAAGCCGTGAAGATTCAGTATTCGTTGCCATGTCTTTAGGTAAATTCCAGTGTGGTGTAAAACGTGTATAACGCATACGAACCACGCGTTTAATTTTAATTACTTCATAGAAGGTGGTAATAGTAGATATTGCTTGCTAATTGCATATTATTTAAAAATTGGTTTTCTCTCCATGTTGCAAATAATAAGCTGCTGTCCTTCTAAAGACAGTTGCATTTCAATTACTGTCATTAGTAGTTGTCAAATATCAAATTATAATCTGCATTACAACTTTGCCGTTGGGCGTATTTACGTAGAATGAATAATTTTCTAGTTATTAAAAAAATAACAAAATCTTGAGATTTTCAGACATAGTATTTAACAATTTGTAAAACGAAATTTTGTACACGATTTGATTTATTCATAAATACTAATTAAAACCCGTGAAAAAACCTGTACTAGGAAGGCATCATGAGAAGTATAGAGGAAGTAAGCAGGTATAATAAGACTCTATAAATATTATTATGATAGGATGATGCCGTTAAACACTACTGACTTTATGTAATAACTGGGCTCTTTTCAGTCCAATAGTATACATATTATGGATATAAAATACCCTTATTTTCGTGGTATACCTCAAAATTTTTGTATCACTACTTACTTTCATTCTCTGTTCACTATTCTTCGTCGTGGATTGAATATCCTTTTAAATTTCGAGATATTTCTGACCGTGCGATGAAATTAC
This sequence comes from Cryptocephalus primarius, assembly GCA_963576515.1. Lineage (NCBI taxonomy): Eukaryota > Metazoa > Arthropoda > Insecta > Coleoptera > Chrysomelidae > Cryptocephalus > Cryptocephalus primarius. The sequence goes on along the minus strand of OY754942.1, from coordinate 11,627,018 downwards.
CATCACCTCTGCCTATTTGCCTAAAATCAAAATATCTACGTGTACGATGCGAGGAGTTTATGACCGTAAATCCTAGAATGGATGAGAATTACAGTTTTGCAACATTTCTGTCACAGGCGACAGTCTACACCAAGTAACAAATAACCTTCACATCAAAACTTCGCCCTAAAATTATTATAAATAATGAAAATGTTATGATTGAGGCGTGGCGCCAAATAAATCACTAAAAACGACCCAAGTCGCGAGAAGGCGAGAGCGCAGCTGATTTCTGATTGGCCACAATTGATTTTCTGAGGCCTTTTCAAATGCCAGTATTGAATTTTTAACAGTTGGAAGTATTTTTTATACCCAATTTTGAAATCGATGAATGACTGATTTAATGTATTAATAGTGTATTTGATTCCTCAAATTTTTCGATCTCTTTCTTGCACACGTTCTTTAGTGTTGAACGAGACCGCTAAGATTAACAGAGATAAGTGGGTGGATAGCTATATTTCATTTTTTTATAACTTTGACTGTATTTACATATTAAATAATCGAAATATCTTAACCCGATGGGAGTTCGGTATGCTGGGTACTGGCGCTTTGACTCAGGGTGTCGAGATTTTATATGAATTAAATAATTAACGATTATAGTTGTGCATCCCATCTTATTTTGTCATCGTCGGTGTACTTAAAGTTAATATAATCATGGGATGAATAAATCTCTGTGGCACTCTTTCAGTTTCATGAAATATTTTTTGTGGAGTACTGCTCTTATAATTATTTCAGTTTAAGTCTATTTCTTACTCATTTTTTCGAGCAACTCTCAGTTGTCCTGCTCCTTTTTGTTCGGTGGAATTCGTCTCTGGGCATTTCTCTTAATATTTTCCCTAAATATAGCTTCCTTTCTTTTCATTCCGGTTTGTGTGTACAAGATATTTGTTCAAGTGATCCCCCATTTTGTATGTTTGTTAATCAGGGTACCAGGTACAGCGGTCTCACAAAATTGTGAGACGGCGTAAGTTCTGTTTTGAACTCTTAGTTCTGGGTTGGACTCTACTGAAGCAGTAACTACTTTCCCATCTATAAGTTTAGGCCTTAGTTCACCAGTGCGATTCTGTTCAACTGGAAGAAATCCGAAGCAGTTTTTCTTATTATAACTATCTTGTTTTAGGTAAGCATTTGACCCCTATTTGCCAGGTCGCCTCATTTTGATGACACTTTCTAGCTATAATCTAAACAATAAAATCGTCAATGTGTCTGAGTGTCAGCCTTCTCATTAAAAATCATTAATTTGACATGCTGTTATGAGAATTTTGATTGTTTTTAACATTTACGACTATGTGATTCTGGTTATTAGTTTATCTTTAACAATAGGTATGTCTTAGTTAAGTATTAAGTTAATACATGTATGTGGAAATCAACCGTGTAATACTTATTTTTGGTTAAGATTTAACTTTCATCCACTCCAAAATTTTTGCTGATTTTGAATTAGCGATATATTCGGCTATCGATGAATCATAACCTGCGTCGAACCTTAGTGAATAGTGTTTTCGTTTAAGGCAAAGCTGATGGTGGAAAATGCAGAAATTAATCTTAGCACTGAATATAAGGAACACTATTCAGAAATGGGCAACTTTTTAAAATTGTTTTTTAGTCTATTACTCTTGATTCCACGCCTCATAGACGATTGTTTCATGGTTGCTTTGATGGTAATTCAGTCTAATGATGTCAGAATTTAGCAATTTTGTGATCACATATTGAAAAATTTTATTGCTGAAGGAGGTAAACATCCACCGCAAATATGGGCTAAATTTTCATCTTCTTTGACGGACACGACTAATTGTTGTGAGGCATTTCATTCAAAATTGAACTCTATGTCTGGCTGCCATCATCCAAATATTTTTCGTTTCGTAAAGTGTTAAGAAATTATCATTCCATGTATATACTAAAATAGAAAGCTGTAAAAATAGTCGTCGATTAACTACACGAGAAAAAGAACTTATTTTTAATAAAACGCTGCCTTTTTAAAATAATCAAATCAGTGGATATGTAGGCGTAGACTTCTTTTGTAGATATAGATCCAGCATATCCGAAATCGCAAAAGTGCGGTTGGCCCTTTGTGTAGTATCCTGTGTTGTATGTTTCACCCTGGCTTGTTCCAAACCGTTCTGAACAGGCTGCACCGTCCTGATGAAGACCAAAATTCAGAAACACGTGTGTAGGGGTGCCTTATATGGACAAAACTTAATAATATTAAGACAAGTACAATGTTTTACATGCTTGAAATTTAGACAATGATTTATGACCTTCTAAGTGTACATTTTTTTCTAAACACTTGTAAATGACGACAATTTTTTTACAATGAACTGAAAAACACCTTAAACGCATCAAATCCAGAATCTGTAAGTCCCAAGCCTGAAAAAGTGTGAGGGAAATTATTTTTACAATGTTAAAGCATTCATCTAACATTATTTCCACCTCTTGCGACATTCAAGATACTTAATGACTAATAATTATCTGATTATTTGGGACCCAGTTCGTGTGCGCCGATAGACAGTTTCGTTTGTTCTTGACCTTGCATAAATAACTTTTGTAATAACTTTTACATTTTCGTTTCTTAACGCGCATTTCAGTTGCGTTCATAATTGTTCCCTACGATTGTAATTTGTGTCAGACGTACACGTGCACGTTTTTTTAAACTTAACATGTAAATTAATTTCATTAAACCTATTATATTTTTTTACTAAATTAATCTTTCAAATAAAAACTAGATTAATTACTATAAAGAGGAATTTTTTAGTCGTATTTAACAGCAGCAAAAAGAACTATTATTTCACAAATACACGAAGCCTGATTGAAAAATCCCCGAATACAACAAAGAAAAAAATTAATTACTACTTGCGTTCGCATCGAGAACGCCATCACATACAAAACCAATCTTCTAAATTTAATTAAAAGTGCTCTCCGGTACCATGAATATAATTTCAGTTTAATTTATTTCCCCGGCTAATGTCCCGCGCTCCGTAGCCTTAAGCCATCATTTTAATAATCTAATTATGATCTATGATCACAAAGTGGCGTGGTGCAGTAATCAGGATCGTTCGGACGGACGGTAGTCCAGCGCAACGTCCACTCTGGATTAGTAAATTGTGTTTTAATAATGGTTGTGTACAAGGCAGCTCCACTAATAGGCGAACCAACAGTTCGAATAGTGAAAATAATATAATATTAGTGGAAAATAATTGTGCTGAAAAAGTTCACTAAGTTACGTCACTATACTAAACGCCAAACAAAGTTGCGCTCACGTCATCACCATTTTATCACAGGTCGATTTAGAATGTTGCCAGATTTTCGGTAACGTATCCATATCGTATTGTATGTATATTATATAGACATTAATCACTTTTCTTAGAATAAAAAAAATGTGTTTTCAAATAATCAAATATAAATAGATGTCTAAAAAAATGTTTTTTTAGTAACATGATGTATGTGTATTAGCTTGGTTTATTGGATTTAAAGAATCGGCCATCTAAAATTTTCTGAAAATATTAATCAACAAGTAAGTACTGGCAACGTGTAAACATAGGTACCGTGCTACGTTGTCGGATTTAATCGATCCTTATATCGACCGTGAGAAGGTCTTTTAAGGTTATGTTTACGTTTAGTGATTACATTTACACGTTTTGTTTACAATTGTTGTGAAATGATTTTTGCCATCAAATATTCTAATATTTAATTCAGCTGCACCATAAACTGGGAATACAAATTGTTTTTTCTTCAAAACAAAACTAAATAGTCTACAAGTGAAGCAGTGTTTTGGTTTTGCGATTACCAAAATGCCGAAACAAATGAATAGCAGGTGTAAGGAACTCATGGTGTCCTTAATTCAATATTTTGAGCAAGAATGGGATAATAATGGACCCTTGTTGCCCTTAAATGCTGTTCAAGAAGTAATATATTTTTAATAATAAATGTAAAATAATAATACTGTATGAATATTATTATTATATTAAAATGTATTACCATGGTTTAGTTCTATAAATTTAAAACCTTGTTTTATAAATTATTTTTATAATAAAGTGATTTTTCACTTAAAAACTAGTACAACACATTTTTAATTACTGTTGCTTATGCAACCAACAATTCAATAATTGTATAAGTGCGGCGAAAAATTCGAGATTCCCGAAAATTTGGCAACATCCTAAATAGACATGTGACAAAATGCTGATGACGTGAGCGCAACTTTGTTTGGCGTTTGGTATAAGTAACAATAGTCGTATCCACTAGATCCAAAAATGTTACTTACCATTTGGAGCCATAAACATGAGAAACGACGCTATAAAAACATTTTTTGAAGCGACATGTTCTCGCTGGTGTCGTTTTGGCGTTGTCAACTTTCGTTTAACGAAATTAAAAATCATGTAGCTAATTACCTGCGACGATAAAGAAAACCGTTTTAATTAAGTTAATTGCGTAGTAATTTGCGTTTCACGTGTCACCAGCTACTTTGATATTGTTAATCTACCAGATATGTCGCATTATAACACAGTGTAGGTACGTACATATTATTACACGAAACTAATCACGACAAGGGGGTACATCCCCCGTCTCATTCCTTCGTCGGGGCTGAGATAAGGATAAGAGCACTGACGTACTCTTAATAGCCGCATACCTGTAATTTAATTTCATCAGGGTCGGACTGGGAGGAGTCCAATGACAGTGTGATTATAGCTGAGAGGATACGAGGTTAAGCTACGTCAAGTGTAGTTTTAGACGTGCCAGAAGTGAGGCGTTTAATTACCTTTCGTGTGGGTGGAGAGGTATTATTCCCATTATGTCGTCATGGGGAATTTACGGTATATCCGTGAAACGGGCGGAATTGAACGTAGCGCTACCGTGGATAAGTTTAATACTGTGCAATTCTGGAACTAATTACATGCTACGTACGACACACCAATTTTTAATCTCTAATGCGATTATCGTGACCTAGGTGGTAGGAACCACAAACTAAAAATGTAAGTTAGCAGACCAAGCCTAACGACAAATGATTACAAGAACAATTTCATTTCAGTATTTCCCTCACAAAACAGATATTCTGAAGTGAAACTTCTTTAGAATCGTTTTAGGTCGGGGGTACAAAACCGTCCTTTTCCCCAGCGAATAAAGTGCTAGTTATATTCCCCCCTCCTTCGGCACTCTTGAACCAAGTAGGCCGAACAGAATTTGTCAGTAGTTGTACATACATAGGTTATATAGCAATAAAAGAGCTGTTTTGGTAGATGAAACTTAACGGCAGACAGACCAAAAATTTTTGTTTCAAGTGGATCAAAGATGATAACCCAAAATCTAGACAAATCTGAGCTTTTGTTTTTTTTTTGCAATAAAAATTTAAAAAAGCAGTTCTTTTTCCGTTTTTCACCGTAGTGTGAAAGTTATTGATGAAAATGCAATGCGTTGCACGGACGATTTGTAGAGAACTAAAGGACCTTCAAAGCGAGAGTTTCTAAAAGGTACTCGGAGCATTTTTCACCGAGAAAGCTTGGAAAAACCGTTGAAATGAACCCTTCTTAAAAAATTCACAGCTTTCTCTAGTTTGAAGCGTTATTTTTGTATGAAATGTTAGGTTATTATGTCTACTTTAGGCATGCAAAAGTTGGATGCCGTCGGATAAACCGTTCTTGTACAATTACGTTATTAACAATATACATCAAAATCTTACAAAATTCTACGTATTAACTGAGATGGACTGATTTTAATTTTTCAAACGGTTTTTAAAAGAGGACATGAAAACCTACAACCTGGCTATCTTGAATTTTCTCATATATGCTCAATAATCCTATTAAATGCTTCTGCGCAATGCTGTGCGCAATAAACTTAGAAATGTCTATATATGCAATACATGTAAGAATAAATAGTATTTCACCTGAAAAGTGCAAAGATACATATTTTTGTATGGGAACCAAGTCCATATAAACCTAATATAAGTAAAACGTGCAAATATACATTTTCCCAAGCCTCACAAGTGATAGGGAAGATTCTAAAGAATTTTTTTTAAATTTGTTGGTTTTAAAACTACTGGGCTTTGGCCCCCTATAATTACCAATTGTACCCGAATTTGAACCATTACTAGGTCATATAAACTAAGAAACTGTCATTTTCATGCATTTTCTTACTCATATGTTATAGTGTCCGGTGCAACTTTTCACAAATAAATATTTGGGGCTTAGGAAATCATCAAGATTCAATGTACTCTTCTTATACCAAAGAGTCGATCAATCCAATCTTAAAAGCTCCTATATCAAGTCGTGTGGCATTCTTGATCGGATTTCATGGTCGTTGTTATTACATTTCTAGAAATTATTTTTTAATTCATTATATTATGACTATTAAATCACTGGGTAGATGGGTAATCATTGGGCAATAATCGCAATTATTATTAACACTGCTATTAAATAAATTTTAAACGTAGATTAATAATTGAAGCCAAGGTTAGATTTCCTCTTACAACAGGAGTTATGAACACGTTCCAGTCAGTGGAACGCATCTAGACATTTAGTCTTAAATCTTAGTCTTAGTCATTTAGGATTTAATTTGATATCTTCTAATTTGTTGAAACAACCCGTGTGCGTGCATGTGGACGTTTGTCGTAGATAACTTCAAACAGTGTTGATTGTGTATCAGGAATAGAGAATCTACGCCCTTCAGATGCGACATCGTAGTGAACTTAGATTCAGCTGTGTTATTGAAAAGACCACGTGTATAAGTCCATAAGGCAAAATATAAATTTATAAAAATTGATTCATTGCACAATTTATTTTAATATCAAAAGAATTGTCAAGAGTCAATCAAGTTCCTGTTTTCGACTTTGATCAAGATTTCTGTTCATGGCCTGATTATTGCCCAGTTGGCTTGGTGATTGACTAGTTTGGATGAGAAATGATAGTCTAATTGCTCCAATTATAGTACAGCCATTTGGTGACTTTTCCTGCATAAAATACGATTCTACCCTTGTATTCTATTTGACGTTATCTGTTCTATTATAGGTTAAAATATCGCTGCACCCTTACGAAGGGGTGGCTAGCATTTAGTTAAATCCCTCGCAAATAATCCTGTTGTTTAATTCCCGAAAAACTTGTTGTAACAACCCCTCACGTGTGTGTAGCTTAGAAATACGATTTCACCTCCCATCGGACTAAAACGACTCCTAATATTACTTAGCGCTGAAAACGGGTAAAAGGGGTGCCTTTTGGCTAAAGGGGTTGAACGCGTGCTTCAGTATTTCAAATGACCCCGGATTCGTGCGCTGCTTCTTCGGAAAAAGGGGTAAACTATATTCGCTGCAGTCGCCATTATAGACCTTTTTTAGCCATTCTGATCACCAAAAGGCGGTAGATACTATTTTGCCCAAATTCTTTTTCTTTCTATATATTTGAAATATAGATGTATTTCACAGGTGAATAAAATTTAAAACGGAAATCAGGATGTCTGAACTATTTTTTTTTTATTTAAAGTAAATGAGGAAAAATTATTTTAGATCTGACTTTGTCAGTAGATATCTTTTGAACTTAAAAACGTGAATTATCCCTAAATTAGGCAGTAAATGAATCCTACGTTAATTTGAATTAGATATTTTAACGTGAAAATTCCTCATTTTTAAATGACAAAAATAGAAACTAATTGTAGTGTTTTAACAGTAACGAGTAAACTTAAGTATTAACTATTACCTTCAATTATGCAATATTTTCTGGCATTGAAAATGCAGCTCGTCATGTTAAAAAATCAACAAAATGCTATTATCTAATTTTTCGAAATAATAGGTTGAGGTTGCCGTAAATAAGATCGTAAAGGCCGTCTGTAATAAATCCAGTTTTAGTGATAAACACGCCGAAATGCTCCGACATGTTACACGGTACGTTATATTTCAAACTTGGTATCCTACCCGTAATAAGTACCTTTTATGTGGGCGGAACGGCTTCCATGAAATAACGTACCCAATTAATATCCTGTTATCAAATGAAAATCAGGCGTACCAATATAGCGAACTGAGCGCCCAACTATAATTACAAGCATTTATGGTTTTAATTATTCTTATCTCTTATTAATGTAATAACAGAGTGCCGAGTGGTAATGAGAAAATGTTACATGCGGCGAAATTACATGACGACGTTAATTAAAATTTATTTACCCTCTTAATTGGTGACGCTTTGATTTCTGAACTATCGATGATTAGATAATGATATATATATTGTAGAAACACCTAATATAAGCTAGTGAAGTGAATATTTTGTATTATATGCAGGAAATGCGACATCGGTCTATTAATAGTCAAATTAATTAAAAAAATATCCTAACTTCATTCAATCCAAGAATTTTTTTAAAGAGTTGGCAGTTAACATTACCAATGGCGCTAATAAAAAAATGATTTTATACTCATCATAATCACATTAAACATGATGTCAAAAGTGAACAACCTAATTGGGTAATTCCATAAATAAATAATGGCTCCCAGATATACCTGATATAGCTAATAAGTGCTCTGTGTAACTTTTTAATTTTTTCAGTTAGAAATGTTGGGTTATATCAAACTTAATTTTGTTAGTAAATTTTTTATAGGGTGCTACAGTTGCTCATATTCAAAGTTTTCAATTACATTTCGCTCCACTGGGCCTTAAAGATAATTTCTTCTAGATGGAATGCAAGCCAGGGGTTCTTCAATTTTTTGAAAATTTGCAATATTTCTGGGTAGACTTAATCACTTTCTAGAATTTAAAAAAACCTACAGAAATTTGAAATTTTTAAAATAACAAAACAACCCAAGAGTCTTATTAATAAACCTGTGAGGTTTTTAGGCTTGGACACTGTTAGAAATCTGATAACCTCAAAGATTAAACGTTTTCGATTTCATTTGGTAGAGGTTTCCAACCTGTATGGCCTTAGGAAGAAGTGTGACCTTCATACTATTTATAGATTTAAGAAAGTCCAGGGGAAGGTTTTGCAGGCATAGAGAATTCTGGGTTATTTCGAAAATAACTATGACAAAACTTCCTTTTCAGCAGATTTTATGAACTTTAGAAAACACGACCCAAGTTCTCTTGACGGTTTATGCAAGTCCATTGAGTTTTCCATAGTCCTAAAAAGGACATTTCAGCTGTTTTCAAGCAAATGTAGATTAAAGTCCCCAAAAATGCCCTCGAAAGTTTTTGAAAGTACAATAAATCCTGTATGGTCCCAATGTCATGTCCAAACTGCTTCTGAGCAAATTCTGTAGATTTTAAAAAATACTCAACTTCTAGTAGCGTTTAGGATTTAATGATAGCTTTGGAAATTCTTAGTATTTCATGGAAACTTCCAAGATTACTTTGAAGGCAACAAGAAAAATGCCATTTGTGTTTTAAACTTTTACTCAACAGTTTTCAACTTTATTTAGTACGATTGGGTCTTGAAGCCCTGTGGTGAATTCGAGTTAGTGGTCGAGTAGTCGAAATTAGTGTTTACTAACCTCTGACGTCACAACGATAGAAGGGCGTTTTAAATCAAGCGCCCTAAGTAAACAGCTTAGTTTTCATTAATAGTTAGGAAATGATCCTCCCTTGGTGGTGTGATTAAAGATAGTTTTATCGGACTTGGGAAATAATTGTAGCAGGTAATAAAGGCATTATTTAAAGGACAAGTATGTCTCGCCTGTTCAAAAATAGGAACGAAAAGGCTTGTTCGAGCGAGAATGAATGAGTTTTTATTTTCTATTAGGAGGATCTAATTAATCCTTTGTGAGCTTTCTTGGTGAAGAGACATTTGGCTTTAATAATAGAAAAAAAGAAGTTAGTTGAGCGAAATAAAAAACAGAATAATTAACTCCCTATGAATTAAGTCGTTGTATTTAAGTTAAAAATAAATTGAAACTGGAAAAATAAGCTAATATATTTAGAAGGGTCATGATATTATTAGAGGCGTTGTGGGAAAACCCAACGGAAAATTACTTAGTTCATTTTATTAATGAGAAAACTAAACATGATTCATAATTTGGTAATGGAGAAATAACGCCCCTAATGTACAGGGTGTTGTACTTAATACGTTCACAAAATGGTTCACTTTGGTCCCAATCGAATTGGTGTCAATACTTCTCGTGCAGCTTCTCCTTTTTGACACTTCATATGTCTCGAACTAATTATAAATTGCGCGAGCTCTCCTTAATTGTCGATGAAATTCATAAAAACGAGACCGCCACTAATTGTCGTTTCCGGCAACGTAATTACAGTGCCCCGTTTGGATTGATGCATTTAAATGGTAAATTACGAAGGTACCTACAAGATACTGGTAGACGTAAATTAAAATATTAATTTAAAACTCGTAAATAACATCAATTTGCCCATGACAAACATTCATATATTCAGATCATTAAATCGATATTAAATTATCGGCATTCTTGGTCGGTTTAGTAATAATCTATCGTTTTTATTATGGCGTTAAAACAAAATTTATTTATATTAGAGCGTGGCTGCGTTAATTAAGGACGACAAAAGTTAATATGAATCTGATGCTTTAATTTACGATGGCTATTTTGATAAATACTTTCGGTCGAATTGAGTTGCACAAAGAGGAAGTGGTGTAATTTAACGAATAAAGGTTTTCCTGAATATGAATGGAATGGATAATAAATAAATTACCTGTTTTTATACATCATAGAAAAGTGATGCATTTTTGTGAATTGAAGAGAAAGTTTTAATAGTTATAATTGAAAAATCTAATTTTATGGAACAAAAATTAATATTTAATCGGTGTTATTAGAAATACTATTCCAAAAGAACTCGATTTGGTTGGATAAAACGAAAAATAATAACTTGGTTGTATACTTACCTCCTTACGTAATGTAACAGACATAATTACATTTAATTAATATTACATTTTTATGTTTTAAATGTGATTGCACAAAATAAAACAGCTATACGTTACAAAATATTTATTTTCAAAATTAAGTACGTTACAATCGGACGGATTCGTTACAAACATCATTTCATAAATTACTAATTTAAGTATTGCAAATTTCTTTAAAAAATACTAAAATTAAACAATCTTTTTAGTTAAATCTTACAGGCTATCGTTAATAAGTAATAGTTTCCCTATATACAATAATGTGTACAGAATTGGGTTTTGTAATACTTCAAAAAATAAAAATACATTCAATTAAAGAAAAAAAAAACATGAAGGACAGTAGGCACAAATTAAAGTTTTAAAATTAGTGTAAAATAATAATCACAATACTAACGACCTTTGCTAATAAAAATATTGGTCCACTTACTGATGGATATGATTTTATGATCATATGCTTTCTCACAGCCTTAGACAATATAAATTCTGAGTTAGTTACAATATTGATATAATTTTAATATTACGGTTTCGTTATGGACTTCTCACTTATTTAACAAATATACGGACGTAACTTTTAGTATTGCCTACCATGAAAATTGTTGCAGTTTATTCCTTAAATTGATTTGTAAATTCAAGACAAATGACACTCCAATCGGTATAAGTACAGTAAACACATACACATGCGCACTGTCCAGATTTTTTGACTTTTAAATGTTATAATGCATTCCTTTTTCTGCCCCAGTCTAAGCTCTTCAGATTGCCCAAGAAATGAAAGTCGTCAGTTGAAATTTGAAAATGTTACTTGTGTTAAAATTACAACAATTAAATTAATTTTGAATTAATGTAGCCTTACTATAATTTGCTCGACAAACTAATGGACAACATATTGTTTAAACATTGTTACCAATAATAATTTTAAAAAATGGAAAAAGGCAGGAACAGGATTGACAATAGTAACGCACCTTTCTAGAAAGCCACCCAAGATAATATTAAACAATGGATGTAAAGCTGATGTTTACAACAAAGCTATTACAATGTTAATACAAAGGGCGACGAGCTTGTTATGACAAATTAATACCAGGAGTAATTGCAAGTGTATGAATTTTAAGGGAAGTAGTAGGTCTGTTATGTGTTTTAAATGGGCATTATGTTATGAAAATCTGTTACGAGCAGCACTAATGCAGTGATGCGGACTTCACTTGTTTTTGACACATCTTGCGGTAAAAGTTCATGGATTTGGACATAGTTAATTCAGATCAATCTTACAGTCACATACCCAAAATACAGCCCTTCTTACAACATATTTCAGCTCAACCACTGCGTAAGGAATAAACCAGAAGAGAGGTCCGAGTAAGCTATCAATAGTATTGAAACCGGCCCAAAACAGAAATAATGGGGGTGTATTCAGGAAGAATCCTTTAGGAATCATGAACACGATCGCAGTAAAGGATTTATCCATGTTTAATATTAGCTCCTAATACATCATTTGTATTTATTTAATGCTATTTGAAAATGTATCTCTATGTTCCTATATTCCTGTGTAGAGGTTACCAAATAATGCTAGGCAAGGGCATGGAAGGTTGTAGTTTTGTATATCTATATTACAAAAGATTTCCCACGTGTAACTTTACTTTACTTCAGTAGTAACAGTAGTATGGTTTGCATTATCATATGCTTTTAAATGATAAAATACTGATGAATCGTCCGAATCTGCATACCCTTTAACGTAAGAAAGGTCTACAAAGTCAACAGTGTTTTGATGCAATAAAAACTGATTGACATGTTAAGAACAGTCGTATTATTGATACCAGTTTTGCGTTATTCGCCTCTTAAAAATTATGACCATGGTCAAGTAAATTGTTCCTCAAGTTCCTCTGGGCATATACCCGAGGTCTTATTCTGTATGGTTTCTCTTTTGAATCTTGTTGAAACCCACTTGTCTCCTCGATTTTTCTTTTCAAACTGCTTGGAGATTGGACTGATGGTGCATGAATGAATATTTTGAACTTATTTAGGCAAATAATTATTTAGGCCAATATTGACTAATTTATCTTGCCTGATTATTAGTAGCTTTTATCAAACCGAAAAATGTCATCCTTCTTCACAACTGCATCGACAAAAATTGAAGGTTTTATGGGAGAAGAGGATGTAAAATCAGTGAATTTTATAGTAGTGTTTTATAGGCATCCCCTCTACAATTATCTTTTCCATAATGAAAGAAATTAAGGCAAAATTGGTTTTTTAAACAGTTAAAAATTGAATTATCATTATGCCAATAAGTTGTAGAATTAAAAAAAGTACGATTTTGCTTCAATCTAAGAGTTAATAGATCTTTCTGTTCTATAGTTGTAACCTAAATAGCAGTCTTGTTGGTAGTGCATCTCACAAAACTGATAGCACCAAGAAGAGCAACTATAAAGTATTAAGTAAAAAGGGAAAGAACCAAAAAATAAAAACAAAGTTGTTCTCTGAAGAGCTTCTTCTGAACCCTTATCCGTAGATATGTAGAGGGAGGAATTTCCTCCGTAATCATCGAACCCCTCTTTCTCTTTAGTCCTAATTATTCCTTATTCTATGGCTAAACTAACAGTTGCATTCTGTACCCAAAGCCGTAGGGATTGGGTACAAGTTACTAAAATCGTGTCCTTGATTGAATCCTTTAGACTCATTTTTAATTTGGGCGGATGAGGCAGTACAAATGATCTGGATTGATAATGCATTTTACTAAAGAACCTGGACTCTGGATCATCGTCCACCATTGCAGTGTATGTACACGTAGGCATTCACTGTACCGAATGGGTACGCATCTTCCACATATATTTATAGTACGTAAGACTCACCGGCATACGATCATTACACAACGACCAAAGTCCTAACTAATCAAGTCGCCGTTCTGCCTGAGCATTTCTAGTCTGAGTTCGTGCTCCCTGGCCTTCAGCCTCAACGAGGCTATGCTCGAGCTCCTCCTGTCGACGTCCGGGGGCGAGCCGGCGGGGTTCGAGGCGCCCGGCGACAGGGGCGGCGAGGCGGTGAACTCCTGCTTCGGCCTCTGGACGGCCGAGATGTTCGCGAGCAGCGTCTGGAAGGAACTGGCCGAGGGGTAGAGGCCGACGGAGGGCGGCAGCAGGCCGGCCGGGCCGCCCCTGTGGTACGAGGCGGGCGAGGGCAGGTAACTGGGGAGCACGTGCGGCGGGTACCGAAACGGGAGCGAGTCGAAGGGTTTGCGGAGCCCGAAGGGCAGGTTGAAGGGGTTGGGGAGCGTCGGCGGGACGACGGAGGGCGACGGGCCGCTCCCGCTAGGGTTCAGGTAGGGGTTGTAGGGGTGGCCGGAGGGGCCGACTTTCTCTTGCTTACGCCATTTCGCTCTGCGGTTCTGGAACCACACCTGGAAAGAAAATATAATGAGGTGAAGGCATGTCAGTTATCGTGAAACAATAATATCGTGTTTATATAAGAATCGTAAATATAATATATATAGTTTAATAATATTTCACACTATATAATTATCAATAAGTTGTGGCGACATTTTGACTACTATGTATCTCTCTGTTACAAATACTATTCTATTTACACATCTATTTAATGTCACATAAGTCTCCTTTATGACGATATTAGGAAACCATATTTCAAATAAAAATTATAGGATAAAAGTAGGTGTCAAGTTGCGCAGTTAGGAATATGTCATAAAAGGCGTTTTGGAGAAAATTAAGAATAATTAAATATTTTCAAGGGTAAAATGCACTTTAGGGTAATTTAAGAAAAAAAATGTTCTGATAGAAGTTATTGGTATTAAATAATTGGCAAATTACGAAGTCCTGTAGCCGTTTTCTAAGCAAATTAAGAAAAACTGAGAATTATTAAGAGTAAACTGCCCTTCTGGGAATTTTAGAAAGAAATGTTTAAAAAAATTGTAAGCACTTGATATAGTAGTTCACATTTAATTTTATTAATGATAAGTAAAACCGTCTGGAAAAAATATGAGAAAAAAGAAAAATTTAAAACTGCAAATTGCCTTTCAGAGAAAATTGGTCGCGATAATACTTATGGTAATCTTGATGTCAAAATTGGTGTCAATACGAGTTAGAGAGCAGATTAAATGTATAAAGTAAAAGATAACATTGGATTAGTTTAGGTGTGCCTTTTGCTCTTAACCGATTTCAATCAAAATTGCACCGATAAAAAGTTTCAGTTTTCTTTAGTTTGCTTCAGCTTTTCTTATGTTTTTCGGACTCGGGGAACCTGAAAATGTTTAAAATTGCCAATATCTCAATTTCCAGAAATACACGCGATTATAATAAGTTCTCATTATGTCAGAAAGTAAAAAGGGGATATATCCATCATATAAGTGTCTCATATGAGGCACGCATTTTCTATATAAGTTTACAAGTTCTCGGGAAATCCTCACAAGTAAAATGCCATTTAAAGAAAAAAGAAAAAAGAGTTTAGAAAAAAAATGTTTCAAATGAAAGATAGATAGTCAATAGAAAGTAGGTAGATAAGTAATAGATAAGTCAAGTAGCAAAGTTTGAAATAAATCATTACAGCTGTTTGAAGTACGTTTAAAAGGAATAAAAATTCTCAAGAGTAAAGTGCCCTCTGGGGTGGTTTTAGAGGAAAACATTCCATACACAAATTACTGGTATTAAATAGCTAGGGCACTTTGCGAAGTCAGTAATAAATCACCAGTGATTTTCAAGAAAACTAGATTAAAAATCCTCATGATTAAACTAAAGTGCCCTTTATGGCGGTTTTAGGAAAAATGTTTCAAATAGAAGCTGTAGGTATTAAAGAATTAACTCAAATTTCAAAGTCTAAAAAAACTGTTGTTGAGAAAATTAAGAAAAGCTGATAATTAGTGAAGCTGACACGAATGAAGTGTCCTGTAAAATGAGTTTAAAAACAATGTTCCGGATAAAAAATTAAGAAAAACCAAAAATTCACAAGGGCAAAGGTCTTTCAGGGGAATTTTTTCAAGCTAACCTAAGCATGGGTTAAACAGTGGGTTAACAATATAAGGTTTGAAAAATTTTGGAACAGTTTTCGAGATAACACAAAAACAGCAACTATAAAATGTCCTTTGCCCTTAACCGAATTTAACCAAAATCACATGGATTCTAGTTTTCATGGCACCAAGTCCACATGCAATATTTTAGTTTTTCATTGTTTCCAGATCCTGAAAAAAATTTGACCACATACTTACACATATACATTTTTCCAAAAACATGTTTTTTGGACTCAGAAGATCAAATTTCGAAAATCGACTCGAAAACATACTTTTTTATTATATGATAATAAACTTACCAGCCTAAGACGTTTGGCTTTCGTCATTTCCAAAGTTAACTCTCTTTGTTCTTGATGTAAAATTTTTGTCTTTTGTTGTTGGTAAGTCTTTGGTTCTTGGTAAACTCCTACATCTCAAAAATTTTCCCAAAGATCTCAAACTTTAACAACTGCATAATTTTGTAAAATAAGTCGTTATTTAGTTAAGATACCACAATTTAATACATGAAATATAGGTTTATTTATGCATTAATACATATGAATTGCTATTAAAAAAAATTTTTTTGTGCGCACCACGCGTATGAAATTTTGAAGTTTAAAAATTTAGTTTAGATCGATATATGTATATATTTATTTATTTATTTATTTATTTTGGTATTTGTAATGGTAAACAAAATACCCACAAGTTAAAATTTTATGCAAATACCTGGTAGGTAACCCAAATGTCCAAAATACCAATAAAGGATTTTAGTTTATATAAGACGTTGTTGGTATACATTTAATTCGATTTACAGACAAATTTAAAGGAACAATATTGACGTCTCCATTAACACTATTATTGCTCTGATCGATCTGATGCAGATTTTAAAAAAGTCGTCCACTACAGCTGAACTGTTGCTTAAATTACACCGAATTCGAGTTCTCAACTACGGGGTGTCTCGAGTGATTGCCCAACGATTTCAACCCGAAGTCCAAGGAGTGGCCGGTGCTTTTTTAATAAAAGCGGCGCGATCGTTGTTCTGCCTTAGTTTTCCCCGTCGAAAAGAGCCGTTCGAAGCGGTCGCTCATGAATGAGCATTTCGCGTAGGTTATAATTTAATAAAATGAATAATGGCCACGTTGGCGAACCCGCATAAACACTTCGGGGTTCACCTGGACGCCTTAATCGTCCGAGGTACGACATTAATCACGCGTTTCCGTAAAAAGTGCTTCTAATTAACTGGAAGTCGTTATTATTGAAACAGTTGTAAACTATGGGTTTGGTGTGCGACCATTAGGCGAGCCGTTTGTTTTAAAGTAATATATTGCTGTGTTGTACACGTCAACTTATGAACCGGATAAGGATTGGGAATAAAATAAGGGTCAAGTAATCTAATAGAATTTAACACTTGGGGCATAACGATCCTATAATGAAGTTTTTGGTGAAATCTACGATATATCTCCACAGGAGTACTGCATTCTTTTAACATTTGTTATGAAGTAGATGTACAGGTCTCGTATAAAATTGGATGATGTAAAATGAAGTCCAAGGAAAGTACACTTATTTTTTATTTTCATCGAAAAGGTTATTTAACATGCCAGGTTGAAGTAACACATCAATTCTTAATTGTAATAATCTCATCATTCTTTAAAATGATCCTTTTCTTCTGAATTATTCATAAAGAAATGTGACAGAATATTTCGTTATAAAATTAACAACCTTCAGCAGTTTCTGTTTAGACAATTCAACGTTATCATGAAAATAATTAATTAAATTGTTTAGACAGTCCCATAGATATGATACCATAGATACAATGGTCCTAAGAAGACCCTTTTAGAAACTACTCAGGTGGTGATTGCTACTATAAAGACGGAGAAAAAAATGTGTTTAGTGACAATTTGATATAGTTTAACACGTGGCCTTAACATGAGGTTTTATCGGCCGTGGTGGATAAAACAATTCTAAATTATAACAGAAATTTACATGATATGGAAAAGAGGGTACTAAAGAGGAACCTACTGAGCCTAAGAGATTAATCCTTAATTTAAAGACCCATGATAACATTAATTTTTTATATAGATGTGCAGGACCTCCGTCCTATTGGAACATTAGATTTCTTCTTAGTTATAAACTTTTATCAGAGTTTGTCCAAAATAATGTTTGAAATATCCGTAAAAGAATGTTGACATTATATTCCAAAAACAAGGTCCAATGATTTTATTATGCAGCATGCTGCACCCTGTGTTTACTATTTTTCGACTATTAATTGTGAAATTCGGATTTTCCTTACACCACTACTTTAAATTTGGCGAAGAATTTGCCCTATTAGTAGTAGAAGTTCTCATTATCGAATAAAAAGGACTTATTTGGCCAAAAATGAAGAAAGAAACCTCTCAGATTTAAGTAAATTTAGTATTTTACCTACAATTTCAAAAATCTTAGAAAGAAATGTGTGTGAACAGATCTTAGCTTCCTTAAAAAAGATAAAATAATTTCAGACTGTGATTTTAGAAAAAAAATGTTATTGACACATTTTTTGTGAATTATACACATTGAATTATACTTACAATAACCATTACCAGTAACAATTAATTTTTCAAGAGTTTCTTATGGTTCCATTACATATAAAAGGTATACTTCCAAAAGTACGAAACTAGTTGTGTCGAATCAATTAAAATCATTACTGTGAAGTCGCATAATCAATAACTCTTTAATATACTGCAGACTCCGCGTGATTCAGCTAGTGACCTGTTATTTAAAATTTTTCCTTCTGAATATTGCTATTTTTCATATACCCAGATTTTATTTTTGTAGTTTAGTTTGTAACGTAATTGTGCTATTTAATTCCTTTTCCTAACGTGGAATAATTCATAGAACTACACTTATGAACACAAATTAAGTCTCTGCGCTAGCAATCATTTCGTTACAAAAATAAACTAAATCGCTATCAGGATCTAAATCATGTATCTACAATTTCACAGAACGTGTAATTTGTATACCAATTTCTTAATAAAGCGTTACTTAATAGGCGCAAATAAAAGTAGAATTTCTTAATTGAGGTATTTGTAATATTTTACATAATTGTACCAGGTTGATTCTCTCTGAAGAATAATTGTTTAAGACTTGTGGTAGTATATTAATTCTTGAATTTGGAACGAATGGGCGGGAGTATTTTTTAACTGGGAACAAGAATATCAATTACATTTACCTTGAACTAGTGCTATCGATATTTATATATTACTCTGATTACGATGGGGTTACCTTTGTTAGTTAATCAAAGTAACAAGCACATTTTTTCATATTACCATTTTGTGAAAAATTTAAAACAGATATAGCTGAGTTAGATAACTGACCACCCTGTCTTATTTATTCAGCTTTAGGTAAAGTAGGTTAAAAGTTTTTAGAACAACTTGGCATCTGCTGGGATACGCCAGTTTGATCTTTCGTACTTTGTAAGATACTCTTTGAATTCATATTTTTGTCAAATTTCAACTAAGTAGTAGAGGGTTTTAATAAAATTATTTTTAAGGAACTGTTTTCAGAGTAGCTCTAGGTACAGAAGGATAGTGTATAATCCACATTTTATTGTTTCTAGAAAATATAGGAGAAATGAATAGATGTAGGGTTTAAAATATTCAGGAAACACAAAGTGAGGACCATCCCCTACCTTTCCTCCAGTCCTTCCCACGAATCGAGGCCAAGCAAGAAATTAACACCAACTATGGCTTCTAAGTAAGGAGTGTAAAGACTTTAATCAAATTGGTTGTGTTATCCTGTCAATTTTTTCCTGTCGTGGAGGCATTAGCTGCTTATGCACGATATAATTAAAATTAATTAAACAAATTCTCTGTGCAGAAGAGAAAAGAAGGGTGAAAGGAGTTGTTAATTAAGATGTTGAAGGAGTATTTCTTACAATTACTAACACTTATTATGAGCTACAACTGACATATCAAAATTTCTTTATATTTCTTATCCACAAATGCAATTCTTTTGGCTTAATATCTCATTCAAATTTCATTGTAATTGATTTAGTAAAAGCAGTCCGGTATCTTGGCTGACTTCAAGAATAGTGGCATGTAGATTGCACCTTGGACAAGCTTGATTTAGTAAAAAGTTAATGTTTTCAGAAACACTACACAAACAATGATAGTGAATGTACAATATGTGACATCTGTGGCAGAACACTTTTCTCTAAACGTATATGAAAATTCAAGATAGCCAAGTTGTAGGTTTTGATGTTCTCTTTCAAAAACCGTTTGAAAAATTAAAATCGGCCCAACGTAGTTAATACGCTGAATTTTCGGAGTATATTATTAACGACATAAATGTGCAAAAACTATTCATCCGACAACATCCAACTTTTGCATGCTTAAAGTAGACATAATAACCCAACATTTCATCCAAAATTAGCGCTTTAGCTTTAAACTGGACAAAGCTGTGAATTTTTGAAGAAAAGGATCCATTTTAACAGTTCTTCCAAGTTTTCTCGGTGAAGAATGCTCCGATTACCTTTTAGAAACACACATTTTGAAGGTATTTTAATTGGCTACAAATCGCTTTTACAAGGTATTGCATTTCCTTAATAATTTTCACGCTATAGTGAAAAAACGGAAAAATGACCTAATTTTAAATTTTTATTGTTTAAAAAAACGTAAAAACTCAGATTTGTTTAGATTTTGAGGTTTTTTCATCTTTGATCCATTTCAAACAAAGTTTTTGGTCCGTCTACTGTTCGATTTTACCTACCAAAAATACTCTATAAACTGGGCTGTACCCCATATATAGCTGGGCTGGGCTATGCTGGTCTGTACCATCATAACGAAACATAGGGGTATGCTGGTGATGATTTCTTTTTATCTTTGGAAAATGCCTGGTCGTGAACCCGTTAATTACGTGTCTGTATTTATTCACGTCCACATGTGTCTTAAGTGGCGTCATTATACCTGCCTTTATCGTGCAAACATCATCTCACGTAAGCCGTGACGCAGGAGTTTACGGAGATCTCTTTTTTCTTCTAATAGCACGCTTTAATAAGTAATTAACTCGAGACCATCTCGCTATGGAGATACATCCACTTTCGGTCGTTATTCCGACTAATCCAGCAAATGGAATTAACCATTAATAACGGTTCGGATAACAGCTGTTTGCATTACTCGCTTGTAGATTTTTTTAAATTTCGAAGGAACCAATCACGTTTAAATTGAGAAGAACAAATTTTCTGTGCGATTAATTTTGGCAACCAAGCGTATTGAACAACCGTTGTAGGATGACGAAGAAGGATGATTAGTATGGAAAACGCAAACAGTTCTTCAGTGGAGGATAACAAATCCTCTATATCCAATTTCGACTAACTTTATTGTCACATTTAATAACTTGCGTAGATCTCGGTTCAAGCCCTGGTCCGTAAGATCATAATTGATATCCATTAGGGAGCGATAATTAAAAAAACCATCCGTCAGACTAATAAACATCGGGTATCGTAAATCAAATTAAGTAAACGGAAATTATAGGTTTACGTTCCCGTAAGCTGGATGGTCATTACCGGAGGAAAATTGGTCGGGACACCTACGCACATTCCGGACGAAAACCCAAGTGGTACGTGGAGAGAGGTCTACGCAAGGAGTGGAATCAAAAAATATATTAAGATTTTGTATGGAGATGTTGGTGGAATTTGATAACGGTTGATGGTTCCTGAAAAATTCATCGTCTAAAGAATGTCGTTACAAAATTCTGTCGAACTCTGCATGCTTCCTTCTTTAATTAATTCCAAAATTTTGGAATTTCTATGAAATTATATCGATGAGAGTTTTAACTGATTGGAACATGAATTTAATAGTTATGTCATATTTGGTTAAAGTTGTTAATACTTATTTCATTATAAGTAAATGCTGGACTTAGGTTATGTGACTGTAGTTTTGGGTATATGCGGTCTGCCTTTTATATCTTTGTGGACCTTTGAGAGCTTTATTGAAAAATCAGTACCTTGTTTTAGTTTTTTAACCTTTGCGTCGCTAACACTCCAGACTTTTAAAATTCCTTTGAAATAGTACTTATTTGTTAACATTTTGGGCAATTTCCCTTATGCTTTTTATCTTGCCTCGAGGTCCATGCCATGGTCATAAATAAAATTTAAATTTCAGTCGTTTTTCTGGACGTAACATATAACTTACTGATTTAATTCATCAAGATATTTTTATTTACCTTTTAAATTTCCATGTATAGTGTAAACGTTATGTTTTGAAGGTTTTTCGTTAGGGAACTCCCATTTATCCTTCCCATTTTTATTCAGGGCAATTATCTAGCATCTTTTAATTTCCTAAGCTAATAAATTCCCCGAAATCTGATTTTAATGATGTTTAATTTGGTTCGGTAAGATTTTCTCAGACGATGGAACTAAGAATGTATGCAAATATATGTGTATATAAAGCAAACAAAACGTTATTCGTGGCTGATTTTTTCTTTAATTATTTTTGATTATAAACGTACCACGCAGGTCAATTGCCGGAGTGTTTTTTAACACCGTTTATGTCTTGTTTCATGATATTTAAAATACATTTATATACGGCCTGAAAAACACTTTTTAAATACATTACATATATTTGTAGATGTAAATAGATACTATGAACAGGACAAAGACTTTTGGACAAGAAACATCCGTTGCCCACAAAAAAGCAATGTAATAAATCGTTTTTCTAAACAATCGATATTTCTTGACATAATATTTATACCGTTTTTCGAAGAGTAAATAAGTAAAATTTATTTTATAAAATAGCGTTGGTTATAGACTGAAATTATAAATAAAATTCTGCTGCTTGGAACCTTTTTCGACCAGCTGATTAACTTTTCTGTAATGCTTTAAATACTCTTAAAATTCCTCTACTTCGGTGGAGGAATCACAAATCTTTTAATAACCTTGCTAGTTATATTTCCAATAATATATTTTGCTTAAAATATTTGCAACTGCTTCAAAAATATCGCAAGGTCTTTACAATTGTAATAAATAGTAATGTAATAAAATTGTAAAAATATATGTATATATGTATATGTAATATATGTATATATATGTAAAGACTGAAACAAGTATAATGATGATCCTGAAATAGATTTCTTAAATCCTGATAATCCTGATGATCCTGAAATATGAATGTATGAATGTAAATAAATCAATTGTATTGTAGAAGTTCAACTAGAGCACAAGGTAATGTTTCTGATGTATTTAACGTCTCACAAAATATGATTTTACAGCCTATTCTGTCTCATATCTCTCTCTCTCTCTCTCTCTCTCTCTCTCTCTCTCTCTTTCATACCTCAAAATGGTGTAATTTTTATGAGATTTCTGAGGGTGATGATTTTAGAAGATAAACAATAAACAGTGTTAAATTCTTTGAGAACAGTTGACTGAATCACTTGATCGATATTTATAAGGCACACATTTCTGTTACTAAGGGCTACAAAAGGCTTAAAACTTAAAAGGCTTAAAACGCTTATAGCTTAAGGCACCAAAATGGTCCAGGAAAATACTCTAGCTCCAAGTTTCCCTTTCTGAGAAGATGAAAAATAGCGGTAAAGTTTACTTATTTTTCTGAACTTTCTCGAGTAGATAATGCTCTCCTCATAAGAGTAACTTAAGTCCCCAGATGGCTAGAAAATATTTAAAAGCTCTGAATTTCACCTAACGAGGGTGTAGAAAAGGTTGTGATATTTATGCAATAATTACTAACCAGCTAGAAACTGTAAGCTTAGTACTTTTGTAGATTGAGCATTCACTTGGTTCAAAAAATACAAAATAATCCCAAATTTCACCTTCTGAGAGTGTGCAAAAAGGTTACGTCGAGCACTGAGTGAAGCTATGGGAGGGAAAAATGGTGAAAATCTTCTTCTTCTCTGGTGAAAAATGAAATGATTTCTTAGATTATAAAGGATTAGTGGTCATTGTCGCTGTAGGGGGATGAAAAGGTAAAGTGGTAAAACCGACAAAAAATGAAAAAAAATTGGGAAATGTGAAAATGGGGAAAATTGGGAAAATGAAAAAGGGAAAATTATGAATGGGAATATCCCGGTTATTTTCCTAAAATCTCTGATTTTATGCAAAAGGTGGCAACAACGTACGTTGATAAAATAGAATCGTTTATGTTTAAGACATCTTAAACATGTCTATGGTTATAAGAACAACGTTTCCGAATCCCCACATTCTTTTATTGTCATATCAGCTTGTAGTGTTAGAAATAGAATGATTTCTACCCAGAGGGACTCAGCTTTTAAGAAATGGGCGTTTTATGATTTCGTGACACGAAGTTAATAGTGCAATATAACCAGGTTTTGCTACAATTGTCATACATCGGTAGGTAATAGCATCTGCCTATAGTCGCACATGTTACCTTTGCTTCCTAAATTTCTTCATTATCTCGCACCGATTTCTCTCAGAGGCCCGCCCGTTGTTGTACACCGACAACGGCCTTAAGAGGAAGAAAGAGAACAAAACATCCTCTGATAACGCGATCGACAACCTCTTTTGTGTCCAACCCGAATGAATACGAAACGACTTAATAAAATAATGAGGCTCGGCCGTCCTTGTACGTGTGAAATAAAAAGATTCCCTAGAGTAATTACGAATGGTGGTACTACTGGTTAACGCCATCTGAGAAGCGTGAGTAGGCACATTTCTTTAACTATATAACTCATCTTAATCGAATTCAGTCAGCGATATCACTGATTCCATCGATAGCGATTAATTGACTCTACAAGCTATACACGCTGGATACGGCCTGATTGCCTCGCTACCTATAAATGGTGCGTGAGTTGGTAGGGAAGCTGGGATAGTCTCAGTGTTAATATCTAAAACACTTCAGAATAACTGCAACAGTAAACTTTAAAACAATGCAATACACTAACACTACAAATCAGGTTTCAGAAAAAACGGTACCTAGTCTCCTCGATGTGTTTTGATCCATTCTTCTCAAAACTCTGTTCTTTTCAATATCTGAGAACTCAAGACCGAAACCTGTCAAAGAAAATTCCTAAGGTAATCGGTTGTGCTGAAGGAGGAAACGAAATCTCCTTTGTTGAAAAGTTATGATAAACTCTTTTGATCCTAAATAATGTAGCTTTATCGAGAAAGAAAAGGCCTATTAAAATGAAACTAGGGGAGCTCCAGCAAAATTATAGTAGAGGAAACACGGGAGGATCCTTGGAGTTGTAAACTTATTAGAATGAGTGCATTGGAGAAAACTTAAACTCCGGGTCCTCCGGAAGGCTAATTCGAATTTTCATAAATTTGCAACATTTTCATATTTCAATCTACGAGTATATATCAACAGGCGATTCACCTTCAAGTTGTCGAAAATTACAAATTTTCGTTCTGAAAAGTACCTATAATCAAGATTACTTTTAATGAGACAGCCATGGAGAATCCAAGTTCTCGTCACCAACACCCTGATATTTATACTTGGTACATTTTATGATTTTAATGCCCATGGTTTAAATAAATTACATTTAAAGTAAATAGAGAAATTATGGTAAAAACCAAAGTGTGTATTTACCTCAAACGTATTTTCATAATAAGGTAAGTAGGTACGCAATTAACCCCGACAATGTATAATTTTATTAATGTACTAATGAGTTTAGATGTATAAACATGTGGGTATTGCCATTTATTACAAGTTGTTCTAATTAAAAATAAAACAGAAGTTACATTTTTTGCGTAGCGAAACATTTCCAAAAGAACATATCATGCCTGTCATGCGAAAATACCATCAGCATTTTTACAACCGTCTTAATTAACCGGTGTAACAATTACAGTAATTATTACTTGGTAACTAACTTATGTATATCTTCCCCTTCGTCGCCAACAGGATTTTAATTAGTAAATATCGGAATTTTATTAATTTCTTTAAGTACTGGTATCGGCTTGGTTAAAAATGCGAAAGCCGTACTAACTTTTTAATTATATTTAACTTAATTTTATGCGGTAATAAAACTTCTTATTAAGAAACTCGCTATTTGGAAGGTCGACGCTAATTAAAATACAAAGTCGTTAATGCTCGTTAAGTAAACGAGAATGCTATTAAAATTTAGATCACTTAACCGACGAGCATATGTTAAATTTTCCTCCTTTAATATTTATAAATACCTTCAAAGCATTAAACGCTTTATACTTATCTATATATATCATATCCTGATGAAATTAATATATATATCATATCCTGATGAAATTAATATATATGTTACGATTCAAATACGTACTACATACTTCGACGAGTTATTACAAAAAGTTCTCTCTCACTTTATCTCCCTTCCTATCTTTGTCTTGAAAAATCACGCGATTGAAATGATAATTGCATTCGAACGCAATGGCTGTAATTAATGTGCTGCTAATTAGAGCCAACAATCGAATTACCTTTTCTAATGAAGTTGAGCAACGACAGTGACTTTTACACCAATTAATTAATTAATTAATTAATTTACTTTCAGAAATTGCAAATGTTTTGCAAACTTATAATATAGCGAGAGTGGAGAGGAAATGTTATCAAAATTAATTTAATTTCTACAAAAAGTCTGATTTGCGTAACGTAATTTCTCTTTTTATCTGAAACAATTCGATTTAATTTGATAATTTTTCTTGATGGTTGCGCTCGCTTACATAAATATCATTGTCGGAAACTGAACTTTTTTGGTATCATAAATAAATATCGTTGAATAATTTTATAGGTAATGCAAAATGTCGGCTATTTTTCATGTTACGTGACTGTTTCGGCGCTCTTTAACAGTGTTTAATCAAGTTATGTAAATGCAGTGGTCAAGTTATTACTTAATCCAGTAATTGTTTCATAAACTACAACACTTGGTGAATATA
This sequence comes from Cryptocephalus primarius, assembly GCA_963576515.1. NCBI lineage: Eukaryota > Metazoa > Arthropoda > Insecta > Coleoptera > Chrysomelidae > Cryptocephalus > Cryptocephalus primarius. The sequence goes on along the minus strand of OY754942.1, from coordinate 11,600,334 downwards.
AATGCATCCATCAAGGGTACAAAGTATCAAGGGTACCAAGGTGATAGAATAGCTAGGGTACTCGCTTAAAAAAGTGTTAGTTACACTTTTACTATAGCTAATCAATGTTATCTGCCAGTTATTCCTTTGCACCTCTTATTGACTTAAACTACTAAGTTTTAGTAAGTTCACGAAACCAATAAAGTCGCTAGGGACGTGACAACTTATTAAGTTATTAAAGAGTATTATTTATGAATCCATTATTTAAATGTTACACAACAGTTTTCAATTTTATTTGGTACGATTGGGCTTTAAAGGCCATCGATTTCTGGTAAACTTGCAAGATTTCTAGGCTATTTGTTTCAGTTTTTAGACTCTAGACGTCTAAAGAATATTACAAGAGTTTTGGTTACATTAGAAGATTTAAAGCAACCTGGGATAACTTTTAATAATTCAGTAAGGTTTAGATATAGGCAGTCTTAGACGGTGTTTAAACCTTAGGATTTGTACTTTTTGCGTAAATGTTTCCAATTTTATTTAATACAGGGCCAGGACCATAGGGTAAATTTCATTAAAGGGGACGAAGCACTATGAATCAGGATTTGTAAACGAATATCCTTTAACGATTTTGATCTGAGGAAAAATTCAGCTTTGGGAAATAAGAAAATACAAGGCGATCTGAGATAATTTAATGGAAACCTGCCAGATTTCTTTATAGATTTCTTGTACCCACTGCAAAGATTATTACAGAAACTATTCTTTTGTAACTGTAAAAGTACGACTTTCTTGAATCTTACCGTTTTAATTTCCAATCGGAAATTCTACCCGTGGAGCGATTCTAATTAACACCACATCGCGTCTATCGTGAAATTTTACAGCAGAACTGTTTTTGTGCAAACGCTTTTATGGCAGCGTCATTCTAAGCCACATTTTTCGAGCAATCTCCTTTTTATTCTAGTCATGTGAGAACGACACATTATGTTACATTGTGTCAGCCGGGCTATAAAAAGTGATTAAGGGCCATTATGACCGGTGTTGATGACAAAAAATAACGTGATAGATTGGAAGTGTTTTCCGTGAAGACGGTGAAATTCTTCTTTGGTATACATTCGCATTCTACGACGATTATATTTCAAATGGCGCGCATAACAGACTTGTCAGTTTTATACTCACTTAACGTCTCTCATCTGGCGCGATTGCCGTTTACAAAGCAAATTTAAAATATATTAATGAAACGAATACATGTTATCAACCTCAAGGACTTATTGGTGGAATTAACTAAACACTTTTTGCGCTGCGAACCAATTAAATCGAGATCATTACAAGTGCTCCACGACTTTAAACAGTCACTAGTATAAAAGGTGCATGGATTCTTTAAAAAGCGTTGTGCTATATACTACATCATTTTGGTAAAACGATGTGGTAATTTTTCTTCTAATAGCAGGACAAATTAGCCAATTAACAGTTTAATTAAGAGCCCTCCCGAAGTAGCAATTCCCTTTCCGAGTTAAATACTCCTCGTCACGAACAAGTGATAAAAATTACCAGTTGCACTTCTAAAGAAATGCTCTACTTGGTAATTTTTACTTTTTTTAACCTTCACTTACTCTTAGGTAGGTATATATTCCGCAGATACTTATCTATATATTCCCATCATTTATTACATGTGGAATAAGTTCGCGATACCACTTCGTGTAAATGTAAGTGAGTCTGATAATTGTAATTACAGCTCGAGAAAATGTAGGATTATGTTTGAGATAAGTGGTAAATTGGTGAGTTTCTGCGTAGTACTAATATTCTTCTTTAGCGGTTATTGGACGCATTTCAGAGCTACATTGAATCGTTCGTTTCCTGTCGGAACATAAAAGAATGGTGCATTAAGCCGTAGTTAATGACCATAAATGCTTTACTTAAAAATAATACAACTATAAGTTTTTAAAAGCAAAGGTAGAGAGTTATTGAATTAAAGAAAATTTCAGAAAGGATTTTAAGGCAATTTGGTGAACAAGTGGTTTTTTAATCTTGAACGGGTATTTTAATCAAGCTAAGTAACTGCGGTGATTACACATGGGGCAGGGGGCTAAGTTCAATTGAAACCAACGCTTAAATCTAGAAAAATCAGATACAATTTCGAATAATTAATATTGCCAGATATGCAATCTAAAATTGATCATATAATGTTAGCATTAAACTAAATAATTACAATAAATTATTCAAGACCCTGTAGAAGACAATTTTATATTCTAAAACTGAGGAAGATGTAAATTATCCATAACTGTCAAATTCAGTATTATCGAATAGAGAAATAACAAAAATCTGTAATATTTAGGTACATATGTAACATGTAATATTACAGATTTTTCACTTCCGAAGAGAACTCTACACCTATCTGAATTTATTTAACAAAGAAGATGTGGCAACGGTGATTAGTGAAATTATTTAGCTTGTATACATTTTTAATATCAGTACCTGTAGACTGCATGTATAGTATGGTCATAAAAGTTAAAAGGAGGTGAAACCATTAACCATTAATGACAAACGTAAACGGACCAGCCAGTTTAAAATAACGACCTTATACAAGGTACTGGAAAATATGAAGCTGTATGCTGCACAGGCCTGCCATAGTGTCTTGAGGTATAAGTGTCATTGAAAGAAACCATTCTCAATACATGGGAAAATGCTATTAAGGGTTGCATTGTCTCCACCGAGGTCTTAAATGTTATAACGGGGGTACCACCAATTGACCTTCTAATCCTCCAACGTAATACAATATGTAAAGATAAGCATGATGCAAGAGAAAGGAAAAAATCGCCAGAGAGCCCACTTTAAAGAAAGCTGGGATAACAAATGGTGTCAAGGAAAATGGACAAAGGAGCTGATACCAGGAGTAAGAGAATGGCTAGAGTGCGAACACAGGGTATTAAGATGCTGACTCCAACAGGTGTTAACGGACCATCTTTAAATGGGTATTAGTGAAACAGACACATGGGGGTACTGTGGTGATATAGATGATATGCAACATATGATTTTTGGGTGTATAACGGTGGACAAAGGGAATATGATAGGTAAACTGATAACATCACAATAGAGTATTGCACGACATTACTAGCACGATAATGACGACGAAGAGGAAGGAAGACGACATAGTCGTTATAGTAGGTCGCTTGGTTAAAGAGTAAAATATCTAGAAAATTAACTGCAGCATTAATTATGACAACAAAGTTAAGTAAATATCGGAATAGAATACGAATACTGGATAGAAATCATAAGACTTTTTGAAAACTCTTGAATCAAGTACAAAAGTGACGATTTTGATTCAAAATTGAAAAAAAAAACTATAAATTGTCGATTGAAGTTCATTATATTGTGAAAAAATCTGCAGAATTTGGTATAAATGCTGATTATGAGCTGTATTTTTGATTCAAAGTTATATGAATTTATGGTAAATTGACTAGACTTCATCAGACTTTTCCAGAAACTATTGAATTTGCTTTAAAAACCGTGAACTTAATTATAACTAAGTTTATACTTTCATGAACAAGTCGTGTTACTTTTTCTAATATTTCACAATACTTCATATAATTTTTGGAAAAATATTGAAGTTTTAAAAACATCCAAATTTTCGGATTAGTTGCTTGGTTACATCTTAGTTGACTAAGTTAGTTAAAACTAACTGTAACCTTAGTTAATACGGCAAAAGATATTTGAATTTCTGATAACTTGCGTACTCATAAGTTTTTCGTAGTAAACCTCTGTGCAATAATTCATAATACCATTGAATTTCCACTTTGGTAAGTTATGTGACGCTTATGGTTTATCTCCATGTTATTGTTGGGGCCCATAATTAAAGCTGTCAGTCGTGAACGAACTGACTTTACAAAATTGACGGTAAATTTAGTTCATAGAATAAAAGTCATGTAAAATTGTAGACCGAGTAGTAAATATAGTAGGAAAAACGGAGACGAATTTTGTTTGAAACTTCAAAATAAACAGATTATCTTCAATTATGTCTACGTGATTAAAGCGAAAAGGCCACAATATATTTCATTTTAACGAGGCGTCATTCTAATCAAACATATTTGCTTTGAGCGTCCAAAGATTGATGACACTACAAATATGATATAATGCATTAATGGGCTATTTTCAATTAAACAGGAAAATATTTATCATCCAATACTTAAACTCCAAAACACGCTCTCGGCTCTTTAGCGATGCTTTTTATAACCTTTTCGGTCTCCTGCTTATTATAGCAGTAAAACAATTTATATTGTAAAACATATTGAGATAAATCGAAATAACGGTCGTACACGACTGTCTTATAAACTGCGAACCAATTTAAATTCTTAATTTCGAAATGGCACATAAACAAATCACTCTACTCCTCTCTCTCTCTCTCTCTTCTTCTCTCATACGCACGCAGATCGAGCCGATTCCGATGAAGAAAGAAGTACTTAATCGAGATCGCTTAATTATTGCGGTACGAACTCGCGTGATTACATCATTAGAGGCAATAGGATGGGTCGTTGCAGGATTCGCAGGACATTTAGGGGAATCGGTGACAGGGAATCTGCGATATGTGGTAGTCGTTTACAGGACGTGACCGCAGGAGAAAATTTCTTACGGGGAAACGCCGAAGATGACATAATCTGTGCGCGTGTGTTAAAAAAATTGCACCCGTCAGTGAAGTACCTAGCTATCGCAAATAGAAGCCGTACTGACTGGTTTTGTTACCAAATGAAAAATAGGAATTGGAGGAAATTGAATGTTTAGATACTACGTTATCATTGAAATTGAAGTATGTTTTGTATGTAAGTTCAGGCAGGTTTTGTGAGATTATATTATACACTCAGACTATCAAAGATCCTCTTATCAGAAATACAAAAATAAGCTGCCATGGACTAAATCATAACGTTATGTTTATATCATTTGTATAATGGCCAGAATATGTGACACTAATATCCACAGTTTTCAAGTGTGTTTAGTGTAATAATTTTTTGATAACAAATTTAAGTAATAATAAACCCTGTTAATACCGATCATTTCACCGAAGAGTGCCTTTTACTGTTACTGGAACATTATATAGTTAATGTGACGAAAGTTACGTGGATTTTTAAATAGAGAGACTAGAATATATTAGATATTTTCTTAAATTATTAAACTAGGTGCTAAAGGGACAATTACGCGACTGTTGTGGTGAGATTTTATTGTTGTTACCTTCGAAACCTGCTGATTATTTATGAAACTCGTGAATTTAATGATGGGAGTACTGACGAAGGTAAAACAATTTTATACCTAGTTGTACTGATTATTTATTAATATGTACTTGTATTCTTATTTCATAAATTCTCAAGTCTATTTATGTGAAATCGCGCCACCAAAAAGTTCTACACCAGATATTTACTTAATAACCATTTACATTTAACACTTCGTTAAATGTCTCTTTGTGATAGTTAATATTAATTAGTGAAATCGTTAAAGCATTACCATAATAAAAAATGTAAATGCAAATATTTCATCAATCGACCATTGGGAAAACCATCAATTAAGTGTTGTTCCAGCGATTTCTACAGCATCATCGATTTCTATGGGTTCAGAGCGTGGAAATTTTCATTTCGTCATCGAAATCCATTCCAATTTAGAGAAATTTTCTGTAAGTCATCGTGGCAGTAGAACGAGAAATGCGATGCATCTAACGATTTCCTATAAAAATTAATTACGAGCCTTTTAGAGGAAGTAGAAAATTACGCGCTGCTAATTTAGTTTTTCCACCTTCCTCATTGTTTCTCAGGCCGACGCCGAAATGCGGCGACGTTATCGTTGATGATAACGAACCGATGAACCGTGTCGTATTCGCAACAGTCACCGAGGCAAATTTAACAAAACAAAATTATAATGAGTTAAGGAACAGCTTATTTTCAGGCGATTGCTGGATTTCACGGTTGTATTCTTCATTTATAAAACTGACAAAGATCGTTGGCAGGCTGGTAAATTGGAAAAAAGCCAACAATAGCTACCTGCCTTAATGATATCGTCTTCAAATAATTACTTCGTTTTTCTTTTGCGTGGATCGTACACAGGTAGTTGAGACGGAAGGGCGGGTGTTACACCAATTAGGGACGATTTTTGTACTAACGGAAATTACACGATATTGGTTACAAAAATTGTAATTTGAAACATCCACGGATAGACGGATATATTAAATCCAAAAATAAGTTAAGGAACTGTCAACATCAGATCTCTGCTCTAGCAGAAGTTATGAACAAGTTGCAGAAATTTCCTCGTAAGTATTCCTGTGATAAAAAACACTTCGTTGGTTAAACAAATTTGTAATACTTGTTAGAACGAACTCATCATTTGCATTAATTAAAACTTTAACATATGAGTTTTCTGTTATAATTTAGAACCCTTCAGCTTTCCTTAAATTTATCAAACACATGAAACATAAATCTGTTATCTCTATTAATCCTGAAGAGCCTTGGAAGGAGTCTTATTGCCCAGTAGCTTGTGAAAAACAGAATTGAGGTGTTCGTTTAACTTGTTTTATTGTTATAAACAGTAATAAAGGTGGGAGTGATTCGCGACCAACGACAGGACCACTATAGGGCCAGGCACACTATACCAAACGTCGTCATAGGGATGAGAGGGAGAGAGAGGGAAACCATAACGTGTGCCATTGGTTACATAATTATGAGCCTTCCCCCTTGATATTAAACTATGTTTAAATTTAAATTTTAGAAATTATAGGAAAGCTGACAATCGTGTCAACATTTCACTTTATATCAAACTGCATAAAAACTATATTTATGTATATTTATCATTATATGACGATTGTAATAATTATATAATTATGATCCATAATTCTGCAAGTCCTTGTGAGAAGCTTTATTATCCAGAAGATTGTAGAGAATAGACTCCTGAACTGCCAAATATATAAAGTTTATTTCCATTCCGCAATACATAGTAAAATACCATCGAAAGAAAAAGGTATACAAGTTGTCAATGACTTTCGCTCTTCATGGCTTCACTCTTTTTCACTTTCTAGCCGTTTAATACTTATTGCATAAATATAATCCCCTTTTTACCCCTACAGTAATGAAAATTATGGATTTTTAAATTTTTTCGACCCCCTACTTGGAGGCCTAAGCTATTACCTTAATTAGTTTAAATGTTTTAACTACTCAAAAGTATGACGAGAACATAACCGACAAAAATCAATTTTACTCTTACTTTTCACCCCTTCTTAAAGAGAAATTGAGAATAACAGCATTTTTCGGAGTTTTTAAACGTTTTCTGGACACTAGAGGGCATAAGCTTTAACCATGCCGAGTTGAAAAGTTTCTTTCAGCCAGTATTTTGGAATAAACCTTACAAGGATAAATTTGACCCATACTTTATGGGATATTCCTGGACCTATTGGGAACCGAAGCAATAAGCGTGCAGAAGATCAAGCCCTCAGGGAATTGGTAATCTGAAAGCTCCACACATTTCCTGAAATACATGTACACACACATACAGAGACACCCCCCTTATACAGGTCACCTAAAATTCTAAAGTTCGACTCACGTCATCAGTGGAGAGGTTAACACTGTTGTTAAGGTGGTTAAACAATAATGAACTCTAATACAATTGGCCATAACTTGGAACACAAAATACACACGTATCAGTAATCAATTCCTAGGGTGTTCTTAAAACGACAGCTGGTAAACTTAACAGTTTTCTAGATTGTATTTGATGTAAACCAAGAAGTTAAATTCGATGAACTGTAGTGTAAATACCCAATCAGATCACAGGTAAATCACAGTAAAATGTACCACAACATAAGATATGTGCGTAAAAATCTCTACATATGACGTCAAAGTCAATTTCATTATAGATGGCCTGTATGTTAGGTAGCTGATTAGTCGGCGTTACGGGGTATTTATTTCTACAAAATGCTAGGCTCTGTAGAACCTACCAATAAGCTTTACTTAATTGTTTTCACGTCTACATTTTCCTTGCAATTGTTGTAATTGTACTCCAGAAACACACACGATTACCAACAATCACTAAGCAATTTGATGTCAATGCCACGTTTACTGAGATACTGCAATACTAGCCGAGTTATCTGCCCATTCCCTTATGTTGGTCGTATAAGGAACATTCCGTGACATAAATATAGTGTGACACTTTGTATTCCACCCTTCCTTAAAATTTCCAAGGAATCGCCTACCATAGGGTTTTTAAGCACAGAAAGTTTTAAACGTCACGTGACTGGTGCTAACACATCTGAAAATTTCAAAAACCCCTCCCCTAGAAGTAACAAGCGATTTATAACCCCAAAGCTCAATACAGTTCTTAGCAGTTATTTGAATTTACTTAAACTTCAGGTGACACAGAGTTCTATTAGTTTTCACAAGTTTGTAGAATGTTCTACAGAGTTAAAATTACAACCAATTAGCTTAGCCTATGGTTTCGACGTCATTTTGGATATCTGCACCCTTTCTAAACCCACATACTTTGAAGTATATTTCATGCAGGCAATTTGAGATCCTTTTGTTCCGAGTATTCTTTTATAACATTTTTTTCCAAAATGGTGATAATTGGGAACTGTTACTTCGTAGTAACCACAAATTTAATTTTTGTTACATACTGCTATGTTTCTATTTATGGTTGTTGTCAAAATGAATCATTGTAGGTTTATTCTCACTCATGTTAACGTCGCATTGCTGGTTTATTACTTTCTATTATTACAAGTTATTACACATCCACTTATATAAGCTTGATGTTTACGTTTTGTTGTATCTTTAGATTTAGTGGTGAAGGTAATAAATAGTCACCGAACGCTTTCATGTGATAAATCAAAATATATTACGATATTATATTATTTATTTATTATTACTGAGATTTCTATTGGAGTATTTTTCCAGTATATTGCCATTGTCTTTTTAAACATCCCATAATGCAAAACCTACACGTCAAATTTTCTCTGGTGGCAATATTAAAATTACTCTGTTTGTATTGATTTCTTACAATGGATACAATACTTGTGTTTTATACTCATGGTGTGCAACGTCAAAATAGAGTTTAATCCTTATTTAAGTCTATAAGTGTCCTTAGGACGCCAAATGCTTTGACGATGTTATAACAACTTTCACGTTACGATCACGGCCTACCTCGACCTCGTGTACTGTTGATCACATGTTATTGTCGTAATGAGTTCGTTAATTAAGTTCAATTTCAAACATCGCTTACAAAATTAGTCCTATTTTCTTACACGATCGATCCGGGACCCCCGCCTATGCGAATCCCCTCGAAAATCTGGCGTTTCATTCGCTGTTAATTTAAAAATACACGGAACTCTGTAGGTGTTTTATCATTTTTATGAAATTTAATTAAGGAACTCGCTTTTTGCCGATAAGTTTTCGATTGTTCTCGAGCAATCGACTCTTACGACCAACCACAAGTTTGGTTTAACAATTATCGTAGTGGAACAACGGAAGTTTTTGCCTATTCTCGGAACAATTTAGAGGACAAATAGGAGAAACTCGAGGTGCAACTCGTGCAGCGATTTCACGCTGAACAGAGGAGAAAGAGAAAAACACCGAAACCCCCGCGTAGGGAGGGAAACTAATGGATGCGCTTCTTTTGAGTTGACGTAATAATTTTTTTCGACAAGCTCAAGGGAATATAGGGTATACAAATAAGTTTCCGCCGTTTTCAAGAGATGGCTCCGCTGACAAGATTACTTTGAAATCATCAGATGTAAGATGCCGTATAGAAAGTTTAAACACCTGGCAGCAACATAACCTTAAAATACTATTATCTTTGTATTGGTAGTATACGCATCGTTCTCTTAGAAGTTTACGGTGATGCTGTTTTGCTAAAGCATACAACATTTTATGGGAATTTCTAAAAAGATTTAGGTGATTGGGTCGATCGTGGTACCAAAGTTCATTCGTTATACTAAGAAAAGGGGGCAAAAGGGGTGCTTGGGGTTGGAATCCCCCTGAAATAGCCTCTCCCAATCAAATGTCTACCCCACCTTCTCGCAGTGTACCCTATTTTCATTATAGAGGCTCTAATGACCGATTATGGCAGTGTAACGCTAGTTTTGACTCTTTAGTCATATACATACAAGTAACTCAAAAAAAAAAAATGTTTTTGACAATAAAAAAAAGCTTAATAATATAAGAGGAAACCACTGCGTCGTGGCTTAAAATATATTGGCACGTATGATGTAGTGCTATATAAGGTATATATGAAGAACATAAAAGACAAAATGAAGAAAAACAAACTAGATCTACAGGGACTGAGTTAATTAAGATGACCATAAAAATGGGAGTGTATATGGAGTGGAAAATACAGAAGAATTAGCACAGCTGTAGTAATTGGCTAATCTGGGTGGGATAAATAGGATAAAACCTACCAGATACATACTCCAAAGCGAAAAAACTATTATGATAAAAATAGAAAGTATTCCAATTGACCAACAACAGATTATGATGATGAGGTAGAAGCCTATGAAAGAATGTAATAGGTGATGAAACGTATAAATTCAGATAAAAACCACGGGAGACTGGAACGCGATTGTAGAAGAATGCCCAAAAAAGAATATACAGGATCAGATAGAATGTTTTAAACAGGGGACCAATTAATCACGGAAGAGAATTGGACAAATTTGAACAAAAGCATAACTGCAACAAATGACGTGCTACAGGCATAAAACGGAAGAGTTACAGGAGAAAATGCTGCCTGAGACGAGCTTAATTCATCCATTACACAATTTATCTCCAAGTAAAGAAAAACCACCTTTTGAAAACATTTGTTTGGAGTATATGGATGCGATACGTAGACGATAGCCACAAACGAACTTAGAAGCATTCGAAATGTAATACTTCATGAGAATGTTAAAAATAAGCTGGACAGACACATTGACGAACAGTGAAATGTTGGAAAAAATAGAAAATATATGACCTTTAATGAAGAATATAAAGAAATGACTCGTTGGTTGGCCATATCATGAAACGTGAAGGAATCCTTAAAACAATCAATGATTGGAGAGTACAAGGAAAATGCACAAGAGTGACCACGAATTACGTATACATCCCAAATGGTAGAGCACATGCCTGAAGAGAATTGGAAGAATACAGTATCGATTTAAACCAATCTGTAGATTGAATACCATGGGAACAACGAATAAGGAAATAATATCAGAAAAAGAGAACTATTAGCAGAGTTTACATATAATGACTGCCTTACATGGAGAACGGTTTTCCTTTTCTCCCAGCAACTAAGAAGCAACAGCAAAAGTAATGCTGAACGTAAACAAATGAGTGCAACTTCATGGACAGACTGACAACATGAAGAACATAGAATACAGTAAAGGACTATATTGGTGAAAAATGTTTTGTTCTACGAAAAAATGCTGAACTGACGACTATATTGTCGAAAACACATTACTTTTGTTAAATAAGGTTAGGGAAGGTAAGGCTGAAAAAAAACTGGCGATTTTGTCGAGAATCGATCGTTTTTCGGGCAAATTACTTGGAATGCAATGACAAAACCACTTTACGTAAATGTCTATTACATAATTTTCTTAAGACGTTATGTTAATATAATCCATATAAAATAAGAGTAACAAAAGGTTATCCTTTACCGGAATAAAAGTAATACTGTCCGTAAATAATCGAAAAGCCCAAACTAATTTTTTCCAAAGGGATTATATTAGGAGGCTATTGAACGCCCCATCGTAGTTATTAATCGTGTAAATCTCCAAGAGTAATGAATACCTCCAGACAGGCCTAATTAGGGTTAATATCTGGAGGTCCTTTTCTCTCTTTCTCTAAACGTTTCCAGTGTAAACATGACGAATGTGTGACTAGCTCGACCTCACATTATAACAACAGAGGCGGGCCAACGAAAAAGTCACCTGCTGCGTACGAAATTAGCTCAATGGTTACCTGCTGGTCCGAACCCCAGCGCGCCTATTACTACAAACTAACATATTGTTTCAAATTTACGCGGTCCCCTTTGTGGCCGAAATAATCAAGACCCTGTTGAGATTTTTTAATTTAATTAAGTCCGCCATTTGAATAATCGACTTTCGGGGAGAGTGAACGCCTCAAACGGAACAATATTCGAAGGAGACGTAGAATAAAATTAGTATTGCATAGAAACGTGATAAAAGTGACGTGAAGGAACTAACCAAAGGACGCCATATGTTATGATGTTGTGTCATTAATTCATGTTGATTTGTAACCTCATAATGAATATATTTGTTCAACAATCATTCCGTTACTCGGAAGGCTCAGTCAATAACGTGGTAGTGGATTAACAACGATTTGGCAAATGAATGTACATTGTACGTACATTTGCTATATGGGCATATGGATGGTGTGTAGATCGTTTGATTCTTTGAATGGGTTTGGGTGTTCAGTTTCAGTTGAAAGGCTGCCAGTTGTTAAGGGTTATGGACTACAAATGTTAAAAGGAATAGTGGCTCTAACCCTTGGAGAACTTCATATTCTTAACCCTTACTTGACACACTTCAAAAAAATCACGTAATTGCCACATGGGGTCTGTTGGACCCCACGCCGAAAAACTTTTATTATTCCTGAAGTTTTTAATATTTTTATTTGAACATTTTTTGTAACATATTTAAATGTGTTATTTAGAGATCAAATGCATAATAATGTTTAAATTTTAATTTTCACATGCTGAAAAAAAATAAACTGTTCAAAAAAGTGAAAAAATGACATTTTTTGGAAAAATGCGCCGCATTTTTTTAATTTTTAATATTGTAAGCTAAAAATTTAACAGTGTATGTTTGAAATAGTATATTTTATGAAAAAGAAAGTTTCGATACCATATATAAAAAAAGGTATTTATTTTGCAATATGAAATGTGATTTTTTTGGGAGAAAAGCAACAACATGAAATAAAAGTTTTAGCCAATAATTTTTCAATAAATTTTATTGAAACAAATTTTTTACATAAATAAATATGTATTACAAAAGCATGTAAGTATTATCAAAAAATTAACATAAACAAAAATAAAATTCTAATCATCACCAGCGCAATCAGATGCAAATTGCACATAGGCCTCGTGCACGACGGGCACTGCAATTTTGTTTTGCGATCAGCTGCCCGTTTGCATAACGCGCATGTCAATTTCAATGCTAATTCCTCCAAAAAATGCAATTAAATATTTCAAAAATTTTTTTCCACTTTCAACTCAAAAATAGTGTTGTTGACACACTGGGGTACAATAGACCCTACCTCAAATTCGACCATGCTTTGAGCTAAGCCTGTGTACAACTGACGCTTCACAAATAGCGTAACAGGTAGTCTAACATCTGAACTACAGGTAGAGGGCGTGGCAAGCCTTATTTTTAGCAAGATCATTTAGATACAAAAGACTAAAAATGGTGTGGGGTCCACTGGACCCCACGTGTCAATTGAGGGTTAAGAAAAATTTCAATTCTGTGCTTCTAGTTGGAGAATTTTGTGGGAATACATTTAGGTAGCATGTGTATTTTCAATTTTCTAGTAATTGCGGATATAATGGCGATCTAAAAAAGTGGAAACGCATGTTTCTAAACAAGTAAAGTATTAAATAAGAGGTAATTTATACATGGCATTTAAGATAACAGTTAAGTGAATAATGTTTCGATTTTACGGCTTATAAGGATGTAAAATTTAACAACTAATTTAACTAGGATATGAAATATAAAATTAAAAGATTTATAGCAAGAAATAAACAGTTATCGAACACTCGTAAACAGCAATTACGGAATATTACAGCTGTAGAGGTCTATAATTTTCACTATAGATAAAAATTAATTTGCGTTGCGTTACGAAGCGACGTGATAGAATTTATAATAGTTTACAATTACTTACGATTTTAATTAGTAATTATCAGCGACAATACGGAAGAGACAAAAAAAGCGGTAAAAGCATACAAAGTGAAGGAGTGAGGGGGACCTTGAAGATGGTCGTCGGTACTTTAACGAAAGAACAATAAAAATTAGATTTGGTGACATTCATTCTTAAAAATCACCCTATGGAACCGTGTTTTTTGCCGTCTGAAGGCTACACATTTCGAATGTACACCGTCTCGAATAAAAATACCAACTGAATCGAATCAATTACGACTTTTTTTCGGACTTGTGGTTCAAAATTCAACAGCCCACCAACAACACTAATAAAGACAATAACATCGCGCCGTGATTTCTCCGAGGTGGAGCAGAAATTTTTTTACACTTGGGCACTCGAAATTAAATTAATCGAGAAATCCCGCGGAGGGAATAAAATGTGATAAAGACGCGCCATGAAATTATCCAACGAAACGAACCGCGGGGGAAAATAGAGCAGATCGTCGTAATGAAGTGCACTTATTTTATATAACCAATAGAACGTCTTATTGCATCACCCCAAAGAGATTTGTGTTTTGTAAATAATTTAAGGATTACACCTTTACTCGAGAAAATTAGTTACCTAACAAATCAACCGGAACATTTTAAAAAGCGGCAGCTAATATGGTTGTCTAGTAGATAACTTAAATCGTACAAACCTGTTTTATTTACTTTATGAATAAATGTTATTATAATTTAAACACCGGCAACATTCGATACATAATGGATATCTAATAACTTTCGGAATTATAATATTGGTTCATGGATTAATTTCAGTTGATGATGTAGAAATTATAGGAGGCAAGTTTGATAAAATCTTGATCATTTCAGTTACTAACAAACAATAATAAAATAGTTCATTCACCATGGTGCCTTTATCTTGTGATGACCATTTGAAGACAAAGATGTATTCATCATGAATGTTGTACTCTTAAAAATAATACTACCAAAAAAAATGCAGTAAGGTAAATAACTATGTGCATCTTTCTTGCCTTAAATTTCCTTGCCCTTCCTTTTGGTCTTAGTTTCTAGCACTGCAAAATCAGCTCTATAAACTATTCAAAATTTACTGCCAATCATTAAGTAACAAGTGAACCTAAGTATATCTTAGGATAGGTAAGTACCATAAAAGAATTTACCTGCTTCTAACGGAGCCATACTCGATAATGCAGGTAGTGGGGGGATTTGCAGATATCATTTACCACTCCCAGTAAGCAGTTTTGACCTAATAAGTCATTTCGTTTTCCCCTAGAGAGGGTATAATGTAATTTTAAGAATGTCACAGTACTGAGTCTTGTTGTCTATTTTGTTTCTTGTACAATTGTTAGTATTTTTTTAAATTTCGTCCACAAGCAATTCACAAAATTTCTAAAAAAATTACGATAAATATTTCAGCTAAAACTATAAATAAATATACTATAAAAACTATAAAACTATAAACTATAAACAAGAAGTACAGAAGTCTCCCAAATATTGTTCATGGCAAGGGAGAAGGACGAAGGGAATTGCGAAGACAAAGAATTTTTTAGAATAGGGCAATAGAAGAAGTAGAATAGTTAACCATTAGATAAATTATTAATATTTGATCCTTTTTAACTACTACTTCTACTACAACATTTACTATTATTTATGTTAATGGTGATATTTAACAAATTGAACTGTCTTACTACATTTACAGTAAATATAGGTACAAGTTGAAATTAAAACAATTTTTTTAATCCAACTTAAATTAGTTTTTTATGTGGTATATAAGTAATTACGAATATCATATGTAGAAATGTAGTTAGATTTTTACAATAAGCTTTATAGATTGCGATATTTTCTGCAAAAAATTACTCCGCCATAAAAGCACTCGTACCTATTGAGTAAAACCAAGAAAGGTAATATTTTACTTGCAATTACTGTGAAATTTTTTTTGCTTTTTTTACCTTTCAGAAAATTATTACCAATAAAAATTTAAAGGGTACTGACGATGCGTATAAATTCGCTGATAGGCAGTAAATATGCAGAGAAAGGCGGAAATACGCTAAATAAGCACGATTAATTAATGGTAGTACTAATAATACCCAGGTTTCTTTAAAAATCACTTGACAAGAAACATAATTATATGAAATATCATTTTGCAATAATGCAAGTGGTCCAAATGTCAATCTTGTTGCCTATATGAACTATAAAAAAAATCAGCAATATTGTCCAAGTTCCTACACATACATGCATGTTTTGACTATAATTAAGAAACTTTACCACCAAAGTTATCATAATATATTGTCCATATTATGAGGATAAGTAGATTTTTGATCAAATATAAACACCAGAGATTTTTTTGAAATATCTCGAACCTGTGAAGACTTTCAAGCCATATTCTACTTTCAGACAGAAAATCGTATCATAGTAATCCTTCGGTTGATATGGTACGGTTCGTTATTACTAATTAAAATTTCTTAGAAATCTTAGAATCAATTTTATTTTTTGACCGTTAGGAGTTTCAGCAAAATTTGGTAAATTTTGAAACAACGTGTTGAACTTTTAGATATTGCGGAAAACCTTACTAATATTGTACACAAAAAATTCTTAATTTCACAACTTCTGATTTTCTATCCAAACATATTCAAAACGTGGCAATCAATCAAAAATTAATTGATTCTAGTATTATTTATACATGTTGCGATTTTTTTAACTATCTTTACCTCAAGTTTTAGCGGCTAAGAAGATTTACGTTCAACAATTTTTACGTTCTTTTATCACCTATTACCATCGATTCACCGTACCTCCCTGTGAGCGATCATGTGCGGGTGTACACTGCCATAATTTTCTACGAGGATAAACCGCACGTCACGTCGGTCGTAGTCGTTGTTATACGAGTTTTCAACGTTAGTGAGCTTTGCCATGGAGAAAGAAACGGGAAAAAATGAAGATTAGATTGCTGTCGGTCGCCTAAGAAGGACGAAAACGTATAATGACCGGCTAGACACCTGTTGTGTGATGGAAATGACACAGCGCCGGAGGAAGAGAGTCATTTCTGTTGGAGTTTTTTTTCGGGCACCGGGTACGGTCACGGAGGCTTGCGATTAGCCCTAATTAAATAAATTACATGTCTCTATTTCACAAGAGCTGCAGTTTCGTGAAAGGCCGATCCTGTGCGGAGCCGATCGACCTTTCGTCGTGCGGAAGCTGATCGAGAGCCATCCAGTCATCGTTCGATTGTTTAATTTCATTTTTTTCCTCCTACTGAATCCAACGGCTCATGACGTCACGATGGGCAAAGACAGAATCTGACTCACGCCTGCAAGTAGAAAACAAAGTCTATCCTTCTGTACTTCTCCACTTTCGTGTAGGTACACTGTTTGCACTCCAAAACAGCAAAACTTTTCAGTTTTCAAATATTCTTGTTCTGTGTTACATTATTTATGTTTTGGATGCCAGTGTGGTTCTTTTCTGAGTCTGTTTTTACTGTTTTCTGCTCACTATTATTATTATTGTTGCTACTGTTATTATTGAAACGTTAATTTCAAATATCCAGTAGTAGAACTATAGGTAAAGCTCTTTTAGGAGCTCATGACGTCACGATGCGCAAAAACAGAATCTAACACACGCCTACAAATAGAAAACAACGAATTACTTGTCTATCTTTCTGTACTTTTTCACTTTCGTGTAGGTACACTGCTTGCACTTCAAAACAGCAAAACTTTTCAGTTTTCAAATATTGTTGTTCTGTGTTACATTATTTATGTTTTGGATGCCTTGGTTTTTTTTTGGTTGAATGGTTCTTTTCTGAGTTACTGTTTTTACTGTTTCCTGTTCATTATTATTATTGTTGCTACTGTTATTATTGAAACGTTCATTCCAAATATCCAGTAGTACAACTATAGGTAAAGATCTTTTAGGCTCCAACAGCTCATGACGTCACGATGGGCAAAGACAGAATCTGACTCACGCCTGCAAGTAGAAAACAAAGTCTATCCTTCTGTACTTTCCCACTTTCGTGTAGGTACACTGTTTGCACTCCAAAACAGCAAAACTTTTCAGTTTTCAAATATACTTGTTCTGTGTTACATTATTTATGTTTTGGATGCCAGTGTGGTTATTTTCTGAGTCTGTCTTTACTCTTTTCTGCTCACTATTATTATTATTGTTGCTACTGTTATTATTGAAACGTTAATTTCAAATATCCAGTAGTAGAACTATAGGTAAAGCTCTTTTAGGAGCTCCTGACGTCACGATGCGCAAAAACAGAATCTAACACACGCCTACAAATAGAAAACAACGAATTACTTGTCTATCTTTCTGTACTTTTTCACTTTCGTGTAGGTACACTGCTTGCACTTCAAAACAGCAAAACTTTTCAGTTTTCAAATATTGTTGTTCTGTGTTACATTATTTATGTTTTGGATGCCAGTGTGGTTCTTTTCTGAGTCTGTTTTTACTGTTTTCTGCTCACTATTATTATTATTGTTGCTACTGTTATTATTGAAACGTTAATTTCAAATATCCAGTAGTAGAACTATAGGTAAAGCTCTTTTAGGAGCTCCTGACGTCACGATGCGTAAAAACAGAATCTAACACACGCCTACAAATAGAAAACAACGAATTACTTGTCTATCTTTCTGTACTTTTTCACTTTCGTGTAGGTACACTGTTTGCACTTCAAAACAGCAAAACTTTTCAGTTTTCAAATATTGTTGTTCTGTGTTACATTATTTATGTTTTGGATGCCTTGGTTTTTTTTTGGTTGAATGGTTCTTTTCTGAGTTACTGTTTTTACTGTTTCCTGTTCATTATTATTATTGTTGCTACTGTCATTATTGAAACGTTCATTCCAAATATCCAGTAGTACAACTATAGGTAAAGATCTTTTAGAATCCAACGGCTCATGACGTCACGATGGGATGCTTCCAAAATTTTAAAAATTGTAGAAGGTTTTCCATTGCAGTGCTTTTGAAGCGTATCTTTTTACTTTAGCTTTGCCGCAGAGAAGTTCATAGGAAAATAAACGACACGCAACACGGCGAGCGAGCGCAAAAGTGGCCGAAAGTTGTTACTTCCCTTCACGGCCACTGCCTCCACTTTCGATCCCTCTCTTTTCGCTCCTATGATTTAAAATTTGACGTAACTGTCTCTTACAATGCATTCTTTTTCATAGTGTGCGCGCATGAGAACTAACTACTACTCCCGCTCACTCATCACATGTAATTTCTATTTGAAATACACCAGCACGCTGTCGTCATTATTAATATTTTTAATTATTTTTCCTAATTTACTTCATGCATATATACTTTTAACATAATACATTGAGTTACTGAGTAGTCAGAAGGAAACTTTTTGCATGGGTGCTCATATAGTTTTTCCTTAAGTACTCACTAATAGCATTCAAACATAGAGTATTCAAAAATGTTTATGTAGTATTCAAATTACACCAGAAATATGAAAAAATAAACTTAAACACGCTATTTTCATCTTTCACTAAATTTATAATAATGCCAACTGCCAGATCAAATGAGACATTTCCCTGATGACAAGAATGAAAGTTTTTCTTTATTACAACGTCTATTTTTTGAGATATACGAGAAAAAGGCAGAAATTTCCCATTTTTGGAAAAATTGGAATATCTCGAAAACCGCTAAGCTTAACGTGCTGAAATTCACATCATAAGCGTAGAACCGTCTAAGGAACCTATACCGTGATTTTCATGCGAAATTCAGAAATTCACATACTTGATCACGAAACAGATAACCACTGGCGATTTTTGCCAAAATGGGACCATTGAGATTTTCGAAATTCCGGTGCCAAAGCAAAGAGGCAGATGCCCCAATGCCAGGAATGAAAGTTACTATTTCCTAGAAGTCTACTTTTCGCTAAGTGGTAAAACATCCCCTATAATAAATAGTACGTGCGTAAACCACGTGGCTCTTTTCGAGGTATTATTTAACCTATCATGGATACATACCGTAGCCTTTCGTTTGCATACCTGGTGGTGCATGATTGATTTTAAAATTAAATACAAATAAGTGTACGTTAAACTATTGACACTTAAATATACGTATGCTGAATTACAATATGTATTCTATGTTTAAAATTTTATAAACTGTGTGGAGATACAAACGGTAAGAGTCGCCATTGAAATATATTATTTATAAAGTTTGTCTATTTTTTGACAATAATAGTCCAGGAAGAACAAGATTCTCTACCTGTACATCGCCTTCTTTAGACCACATGACAGTCTTGAATACCTTCTCTTTTTGATATGTCCCTACCCCCAAATTGGCCACGTGGTTTATGGACTACGTCGCTTTACCCCTAATAGCAAAATACGGCATGTTCTTGCAATGCGATTATTTTATTATAAATTTCAAATGGTAGCAGTTCCGCCCAAAGCCGGTTTAAAATTCTCCATATTTTGGGATGGGCCATGGAACCATGGACACATCAGTCAAAACGAGGGGGGGGTATTTCGTAATAGGCAGTGTTACCAATAAACCCTAAATACAACTGAAATGGTGTTCCTAAGCTGTTCTTTGATTAATTTTGATTTTGTTTTTATTTGGAATTTCAATAAGATGTAAAAAAGATGATTTTAATTCAAGAAAACTGTAATTTTAATAAGAATAATGTATTTTTAAGAACTAAAAGCGATATGTCCGGACGATTTCCTCATGAACATTTAATGAAATTATACTCATCCACGACTGCAGTTGGAAGCGTACACTTGATGTACACGAGCTTTACGCCATTTTGTTATAAAATTTGTAGGTAAAATTTTGAGGTACCTTCCACTATACGTATAGCATTTGTGGGTTATTTCAGATTCACTCAGTATTCAAGCTTCACGATCACGCTATTTCGATCTAACTCCTTGCCCAGCCTCCGTGAAGGACACGCCACTGCACCACCTCTACCCTCTCTCTCTCTCTAATCCTCTATCTGTATCTCATTCTGTCTTCACATACTCATATCTATATGTCATAAAATGAGTTGTCAGTTATTAGAGAGAGAATGAATGAGAGAGAGTATGTGACAGTGAGAGCGAGAGAGAGAGAGGGAGAAAGAGAAATTGCGTCGGTACGTGTAATGACGGGTAATAGCCGGTCCAAAGAAATGAATAAATGGATATCAATTACGCGGTTATTTAGATACGTAATTGGGTTCCTTCTTATAATTTGTTTATAATAGGAATTATGAACGTCATTTTGATTTAGCCTAATGGTCCCATTGAGTCGGAATCCATTCGGGATTTTAATTTTCTCCGCGAGGCTTTTCGTGACCATGCGAGGTAGAATTAACGAATTTATTTTCGAAATGAAAAATTAAATTAGCAGAGAGACTTCGAGACACGAACAAAACGTACGAACTTTACTCGATTGCGAATTGATAACCCTGGAGTGATTTTTGAGGGAAAGTCCCACAAACAAATTTAAGACGAAAGAAGACTCCAAACTTCCACGAAAATTACCATTTTCGTGACCTGCCTGTTTCAAAATTTCCCGTCCATTCTTCTTCAACATTTCTCCATTTCTTCGAGGATTCTGACGAAACGACCTCCTTATACTATACTATAGAGGAACTATGGTGAAACTGTAATCATCGAGAATAAAGCTTTTAATTCGTTTCCTTCAAACGGTCGTTTATCGGATTGATTTGCGTGAGAAACAAATCTCCTGTTAATTGAATAAATCAAGTTTAAGACCGCATCATTGTTTGCCATTGCCGTCCGTGCGATCGCTCTGAAAGGATATTCCAAAAAAATAATCAAAAAAATACCGTGGAAGCTTTTCGCTTTAGAAGAAATTAGTTGAAAACTCACTGGGGAAATTTGATTGATTGAAAGCAAACGGCGAATTACCTCTCGCAATTTGGATATTTTGGTCAAAATCTAGTTACTACTGAGCATGAGAAGAAATCATGCAGCAAGGTAACGTAGCACAATATAATATGTACATGCACAATTGGATTTTACATTGACCTCGAGTCCACTCCCTAATAGCTTTTAATAATATAAGGAGCGTTATGACTTTTAATCAGCCACAAAACCTAACGTGAGTACTATACAATACAAAACGAAGGTCACTATTTTCTAAGTGATCATGGAAATATGTCAAACTTCTGATCAATACGTTAATAACATTAGTAATGTAATGTTTATTAACACTAATTACAATGACTGTACAAACAAGTGCCTGTGTACTAAAAAAGTTCTGTTGAAAGCTACTCTTACAGATAGCTATTTGTAACGCTCTAGATGCGGAATTTCTCCGTAAAGATATTATGAATTGTGCTTTAGTCTCATTGAATACATTAATTAAGAAATTTTTCACTAGGAAATGGTTTCCAAAATGCTTCTAAGGAATTCATGAACTTCTAAATTTAATAGCTTGTTTAAATTATTTTTCACCTAAAGACAACCATATACTGTCTATGATCTCATTTATTTACCTTATTTTTCTTTTCTACTTTGAGTCGAATATATCATCACAAAGAAAGCCGATTTATGATAACAGATAATTAGATACTAAGAGGAAATAAACACTCAATTATTCTTACTCCAACAAGCGTTTTCGTTCCAATTTGAAAACAGCGAGAGGCACCTCCCCTTATCAATATTTCTAAGTGTTTTACGCCGAAATCCCAACAGATTACTTTCAAAAGGAAATGTAAGAGAAATGTGATGTATGTCATGAGCATACACCTACAGGCATGCAAATTAATTTGTCCGTTGCACCATAATTTGGCTTTAAAATTTTTCAAAGAATATAAGATGGGCATGGGGTGTAGTACTTGAAACATCATTGAAATTGTCACTATCAGTTCGTTGACATTTCTTGGGAACATTAATTTTCACATGATCCAAATGATATAGACCTATAATGAACCACTTCGTCATTTGTGCAGATATTTAGGAAAACAGTCATCTGGCTATTATCGTGGTTGAGGTTTACTTTTGCCAATTTTAAATTTTTGCCATGAAAGAAGAATAGAATAAGATCGTATCATCAACAGAAAAATCTGGAAAGTTTAGATATCCTTAAATACAACTCGAGGAAATGCCAGAATCACCGAACAACAAGCACACTTAAACATGATTATACATGTTAATAATGTATGTTAATACATATTCATACTTAAACATGATGATACAAACATAGTTGTACTATGAGTAAGATAAGATGAAAGTGTTAGAAGAACTGCCACGAAATATATTGCTCATATTGCCCATATTGCTCAACTTGTATTCAGAGGAAATACTGAAAATAGACGGAAAGTAGACGGAGTAGTAAATGCATGTGGATTATCTGAGATGAAACTAAATATAAGAAAAACAAAACAATGGTCATTTCGAAAAACTTCAACACTTGTAATTAGAGTAGGCAACAGTATACTAGAATGATTCCATGAATACAATATCTGGGCTGCACCTTCAATGATGAGTGGAACTGTTATATTCTTAATATGGAAAATTGTGTTAAAATGAAATCCAGAATTGAGAGAGCACCATTCAAATTTACGAATATGAAAAAATTTCTCGGCAACTACTCAATCTACAGCTAAGCTCTGAGTGCTACCTTGTTCTATCGCGTGAAAATTTGCATAATATTGAAAGCATCTCAGAAAAACCTGGAGTAGTTTTAAAGAACGTGGAAGTACCAAATATTAAACTCCAAAAATGAATTACCTTGGTCATAAATTAGCCCACTTTACAGTTTTATTTTCTGTAGGTAGATAAAATTTAACAGCAGACGGAGCAAAAAACGTTGTTTAAAATAGATCAAAGATGATAAAAATCAAAAATCTAGACAAATCTGAGCTTTTGGGTTTTTTTAAATAAAAATTGGTCGTTTTTCAGTTTTTTTCACCATAACACGAAAACTATTAACAGAAATGCAATACTTTGTACAGACCATTTGTAGAGAATTAAAAGGCCTTCAAAATGAGTGTTTCTAGAAGGTGATCGGAGCATTTTTCACCGAGAAAACTTGGAAAAACCGTTAAAATAGACCCTTTTTCAAAAATTCACAGCTTTACCCAGTTTAAAGCTCAAGCGCCAATTTTGTGTGAAATGTTAGGTTATTATCACTACTTTAAGAATGGAAAAGTTGGATGCTGTCGGATGAATAGTTTTTGCACAATTACGTTATTAACAATATACACCGAAATCTTGCAAACTATGGCGTATTGACTGAGATGGACCGATTTTAATTTTCCAAACGGTTTTTAAAAGAAAACATCAAAACCTACAATTTGGCTATCTTAAATTTTCATATACCTTTGCAGAAAAGTGCAAAAAATGGCCTCCAACATTGCGCTATTTTCTGATCTATAAACTGGTCTAAATGAGTAATGACAAGTATGGGGTACCGCAGCCGGTGATTGAGGGCAGAATTCAGGGAAGGTGAGGCTGGGTTGGAGGAGTATTTCCTGCTTGAAAAATATTCGATAATGGACAATAAAGTTATATGGAACTTTATTTAGAAATAGTTATGATCACCAACGAATATATCGTCCTTAGAGGATAACACCTAGAGAAGAAGTAGAAGATATGAGTAGGGACACACTACGAACCCACAGACGTCTATGAAAAATCTTCAAAGCAAAAGTTATTTCTAAAATAGTTTAAACAGTAAACAATGATAAACAATGATTGTCAAAAAATAAAAGCTGCGTTGCATGTAATCATTTATGTATTTCCAAATTCAATCCCGATTTCCATCTTCTTCTTCCCTTCATTAAATCACATCAACCATGGATTTATTGTACTAGCAAACACCTTCTACGTTGTTTCCTGTCACCACGTCAATGTCGACGCCCTTGACGAAGGTCAAATTATAACCGAAACGATTAAATAGATTCGATTAGATTTGTGGAAATGCTTTTTCATTGTCTCGAATTAAACGGAAACGTTACGCAATACCCTTTATAACAATTGTATAAAAATGGTCTGATTGATTCAAATCTTGAAGTTATCGGATGGCCGCGACTTTATTACAGTAATTACGTCCCGTGAGCATGATGCATTTCTTAATTGGATTTTCTGAATTTATTCATTACATTAGTTTCAGTCATTCCGACCGGCGGGTTCGAAATGAAATTTTCATTTCTTTCGTCCTCTACTCTTCTTTTGCTCTCTTTCGTCTTTCATGGTGTAGGAACATTCGAAGCGATCGCGATGCGATAAAATGATATTATACTTATTATGAAGGAAACGTGTAGTTTAGTTATTAAAAAATAACTATTTTATGAGTTATGATATGACCTTACTTGATGAAAATGTATTCAAATGTTTATTATTCGATTATAATCGCATTAAATGCGGCATAAGATTGCAGTTAAACGTGACTCATCAACGGGGGATTAAACCTCTTTTGCGTGCAAAAACAACAAATTGTAAATTACTTTTTAGTAAAAACCGTTAGTGTTTATTAACTTCCTACCTTTGCTTGCTACGTCTATTCAAACTATGTATAAACATTTATGCTAGTATATTATCAAACGTCTGATGTTATTGAAGAGGCATTTAATCATAAATTCAACTATTTTTTCCAGAAAAATTTATGTAGATATTTCTTATATTCTTTATGCACTTTTCTAATCAAAGTACTGACTATTACAAATCCCTGCCAAGCGGAAATCATATTAATATTCCATTTATTTTTATGAAAATTTTTTCGCCGTTATCGCTCGAGCTCAAGTTTGTACTGTTATTTAATTAAATGCGAATAATCAAATTAAACCCAGCCGCATTATTTCGCATACCGCTTTCAATTAGAAACGACTTAGCATTCGCATATTAATCTGTTAATAATCATTAAACGTTGAAATAACTAAGACTGGAATTTCTTGAATATTACAATGTAAATGTGGTGTCTTTTTTGTTCCGTGTTACTTAAAGGCAATCACGCATGTCTAAGGAACTGTTATATACTTGACAGGGTCTTTTTGTACTCACCTGTATTCTCGCTTCTGTTAGGCCAATCTTCATGGCCAGTTCTTCTCTGAAACAAAAATATGATTCAGTGCAAATTTCAATTAAAAATTTACTACATTGAATGTAATGTGTAATAGTTTCTGCCTTTCCAACTTTGTGTATATGACATTAGCTTGTCAGTACAACCGAAAAAGTAATATCTCGACAAAATTCTATCTAAACACCTGTACCGTCACTTAAAAGGCAGTCTGTAAAAATATTCTAATGCGTTTTCCACTGGCAACTTTCATTAGTTAATTTGTTGTAAACATTTTTGTCTTTTTCTTATGAAACGAAGACTACTGGAGAAATTCCAATTTCGTGGATAGAAAAGTCGTAGAAAATTAAATAACGGTGAAAACGAGACGTCGAATTGATTCAAGTTGAAGATGGGTTGATTAGGATCAAAGAAAATTTGGAAAAACCGGAAAATTCAGTTTTTTTTTAATACTAAAACCACTACTGCCCAGCCACTTCTCATCATTTTTCAAGCGTTCAGAAGCTATTATTTCATTGATTTAACTAAGTTGCTAAATGAAATAAATTTAAATGTTGACACAAGATAGTACTTGAAGAGACAAAACGATTGACACCCAAAAGAGCCTTTTATCGAATATGACATTGTTGCAATTAAAGGTCAATTTTGAGTACGTTCGAAAGTCGTTTGTTGAATTAAATTTTACGAAAAGACGGCGAACTTATTCAGTTTATTTATAAGCTAAAAATTTGTTACTATTTTTATAAAAATCCAGAGGCTCTCCAAATGAATCGATTTGAAAAATTCCTGTGGTATTCCAAAGTTGGAATGCTTCTTTACACATAAAAAAATCAGCGATCAATTTGAGCAATTTTTAAGGCTACGCCACACTATTTATAAAAAAATCGATTTCTTTTAAAAGAGACTGGATTGGAAAATTATTGTGGGACAATTACTCAACCGATTTTAACGTATTTTAGCATGTTGTTTTCCTGTATTGTTAAGTTTTTCTTGGCCAAATATGGAAATCCAAGGAGCAATGTAAGTAATTTAAAAAAAAATTCACAACTTTGTTGAAGTTTATGTTATTTTGCAAAGAAATTATTGCATTTTAAAGTTAATCAAACTGTTATCTGTTAAATAATGTAATTACGATTATTTTGACTTCTATAAACTTTCCTTCTAAAATGAATATTTAATAAAATTATGTGAAGAAAAGCAAAAAACAGTTTTTCTTCCTATTTTTTTCACACTTTGATTTTTCATTTGTTGAGCACAACTTTTTAAAGTTGCGCATATCGAAATTCGCATTTTTGGGATCATTTCGGAGACACTTGCACAAAAATTAGCGAGACTATATGTTACAACCAACTCACTGCCTTTTTTCTTTTACAGATCCCGACTGAGCTATAAGGTAAGTTCTACTGTGATCGCCGCAAAATTTGAAAATCGAGATTTCGACCCGTTTTTACATTTTAGGCTCCCCGAGTCATATTTTTAATTTCATATACTGGATTAAAATTCTCGTAATCATTCTTCACATATACTTGATCATTTTTTTGATTTTTGCAATTTTCTAGAAGACGGATTCCACGATTTTGTTTTAATTTTACGGTTACAAAATATAGGTTAGAACTGCACATTTTTATAGATTTATCTGGATATCTTTAAAAAAAAGTTATCGTTTTTTAAAATTTGCTATATTTTCTTATAATGTGATTCAGAATTCATTTTCTCCTGCACTGGATAATCTGGAGGAAAATCCTGAAACATGTCGATTTTATATTTTACAAAAGAAATTCAATTTTTTAAGGGAAATTCAAAAAAGGGAAACAAAAGGTTTTAATTATTATGAATTTCTATTCTCCTATCGGTTAGGTCGACTATTAAAGTGAGTATTTTTATAACAAGAATTTGCATTATTCTTTTGCCCATAAAAATGCCACTTAAATACCTAATTAGTAATTTTAAAACATTTTTCTATGGTCCGTTTAATAGTTGAAGTTGGAATTTGGACTTGCAACCTCAGAAACTTTTAGAACCCGATAAGTGTATATCCGA
This sequence comes from Cryptocephalus primarius, assembly GCA_963576515.1. NCBI lineage: Eukaryota > Metazoa > Arthropoda > Insecta > Coleoptera > Chrysomelidae > Cryptocephalus > Cryptocephalus primarius. The sequence goes on along the minus strand of OY754942.1, from coordinate 11,572,473 downwards.
CGACACCAATTATGACTGGTCAAAGTAAATCTGTTGCCAATCCAAATTTCCTGATTACTCATACGATTTTATACCCGTTGGCGCCTCATATAATCTTTATAAGAATTCTCCTCCTCGGCCATTTATTCATAATTCGTAGAATCTAACGTCAAAAGACACTTTCTATCGGCGAGATAAAATTGTCAACAAATTAATTTATTGCGTGGAATAAATCACGCATTATCAAATCTTGGAAGTAATTTTTGTTACGGTAAACCTTCAACTTGACTTATCGCTCGAGTAAAATTGAAGAACTGGCGTTACAACTATTATATTCTCGGACGTTCCTTTTTATGGCGTCACTCTAAATGAATTAGCCTCCAATAGACCGATTTTCCTGATAGCGGGCGGCACGGTGGACGCCTATAACGTGCGATCACAAAAATATAGAGGATGTCACTCCTCCATGTTAAAATTTAGATCCTTGTGTTATACTATAACCAAAACATGCAATAAATTATGAATTGTGGGTATCAAATGCGTACAATTGTTTTTAAGGTTGCTGTGATTAGTAGGACACGAATTCAGACAATAAATAACACTGAAATCTTTAGCTTTAAGTTTCTAGCTCAAATTGATTTTTGGATAGAGCTGCTGGAATCGTTCCTGATGCTGGAAATTGATTAGAGGTTACCAGTTTCGGCTGCAGCCATCTTAAGAACTGACGTTAATAATTTTTTAACTGTGGTTTATAATATTATGAGTTTTTTACAACTGAGTCGTTTCTCGCATCTAGAACGCCATGATTCTCTTTGCTCCCAATCGCCTTCCTGCAAATTCCTTTTTTGCATGGCTTCCTGTACCTCCTTGTTCCAATTCCTTAGAGGGCGTCCTCTCTTTCGTCAATAAAGAGGGGCCCTCTGCCATATTGTCAATGGTCAACGATTTGGAGTTATTCTTCTTATGTGCCCGTACCACAACACTCTTCTTCTTTCTATTCTCTTCATAACATTTTCTTTTACCTCCGTTCTCCGTTTTATTTTCTCATTTCTTATATGATCCAGCCTAGATACCCTATAGCTTCGTCTTAAGTAATCCATTTCCACTGCCTCTATTCGCTTTTTATTTCTACTGGTAGTAAGGTTTCCAAACCATATAATAGTACACTGTCCACAATTGTTCCTCCTATTCTTTTGTTTTGGTATATAAATTTCGTGACCAGAAAACTTGTCTGATTGCTTGGTTGCCTTTGGTTATCCTATGATTTATTTCTCTCTGGCTGTTATCTTCCACTGTCAATATAGCTCACAAATATTTATATTCTTCTACTTTTTCCATTACCTTTCCCTCTGTTTCTATACCTGTATCATCCTCTCCAACGACCAAGGGTTTCGTTTCCTCAAAATTAATTTTTAAGCCACACTTATTGTAGGTTCATGTAAGTTTTCTTAATATGTATTTTATGTAATATCTGTCTTTTACTACAATTACTTGGCCCTCCGCAAATAGCAGTGTGTGCAAACAGTCAGCATCAACATCTACACCCTTTCCTCTACATTTTGCCAATCTTTCAATACTTATTTGCATATGTTTTAAACAAAAGTGGCAAAATACAGTATCCCTGTCGTAGGCCTTTCGTCACCTGGAATGCTTCTGTTAACATGTTACCTATTTTAAACGGACTTAGTTGTTCTTCGTACATGTCTTTGAGAGTAGTTAGAGAATTTTGGTGTATAGACGTGTTCTTTAATACATCAAATAGTTTTGTGTGAGGCAATGGTTTATAACAGCGATTTATACAAAAGAAATACTAAAATGAGTTAAAATCCTCATTACAGACACCAACAACAGAATCAATGGAATGGTCGGAACAAGTTTTTACCAAAGGAAACAACCATGAAACTGTCCTTTGTTGATCCATTCATATTTTAGTTGAGGCAAACAACTGTAACGAATTTAATAATAATCTTTAGGTCTGAAGATGGTTAGAGGCGAAACCAGTAACCTCTAATCAATAAATTGTTTATAACTTGGTTACGTGGAATGGAAATCTTTAGCGACACACGATGTCAACGGATCACTGATAACCGTATTTAAAACGAAACCAATTTTCATTTGAGTTAGCGTAAGAAATGTTTAAAAATCGCATGATTTAAGGCAAACTAAAGGTTTGAATGTGCTAAGCTTCACTTAAACGTCTAATTGGAGACAGTCACCTATGTAATTTGGCATATAAATACCTAACCTTGAAGCACTCTGTTTAATTCAAATTTCATAGGTTTCTTAACAAGCAAGTGTATACTTCTATCAAATTTGCACACTGATGCAATAACACAAACTATATATGTACCAAAATACACCATATGCGGATAACTGGAGCCCTGTAGAAATACATCTACAGGGAGATATGTTAGTTTTAATCTCCTTTAACAAAGGTGACTAACCCATTTTTGTCTGATCGCCCGATAGTCGGTATAAGAACCTTCTTGCATTAGGTAGCACTAAATTCGGATTCCGGCTCGCTTCTGGGACACAATTAATTTCTCTCTTTTTTGTTTGGAGCGGGTTAAGTGCCTAATTGGAGGAGTTTCAGAGCGCCGGTCGGACAAATTGCAGACATCTCGGAATGTCTGTCGATTGCCTTATCCGTTTTTATCTATTCTTGCGGAACCCCTACACGGTATCCGCATTTTACTTAGAGAGATAAAACGCGGATTTCATTGCGTAAATGTGTGTGAGAGCCTCGGGAAATTCCAACCCGGTACCGTTTTCGGTTATGGAGAGATCGGCGATAGAATATTTTTGCGATGACTTTATCCGGTCTAAATCGCTCCAAAGTAGTAGTAATTTTTACATTACCATTGCAAAAATCTTGTCGCGATTTAACCAAGAGTGACTGTACGAAAGAATGCAAAAGTGAGTCAAAACATTGCCCAAAACAAAACCAAGAGAAGTGGTTACACAATTTCCATACCTTGAGGTTCCTTCCTTTGGATTAATAAGTCAGTTACCGATTTTGTTAATACCACAATATTTTGTAGTATGCTGAAAAATATAATGCATGTAATTTTTATTTGCGGATAAATATTTCTAGGGGATAAAATTCACCCCCACAATTTTACATTTACTATTCACCACATTTTACCACCAACAATTGTTTTTCAGAATTGTCAAAATGACAAATTTTTTTAAACACAAGATGCTATGCCGTTTGAGTTTAAGGGTAGACACCCCTATAAAATTAGATTTTTTAATCGACTTTCAGCTACAACGATTCTACCATTTAGATTTTTAGAAAATACATTCGACTCATTTGAAGGATTTCATTGGAATAACATTTTTAATTAAAATTGACAGGTTTCAAAAATCTTTTAGTTTCGAAAATGATATCCGCATATTTCACTTGTAATGTGTCACCTAGTACATGTAAAAAATCTGTTTGTTTTTCTTGTTACTAGTAAATTATAAATTGTGATAAAAAACAGTTTGAGAATGCCTGTTGCCTGTTGCCTATACACATTGATTGATTGATTCAAAGCATCAAAATGTAAAAACTGGTACGTTTGTACTTCAAAAATATTTTTCCAAAGAAAAAGTACAACCTACAGGGGCAAAACCTCCTTAAATTGAACTTTACTGAAATATCAGAAAATATGGCAGTTTAAGAATGAACTTGTTTGTACTAATTTTTTTTGAACTAACTCTATGTGAACATATTCGTATTCAGTTTGCATCTAAAGCTCATAATTAATATTTACTGTACTGTAGAGATACTGATACTGACACTGTTATACTGATATAGGGTACTGTATATAGGGATGCATCTTCATAGTCTTTTGCATTATAACAATTTTGGCGTTGGCGAAAAGTATATAACATCTATTTTTGAGAGTAATTCTAGGTATAGATTTTACTCCCTAGAGGGGTTTTTCTTTAAATAGAAAAATACGACTCATTTACTCTACAATGTCCTGTAGTATACAGCAGTGCCATCAAAAAACTGGAAAAATCAGGAAATTTGTAAAAAAAGATGGATTCAATCAGCAAGACTACAACTTACTCAAAATTTAATAAAATCACAGTTAACTATAACTGAAAGTTTCCAGTTTTAATCCGACAGGTAATAAAAATTATTATTTATATCGTTTTTTGTGTTAAATATAATGAATGATAACAATTATAACACAATGTCCATTAAAATTTTACTGTTCAATTGCCTTAGGCATTCTTGGTTAACGCTTATAAAATTTAAAATGCAGGTGGTAAGATGTAAATAGCGATATCTAGCTGTAAGCGCCTTAAGAGGTAGTTATTATTATTTATACAATAATAATTTTTGTTAGTTATTCGCTAATCCCATTCCATACTTACGAACAGATGTTTCTGCTTCAATTAACGTTTCATGCAAGTTTTAAGCCAGACGAGAGTAATGAAGGATAATAATAATTTGATAGCTCATTAAAACGTTAATTTTTGCAGGCTGATGTTACTTACTTCCTTGTTTAATTATTTATAGGTAAATACCTAATTTAAAGTATTATTCGATTTGTGGGAAAGGTGGTTTGGAAATGAAATTTTTGTTCTAATTACAAAAGCACACATATAATTTCGATTACCGTAAGCTACATGTAAAAAACGTCTTGACTTTCTCTCCCTATCTCTTTTTCTCATAGAAATAAAATAATAAAAACGATAACATCGTTGTAAGACTCATTCAATTAGTTCAATCGGTAATCAAAAGTCAATTAAAGCTCATAATATGCATAAAAAGCGCGTATCTTTAATTGAGGTATGTAATATTTCATACAAAACATATTACTAGACAAATTGGTTTCCAACTTGGAAAGCACGAATTTCCCTAAAATTAATGATAATAAATTGATGATAATCAATAATTAATGATTATATTGAGTTATATTATGACATGGAAAAGTACATTAGTAATTAACGCGGTACGTTATTGTTACTTTATCTGCTGTATTTTGAATGTTTCGTCTGTTTCCACTAAATTATGTTATATGAATAGTAAATTTGACATGAGCAAACCGCATTGAGAGTCGTCGTATAAGTACCTTGAGCTAACATTTCGCTCTATTAAAATAATCAAACGTTTCTATAACGAATATGTAATCAGCGTAGATCTACGCAACCAAAGGGAGCTGAAGAATCATGAAGATTTTTAGTATTCTAATTGCTAGAAGCACCTTCTTCAAATTACGATCGCTACTTGTAAATAAAGATCTTAACTTAAAAATCCCTTGGAGACTAACGAAATGTTTTGTATTGTCTACACTATTATACGGAGTTGAAGGGTGTACAATGAAACTGTCCACAATGCAAAAATTGGAAGCATTCAAAATGTGGTTGTTTAGACGACTGCCCAATATTTCTTGGGTGGAAAAATTTCAAACGAGGAGGTCTTGAGAAGGCTGAAAATACCTCGAGAGTCTCTGACGACCACAGAAAAAAGAAAAGCAGCCTATTTTGGCCATATCTACTGACACGAATGATACGCGTTAGTCCAACTAATAATAGAAGGTACCATAGAATGTAGAAGGGGTTTAGGACGAAAGCGATTTTCCTAGATGAGAAATTTACGTGACTCATTCCACGTAAAAGACGCTGCGAGTCTCATTAGACTAGAGCAAAACAAAGAAGAAAACCAAACGGTGATAGCCAGCCTCCATTCAGAAGAAGGCAGCGTAAGAAGAAGCGTTTACCTGGTGAAGACGTCGGGGTAGTGCGTCCTGGAGAACGCCTTCTCGAGCTCCTCGAGCTGGTAGCTGGTGAACGTCGTCCTGTACCTCCTCTGCTTCCTCTTGGGGGTGAACTCGTCGGGCTCGGGGTCGCTGCCGACGTCGCTGTGGTCGGCGCCGGCGCCGACGTGCGTCGCGTGGGGTTCCAGACCGGCCGCGTTCGGGACCACCTCTTCCGATACGCCCATGTCGGGGCTGCGGGCTGCCGGCTCAGCTGGAGGAGGAACCGATTCTGGAACAGACGGAATAACGCGTTAGGCACACTAAAATCCATTGAGGGAAGCGGTGGAGTATGGCTGGACCACGTCAGTTACAAGAGGACATCGTCCATGGTATCTTCTACCCAGTGACAAGATCCAAAGGACGGTAGCTGTAGTGTTATTTGGGCATGTTCCTTTGGCAACTTCTCGCAACTACTCAATCACAAGCCTGATTTGATTAATCCACTTGACAGACATAATAGAAGCAAGAGGACTGAAGTGGATATTCAGGTTATACCTGTTGGGAATGGCAGTAGATGATATCTAATAATCCCTTTAATTAATAACAATTAACATATACAATAACAATAACGGGCATGCTCCTTTGGCAACTTCTCGTCACTACTCAATTACAAGCCTGATTTGATTAATCCACTTGACTAGACATAATCGAAGCAAGAGGACTGAAGTGGTTATTCAGGTCATACCTGTTGGGAATGGCAGTAGATGATATCTAATAATCCCTTTAATTAATAACAATTAACATATACAATAACAATAACGGGCATGCTCCTTTGGCAACTTCTCGTCACTACTCAATTACAAGCCTGATTTGATTAATCCACTTGACTACACATAATAGAAGCAAGAGGACTGAAGTGGTTATTCAGGTCATACCTGTTGGGAATGGCAGTAGATGATATCTAATAATCCTTTTAATTAATAACAATTAACATATACAATAACAATAACGGGCATGCTCCTTTGGCAACTTCTCGTCACTACTCAATTACAAGCCTGATTTGATTAATCCACTTGACTACACATAATCGAAGCAAGAGGACTGAAGTGGTTATTCAGGTCATACCTGTTGGGAATGGCAGTAGATGATATCTAATAATCCCTTTAATTAATAACAATTAACATATACAATAACAATAACGGGCATGCTCCTTTGGCAACTTCTCGTCACTACTCAATTACAAGCCTGATTTGATTAATCCACTTGACTACACATAATCGAAGCAAGAGGACTGAAGTGGTTATTCAGGTCATACCTGTTGGGAATGGCAGTAGATGATATCTAATAATCCTTTTAATTAATAACAATTAACATATACAATAACAATAACGGGCATGCTCCTTTGGCAACTTCTCGTCACTACTCAATTACAAGCCTGATTTGATTAATCCACTTGACTAGACATAATCGAAGCAAGAGGACTGAAGTGGTTATTCAGGTCATACCTGTTGGGAATGGCAGTAGATGATATCTAATAATCCCTTTAATTAATAACAGTTTCAATCCAACTCTCGTTGACTATAACCAGATTTAATTAATTTCTAATCTAGTTGAATTTAACTGTTGAAAAATTAATATTCTCACTTGTAAATACACTTTCTTGTCCGCCTGGGCTTCGCTACAGATCAATTTTTTTGTCAAAACTACATAAATGAAAGGTTTCAAATCGAACACTTTGTGGACAAGGAGAAAGGCTCGCATTTATGGGAGAAATTTTTCGATTCGATTTTGTTGCAGAATCACGTTGGTTTAATGTCTTTTAATATGAATTAAGGGGTTGCCTAGTGTGAATATTTTAAAACAAATTATGAAAAGTTGACTTTTTCGTCACGGATAAAGCTGTAAGGTCCTTTGAAGCATCCCAAATAAAATAAGTCCTTAAAAATTTTTCTCTGAATTTTCGAGATAAAAGCCAAGTCGTAAGTCTGAAAAACCTCAAAAATCACCATATTCAAAGCACGAAAACTAAGTTAAAAATTATTATTTTTGAGGTTGAAAGTTTCTAAATTAAAGTTCAAACATTCCTCTACAAGGTTTTGCACCGAAGATCAGTTTGAAATAATTATATTTTAAAGCGTTGTTTGTTAATTGTTAATAATTAAAATAACTCCCTGACTCACTCAAAAATAACAATTTTTAATCCCACGCAGGGTTATAAATTTTTCGGAGTTGGGTGTGCATTTTCAGTTGTGATTTTTTGAGCATCATTTTAGAGGTTTTTCAAACTTTAAATGGCTCATAACTCGAAAACAGTAAATTTTAGAAAAATGTTATTAAGGACCTTTTTGTTCAAAACGATCCAGAGAATCTAAATACTTTATCCGGGAGGAAAAATTTGTTTTCATAATTTGTTTAAGAGTTGCAGCCCAGCAACCTCTTGATGCACGTTAAAAGGCATCAAATGAATGTGATTTTGCAAAACCTTTACCAACGCTGTTAAAACCAAAGAGTGTTGCTCAAAGCGTGCTATATTCCAAGACGTAGCAATATCAAGGGCTGGATCTATTTTATTTCTTTTCATACCATATCTTTCATATGGAAAGGCGCTTCATATATGAGAATAATGAGCCAATTGAGGACGTATCTTTCGGTCGGATCCAATGACGACGAGGTATGTATATGCATACATATACCTCTCTACGTATGTATAGGTATAAATGTGATTCGGAGCCGGTTCGGTAATTAATCGGGATGACTGGAACAAGCCTTACACATTAACAACTTGTTACTAAAGATAAAATTCAGCGGTCCTCGTTCCGACGACCGGGGGCGGAATGGGGACTTGCCCCCGGTGCCCGATTCATTCTCGCAAGTAAATCGACGGGTTCTTGCGCTCGCGGGAGTTGTTTGATTGCTTTACTTCCAGATAAGAGGAGTTTTATTTTAGTAGAAAACGTTAATTCAGAGCTAACGTGCCTCGTAAACTCGAACCGCCGAGGCTGTAGGCACGCAAGCGGCGGTGTTGTTACCAATTTGTAATCGATGCGAGTTCGTTATATATCTGATAATTAACGGCGTTATCGTGTAGCTATCTACGTATTAATCGTCATTTAAAAATAGAGGTGTATTAGCTAATCGGGTTTTGCCAGCCGCTTCGCTTACGTGAATCGCAAAGTTATTATTGCGTTCCGCATGTACTGCCATGTAATGTATATAAAGTTACCGCAACTTCATATGTGAAAATGAAATACCTTACTCATGTTTTACTGCTAATTCATTACGCCAAAATTTTTTTATTGCTGTAGCCATTTTCCTAAACCAAATGTTATCTAGCTTAAGCCTTATGCAACATGGAGATACTACAATGATCTATTAGTTTGTAGTATAATGATAGATCGTTTAGATAGTTTAGTAGTAGATACTTTTAAAAACATCAGGCGCATGCGCAATGCGCAAGGATAACTGTCAATTTGTTGGTTTTCTGAAGGCGAATTCGTGATTAGCTAAAGAAACTAGCTGGACACACCATCAGCTTGGCCTTCTTATGCAGATATAGGAGTGCTAGGTTAATTCCTAAGGGATTGTTACCAAAAACGTACGGCAATAGCAGCAAAATATTGCAATAATTAACAGGAGGGTACCAGTGTGAAACTGCATACATCTCAGGCGCACCAAATATCATCTGCATGCACAATAAAAAGTGAATGGAGAAGTTTTATGGCACATTATAAACTAATGTAATGTTTTTTACGGTATAGAATTTATTGAATACAAAAATTTATCAATTTGACTAAATTTTGTAATAAAAACGAATACAATTTCCCAATTTGATATCCTTCTTGCAATTGAATCAGTAGCTCAAAAATTACTTCACGGTATATAAGTCGTTTATGGCTTAAGAAATAAAATGCTACTTGAACGAAACTACAAACCATCAACAAATATAAGCAGAAAAATGAAAATTGTCACTCTTCCCATTAGAAATCGAACAAAATACCGATAATATAACGGATTACAGCAAAATCCTCAAATAACAATAAGGCACAACTAAAAATCTGATGTATCTAAACTATGAACAAAGCATGGTATATTTTTGCATACTGAGCTTATGTTCAAATGAGTCTGAGCCAAGTTATGAAACTAATCTGTCTAAATAACAAAATTAAAGCCACAGTAGTAATAATTTCCCACATTAAGCCTATTTTTAAACCGAGTTTAAGCTATAGCTGACTGCCAATGTTATATTAAAGCATAGTCATTAAGTATTAAGTCATAAGTGCAAATATCATCTACATACACAATAAAAAATGAAAGAAGAAACAAACCCAGTGGAGAAGTTTTATGGTACATAATAAACTGATGTAACATTTTTTACGGTATAGAATTTATTGATTACAAAAATTTATCAATTTGACTAAATTTTGTAATAAAAGCGAATACAATTTCCCAATTTGAGATCCTTCCTGCAATTGAATCAATAGTTCAAAAATTACTTCACGATATATCAGTCTTTTATGGTTTAAGAAATGAAATGCTACTTGAACGAAACTACAAACCATCAACAAATATAAGCAAAAAAATGAAAATTGACACTCTTCCCATTAAAAATCGAACAAAATATCGATAATATAACTGATTATAACAAAATCCTCAAATAACAATAAGGTGCAACTAAAAATCTGCTTATGTTCAAATGAGTCTGAGCCAAGCTAAGAAACTAAACTCTCTAAATAAAAAATTAACTAGTTATACTTTCCCACATTAAGCCTATTTTTAAAGCGAGTTTAAGCTATAGCTGTACTGCCAATGTTATATTAAAGCATGGTCATTAAGTATTAAGATATAAGTGTATTAAGTCAAACTAAGTTGTAGAAACGAAACTGAGCATATTAAGTCAATTTGAAAATACACAATAAGAGGTAAACAAAAGTAGGTTTATTCATTTCATTAATTCTAATCTCTCTTCCTGTCCACCTTTGGAAAACTCATCATTTTTCCGCCGTCGGTCGACTGCCAATAAAACAAAAGCGAATTAAATGAATTACGAAGCGTCATTCCATCTCAGGCACCATGAAAATTTACATTAGCCTAACGATTTAATTGTAGTAGAACACAATCCAGTCTTCTGGCTGTCATCTACCGTGAAATTAACTTTTAATTATTCTAAAGGAATTTAATTTTTGTTTGTTGTTTTCCTCAATCGAAACAAGAAGCGATGACACTAATCTATTCAATTTATCTACGGTGCTGTTTTGAATTGTGTTCTCGTACGCGTATAAAATAGGGATTTGGATTTGCATAATTATCATTAAACATTTCCTCACTCTATAAATTGCCCATTTATTTATGCCTTGTTTGTCCGAAATGTAATCCTGTCATTGTTCTTGGGGGAAGGATAAATTATTGCTTACCAGGTACTTAATGAGTCGTTTATTATATTAACTCGTACGGAATAAATTTTCAAGTACTTTGATGGACCATATTTGGCGGGAAAATTCGCGGTTAATTTGCTTACCTTCCAATTTTTCAGATCTCATTTGGCAGCTTTATCATAAATCAACGTCCGCTTAAACCACTTTCGAATAATAGTTATTCCATCATCTCGTAATTAAAGCCCTCTACTTAACGACTTAAACCGACGTAAAAAATATGGCGACGTTTTATGCAGGTACATCTTATTAATTTTTATTATTCCAGCTGATCTGTCGGGAATATAAACCTACCGATACCTAATCGAAAGCAAAAGATTCGATTTCTGTCGGTTAAATGAAAAGTCGTCCGTGAATACATCCAAGTCGTAATTAGTTTATTATTTAATGTAAATAAGATGATGATGGACGAAGATATCTTCTTAGCGCTCATCCGCCTTATCGATTCGCTCATTTATTAATGCAGCATCGTGTCATAAAGTATAAACATTAAAACTTAACATCCAGTCAGGGAAGTCTCCGGCTTCGTTATTAATTGCAGACGTGTTGAACTAAATTATATTAGAAATTCTAATGAAGGAGGGAATTGATTTGATAGGTGAAGACAGTGGCGTATATACCTATGTGCCATTTGTGCGAAGCACACGGGGCCAAGGCCTCAAAACGGGTAGTGTTAGCGATCAGGAAAATTGTCGAATACAAGCCTGATTATACATTGTTACGCTACTGAAATAAACTTATAGGCATTATTCAAACATTCTATTGTTTTAAATGAAACGATTCTACTTGACACCATTTGGGAAAATTCAGATTTTTTGTGGTGCTGAGAAAGTGAAACAATTTGAACTTGTAAAAACATTCTAAATTCGATTCTAAGGCGTTTTCCATAATTTACAGTTCTAGGGAAACCTCTGACGCTTTCTAAAGTTTAAAGTTAAATTGAAACTCTTTGGCACTTCAGTAAAACTTCCAGATTCAGTTTTATAGCAATCATAGCATTTCAAAATTCTAAAAGGAATTCTTAGAGCATTTTTCTACACGATTTAGACTTTACAGTTTTTGAGGTAAAAACAAAACCCCTCAGAATCCCCACTGAGAACATTTAGACCATATTAAGATCACACACGTGTGTGCTCTCGGAGAGTGAGAAAATTTGAAATTTCCTCAAATATCCTAGAAATGGACCAGTCTAGACATTAAATAAAACTAGATTCAATTTTAAAGCCTTTCTGGTCTTTTCAAATTCTGAAAAAAGGGATACGCCACATGTGCGAAGCAGAGGTGCTTAAATGTTATTTTGTTTTATTTTAGCCTTGCCAAAATTTTCGAAAACAAATCCGTGGTTACGTTATTATGCCACTGGGTGAAGTAATCATGGATACCGTTTAATTCATTCGAATATTTATTATACAGATATGGTTATTTATTCCACGATATCATGAAATTGTGCCAGTAAATATTTCTTATTGTTGAAGAAAGGGAAGTAAGATTTTATTAAAGTTAATTCAAAGAAATTCATTGGTAACACGTTGAGGCAGTCAAAATCATATCTAGATCGATTTATGTAATGAATGAAGGAAACCAGTATACCTACTCACATTTAGTAAGAATGTTAATCCATTACTTCCTAAGCTAATATTTGTGTACCTGCTCTAAAAATATCTACATAAAGTGTGTCTTAATATTTAGTTAGAACGACCAAATTGTTCTGGTGATCTATAATAGAAATATTATTCGATGCAGCGAGATTATCCTCATGAATATTGATACAAGCTGTAAAACATCTCCGGCGTTCTACCATAGTCTATACATACATCTAGTCGAGTCACTCCTTTGATCTCCTCGAAAAACCGGCATTTTTTGCTACCTATCATAAATCATTTTATAGTCCCCGTAAAGGATCCCAAACTGCAATGTACAGGGGTAAAGCGACTGTGAAATCGATAATTTCATTAAAGCCTCGACATACCGGTGGCCCCCGAATTTTAATCATATTCGAAGATTCAGACTAGTTGAAATTTTGTCGGCGCAAGTTTATTTACAAACGTATAAAGCCGAAGTACACTATGAACAATTGTAATCAGGAATTTATCAGTACTTCTTGAAGTAATTGCTGTTTGCGAATTGTTAAGGATAAGGATTGAAATCAGTTGCAGGACTTGAAAAAGGTTCGCGTAGTAGGTACACCCTAAACAGACAAAGTACTTAGAGATACATATATTTCATTGCTAAGATAACACAAGATAGCAACCAACATATAAGTACATACGTAATGATCGTATTAGGTATAAATAAAATGAAGTACAAGTTTATTGTGTTTTTGCAAGTACTTACTCCAGTTTTTACATGTTTTTTAATACATTTAATTTAGAGTTTTCCTTATTATTTTTTGATGTTTTATTTCTCTATTCGCAAACTTTAATGTATAGTAGATTCTTAATCTTGTGTATAGAGAAATAAAATAAATATGAGGGAAATTGGGACATGGGTGTGAAAATTTAACATTTTTAAATAGATTTAGCAATGCCATTCCTACGCCCTCATGTATACAGAGGTCGTCGAATTTGGATGTAAAAATTTCTTCTTATGCTACTAAATAATTAATAAAATCAATTGGAGGGACGTTTAAACCTCCAAATAACCGACCATGACTGCCTTTATATTTCTTTAGCTCGCAAAATTTGGTATTTCTATCGGATTTTTTATTGAATTGACACAAATGTCACATGAGTGTTTTAAAATACACTTACGTAAAAAGTATCCACCGACATATACAAGTGCGTTACCTTCTACAGTAAATTTCGTTAGTCAGAAGTTTCAATGGCTAAAACTGATTTTTGTTTTTTCGATGACGATTTGTTGTGCTCCAAAAAAATACTGTTTTCCGTTAAATTTGGCGTTAGTTGTTGACGGTGCGTTTGTCGCACCGTGTACAATCTTACGCGAAGACACCGTGTAAGTACAAAATGACCACAAGCTTCTCTTGCTCAGCTAGTAATCCGTCCGGGTGAGGGGGTAGAGATGACAAGAGGTGGTGGTTTTCGGCAATTCGAAGAGTGACTACACTTATTACTGTATACACTATGATTTGGTGTAAATATCTACATTAAGTGTGTCTTAATATTTGGTGAGAACGACCAAATTGTTGTGAATCTGGTGATCTATAATAGAAATATTAATCGATGCAGCGAGATTATCCTCATGAATATTGATACAAGCTGTAAAACATCTCCGGCGTTCAACTAGGAAAAGTATTATTTTCGCTTCAAACGAGAGTGGAATTAAATTGAATTGCTTTTTATTTAACGCAAGAAATTTGCGGTCGGACACGGTCCGACTCGCTCACGTCACTTGGACGAATTATGTAAAAAAGGGACGGGTGCTTGCAAGACGCCGTTTTTCTTTTAATAAGCGAGTGAGTCAGATTTTATATGGATCGGCTAGTGTATCAATTCGATTATTTATTATGCGCAGTGAAATTAGATAACGCAACACTCGATTAGTGGTAAAATGAACTGCGCGTAATTAAAGCTGACCTTCTCTGTTATGTCTCTTTCTCTCTCCTGTTTAACGTGCATTTATGTATGTATGTACATGTGATGCATGCCGGCGATTATAATTGCTGATGATCGGTATCGGGAAAAAATTCAAATTTTCCGTGCAAACGGCCCTTCCGTTTGCTCAGCGTTTGAGATAAAAATGTCCAGCGGTCCGCCACTCGAACTGGACCATGAACAATACGATGGCAAAAAATCCAAATACGAAGCAATCCGCGGAATGAAAATGACAATTTCATTCCATGTCTCCGAACGGGCAAAAAGAGGATTCCGGAGAAATACGCTTACGTCTATTATCTTTTTCAATTTAATTAAAATATAAAATAACCATAAGCCTACGTTGATGAAATTATTCGCAAACGTCAAACATTCCTCTTTTTCGACCGACAATGTCATTAAAACGAGACCTACGTCAGCCGGTGTTTGTTGAGCATCAGCTGCTTTAGATGTCTTGGCTATTTATAAATGTAACACATACTACAGCACACATTGCTTACTTATAATCACTGAATTATTGTAAATAATTTTTATTCGATTCGGCATACAAAAACGAACGATTTTTTAATGAAGAAAATAATTATAACTAGAAAATCAGTGGTTTTAGCAAGTTATTTGTACGTACTTCTCCACAATAATGAGCATATGCATTTTCTCGCTTTCGCCATGTTCATTTTTCTTCCAAAGCTAAACTAGGCCGAGAAACGATAGTCTAAACGACCCACATGACGGACAATACGGTGAGATCAACAACTCTTACAACATTTTAATAAGCAAAACCCAACCTAACCTCACCAATTCGTCCTGCCAAAAAATCTTAAATCGCTCCGCCAGAGGGCTCCGCTCCTGTCGGCCAACAAGTCGTATTAATGATACTGTATGCAAGCATCTGTTTTGTAGCGTTTTTCTATAAGTCCACCAAAATCTATCCTAACTTGTCTTATGGGGTGTGTGGTGTTTTCTGACCTATTGTGCCTTTCCTGTAGATGGATAAAGCAATCTCTTCATGTTTACCTCAATGCTATTTTTTGGTGGGAAACTTGGTGACTACGTATTACTTATTTTTATTTGAACAGTTCTTAGTTCTAGTTCTTTAATAAACGAACTCTTTCTTGGAAACGAACTATGTGATCCAGAAAGTGGTTAATTACAGGAAATGAGGGTCGTGGAGCTGCCAGTATGGCATTCACTAAGCTGAGAATTTATGTTACTTGTGGTTTTAACAATTTTACCAGAACAAGGGTAAAAATATTTAAATTTTTCGATAGAAGTTTATTCTTGTAGGTGGAGGTGGTTAGAATCCTTGGGAGAAGGGCTTAAAGTCATACCATCAAATATAGAGGTTCGAACATAAAATGTTTGTACAAAAGAACGGTCTTTAAATATTTTATATTTGAACATCTATATTTGATGGCATGACTTTGAGTGCTTTCCTGAAGGATTTAAATTTTTATTGGCACAAGTGAGGGAGCGATGTATTTGTACTATTTATAATGCCTACGTATTGCAGATATAGGTATAGTGTAACTATTGCTTTTAAAGGTTCAATATCGTTTTCAGACTATCCTTTTATCCGAGATTGTAATTGATTGTTATAGGATTGTTCACGATATCCTAGAAGGGCATTATTTACAGATAAACTAGATTATCAAAAATGAAATTCCATTTAAATATCCTTAGGTACCCCCAGCGAAGGGTAATTGGTAAAACGTTGCTCCCAAATTTTGGTTCATGTTTTTTTTTTTTAATAAAAATGTAAAGGAATTTATCCATAATTATTCCATCAGAGAAAACATTAATTTCGAAACAAATTTAAAAGATTACATGTTGAATCAGATGAAATTTATACAAAAACTGAAAATTTATCAGACCGTACTTACGTCCAAATAACCACTATTTTCTGTTTTGTATTGCTTGAGTGTTATTGCAAAATTTGATGTGAAATATAGTAAAATGACTATAGATATTGCAGGAATAGAAAGGAAACTATCAGAGAAAATCTCCCCTATTTTATAGAATGTCGAGGAAAACATTTTACTCTTTACTAAAGATTACATGTTGAATCAGATGAAATTTATACAAAAACTGAAAATTTATCAGACCGTACTTACGTCCAAATAACCACTATTTTCTGTTTTGTATTGCTTGAGTGTTATTGCAAAATTTGATGTGAAATATACTAAAATGACTATAGATATTACAGGAATAGAAAGGAAACTATCAGAGAAAATCTCCCCTATTTTAAAGAATGTCGAGGAAAACATTTTTATCTCAAAGAACCGTTTTTACCGTTTTAATTTTCACAATTTATTTTGAAAAATCACATGTTCAAAAGATCATTTTCTAAATTTTTAAAAATTCTTAAAATTGTAATTTCAATACCCTAAAATTACAGTTTTTCAAATGGTTTCTAGTGATACGTAGAAATTATATATTCATATATATTACATACATTTTACAATTATGTACTGCTTCTTTGGATACGTCGCTGACCGTATGCAGTAATATTCATGAACAACGAATTAATTTACATTACTTGTTTCATTTAATAATAGTAATTAACAACAAATGTTACGTTGCAAAAACGATTCAAAAATTAATTAGGAATCGCCATTAACATTTACTAGTTTCCGCTAATTTGGGTTGGTGATGTTCCTTCCAAGAAAATTCCCATCCTGTCTGTGTGACGAAAAGAGCCTAATAAATATTAATAATAAATGGAAACCTTGACATTAGAGACCGCCTGATTGGAACTCATAAATAATGAAATCTAATTGAAATGACTCTAATTAATGAGGCTATTAATGTTAATTAATTTAATAAGTCGATTTATTAATGAACAGAAAATATTTATAACGCGGCCATATTCGACATAGCATTCGACTAGTCATACTTTTGATTAGATGTATAAAACGAACCCACGTTTTGCAATTTTAAAAGTGGAATGTTAAGGGCAAAAAGTGAAATTTCGGGATGTGTACCTACGTAAACAATACAGCGAATATACAGGGTGATTCTCCTTTAAAATGACACACTGAATGTTCCAGTAACAAATTTTTCCAGAAATAAGTGTAATTTTTGTCGAAATAGGGTATCTTTTGACGTAACGTTGAGGTGATTATCCCTTTGATTTTCGAAGATATTCCATTTCATGGGTACATTATGCCAATGAAGAATTACATTTTATTACATTTTTATTTAATAAAAGTATATGCTTGCGTGTGTTTATTATATTATTATTCACCTTTAATGAGCACAAATCTCGAATCCTCATAGTCCATATTTAACATTTCAACGGAGCAAAAAATCTGGCAATTATTTAGACGTAAACGCTATTATACCTTAACACGAAGTGAAATCATTCCCATCCTCGGGCGTTTTACGAGAAATCCTAATGATATCTCCCATAGGCGGTGTTTTCTGTTTAAAGAACAATAACGTCGCTAATAAAATTCAACGCACATACCTCTCGAGAGCTGTAAAATCAAATCAACGCATAATTGTTTAATAGTATCAGAAAGTAAATATAATTAGCCAAATTAAGCGGGCCCCATAGAAGGAATGACGAGGCGAATTCGGTACTTACGTACTTTTCTCCTGCTAGGTACTTTCGAAAATCTCCAAATGGAGTTGAAGAGAAATTTTTTTTCAATGTTGACATAGCAATTTATTACGCTGCCTATTCGCACTTATCTACATTTTAATCCTTTTATTTGTTAACCTTCAGAAAGCGATAACCATTTTATTACCTTTAATTGTTCTCTTACATAGAGATTAATTAAATTAATTAAATAAAAAAACTTCCGTGATTCATTAAAAAGTTTAATTATCACTCAGGTGAGCTTACGTAAATGTAAAAAAAAAATGACACTAGCTTTGATTACTTAGTTGCTACTTTATATTTCAATTAAAATTCTATATACGTTGTAATTATATTTTGCAACAAATTATTTCTGTAATTATCGCGCCAAGTGTGTACTAGAGTCACGTTTTCTGCATCCTGAGAAAATATTATATTCTTTTGTTGTTGTTTTTTCGACAGAGATTAATTACACAATGCGCAAGAATTAAGCAGTGCATTTCACGGATAATATAACGAGCGAAATGTCGGTTGTGCAAATTAATTGATATTTATTCTGTTAATCAGTTAAATTATCCTCGATTTAACGGTTAATGACGTAAAACGTTTTTCCAATAACACAGCTATTCGTTTCTCTTTAATTAATTTTAGATTCTTTTGAAAATTTCGAAAGAAGAATATAAATTATGTAGATTATTTACGATTTAATTGGTTATTAAATAAATATCACAAGTCGGCCGTTTGTATTTCTAATGCAAATTTATTGCTGACGATTAATTATCATATGCGATGCTGTTTTTATTACTATTAACCTAGAAATTGAGGAAAGTGCACATAACTTCAAATCTGTTTGTTTGTAATGAACATTTTTTCTTCATATGTAACATTTATATTACATATTTTAAGCGAAATATTTTTTGTGCAATTCGGCTTAAGCTTGTTAGGCAAATTTGTAAAAGTTCACTACACCCTACGAATTACTAACGCCTTACAGTGTGTAGCAACTTTTGAGATATAAGCACATACCCTAAAAAATACTGGACGACTGGGCCCTTTTGGGTTTAAGCTAATTACAAATCTTTGTACTAAAATTAAGCGACTAAAAACCCCTTAATATCCACTTAAGAGTAGAAGATACCGCCGCGGCCAGTTTAAAATGGCCATAGTGTAACATTTGAAATATATGTGCGATTCCTATTTCTTATGCTCCATCTGACCGACTGGGTCAATTATATGAGGATCCATCGCATGAATTATCGTAAATAAATTTTACGTAATAGCATAGAGCAACCAGCCACCATTTAAATGCGCTCTTACACTGATATTTTCTTGAGCACGAAAGAGTATAAATATAAAAGTTCGATAAAAATGCATCAATAATAAAATCAAATGATCAGAATCGCATTTCTGTCCTTTATGACGACACATCACTTTACAGGTTTATAATTATTAATTATTATCAATTAATTAAATGTGAAATAAGTCATTTTATCTTGTGAAACTATTATCGTTTCAAACCTGTAACATGAAGTGCCATAAGAAGGTAGACAAATTTTCTGGCGCATGCGCTTAAACTGATGTTAAAAATCCTTTTGATTTTATTACTGAAACATTTGTTTCAATAATTTTGTTACAAATTTCTTTCCAGAAATGGATAACGGATGGTTCTGCATTAGCATAATCCCCAAAAAGGTCGAGTTGAACGCTCAAGTAGTCGCTTTCGATAATTGGGGCAATAGATCCTCGTCTAACTCACATAACTCCAGTTGGCCAGATGGAGCATAAGAAATAGCCATTACACATCTGCATCAAGTGCTACAATGGCAATATTATGATCATTTAAATGTAATAAAGTGTTATGTGTATTCTTGTATCTAGAAAGCTTCTATACCTACGCACATCGTAAGTATGGCGCACACAATTTTTGTAAATGTAGCTACTTTTTATTAGAGTCTTACAAAAATACCCATAAAAGAGAAAAACCTTCTTTATTACCCAGAATTAATATTTTAATTTAAACTGTATAAATTGCTTTAATTAATTTGAAATTTAATTGGATAGCATTCAGTTTGTTTACTCATAAGACTACATTTCCTTTTAAGCAATAATTAGGAAACTTCTGTTTGTCGAATTAATTACTGCGTTAATGTGTTGTTATGTCGTAATTAATTGCGGCTTATTAGTTACTTTTTTGCTGTTTAATTCGTGTATACCTAGACTTAAAGAACAGTTAAATATTCGTTTATATTGTAATTAAAAGTTTAGTCAAACTTACTTATTAACGCTTTAACCGTGTTATTTCAAACGAGAATTAATATATTTTAGCCACTACAAACAGGCAGTTAATGAGAAAATCACTGTAATTTAATATTTTCACACTTCGAACCAAAATTTTACAAGCCCTCTAATTAAACTATAAAAATTCGACCGAGACGTCGCGGAAAATATTTTAATAATTTTATGTTCTGCCGTAACACTCACGATGGTGATTCAAGTTGTGAAAATCCATTAAACTGTTTGCCTTAAGGCGCTTAGTCGCTATAACAGGGGGAATGTTAAGGAAGGATTTTAAAACAAATTAAATTGTACAATTAATTACCTTTCTATTTTCTTGATAAATAACATGCCATTTATATGATATACAATATCCTGTAAAGGTTACCAGTGTATGTTCAGCAGAGATGAAACTTACCTCCATGTTAAGAAACGAATTAGCAGCTCAACAATAAATGTAGATTAATTTACAGTTTCACAATTTTAAATCATGAAAAACCGATTTAATGACATTTGTCCGTTGCATTTAATTTGTTGCAACGGTAATTTCATTTCAATATCAGTTACGTCACTGATTACGTTAATGACGGTAGCAGGTATTTAATTGTATAAATCAAATTCTAATTCATTCTAAAAGGCGAACAAATTGTAAAAATGTAACCAATTAAATTAATTATCAATGTCAATTAAGGAAAACATGTAAATCGGAATTAACTTCGTCTTGTTCCTGTTTAAAATTCCTTGTATTTTGCCAAGTCAGTGCTTAAGACGAAACATTTAATGGCTGTGAAATGACAACACACATTTATGTTATGATGCTAAATTAGTGAGAGCTTTAGTTGAATAATTAACTATATTAAGGAGTTTACAATTAGCATTAGCAATTAAAGCCGTTTAAGTTCATTGGCCGTCTTATTAGACGGCTCATACTCTATTGAGTATGACAATGGGTATGCAAAGAGTTTTTAGCTTAAGTAGAGCATGGGAGTTAGAATGTGGAGATTATAATAGACATGTTTGATAACCTAATAATATTGACATTTATCAGCGGTTATATTGAAGTTGTACCAATTTGAGTTATTTTTGGCGATATTGGAACTTCTGATAATAATTCGGATATGTGTAGGAACAAATGTTTCCTATGGTCCATTTGGGCAACCTCCGGATCTTAATCCTTCAGATTTTTCTCGTATGGTGTTTTGTTTGTTAATAAACAATAAGGAAGTGAAAAACCGAGAATGACCTCAGAGAAAGTCCTGTAGTCGCAAAATGAATCAGGAATACGACAGGTATTTTACAGCGGATTAGCGAAAATTAATTGCATTCGCAGTTGTCGAGTATGCTTGGATGGTGATGGATACTTCGAACACTTGTTTTGTATTTATTGTCATTATTTCACCTATTCGTAGATTGCTAATGAAAAGAAATAATGAATATAATTTTAATGGCTTATTAGTTAACATTTAGTATTTCTGTCGGTGGATTGTAGGAACGTAATTAAAAGTGTGATAGAACCTATGTGACTATTAATTAAATGAATATTCTTTCAAACGTTAATAATCGGTAAATGTTCTATCGTGTTTTTCATTTATAACCTCAGATATTTAAGAGATATAAATTGTATTGCTTGTTTTATGATATTAATACTAATGAAAAAGTATTCGGAGTAAACTTGGTAAGAACCTAGTAATTAATAGATTTTTGCAATGAAGGGAAATTAAACTTGCTGCACCTTATTGAAAAATAGAAACCTATCTTTGAAACCAAGCCTAAGTAAAATAACAAAACAAATGCTAACATACTCCAATGTTTTCCACCAACAAAAGCATTCATATACTCTGATATATTGTCATCCCCATCTCATTTAATTCGTTTTTCTAAGTTACATGTTTAAAGTATTTATTTCCCTATCTCCTTACAATGTTTCCTACATTTTTTGTAATGTCTAAGGTATTATATTTTTTTACAGTGAACATTTTCGATATGATTTCCAGTACATTCATGCCGAAAAACACTATAGAGGCTCCTGGTAGGCTAGAAAGGCATAAAAATTGAATCCAGAAGGTTTACACAAGTTCGAAATAGTTTTAAACATGGGAAACAATCTAAACTAAAAATTTGTTCATAGAACTTTAAATTGCCAAAAAGCCTCGAAAATTCACAATAGGTTTATGCAAGTTTTAAATTGTTTAACTGTTTGATTTTCCAAGGCACATAGAGAAACTTGATTTAGCTAAGTGGTCTTTAGAAGTTTTCTCGTTATAGTTTCAAACAATACAAAGTAATGATAAATCGAGGGAGAGAGACAGAGTCATGTTAAAGAAAAACTAGATTGTTTTGGAATTTTAGAAAACCAGGATAAATATAAAATTGAAATCTATAATTATGGAAATCTCAATTATTTCAATTTTAATGTTAATCTCGAGAAAACTTCAAGAAACTAGAAAAAAGGTCCAGGTATTATTTTGCAACATCCAAAATTGCAGCCTAAATGTTATAGAGATTTCTCAAACAATTTCATTTAACTTTAAAAGTTAGAATGAATCTAAAATAAATATTCCAGAAGTTTTTATGGATATTAAAGAACATAAAGTGCCTTAATAGGTTTTCGCAAGTTTCAAAATGTTTCATTACCTAAGGACCACAAAAAAATTTAGATTTTCCTAAAAGGTCTTAAATCCTCAAGTCTTCAAGCATAAGAAAGTATGACTCAAGCCGAAGAAAACTTCTAGAATTTCCTTTAGAACGTTGAATAGCCAGAATAGGTTAAAAATTGAATCTAACCCGACTGACCTACGCAGCCTTGGAGCCAGTAATTGAACAATACGAGACAAATTAGCTATCAAAAGAGCTGGTAGGATCGTCTTAGGTTTATTTGTAGTATATTTGGATATAAGAATGTTTATTTTAGTCTTGGAATATTGTGATTTTTCATTAAATTGAAAGTTTGCCTTGTTATTCATAATTTTGGTAAAACCACTGAAATTTTTATGCGTTAATGTTTCGTTTAGGAATAAAATCTATTTCAATCTTTATTTGTGCAGTTTAAGAGTTTGAAAATTTGTTTATTGCTAAAGTTAAGCCAAGTAGAGACAGAGTTGAATTTTGTGTGAAAATTTAAATGTGGTTTCTATCTGCACTATCTGCCACAGTAACAGCCCTGACTATTCTTGTGAAAGTTTATTTAATATTTCAGCAAATCAACCAGCACTATTTGAAATGAGTGTTTCAAAAATTTTACTGGGAAACCTTCAGAACATGAAGCTTTGTTGCTTTTCATGGCCCTTAATGCTTAATTTAGCTTTTTCTATTGTGATGTTCACTGGTTCTTACCCAAGACCTTATCCTTACTGTTTTTCCTAGTTCAATTGGATCAAGGTAACATTGCATGTGTTTTTCAAGCACTTTGATAATTTTTACACCTCTCTAGCTTCATTCTCCACTTCCCTGTGTACCAAGACAAGGATCTTAATTGTGGTTTCTAAGTCTTGGAAGCATACTATCAGCCTCGCACTATCTGCCACAGTAAGAGCCCTGACTATTCTTGTGAAAGTTTATTAATATTTCAGCAAATCAACCAGCACTATTTGAAATGAGCGTTTCAAAAGTTCTACTGGAAAACCTTCAGAACATGAAGCTTTGTTACTTCTCAAGGCCCATAATGCTTAATTTAGCTTTTTCTATTGTGATGTTCACTGGTTCTTACCCAAGACCTTATCCTTACTGTTTTTCCTAGTTCAATTGGATCAAGGGTCTGGTAATATTGTATGTGTTTTTCAAGCACTTTGATAATTTTTACACCTCTCTAGCTTCATTCTCCACTTCCCTATGTACCAAGACAAGGATCTTAATTGTGGTTTCTAAGTCTTGGAAGCATACTATCAGCCTCGCACTATCTGCCACAGTAAGAGCCCTGACTATTCTTGTGAAAGTTTATTAATATTTCAGCAAATCAACCAGCACTATTTGAAATGAGTGTTTCAAAAGTTCTACTGGAAAACCTTCAGAACATGAAGCTTTGTTGCTTTTCATGGCCCTTAATGCTTAATTTAGCTTTTTCTATTGTGATGTTCACTGGTTCTTACCCAAGACCTTATCCTTACTGTTTTTCCTAGTTCAATTGGATCAAGGTAACATTGCATGTGTTTTTCAAGCACTTTGATAATTTTTACACCTCTCTAGCTTCATTCTCCACTTCCCTGTGTACCAAGACAAGGATCTTAATTGTGGTTTCTAAGTCTTGGAAGCATACTATCAGCCTCGCACTATCTGCCACAGTAAGAGCCCTGACTATTCTTGTGAAAGTTTATTAATATTTCAGCAAATCAACCAGCACTATTTGAAATGAGTGTTTCAAAAGTTCTACTGGAAAACCTTCAGAACATGAAGCTTTGTTGCTTTTCATGGCCCTTAATGCTTAATTTAGCTTTTTCTATTGTGATGTTCACTGGTTCTTACCCAAGACCTTATCCTTACTGTTTTTCCTAGTTCAATTGGATCAAGGTAACATTGCATGTGTTTTTCAAGCACTTTGATAATTTTTACACCTCTCTAGCTTCATTCTCCACTTCCCTGTGTACCAAGACAAGGATCTTAATTGTGGTTTCTAAGTCTTGGAAGCATACTATCAGCCTCGCACTATCTGCCACAGTAAGAGCCCTGACTATTCTTGTGAAAGTTTATTAATATTTCAGCAAATCAACCAGCACTATTTGAAATGAGCGTTTCAAAAGTTCTACTGGAAAACCTTCAGAACATGAAGCTTTGTTACTTCTCAAGGCCCATAATGCTTAATTTAGCTTTTTCTATTGTGATGTTCACTGGTTCTTACCCAAGACCTTATCCTTACTGTTTTTCCTAGTTCAATTGGATCAAGGGTCTGGTAATATTGTATGTGTTTTTCAAGCACTTTGATAATTTTTACACCTCTCTAGCTTCATTCTCCACTTCCCTATGTACCAAGACAAGGATCTTAATTGTGGTTTCTAAGTCTTGGAAGCATACTATCAGCCTCGCACTATCTGCCACAGTAAGAGCCCTGACTATTCTTGTGAAAGTTTATTAATATTTCAGCAAATCAACCAGCACTATTTGAAATGAGTGTTTCAAAAGTTCTACTGGAAAACCTTCAGAACATGAAGCTTTGTTGCTTTTCATGGCCCTTAATGCTTAATTTAGCTTTTTCTATTGTGATGTTCACTGGTTCTTACCCAAGACCTTATCCTTACTGTTTTTCCTAGTTCAATTGGATCAAGGGTCTGGTAACATTGCATATGTTTTTCAAGCACTTTGATAATTTTTACACCTCTCTAGCTTCATTCTCCACTTCCCTATGTACCAAGACAAGGATCTCTAACAAGTTGGGTAAAAGAAAACCGCGAAATCGTTAAATAACTGTTTATTACCTCGTCGGTAATTCCGCGGGCGGCAGTGCCCAGATGTAAATCTCCTAACGCGATTAACGGGCGTAATTACATTAACGTCTCCAACTTTTATTCCATCCTCGTTAATAAATTTTTACGGCACTCGAAATTGACGGAAAAACAAGAATCCCGCAGTGGCGTGTCCCGGGGACGCGACCGTGCGTGATCAAAGGCAAAAAGGAAGGCAGGTGTCAGGTAAACGAGTTCGACCGACTCGATCGACTTTTACAAACACTCACACACACACAAAACCAACGTCCGCGGCTTTAATTTGGCCCGGCTTGAACCTTTTAGTGCCAATAAGTCAGCTGGTTTTACGATATCGCCTAAAGGACGAGTGTTTATGAGAAATCGTCTTCTTTTTGTTCCGTGTGTTTATATATGTGAATATTTTTATCGCTGCTTTAAAAATCTTGGAAAAATTAAGTAATATACCTGGAAGGTGGAATTTTGGCTAAACATGCCAAGGTGGTCTAGACTTAAATGCGCTGGCACAGGAACTTTCAGTGGATTAAGCTTAAGAGACCAAAACGTTACTGGGGGAATTTTTGTCTACATTTTTTTCATTCCTGCCTTAAATTTTCACTTCTTTACTCTTTCAATGTATAACCTAAACTGCCAATAAATCAAGAGTGCACCAAAACCCCTCCAACGTTCCCAGCCTGCGTAGCATTTCAAACACCAGAAATTAACTGGAGTTAGTACTTCAGGGTTCATTACAATTATTCCAATATTTGTTTTTCCATCTATTTCAATTATTGTCTCCGCTTCAACATTGGTAAGCTTGATAAACAACACAGCTTTCGCAATGCAGTCAAGAAACCTTCCATAAAACCGAGAAGATCGTAAAATTTCAAAATCCTCCCATCTAAAATATTTTAATGTATGCGTTATTAAATGCTATTAATTACCACATTATAGATCGTCATAGACAAGCTTCCGCTTTAAAAGCTGCATTAGGCACGTCGCCATATGTTTTTTCGTGGCTGTGCAGTTGATTTTGTTTATTTCAAAAAGTTATTATAGGATTTAGGAGGATCAGATATATTATGATAGATTAGATATTATGGATTATGATATGATAGATATATTAGGATCAGGTAATATATTCTTTTACTGATTGTAACGACTGAAGCAATTTTTCTATTTTGTCAGAATTCTTACTCATCTTCTTAAGCTTTAACTACTTTGGTATCAATTCCTCTTATTCAGTCCATATCATAATCAATAATCAATCGATGCTAATGCCTAATGGATAACACAACCCCTCAAAAAAATCCGGATCTGTAAGGTCTGTCGAGGTGAGAAAAAGGTCTGCACCGCTGGAAAAATCGCCCCTATAACAGAGCCCCACAAAAATTTTTGGCCTCTGGGGCCAATTCCAGGGGTGCAGGCCTTTTTCTGACCTCGGATTCGGATTTAGCAATGAAAAGTTCATACAAATACACGTGTCTGATCTACAGATCAGGATTTTTTCGGGGGGCTGTGTTATGGGGGCCATTTTTGGCCTCTGAGCACAATTTCAGGGGTGCAGGCCTTTTTCTGACCTCGGATTAGGATTCAGCGATGAAAAATACATAAGAATACACCCGTCTAATCTACAGATCCGGACTTTTTTTTGTGGGGTTGTGTAATCAATGCCTCTTTTTCCTCGTTAATTTTCCTTGACTGCCCTCTTCACAAAGGTAGCAATAGGATAATAACAGCCCTATTTCCCGTACAAGTTACTGGAGCAACTAGCCAAAACCCGATTGCTCTCTTTTTGGGAATTGAAGAAGATGAGATTGTGAAAATGAGACGGTTCCATTTGACTTTCTGGCAAATAGGGGCATCGAGTCCTACTGATCGTTTTTCTGCAATTTCGCCAAAAAATCATCAAAAGTTCCATTTTCCACCTACCGAATATTACAGTAACTGCATTAAATGTTCTTTGTGTCAAATGGCAGCAACAAAGGCAAAGTGTACAATTGTATAAGTCTGTTTCATATACCTTTTTCTGATCCCCCCTTAACGTTACTGAAAAAACGTCGATCTTTCGACTCCGTCGACCAGACTATTATACTTAACGGTTATTGTAATGTTTAATGGTTTTCTTATTGAAACACCTCTCCTATACCTACCGTTTTAGTTCAAAAATGTATCTTATCTCTCGAAAAAATTAAGTATTACGTAGCTGTATAGATACCGGGCGAAGCGTAGGTACGCGTCATTAGCGACGCATTTCCTCGGAACGCAGATAAGGATAATTACATTAATTAGAGGTGGGATTCATAGAACTGACCCGCATTGTGACCGACACCGACAGCGAACGTATCACCCCTCTAGTTAATTCACTTCTAACGTATTTGTTAGTTCATTGCGTATGAATGTTGAATAATGTAATTTGTTTGAATGATTGAATTTGTTTTTCTAAAATGCCCATTTTTCTGAAACTGTTTATAAATCTTGCTTATGGGTAGTAAATCATGATACTTCTCTCTGAATAAATGAATAACTTCATTTTGTGTTCTTGCCCTGGCTCCTTAGCCAATCATCATTAAAATTTCAATCTTGTGAGTTTCAGTTAAGTAGGGTATTTTGTTCGATTTTTCAATAAACGTTGTTTGCTAAAAAATGACAAACTAATGAATATCCTCGCTCGATATGATGCTACTCTCCTTACTTTTTTTCATTTAACTTTTTTGTTTAACAATGTCAGAATCAACCCAATTTAACAAAAAATGATAAACAAATATCCCTTGATATTCCATTTTTAAACTGCCTGAATTATTTCATTGAGTTGAATCAGATTTCTTCATTTTCGAATTAGTTGATGCTTGTTAAATATTTTTCAAACGACAAGGAATAAAAATTGGAGATTTGGTTCACGTGTGTCACTTGATATACCCTTTAAGAATATTAATAAAAAAATAGTATTGCAGTTAAATGCTGTATAACAATTGTTACAAAAATTTGTAACAATTGTTACAAAAAAATTTGTTGCTCTCACATTGTTACAAAAATTAGTACAGCAGTTATGCATGCTGTATAACATTTTCTTACAACAAAAATTGCGCAATTCAAAATACTAATCAGCCTGTCCGAGCATATTTCCAACAAAAAAACTGTCTCTGATTTACTGAATTTAATCCAAGTTAGAGACTCGCACTGTATAATTTCTATTTGAAATACACGTGCACGCTATTATATTAATGTGTATATTTGTTATGTATGGTATGTTGGATTGGAGGAAAATTGGTCCACATTTTCAGAATCTACTTACAGCAACTAAATTTAATTGAATAGGCAAATTATCCATAGTGGAAGGATACTATCTAAAGGGAAATTTAAATTTGTTTTTTCTGAATCAGGGTTTAATTTTCCCAAAACCTTAGCATATTTTTTTTGATGACCTGAATAGTTGTATACATATAGTATATACAAGGTTATCAAGCACATACCGTCTCATACGACTAATTGTCAAGTTATCAGTAATTTGTTAGATACTTAAATAGACTTTGTATATATATATATATATATATATATATATATATATATTTAGTGGCTAGTCACCCCTTGAGGGGTATCGCCGCATTGCTCTCTAGATCTGTTTTTCGGGGTAGATCAGTCCCCATTCTCTATTTATTGTATTTTATCGCAGATTTGTTTCCATCTGTTTCTATCCCTTGTTTTCTCCTGCCAGTTTCTTACTCCAGCTCTGGCTCGAACTTCTTGCAGCCATGTAGATCTTGGTCTTCCCTTCTTCCTTCTTCCTCCAGGTTGCCTTTCTGTAATGCTGTAAGTTGTAGACCTGCTCTCCACATGTGCCCCAACCATCTGACTCTTTGTTTTTTTATTCTTTTGATTATGTCTTCTCCTTCCATTTCATCTAATATTTCTTTATTAGTTCTCCTTCTGTATTCACCTTGTCCTATTTTTTTAGCTCCCAGTATTGTCCTCATTATTTTCCGCTCCTGCACTCTTAATTCTTCCTCTTGCTTTTTAGTCATTGTTATTGTTTCCGCTGCATACATCATTGTTGGTTGTATTATTGTTCTGTATATGCTGATTTTGTTTTTCTTTCCTAATATCTTACTAGACAATAACTTTTTATTTCCGGGTATGCTCTGTTAATGTTCCTTATTCTTTCTTTTATTTCTGTTTCCTTGTCACCGTTAAATAGACTTTTATGACGGTAAAAAACCAACATGCGCCTCTTAATAAGCGAAAAAAGCATGTAATGAGTATATAAAACCGAATGAATGTTGGAAATATTACAAAAACTAATCTACTGATAGTACATCTAACCAGGAATATCCTGCTTCCATACAAATTCTAATAAAACATACTGGAAAAATCCAAATAATGCAGCAAGTTGTTTGTATCATACAGCGTTTACGTGTAATTGAATAAGGTCATCAATTATACAAGCGGAAGTCTAAATATCCGACGTGTCTTAACTCCGACAACTTCCTGTTTTCAAGTTATCAAGCTCGCGTCGTTCCAAACTAGTCCAATTAATATGCGCTAAATCGATTACGGAAAGGGTAATTATACGTTAGCACCATGATAAAATATGGAAAAAAATTCTACGTACCAACATTTTACGGCGAGGTAAAAACGTATACGTTAAACACGTTTATCGTGTATCACTGATCCAGTGGAAGAAATAAAAGTAATAACGGGACTTGTCGCTATCTTCCCCGGTAATTTCCATCGCGAAACATTTCGAAGCGGAGTAAAGTCGTTACGTGGCGCATCGTTTTTGGATTAAAATTTGAGATATGAACGCGGCATTTCTTCTCCTTAAACGATCTTAAATTATACATCGGGCGTATGAGCGTTTCTCGTTTTCTCCTCCTCCTTCCACGGTATAATTCAATTAAATTTTTTGCATGAAGCCGATCCGGCTCGTACACGGCCAAATGCATTTCACTGAAATAATGCCGGCGATGTCGGTGAAAAAGTGGCGAACGTCTCTTTGTATCTTTATTTACTGAGGCATTCGGCAATTAGTTTATTTACTGGAGCGAATGCGCGATCATTGCAAAAAGCACAAGAACTTGATGAGGCTTTAATCAGTTTTAATGTCGGCCGGAGAAATTTTTATGTAGGCGCATGGGATACAAGGGAGCTGGTTCCGGTGAGAAAGTACCTACCCACGGGTTGGTTGACGAATAAAAAGGGCCGATAAGTAACTGATATATGGCGATGGTATGTTTTGATTGAACGAAATGCGAAAAGGGATAAACTAAAAATTCTATCCAAAACACATGTATTTTCAGTAAATATGCCAACTGGTTATGTTTTGTGATATTAAACTAATATGAGGTGCGCGATTGTAGCTTGTTTATAACCTGTAAGTCATATTTGACAACTGAAATTCTCCTCGGTCAATGGAGATTGTCGATTACTAGGTCGTTTGAAATATTTTGAATGCGACATCTATAGAGCAGCAGAAGAACCAAAATTTCTACGCCATTTTAATATTTCATCTTTCATATGAGCATACCCAAAGTTTTATTCCACTCTGTCAATTCATTGTTTGTTTACAAGCCATTCGAAGTTCACGTGTCAGTGTATTTCTTTACAATGGAAAAAACCGAATATCGTGCAGTGATAAAATTCTTTGTTTTGGAAGGTTTATCAGCAACGGAAATTCATACAAAAATGGTGAAAGTGTTAAAGGAATCTGCTCCTTCATTTCCAACGGTGCATCGATGGGTTTTAGAGTTTAGACGTGGTCGAAAAAGCGTTGAAGACGATCCACGCTCAGGACGTCCAAAAAGTGCATCAGCACCAGCATTCATAGCAAAAGTACAGGATATGGCTTTGGAAGATCATCGATTGACCAAGAGAGATTTAGCAGAGGCCCTAGACATCTCATTAGGCAGTGTGAGTCATATTTTAAGTGAAGTTTTGGGTTTCAGAAAGCTCTGTGTACAATGGGTGCCGCAGTCGCTCACAATGGAACAAAAACACGCTCGAATGCGACTTTCTGAGCAACATTTGGAGCGTTTTGGAAAGGATAAAAAGGATTTTTACATCGATTCATCACTATGGATGACACTTGGGCCTACTACTATGATCCTGAATCAAAATAAGAGGCTAAGGAGTGGTGTGAACCAGGCACTTCGGCGCCGAAGCGAGTTCGTGTCCAGAAATTGGCGAAGAGGGTGTTAGCGTCCGTTTTTTGGGATGCAAAAGGGATTTTATTGGTGGATTATCTCCAAACTAGCAAAACAATAAATTCTGAATATTATTGTAACCTTTTGGACCAATTGGATGAAAAAATTCTTGAAAAAAGACCCGGTTTGCAAAAGAAAAAAAATCATTTTTCATCAAGACAATGCACCCGCTCACACAGTTCAAAAAACCATCACTAAAATAACTGAATTAAGGTACGAATTGTTGCAGCATCCTCCTTATTCGCCTGATTTAGCTCCCTCTGACTTCTGGCTGTTCCCACACCTCAAGAAATTCCTTCGTGGGAAGCCTTTTTCATCAAACTAAAAGGTTACAGCCGTCGTAGAGGAGTATTTTGCAGGCCTTGCAGAAAGTCACTTCCATGATTTGATAAACAAGTTGGAAAACCGTTGGACCAAGTGCGTTGATCTTATGGGAGATTATGTTGAGCAACAATAGTGATTTCACCAGGGGAAAAAACGTATTTTCATTTCCGCTTTCAAAACTTTTTGAACAACCTAGTATTTTGGTATTGGAAAAAATATAGACTTCAGCGGGACATTTCCTGTATTATATATTTGGTTGTACAAGGTAACAACGTTGATATAACGTAAATTTCATTTGATCCTGGACTTTTATTTGGTTTTAAATGTTTTATAGCAAGTAAAATGCCCCTATTTTCAAATGTAAAGAGTAAAATTTGTAAAAAAGCACAACTACACAACTTTTTTCTTTAAGCTACGTACCTAAGTCTAATAGTTTAGAAAAAAATTGATACCTTGAAATAGTGTCATTCATCATCGTAGATGACATATCGTAGACATCATAGATGTCACCAAACGATCCAGTTTTGGCTGGACACCATATAATTTGTGATAGAAATAAATACATTGACGAAGAAAATTCTCCCTTTCATCATAAATAGTCTCTACTTCAACGTTTTTACCCGCTTTGTACCGTGTGTTGTAAATTTTCCCTTAGTATTTTCAATGTGCGTCTTCTTCATTATGACTGTAACATGATCATATTTTTGGGATTTTTAGGTCAGGGGAATTACTTCGTGATTTATGGCACAGATCGATGTCCCTCTGTTTGGTTTGTGAGATGGTAATAATTGTTGTGTGTACTTGTATAAAAAGAGCTGTCGTTACTGCAGCTTAGTTATGTTGAATATCATTAACACTTATTAGTTTTGTGGCGATTAGGTTAATTCAAACATCAAGAGATAACGGGGAAAAGTTCACCATTTAACTTAATTAACCGCGAAATGTGATCATAGTTAAATCTCTATTAACAGTGAATGCTCCTATTAATTTTGTTACGAAATCAGCAGTAAATATATTCTAGCCAATGAAATTTTTACTAAATTATGTCGAACAAATTAAGTGAATGAATCAAAAGATTATATTTAAATAGGTTTGTATCAGGTTTAAAACTCCTTACCAAATAAAACGTTGTTTGTAAACTTTTTTTATTACTAAACGATGTGCTATAAAAGTCATTTGGGGATTATAACTAAAACAACCTATTAACTAAGGAAACATATTTAATAGGATGTAGACGAGTTCCGCCACAAATAAAAGTGCAAGGTATGTTTATGTACTGAAGTGGGGATAAAAATAAGGGCCCAATTGTTATTAGAGCACTGAGTAGTTGGACCTCAGGAATAGAACTTTTTACCATGTTTCTTCATACCCCGTGGCGAAATCTCTCTCTCTCTCTCTCTCTCTCTCTCTCTCTAGGTCTGATAACGTGGTTACTTTTGGCTAAAAAAAATTCGTAAATAACATTCCTTAAAGAGTTTTTCCTCGGCCTTCGGGAACCTTAATGACTGTGTTTATGTAAACGTTGTAACTTAACCGAACAATTAACGAATGGGTTCCCTTTTACCACTTCCTCGACATTTGCTGGTTGCAGTCCTGCAGTTTTTCCATTAATTATCCTCGCTGCCGGTACGTAATTACCAGCAGAATATGTCGATTTTGGTAGAAAAAGGGGACTTAATTGGATAGGTGCATTTTTTAACAAAATGTATTACCAATTTTTGTAAAAATGAGCAAAGTACACGTAATAACATATTGACAAATAATGCTAGTAATTATTAGGAACATTGATGTGATGGTTATTTAACGGGAATCAAAATTATATTATTTACTTATTATATTACTGATACTTTATTTATTTATTTAGGACTATTATTACCATGTTGTTATCATTATAATTTTATCTATATAACTTTTTTTGAGTCTTACCTGACTTAGTACTAATAGATGATCTATTTCTAATATTAATTTTTTTTTAATCTTTAATATTTCTTATATCATTTTTTAAGTTCAACGCAATTATTATTATTTCTATACAGATAATACACCTTTACTAAACCGTTATATTAATTCTTAGGAACTGTACAAACTATGGATTCAAACTTGGTTCCATTGTCCCTTCCATATTTACACTTTGAATATATTCAGTAAACCAATAGAAATTCATATTTATAAGTAATACTTTTTTCTAAGATCTGTTTAATTCATACCACCTTTACTGGGAACGTTGTAACCCAGATATTAACATGAGGGAAACCACAAACCAAAGACAAATGATCCTACCATGCAATCGTTGGGGTAAGCTGAGCAGGGGCATATCTACCACGTGCCAAATTAGTATTTATTTCATTTGCAGAAAAATTTTCACAGGCCCGTTACTGTGTTGTTACGCCACTGAAAGAAACTTCTAAATTCTTCCTTCGACATACTAGAATTTTAAATCGAAACGAAGGAGCTTCCAAGTTGTACTTGAGAACGTTTAGGAAAAGCTAGATTTTTCGTATGATCATTGGAGAATTAAAAAATTCAATTTTGAACACTTTGAGGGTCTAGTAGAAGAAGCTCTGGACACTCTATTGTTTGAAATTAAAATGGAATTGCTTGCAATTTTCGTAAATTAGTTTTAGTAACAGCAGTGGATGTTAAATCTAGATTGTTTAGGCTGAGCCTCTTTCAGTTTTATCTGGCGTCTGTCAAGTATTAAACGTTTTAACGCAATCGAGTTTTATTTGATGGGGTTTGCAAGGGAATTTTGAATTTACGTTAACTGTGCCAGTCCCAAGAACTTTCCATTACCTCTATAATCTTTAATTAGCATCATTTAGACTTTCTATTGATTGAAATTGCAACATGAAAATTTCAAGGACTTTCCTAAGGACACTTAGGATAATCTGATTTTTTTTCAATTGTCTTGGGGGGTGAAACAACCTCCTAGGGTCAATTTTGGGGCATTTACGAATATTGTAAGTTCTGGAAAAACCTTTGGAATTTTTAATTGAGAGTTTTAAATTAAAATGGAATTGCTTGAAATTTCGATAAACTTTCTAGATTCAGTTTCAGTCATTCTAGTCATTGGAAATTCTGAGGGAATCTTTAAAGTCTTTTGGGCATTATTCAGGCAGTTTAGTAATTCTGTGGTCCTCAAAAAATGAAAAATTTTGAAATTTCCTAAACCTTCTAAATTCGATGTTAACGTACTTTTGGCGTTTTAGCCTTCTATAAAAACCAGGAATTGTTATTCTAGACTCTGCAGCGTTTAAAATCATAATGAAAAAACGTTCTAGATTTGATTTTGAGACAACTTTTCTGGTTTATGGTTCTTCTAGAAGCTTTATCCAGAAATTTTAAGCTGTTTAACGTTTAAAATAAATCCTAAAGAAACCATTGGATTATCTACCCATGTGCCGACTCAGAATGGGGCGCAGAAGCGCACGGCGGGTATATTTGATTTTGGGCCTACCAAGATTTTCGAACACAGACACGTTGGTGCTTTGTTGAACTGAGTAAATGTTTCTGTATTCAGTGTCAGTGGCGGTTTTACTCTATACTTTCTATACCCGTCCTTAATACACCACTACAGCTATGCAAATAACCTCGCCCAGGAAATAATTGGTCGTGAATATCTAACCTGTGGCAATTAAGTGGCAAATATGAAGATTATTTTCAACGAAAACAGAAATAAGTGCAATACTCTGGTATTGCACATTTTCAATCCACAATTGTAGTTTAGTCCTGTGTGTCCCAGAAAGTATTTACTCTTCATGAAGCATCAGTAAATGGTGATACTAGCTGGAAAACCCGAATCGAAAGCGGTTAAACTTTATGACGTTCGTCATGCTTTAGTGCCTTTGAGGCAAAGTAATACTAAGGCATCACACGAAGCGACAACACTTGCAGAACAACTGAAAGTCCTTACTTTATTATTTCAGAACAAGTCAGTCGACGATATCGACTTTGTTCAAGTCACACAATTGCTTAAAAATGTTGTTCATATTTTGAAAATTACCAACAAACAGGTTTTGAACAGGCTCAACAAAAGCTGAAGTAGCGTCAGAAATAAATGTCCAGTAAATTTTTACCCCAAAAGCGAGTAAGATGCATTAAGTGCCAACCGGGTGAAGAAGCTCTTGATGAACCAATAAATGACCCCCAATGAAAGTCGGAGGATATTGATGGAGATTTATTTTAGGTCTGTAACATTGCCTTAAAGGCAACCATACATACCCCATTAAAGTATTAAATTTTATCAAAAAATAGTGACTTCGAGAGTTGTTTCCTAGAGATTTCTCTCCCCTATTATTATGACAGGGAGTGTAGAGATTTAGTTTGGATAAACTACACTTATATCATTAATGTACGAGTAATGTGTATTACAATTAAATTCGACGCTGTGAAAGGTACGCATTAAGATAATTACATTTCGTAATTACAAATTCATTAGCGGCAGTTAAGTGATGATTTATTCCCAGGCGAGGTCGTCATCGTCATCATCATCACCATCGTCATCACCTCCGCGTCACAGATTTATGGGCCGTTCTGCGTCCTAACAGCGAAACATCGCTAGTCAATTAATCAAAGAGAAAATCCCCAGAAACCCAAAAGGCACCATCAGCGATTCTAAAAGGAATTCCAGACATTCCACAACCGAAACTCTAATGTAATTAAAAAAAGACACGACAAAAGCCATGTTAACAACAAGGACGGTATTAGGGAGTCAGGTCGAGCAGACTTTATCCGCCGATAAAGACTCCATTAGTCAGAGCGGAGGGAGATAGCGTAAGTGCACACGTATCGAAAGCGACTTAAGTCAACGCGACATTGCGGCGCACTCTGGCGATCGCTTTTAGTTTTACTGCACCATAATCGCGTCTCTCGGACTTCAAAAAAAATATACACCTGATCTTTTGTCTCCGGCATTATTACCCTCTCTCGGCCTCGTTATCTCTCAATTCCAGGAATATCTATACCTATACATTTATACGTGAGTCATCAAACGTAGAAGCTTAATAAATTGTTTACTCTCTAATTTCTAATTTAATTAGCTTCGCTAAGATGCGAACTTAATTCACGTTGCTGTGTCAAGTGCTTAATTAAGATACTCATTGGAAGGGATGTCAACTGGTCTATTGAAAATAATTTTGAAATTTTTTTTATACAGACTCATTTATATAGCTGAGACATTTTTGCGTGCCATTCCCATACATATATCCCCTGGTACATATTGCTACTATATTGTACTAAGTGCGATCGACAGCTTAAGACCAATAA
This sequence comes from Cryptocephalus primarius, assembly GCA_963576515.1. Taxonomy (NCBI): domain Eukaryota; kingdom Metazoa; phylum Arthropoda; class Insecta; order Coleoptera; family Chrysomelidae; genus Cryptocephalus; species Cryptocephalus primarius. The sequence continues at coordinate 11,534,779 of OY754942.1, read as the reverse complement.
TTAGTTACAACACTTATTATCATTTAACACCAAACGATCAAGTTTGGTGGCCTGTTTTGCTGGTCGAAGAAAACATAACAGGGGTCGTATTCTAAATGGGGATATACGACGTGGGGGATACGACTAAATGAGGATATGGGGACGTTCTGTTATTGCAACTCAGCTTGCCTTTCGAAATCGGTTCAATGTAGCCCCGGTAGGCCCTGTCCCAGATGGGAAAACGATTGTTACATGGGTGCGGGCAGTGCTTTTAGTATGTAGGTAGGAGGTTTTTGTATTTCATTAGCGTATAGGACATGCTTTCAAAGTCTGCGCAATCCCAGACCCCCAGGTACAAATGTGTATCAGCTATTTAAATAATGATTCACATGTAAATAGTTAAATAGCTGAAAATCAGCGATAAACCTCTCTTATGTTATGCAACATCGGCATAAATATAACAGAAAATATAACAAGGGTCGTATTCTAAATGGGGATATACGACGTTGGGGATACGACTAAATGGGGATATGGGGACGTTCTGTTATTGCAACCCAGCTTGCCTTTCGAAATCGGTTCAATGTAGCCCCGGTATGCCCTGTCCCAGATGGGAACACGATTGTTACATGGGTGCGGGCAGTGCTTTTAGTATGTAGGTAGGAGGTTTTTGTATTTCATTAGCGTATAGGATATACTTTCAAAGTCTGCGCAATCCCAGACCCCCGGTACAAAAGTGTACCAGCTATTCAAATAATGATTCACATGTAAATAGATACATAGCTAAAAATCAGCTATAAACCTCTCTTATATTATGTAATATCGGCGAAAAGTTAATATTAATAATTATTACTCTATTAATTTTAATTTTATGACGAAAACTCAAACTAAAGCATTTTTAGTGAAAAAACCCATTTAGAATAGCAGTTTTAACTAACAAAATTAGCTAATTTTCACTCTATAATTAATAAAAATTGCCCATTTTCATCGAATAAGTGGATTGAATTAGTACTAGAAGCGTGTATGTGCATTTTGAAAAAATGAATTTCGTGTTTTTCTATTTATACAACATAATAATTATTAATAACGTAAGTAATCTAAAAAAATGTATTTGTGAGTTTGTGATAAAACCACAATATTCAATAACAGCAGACGCATTTATTGTTTAAGGTTAAGACATTGAAATCCACAAGCGTGACGTGTTTTATCTACTTCCCGCCTTTTACGCGAAAGTCAACACTTTTTTAAACAGGTACATTTTATTTTTTCAATTTTCAGCCGTAAAATAGCCAAATTCATCAATGTTGGTCGAGATTTTATATGTTCATTTTCATAAAATGTTTTTCTTTTAATTCCATTGGATATTTTTTATTTTTTGTAGTACACAACATTGCACATGAGTAATCTGTTTTCTAGTAGAATTATTTGGTACGGCACAATATAAATCATCACACACCAATGTTAATGATAATTAGTAGTTACGTTACTTATATCCTAAACGACTCTTATTATCTAAAAATAGATGTAAACTTTAATAAATGATTGTATGGACGAAATTACTGTGACGTTATATAAGAGATAAAATTTATCGATAAACCCAATGAGTTATCCCATTGTAATGAGTATAATGGCATCATTAAATATTGAGTGGTTGATAAATCAATTATTTTTAACTTCTGCGTGTCTTCATTAGGTTTCTGTTGAGAACACACAACTAAACGTAAGTAAAAAGTAGGAAAACGTAAGTAGTATGCATAGTTTCCTGGTATATAAAACCCATTTACATAGAAATAACATGTATTGAGACACTATGTTTAAGTAATTTTAGCCAGAACGGAAATTCTAGTATGTAACAATTATGCAAAACAAATTTTAGTTTTAGCTCTTGCAAATTACTCTAGTTGCATTTAAGTAAACTAACATAATTTTCAGTTACTCTTGAGGTAATTTTATACTTATCCGACGGAAAGAATTATGCAATTCGAGGAATTCAGAAATATGATAGCATGTTCAAGCATTTTTGTAGTATTGTGTTTCAATTACCTTCTTTCTTATTTATTATACATTGTTGATTGTATAGTAGGCAATTGCTTAAGTGACAAGTTTCTCGTACTATTTGAAAGCACAATTACAGCATCTCAGAGGCACAGGGCAGTAAATTAGCAATATTTTACTTGAGGACTACAAATATCAACTGAAAACAAACACTGTCACAGTGTTAGGACACAACTATTGCCTTCCGTTTGTGTAGAGTAAGTATTATACTTATACCATTCGTTTTAAAGAAGTAATTTGTAGTATAATGCGCACATATTAGATTTAAAAATATAATTTTCAGTCCAATTGCAGATGAGTCTTTAATGAAAAGATAATCCATTTCTAATAGGCAATGGGTTTGAATTTCTACATTTTATTATATGCCAGTTCGTCACCTCCACTATTGTCCTTTGTATTTATACCCTTTCCCTAACGGTACACCCTATCCAAGGAAAAAATGTAACGACTTATGTGAATGTCCTTATAGATATTTGGGAAAGTAAGTCCCATAAAAGAATTTACCTGCTTCATGCGGCGCAAATAGTATGGGGAGTTGCTGATATCTTTTACCCTTAGGGTGATAACCGCCACTAACCATTTTTGACCTGAGAAGTCATTTCATTTTTCGCTACAGAAGGTGTAGGAAAGTACTCAACAAGTAGGCCTAAGGGATATTAATAGACCGTCCAAAATGAGGGAAGTAATTATGTTTTCAGTAGATCCTGTAACTGTTTTCTTTAAAATTTCGATAGATGTCTGCTTCACTTTTTAAACTTGCAGACAATTTAGTTATTAATTATATATGAGCATTTTTGCTTTTCTACAAATATAGGCTGTTCTATTTGGCACCTGATAATCAGTCCTTTGTGAGGATTTTACCACTACCATCTTTTTAATATAAAACAATCTGTTAACATGTCCCTTATTCGATTGGTATCAGTCTGCATCATAGGCTAACGAAAATTTAGTGCCAAGGAAAATGGCTCGAGATGCTGAATTATTTGTAAATACAGTTGGTAAAACTGAAATTTAATTTAGGTACATTCTTTTAGTCTTTCTAAGTATATGTAACTACCGACGTCTGAAAGTATTGTTATGTTCTTATGTTTTATTTTAAACTACAGGTGAGAATTCACTAAGGTTAAATGTCAATTTATGCTGCACATTATGTTCCGCAAGGGGTCGCAAGTATCACAGCAATTTCTGTAAACAGTCGGTAAAAGACATTGGTTACACCATTTTGTTTTTGCAGTAGCTTTATGTTCATTAAAAAATAAATAAGGGAATACCACTTTGAATCAAAAAACTAATGACAGGTATTTTTGGATACCAAAATGTTGTGTAGTTGGCTTTGAAATTGATAAGTATGAGAGTATTAAAGAGATTTTTCCTAACATAAAAGCAGTAGATGTAGATTTCACCTTGGTTAACCATGGTTAGGAAATATTTAGTATCACAGGTTGATAACTGAATATACCGACGGATTTGGGTCCAATTTGGTGACATATTTTCCAAATAATCTCAGAACTACAAAATTTGCTGATAATTCAACGTTCACCTTAGATGATGACGATGTCATTCCACCTTACATCAACGAGTCTTTCGTTTAAAACTTATTACACGTTTATTAAAAATTCCCCCTTGCAGAAAGAGGAGCGCTAACTTTGGTGATAACAATAAAATGCCACACCAGATTATGCCTTTACTTCAAACTAAATGGTTCAGTAAATGTACTTAGCATATAAAATTAACGAAACTTTTTGTAGGTTCGGTAAGGGAAAACCAATGTAACTAACGCAAAACAAAATACATGGAGGTAAGATGATATTTGCCAATTGGGTTTCATTTCATTTGCTTTTGTGTTTCAAGTGCGTGTAAGACATTTTTAACCATTTATTTTACTCGACGGAGGCGAGTAGGTAGAGATATTTTCCAAAAAAATATTTTTTAGTTTGTTTTCAATTCACGGGATAACACGACTGCCCAAATATCTGGGGAAATTCCAAATTACGGGAAACAATGATTAATTGACCGTAGCGATAAAATATTCCCGGATTGCAAATGGCAGGTTGGAAGTAACCAAATGTCCCGGTTTGGCATGGTACCATCACAGTGAATTTCATAGGCTTATCTCCGACACTTCTGCAAGACTTCCAAAAAAAAAAATCACGAGGAAAAAGGTGTTTCAGGGCTCAAACCTGAATCTCTCAATTTCGTGTCAGCGATTTTACCGGTTCAAATAACGCCGTTTTCTTCACTACGATCATATTATAACCCGCTTTTGCCGGCAACAGGTCCAATATAAGTTCGAAAAAGGTATTTTGAGTTAAGCTACATGAAACGATGGTAGCGCGAGGTTTAAACGAAAATCGTACTCACCCAGGTCCGTTGTTGGAGGTTCGTGAAGAGCGCACTCAATAAACAAGAGAAAAGAAAGTAAGAGGAAAAGTTGGTAGGTCAGGACAGTTAAGGAACAATATATCTCAAGCTGACAACACTTGACAGAGCCAACACGTCTCTACCCACTACCAGCAAGCAACTGGTCGGTATCCTCGCCCGTCGCAACTGCACACCTGAGTTTCAATTAGCGCCGGCGAATGGGGCCAACGGGGCGGCGCCCGGCGACGAATCGCCTGTCGGAGGAGGGGCCCACGTCGCCGATCCAATAATGGAAACGCTTCATTATAGAACGCAATTATGGTAGCTAATTATCTCTAAATTTTCTCTAATTAATTGAATGCATGGTGCTTACTATGTGTATTTACCAATTAGCAAAATGCTCCCACGTCCATTGGGCTTCACCCCGAAGATTAGGTCGCCGCTTGTGCGTTTGCAGCGGCACATTTCAAGAAAAATTTGAAAACTGAAAAAAACTATTTCCTGAACAAAAGATACCTTTTAAACGACTTTTTCGCATTGCCATGTCAACTAAATTTTTCTCAAACTTAAGTCACTTATGTACCTTATGTTACAGCTATCTGAAAAAAATTTATTCGCCAAAACTTGCCACGAGAAACGCCAGGAAATTATCTATTATAATGTACGTTCACCGCTAAGGGGAGTAACTGATTAAAACAAATTTACACTGACAAAAATGATAATAAAATTTCGGAGGTTGGAGAATGCGCGATTGCATCAATATAATCTAAGTTAAGCCAACAGCAAAATGGTTAAGTGAACTTGATGCAAATTGTTGAGTCAACAAACACAACATGGTTACATGGCATAGAAAATTTATTCGATTTAATTTACAGTCAGTCGAGTAAATTTCGTAAATTTTTGGACAAAACGTATTGAAAATGATTCGAAAATTTGATTGAATGATTGAAAATACAAATTTGACAATTTCTGGCAGGACAAATTTGTATTAGTTTTGTATCTACCTTCGAACAGTGCGAACCTATCAAGAAAATTACTAGTTTTAGATGTTTTCGACAATATTATAGCTCAAGGCGTTCACGGCACTTAGAAAATGAAAACATTGCTTGTTTGAAATATAGCTTAAATTCAGTGTGCACGGCCAGTACAGATTCTTCATAGTCATGACACGAAGGCAATTATGTAAATACTAAAAGACTTCAAATCATGAAACAATGAATTATCATCTGTTAATGTTCGTGTTGAAGCCGTAAGATGAACATGAAAATACAAAATCACACTTCACAAAAGGTATTTTTGAGAAAGCATTTATTAAAATAGGAAAAGGAATACTTATTTCCAAAAAGGAATAATGTTAGCATTTGCCGCTGAAAGAAAAACATGGATGGAATAAGAACAAGCCTGAAGAAACTAGAATTTATTAACTTCGCGTTTTTTAAACAATATTTCTTCAAAAAAGTCACCAGTCCATTAAAATTTTCAGAATTTTTTCAAACAACTATTTGTATTGTATCAAAGGAATTCTTTAAGAATGTAACGAATTATATTTCTAATTTCATGTGTTTCAAACACAATTTCCAAACTTCTAAAGTGTCATTTACTTATCAAAAATGGTCACAAGTTAAATAAAGTTCCCGAATTTCCTTTAAGCCACCCAATTCTTTGTGATTATCATTTCAATCTTCTTCTAATGCAATTGTAAATCATTAATTAATTTAAGCATAAAAGGTCCTAAACATTTTGAAATGTAAAAGTCCTAAATTCCTGTGAAAATGCCAGAATTTCCTTTTCGTAGGGTTGTTATGTGCTATAGTAAGGTCCAGATCCTGGAAACTGTCCAATATTTAGAGGAATAAAAGTGTCTCATAGAAAAATTTAGATTATACTGGAAATGTAGGTTGAACTTTCAAGGATTCAGAAAATCCCGTATTTTTCACTAAGAAAGTTCAAAATGTATGAAGGATTCAGTGTTCGTGATAGAAACAATCACATGCCAGAATATCACTATCATTTTGGAACATTTCTGTTAGAAGAGTTCAGGTCTCTACATAAAATAAATATCAAAACTAGTCTACAAACATTCAATGAGTGTCCCTACTTCAGCATAATAATTTACGAATTTTTCATGCCATTGCCATAAGTACAAAAATAAATAAAAGTCTTCAGAGCTTTCATAATTTGATGTAATTATTTTCTTAAGAAAAACTCAACAATGCAAAAATAGGAATAAACTTTCCAGAATTGGGGTGATTCTGTGTTATTGATAGAAAAATGTTACACGTTGTGAAATTCTTGGAAACCTTCTAAAATATAAAATTTAGTAATGGGATTATCTATAACCCTGCTAATAAAACCTGCCATAAAATACTCAGAAGAAAACTATTTATATCCCAGGAGAACCAGATTTTTTAAAGAGAAGTCTGAAAGTTCTGCTAATCTTCGGGGTATTCTAGAATCTACAAAACAGCCTACTTAATTGAAAAATTGAAAAGTATACTCAAAAATCCAAAGGATCAAGTGATCAAGATCAAGGCAAATTTAATGTTTGATTAGCGATTACTTTATTGTATGATTGATTTTTCCTTGGTGACCACTTGGTGAACACCTACCAACATTTTTGTACTTCAAATTTAAAATCTCTGAAATTTTCCCCCTGGAATAATATTTCCTTTAATATCCATAATAATATTTTGATCACAACTTTCAACTACATTAGCAGGTTTTTCTTTACCTATTATTTTTCGAAATCATTGATCCTGCTTCAGTTCTTCTTTGAGCATACTCTAAAGGCATATTCGGCATATCCTTCATATGTAAGCGAAATCATTTTTATTAAAGATAGCAAAGAAAAGCACCTGGCATTAAAAAGCTTCCATAAGGATTTTTATTATTTATTTGACGTTGTTACATTGATTCACTTATTTTATTTTTTCAAAATCAACTTTGTCATGAATATTTTTTTGAAACATTTGCAGGAAACTCAAATAACTTTTTTGGTGCGCAAAATGCTATTGATATTGATATTAAAATTGCAATTTAATATTGAAACTGTGTTACTCTGGATTAGAACTTGAGATCAAGATTTAAATTATTATAGCATTTATTAAATAAATTTCGGAAACTATAACGTTAGGGACTTTTTAAAGTTGTCCTATGGACAATTTTGGAGTAGAAAAGATTTTAGGTACACTTACAATAAAGATATAAAAATTATGAAGATTAAAAAATTTAAGGAATGACACATACAAGCAATATTCTAAATTTTCTGCCACTATGAGTCGTCAATTAAAAAAAATATTGCAGTACATGTTTCTCCTACATCTTTTATTCTAAAATTTGAGTCGTATTCTTCAGATTTTTTTCATAACGAAATGATATTAAAGGATATGCTTACTACAGCACAGGAAATGAGTATATTTACCTTTTCATTTGAGGGTAATTTGAACAGTTTTCACGTCAGTTATCTAAATCCGCTCTAGAGAGCAAACCTTCAAGATTTAAACCTAAGTTTATTGAACTAATGGTAAGTTTACGTAATTAGTAATAATTACCGATGGATCTCGACTAGGCAGTTTTAATGCAAACGAGATGCAGACCCGGATTTAAGTCAAATACCACGAAAAGGTTGGAAAAACCGACAACTTTTTCTTATGGGCAACTAGGTCGATACAAACGGCTAATTACTTATCTATAACGTGGTACACTTGTATGCAGTTAACGCTATTTAAATTAACTTACGGAATGCGCTCCAATCGATAACTATCCTTGTTCTAAACCACATATTAGGCGCCTCAATGGATTTCTTGGGAAATGTGTAAATTATACATAGTTTGGAGTTTAAATTGTGAAAAAGTTGAAATGAAATAACTTCGAGAAAATTTTAGACTAATAAGGTAAACTACGTAATTATTTAACACATAATTTAAATGGATGTCGTATGAATTTTTCAAAAGTACCTTAATTTGTATGTGACAAGTCATAGTGCATATATGATGATTTGAGGTAATGAGTTTCAAATATAGCAGATACTGTGGTTTTTTTTAAATAAAAAATAAAGATTACTAATATTAGTAATTAAACAAAAATAAATGAGACAAGGTCTCATACGAAATATGTAGGTGTAGTAGGTATATCCTTAAAATTTGATGTAATACTTGTTGGTATATACAAAATAATTTGAATTACCGTTGCTGAGGAAAGAGCCAAGAGAAGAATGAAGGCAATCTATTCTGTCTAACTGGGCATAATTAATGTGAAGAGCCTACAAAGTAATTAGTATCAAAGTGTAACAAGCACAAATCATATTATTGCAATTAATCATAAGAGTAACGCAGAAAAAAAAAAGAACTAGAAGAAATGAGAATCATCAACGTCCATTAATCCCGATAATCACCTTTCTGTAACAGATAACAGGTCTCAGTGATAAACCAGTTCTCATTCGACAAGTCATTACGCTAAAAATTTATGTAAATACATCGACGCATTCTTCTCCTCCTTCGTCGCCGTCGTCGTCGTCTTTTTTCTTCATACACATAATATACATCTCCCTTAACCCCATCGCGCAGAGTCTATTACGCCGAGATAAATTCATCCAGATACGGTCCCTCTCTCTCTCTCCCTTTCTCCTCTACCAAAACGGATAATTACTTTTTGAAACAGTTTAAATTTAATTTCACGCATAATGAGATTTAAAAATAAATAACCTATCGGTTATTATCTTCTGTAAACAGGTACTAATAGTTGCAGTTTAGAGGTTGTGCCGCACAGGCGAACGGTAGCAAGGCGGACGCCCTGCTGGCATTTCAAATCACAGATGGACATGCTCGATCAAAATTGGATCGATGTTATCGACTTTTTTCTGGCGGCCAGTGGCGGGCCAAACAAGCGACGAAACTGAGAAAAAATAAACAAGCTACAGCTGTAACGCTGTACTCTTGGTGGCAAAAGTAAATTCAAAATATTTGTACGAATTAACATTGACAGCTGTAGAAAATACGAAGAAGTTGAAGATAAAGTTTTAAGACACTCGGTTAAGCTTTCAATCCAAAGTTCTTCTCAACATACACATGAATACTTATATTTTCTTTGGCAGTACTTTTTGGAAAGAAAAGTCAATTAAAGAATCAAAATTCACTTGCTAAACTATGGGGCTAAACGAAAAAGAGAAAGCCAAATGGACTTTCCAGATAACGCATTATTCTTACCTCTTTTCATTGAATCAGGCCAGAAATTAAAGGATCGGGAAAATTATATTTTCTTTGGCAGTACTTGTTGGAAAGAAAAGTCAATTAAAGAATCAAAATTCACTTGCTAAACTATGGGGCTAAACGAAAAAGAGAAAGCCAAATGGACTTTCCAGATAACGCATTATTCTTACCTCTTTTCATTGAATCAGGCCAGAAATTAAAGGATCGGGAAAATTATATTTTCTTTGGCAGTACTTGTTGGAAAGAAAAGTCAATTAAAGAATCAAAATTCACTTGCTAAACTATGGGGCTAAACGAAAAAGAGAAAGCCAAATGGACTTTCCAGATAACGCATTATTCTTACCTCTTTTCATTGAATCAAGCCAGAAATTAAAGGATCGGGAAAATTATATTTTCTTTGGCAGTACTTGTTGGAAAGAAAAGTCAATTAAAGAATCAAAATTCACTTGCTAAACTATGGGGCTAAACGAAAAAGAGAAAGCCAAATGGACTTTCCAGATAACGCATTATTCTTACCTCTTTTCATTGAATCAAGCCAGAAATTAAAGGATCGGGAAAATTATATTTTCTTTGGCAGTACTTGTTGGAAAGAAAAGTCAATTAAAGAATCAAAATTTACTTGCTAAACTATGGGGCTAAACGAAAAAGAGAAAGCCAAATGGACTTTCCAGATAACGCATTATTCTTACCTCTTTTCATTGAATCAGGCCAGAAATTAAAGGATCGGGAAAATTATATTTTCTTTGGCAGTACTTGTTGGAAAGAAAAGTCAATTAAAGAATCAAAATTTACTTGCTAAACTATGGGGCTAAACGAAAAAGAGAAAGCCAAATGGACTTTCCAGATAACGCATTATTCTTACCTCTTTTCATTGAATCAGGCCAGAAATTAAAGGATCGGGAAAATTATATTTTCTTTGGCAGTACTTGTTGGAAAGAAAAGTCAATTAAAGAATCAAAATTTACTTGCTAAACTATGGGGCTAAACGAAAAAGAGAAAGCCAAATGGACTTTCCAGATAACGCATTATTCTTACCTCTTTTCATTGAATCAGGCCAGAAATTAAAGGATCGGGAAAATTATATTTTCTTTGGCAGTACTTGTTGGAAAGAAAAGTCAATTAAAGAATCAAAATTCACTTGCTAAACTATGGGGCTAAACGAAAAAGAGAAAGCCAAATGGACTTTCCAGATAACGCATTATTCTTACCTCTTTTCATTGAATCAAGCCAGAAATTAAAGGATCGGGAAAATTATATTTTCTTTGGCAGTACTTGTTGGAAAGAAAAGTCAATTAAAGAATCAAAATTCACTTGCTAAACTATGGGGCTAAACGAAAAAGAGAAAGCCAAATGGACTTTCCAGATAACGCATTATTCTTACCTCTTTTCATTGAATCAAGCCAGAAATTAAAGGATCGGGAAAATTATATTTTCTTTGGCAGTACTTGTTGGAAAGAAAAGTCAATTAAAGAATCAAAATTTACTTGCTAAACTATGGGGCTAAACGAAAAAGAGAAAGCCAAATGGACTTTCCAGATAACGCATTATTCTTACCTCTTTTCATTGAATCAGGCCAGAAATTAAAGGATCGGGAAAATTATATTTTCTTTGGCAGTACTTGTTGGAAAGAAAAGTCAATTAAAGAATCAAAATTTACTTGCTAAACTATGGGGCTAAACGAAAAAGAGAAAGCCAAATGGACTTTCCAGATAACGCATTATTCTTACCTCTTTTCATTGAATCAGGCCAGAAATTAAAGGATCGGGAAAATTATATTTTCTTTGGCAGTACTTGTTGGAAAGAAAAGTCAATTAAAGAATCAAAATTTACTTGCTAAACTATGGGGCTAAACGAAAAAGAGAAAGCCAAATGGACTTTCCAGATAACGCATTATTCTTACCTCTTTTCATTGAATCAGGCCAGAAATTAAAGGATCGGGAAAATTATATTTTCTTTGGCAGTACTTGTTGGAAAGAAAAGTCAATTAAAGAATCAAAATTCACTTGCTAAACTATGGGGCTAAACGAAAAAGAGAAAGCCAAATGGACTTTCCAGATAACGCATTATTCTTACCTCTTTTCATTGAATCAGGCCAGAAATTAAAGGATCGGGAAAATTATATTTTCTTTGGCAGTACTTGTTGGAAAGAAAAGTCAATTAAAGAATCAAAATTCACTTGCTAAACTATGGGGCTAAACGAAAAAGAGAAAGCCAAATGGACTTTCCAGATAACGCATTATTCTTACCTCTTTTCATTGAATCAGGCCAGAAATTAAAGGATCGGGAAAATTATATTTTCTTTGGCAGTACTTGTTGGAAAGAAAAGTCAATTAAAGAATCAAAATTCACTTGCTAAACTATGGGGCTAAACGAAAAAGAGAAAGCCAAATGGACTTTCCAGATAACGCATTATTCTTACCTCTTTTCATTCAATCAGGTCAGAAATTAAAGGATCGGGAAAATTATTAAAGAGGAAGATATTAACTTGCGTCCAGTATTAATACAATGCATATTCCACCGTATGCATTGCACATTTCCACAATGAATGAACGAAGCTATGAAGTAAGTGATTCTTGTTAAAATTGATTAAGACGTAGTGAATTCCTAAAAAATTAAGCCAAGCAGCTCAACAATTAGCACTGTGAGTAAAATTTTTTCGCTTTTCCATAATTTCTAATTTTAGAAACTTTACTTTACTTTACTCATACTTTACTTTACTCATAATTACATAAAATATTTTCTTGTTTCTCTCTTTACCATCTTCTCAGTCAATTTTTCCATTTTAGTATAATGTATTACTCTCACTTTTTGCCAGAAAATTACATTTTTATAAGTATATGATTATTACATATTTACAAAGTAGTACCTACGCTGTAGAGACGAACCAATTTTTCAAATAGCAACAATTGGTATTATCATGCTTTCTTTACAGATATCTTTTAAAGAAAATGGAATAAACAGTTTTCTTCATTGACTTCTATCTCAAAAATGGCATTTTTTTTAGTAAAAGGGGATAGTATTAGAGTGTTTGAAAAAATAATTTCAACTTAAGGAAACCAGTGGTTTTTGAGAAAAAATATAAAATGTGAGAAGTTTCCCCAAATTTGCCTGTTTTCAAAGTGAAATTTTTAAATGTTTTCTTTGTTATTCTTTCTTTGTTATTATCGGTTAAACGATAATAGTAAAGTTTGATTTTGATATTCAAATTATGTGAAAAGAGTGTGGAGAAATAAGTAAAAAACCGATTATAAACGGGGTGGTTTAGCGCCTTCACCATTTTGGAATTTTCGATGCTGGTGTGCTTAGCGGAGATATGGTAGTGGCTAAACGACCGTAGTCTTTATATCGTATGTCGTTTATGACGTTTCTTAAAAAAACAGAACCAAACCGCCTAAGCTAACTCTGCTTTCCGGAGGATTCTACACTGGAACTGGTACTTTATAATATTTCTAAAAGGAAAAACAAGCAGAATTGCAAATTAATACGGTTTCAATGCGTTCTCCTCGGTCGATTACCCACTACCATTTAAGTATCATGGTCGCGTGGCAACCCTGTGATTATTTTGATGTTCCATGTTAAATGAATGGAAAATCCGATCAAAATGGACATGCCCATAAAAATTTGTTAATTTATGTGTTATTGAATGTAGCAGAAAGAGAAATTGAGAAGTTTCCTCATACATGCGATATCGGTTAGAAGTCGACGAAATAGCGGTTCATGGAAAAGTGAGGTTAGATGGAAAATAATTTTTTTCTCAAATAGTAAAAGGAAAGGCGAAAATTGAATACGCACATCGTTTTCTACAGTTTTTTATTGATCAGTGGTGTTTCTTTGGTGAGTTTTCAATTTTCATGTAGTTAACCTCTTACTGAAAATCGCAATTTCAAAAGGCCGTAACTTTTGAACCGACTATTTCCTCAAATTATAGTTGATGTTTTCGAACTAGTTATTTCATGTACTTTCTAGTCATCAATAGCTTTATATCAAAATTCCGAATGGCCAAAGGTAAAGGTTTGCCAAATGGAGACTCATAAGAGCAAACTTATCTCCTCAAAATAAATTTTGCTGAAATACTCAGAAGCAAGACCCTTGTGCTACCAAACCCAAAATGCAAACGAGCAATCTGTGCTTCAAAGATTGTAATGTTCTTATTGGAGGGATTTAACCTACTGGTATTTATGTAATATTTCTGCTTCTATCGCACCCTAGCGAAAGTCGCTTTTGTACAAGAAACAGTCAGAATCTTTGACCAGCTTTAATGATGTAGATCTAAGAGGTCAAGTTCTGTAAGATGTAAAGTGACCAAAATTTAGTAATTTTTGGCGGGAAATTAGCTTCATTGTTAACTGTCGTTTTTAATCATAGTAATAGTGTATATAGTATATGTTATAGTAGTATAGAATGTTAAAAACGCGAAGAATGCCGGTGTAACGGCAAACGCCAAATTTAGTTATTTTAGATAGCGATGAGGCAGCGAAGACATCTGTCAACAAATTGTCGCAGTTTCTCGGCGAGTAGTAATTTAATTTCTTCTTCTTAATCGCACTACATCGACCGGTCTCAGCAATCCTAAGCATGCCATGCAGGATATTCTAGGCCGATCCTTATGCCGTTTTTCCCCCTCGAGTAATCGTCACCTGAAATTCTCTCGAGTACGAAACGGGCATCCCGTCTCGAACTGGACATTCCATCGTCGAGCCGATTAATTACGTCTATCATTGTCTTCGGGCCGATCGCACGTTGAAAAAACTCACGTAATCACCTACGTCATTAGTTAAAATGAATTGTAGTTATGCACGTTAAACAAAATAACAAAACAATTTCACGGTAGAGATGTGCTGTTCGAGCGATGCGACTTCGATTATGGTGCCCTTTAATGGGATCGGGGGCTTCTGTCGGCCTCGCTCCTCGGGTGTGGCGCCGAAGATTTTCCATTTCGATCGGTTATATCATCGACGCCGTTCTACTAGCGTCATCGTTCTCCTATTTCCTATCACCGACTCACATATAAATTACGTCAGTTAAATGCGAGAGTACGTAAATTAAGAAAAAGTGTATCTACATAAGGGGGGCAAAGTTGGTACTTCTTCGTGTCATATGCAGCTGTTAGAGAATTTCTGTCAAGTCGTTACGTACATAATTGTTTATATGCTTCCTCGGGACTACGAATCAGGTTTAAAAATGAGACCGAATTAGTCAAATTTAAAAGCTATCGAAGATTATTTTGCAGCACGCCATAATAAATGGAAATGCACAACTTTAACACCATGGAGTGGTGAGAACACTTATTTTTCACGTGTCGTTGAGTATCAAAAAATTTAAATCGTAAAACAACTCTTAAGAACACAATTTGATGTATATTTTTTGAACATTCAGCAATGTAAAAATTTTCTAATATTCAGTGTGAAATGGGGCAGAGTGTAAACAAGTGTGTAGAAAAAGGGAAGAGCACATCAAGCAAATCATATCCAATGATTCAGCCACACATTGATATTTTGTTTGCCTTACTCTGTGCCTTTTACTTTGAATATGTTTCCTGTAATGTGTCCATATTTTGTAAAATAATGGGTACCTACTGGATCGAGTTGCATCGTATGATTTTTAGCTTTTGTTGTAGTGATGACTGTTTGACAAGGTTCTCAGTGTATTATGATCATAAGTCGAGCAATTTTGGGTACAAAATACAAGCATATGATTTAGTTATTGCAAACTCAGTACCAAGTTTAAACAACTTGCTATTCAATCGATTCTTCTTCCAACACCATAATGTTCTATGTTCAGGAATACCAGTATGTTTCTGAATCATTTTAATAAAAAAATAACCATCTTTTGGTGCATGACAATAGAATTGTGGTTGTTTTCTCAATTTTGTCTACAGAAACATTTTATGTAAATCTATTGTTATATTCTTTTTGTACCTCTGGTTTATTAACCACTGGAATTGGGTGAAGCTTTTTTGACAGAACTGAATAATCTACAAATGGAGTGTATATCACTCATGGTGTATTTCTAAACTGGGGAAAAAGGAGTTGCATGCTATATGCAATAACAATAATTTGTCAATCAGAATATTACATACTTGTTATTTAGCTGCTCTTAAACGTCACAACCACGGGCATTTATAAACGCGGGTTCAGAAGACCTGGAATACCGCCCTTAGCCTACCCAAAAAGGGTAGTGTAAGAAAAATACCTATGTACATGACATAAAGCAATAGTTGCCCTAATATTGCACTGAGTGAAAATAAATGCACGATATTTCTGAGTGAATATGAGTTAGGGCAGCAGTCACTGGAAATCTGTAGGGCAAAAATTTTCAACCACAGTGAAACCATTGATCAGTGCAATGCTTAAATTTTTTCTTTGATTAAAAAGCTTCTTATCGTTTTAGCCACACTTCTTATGTACACTGCGACCCCCTTAAAGCCATTACTGGTGTAATCACTAATATTGTAATTTGCAGTGTCAAGTAAAATTGATCCCAAAGTGATCTTCACAAAGTTGATTAGGGTTTTAATGCTGATGAGTCTCTTCTGGCGATAAAAATTTAGTTAATATGCTTCCCAAAAGTGGCCCATGTAATATTGTTAATATTAAATTTTCTCAAGGATTCTATAGTTTAGACGTTTTAGTTCATAAAAAGTAACATTCAGTTAGAGCTTTCCACAAAATTATTAATCATTTTAAGACATTTATTAATACGCTTTCGAAACTGTTTTTACACGAAACTCAAAAATCCAGAAAAATTGTTGAATTTCCTCAAGCAGCTCTAGGCACATATTTAAAACCTTTTTAACTTTTTAAACTTGAGTAAACAAACGTTTCAATTGTGCCTAAGGGTTTAATGCTAAATTTGCATTTTTTCAAGGGGTCTAACGTTGAAACGTTTTTAATTTACAAAATCTAAAATTGAATTAAAGCTTTTCCAGAAATTTTTCCAAAGAACCTCTTATTATTCTTTCGAAATCGTTTTGATTTATGAAACCCAAGATGCAGTTAAGGTCCAAAAAAATTATTTTTCGAGCATGTCTTAACACGTTTTTACAAATCCATAACTTTTCAAAGTAAAAGTAAATAAGCTCTGGAGCGCTGTTTTATAATACCAGATTTGAATTTTCTCATGAAATTTTTCTCAACCATCTCTAAATGCGCCTTGAGAAATCGTTTTAACTTACGAAATCCGAGATTCAGTTACGATCCAGAAAGATCCTTGAAAATCCTGAAACAACCCTAAGCATACTTTTAAAACCTTTTTGATTTTTCAACAATATCACGTTATTTAATTCTAAATTTGGATTTATTAACAAGTTCCATAGTACGCTGTTTAAAACTTGCGCCCTTTTAACCTAAGATTCGGTTTAAGTTTCCCATGAAGTTTTTAACTTCTCTAAGCGATCTCTTAATACTTTTTCTCGACTGTTTTAACTTTCGAAACTCCAAATGCAAATGCGATCCAAAATCCAAAATAAGTCAAAATTTCCACTGTTTTTTATTTTGCCACAATTGATCTACAGGGTAGAAAGCCATATTGACGCTGTGAGAGTTACTTTTAAAGTTATTTAATATTTGGTTATAATGTCTTTTTTCAAAAATTCTTCCAAGAGAAAATCCAAAAGAAGTTCCAAAATAAGTCAAAATTTCCACTGTTTTTTATTTTGCCACAGTTGATCTACAGGGTAGAAAGCCATATTGACGCTGTGAGAGTTACTTTTAAAGTTATTTAATAATTGGTTATAATGTCTTTTTCCAAAAATTCTTCCAAGAGAAAATCCAAAAGAAGTTCCAAAATAAGTCAAAATATCCACTGTTTTTTATTTTGCCACAGTTGATCTACAGGGTAGAAAGCCATATTGACGCTGTGAGAGTTACTTTTAAAGTTATTTAATATTTGGTTATAATGTCTTTTTTCAAAAATTCTTCCAAGAGAAAATCCAAAAGAAGTTCCAAAATAAGTCAAAATTTCCACTGTTTTTTATTTTGCCACAATTGATCTACAGGGTAGAAAGCCATATTGACGCTTTGAGAGTTACTTTTAAAGTTATTTAATATTTGGTTATAATGTCTTTTTTCAAAAATTCTTCCAAGAGTATTTAGAATGGTAACTAATTGCCTAATTAACTAAAGTTTAGAATGAAGATGGGGCTACGATAAGTGTCCTGTTTCTTTCGACGTCTCTTTCATGAAGAAAGAAACCTGACAACTCCAAACAGTGAGTAAAACAGGATTTGTATAATTTTATATTTTGAAAATTTTAAGTAATAGTACCTTCCACTTATGTAGTCCTTTAATAAATCGTGAAATCTATATCTACCTAAACTTGTCCTGAATATTTTGGATTCACTAACAGTTTAGTTTCAATACAGACAATTTAAATTGATTTATTGAGTTTTGAGTGGGTGCGCTTTCTAAACGCACGGTGTTTTAAGGTGTGGCAAAACGAGGCTTCTCTTCTCTTGAAACAGATTGCCAGATTTTTGCCTCAAGTAACTGTAAGCTAATGTCAAATCTGGATATTTCACAGAAGTCTTCTGTGCGTAGAAAGCATAGGAATAGTTTCGAAGATTTAAACCTTTTACTAACTAAACAAAAACGTAATTTCTATCAGTTGAAACAGTTGAAGTGATGATATCGTATCCACATAATTAATACACCGTGAGATTGAGAAGAAAAGGCTATAGAGTTAGTTACCTTGATGCGCCGGTAATAAATCTCAACTCCTGTTGGGCAAACGAATACAAATGGCACTTTCAACAACAGTCGAATTCCATAAGCGAGCTCCCGAAAGGGGCGTACGTATCATTAATAATAATTTTCTACTTCATTCTTGTATCGGACTACAATTACATTAAATACGGGTGTACGTTCACTGTAATTATAAATAAATGATAATAGATGTCGGTTGGTGTTTTGTCATTTTTATGACACCTGTGGCCGATGACTGGGCACCGCAGTAGTGAACGCACCAGCCCAAATGAGGATTTTTCGTGTTGTCGGGAGATAAGATCGTCAGCTTAAGCCTACCAGCTACAAAAAACGCCTGCCCGTTACAACATACCTAATAGCTTTAGCATTAACATCATTAAGGCCTATTGTCCGAAATAAAATTATATTACGGGTATTACGTCGTCGTACAAGCTACTAATCACCACGATCTAAGCGCTGCCTCTAATGATATTGTTTGATTAAATTACCTGCATGCGTTCGGTGTGTATTGATATGATAGCTAATTGGCGATTCTTTCGTTATGGGTCGAATTTTCTGGGTGTACTGTGATCAAAGGACGAAATCATTAAACTGGCACTGGTACCTCCATAAATAGTCGACAGAAGAGAAATTTTGGTGGGGACTTTGGGGTTTAATCCAAAGAAATTCGTGAAAATTGTGGGATATTTTGATCTTTCATTGAATATCTCGAAGATAATGGATTGAAATGTCTGGATTCTACAGGGAATTTTGGAAAAAATTAGAATTTTTGAACTAATTTTGGACGCTATCCCAGACAAAGATGTAGCATTTCATCCATATTTGGACAATAGGACAATTCGTGAAAATTGTGGGATATTTTCCTCGTTTATTGAATATCTCGAAGATAATGGATTGAGATATCTGGATTGTACAGGGAATTTTGGAAAAAATTAGAATTTTTGAACTAATTTTGGACGCTATCCCTGACAAAGATGTAGCATTTTCCATATTTGGGCAATAGGACAATTCGTGAAAATTGTGGGATATTTTCCTCGTTTATCGAATATCTCGAAGATAATGGATTGAGATATCTGGATTCTACAGGGAATTTTGGAAAAAAATTGGAATTTTTGAACTAATTTTAGACGCTATCCCAGACAAAGATGTAGCATTTTCCATATTTGGACAATAGGGCTTCTCCAAGAACACTTACCTGCCTTTCAATTTTCTTGAGGATTTATGAAAAGTTTGGAGAACCATTGATTCATATTGAGGATTTTAAATTAGAATCGACGAAAGTTTTCTTCCAAAAATTTAAATTCATGTTCTTTATCAACTGTTACTTTAACACACTTTTATTGACAGGAAAATCTCCTGAGTTTTTTATTGAGGGACAACGCTTTATGGGTTAACTTTGATGGGCTGGAAAATAAAGAAAATTTAGGATTTGATAGCGTTTGAAGCCAAGAAGGCGAATATGGCAAGGCCAAATCCGATTTGTCGATTTCTATATGAACCAGGCAAGTTTAAAGTTTGGGGGAGGGGGCGTTGTGCCCCACCCTCCCCTATATATAACTTTCGATATTAATAAGGGTATGAATGTTTTCACCTAGCCAAGTATGACATTACTTTATTCTGTGTTAAATAAAATATTGCAAAAATTTGTTTTGGACATTTGAAATTGAGTTTAGTATTTGTAAATATTTTAATTCTGGGCATTTGATGTGAATAAATAAGTATTTGTTAAAGGTCTGCTTCCATACCTTTGACACTTAATTACATGTTTATTGATAATGTGCTTAACAACAATTATTATGAATTTTTTGTGGCGCTGTGGTTTCAACTAACTTGACCATTAATTAAATCACGTCAATTAGACGTTGTGCTTTACTATTTCTTCCACCACGACGCACAATGAAAGTTTTTTCGTAACAATAATTCTTCCTGTCTTCATATTAATATCTTAAAATTGCCTGGTGATAATTTCCCACATATTTCGATTTTACTTTGAATTTGCTCAAACTGCGGCTTAATCAGCTTGGTAGCAACCTTAGGTCGCATTTATTTGAGATTTAGAGAATCCACGAGGAGAGAAAATCCACATGTAAAAATTAAGCTCCAGCTTAAGCCGCAACTTGACGGAAACTTGATGCAGAAAGTGCAGGTCTTTAATTTTCACTCAAATTTAAGTAAACCGCAGCTAACTTGTCAAGAAAAAACACATTTATTAATCAAGCTCTAGCTTCAGCAGCAGCTTGATTGCAAGCTTGGATAGGTTGATTTTCCTCGAGCTTGAATAAAGCGTGACTGGTCGATCATGAGAAAACGTACTCTTAACAATTTAGCTCCGTCCTATCAACGTATTGCGCAAATTATTTGAAGTGCATTTTAATATAACTAACCAGTCTAATCACCCTTTATTATTGCCCTAGCATTATTTGGACAGAAATCCATATTAAGCAGCTAATACAATGAAGTCAGCTGATACAAATTCTTCTGGTTATTATAGACCGTTTCAATTTCTGTATGATATAATGCGAACGTTCTTAGTTCGTGCCAAGCAGGGCCGCCCCATGGGTATGTGCTGCCCGGGTGCAAAATATAATTTGCCGCCCCTCCCCATCAGAACATCAACGTTATATTCCATTCAATAATAATAATATTAATAATAATAATACTAATAATTAATAATAATAATAGCTAATTATTAAACTAATCATTAAATATTAATTAATTAATTAATAATAATAATTAATAATTATAATAATAACTGCTTTGATTTTAAATTCTGATTTTATTTCTTTGATAACTGTTAAAGTTTAAAAAATAAAATATTTTTTTAAATAAAAATCATTATGGTAACTTTTTTATAAACTTTATACTTTGTATGAATTTATAAAGTAAATATTTGAAACAAACATAAGAAATATAGTGTTTTCATATAACACTTAGAACAAAAATGAAGAACCTGCCTATATAATTTTGTATTAATCTTTTATTGTCTGTTAACACTTTTAAGCCGATGTTATAAATATAAACTAAACTAGTAAACTACCGAGGTAGATACATTTTAATTATTGAAAGGAACTTTTCTTTCTTTGAATCCTTGTATATTTCCAGCCCAACATTTTCAGCGGTAACTTCCTTTAGAGTTGGTGATGGTTTACGGTGCACAAAGTAATATTTTTGTAGCGATCGGCATCTTTGTGGAAGTTTATATAAGTAAATTATTTTTTTTTTATTTTTTGCCGCCCCTCAGTAGAATGCCGCCCGGGTGCGATGCACCCCTTGCACCCCCAGCACGGGCCGGCCCTGATGCCAAGTGTAGGTTTACACGTGAAAAACGGAAGGATTAATGTAATGTTGTAATGAATGCGTTCATTAACGTAGTAAATAGGTATCCTGTAAGATCGATTTGTTATTCGAGAGAACGTAATTCATCGACCATTGTAGCTACGTACATTTGCATGGAGTGGAAAGAGTGGAGAGAGAGAGAGAAAAAAGTCTAGGAGCGAAACCGCCTTCACAACCAAGATTGATTTATGTACATAGCGAGTTCCGGGTACCGCGACTGTGGTTTACGACTGAAAAAAATTCCCTCATCAATAGAGTCGTTATTTTCTTAAATACTTCACTCTCGATACTGAATGAGTTTCTTCCCTCGAATAAATTTCATATCGTAAAAGTCAGAAACGCACTAATCAACTTTTTTGTATTGTTTCAAACGGTACGGAGTTTTTGTCGATCCTCTATTGAATTAAATACGTTTTCTTGGTCGAAAAAAAGCGGATGTTTGCGGCACGTACGACAGGCTTCATTTCACATTAAAAATCGGTTTTATCAACAAAATTATATTGAGATTAGTCATGGATTGCGGGATGAATGAACATGCAAATGATACTATTAATATGCAGAATCGCCATGGGCGCAACATACCGACCAACCACACACATACACACATAATTATTGATATTAAAAATTATTTTAACATACATTTCCACATAAGTTTACGAAATTTACAATTTGTTCCAAGACGCATCTTGCATAATTCACTTTTTAAGACACCTTAAAACAAAAATAAAAATCACGATTTTAAACTATAATTGGAACTTACGTAGTACTTCTTTTCTAAAATCTGTTGGCCCATATCCACTTAGTTTTGAATCGTCTATTATTGTTTCCTATTGTTTAATGGGACGTTTAATGTTGTTTCTAGTCTATTCTTCTTGCCGATTGGGGCAAAAACATTTTGTTAGAGCATTTGAATTGTGACGTTCTATAAGGCATCAGCCATTACTCAGAGGACTGTTTTCTTGTCAGACTCAATAACACATCCTCAATATCTACTGACAACAGGTAGACCCAAATATTACATTTTAACGTAAAGCATACTCATATTTATCCAATAGATCTGAGTAGATTTTAATATGTATTATTGTAATCCTCATTACACCCCTCCATAAAAATCAGAGAAAGGAGAGGATGGTTTCTAGTGTAATAGGGTTGGATTAATAAAATTTCTTCGAACTAAATGTTTTCTTCGTTTTTTAAGAATAATTATTTATGTTTTATTACAAAAACTAGTTCAAAATTAAATTTCCCCAAAAAAAAAGTTGTTTTAAAAATTGTCAAAATTCTCTTACCTTCATTCTATTGCACTGCGTTGAATCAATTGTAATTCACTAATTACCTGCTTCATTGATAATATTAAACCACAGTTGATACGCCTCTGCAATCAAATTACTTATAATAAATTATAAATTTTAATAGTAATTGAAAGTGGTGTTAAATTCTACCTGACTTTCTCAGATCACACATTCGAGATGGATCCGTTAACAT
Organism: Cryptocephalus primarius; assembly: GCA_963576515.1. NCBI lineage: Eukaryota > Metazoa > Arthropoda > Insecta > Coleoptera > Chrysomelidae > Cryptocephalus > Cryptocephalus primarius. Next base: position 11,511,657 of record OY754942.1, on the reverse strand, counting down.
TATTTTTTGGATGTTCGTTTTTGTTCTAAAAACTACTTAAAGACTCCTTGGCGAGAAAGTAGAAAATGTTATTTAATAGTTGCCCAACTGAAAGAAACTTTAAACTTTGCACGTTTGTAGCTTAGGTGCTCCAATTTGGCTCAGAAGAATAATATACATAATAACTGAGGAAAAATTTAGGCAGGGGTAGCTTTAAAACAACTATTTGACTTACCGAGGGAGTAGAAATGGGGATGAAATTCATGCGATAGCTACTAAGTAGCTCGAAGCTCGACCTTATCTTTTTAACACGCTTAACCGCTGAAACGTCTCTAAATTGTCCACAGAGTAGTCATTTCTTACTTCAGAGGTGTCCACTAGGTCCTAGTGACTAGGATTAAGAGATTTTGCGAAGTGACAGATACAACCCATCATAAAAGGGCCCTAACGAGCTGATAGTCGGAATAATAATATGCAAGTCGTTTCCGTACAACACGCAAAGGGTCGGACTCGGAAAGCGAGTTGAACTCTTGCCGAGGAGAAGCTATGAAAAGCAATTATCTAATACTTGTATAATTGTAAATAGGTACTAATTTACAGATTGTGTAAATACTAAAATGATTACTATAGTAACTAGTAGTTCTAACGTCTCTTATATATGAATGATTAATGAAAAGTATACGTAACGTAATGTTTCAAACTAAATTTATTTCGTTAAATTAAAAAGAAAGCACTGGGTTGGGTCCATTTATGTCATTTTCCCTTCACACTTTTCCAGGCTATCTGGAATCCAGGCTTCTCTGGATCGTGACACTATCTAATGGAAAATCTCTATAAAAATCCTGTTAATGCCGCTGAATGTTATATTTTTTGAATATTACAAAACTTTGTCCACATATGACGCATAAAATGGTGTTATAAATTTTGAAAACCCCAAATAAATCCCCCCATTTAGTATCGTAATCTTGCCCCCTTCTGATTCCATTACGCTCAGGTTATTAAAAAAATGAGGAAATGAAAATCGTTTCAAGTCAAACAATTGACAAACAGAACTGGAATAAAACAAATACTCTGTAAAATCTTTTACTCATACAAAGCACACTAGTACAGTCACTCACAGACTACATATGATTAACCTTAAGGTGGCAATTTATAGATTTTTCTAAAGTGACGTCAAGATTTTGAGGTAATCACTCAGCTACTTGCCCTATTTTTAGCTGATCATAACGACGCATTGGTTATATTTTTCTTGAAAGAATAAAGGACAACACGTTAATTCTCAATCATCCCTACACTTACTAGTTACTGGGAACAATTACTTAACTACTTGTACACGATTTTGTGTACTAACTATTTAGAAACAGGTAAAAACATTTTTGGTATGCTCGTATATGTTTCATATGTGAAATAATAAAATTCTGAAATCTCAAACACGTCTAACTAAAATCATATTAAATCAACCCTGGATCTCCTGATGTAAAAATCAGGAAAATGTTCCAAAAGACAGGCGGTAATAGCTTTATGGGTGCCATAAATTACCGGTACCACTGATAATGCGTTTGCTCCCGGGAGCTCGGAATACACGGTTAGTAGACACCTATGCCTTACTTCAAGTTTAGGAAAATGTTTTAGAAAAACTCCATTTAATTTCCATTTATTGTTCGAAGTTGTACTTACATTTGAATTTCGGGAGCCTGTACGTTTTCTTATTCCAATCTGAATAAAACGTGTGCCTATTCAATTCCTCTTGAATAAAGAGCGTGCGACGGCTATGCCACGATCCGAAATTTTAACGGATTAAAAGAAATTCGGTTCTATTAGACCTATAAACAATGGAATCGACCGGTTTTTACGTTCGGTAAGTACCACCAAAGTTTTGAAGCCACATTATAATTATTTTCTTCGTTAGGAGTTCTTTCTCTCGAGTTAACTGTTGTTTCAGGTAAAGGTATTAAATTAGTTTTTTCTGAGGCGACAAGTTTCGATACATTTTTCTTCACAGAGACAATACCGCTAGAGCTGGTTAATTGTTTTCGGTGGGCGACGTGTTTATTAATGAACCATCGAGACTGTTAGGAAGTTGTGAAACATTTTTCACGCCCGTGTAAGTGATAGGTACCTCCATTCACCACCAGAGTAAATCGAAATTTGTCCCCTTACACAAATTTTGCCAGACGATTCCATTTACTTCCATCGGCCATAAAACGTAATTAGATTACCAGCTAACTACTTTCCTATCGATTATACTACAGCCATTTTCATAACAACGATTAAATTCAACAACAAATCAACAGCAACCTCGAGCCATTGTTGACGACAAAAGCATGCACAATCCGCCCAAACATTCACCCATTGTCGGGGAATAATCCAACATTATGTGGCAATAAGGGAGCTAATAGCATTAGCATGACTTTAGATTTTTTCATTCTTCGAAAACGGACTCACAAAAGCCCGTGAAAAAATTTATTCTTGTGCTGATTTAACACGGGGACCCAAGGTACGTCGATGACGTTCAGAATTCGGCGTTAGGTGTTAATGATCGCGTTTGAAATTATCCACGAGAGTTTTAATTAACGCGGAATGTGTTTACAAAAAAGCGGTCTGACGAGCTGTAATTAATGCTGACGTTAATGTTGAAATTTGTGTACCGGCGCACTCACAGGTGATTAAATCGTTTATTTTTTGATACACACTACAATTTTTTTTTAGGTTTATAGTTTAATTGGTTATAAAAACCACCTAACAAATATATACGTGATAAAGACCTAGGATTACAATTAGGTAGCTGCTTGTAATTTTTTTAATCAAATTTAAGCCATTTATTTGTAATACTATTTTAAAGGGAGAGCAAAACACTATTAAACATATTTCGCACAAAAAAGTATAATTATACTGCTTATGCTTAGAAACGAGCAAAAAGTTTAAAACAGAAAAGGGCAAATTGTCTAAATATCTGACAAACAAATTAGGTAATATTTCTAATCTGGATTTATATATAATCATATAGGATATTTATGTGTGTTATGTATTAGTAACAAATTATATTGATAACAAGCCAAACAAACTCAAAAAACAACAGCTCAATTTTGCCGTTTTTCCAACAATTGTATCAAGCACTTAAACATCTTCTTAACATCTCTGTAAGATTGTAAGAACATAATCAATTCTAGAGTTTCTCTCTCCTCTAATTTTTAAAGGAACTCTATAGAGAGAGCGAGAGAGACTTAAATTCTGATTTTTGTAATGACGGTCTATCTGTTTATCTACACAGTGCTTATTTCTTTCTTAGTCATTTCGATACACTTGATACTGAACGAATTACAAACAGGAACAATTCATTTTTGACAAAGAATCAAAATATTTGCATGTTAACTTATAAGCTTCCGCCTTGGGCTCTTTCTTTTCTAATTTTTCGAGGCAATGTTTATATTACAACATACTCCGTTGTAACATTCCGTTACCTCCGTCTTTAATCGTGATTTGATTTTAGTCATACTGAAATATTAATACAACTTTGGCTCTCATCAATTTAAGTCATCATTTTTAATACCAATTTCGTTTAAATAGTGCATTAGATAATCTGGCTAGTTGTAAGGTAAAATAAATATTTAAAACCAAGCACATAAATCACATACGTACTTTCAGTAATAAAAATTAGTAGTGCTATTGTATGTTTCATTAATCAGAAGAAAAGTCATTTGTGCAACAAGCTTCAAGCTTCATGTCAGTATGTTTACACCTCAATAATTTCTCAAGTAAAGGATTAATGCTTTATCCACCAAAAGCCAATACAAGTTTTCCCTGATTTTTCGTGTTTTCACCCTATAATCGCCTTATATTAACACCTCGTTTAAAAATGATAGGGATGAAACATCGCTAAAATAGGGGATAATGACAAAATGGCTATCAGAATTGTTTCCAGCGAACATGAAAACCCTTTATAAAGTACATTGTAATTTTTTTATATATTCCCTCTCACGCCCCTTATTCTCACCCCTAGTGTCGGAAATGATAACGACAAGTCATATCCCAAAGTGGGGGATGAGGAAATTATTCTGGGTGCCCACCAAAAACCCTCTACACTATTGTTCGGTGATTTTTAAAGATTTCACCCTTTTACCCCTCATTTTCAGCTCTAATTTAAGGGATGACGGCAATCTCATAAATGTTTCCTTTATCCATGTGGATTATCCAACAATTTAAAAATTGTGTATGAATCTATTTTTCTTTGAGATATACCCAAAGATCGGTTTCTGAAGTATTCACCTTTTCATCCTTCATTTCCACCCTTAAATTTTGAATGATGATACTTTAAATAATTTTTCCTTAATCCTCATGACCTAAGCTTCAATAATAAAAAAAATGCTCATAGATGTCTTGATTTTTCGAGGATATATTAAATTTCTGTTTAAAAAAATGTCATTCCACCTATAGTGCGACGTAGTACCCACGTGATACCATTCAAAACACATGGAGTTTACACTACTTATATATAAATGTTTTGTGGATCTACATAGGAAGCGTTTACAACATCGAAAAAGTACATTTGAAGAAAAATCACCAGTGTAACTTTGTGTCATGCTTTTACTTGTCTAAAAATACATGAATTTGTTAGATTATGGTAATTCTTATTTAAGTCCAGGTTTGTTCAGTATTACAATAAATTATATTTTTGATTTGAGAAAACATGCCAAATGTTAACTCTTGGATGTACCCTAAGTACAAAAATTGGGATGTGACGTAACCCACCGCACTTAAATGAAACATTCTTTCACCACATCAAAGGAGGGTTAAGTCGACTAATCTACACCTTGTCCACTTCATTATGTCATAAAATCCCCAAATGACACGGCCCATGAAAGACCCAACATCCTAAGTCAATTCACAAAGTATTTCCTTCTTGTACCCCCGCCCGAAGAATAACCTAACAATAACAGTAATAAAGCCCGAAGCAAAAATCGAAATTAATATCCCGACGATGAAAATATCAGAATAACGAAAATCACACGACGTTTCCGCAAACTTCTCACGCTATCTAATAAAGCAAAAAAATCGCTCGTCGTCTCGTCTTCGACGCATCTAATGTGCGATTAGTGCGGTCCCCAGATGGATATGTCATTCGGTGTACCACCGGATGTCACAACGGTGTCATTAGAAACTATCAAAGAGGAGACCGCAGGAATGGAACAACGGCGAAATCTCGACGGAACCACTGGCGGCGCCTCGAATTAATCGCAGACCACCCTAGTGAGCTGTTGAAATATCGCTTGAGATACAAATTGGATGTGACAGTGGAGTAGACGCAGGAGGATAGAGTTCATACCTAAAATGTCCCTGATTGCGCTCGTTGAACACATGCAAACCGAGACGCGCAGGACGCGACTGAAACTAACCGAAAGAAAAACTTGGAAAATTAACAACCCTTGCCTTTTATTGTGCAACCCAAAACCGCGTTAATTCTTCTGTTAAATTCCTTAACAAAAATTCAAAAGTACTACAAATGAGTTGGGACGTTCTGAGAGTATTCAGCGAAGTTTCCTTTATATTGCAACGAATTTTCATTTTAATAGCTCGTAAAAGGGTCGGAAATGTAAAAGATTGGTTGGTTTACTGAACGAAGATCGCGTTAAATCTTTGGTACAATTCCTTAAAAAGAACTCAAAAGGACTACAAATTAGTTGAAATCCTCCGAGAGTAATTAGCTAAGTTTCCTTAACATTCTTACGAATTTTCATTTCAATAGCTCGTAAAAAATCGAAAATGTACAACATAACCAAGTTTTCTGATCGATAATCGCGTTAATTCTTCTGTAAAATCACTTAAAACCATTCAAATGTGCTACAAATGAGTTGAAACTTTCTGAGAGTATTCAGCGAAGTTGAGCAATTAGGAAAACTTCTAGTCTGGATTAAATGGTACAGTGGAATAAACGCAGCTGGATGGAGGTGGTAGGTAAACTTGTCCTGGAAACATTTTACTACCTATTTAAACAAATTTCACATTACGCACCCACACATGTTCCTATGCGTTTAAATATACACTCCTTCATATCCATACTGAAGTCCATAGTGAATGAAGGAAAAGGTTTATAACGCAGAGTGACTGAAGGTGGGAACTAGGTACTCGAAACGTGCCTCAATTACAATAAGCTCTCATCAGTCATAGACTACCTCTATTTTACTCAATGGGGTGGTAGATTTTACCTTACCTCTGAACACTGTCTTAGACACTGGCTCTTACACCCTTGTTTTTATGCACTTGCTCGAAGATAATTAATTCAGGCAGCAGAAACACAGAAATAGAATGATCTATTTGAAAATAAAAAAAAAAGGAATTCCAACTGGCTAATTTGCAATTAAATATTATTCATCATGAAACGTAAATTACTGATCAATATCAGCAACTAATAAAATGGACAAATTGGTACTTTATTGAGATACAACTTTAATTACATATTAAAAAAAAACCAATGAAATTACCTAATAAATTCAATGTTGTTTGTAATTATTATAATGTATATAATTGGGTAGAGTTTAAGGTTTGAAAGATATACTTAGTGTTTAACACACTAGTGCCACACTATTGTTACGACCTTGTATTTCTTGTCTAGTTCTCATTATCTAGTACAGCATTATAAGGCGAATTAAAGAAAAATAAATTGGCATGAATTTCTAGAGTTTCATAATGTTTGCAGGAAAAACATTTGTTGGTTTTTGATTATTGGTAATCAATGGCAATCTCATTTGAAATATTTAATCAGTGTCCAAGAAGTAGTGAAAAATGTGAGAGCTGCTAATATAATTCCTTTTTTGTGAGTTGTGGCAACATTAAACATTTCTGTAATTAAGAAATTTTACTTGTATCGAAATTACATATTTTCTAGGATGATATATTTCACGTGGGTATAAGCCCGGGAATATAATTCCCTCTCTTGAGAATTCTCATAATATTTTTATATTTTTATAACTGGATAGTTTTATATCCAATATAAAATATAAATCCAAGTTTTTATAACCAATATATTTTATTTAATTTACCCTAGTCTTGATCACTCCTAGATCTTTTATTGAATCAAATAAATACCCTCAAACCTCGGCTCATCACCATTTCGAAAAACCAATTAGTCAAGGTGACCAACTTGTCTTGACCCACACTCGACACAGCAGACTAAAAATATGAGTAATTACATATATAGTTTTTAATAACTGTTATTAAATAATTTATTGTAATTTATAAACCTAATTTTACAATAAAATTATAAACAAATTTGATACCAATGTTGCTGTTAAATATTTTTAAAAAATTAAAAAATAACTGACCAGATAACCTGCTTAAAAATATATATTAATTGGATGGGGAATATAAACTTTTCGTATTTTTAAAATCTTAACTATTTTTTCTAGAATATATTACTTTTAAAGCTTTATGATTACTGAACATATATTTAAAAACTCAGGACTTTATTTACGAATGCCGAATTTATTTCTTTAATGATATAAATATTGAAGCTTTAAATTTTTTTAACTTGATTGCTATACGTCGTGGATTTTTTTTTGTTAGATCGTTTTTTAGTCAGCTTTTGCTATTTATGAATAAGAAACTCGTACGATGTACAGGGGGCGCTTCAACTCTAATTGTTATAATGTTACATGTAAATGAACGATTAAATTACAAAGATATTTAGACTAAAGAAACGACCGAACCTTTGTAGAAGTCGAAATGTTTATAAACAAAAAAAGTTACAGCAATAAATATTGAGGAATTTCTGATATACAAATTGAAGTATCTCAGCAACAAATTTATCAATCCAAACTTACAGAAGCTATTCAGAATTTGATTCATAGAAAATCTTCCTTTTGCATTTTTGCAAAATCTAAAACCCCAAATTAATCTTACGACATCTCGAAGTGTAGGTTTTGTCAATACCTTTACAAAACTATTTGAACTTTTCCACTAAAAACTACATTTTAGCTTAGAGAGGCGAAAAACATCTTTTCTCCACTTTTGGATCCCTGCCATTTCTTAACGCATATTTGATCCCCATATATATGAGGATCCATAACCCACCCCTGCCTACAACTGGAAACTACTCGTATATGATTAAAAATAATATTATAAAATAGCCTTTCTTACCTGCACTATAGATTCAGGTTAACGAGGTTCAGGTACATCAACTTGCAGAAATTATAACAACGTTGCTTGATTCGACCAATGCGAACATGAACCGCGTATGTTTGCTGTTTTACTCTTCACCGCATGTTTCTACTTGTTCTCTCTTCTTCTACAGTTGAGCCATGGGCCCCTTACTCATCTTCACTCTTGTGTTTGTTTTTATTCCTCTGATGAGTTTCCCTTCTTTAGCTGTTTTTCCTCTTCTTGTTGTTCCTTGTTTTTGCTCTTCATCTCAAGTCTTCGTCTTCTTCTGTATCCTCTTCCTCAGTGATCGTCCTCTTCTGTTAGTAGTAGCGCCTTCCTCCTATCTCATATATCTATCCTCCTATCTCTATCCTTCCTATCGCCTTCCTGGTCCTGTTACTGATCTGATACTTGAGTGTCTTTGTCCCTAAGTCCCTCCGACCGTTATTCTCCTCAATGCCTAGTTTTGTATCGTCTCTAGTTTCGTGATGTTGCTGACCGCTGCTTGTCCCCATACCGCTGCTCCATACAAACTGATTGGCTTGATGCTTGACTCGTATATCCTCTTCTTTATCCTTAGTCGTAGTTTACTCCCTGTTCCTATCATTGGTCCTAGTTCGTTCAGTCTCTGCTTGGCCTTCCTCGCTGTTTACTTGATGTGTTTTCACCATGTTAGTCTTTTTAGTCGTCATATCATTGGATCTCCTTGTCCCCCACGCTGATTTTTGTCTTTGGTTCCTTCTTATTCCGACCTATCCATATCGCTTGGTCTTTCTGCGGGTTGATCCCTATCTTCCAGGTCTTCGTCTATTGTTCCATCTTGAGCACTTCTCCCTGTATATATTCCGTTGGGTTCGTAGATGTCGCCACTTTAGATTTCCGGTGCCAGTGTTGATCCTTGTGGTGTCCCTGCTTCGATACTCCTCGTTGATGAGGCCTACTCTTCTATCCTAATGCCGAATTTCCTCTTCCTCGAGTAGTCCTGCATCATATGAGGGTGTGCGCTTTTCCTAATCCTAGTTCATCTCATGTCACTTCTCTGAATGCGCTTTATATATTAGATATGAGATATTGCAACGTTGCCTTATTTTTGACCACGACAAATAAACTGCAAAATATTCAATTTATTTTTAAGATTTCGATTTTCATGGACACACAATTCGCTTATTTCTTAACTTCAAAGGCTTATTAAATATCGGTTTAATATATGCTTTTGCCAAAACCTGCCTGTTAGTTTTGTTACATTTTTCATTAGAAGTTCGAAGAAATTCCTCGTAATTATTAGTATGATAACAGTTACTTGCCCGTAACATCCAGGAAACTTACAGCTTAACGAACATTAAAGTCATATTGAAAATATTTTTTAATAATTCACTTTTCAGTAGGTGTCAATAGTTTTGATACGGTGTAAGGCATTTAAATTCAGGCCCTTCTACCAGCCTTTATTTCCAGGATCATTTACCGGAGTCTAAACCTTTACGTCTTGTTTTTTCTCTCTCTCTCTCTTTCCTCTTTCATCCAACGTCACACACTTTAATTCCGAATTGATACATCGATTACTATGATGTCTAAAAAGTTAATTTGTTATGTAAAAAACTATTTACTTAATATAATAGGTTTTATATATTTAATTCGATACCTACATGTACAAAACCACTTAATCTCTTTTTAATTTTGCCATCAAATAATACTACGTTCGACGTACAAAAACCATGTATCGTTCCAATTTGGGTCTTGTATTATTCTGACAAAGGAGTTTGCGGTCAATGAATCTTTATTTAAAAAAATTCAATTTAAAACATCATTTAGAGGATAATAGGCGGATTAATATGTTGTTAAGTGACAGCAAACACAAATTCGGAATGGCAAATCGACCACTGCAGCTATACCTACTATCTACTTCATTAATAGGCGTTGAAAGGTAATTTAATCAAAATGACTACGCAAATTATCAAATGAAACACGCGCACCTGGGTATCGGTACGATTGCACTTACAGGGACAACAATAAGTGTCTCGATATCTACACAGCAAAGTCATTCCGAAGGTATCGAGCAGAGTGAAAGGTTAGATCGAGAAATACTTTAAATCATTGCCAGACGAACGAAACAAATTTCGGTACCGCGGGCAAATTTCCAAGTACTAATTGAAACGTAACAATATTTGCGACCGCAGAATGAAACGCACCTCAGTCGACTGTTATTTAAAAATAATTTCGTGGTCATTATTTATAATAGGGACGTGGAAAGGTCGCGAATGCGATGTCTTAATCAAAGCAAAATCAGGAGTTCTTAGATTAAAGAGTTAGATTGGACGAAAAATATTGTTAGGAAATAATTACGGCGCTCTTAATTTGGCTTATGAATTAGTATTATGGTTCAATTTAATAGGAGAGTATGAATGACATGTAGATAAAGACGCCACGGGCAGACTGAATGGAGTTTGGCAATATTTTTATTTTTTAACTCTTCTATATCCTCAAGTGGCTAGAAAAGTTTACGAAAGGAAGATGTCTTCACCATGTAAAATTACAGGGGGTTTCGACTTTACGCCGTCATCTTACCTGTTGATAATCAATACTGCTATTGAGGGATAATACATCAAAAACAGGAGAAGCACCTACGTGTCATCAAATTAATGAATAATCATTACCAATATCCAGGAGCAAGATGAAAATCCTCTTCAGTTGATGGTGGAAATTTATATAAATCAACAATTTGAGTATAATATAATAATTTTTCCTGACGATTACTGTTGACTAAAATTATAGCGTAAAATATGAGTTGTTAACGTCACTCAAGGCGGAAATGACGATCACATATCTACTGTGAGTGTGATATTTAGGAAACTGAAAAATAGACGAAATAAATAGCAGCAGAGTGATGTAGATTAAATCTAACTTAATAAATAAGTTGATTAGCACTTTCTTTAGTCCTCATAATTAGAAAAAATGAATTAAAGATATGTAATGTCTTCAAATTAAGATTTTTTAACGGTGAGGCAGTAAAAGAAATTAAAGGGTTCGCCGTTAATTTCCTTTGATCGATTAAAATATAATCGGAGTTCAACTGAACAAGAGTTTCTAACGTTTTCTAAATATTTAAATTACTGAAGCGTTTATTAAAGAGTAAGGCTGTAAAGCACATACTTAAATCAAAGGAATGCTTTTGGGACAATATGTGCTCCACAAAAGAAGACGAAATGACAACTAAACTAAAATAAAAGTTCCTTTAATCATTTAAATTCATTTTTCATGTTCTTTTTCACTGTCTTCTTGTGTGATCTACATCTATATACAGTTAGCTATTTGCTTAGTGGGGCATGAGGATTTTCTTGAACACAGAGGCCTACATTTATTTTGACATCTTCAATGAGGGCACTCTGACGATGGTTATTTGTTTTTCTTAAATGTCCACTCTCTCTTTACTGTTTTTCTTATGGTTTTTCTTATTTCTTCCCAATTTTGCTTATGGAACTCTGCGATAAGGGTGGTAAATCAGAATATTTTTCTCTGAATAAATGAATGACTTCATTTCATGTTCTTGACTTATCTCCGTAGCCAATCATCATTAAATTTCAATCTTGTGGATTGAAAAAATTAACTGCCGTACAGTTAAGTACGGCATTTTGATCGATTTTCCGAAAACGTTGTTTCTTATAAAACGACAAACTAATAAATGTCTTACTCTCCTTACTTGTTTTTACAATTTGACGAAAAATGATAAATTAATAAATAATTAAATTAATTAATTTAAAAATTAATAAAATAATAAATTAATTATTAAATTAATAAAGATTAACCTCTTTCCGTTTTTAAACAGCCTGAATTATTTCATTGAGTTGAATTAAATTTCTTCATTTTTCGAATTAGTTAATGTTTGTTAAATATCTTTTAAACGACAAGGAATAAAAATTTGATATTTGGTACGCATGTGTAACTTGATATACCCTTTAAGAATATTCATAAAAAATTAGTATTGCCATATAAAAAAATAGTCGATGACGTCATATCTCAAATTTGGTGCACGCTGTATAACATTTTCTTATACCAAAAGATGGCAATTCAAAATATTAATCGACCTGTCCGAGCATATTTCAAACGAAAAACTGTCTTTGATTTACTGAATTTATTCCAAGTTAAAGACTGGCACTGTATAAGGAAATCTACGATTCTGAAAGATATTAATATTATCAGCAGACAATTGAACAGTATTCATATGTTTTAAAGAATTTATGACAAGCTTAAATTCCACTAAAGAATTTCGAAAATATATTTATTTGGGAAGGAGCTTATATTAAATTTTAAAACTTTTTCGAAAATATTATTCTCAGGAGGAGGTAAGGCTATTCTACTTATATTATCCTGCCATGGAATTGGAAATCAGGAAATTTACGTTTGACGCCCGAAAATAGAAAGAACTTCTTTACAGTCAATAAATAAGCCTTTAGAAAGGTTACTAAATAAAATATTGCCTCTTAGATATACAAAATATCGAATTAAGACTAAACATCCCATCTACCTATTTTTGAATCAGGAATCTATAAAATTCCTCATATACACTCCTTCTTTTACGAACCACATTTTACCAGGAAAAAATTTCTTGATTTAAGCATGTGCTTTACTCCTTTCAATTTTGAAAAATACTTCAAATGCTGAATAATCTAGTCTCACGTTAGAAAGACATTAAAAGTTATAATTTATTCGAACTCAGATTATATATTAAACGATCAATAGAATTTATAAGCGGGTACCTTAATATCATCTGTTTTCTCACTGTTGAAAAACAAATAACTTCAAGATCATTATTTAACCCTAATTAATTTGTCACGTTTCTAATTCTGATAATTGAAGAAATCGATAATCGGTTCTTAATTTTAGAAAATACATCAGGTTAAGACCAGCACTTATTTTTAATTCCATTGATAAATTAATTTATATGGCAGCTTCGCTTGATGTAGACCCAATCACACCTCATTCTTCAAGCCCGTTGAAAGCGAAATTTAAAATGATTTAAATTCAATTTTCTTACCCATCAGACGGCCCCATCTATACCATGTACCGAGTTTCCAGTTTCTGGTTCTTTTAGATCTACATGTCCTGATTACAATAATACTGGAAATGATATATAGTGAGGCCGCGACTTTTCCGTTGACCTGTGCTCGTGGCACGTTGAAAGGGCGCAAAAAGCACTTTAAAACTCACTAGAAAAAGAGCAGCTGTCATTATTTACCAATCAATTTGTATGGTGATTTTCATCACCTAAAATACGAGTCGTACTTGAAATTAGTACGTCTTTTCAACTGGCTAATTTAAGTGAAACAAACGTTAAGTTCTTTTCTAAATTTACATCAAAACCATACTGACTAAAAACCAGATCGAAATTAGTTCATCTATTGTGATTAGCGTGAACAAGTGCACAGACAGACAAAAATCTACATAATGGTTTTATTACATGTATAGATAGAACCAAAGTAACGAAATATAATGAAGGAAAGAAAAATTGGAAATGTAATTGACGTTATGAAGTCAAAGCATACAAATTGTAAAATTTTTCAATAGCGAAAATAACACATCAAAATAAAAAAATATGTATTGCAAAAAATTCTTCAACAATGAAAGTTTACAAGTATAAAAACTTGGACGGAAGGACAAGCTTAGTGATGTCCCCGTAAAGTGATTATAAACTCATAATTCTAAATTATCAAGCATGAAAAAATTAATTAGAAAATTTACCCCGAAATAACAATATCTAATTTGATGTCATTTTAATTATATTCGTAGAGCAACGTTCGACACATCTCTATTGTTTGTGTTTAATTGCTCATGTTTAAGCATAATTTCCTTAAAACCATTAAGAAAATGTTATTCCCGCGTGAGAAACTAATTTTCCTATTTGGTTAACTCTACAGTAGTCTGCCTCGTTTGTTCTTTTTCCTTCCTTTTTTCTGTTATAATTGCCTCAAATTACACGGTTGATGTTTAGATTAGACGACAAACTCTACGTCCATCCGGAAATTTCTATAAATTTTTTTATAATTGCTTCAAATTGAACTGATATGGTTCGCAAGACATGCAAAAGCTTTAGGGACCATAAAATCGCTTCATTCTTCTTTGTTCTTGTAATTATTTATGGTATTTCGGTAGGTTTACAGGTACAGTTATATATTGGCGGAGAGAATCGATTTGAACGTTGACGAAAAAGGCGTATTTACTCGCTGTTACGCGTCAATTCAAGAAAACCTTAATACAATTTGATAGTTTCCTTATTTTTGGCATATGGTGTACACTCAAAACTAATCTCCAGGCTCTATTTCGTCTCGGCCGTAATTTACATTCGCAGATGTTTGGACGTTTATTGAATTAATTTTTTGAAAAGCCGCCATATTTTCCTGCTAAAATATTTTATGAATCGTAAACGTCAATATTTAATTTCGTTTATTCGGGCCTAATACTTCGAGACATTATCGTTAAATTTAATGAATCTAGAAAGGTGAATCGGGTCGGGAAGAAGAAGTAATATTTTGCCCGTTTCGAAAACGGATATAACCTTTTAGAGGCAAACTTGATGCTGGCGCCTTTCGCGTCGTATTTTATAATTATTGTCGAATGGCCGCATTTGAATTAATAAAACGGCTACGTCTGTTTCGCTAAAGATCTTTTGATGTTAATAGGTTTGTTAAGCTTTTCGGGATTACGACGAGGCAAATCAAGTGAAATGATAACAGGAAATAAATAACGATTCCCATTTAGGGCTATGGTATTCTTTAATTAACTTATAACGTCCCATAATTAACTTCGAGCTAATGCCAAGTAAATGGATCGGAATTCATTTTTTAGGTTTATACCCACCGAAAGAGGTAGGACGGAAAGGCATCAGTCTAATAATCATGTTTTATTTAAAAGGGTACACCAGTCTCTTATTTTACATTATAAAACCAGATCCTGCGGACTTGTAGATTGCTGTTTTCATAACATCTTCGAGGGGCTGTTGAGGCTGAATCTTGAGGAACTTTTTTATGGTATTTTGATGTCACTTGGACTACAGAAGTAAAATCAGTGAAAAAGCTGTCACGATTTAATTAACAATTCGCTCCTTTGAAGAGTTTAACTGACAATATCGCGTTACTAATGCATAATGATTTTTTTTGTATTACAAAATTTGCAAAATAGTGCCCTAGATTTTTTTCTAAAGGGCCTTATGTAGTTTTTTGGTTGAAAATCTGTAATTAAAAATGAATATTTGCATGTTTTCTCTTTTTTCTGTGTATCTGCTTAATTATGTAATACATCTACGTGTTTTCTCAATAATAATAAGAATACATAATTTCATGTCATAAATAACGTGAAAACCTATCTACCCTGGTTTTACTTACTTAGTACAATTAATGCAGAAAATCTTTTTCTGGGGAACATTTGAAGACAATGCTTATTACTTGATTTTACTGTAGTTTACGAGTTAGTTAGTTTTTGTGATACAGGGCATGAATTATTTTGAAATTATATAAATTTCATTTGTAACATACTACGTGTAAAAGCAACTCGACGACTTCCAAAATTCTTCTATACAAGACTTACAGACGACTTGCACAGCTAAGCCACATAATAAAGTCTACTTTATTCTACGGCTAAGCATGCAAATATTAAATACAATCGTAAGTAGTTTATCAAAAAGCTCATAGCTCATTGCTCAGAGGTGTCCACTAACCCAGAGGTGTTCACTAATCGTGTTTCCCGAGCTCCCGGGAGCAAACGCTTTATCAGTGGTACCGATAACTTATGGCACCCATAAAGCTATTACCGCCTGTCTTTTGGGACATTTTCGTGATTTTTACGTCAGGAGATCCAGGGTTGATTTAATATGATTTTAGTTAGACGTGTTTGAGATTTTAGAATTTTATTATTTCATATATAAAACATATACTAGCATACCAAAAATGTTTTTACCTGTTTCTAAATAGTTAGTACACAAAATCGTGTACAAGTAGTTAAGTAATTGTTCCCAGTAACTAGTAAGCGTAAGGATGATAGAGAATTAACGTGTTATCTTTTATTCTTTCAAGAAAAATGTTTCCGATGCATCGTTATGATCAGGTAAAAATAGGACAAGTAACTGAGTGATTACCATAAAATCTTGACGTCACTTTAGAAAAATCTATAAATTGCCACCTTAAGGTTAATCATATGTAGTCTGTGAGTGACTGTACTAGTGTGCTTTGTATGGGTAAAAGATTTTACAGAGTATTTGTTTTATTCCAGTTCTGATTGTCATTTTTCGCGATTGTCGTGAACTTTCATTGCCCCATATACATACATTAAAATAATAGTAATTTGTATAAGAATAAAATATACATACACCACTACTCAAAAGTGATATACACTCGTACTTTATTTTCTTTCTAATTTTTTTTTAAATTCCCACTAATATCGATGCCTAATATCGAATAACAGTGCAAGTAAGTCGAAACGAAATTCAGTAACATTTATAATTTCTTAATAATTGATCAATACTCTTGTTACGAGTAATAAATTATAACAAATTAATTACCAGGCCGGAAATAGAACTAATTACTAGCAACCCGTTTTAATTCAATGTTTATCCTAATTAAGGAACTTCCATATGGTATATATTCTAAATAACTACATTATATGAGCGTCTACCAATAAAAGCACACCACTGATTCGTTACCCAATTTCGCGTTTCTAAGATGGTCTCCATGATTAATCGATCCTCCTGAATATGGTAGTCAACAAATGATCACTCGTCAGTTAAGGCTATTGTTCCTGATTGATAAATAATGATCGATCGATGCGTTTGTTAATACTTTGAAAGCTTTGACAGGTGAAAAATGGCCGCAATAACTATAAGACAAGAAGTTATGATTGTAATGAATTTGTCGTTACCGGTTAATTATATTAAACGGTCTTAAATAGGTTTTGTGTCGATGAACTCGAGACACTCCACAAGATGGAATACCACCCAGGCGAGGAAGGATAATTAAGGATAGATGGGAAGGATGGACGAAAACGAGGAAGTTTTGAAGCTGCGTTTAATCTCCGGCGTCGTGGGAGGATTAGATTGAATCATTACGCAATGATATACTTAATCGACATCAGCTTCAGGTATATTTGATTGCTGTTAGTTTAAACGCGGCGATAATTAATTATCCGTGAATACATATATGATCGGTGTTTTACCTACCACATGCATCAGAAATATCATTCTGAATAAATGTATATATAGGGTATACAGATAAGTTTGCGCCGTTTTCAAGAGATGGACACACTGACAAGATTACTTTGAAATCATCAGATGTAAGATGCCATATAGAAAGTTTAAACACCTGGCAACGACATAAACTTAAAATACTGTTATCTTGGTACTGGTAGTATACATTTTTTTATTAGAAAATGTCGAGTTTTGTACCAAATAAGCGTCATTTGCGGGAAGTTTTGATTTATTTATTTCATTTAGAGAAATCTGCTGCTGGAGCGCATCGTTCTCTTGTAGAAGTTTACGGTGATGCTGCTTTAAGTGAAAGAAGTTGTCGTGAATGGTTTCAAAAGTTTAAAAATGGCAAGTTTGACGTGGAAGGTAAAGAACGCGAAGGAAGGCCAGTCAAGTTTGAAGACGCTGAGTTAGAGGCTTTATTGGACCAAGGCTCATGCCAAACTTCTTCATCTTCAATGAAACGTCCCACATGTGCATTCTATATTGTTTTATGTGTAATAATCCCTTCCTCGTGGTCTGGGTTCTGTTTACTCCAATCTCTTTAAACCGAATTTCTACATAAAAAGTTTTTTGTAAAAATATGTATTAGTATAATATCAACGTAATGTAATTACGAATATTACTTGAATTAATTTCTTGAATCTGCAAGTTGAGGAGGGTGTCTAAAAGACTCTCCACGTAGGCCCTATTGGTGTCCCTGTTGCTTCCTCCTTGGTCATCCAGCCCTAGGTTATTTATTGCCCAGCCCAATTCATTGAAAAAAGCTCAGCTAGCTGTTTTCTCAGTCTTTCTCAAAATGGATTCTTGTAAGACAGGATCGCCATCACATTCCAAAACAAATTCTACAAAGTTTCGTCTTCACGTACACACTCTTTGCACATGGGTGTATCGCTTAGTCTCATTTGATGGAGATGTTTGTCAAGTTAGAAATGTCTAGTCAAAATTCTTACAGTGAGTCCTAGCTTGCTTCTGGTCATTAGCCAAATAACTCTTAACTAGTTTCTCGTTAGGATAGAACAGAAGCTCCTTGGCGAGTTTGCAACTTGTTGTCTCATACCATCTTGATTTCAAATCTGATTCTTTGATCAGTCAAGGTTTCTCCTCAAGGTAGCAAGAGACAAGCATGAGTGGCCAGAGTGCATGATAAAACATTTGGCTGCCTTCCTAGCCTATTCTGCTTGGTTGTTGCCTGCACACTTCCTATGCCCTTTGACCCAGCAGATAGAGATTATGTTACTGAAATGTGGCATTCCAGTGCTGACCCGGTTGTGAATTTGTGCCGCTTCAAAATCAATAATGCTTGTTTACTGTTTATGTAGATTGTGATCGTTTTGTCCCATGACAGAAGCACCTGCAACCAAATGCCTGTTATTTTTGTTCCATGGACTCTAAATAGCACACAGGAACGCCCTTGTGAAATTAATTGAAAACCGTAGTTTGCTTAAGTTTAAACTCTTCGAAAAATATAAAACAAAATGAAAGTCGAGTATTGTAATGTATAAGGCAAAGCACTAAAAGATTTAACAGCGAATTAAAACTCGAAAAGCTTTGACATTTCTTAATCGTTAAACAATTCTCTTTATCTTTTGCAACATGTTTCAAGTTTTCGATAATTAAATTGATAATTAGCGCCACGTAAATGTTTTTATAGTATTAATTTTCTGTATTGTTTCCATATGTGGCGAACGTCGCAGAAATGTGGTCAAAAGGTATTCAAATAGTATGGTATCGATCCCTTATACCACGGCAGTATGAAGCAATAAAAATATCTGCGGACAAGTTCGCCGTCCTTCCTCCCATTTTTATGGGAACAATCGGTCGGATAATTCATTAAAAGAATCACTTAATTATTTTAACAAAGTGGGAGGTACGCCAGCTCCAAGACGCAATAACAATATCAATAAAATTCGGATCACAATGCGAGAGCGAGATTATTCAGAAACATAAAGATCGCATATAAAATCGGTTTTTACCTCTCAGGTGGAAGCCGTTCCACCGCAAACACACAGGATATTGTCTGGCGCTACAAAAAGTCAACAAGCATAAAAATAAACAGTGCTCTCGATGTAATTTTCTCGGTGTTCAATCAATATATCCGTAATAAGAAAATATTCCTGGTAACGCGTGCACAATGCGGTTTCAACGAAAAAACCACTAACTGCCAACCTGTGTCATTTTCACAATTAACCAAATCATATATTTACTATACATTCGCCATCGACAAGCAAACGATTCTCTCGGTCCACTATCATTACTTAAGATTGTGTGTGTATAACCAGTTTACATATTAGAATTCTCATATTGATGGGCTCTACGTGAAATGGATTAACTTTTTATCCATACCAATCGTGCCTAGTTGAAGTCAAACAAAAGCTGATTATGTTATGCGTCATTACCAGCCTTACACAGGTGGGATGTACCTCCACTCGGTAAAATCACTACACTGGCGAACTTTGTACCCTTTAATAATCTCACAAAAACCAATTAGATCAGTCCTACACACATCTAGGCTATATTTGAGAACCTCATCATCTTGTAGCAGTGGAGTAACAATACAGAAACGGGACTTTTTGAAAAGTTTGCTGTGTCTTAAATCAAATAAAATATTAACTTGTCGTGCGCTAGTGTTTCTGCGCATCTTTTGAATTTTGAAAGACCAGAATGGCTTTAGAAGTGAACCTAGAATGATTTTGAAACGTCTAAACTCTTCCATTTTATTGTTAAACGTTAAGAATTTTAAAAAATAGAGAATAAGAATCCTATAAGCTGTGCTGGAAACTTAACCCACAAATATGGGATCCCAAATTGGGAGTGAAAATTCTTGTTCTTCTTAACCGTTAAACTGCCAGAATTGTCTTAAGAACTAACGTAGGTGGTTTAAGAAGATTCTTTTGCTGTCAAAAGAACACAGATACCTGTATCTTCATGAACGAAGCGGAGTGGAAGGTTTTGAAACGTCTAAACTCTTCCATTTTATTGTTAAACGTTAAAAATCTTAAAAAATAGAGATTAAGAATAAGAATCCTTTAAGCTCTGCTGGAAACTTAACCCACAAATATGGGATCCCAATTTGGGGAGAAAATTCATGTTCTTCTAAATCGTAAAATTGTCAAAATTGCCTTAAGAACTAATGTAGGTGGTTTAAGGAGATTCTTTCATTGTCAAAAGAACACAGATAATATCTAGATTTTCATAAACAAAATAATAAGTAAAATAAGTGAAATAAATACTTTTCGTTTTGAATTCGAATGATAGAACGTCTGAATCCTTCCGAAAAACTTCTATAAGTTCCTCAATGATTTTAGAGGGCTAGAATAGCTTTAAAATTGAGAAGGGCTTTTAAAATCTAGAATTAAGGTTTATAGAACTGCCAAACCATTTCATTTTAGTTTTAGGCATTTACAAACAACATCAAATAAGGATTCCAAAGGTTTTTCTAGAACCAAAAATTACTGAAAGTGTCCTAAAACCGAATGTAGGAGATTTGGGCAAGATTCAAATTGTTTTGATCTTCAAGAACCACAGAAACGGTCTAGAATTTCTCAGATAGTACTGTTACGTTCTTAGTTCTCCCATCGTAGGCTTAACTATTACTTACTAAAGAAAATCCTTAATAATTCTGCTTCCACTGATTCTAATTAAATTTGTACAGCAGTTAGATCTAAATCGATAAATAATTCTGAAACTAGGAGCGATTGAGCGATTGTAAATATTCTAGGCACAGGGAAATTCAATTTACATGAAGCCTTAGAAATGACATTATTATTGAATGTGGATTAATGGGGCTTCTATAAAATTCAAGTAGGATTTCTAGGCTCTAAACTTGACTATATGAAAGACGAACCGACCACAAGCTGCGTCAATATCACTTGGCTGCCTTTGAAACTTGCAACAATTTTCCCTCTCCTAACGCCGGTATTTCTAATACAAAACTGGTTAAAAGTTCCACAGCAGAGAAACAAAGACGATAATCTACTGGATTTACTTTATCTTCTTCTTTTACTGATTTTTTCCCAATCCTCGATATTTTATTCTTATTTTCAGGTATAATTTTCTTCCATTTGTGTTTATTCGATTGTTTTACTTGTAGTTTGTTGAAACTAAAACTCAGTGAAGACTAAAAAATTAGGTAGAAATGGATGAGGTAATACAGCTTCTATTGGTTTCAGCTAGGATTCCTACGTCTCGTGTTTCACAAAGGACGAATGAACTACTTCCTAAAGAAGACAAGATTCTGTGGTTTTCTGATTGTAAAAATAGTGTGTGCCATTAATGAACAAATACCTCCCGTTTTCATATCTCCATTCTATGAGCACACAGCACCTTGATCCGGCAAAGTAATTTTCATGTCGAGGTGTGGAGTTATTGAGACATGTGTTCCATCCATGGAGGACGTTAATGTAATAAATATAGAGAATCAACTCGTAACTTGGTACAAAGCAGCAAGAAAAGCCAAGAAATTCCGTAAATTAAAATTTTATATTTCATAAAGTTTATGTATGACATTTCAATTTGGATTCACATTCAGTCACTTGCTGTTTTATTGGCCTTACTTCACCTATCTTATGTGATCCGAGCTGTAGTAAATGGCACCGGAGCCTTGTTCACGTATACACCGGCTCTCCGCTGGATATGTTTTACAGCTCGAAACGTGCTCACTTTGTGTCAATCTTTCAGCCATTATTAATGTTAAATTGTACGTGTTCATTGGTTATTTTCTTACAAATACTACCTTCGCTACTATTAGCTAAAATTGTTTACATATCTCTTCGAGTGTAATTTAACGAGCTTTTTTCCCTTTCTTGCATGCATATAATGTTCTTTAGCAGGTTCGGCTAATGAATTCACGATTTCCACGCCGTTTCTCCGAATGAATTATCATTTTTGTGTGTCGTCCGCTATTTTTCGACGCTCGCCTTATCGGGGGCGATTTATTATTCAGAAAGTTTCCTGGAAGTCCATTGATTTAATTGAAACTTTTAAATTCTCTCAGGACGAGAAATTTATGAATTATTGATATGCGAATTGTATATTACACACGCTGGTATGGAATTACATATACCGGACGGATTAATTCTAAATGAGCAGGAGTGACACGACGACGAGTTACTCATGGCTATCTAAGCTGGGTTTGTTTCGGTAAATCTGACTTAAATGTGTCAAAAGGAGCATTTTATTAGAAAAATTTTTAGTAAAACTAACAACATTGAGTTAAATTTGTTGCTTCACCGACATACGATGCACATTTAAAAACCATAAGGAATGCAGAAAACAACGTGACTAAATGTTAAATAATTTAGTGACTGATTAAATGGTTTTGAATTTATCACAGTAACTCCAATATCAATTCACTTTATGGCATTATTATTTCAGTCTCATAACCTAACACAAGTAGTATAGGTATGTCATGGAGCTATTGTTTTCCTTTCCACGTTACGTTACCTTAATTTTCCAGCTATTCCATATGCCATACATTGATACTTATGGTACTTTTTGAAAAATTAGTTTTAGTACTGGTAGCTTGTCGAGGATGGCAGGGCAAGGGTGTCGAAAGGGAGCAAAATGTATTTCATGTCACCTATTAACCATCCTTTACCTTTCCTTACTACAGTCATTTGCCATCCTTGGTTCTTTTTCCATTTGCAGAGCCTGAGGAAATATTCTGGATATGTGAAGAATTCCACTAAGAACCTTCTTAGCTTCTGTATGTTTTAGGTGACTACTCATCGAGCAATTCTACATCGACTTGGAAGTTGAAGTTCTAAATCTATCTCCCGAAAAATTATCGCCGTAGTCAATGATCTAGCCTACCGTCCAAAAGTGGTTACTAATAGGCTGAATTTTCGTGACAGGCAATGGAGTCACTTAACATCGGAAGTATAATTTTCTAAACTAAAATTCATATACCTACCAGGAGATAAAGGATATTATACCTATAAAATATTTAGTCCCATGTGAATTTTTAGGGACGATCGTGCAATAGCTGCGTTTTTGAGATGTTTTTTGGAAATGTTGCTATGGCCAATTTATAGGATTTTGTCTTTCATCTTTCCGTAACAATGGACGCGTAGAAAGTGACACGTCCATGTTTCCCCCATATAATAACTAATACTACATTTGAATCTGAATCGACGTTCGCACAATAGGTCAGTTTTTGATATTTTTTGAAATTTTTACTATGGGCATTTTATATCTGCATGTCTTTTTTTTGTACAAGAATAATACTGTAGAAAATAGTACATTTAATTGTTCAGAGTTGTTGAATTTGGGTTCATGAGATTTCGTAGTAATTTTATTATTATTACGAAAGGGGTAGGCTCGAAATCTACGCCCCATCAGAAGAAATGAAATCCAAAATTATATACCATTATGATATACGAGTATGTTATGTGTAACATGCTTATCATCAGTCTTCAACTGCGGAGGAAAGCCACAATATAGAGAAGACAAATCAAATTTACACACTTCACTAACCATTTGTAAAAATTGAATTTCAAACAAGGACAGTTGTTATGGATAAATAAATGAATGCAAAATTAGCTTTTAAAATGAGATGACACATAGTAAAAATATAGAAGGGTGTCTAAAGACTTCGGATCATTGCGCATACCTGGCAAAAGCAATATTCCTTTTTTTAAATTTCTATGTACGTGTTAATATTGTTTTGTGGATACATTTTGGGTTATTTTGCTCTAATATTTTTTTAGGAACTTTTTTCTTTTTAATTTTGTCAGTTGAAAAATATTTTCTGATGTAAATATTTTAGCTACAGGAAAATTCACATTTACATGGAGCCTTAGAAACGACATTATTATTGAATCAGGATTAATGGATTAATCCAAGATTAAAATTAATGAATTAATTTTTAAAAAGTTAGTTTTAGTAATGGGACAACTGGAGTGAAAAAGTATTCGAGTACTTGATTATAGGCAAAAATCGAATTTGAATCCTTGATCGTTGCCATGGATGATTTATTCAAAAATTCTTGTACTCTTGTTAAATCTAGATTTAAATGGCTTTATATAGCGATGAAATACATAAACCTTAAATACGTGATGGAAGTAGAGTCCTAACCTACATGCTTAAATACTTCTTGAATATGAATTTTTGTGGTAACTTGGTGGAAAAATTGTGGGAATACTGCAAATTTTTGGACCAAACGCAGGAATTGTGCATCTTTTTTCCACTTATTTAGTATAACTGATGTGTTCCTCAATAAATACGGAATTAGGTACGTCGGCATAAGCATATAATTTAATATATGTGATTCTCAACTCACTCATAGTAATAATCTGAACGTCGGCCGTCATTCCTGTGAGCATTAAACGTGAGACGCCTAATCACAAAACAACAACAAACCCATAATAACCCATTACCTAAAACACACTCCAGCAATTTGTCGAAACCAAAACATTTTTTAATATCGAAGTGGACGTTAACTTTAGATAAACTCTGTAGTTATGGTATATTAGAGTAGATTAGGCTAATGTATAGTGTGGCTACATAGAACCAGTCGTTATGGCCGCTTAGCCAATCAAAACTCGATCTGGATGCTCACGTATTTTTCATTATTTTTTGTTTTATTGCGATCGTTCTCGCTCTCTCCCCTTTGCCTTCGGTTGTGTCGTTTATATCATTGTCCGAGGCGTCTCGGTAAATATGCGTTGAAGGTGGAGTCGAAAATTTATTCAGGTAGATTTTCGAACACTTATCGTAATGTGAGATTATGTGCGACCTACGGTCGGTGATTATGTTTGTTTTGTATAATTTCGTAAATTAGTTTTTGGATCGGGACGAGCCGTGAGTACGTTCACTTTTGTTTTGCAAAAAGGGGAGATATTGCTCTACCTCAGACGAAAGATGAAATTATGGATCTACAGATCTTTTGTTTTTGGGGGTATACAAGTGTACATTGCTTTCTTATGCTGTATGGCTTCTGAGTTCAGACCAAAATTTATAATGGTGTTATTAAGACCAGAGGTGTTCACTAGGATTAAGAGATTTTGCGAAGTGACAGATACAACCCATCATAAACGGGCCCTAACGAGCTGATAGTCGGAATAATAATATGCAAGTCGTTTCCGTACAACACGCAAAGGGTCGGACTCGGAAAGCGAGTTGAACTCTTGCCGAGGAGAAGCTATGAAAAGCAATTACCTAATACTTGTAGAATTGTAAATGGGTACTGATTTACAGATTTTGTAAATACTAAAATGATTACTATAGTAACTAATAGTTCTAACGTCTCTTATATATGAATGATTAATGAAAAGTATACGTAACGTAATGTTTCAAACTAAATTTATTTCGTTAAATTAAAAAGAAAGCACTGGGTTGGGTCCATTTGTGTCAATTTCCCTTCACACTTTTCCAGGCTCTGTGGAATCCAGGCTTCTCTGGATCGTGACACACTATCTAATGGAAAATTTCTATAAAAATCCTGATGCTGTTCTTGATCATGCCGCTGAATGTTATATTTTTTGAATTTTACAAAACTTTGCCCACATATGACGCATAAAATGGTGTTATAAATTTTGAAAACCCCAAATAAATCCCCCCATTTAGTATCGTAATCTTGCCCCCTTCTGATTCCATTACGCTCAGGTTATTAAAAAAAATGAGGAAATGAAAATCGTTTCAAGTCAAAATTGACAAACAAAACTGGAATAAAACAAATACTCTGTAAAATCTTTTACCCCTACAAAGCACACTAGTACAGTCACTCACAGACTACATATTATTAACCTTAAGGTGGCAATTTATAGATTTTTCTAAAGTGAGGTCAAGATTTTGTGGTAATCACTCAGTTACTTGCCCTATTTTTACCTGATCATAACGACGCATCGGGAACATTTTTCTTGAAAAGATGAAGGATAACACGTTAATTCACAATCACACTTACACTTACTAGTTACTGGGAACAATTACGTAACTACTTGTACACGATTTTATGTACTAACTATTTAGAAACAGGTAAAAACATTTTTGGTATGCTCGTATATGTTTCATATATGAAATAATAAAATTCTAAAATCTCAAACACGTCTAACTAAAATCATATTAAATCAACCCTGGATGTCCTGACGTAAAAATCACGAAAATGTCCCAAAAGACAGGCGGTAATACTTTTATGGGTGCCATAAATTATCGGTACCACTGATAAAGCGTTTGCTCCCGGGAGCTCGGGAAACACGGTTAGTGGACACCTCTGATTAAAACTCTCACTAACTGGTCAATTTTATTTGATCAACAGCAACATTTGTGATTTTTGAGAAATTATATTATGTATGTTTTTTGTACTGCCTCATGTATGTCAAGCATGGGTTCGGTTCATAATAAAAATATTCCCTTATTTGAATGATCATCGTCTAAAAAAGCCACTAAATTTTATCCACATTTTTAGAGCACCTCTTTAGTCCTAAAAACCATTTGAAAATTAAACCCATTGGAACGTAACGTCAGCTCACATTAACCAATCAGGTGGCTTTAAGTCTAAAGCTGTTGACGAACAGTATATCTGTAATTAAATGTTGTATTTGTGGCTCTAGTCAAAAGCATCTGCGTCTCTTTGAAATAATATAACATGACAATATAATACAATAACATAACATAACAATATAATATAATAACATAACCTATAATCACAAAACTCCCTTTGTTCACAGAACATATAACCTCTCATTTTAGAAATAATTTACAATTTAATTTTCTTCGCAATAGACATGCACTCTCCTACCTCTACAGAGATGGACTGATTCAAAATTTATGTTTATATTTTTCTGTGAACCAGAAAAATATGTTTTTGTTTTTTAATGTGACTAGGAAGAATAACCAGGTATATTTTTCTGTTGTGCCTTTTTGGAAATGTTTTTACTTATTATTAAAAGTGTATTGAGAATTGTCTAAAGTGTGGTCAATTTATTCTCTCTTTACCCTACGAGTTCACTTGAAATGTGTACTTTAGCCAAAGGTGGCTTAATTTTATTTTGAAAAATACTTTTCAAACCGTATTTCCATGGCGTTTAAACAAATTTCTTTGTCTCGTCTAGGGCCAAAGTACGTACATCGCTTAACCTTTAATTTTGAGCGTGAAAGTCACGGCATTAAACATTTTAACGTCCGGTGAGTCTGACAAAAATTAATCAAACCGTTAAAAACAAACAGTGGCGTAAATGAAAAATTACCCCACGGACAAAGTCTCATTAAAAGTGCTAATCGCGTTGTTCCATCTGATTGTAACTCGTGTAATAATTTACCGCTCCGCATTTCGAACGTCGCGTCGCGCTCCTGAAACGACTTTATCAAGAAATCCCCAATCTACCGAACAATAATGACTCATTAAACAAGTTTCCAGCTTTGCGTGATACTATTAATAAAAGCGAATAAATCCAATTCGGGGAACTACCTAAAAACAAATTTGGAGGAGTTCAGAATTTAAGTATCTTAATGGTAAACGAGGAAAACCTAATAAAATTAGCGATACCTTGTTTATTTGGTGGTTTAGTGGCGGCTGGCACGCGACCTTCCTCCGTTTCATTTAAACTTAAATTAAATTTACGTTCACGTAAGGTGAACGTTGGTATCGATCACTGTAACCAACTAGTACAACACGAGGAACGAGCGAGGCTATTACAGACGTTATGAATGCATATCACACCATAAAGCTTTATGCATGTGTATCCCGAGAAACATTTCCACGATGACGTGATTTACCTATTCCGATGAAAAGTTCATACCTACATGACATGAAGTTTAAACGTGTCTTTATCCATTACCTGAATATCATACAAGCTTTATAGGCTTATGCTCTGCAGGAAAAGGTTATATGTCTAGAAATATAGAAATACAGATGGGTTATGAATGAATAAAACGTTTAATTTATTTTTCGTTTAATACACTTTACAGTTTATCTCCTTTTTGACACAATTTCAATTATGTCCTTCCTAACAGATAAAACTCCGGTGTCACTTTTTTAAATAACACGCTTACGTGGGGTAAGCATTCTTGATCATAATTCCGGTTAAACCAAGATCTAAATTACTACTGAGCGTTAGACTTTTGTTCTGCCAAAAGTTTTATAGCACATTTAAGCCTTATTTCAATGTTTGCTTCAATGTTTCAAACTCATCTGTCAGGGTTTCACTGTAAAAAGTGAAAATTCACCAACAAATCTCTGGCTTCTAAGCACAGTTTCAAACCAGTCTCTAAATCAGAATTGAGTTTCGTCAAATAAAACAGCTGTTGTGATAAAATTGAGGCAATTTATTACTATTCAAAAGTACCTTATAAATTAATCGCAAAAATGCACTTAAAATGTACAAAGGAACTTTTTTAAAATGGACAGTACTTACAATAATTATGAGAGAAGTGAAGATTATCTTCAGGGTTTATTAAAGTAGTAGTATTAAGTAAAGAGTATGCCATTTTTCTACCTTTATCACCCCCTTACTACCCAGACCCTTAATACCTTAAGACCTTAATACAACCCAGACGTTTTCAGTAAAGCAGATTTTGCTCCATCTGAAACCACAGGTAAACCTCAACTGGCGAGACTAAGAGACTAAGAGCCTAAGACTAGGAGAGACTCAACTAAGAGAAACTCAATCTAAAACATAGGGAATTGAATTATCCAGCGAAATTGTCTTGTCTGATGACGTTAATGATACTCTGTCTAAAACACAGAATACAATAATCGAACGAAAGCAAAAATTGGTTGAGGAAAAGGGAACTTGAACACCTTTACTTAAAGTGCAACTAATTCGCAAGCTGCGCCAAGTGAACCAGGTCCAAGTGGTTATGTCACACCTAATTTTGCTAATTTGGTATGTCTCACCTAAAGTGGACAGTACTTACAATAATTATGAGAGGAGTGAAGAATATCTTCAGGGTTTATTGAAGTAAGCAGGATTGCCTAGTTGTACATATCTCCTAAGAGTATGTGGGTATGCCATTTTTCAACCTTTATCAACTCCTTACTACCCACGCCCTTAATATCTTAAGACCTTAATACAACCCAGACGTTTTCAGTAAAGCAGATTTTGCTCCATCTGAAACCACAGGTAAACCGCAACTGGTGAGACTAAGAGTCTAAGACTAGGAAAGACTCAACTAAGAGAAACTCTTGAACACCTAGTACATACTTTACTTAAAGTGCAACTAATTCGTAGGCTGCGCCAAGTGAACAAGGTCCAAGTGCTTATGTCACACCTAATTTTACTGCTATCGAAAGCTATTCATGAACATGTAAGAAAAACCTAAACTAAAAAATCTGGAATGTTGTCATCTTCCCCTCACAAAATCAATTTTTTACAAGAAAGTAAAGAAAATGACCTAAAGAAGGGAGGTAAAACAAAAGTTCTCAGTTCTCAACGATTTTGGGGAAATTACCTGCTATTTATATGAAACCTGGGGGTATGATGACTACTCTAATTATTTGGATATGGATTATCTTGGTGCAGATTATGTTCCAAATAAATATTGCAGTTTACCTAACATGTATAAATAGAAAAATTAATTTTTGTTTGTTTTGCTTACTTTTTGGTTCATTTGCATACTCTTAAGGAACGAGAAACCTAAGAATACGCATTTTGGTGCTTTTGTTTAAGCTTGTATGTTTCTGTTTATTGATAAAATTTTGCTTCCTATTATAAAGTTAGATTGGTATACAAGTAAAAACAATTTGAATAAAGTTTTCCTTTGAAGCATTCCATAGAATTTTTATTAAAACAAATTTGTTACATGCGTACTCTTAAGGGATTCTACCCTATGTTAAACGAAAAGAAATGCCTACACGTGTTTTGTAAATTCGGTTGTGAAAATTTTCGATATATCGTATTTTTTGTGTTTTAGATTTTTTAGAAAAAAAGGTTGAAAAAATGCAAAAATGGGCATCTCGCGCAAAATGCATTGATTTTCAAAATATAGGAAGGGTTTAAAAAATGCAAATTGCATGTTTCCGCCCTGTAGTTATAAACATTCATTAGGTATGTGTCCTGCAATCAATTAAATATATCAGTTTCATCAATCAGCTTGTTAGATTTGTTGCAACATCAGGCAACTCCTTTGATTTTTAAGATTTATCAATTTTTAGCGCTTTGATTTAAGAAGACACTAATAAAATGTTGCATGCACTGCATCATTAATATCTACTGAAATGAATTAAATTTTATTACTGCTCCTAACGTATCCTGCAATTAAGATGCTATAATCAATCTTAGTAAATATGTATATCTGTATACTATATAATAACCGTATTTATTGCAAGTTTCAGTTTATTGCATATTTTAATTTAAATATTGCAGCAATTTTCCACCTCGTAACGACTCAGTTAATGCACGTATGAAATATAACAACAAACACTGAATGAAATCGTTTTTGCCGTTTAAACCTGAGCCACGCCGAAATAGATGATATGGTCGATAATAAAATTTATGCATCATTAACTACGGAAGAGATGCGGTGGTCCACAAAAACACTGTGACGAGAAGAAACTAATGCAGATTTCTCACTTCTTTCGAACGATGACGCATTAAAATTGAACCAAAAAAACTTCCTCTGTAAGTCTTTCTACATACGAACCGTATGTAGTTTTATTGAAACGTTTAATTAATTTTATTAATTAAAGGCGTGTAAATACCGTCCGCCTCATAAATTGGCCATATCTTACGAGGCAGCCATTATAATTAACATTTAAGCTCGATCCTAACCACGCTCGCCTAATGATGGGTACAGCTCATTTTTAATTTGATATTAATTGGTGTTGTGGGAAGGTGAGATTGTTTTATTATGGGAAAGTGTGAAATCGCGTAATTAATTTCCTTCGCTTACGAAAGCGGGCATTTATTAATATTCCTAATACAGAAACTGAAAATATCTTACAATTTTCCAAATAGTTTTGCTGAGAGTAAGGAATCAGCTACAAAACATACTCTTGAATAACAATTATTTTATGTAACAAAAGCTGTAAACATCGTATTAAAACTGATTTTTGTTTGTGATGCAAAAGCAATGAAAAGTGTTTAATAACGTTCTTTGACTTATGAAAGCGGGCATTTATTAATATTCCTAACATAGAGAATGAAACAAATTCCAGTGATTTACTGAAAGCTGAATATTATTGGTTTAGCATTATTTTATATAACAGAAGCTGTGCACGTTTTATAGAAATGAATTTTTATTTGTGACATAAAAGCAGTGAAAAGTGTTCAATAACGTTTTTCTGAGATTTTCCTCATTTTATTTCCTATTCGAGATAGTAACAAACCCTAGAGTCAGTCTTTGGTTAAAAATTATTTTGTAAGAGAAAAACTATGAAACTTGTTTGGAAGCTACAATACACGTTTTTCCCATACTAAATATTTCGTGAAAGAAACAACAATGAGATGAAAAGGCAATCTCTTGATTAAATTATTTATGTAAACGATAATAGGCCTAGAAGGACCCTCTTGATTTATCTTCTGGTTATATCTGGTTTACTTGTACTTTTTCAGCGCTCTCAAATATTCTTCTGGGTATTATTAAGTGTTAAGTACATACTTGACTCTCTCTCTCTTTCTCTTTTTCTCTCTTTCTCTCCTGCCTATGATTTCATTTCAAAATTTGTGATTTTGTGTTTGTCTTTCACATTATAATATTGGCAATTTTTCTTACTTAATATTGTCTGCAAATTCTCTCTTTAAAATTTTAGAAACCTTTATAAGAACTTTACGTCTTTCACTTTTTTTCTAACACTAAGTGTAGCTTTTTGAAAATAATTTCTCTGGTTCTTGTATTAACTGATAATGATTTATGGCACTCGTTTACTTGATTTATGAATTCGGTCAAAATAACTAATCAAAGCAACGATAATAGAAACTATACCTAACAGCAGACAAATTATACATTTTATGGCTTTTTAGTATACCACACTAGGTACATGCATATATATTTTAAAACAAATATAAAAAAAAACATATAAATAAAATTACTTAAATTGAGAAAAGTGAACTTAAGTTCTTTCTAAATGTTTTACAGAATACTTTATCTTGTTCAAAACTTGGTGAACTCTAGTTTAAAGCCAAGTCTGGATAATTATTTATCCAAGAATATATTAAACTTGGACTTTTGGTATGTTGTATGTTAAATCATTTAATGTGGGGTGTTGAATTAATATTTCGATTTACTACAACATCAATACAAAAGGATGTCTTAATTACTTGACAGATTCTTAGACACTAAATAAAAGACTAAAAACGTATAGCCGATACTGAAGAGCAGCGTTTGTACGTACCTAACCTGCCCTTATTTCCAAAAAGGACAAACGCAATACAGATTTGTACTTACAACATTGAGCTAAAATGTAAAGTTTTCTAATTTTACATTGTTATCATACTTTAACATAACAGTATTCCTTGGGTCAATCAGATGTAACATTAGTTTGGGTAGTCACCGAATTAGTAACTTTTCTTTAAGAAATACCTCGGAATAAATTTTTAAAGGCACATACACATAGTCTGCGTTACGAAGTGTATGGTCGTGTGGAATATTTACGCGACGAAGTGTTTAGTTCTCGGTCCGACCTCCTTGATGGGGTTTTAACTTCGCAGATCGGGCTAAAAAGATAATAATAATAATAATAATAAAGGGCTAAAAAGATAATAATAATAATAATAATAAAGGGCTAAAAAGATAATAATAGTAATAATAATAATAGAGAACGATATACAACGCAATGTGGGGTGTTAAATTACTATTTCTATTTACTAGAATAGCGAAAATAGAACTCTTTGTTGAATTGTGATTGTCATTATCACTTTATATGCCAAAATATTCCGTAAAACATGCTCGCAGTTATAAGAATACGCAAAATGTACATTTTTAACAATGGCTTATGTGTTCAAAATGGCTTAGAAGTACCCGAAAAATCAAAATTTTCCCCTTCTTACAAATATGCATTTTGCATATAATCCGAGTGCTGAGATTAACATCTGCAGTACCAAAAAATTGCGAGTGAACTCTCAATTTTATACTGTCAAAACTTATCGACGTCTTGGTGACAGCATTTTGATGGAAAGGCAACTCGGTGTTCAGAAAAAAACTCCGTTGATTTACTTCATTGATTTGTCGTATTAAAAATGGATTGTTTTAGCGGTACAATTCGATTTGCTTCGAATAACGAGGCATTGTCAGGTAGCACGGCAGTTAAAGTAAATAATGACGCAAAAACGCCCGGCGTGTCTCTTCTGTGTTTCTCTTTCTCTGGGTCCGGTAATGAACTTGGGAATATGCGAGGCGGAACCCATCCAGAAAAACTATTTAATTGCGATCGAACCGATCCGACGTTCGCACGTATTCGATTTAAATTATTATTATAATTGTCGGGAGGTGTGGAAATCGGACTCATTTATCACTTAACCGCTGGAAAAGTGACGATTTAAGTGAATCCCTCTGCGGAGGACCGAGCGGACGCTCTCGTTTTTCTTGACGTTGATGGATTTGTGGGAGAATCGCTCTCGGGAGCCGCGGGAGGTAAATTCTACAAAATTGTGCCGAAAGATGTAACCACGAAGAAAAGGCGGTGGTTATTAACGGTGAAAGAGATTTAAATGGGTTCAATTATGAAACACGCCCACCTCATTAAGTGCATTGTTGAAATGGGGTTCAAGAAATTGTACATATTGTTCCAGTTACATTTAATAACACAAATATATATTTAAGGTGAAGACATTTAAATTTCTTCCATCAAAGTGATATTTATCGCAAACTAAGTGCTTATGTTTGCACCATAATATTTTCATGTTTTGTTTCTGACAGATTCGGAATACCCCCTAGCCCGCTTAGAAAAGTGGTGGAAAGGATGACTATTTTTTAAACAACTTGTCACCACAGATGGCCAAATCCTACAGGATAGCTTGACGTATTATGGAGTGTTGAATGTGTCGTTAGTGTTATTGGTAGAAGCCATGTGAGAATCTATAAGCCGTCAGGCGACCCTAGTAGTAGTCTAGTAAATTTAGACACTTCCCTCCTCAAATTTATTCTCCCACAAATTTTATTTCATCAGTTGATTTGAAGATATTTTAAAACAGAAACCTTCACTCCTCAAAATTATTATCTTCTCCGCCATTTTGAAACATGTAACGTTTTGCAGTTTTATCTAAATCTGAAAATTACTTGCACCACATTTGATGACCTATGTTGTTTTGGAAAGATAGTTGTATAATCTAACATTTTTATTAACAAATCTTACGCTTAGGTGCAGAGAAAAAAAGGTTATTGGCATTTAAATTCAAGGTTTTGCTCAGATTTCTCCTTTCATTTGAACAAAACGTTTTTCTTGTAATCTGTACGGATATGAGAAGCAATATAACATGGAATTTGTCCAAAAGATACAACCACTACATTGTCTAAATAGGGATGGGGCCAAAATGCATAATCTATTTACCAATGATTTACAACAATCAATTAGATAACTTACAAGTATTAATTGAGATGGACTTGTTCTTAGAAATGAAAACACAATGATCCTGCATGTTGTTTAACCATATTTATTATATGGTTTGAATACAATAAGTTTAATAAAAAATTGTCCAAAATATCTTGTCAACATAATATTGACCCAGTTTTGTTTCAAACTTATTTATGGAAATAAAACATTTTATAACCTATTATAATATTGTATTGAAATGTACCTAATATCCCAATATATATTCTTTAACATTGCAGAATGAATCAACGGGGTATAAAAGAATCAATCATTTCAAAAAATAAATAAGTATAGCACACTATTATATTAATTGACTAATAAAATAAAACACGTACAATCTCAAATAAATAAGACACCAAACTATGTCCAAAAACATCGCAGAGTAACATTGAAATAGTTAGTTTGGAATTAAACACCAAAGAAAATTCATTTTCCAATTTCCATCAATAACATCTGCAACTGAAATCGTTTGTCCTGTAAGTTTCCTTAACAAATCATTCCTTTACCATAAAAGGCTGTTACTTTCCAATTTTGAAGCCATACTTTTCCAACTACAATGAATATAAAAATTCAGATTGGTCCATTTGAAAATGTAACCTACTTTTATACCTATGTTCTTGGCCTATGAGCTTTTCAAGATTGT
The DNA here is from genome assembly GCA_963576515.1 of Cryptocephalus primarius. Taxonomy (NCBI): domain Eukaryota; kingdom Metazoa; phylum Arthropoda; class Insecta; order Coleoptera; family Chrysomelidae; genus Cryptocephalus; species Cryptocephalus primarius. The sequence continues at coordinate 11,476,206 of OY754942.1, read as the reverse complement.
CACTTCTACTTTCGCCCTTATCGTGCCAATATTTTTATTTTTGTGTGAAATGACGTCAAATTAAATTTAAAATGTTACTACAAAATTTACGAAGCATGATGTGAGTCGCCTTTACATTTACACTATTCATTTATAATAAAAATTGCAATGTTCATCTTTTCTAATTTGTGATTTTTACTATCTGGTGTACAACCATTGTAATTAATTTATTTATTAATTGTGAAATCATGTAATCAGCATTGCTTCGTTCCTTATACCCTTCAGACGTGAAAATTGGCCCGTACCCAAGAAATGGAATTAAAAACCATTAGCAGTAAATCCCCAAATGTTAATCCAATCAACATGCATTTTACGATAACGCTAAAATTTAAAGACTGGTAATTTTACCTGAGAATTCCGATACACAAAAGACTGCGATTGATTTACGACATTTAGTCGAGTAGTTTTATTTTCCCTTCGTGACTCTAAAAAGGTCACGAAGTTAATTAGGTCTAATTTTTTTTATTAATTTATTACTTCCATGAGATTGAGAAATGTACTCAGAAACGAGCTAAAACGAATCAATTTGCTTGAACATTAATATAAAGAAGTTTATGGAGGGAAATATATTAGAACCCAAATAGGTTGAGATTCATGCGAAAATTACAAGACTGATGAATTGCTTTAACATTTGGTGATATAATTTAATATTATCAACTGCACTATTGGTTTCTTTTCAGTTTATCAGTTCTGTTTTAACGGTGAAATTTCGATGGTTCCAAGTACCGAAATTTATTAAGATTTGATAAAACCGTATTCCAATAAATCTTCAATCCCGCCTGTATGAAAATAAATATGCAAACCATAAAAATCACTTTAGAGCATTCAAAGATTTATACCTTGTCGATATTAAAACGATAAATATTTCGGTTGTTTACCGGCCACACTCCAAGAGATTCCATTAACAATTAGCCCGTTATCTTAGGAATTTTTATTTACATAAATATTAATTTACCCATCGGTTATATGTTTTTCCATAAAGCGTGTTATTTGTGTGTGGGGCCCGGCTTTCTAAGAAGCCCGAGTGCATCTTAAGTGGAGCTCTCTCTTTTCCTCGCATTAGAAACAATCGACGTGGATCATCGAAAAGTAGCGATTACTCATTTGTCGCGTGCCTTTTCTCTCCTTATCGACCACGACGTTGGCCACCAAAAGCAATAAAAACGAGAAGGCGATTAGGAAAGTTCGGCCGTAAAATCTTACGAGGTTAGGTTAAATTTTCGGTGATATTGGAGGCATGCGTGGAATTCGAGGCGGTTCTCGTAATAAAGCTAATTACTTGAATTGAAGCCTGGGCACTGGGAGTTTACGATCTGCCCAATTGACCGCAGGTTTCTACCACTTTCTTTATTAACGGATGCTGTATTGGTTCGGTTAAGATATAATTGTTCGATTTGTTAATGTTTTAATTGCACTTGTTGACCCTTTTGCGGTAATTGTTTTAGTCGTCTGATGAATGTTTTGATTGAGGATTGTAGGTAAGAAGAAACCCCACCGTTTAAAAATTTCAACAAATTTTCTGCATTCAACGTTACCGACTTGTTTTAGTACTAAAAAGATTTATTCAAGTTTTTAACAAGACGCCAACATGGGCGCTTCGCAGACGCAGTTATAGTAATTGGAATAGATCGATCTCTGAATTGTTAGTAATAAGTGATAATTATAAGCAGTTTATCGATAAACTTATTGGAAATTTAAAGCCGACGACATTGTTTGTCAGTTTTGTCATAAAATGTAAAATTGGAGTTTTAATATGACGCTTATCAAGCTATGCGATTTCACATTCACGTATACATAAAATGGGGATCTTTCCATTTGTTTCCATTTCCATGTTTCTTCCATGTAACCATCATCGTTTACTTTAACATAAACTTATTCCAGTCTGACGAAGCTAATAAGTAAAAAGACATTCTAAGATCTGGAGGTGTTGCCACAAATTAATTTCATTTATATATACATATAGGTAAAGATTTTCTTTCACTCAATTCGATCTCAAAAATGGCAATTTTTTAGTAAGAGAGGACAGTATTAGGGTGCTTGAAAAAATTAATTTAACTTTAGGAAAGCAGTAGTTTTTGGAAAAAAAATGGGAAAAATTTCACCAAATTTGCCGGTTTTCAATGTAAAATTTTTAAATGATTTCCCATCGGTTAAACAGTGATAGTAAAGTTTGATTATTCAACTTTACGTCGATATTTAAGTTTCATGAAAAGAATGTGGAGAAATAAGTGAAAAGGCGATTATAAACGACGCGGTTTTCGCGCCTTCGCCATTTTGGATTTTTAAATGCGGTGTGCTTAGCGGAGATATGGTACTGGCTAAACGACCGTCCCCATTTATATCGTATGTGGTTTATGTCGTGCTTTATAACGTTTCTATAAAAAAAACATAGCCAAACCGCCTAACCTAACTCTGTTTCCAAAGGATTCTACACAGGAACTGATATTTTATAATATTTCTAAAAGGAAAAACAAGCAGAATTACAAATTAATACGGTTTCAATGCGTTCCCCTCGGTCGATTAACCACTACCATTTAAGTGTCATTTTCGTGTGGCACCCTGAGATTATTTTGATGATCCATGTGAAATAAATGGAAAATTCGATGAAAATGGACATGTGCATAAAAATATGTCAGTTTATATGTGTCATTGTGAAATATCGTGTGAAAATTAAGGCCACGCGTAGAAGGCATTCCATGGATGTAGCAGAAAGAGAAACTGGTGTTCTCTCATACTTGCCATGTTGGTTAGAAGTCGACGAAATAGCGGTTCGCGGAAAAGTGAGGTTAGATGAAAAATAATTTTTTCCTCAAAGAGTAAAAGGAGAAGCGAACATTGAATGCGCACATCGTTTTCTACGGTATTCTATTGATCAGTGGTGATTTTTTACTGAGTTTTTGATTTTCGTGCAGTTAATCTTTTATGGAAAATCTCATTTTCAAAAGGCTATAACCTTTGAACGGATCATTTCCTAAAATTGTAATCGATGTTGTCGAACTAGTTATTTCATGTACTTTCTAGTCATCAACATTATTTATCAAAATTCCACCTGGAGAAGGGTAAATTACTCTAGCCATGAGAGCGATAAGTTGCAGTTAAATCTGGATAATTTGGTGGTATGGTGTGGAAAAGACTTCAGTATCAAAATGTAAGGAAATACCTTTACCTCCAGTAGTCGCTCAGCTAAGATGTATTGTGTTCGGGACATTGCTACTGAATAGAGATAGCTTCTCATTTTATGCTTAGTGGAATAACAAAATATATAAACAAATTGCGATTGATCAAATAGTTTCCATTTCGCTGTAATCACTATAAACCATAAAGGAGTCAAATGGAGGTTTCCACAACCAAAACACTACAGAAGTAGTTACTGTAAATTATTTGCTTCTTTTGCCGCTTTCGATTCTATAAACCAAATTGCATTGAGGAGGAATAACCTTCTATTAACACATCGAGGATCATTAATTCCCCTTGTTGATCACCAAATTGATTCGTCACAAATGATGTTTCTGAATAGTAGGTAAACTAAAAAATGAAATTTATAAAAATGCTGCAGCGTCGGTTTCGGAACGGTCACAGCAGGTTGAAGTTTTTTGTTTCCGAAAAATCCCAACCAGGACGGTTTATTACATTAACGTCAGACATGGTTAGCATCACGCTGCTTCCCGGTGGTTCCGCTCATAAACGGATATTCAGCTGACACCTGCACAAAAAACCGCTCGAATAATAAAATTAAATTATAAAAATAAAACTTATTACTTTTCGAATCGAATAAATAAATGAAGCGCTCAGGAATCGAATCCGTCGAACGAAATCGAAGCGAAGCGAAACATTGCTTTCCAAAAACTGCTCGATACACCATTAATTACGATTCGTCTCACTAATATTAAAACACATGCTTTTACATTTACAATTTCACGGTCTTAATTTATTTGTTAGGGCAGCCTGTCGGCTATCAGGTAAAAATATATATATGTATACCTACCTATTCCATTAGTAACGGAAGAACGAAAACAAAATAAATAACGATATTGAATTGGGAATCGTCGTATTATACGCGATACGCCAACAAACAATTTTATGGATTTTATAATGAAGGGGCGTTCTTTCAACATTTCGGACTATTAACATCATTTACGTTATTAAACAGGTAAGAGGGACCAAACTGGGACCCCGTCGTGGACTTCTTGACGTTCTCGTATTTTCGAGATCTTCACTTTTTAATCTGTTGATTTTCGACCATTATTATGCTAATTCTCGACTTTTCAACTTGTGGAGGGAGATGATCTTTTTTAATTTTACGAGAACGGGGCGTTGAGACCTCTCACGTTCGTCCCAACTGAATAAATTACATGAAACCTACCTATGGCTAAGGATGTTGTCGTGGAAATCAATTGCTATATTAAACTGAAAGAAGCTATGAATGATAATAAGCATCAAGCAGGAATGTAACCATGACCTAAACGACAACTAATTTGCGTAGTATCCATCAAATCACGTCTTGCCCCTTTTAATATAGACTTGTAGGGTAGGTTAGACGTCAAATAATTTCCACGGTAATGACAAATTTTGACAAATGAGTTTGTATCCTCAACCATCATACAGGGTGCTGTTAATCCCACAAAAATTTCGGTAGGTTTCATGACAAAAATAGTCCCAGTTTTTAGAAAAAGGTGAACAATTGGCAACATTGTCGGAATTATATCAAATGTAGAATTTTCTAAAAATTAATCTGCCTTATGGCAACGTAACATCTCTCTATTGCTGTCAATTGTTTCGACCTTTCATAATGGTTTCGTTGCTAATTTAAAAGGTACAGCAGGCGGCATTGTCAACTTGACATAAATTTTCTTTAATAGTTTCTTTCAATCTTGGTGGAAGAATATGTCTTCCTATTTACACGGCCCAGATAAAACTATGTGACAAACTGAAAATGGTTCCTCCGCTGGGGAACGTGTCAAAACTCTGTACCAAAGACAAAAGTTACCTCTGGAAACTGAGCCTCTGAAGAGCTTGGGCACAGGAATAGTGCCCTTAGGCACTATTCTTTTAGCTTAGAATAGTGAACAGATAAAACTATTCCCCTTTTAAAGTTATATAGATCATTCGGTTGTGTACTCAAAATTCTCTTACCAGCCCTCTCAAGCGCCAAGACAAAGTCAGAGATTTTCATTTATTTCAGCTACACCATTTTCCTCTGAAGCTAGAGTTTTTACAATTCGAAAGCTTCCACGATGTTTTAGAACTGTCATATTTGTCATGTCTTCTTCACGCTTATCTGAAACCTTTAAAAAAGTTTAAAGATATCATAGTACTTCTACTTCATCATCATACTTCTTGGTTGGTGAATTACATTATAAAGAAAAATAATAGAACACAAAGTTGAACACAAAATACAAGAAATTAAACAAACCAAGGTAAAAATAAGGAATGTTTAAACCACGTTTGTTCTCAACAGGAAAGACCCAATTACAGGTAAAATAAAACAAAAAAAAATTAAACGTTAAACAGTAAAGAAGGTTCAGTAATTGCCAATAACATAACTGTAATTAAAAGAATAGACATTTTAAACATAAACGAAAATATAAGGGAAAACCGTTATTGAGTTATTAAACTTGAGAATCATTGAATTTTCGGTCGTAAGAATTCCTGAATCCCGGAATACGAGAACTTCCCCTATTCGTCTGCACAAAAACCCAAAAGCTGCTATGATTATCACGAATTTTATTTTTAATATTACATACATGAACTCGGCATGAGATATATTAATTTGCTGTTTAATTCGTTCTCGAAGCAACTTAAATTCTTCCTAATAAGAACGAATATTATACTATATTTTCTGTTCATCTAGCTACAAAATCATTACGCTTTAAGCCAGAGTTCATGTCAAATGTAAGCCATAGGGAATTTTTTACTTTTATAAAGAGGTACGTAAGGTTCATAAATATTGTCTAGAATACGTCAAAGTACTACAAGTCCTGTTATCTATTTCATGCAATAGAGACAAACGTGTATAACAGATCATATGTTTAAAAATTATTGGTGATTTTCCCTTTAGCGCTAAGTTCAAAATGTAACATTAGAGCAGGATCATCATTAACAAGGACATGCTCAGCATGAGTAATTGTACATATGAAATTCGCAAATAATAAATCCAAAAATCTGCTATTAGGATCACAAAGTAAAAGTCTATCAAAGATGTATTCTATATCCGTTAAATTGCTACTTGGTAATAATATATCTTAAAAACTACCAAGTGAAAGTCGTAAAACTTGTTTTACTACATATTTATGTTGTAAAACTCAAGACTCTCATGCTTGAGATGTCAAGACTCAAGACACGCTTGAGAGACAATACTCTCAAGCGTCAGAAACTTAAATACAAAACATTAATAGAAATAAATTCAATATTCACAACATATGACCCTACTAGGTTTAATTCTCATCTAAATTCACAAATACAAACTTGGGTTTTTAAAATTTCTTCAAAGAAAGAAAACGATAGTTTTTGCAAGACTGATTGAAGGCATTCGTTTATTCTTCAGATTCAGATCAGGCTAATATATTTTGCTAAACATCAGTTCTTCATGCTTTCATCCAAAATGTTGTACAAAATTCTTCACCAAATTACCTCAAGAAATAAAATCATGTAGAACACGTTTACTACTTTTACTTACCCTTTTGTCTTTACTCGATGCAGAGCTCGCTGAAATAACTGGTGCTTTTAATAAATCCGTATTTTAGGTATTTTATTAATACTTTTGCATTCCTCCTACATGTATGTAATATTTTTTTATTCCTTTTCCACGGTGCGTATTGACGCACCTTGTATAATATCTATTTAAGCAATGAATCAAGATCGATACTGGATCAGTTGTAAAATGACTTAGGAACCCTAGGAAGAAGAAGAAGAAAAAGGAGAAGAAGAAGAATAAGAACCTTTAAGGCTTGGAGTGTAATAGTATTTATAGAAGACATTACTGTGTTATTTCTTTTTATTCCTTTAATGGTGATCAATTTTTATATCTCTTATTAACCCCCTCAGCTAAATTTTAGATCGACGTACATTTAATCGGTCAATCACCAGTGAATATTTCATAATTAATTTTCTTTCGTAACTTCTATATATGCGCGTTGCACTCTCAATTACCTCATTATAACTCAGTAATAACATAAATCTAATCAAATTATCGCGCTCATCGTGATCGACACTAAACATCGAAATAACTTGGAATAAATCTTTCACTATCTCTATTTTGTAATGGGTAATAGCGCATGTGTTGAATTAACCTTTTTAATAAGCTCCCGTCACGAATTTCACGAACGCAATAAATTTCAGGAACGACCTAATTAAATATAACCTTTCAGCGCAAAATTTCAGAACGATAGCGATGTAGGAATAATTTCACTAAGTATAAAACACAAATACAGTTAACTGCGTTATTATCTTATTGAAATGGTTAGAATTATGCTTTACATATAATAACCGACGAGTAAATAGCCGTTTCTCGTGACTGAAATGCGTGTCAACGGTAATTGTGAATATTAGTTTTGTCTAAAGTCGCAATAATTTCCAGAGGATCTTCGTCCTAGAATAAGACACGTAAAAGTGATTAGGTGTATCCAAGTCATTACGCGAGGACAGTTACAATTTTCGTTCCTTATTCCACAAAATCAGCTAATTTATCCTGTTTCCTCTAACAGAACACTTAGTAAAATTTTCGATGAGTCTTTAGAAAAATCCATTACCACTGATATTTAGTTATAATCATTAAATAATGTGAACTGAATAAAAAATGTGTTGGCTTTAAAAAAATATATATTTAGTACTGAAATTGAAACGAATGGTGGATAGTTTATCTGCGTTTCGCCATTATTTATAGTTATATTTATAGATTTCCAAACATTCCCTAAATTGATTGGTAAACGTAACATGCGCATTCTGCTGTACAAACTGTTGTTTTATTACTAATAAATAATACAAGTCCAGAGAAGCTAATTTATTAATAATTGTGAATTAATTTACAACATTAATTTCGAACGAAATGACAAATTTACGATTCCTAATAAAAATCCATTTTATTTCTATAAACTCCTCGTCTATTTGCACACCCTGTCTCTAACACCTACGAACAACGTAGCGTCGATAACGTGTCGTATGGGTACAATAAAACCGTTCGGTTTTAATTGAGAACGCCATAAACGCAACAATAAACCCTTTTACTTGCACTGTTTAATTATTTAACGGGAACATAAATGTATTCCCGCGTTGTTAGTAAAAAAATGCCTACACAAAAGGCAGCCCTAATTAGTTTGTTATACGAGCGGCTGGTTAAAAAAGTCTCAGCCTGTCCTGTTCCACACAACAGATTGTTGATGTTTATGTTGTAAAAGCTCTAGTTTTACTAACCCAATTTGGTTAGTTTAGGATCACAAAGGGAAGTGTATCTTCATGGGTGGATCACTTGGTAGAAGACCAGGGTATTAAATTGTTTAACGCAGATTTTATGAAGTGTCTTTACATTTAAACCTGCATGGATTCGATAAGGGTGAGCAACATTTTGTAATAATTTTATTGTTAAATTATTTCAGTATCATCACTGGTGATGTTTTATTGAAAAACAAATTAAAAGATAATATTAATATTTTGTATCATTAATTATTATTAATTTATTATAATTATTTATTACAATCATAAAAGATAGTATTATTTCACCATTAATTACTAATATCAATTATTATCTTTATTAATTATTTTGCATCATTTTAGTTTCCATTATTAGAATCGTAATGCCAATCAATATATGAAAATATTGTGTACATCTTTAACATTTCATTAATAGATTTTCCAATACGTTCCATACGCATAGAAATTCTTTCTATTTCAGTTAAATTTTTGGGACACGTGCGTTTGCTCCCTTAATCTTGGTATAAGCTTCACCTTTTAAGATTTATAACCCCACTACTACAACAACATACCCTACAAATAACCCTTGATGTTACTTTTTAGTTTATTATTAAATTTATTTAAATTATTTCTGTTCCCTATATAAGGAACAGTACGACGTTTTTAATGTGTTGGAAATTTCAGATAATTTTTAGAGTCCTATTGAATCATGGAAAACATTTCTGGAAATTGAGTAGTCATGGAATATTGCAGTTTTAATTTAAGTTCCTTAAAATATTTGTGGTTTGTACATTACAGTCCTGATCATTTGTAACTTGTGATGCTAACTTCAAGAAATTATTTTAATAGTTACAAGTTTACAAGTTACATTTTTGTATCTCCTGTTACAACCTCGTACAAGTATAAAGTATAATTTACAAATTTTTAAACCCTAATTTTATACCCTCTCACTAATTAAACTTGTGGGAAATTTAATTAATCCAAGACCATAACACACTCGTGGAATAGCAAGAACTTCTTGCATTTGAAATCTAATTATTATTTCTGTTTCATCTGGATAACATCAAGTGTACCTACCATGTCAAAGTTTACTTCAGTGTATTGAGTTGTAATTATTTTCCATATAAATTTTGGACAGTCATTACATTATACAAGTGAATTACTTTCAAATCATGTGTATTTAATTAATCCAAGACCATAGCACACTCGTGGAATAGCAAGAACTTGTTTCTTCCATTTGAAATCTAATTATTATTTCTGTTTCATCTGGATAACACCAAGTGTACCTACCATGTCAAAGTTTACTTCAGTGTATTGAGTTGTAATTATTTTCCATATAAATTTTGGACTGTCATTACATTATACAAGTGAATAGCTTTCAAATCATGTGTATTTAATTAATCCAAGACAATAACACACTCGTGGAATAGCAAGAACATGTTTCTTCCATTTGAAATTTAATTATTATTTCTGTTTCATCTGGATAACACCAAGTGTACCTACCATGTCAAAGTTTACTTCAGTGTATTGAGTTGTAATTATTTTCCATATAAATTTTGGACTGTCATTACATTATACAAGTGAATTACTTTCAAATCATGTGTATTTAATTAATCCAAGACCATAGCACACTCGTGGAATAGCAAGAACTTGTTTCTTCCATTTGAAATCTAATTATTATTTCTGTTTCATCTGGATAACACCAAGTGTACCTACCATGTCAAAGTTTACTTCAGTGTATTGAGTTGTAATTATTTTCCATATAAATTTTGGACTGTCATTACATTATACAAGTGAATAGCTTTCAAATCATGTGTATTTAATTAATCCAAGACAATAACACACTCGTGGAATAGCAAGAACATGTTTCTTCCATTTGAAATTTAATTATTATTTCTGTTTCATCTGGATAACACCAAGTGTACCTACCATGTCAAAGTTTACTTCAGTGTATTGAGTTGTAATTATTTTCCATATAAATTTTGGACTGTCATTACATTATACAAGTGAATTACTTTCAAATCATGTGTATTTAATTAATCCAAGACCATAGCACACTCGTGGAATAGCAAGAACTTGTTTCTTCCATTTGAAATCTAATTATTATTTCTGTTTCATCTGGATAACACCAAGTGTACCTACCATGTCAAAGTTTACTTCAGTGTATTGAGTTGTAATTATTTTCCATATAAATTTTGGACTGTCATTACATTATACAAGTGAATAGCTTTCAAATCATGTGTATTTAATTAATCCAAGACAATAACACACTCGTGGAATAGCAAGAACATGTTTCTTCCATTTGAAATTTAATTATTATTTCTGTTTCATCTGGATAACACCAAGTGTACCTACCATGTCAAAGTTTACTTCAGTGTATTGAGTTGTAATTATTTTCCATATAAATTTTGGACTGTCATTACATTATACAAGTGAATTACTTTCAAATCATGTGTATTTAATTAATCCAAGACCATAGCACACTCGTGGAATAGCAAGAACTTGTTTCTTCCATTTGAAATCTAATTATTATTTCTGTTTCATCTGGATAACACCAAGTGTACCTACCATGTCAAAGTTTACTTCAGTGTATTGAGTTGTAATTATTTTCCATATAAATTTTGGACTGTCATTACATTATACAAGTGAATTACTTTCAAATCATGTGTATTTAATTAATCCAAGACCATAGCACACTCGTGGAATAGCAAAAACTTGTTTCTTCCATTTGAAATCTAATTATTATTTCTGTTTCATCTGGATAACACCAAGTGTACCTACCATGTCAAAGTTTACTTCAGTGTATTGAGTTGTAATTATTTTCCATATAAATTTTGGACTGTCATTACATTATACAAGTGAATTACTTTCAAATCATGTGTATTTAATTAATCCAAGACCATAGCACACTCGTGGAATAGCAAGAACTTGTTTCTTCCATTTGAAATCTAATTATTATTTCTGTTTCATCTGGATAACACCAAGTGTAGCTACCATGTCAAAGTTTACTTCAGTGTATTGAGTTGTAATTATTTTCCATATAAATTTTGGGCAGTCATTACATTATACAAGTGAATTACTTTCAAATCATGTGTTTATGAAATATTGAGCATAGGCAAGCTTTTTCTTAAGCTTTCAACACCTCAGATTACACTCGTGATTCCTCTGATGAGCAACACTGCGGGTTCGACTTAATTTACCCAATTATTTTCGATCTACGCCCCTGTCGCAAGGATAAAACAAAAATTCTGTTCGAGGATGCGTGTGGACGATGCCAAGATGGCGAAAACTCCCCTACGCGACCAATCGTAAGCGGTTTAATTGGCCCGTGGCCCGACGGGCATGCCCGTCTCTTTGCTCCCTTGATTAGAATTTATGGCCTACGTTTGATATTTAATGTGACGTATACCTCGAATTAACTTTATTACGATTTTAATAATCGAGAGTGGGCTCGAGGACATATTCGGTTCGACTTGTATGTGTGTATATACCGAGTGCCCGCTCGTTTTATGCCTAATTAGGTTTATAGTTTATTTCGTCGTTGTCTTTTGTTATATTTTCGGTTCGAAGGTATGGCGGCGGCACCCGGTTCGCTCGATCCCCCGGATTAAGCCCAATCAAGGGGTTTTCCGGGCAATTAAGTTAGCTTAATTAGGATGTTTTAGTCATTTTATCAAGTTTATGGTGCCGTTTGAAATTATGCTTTATTAAACTGCACATGTAGCTTCAACGTCGCCACAGAGAATATTTAAAAAGAAATAAAATTAAACGCGCAGGGTTGAGTATAAAACGAGGACCATAATGACGGAAGGGTACAGGTTTAGAGTCCTTAAATGGCTTGAAATTCAATGCAACTTATACGTACTGTTTATATTTATAACCAACCATGAAACATATCTATGCAATGTATTGAGGTGCAGTAATTGTATGTTTTAGCGACATGTGGTTGGTATTGTTGCGTTCTAAATATATCCAAGTTTAATGGAATATCTACCTCACCCTCATATAAACTCACTGATTACCTGTAATGTAACACTAACATAACTTTAACACTCACTTACGTGATAGTCTAACAGAATTTTGTTTAATGGAAAAGTTGATATTTCTGTCAATAGTACTAAGAATACGTATATGTACAATTTCTAACTAGGAAGAACTCAATCGAAGCAAGCTTTTCGAAGATTCCTCTAAAACTTGAATCAATTCAGTTTTCCTACTAGGTACTTACTTACGAGGTGCTAAAAGTTTAAAATTTTAATCTTCACCTAGAGGCTACTAATGCTTTATAGCTGCAATTTAGCTGCAATGCCTATGACAGATACTTGGTTTTAAAATAAATTGATACGATTAATTCAATAATATTTAGCAACATTTGATAGAATAAATTTATTAGGTACAGGTAAACTAACATATAAACTAATATAGATTAAATTATTAATTTTTAACTACTTTTTAAGCAAATTGAAATATTTAGCATCGTAAAATGACACATTTGTACCATATTTCTTTTAGAAAATGTGCAAATAAATTACATCTTATAACATTGTATAGTCACTTAAATCACTTGTTGCTTTTTTCTGTATTCTGTATTAGTGTACCTTCTATCTTTATCTGTCTTCTGGTTTCTTCCTTTCTTAAGTATACCAATCTAGCTCTCCTTGGTGCTCTCCTCCAAAACTCAATTTCCACTTCAAGCAGGCTGTTTCTATTCTTCTGCGTTAACTGCCAAATTTCTGAGCCATATTATGTAATCAGTGGTAATAATATGGTACTATGGATTCTCTTTTTTATTTCTGGTTTAACATTCATCTGCCTACACTGATTTCAAAGCTGTTAGGCTTTTTCTTCGTAGTTATTCTGTCTTTAATTGTTTTGTCACTTCGTCCTCTAGTTGTTAGCTTTGTGACTAGATACACACATTTCATATAGCTTCTGACTTTTCTCCTCTCAGATCTAAGTCCCCAGGTGATTCCTCTCTTCCTATACGTATGCATTGAGTCTTTTCTGTGTTGATTTGTAAGCTCCACTTTAGATATTCCTCTATAAGTTTTCTAGACATATTCTTTCTGTCTTCCTTCTCTTGTGCAATCTTCATCTGGTCACCTGCATAGTGTTAAGTATATAATGTTGTATCTCTAATACTCAGACCCCAACTTTTACACTTTTCCATCCATATTCTTAGGACTTTGTGAATATATGTATATGTTGAACAGAATTAGGGGCAGATAGCACGTAAATATTACCAGTTATTGATCGGTTTGCTCTGAAGCAGTTTTGTTCCTCAGGTTCTTATGGCTGATCTACTAATTGTACTAATCACCGTTATGCCTCTGTACTTTCTTCCTTCTTACCCCTTTTGCCATCTTTTTTACCCCTTGTACCCTTCTTTCCATGTTGTTTCTGGTTCCAAGGTGCCTATTGAAAATTTCTCTTACGATATTCAACAGATATCTGTTCCATTCTTTGTCAATTCTGTAGGAATTCCCTCTTAACCAGGACCACTTCCATTTTTAAGTTAAGCTACTGCTTTTGTCATCTCTCGACGTTAATTCTTATTGGTTCAACTGTAACCTGCATCTCTTTATTTGGTAGGTCATCATATTCAGGCCTATGTTCTATGTCCAGCCATTTGACTGATGACATGGATCTTAGGTAACTTCTCTTTTATCGGATCGAATATTTTTTACACATCTCCATAATTCTGTAAACTTTTGGCCTCCTAAATAAATAGCCAATTCTTAACATTTATCATCCCAGCATTGGCCATTCTTCCATGACGGCTTCAAATCTGGATGCAACTTTTCTATATTGTTCCTTATGGTCTTCCTCATTGGTATTTAACAATCTATGATATAGTTGTTGTTTCTGTTCTTTTTTCTCTTGAAATTGATCATTCCACGAATAATTTCATGCATTTTTCCTAATTTTTTTTATTTCCTAAAGCTTCATTTGCTGCTTAATGCATATCCATAAATATTATTTCATTTAGACTTCCTGTTGTTCCCTGTTTGTATTCTTGTGGGATGCGTAGGTCCAATCTCTGTTTGTATCTTGTTATTGCACCTTTATTCTTAAAGCTTGCTAGGATATACTGTAGTATATGAATAGTAGTTAGTTTAGTGTTTGTTTGCCTATGATTCTGTTGGTATATTTTGTTTCCTATTGCGAGCATAATTAATTTACATTTTTTCAAAAGGTGGTCACTTCCACCATTAAAAAATTTAAGTAAAAGTAAAATAAAAAGTATATATTAGTAGAAAATTATGCAGTAAAAAATTTTTTATCATAGTTGTATAGTGTAGTAGTATGGTCTGTACTAGTAAAAGAGGAAATAAATTTACTTTGTTTATTTTTAATAAGTTTCTCAATTGTTTAGTATAGTTTGGGGAATATTAAATTTTGTTGGTGGATCTATTTAATTTTATTACAAAATTTACTAGTAAGATTTCTTACTGTAAAATATTATTTATATAGTTAAAAGGTTTTATGCCAAATTTTGAGTTTCCATTACAATTTTCAATATTAAGAAGTTTCTCACGTGATCTTAATATTTTCCCCATTATGCATTTTGCCATCCTTTGGAATAACCCATGGTCACTCTATAGCTTTTTACGTTCTTCTCGAATTTGCTTTCGAAACAAACTTTTGTATTTCATTTTGCTCTGTGGTGAAATTAACCCTACAGTTTCAAAAAAATCTTGCAGTATAAAAAGCACCAATCACTCGATTACCACTGTCTGCACAAAAAATGGGCCTCGTTCAACTCGATAGTAAACTAATTAGATATAAATAAAACCATCCGATACGCTTAACAAATGTTCCATTTTACGAATTAATACAGGTAAGACGTGAAAGAAAAAAACGCAGGGTGTCCGAGCGCTGTACACCCGTAAAATGATCCGTCAGAATGAAATCCAATTTTCCGGTATGATATTACAGTAAAAATGCACGAGAGTACCTCATTTGTCCATATAATTACATTAACTACGAAGATCGTTCATCCTAAACGGAGAGACAATACGATTTCAAGTCGAAATGACAAAGCCATAAGGTTTATTAAATTAACAGGTGTCCAGTGTTACAGGGCAGGAATAGGTAGAAGTAGCAGTTACCAATTTACAATTGTTAAATTAAGATTATATTCAGATGTCTAATTTAAAAGTTGAAAAGGCACGAAAGAGTGTTAAGCACATATATTAGATGAATTCACCAAAACGTTGACATCTGCAAGGATTTGCTGTAGGGCAACGGAAGGTCGTCTCCGAAGTAATTTTCTGCGTATAATCCAAATTCGAGCTCAGAATTAGAAGATTTTGGGATCATTGAGGTTATATACAGGAAAAATGACTGCTTTGGATGTTTCTGAGGTTAGATATAGGCTACACAAAATTTTTGTAACCTTTCCTATCTATTCCATCATCGACTACTACTTTCCCCATTCAAAATAATCCCTGAAGTGATGCCAGTCTGTTCCAATAATTCTGGAAGCAAAAACCTTGACCAAAAACAAGAAGTGGAGTAAGGATGGTAAATCGATAAACGGAGTTTCTTCTTCATTTACACAAAATACTTAATCCAGGTCTATGCACCCACCACTAGCCACTATGATGAGGGAATTGTGATCTTTTACGACGAAGTATATCAGCAGCATTAAAGGTAAAGATACTACACAATAAAGTGTGGAGACATCAAAGCAAACATTGGACAAAAGATGGATAGTTCGGAAGCCATGCTCAGACAGCGCAGGAATAAATGAAAGAGGCGTAACTCTGTTAAGTTTCTATTATAAAATAATTTCAATGAAATGAACAGTTTCTTTTACAAGTGACAAAAAGAAGATAGACTTGGAAAATCATGTTCGATAATGCCAGAGTTTCACATCAATTTTCTTCTAGTTACGACCATAGTACAAAAAAGGAAAGATATAAAATGAAAAATGATAAAAATGACGATGTGTTCATCGTGTAACTGTGCTATAAGATTCACGCGCTCTATAGAAGCTTACAACTTCTTAGGATGTTCTCAACAGTAAAGTGCCCTTTATGGAGATTTAAAAAAATTCATACAAAAGGTATAGGTAATAGATAGCTAAGTCAAATATGAATTCTGGAATAAATCGCTAAAGCCGTTCTTAGGAAAATTCTTTTTAAATTAAAAAAATTTCTTATTAAATATTTAAAAATATAAACTATAATTAATATTATATAATAAATATAAATTAAATTAAATTAATAAATTAAATTAAATATAAAATAAATATTAATAAAAATCAAGAAAATTCTTAAGAAAATTAAGAAACACTGAAAATGTTTAATAGTAAAGTGCCCTTCAGGGCAAGTTTATAGAGAAAGATATTTGAAATAAAAATTCTAGACGTTTAGTGAAGTAGTTCAGATGTAAAATTTACAAGAATATGTAAAGCTTTTGTGGAAAAAAAAGGAAAAACTGAAAATTTACAAGGGTAAAGTCACGGTTAGAGTATACTGTTTTATGTTGATTGAAGCTCCCACTACTCAGCTCGAAATGCCAAACCGCGCGTTTCGCGCAATGTTCCAGGCCACTTTTCGCACTTTTCCCCAAACGTATATGAAAATCGAAAATAGTCAAGTTGTAGATTTTGAATTCCCCTTTCAAAAACAGTTGAAAAAATTAAATTCGGCCATCTCGGTTCATGCGCCGAATTTTGCAAGATTTCGGTGTATATTGTTAATAACGTAATTGTACAAAACCTATTCATACAACAGCATCCAACTTTTGCATGCTTAAAGTAGATATAATAACTTAACATTTCACGCAAAATTAGCACTTCACCTTTAAACTGGGCAAAGCTGTGAATTTTTGAAAATGGGTCCATTTTAACGGTACGGTTTTTCCAAGTTTTCTCGGTGAAAAACGCTCCGATCGCGTTTTAGAAACGCTCATTTTGAAGGTCTTTTAATTCTCTACAAATCGTCTGTACAACGTATTGCATTTCCGTTAATAATTTTCACGCTATGGTGGAAAAACCAATTTTTCTTAAATTTTTATTGTTTAAAAACGCAACAGCACAGATTTTAGGATTTTATCATCTTTCATCCATTTTAAACAAAGTTTTTTGGTCCGTGTGATGTCAAATTTAATCTACCAAAACAGCTCTTTTTTGCTCTGTAAACTAGGCTAAGAGGAGAATATTTCTAAGCTGAGCTGCTTTTGGGAGAATACGTGACACATTTAAAAGCGATTTGCCTATCAGTTTAAGCAGTTTTATCAATCTATGCAGGCATGCGAGTTACTCAGAGAAAAATGGAAAGATCAGTGTTGAGCCTGAAGCGAATAACTTCCATCTGTCGGTTAAGTGCATACCTGCATTATAATTTTGTGACCTACTATTAACACGTAATGCCTTTTCGTTTTCACTCCTCTTCACTCTGCATTGAGACTAATTACCACACTTCTTGTGTTATTATTTTTTATTACACCCGCCCAATAATTATTCCGTCACAGATCGATGATACCGAACGTACAGAAAAAATGCATCGAAATAATGGAATTATATGAGATGTCACCGAAGATGGATATTGCACGCTTTAAAAATATCACGCTTCGTTTTTTCCGGATCTAAAATATAAAGATTCAATTAAAATCCAGTGTTTTAGACGTAACGGAATTTAATTGCCTTCGTCGTAGTGAAATTAATTTCTCCCGGAGATCTGTTGTTAGACAAAAAAAATGTTATTAATGTGCCTTTCATTTGGACGGGCGAGGTATTTAAGAAATTAATAGCTTTTTTGTCGGTGTATCGTGTGTATAGAAATTTCGGACCTACGAGGTTCGTTCCTTTAGAGAGGTTAATAGATTATAAATTAAGATTTTGGATAAATAAATATTTTTTGATATACTTGTATTTATCACTGTCATTATTTCAAAAGGTACTGGAAAATGTGCTGCCTGGACAGTTCAAAACATCTGAAATCCAAATGTCATTTACTACCCAATTAGCAAAATTATTCTACAATTATTTGATGTGTATGCTAATTTATTTCAGATTATTTTAATCCGTTCGAAGACAGTTTTGTTTTATTGAAAATGTCAGTGTGGTAAAAACGCAACATTTTTAAACTTTCAAACATTGTTTATAACAAATTGGCAATTGAAATTGTCCGCATTTTATGCCATTTTGTTTATTACCGTAAAGCTGCCTAAAAAATCTGTATTAAGCAGATGTGATTGCTCCTGACCTTATATCCTTCTGATATAAAATCGTACGTAATGGAAAAACTGTTAGTAAAGTACATCATTTGAATATACTTCATTTCCGATATAAAGGTGCCTCCATAAGCATCTCATTACTTTTAAATTACCGCATCAAATATACACTTGTAACTGATTATCAAAAATAATTAAACTTGAAATATTGTAATTCCAACACGTTAGTAATATATCTGATACTAATCAATACGGGTACATGTGCAAAGAATATCTGAATATTTAAGATCAATACTACATTAATTAATTTCTCACAATAGATCATGTAATAAACAACGTAACGTTTCTTGTGGCACCTCCTGTACCTCAACTTTTTTTACCTCAAGTGCGTGCCACGTGTCATAAAATAAAATGTTACAACTTTTACAACTCGGTAAAAAAAGCAATTAAATCAATCTCATTAAACAAATATACTGCGAATAACATTATGCGTAATTAAATAAAATGACCTTATAGCTGCTGATAAGCTCAATGTGTAAGTACAAATTAGAAATAAATAATTGACAGACTTGATAAGTTTCGCAAACATTAATTTAATGTGATTAATTACATACATTTAGAATTTACCAGTAGGTAATTAGCTTTATTATTTACAAAAAGAGTAAAGTGTAAACGTATTTCCAGCGCTAATTGGTAACTGCAAATAATACAATTAATTCTTGAATTTTGAAGAAACCATGGGAATATTTAAATTTGGCGCCTGTTTCCTATATATCTACTGATTATGAATTTAATTAAGGATTTTAAATGGAAAATAGTTTAATGATAGCTATTTAAACAAATTTGAAAGCAAACATCAACATATTTATTATTACAAAAAATAATATTGATTATTTAAATGGTAAGTGTTATTCCGCCCTGCTAAGACAGGTAGTATCTGTAAAATCCAATTTTTGAGAAATTAAGCAATTCATAAATTATGATACGCCATCTGTGTTTTTTACAATTTAATATATTTTTTTTTTATATTTATTAAAATATTGCATATGATCCTGTGGCTTCGTCTTGTAGTATATAATATTTCGATTATAATATCCTCGTCATTCGAATTAGATGAGTCTCCGGTTCCTATCAATATAACTAGAGGTGTCACAGTTTTGGCTTATTAAGTGATCAAGATCCCACATCTTTTATTACATGGTCTATAGCATTTTTCCAATTTTCGTTAGTCACTTTGGACGATGATGTTAGGAGAAGCTGACTTACATCATGCAATTTAATAGTGTTGTTTCTAGCAACGTTTCCTTTTACTTGAGCCCATACGAGCTCGATAGGATTTAGTTTGCAATGGTATGAAGGTAATCGTAATACAGATTTTCCTTTTTCTTTCACCATTTCGTCAACAACGTACTCTTTGAAGTTTGCTTTATGTTGCCTCGCGATAACTAACAATTCTTGTTTTACCATGTTATCCTCGTGATTGAGACCTTTCTCCTGTAACCAATCAATAATAGTTGCTTTCCTCCATGTGACGTTGGCAATGGATCCTTAAGTCTAGAAAGGTAACTAGCGTTATCCATTACAATGACAGCATTTTCTGGCAGCAGTTCTAACGTTTGTTTAAAATACTCTTCAAAAACGTCTGCATTCATTTCCTCGTGGTATTCTTTTGTTAAATTCGAGGCGAATTCTAGCAAACCGTCATTCACAAAACCACTTTCATTTCCAATATGGGTGGTAATCAGTCTACGCCCTTTTCCGATCGGTGCAGTGAACCCACTGAAATATTCTTCCATGATTGCTTGAGGCAAAGTTTTAATATTAGTGTCTACCCATTGTTTTTGTAAAGTATGTCCTCCATTCAGCCATGTTTCGTCCATGTCTTTAAATAATTTCGTCCATTCGTCTTTAAATAATTTCTTCTCCAACAGACAATTTCTTCTTTATCAATAAGGATAGATTTTCTATTCTATTTTTTCCCACGAAAAACCCAACTGGAGCAAAATTGTCCACAACTTGGTTCTGCGTAGTTGAGGTTAACCTTCGTCTTCTTGAATTGCATGTAGAACTTTGTTTATTGTTGGTATCTCCTTATTGAAATAAATAGAGTAAACCTTCCTTCGTATGGCGGCCATATCAAAGTCATCGATTGCTAGTGGAATCCATCCTGCAGGCCCTTTTGGTGCACTAGCATGTTTCCTCTCGTGTAAAAACCTACAAATTGTTATTTCACTAACTCCCATCATATCGGAACATGTAGAAATTATCTCAGGGACCAGACTCGAAGGTTTTTGATGAAAAAATGGATCGTTCACATGGAGCACTATAGTATTTTCTCTTAGAGAGTGTGCTACACTTATATTGGACTTAACTGGGGCAAAGTGTGAATTATTATTGGCAAATAATGCTCATACAAGAATAAAGGTACGCCCACCTTTTCCGTCATTATTCACTATAGGTACGTAGGTATCAATTATTCACCAGGGCATTAACTAGTTCATTACATGAGTATTTAGCTTTAAATCATATACCTGCACAACATATATATACTCATAATTTATTCGTAGTAAATCTGTGTGCAATAATTCATAATACCATTAAATTTTCACTTTACACTTTGGTAAGTTATGTAACGCCTATGGCGACTAATCATTTTGTCATAGCTTACATTTCAATAGTCAATAGCATAGTACATAAAACACCATTTATCTCATAAACACTCAATCTACCCCCAGCATCGCCCATTGCGATGATCCTAAGTCAAAATATCGTAGTTAACACATTTTTATCTTGGTCAAATGACATTTTACAGACATGACAAATGAAAGTCATTAAATATCTAGCTAGTTTGTATGGTAAATTATATCCAAGACACACCAGAAACTGGTAAAACCTGAAATAACGTAACATCGAAGATACAACTTCCTTTCTTAGGAGGGCAGTATTTACCACTTTATCACTGATGTAGGTACGGCTTTTTAAGCTCTTTAAACGTCGAATTTCGTACAAAAATCAAATTAAAACCAAAGACCCGCACGGTATTTCATTCATTGTTCAATTTTTCTGGCTTCTCTCACAAATAATATGCCCCTACAGAAGCTCTGACTCGACCCCTTGATTATCGACACCTACACTTTGGACGGTTTGGGTCGTCATGTTCTAAAGAAAAGTTCTAAACACTCACCCTCACACACATCGCCGTTCCCGTCGATCTTCTCCTGCGCCTCGCCGAGGTCCACCAAACTCCTGATGGAGAAGACGGACTTGGCCACTCTGCTCCCGATCTTGCACCCGTTCTCCTGTGAGACTCCCTCCCTCGGCCTGGTCGATAAGTCCATCTCCAGGAAGTCGCTGTCCATCAGGGAGTCGATTCAGAAAACTGGAGGTTGAAATATTGTGGTTTAGTCAGTGTAGTAAGTGTAAGCAGCGAAGGGACAAACTTGTCTTGATCCCATGCATTTTTGTATTATGGGATAGAAATTTCTCTTCATGGGGGTCACTATACTGTAAACGTTAAATCCAAAATTATGTTCCTTGTACTTTTTGGAGTTTGGAACGAGGACCACTTTTTAGGCACTGCTTTTATGCCATTTCCAATTAAAGTTTGATACCTAATCCTTCTTCCTTTCAAAATATAAGGTACAACCAGGCAAAACCTCTATCTAATTCCTTCTTTCATAGGTCTCGACGTCAACGTTAACAAAACGTTACTGTCTCGTACTGGCCTAGAAAGTTTATCTATTTAAAGCTACTAATTAAGTCTCTTCATATTTACGATAAGATTTCGGATTTTGTTACGTACGTAACTGAATAAATAATTTAAATTATGCCCTATTAACATATCACAACGAGTAAACTAATTACCTTTTGTCTTCATTAACGTGCTTATCCCTTAATTTAGTGTTTTTTGTAAAAATAATTATTGTGACAGTTAATTCTATTTTAGATAACGTAAATTATGATAATGACTCTTTGTTACTGTCTGATTTGCAGTGTTATCGATAAAAAGTAAATAACTAAAATGTATGTATATACCTTTCATTTTCGGTTATGGTTTTAATTATACACCGCCATTACTTATTGGTTAATATGTAACATGCTCCCGTCATTAACGTTTGTAATCGTGTCACGTTAAGGTACTTAATGGTTTCGTTAAATGTGAAACAGAATTTATTTATTAAAGTATTTGGTATTTATTTTAATAACCCGTATAAATTAGACAGTTAGTTTCCTTTAACAATTATTGTCTGGTATTCAGCAATAAGGAGTGACGCAATAGTTATTTTAATTGATCAAAATATTGTACTCAATACTTTATCACTTAATGTAATTGAGGAATACATAATATATTTAGATCATAACCAGGTTTTAATTAAATTTAAAATAAAGGTAATACGGAAAAGTAATGGAAGGGAGCTATTTATTTCAATAAGTTTCCTAAATTAATTAGACAACGTTAGTTTACTTTTGAAATTATAACTTTGTACTTCAATGAGACTAAAAAATACACGCCTTCCTGATAATAGAAAATACTAAAAGATGTCTTCTAAGTAGACCATAACTTTGTTTTGCCGTTTACAATTTCAGATTTTATGGATACAGGTCATATAGCAAGATTTATATTAAAAATATTAAAATCCATCTACTGTTTATACCTGTGGTTTTCCTTAGAGCGTGAGCAAACCTTGATTATTAAAAGAAGGCACTAAATGACATTACAATTTTCTCAACTTTACTTTCTGACAAGTTAATCAGGAAAGATCACTTTAGATTGATCAAAATGCAATTAATCAAAATTAGAATTTATTTCAACGCTCTTTCATTTGTTCCACCAATGCCCTCCATTGAAATACCTCCAAACGATCCATTTTCTTGATAAGAAACCATTATCCCGTATGTGGGAGCCATTAGAAAAATTTCCCTTTCATGTTAATCAAAGTTTATGGACTTGATATATAAGATATTGGACTTAGGATATTGGACTTAGGATATAGGATATATTGGACTTGGTATATAGGCTTGATCCAGCGATCAACGTTAATAACTATAGTTCTTGTAAGAGGAAGTCGTTTAAATGAAATTATAGTAATAGGACTTGTAACTGGGAAACCATGTTGTAATTGGATTAAGTGTGCCTACATGTCATCCATTAACAAAAAATTATAATATTACTATTAATAATACATGCATTACAATTGCGACGAACGATTGCAGTGATGCAAATAGAAAAGCGAAAAATGTGTGCAGTACGTCTCATGTGGGGTTCATACAGGGAATATACATATTAAAGTACCGCTTAAGAGTAATTTTTGTTTTCGTATCGGTGTTAATAATTCCTAAGTACTTTACTTGATTACTAAATATTGACCACACGAATTGGAATTAAAACTAATTTATAAGATCTAAACTAATAGATTCGAGAAAAACTCCACCTAATACAAGAGCTAGGATTTTAAAAAACACCAACAAATGTATATATTATAATATTATAGATAAAATATTATAATATTAATTATTACTAGAACATAATTATACCCCGATTCTTTTTTATTTTTCAAACGATATTGTCAGCTTCATAATAAAAAGAAGCTCATTCTTATTATTAATCATCATTCATTACCTAATTGAAAAAATTTTTATTATTATTTTATGTTTGAAAAATGTATGTGTCGAATTGTCTGTTTGTACATAAATGCATTTATAAAAAAATTATCTAGACATTACGTATAAAGAACTTGGTTAATAACAACGATAATTTAAATATTTAATAAATAATTTGAATTTAACTCAGGATTTAAAACAGAAGCTAATAAGATCTTAATAACTAAAAATTGATAGTTTTAACTGTGCTTTAAAGTTTGCTATTTGTAAATTTAAAATATGAATTGGATATTAAAAGAGAATGTTAAAATTAATTAAAAAAATTTAATAAAATGACTTTTTGAAGATTCTCTCCTTCACTTATTATTTTTATTCATTAAGTATCAATAGAACAATACAGACGTAGGTATCCCGTGGAATACATATAGATATAAATACTCCGCCAGTTCTATTGGTTTAATCACGTACGGAAAATATATTTTTGAAAAATCAAATTGCGATGAATTTTTTTATAGGTTGCATATAAATAAGCATTCTTCATTAAATACTAATTTCAATCAATCTTGATTCTCAAAAATCGGATTGTTTTCAATATATTTTATACCCAATTAAAATTTTAAACTCAGTTGATAATTATTAAAAATCTGTTTAATAATCATTAAAAATTATCCGATTTTTGAGGTTCAAAATTATCTAAGTTCAATATTTAATGAAGAATCCAAATTTGTATTATATGTGTAAAAAAATCCTCGCAATTTGTTTTTCAAAAAATTAATTTTTCATACGTGATTAAAACAATAGACTTCCTACGGTGCGACCGTCGACCTACAACATCTGGCATATATCACTATATATAGCACCATGAATATAGTATACATGTTACATGTACAGTGCTATAGAGCGTATATATAGCTATACAAATTATATATGAACATTCGTTTTTTATCATTTTCTACCCTTGAAAATTAAAATTTTACAAAATCCTATCTCAGTGCACCCCTGTACTATGATACAAAGCTATCTTTAAAATTTCAAGTCGCTAATTTAAATCATTTTCGCTAAAATTTAATCATTTTCCACGATTCTAATTAGTTATGCTTTTTGGTTTGAATTATATTTAAGTATAAATCCTACCTATTAATACGTTATTACGTTAACTATTAATGTTTTCTTTAAGATTTTCAGTATGAAATGCTTCCAAATACTAATCGCAGATTTTCATTGTAGTATTACTTTCTCAACGGTTGAACTATGAACAACGTTCTCAATTGAAAACTGCAGAGAACAGCTCATGGCAATTCGTATTTTTACGGAACAATTCACATGCTTTTTATCGTAAACACACTCTAGAGTCGGTAATACTCTTCGACTTCGTACAATCACAAGCATGCATATTCATACTTCTGCAATCTTTTGTGCATAAATTGAAAAATATTACGAACAATGTGAACCATAACGAGTTAACAAAAATACGAGCTTTAATTACCCGCCGATAAAAGCAAAGCACGCTTTTTATCGTGAATTTACGATTAATACAGGTTAAATTAGCATCAAGACTTAACGCGAGTTAATGAAGGTGACTTTTATACTCAGTTTAACAAAACTAGCCGCGGGTAATTGGTGCTGTGTAGGAAGACCATGAGAATATAATATTAGCAAAATAAAGTGTTAAATATATTACAATAAATTGATTTGAAAAGTGTTTTCATTAACATGCGATTTTGCACAGCTAGATTAAGTTATAGTAGATATACGAAGGTCTGTTAAGCAATACCTAGGCGTTTAGTCGTGACATTCACGTTAATTGATTTGCATACGAAATGACACTGCCCCACAGATTAAAGATTTGAAACTGAAAACGAGACTCACAGAGGGTAGATGCCAATTCCCTGCGCCACAAAAATTTATGCTCACAAATATGTGCCAATTCCCCGCAGAAGCCGCAAGGGTACGTGTGCCAGTTCCGCGCGAGCTACCTGCAGGGAATCCGCCGAGGGTCGTTGCAGTCGCTTACGTGACTTTCAGATTATAACAATTAAGGGGTATATTTTCTAACCTAACCAGGCCAATTTAACTAAATAATATTGTTAATAAGCCATTTTAAACAATTTTTGTAGTTTTTCGAAAAATTCAGGCCTACTTTGCTAATTTTGTCATAAGATTCTCATTCAGTCGATCAAAATACATAGTGATTTATGGTCTGATCAGCAGATTCCAGGGTTTCTTTTTTGTGGGGTTAAGCAATAAGGAACCAATGTATAGGCTCACATAATTAATGTTTTGTATTGATGAACATGTCCTCATTTCCAGAAAATAATGCACAGTGAAGTAACATGGTATACTATTTATTTTTATAAAGTTTACTTAGGTTATACATATGATAACGTAACACTGGCTATTACCAGCATTCTGTAGTAGTATAAAATTATTTATTCAAATATAATTGCGTAAAAATCATGACTCACTCTAATCTAAATATTCTTATTTGTAAATGGGCGAAAACAATTGTGATAATAACAGGTGTCAATTAAGTAGTAAGTATATATAGTGTACATAACATTTAAGCTAACGTATTTAAAAACAGTAACAGGTATTTACTATTTTTCCTTAATATTTTTCATAGCTACAAAAGTCTGGTGTATAATTGCCTACATAACCAATTGGTGTGTTGTTTGAGCAATAATACTACCTAATAGTTGCTATTATAAAGCAATAAAATTTGCAATAAAAAAGAACAGAAGTACAGAAATCGACAAAAAATAAAACTCACAGTTTCTACATGGCAAAGAAACAAATTTTCGTTTTATCGCCTGGACCTAGTATGAGTTAAAAGAACACGATGTGCCATGCGCTAATTAATTTTAATTTCTAGTAAAATGCTTTAAGTGGGGATTGGAATAATACAAGAAACCAATTAAGAAAAACAAAGAATGTAGTATTTTGGGGGTAACTTTAGCTATTAGATAACATAATCTAGTGAGTATGTGGAAATGTGATAACATATAAAAAAGAGTAAAAAGTAATTGTTATTGGTACGTAATTATGGCTCAATCAAAATCACAAATAGCATTTCAATCACTCATTTGTATATCTAGATGTACAATACCCACATAACGTTTAAATACTTATCATTTATATGTGAAGCAGGTCTCAACGCTAATTTGATTGATTATGGTAATTTCCTTAAACCTGAACGGTAAGATTTTTCAAATTGTACGTTAATTAAGAAATTACAGTGAATAATTTCCTATTCTATCAGAGTACTTTACAAAGTATTCTAAAAACTCAATTACGTAGGTAAATTTCGCGATTTGTTCCTATCGTTTCTGAAATATTTTTCTGCATCACTGATCGTTAAATATGATGTTTTTAAGAAGACTTTTAGAGGCTAAACTGCTTATAAACTTGCTTAATTAAGCCATTTTCTCACCCTTGCCCACTTGAAGAATGTAACACATCTAACATTGCTTTAAATGAATATTTTTCTCTTTTGAAATAATGTCATTTAATCAAAAACCACTGGATATTGTTGCAATGATACACTCGTTGAAATCACCCCAATAGAAAATTTGGTAGCACCTTGTAACAATTATTATTGACCATAAGGGGTAAGTGTCGTAGGTATAGACTGATATAAGTAACAAGTGCTTAAAACTGTTACTGACAAGTTGACATACCGGTCATGTTTAAAATATGAGAGAAAAACAGTAGAAGTATTTTTGGTGGTTTCCTCAAAATTAAGATTTATCTACCAGATAACTTGGTGTATATTACGTTTATACGTACCATACTCATTAAAATTAATATGTAATTGTACGAATTGGAGTGAATTCATTTAAAAATGTGTCGTTTTTGACAGCCTTTATATAGAGATTAACTAGGATTTCTTCGTAAATATTCTTTTGGTTGTTTTTGCTGTTAGTATGGTCCTATATAACATGTCATATGTATGTCACAACAACATAGTAAATGAGACCCTAATAAGTACTAGGCATATGTACTAAGGTTGTATAGCCCTGATGAATCTGAATAGCTTTATAAATACTAAAATGAACAAATTTACGTTTCATGGCAGTTTTACTCGTACCTCAGATCCGTGAGTGGATAAAGTAATTTTTCGATTGTACTCATTCAGTAGAGGTCGAATTGCAATATTAATTACCTGGTCGACGTAACCCCTTCAACTCGCAAAGCCGCCCCTGGAGTACCACCCTTAAACCACCGCTCCTACCAAACAAAACTGACGATATATTTCAAAATTTGCCCGCCGAGATTCACAACCAAAAAAGTAACCAAATAGAGTCAATTAATTCATCGCGATCCGTCCAAGGGCCCCGCCGCCAATTAACACACCGCGGTCCTGAGGATGGGCGGCGGTTCGCACGAAACGTAAGGATCGTTTCTTTTTCGGTGTGCGTGTGCGTCTGTGCGTGTGTGTGTGTTTTAAGTGATGAAAGAGGAATGGGTAACGTGCGACCGGCACAGGACGTCAGGTAGTAGAGCGGATCACGCGCGAACTGTGGCGGGCAGCCGGGCAGGCCGGTGGGAAGGCGCAAGGGAGGGACCGCCCATGGGCGGGAGCAGAGGCGACCATTCATTAATTATCGCCCTTGTTAGTGTCTTTCCACATGAGCGTAAAATATATATGTGATGTCAGCCCCGGTGATCATTGAACAGATATTTTATTGTTGGACGAGGCGGCGAATAGGGGATACTTACTCGTTTTGTTATTTTAATGAAATGTTTAATTGTTTTTACAATCGGATATTTAATTACTTTGAGTGGTGCTTCAAGTATGGTTTAAAATTTATACATGTTATACGTCGCATTTTATTTGATACAAAATTACAGTAAACTTGATACAAGACACCCTAATAAAAGCTCATAAATTATCTCTTGAATGGGGAAAGGTGAAGTGCTTTATTACCGATTAGAAGATGGTTTCGAATCTGCGTCCCGGACTCCGGGATATTTGGGCCGTACCGGAATTTTTAAATGATCACAAACATTAATATTTTCCATGCCATGGAAAAATTTTAAAATCATCTTTTCTATCAATAATATCATAAGCAATTTGTACCTGCCTACTACAGTCTAAAATAGTAAAAAAATATTCTTTTTTTAAAAAATAATAAAAGTAACCCAAAAACAGTGAGAAACTCTTCGATTCAAAAATAGTACTACCTTCCCATACGGTACGAGTCTCTGACTTGGAATAAATTCAGTAAATCAAAGATAGGTTTTTTGTTGGAAATACGCTCGAACGGGTCGATTATAATTTTGAATTACCCTCTTTTTCATGTAAGAAATTATTATACAGCGTGTGCCAAATTTGAGATATGACGCCATCGACTATTTTTTTGAATAGCAGTACTAATTTTTTTACAACTATTCTTAAAGGGTATATCAAGTTACACATTCGTACCAAATATGAAATTTTGATTCCTTGTCGTTTAAAAGATATTTATCAAACATCAACTAATTCAAAAAATGAAGGAATCTGATTCAACTCAATGAAATAATTTGTTTACGATTTTTGGATTAGTAAGGAGAGTAGCATCATATCGAGCGAGGATATTTATTAGTTTGTCGTTTTGTAGGAAACAAAGTTTATTGAAAAATGGAACAAAATGCCGTACCTACTTAATTTAAACCCACATAGTGAGTGAAACCCACAGTGAAGATGTGAAAATGAATATACTCCTCTCTGTTCAAGAAAATCCTCATGTTTCCACTGGGCAGATAGCTAGGAAACTAAAAATTAGCCAGATTTCAGTAACGAGAATTCTTCAAACCCAGAAATTTCATCCTTATAAAATGACAATCCTCCAAGAACTCACCCAAGATGATCCCGATATTAGACTCCAGTTTGTGAACAAGTAATGGATGGACTAGACAGAAATGTTGGAAACATAGAAAACATCCTGTTTTCTGACGAATCAAGGTTTACGTTAAACAGTGAGGTAAATCATCAAAATGGTCGTTATTGGGCATACAACAACCCACACTGGAAGGCCACACTCAACATCAAGAAAAAGTCAATGTTTAGGCAGTGATGGTGAGTAATAGGACCAATTTTCTTCCAAGGAAATCTCATTGAAGCTGGATTATTAGAATTCCTGCAGGAAGAACTAGTTCCCAATTTCACTGCTGTGTTCCCTGATCCGGATGAAGCCGATGTCCTGAATAAAAACATCTGGTTGATCTGGTATCTCGATGATGTATTTCCAGGCAGATGGATTGGTAGAAGAGGACCTTTAGAATGGCCTTCCAGGTCTTCGGATTTAACACCAATGGACTATTTCTTATGTGGGTACTTGAAAAGCAAAGTTTTTAAGACCAAAACCATGAAACATTGAGCAGTTATAACAACGAATAGGGCAGGAGAGTAGGTTTATTTCCTCCCAAGTAATTAGAAAAGTCCAAAACGAGTTTCAATTTCGTTTAGGATACTGTCAGTTAGTTAATGGACAACATTAATGGACAACATGAAAGAAATTATTTGAGTTGATATCAGATAGATCAGTTGATCAGATTTCTTCATTTTCGAATTAGTTGATGTTTCTTAAATATCTTTTAAACGACAAGGAATCAAAATTTGATATTTGGTACGCATGTGTGATATACCCTTTAAGAATAGTCGTAAAAAAATTAGTATTGCCATTTAAAAAAATAGTCGATGACGTTATATCTCAAATTTAGTACACGCCGCAGGTATAAAATATCCTGCCCGAGCATATTTCCAACAAAAATCTTTATTGAATTTGATTTACAGAATTTATTCCAAGTTAGAGACTCGCATTCTATAAAAATAATTAGAAACAGACTTAGGCAGGTAGCTATATTTAAAATTATAATTAATTATAACCGTTAACACTGTAGACCCTCAACTTCATTTTACGCTTTTATTTTATCTGATTTAGTACCATTGTTTTTTTGATTTTTATTCCAAATTTCGAAACTTTATTCCAATCAAGAAATCTCTGAAATTCACTTCAAATTTTAGTGCTTTTGTCTCTACTTGTATAGAATATTCACCACAAAACAACATCAATTCAGTCCGAAAAAACAAAATCGATGTGGTTTCCTCCTTTCTTAACGATTATAGGAAAACGAAGCGATTCCTCTATTTTCGTACACGTTTCCATTAAAATGGTAAAGAAAATATTTTACATGTAATATATTCCAGTAGATATATTGTTGGAAAGACTACAAATTTAGAAGTTTCTTGATCAAAGGTTGGCATATTTTGGCAATTAATATTCTATAATATTAACAGATCCACACAATTAATAAAGAACACCTACTAAAAAAATGTATGAAATTTCAAGAGATTTTTCTTAACAAAAATGTAATAACGATTACGAACGAATTTACCTGAATTCTTAAAAAATGGTATGTTTTAAAAAGAACCCAACCATTACCCAAAATACACTTGTACATTACCTTTTTGCAGTATCTGTGAAAATATTGATGCAAGTTATATTTTTGTGCTACAAACTATTTATTGTGTATGTTGCACAAAAGCATGAGTACTTACTTATCTTACTCCTGCTTACTTGAGTAACCACGTTAAATCAAACAACAATAAGTAAGAAGCATATCTAGAGAATATGAAAAGATTCTGCCGTCCATAGTATCAATAATGGCACGTATTAATGGCTATCTATAATGACAGTCATACGAAGCATTTCACTATTTCACACAACTTTATGTCTAATTATAGAACTTTAAATTTCATTCTAAAATAATTTTAGAAATTTACGTAATATGGTATAAGTATGTATACGTATTTCCACGTATCCACGTAATTTACGTCATATGATATAAGTATGTATACGTATCTCCACATATCTACATGCATTGATAACTACTATTTTTACAACAAACAACATATACAACAAAATTTCAATTGTAATTTTTCGGAACTCAATATAAATATATAGTTATTTTGGAAACTATAGCTTATTCTGTAAAAATACGAACAAGCCTATAAAATTTAATGTTCTTATGGAAAAGCTTGTGATATATTGAGGAAAAACTCCATTTTTAATAAATTTTGGCAAGTTTATAGAATTAAATGATGTAAAAACACAATTTTAATATACAGTGTGCAACGCAGCGTAGATTCTTCATAAATGTAATGTATATATCTACTGTAATACCTATACCAACATTCGCGTTTTATCTTACCAAAATTAGTTCTGGTCATTTACGTGGTACATTTTCTGCAAAAGCCTAAAAACCACGACGAAAGGTTTATTGTCATGGGAACTTTTTCTCTGCATTTTTTAAGATTCAATAGCTGAAGCACTAGTAAGACTCTTTCAACCTCCAGGTAGTTTTACAGACAATAAATAACTTTTGCTTACCTCCTTTAAAGAATGGAGGAACGCGTGCAATAGTATTTCGAAATATGGTTTCATGTCGTTAAATATAGTTATAATATTTAAATATGTCTATAGATCGTTTATAGAATATTTCAGTACTTTATAAAATTTAATATATAATTACCTTAGGAAATAATTTCACTTCGATGACGTTACGTTTGCAGATTATTTCAACACTCTCTCTATGCTGCATTTCCTTCCATTTAAGTTCTATTAACAATTCCATCTATTTCTCTTCGTAGGCGAAAACTTTGAAAAAAAATCTGTTTTTAAAAAATATTAAGGACTTTATCTATCGACATCGAATTTAAGCAAAGAATGATTATACGAAAGTATGAAAAGAATTTTTCTACAAAATGAGATAAATCTCTAAATGGAGAATTCTCTTAGACAGCAGAACGTCCGCCAACGGTCACAAGGTCATCATACTGTCCTCATGTAACTCCCATGTCCGTTAGTAAATCATCATTCTGATAACAAGGTAATTAATTAGGTAACCCACACGAAGCGCCCAGCGTAAATCAGTTGAACCCGCTAAGCGATCGCGGTCGGTTTTGTTAAAATTTTCTTATCTCTTTTTCCCAAAATTGTTTTTAAAATGTTAAAATGAGTGCCATAGTGTTTTGTGACTCAGTACTACAGTGATTGTGACTTCTCTCACCAGTGCCGTCTCACCCTTACACCTCCAGTGACTCAGAGTGGTAATTAATTTTTGGCAAGTCAGGATGGTACACATTTATATTTTTTCCTACTTACGTTCATTCCTTTTGACGTTCAAACTAAGCAAGATTTAAACTCATGTCGACTGAGCCATTCGTCACATTTTTCTTACAACAATTACCTTTTTCGGCCTTGCGTTATTACTATATTGAAGAATATCCGTCATATTTCAACCTCAACATGAGCTTT
This sequence comes from Cryptocephalus primarius, assembly GCA_963576515.1. NCBI lineage: Eukaryota > Metazoa > Arthropoda > Insecta > Coleoptera > Chrysomelidae > Cryptocephalus > Cryptocephalus primarius. The sequence continues at coordinate 11,442,676 of OY754942.1, read as the reverse complement.
GGCCGTTAGGCTTTATATCTATGTTAAAATTACTTAAAAGAGTTGTTGGAACATCTTTTGGAAGGTGAGAAGAAGAAGTCGAGTGCATTTAGGAGCGATATCAGGGAGATTCAGGCCTAGGATCCCTATGGTAAGTGGTAAGTACTTGACCAGAGAAATATTTTACCACAGCTGTAAATTATACTAAAGATCTGAAGATTGTCAAGAAAAAATAATGGAAGCATCGCCCTCTTCTATTCAAAATAGTTACCCCATAGTGTAGACTTGAGAAAATGTAAATGAAATTCAAGGGAACAGTCAATTTTCATATAGGTAGCCTTCAATAAATAATTTCGAACAAGTATGACTTTACAGGAAATACTAAAAATAAACATTTTATTCGCCTGAAAGATGCAACAAAGTGCAGTCTACTCACACTTAACGGGTTAAGGAACACGAAACTAAGGAAGAACAGTTAACGGTCGGTTACTAAAACTCATTAACATTATTTCTTTCTGGTCGTAACTTTTTACAGAATTTAATTCCTATGTTACTGTTATACAGGTGCAGAATAATTAAGTATATGCGGTAATAGTTCTTGTAGTACTGACATGCCAAACATTCTTTTCTGCTAGAAGAATCAACGGTTAAATTAATTAACTATTTGTGTAAAATAAGGGGAATTAATTAATTAAGGCACCCCTTGATAAGTCCCCGGTAGCATTTCCATAACAAAACGAGGTAAACATACGTACTACCAACTGTTTTTACGTTTGTCTCAAAATATCACAACCAACTTGACTTTCCTTTTGAACACGTTTTATGCTATTTCAAAAACTTTGGTTTGCGGTTAAGACGTCTCATCAAATATCTGACTTGATAGAGCAATTCTGTGGCTGAGATCTGCGTTAAAAAATATATTAGACACGATTCTTGTAAGTAGGTAGATTAGTGGGAATGACAAAAAAGCTGAATGTCGTGTATTGTACTTGTTATTGCTCATTATTGAAGCAAAATTAACGTTTTCCCTTATGAATTGCCTACATGGCCATGGAAAATTTCGAAATGTTATAAAAGAAAACTTAAATAAAAATTAAAAATATAAATGGGTTGAAAGCTTACAAACAACTTTATTGATAGCCAAATAACCAGCAATTAAATAAATATTCATTACAAACAATTTCAGAAACCAGAAATGATCAGAATTTGAACCGTTCACCTAAAATTCATATCAGATAAGAACTCCAAAATGTGCATGATAGGTACAGTTCATTTAAAACAAATTTGGTTTCACGTCATTAATGGAGGGGCTAATACGGTTGCCAAGGCTTTCAGTTTACGACTATTTTATGTAAATTATATAGTTCAAATTGACGAATTATAATGTAACCAAACATTCAAATGTACGTAGAGGTCGAACGTAGAGGAGTACCAACAATATCGCTGTTGCCAACATCAAATATGTTCACGAATTTGAATCGGCGTTTGAAGATTTTTTTTCTATTGTGCGAATAATTGCTTGTTTATTTTTGATTTTCACTGATAATTTTTAGTCAATTTTCAAAATTTTGGTTTAAAATGGACATACGTCTTACCGTCGTACCATAAAATCGAATCCTCCCAAAGTTTCGCATCGAAAATCGAGGAATAAAATGTTGAAACGCATGGAATTGTTAACTTTTAGATTACAGTTCATGAAGGAAACATTAGATTCAAACATATACAAGCAAATTTACTTAATTTACTCTGTTAGGTAGTCAAATTTGAACAATGCATAAGTACTTTGTAAGAAATTTCAATGTTAAACGTGTATATTTTGTAAGTTTCGACTTATGTTGAATGTTACATAAAACTCTTTAAAGTGAGATTTTAATTTAAGTTCATTGGGTATTAAGCGACTCTTCAGTACATTCATTGATTACCTAGTGTTAGTATCAAATGCTAATGAGTGCTATTACCTACTGCCATTTTCTTGAGTTAATTTTTTCCAACTCCACTAAGTATTTATGGTTAATAATATTTCTAACTTAAAATTCCCTTAAGATATAAATCAGGAACAAGCCGGTATAACTGAAATCAGTTAGTAAATTCCATATATTCCCCATAAATTCGACATTTGCATTAAACATCTTAATTAGCATAAGAGAACTAACCGGGCCCGTCCGCACTAACAAATTATCCCATGTAAAACCATTAACTACGTTAAAAGAAACATAAATTCCGAAAGGATTTTTCCCGCCCAGGCTGCCACAGACGACCAATGGTAGTAATGGAACCGAACTTCCTCTTTTTGTGTGGAATGGCGAAAGCCCTGCCTACCTTCACGTAGGCCTCGATCGGCGTCGTGAACGTGCTAGGATAAAGGGTGTGGGTAGCGACAATGGTAAAAATTATGATTAGAATTACATGTTCAACTTTGATATTAAACTATAGAAGTTGTAAAAGTAGTTCTGTGATAGGAACAATGCCTATATGTCCATTTAGCTACTATTTGAAAATTGTCTGCTTCATTTTCAAGGTGTAGATAGGTGACGTTACTGATAAACGGGCCTAGGACTGTTAAAATAGGAAACAATATAAGAAAATGGGTAGGAGTGAGTACAACTCAAAGATACCTACTACCCAGGCATACCTTTTCTGACTAATTGTTACCAAACAAATTTTATATACAAGAGTATACTTTTTATGACATCCAGGTCTAGTATTTTTCAGTTAAATTCGTATTTAATTTCTTTTAAACCTATATAAAATCATAACACTCTAATTAAAGTGTTGCTGTGTATTCGAATATTTACATCTTTAAAAATAATTATCCATGTTAGGGAGGTGCTTAAGTCTTAAGTAGTCCTTATATTAAGTAATTGTTAACTAGTTTATTGGAGTTTGCGCATTTTTGCTCAATTCCTTATAATTAAATTCCATTATCATACTATGTAAATTGTTTATGAACAATTTATGAAATTTTTTACACTTTCCCTCAACTACCACGTTTTACTTAATTTTGGAGGAATACCCTTATAATTTCGTTTCTGACTTCAAAAAACCTTTAAGGAGTAAAGTAGATACCTATCACTCCTTGCAATTGTATGTTTAATTGCTAATTAATAAAATATTACGCGTGCTTTGTTGTTACTATTTAAATTAACTACGACAAAATATTCTAATTTTCTAATTTGTTACATTTATTCAAGTACTTATTTGGGGATTTAAAGCTTACACAATTGGATTATTCCAGCTACCTGAGATGATCATTTTTGATGATATAAGTGCAAAAAGAATTTTGTACTTACCTCGAAGAATTGAATATCCTACGTAGACCATCCACGTATAACTATTCGAAATTTAACAGTTTTATTAAAATGTTTCTATTTAAAATAATTACCTCACAGTAAATGTGTAATTATAATTAGTACACTACAATGTGTAACAATAGCTATTTCAGCCATATTTATTATCCACATACCTCCTTATTATCTTATATCCCTATAAATTACAAGTGTACTCCAATTATTCCATGCCTATGCACATTTTTATCATCCTTTGATGGAATTTCTCGTCATTAATGCAGCACTTTTAATAACATAATGACGTAGTAAATGCCGCCCTATCATCCGAGTTTTAATTGTTTTGTTAAGTTTATCGTTACTGGCCTAAAATATAAAAATTCCCTGAGTAATCCAAAAAATATTTTTATAAGCAAATTGATAGGGTAAACGTATAATGATAGTCCTTGTCCCGGTTTCCTATCAACTATTCACGTTGATTGAAAGGTACACTAGGTTTGTATTGTTGTAAATGTAATTTCCTCTTCTAACAGCATATCTTCTTTTCCTCAGTCTAACCTCCTGTCTCATGTGTAGTGACTCCGTGTCCATATGCCACCATCTACTATATAGACAGTATCTATATAGTGACATTTTAAACAATCAATATCATGAACACCTGTTTATCTATATATTTACTTAAGAAAAAACTATTTAATTGAAAAATTTGGTATTTAATGTTTTACTTCAAAAGAAGGTGCAACAAGTACATTTGTAATTTTATATTACAAAAGTTGATTCAAATTTAAACACCCTAAGAACACAGAAAAATGTACAAAAATGGAATTGACGGATCTTCTTGTACGGAAATAAATACAAACAGGAAAATAAATACAAATATTTTACACTAAATCGTCCATTTTATCGTTATATGTACAAAAATTCTCAATAACCTCTGAGACCATTGTAAACCTTGTTGTTCGGGCTTTGATTCAGGATTTTCTTTATAGCTGAAAAAAAAATTAAAAAACATTTAGTATCATTACATCTATAGTAAAATGGGGAGGTTTGAAAACATTTTAGAAATTTAGAACGTCTTCAAAACTTCAATTTAAGAATTCGTAAATTGAACAAATGAAAAATGTTATATTTTTTTAGAATTTACCAGTGGAATACCATATTCAAACGATTTTTAGTAATTCCAAATTCAGATTCTAATTAGATTCCACTTAGAAATTCAGTTAAGAGTGTGAAGTATGAATCCAAGTTTTGAAATCTAAGATTGTTTAAGGAAAAGTGTAAATATTAGTTTTGTCAACAGTTTTCTTACTCTGCTTTTCTTCGTCAGACAATTCTTGCTTTGGGAACTCCACGTCAAACGTTATATACAATGTACCATGTAAATTGTTATTCTCATAATTCGGCATCCCTTCGCCTTTCTTACGTATACGTGCCCCTGGCCATGTGACTTTATCCCTTGTTAAAGACACCATGTGTCCATCTAAGTGAGGGAGTTCCATCGTGAAACCTGTTAGGGCATCCTAAAAGAGGCAAGTTGTAAATAATTTTCAAAACCTTCTACTTAGTTTAGTTACTTGTAAAGTTATCGTTATGTTTGTATACAAGTCATCACCCCTCCGTTCAAACGTTGGATGTGGCTGTGTTTTGATCTTAAGTATTAAATCACCCGGTTCGCCATCTAAATGGGGCTCACCCTCGGCAGTGAATTTTGTTTCTTGTCCGTCGATCATCCCAGGTTCCACTTCCAACTCCAGGACTCTTTCTTCATTGACTAACTTGACGTTGGGACACTCATCGCAAACAGTCTGTTGCATCATCTGGAACCTTAATTGCCTCATTAATATAAATTGTGTGTTATGAAAACTTTTATTTAAAGAAATGGTGGAAAGAATGCTCTGAGTATCTTATGAGCTGTCCAAAGTATGCACGATGGTATATGTAGTTGTCACAAAATTTGGTGTATGTTAATCAAAACTAGGGTTCTTTTTAGTTAGTTTCTTTTCTTTGTAAGACTATGTTACTCTTGACCAACTCTTTTCAACATTTACATAGATAACATGTATAGACAAATATAACTCTAAATGCTCTTGTGATTTTTGCTAATGATGTAATTCATCTACGAAGAATGTCCTAAAAGAAAGAAAGGCATTTAAAAATTTCAATATGCTAAGGGTAAAAAATAGTAACCAATGGCAAAAGTATAGACCAAATAAATTGCTCTATAATGAATATAAATATTTAAGTTACCGAACTATGTACTACATTGATATAGCAATTATTAATGCAATACACAAACTTGCCATAAAAATAGAAGGAAAATGTAAGAATCTGCGCAAGAAAATAACAGGCAAATGTGAGAATGAATAAGGAAAAGTATGAGTCAAAAAACAACCAGTCAGAAAATACAAGAGAAGCAAATGAAATGATATGGTCACATGCTTAAAACACAGTACCAAGAAAGACTATACAGACAAAAGAATAAAAGAAGTGACACCTGAAAAAGGGAAAGCTCCCAATGAAATAAAACGAATGACATAAACAGAAATCCCCACTGCAACTGACAGGCATTTTAAGATAAAGAAGAGGCCAAACATAAAAGAGACCTAGACAGAGGACAAAGACATTCCAAAAATTCGTATGAGAATCAAGTTCAATGGCATAAAGGCAGAACAACCCAGTGTAGTTTTTGTTTCAATGATATGATATAGCAATTGTTAATTTTTACCGTCCAGGTCCTAAATTCCTGGTGATCATCTCCTGTCGACAGTTGCACTTCCTCGTTCCCTTTGCCTCCTTCATGACTGGTTTATTTCTCGTTATCTCGATGAACGTCCCAGTGTACAAGTCCTCCAAGGTGACAAATATATCCATGACTAAATCTGCTCCCCTGGGAGTCTCCTGTTTCTGCTCGCCGTTCCCAAAGTGGAACCCAAAGTCCCCGAAGAAGCTCGCAAAGGGATCCATGCCACCATCCATCATTCCGTCTTTCTGCAGACAGTCCTCCCCGCACCTATCATACTTCTTTCTTTTCTCGTCATCAGCGAGGACCTCATAGGCGGCCCCTAGGTCCTGGAATTTCTGCGAGGCGTTCAGGTCGTCCTGGTTCTTGTCCGGGTGCAGCTCCTTCGCTAGTCTCCTGTAGGCCTTCTTGATCTCGTGCAGGCTCGCCGATTTCGATACACCGAGAATTTTATAAAAGTCTCTACCGGCCAGGGCTAGCAGCACGTTCGCGAGGACGAAGAGCAGTACCAGATTTACGTTCATGGCGGTGTATATATCACAGTTTCATTAATAATTTGAGAAAACAACGTTTCAAATTTATTTACTGACACAGCTCATGAAGCCATCGCTACCTTTAAAACGTGTGGAACGATTTGATTGGTCGATTTAAGGCAGAAAAGGTGAGGTTATGTCACCGACGTGCAAAAATTGTTCTATGTCAAAAATTGAATAAATAAAGAGTAGGCGAATTTGACGTTGCATAATTTTGAAGTCACTTATCGTTATTCTTCACCAATTCGCTGGTTTAAACATATTTAAATATAATTACTATATAATGTGGATCGATACGTTACTAATCGTTTTCATCTCGATATGCACGGCCCTTCTAGGAGAGGGACTCACGTGGTTGATGGTGTACAGGACAGAGAAGTACCAAAAACTAAAGACAGAAGTGGAAAAGCAGAGCAAAAAACGTAATTCAAAGTCTTACTGTTGGAAAAGAAATGTAATATTTTGTATTTTCAGTTGAAAAACGGAAGGAGACACATGGGGACTCGTTGGACAAGCAACACAAGAAGAAGATCGAGCGAGAGGAGGAGAGGCTGAAAAACAACAACAGAGATCTATCATTCGTTAAGATGAAATCTATGTTTGCTATTGGTTTCGCGTTTACGGCGTTGCTGAGCATGTTTAATAGCATGTAAGTAAAACTTAGTAACATTATGTTAATAAACCACAGAGGAACGTATCTAAGAGTCTACGACAAATTTGGGGTAGTGATTTTGAAGTGCCAGGAAACCACCCTTTAAGATTTTACAAATGAACCACTTGGTCCTGTTTTAGGCTCTCATTTCTTCATTTACCATTTGCTCTTAGGTGGTTTAACTGCATATCCACTAAACTGTTTTAATTTTAAAGAAAAATTACTTTGGCATATATGACCTCCAAAGTTTTGGTACATAAAAGTTCAGTGCTGTCTTCTATACTGTTAAAACCGTCCAGATGATCACAACATTTTATAACTATTAACTTTTTAAATGCTCTGCAAAACTGAATTTGCATCGAATTTTGCTCATTACCCAACGTATTCTTCACACGCCCAGAAAGATATCAGTATAGTCTGGATCTAAATTACGAGTTAACATGAAGTTAACATTAAAGTAAACATATAAGTTTATACTTAGTAGCTTTTAAATTTTCCCATAAGCCTAAAATAGCTGATATAGTATGCCTCCAACCATAGATAAATTGAACACTATTGGTTCTATTTTTACCTTCACTATTAAATGTCTTTAAAATTTTACAGGCTTGGCGTTAAAGAGATCAAACAGTTTATTCATTTTTGCAATAAAATTAACAGTTAATTGAGCTTCTTATATGGCAGTTTACTACATTCAATATAAATATGCATAGCAGTCGTTAACGAATGGCTAAACATTTGAGTTGTCAATTTGACTCATTTTCTGAAGCAGATTGGGTTAACGTACTCATTTGCCAATTTTGCCAGTAATACAATTTTTTGATCTATCAGGTAGTGCGCTGACTCATTTCAATAGCTCACTCTATAATCGTTTTTCAGAGTGGCTACCATAGATTAGAATTCTGTTGTTGACGGTAGATTTGTCAGGTGTTAAGTCGACATATTTATGTGAATCAATAAATCCCAAAGCATTTTTCTACTGTTGGCATCTTCATGGAAAAAAATTATGGATTGAAACTAGGGGTTAAGACATACCTTTCTGGGCATCTGAAGAATGAAATTCTTTGACGAACACTCGTGTTACATGCGTCAACAGGGCAATAACTTCAATGGAATGACACGTGATTTGTTTTACAAAGAGAATAACATACTCCACGGCCTATACTTTTTGAATTGTAAGCAGTAGTGCACCATATAATTTTCAATTGATCACTAAATTCGTTGACGAGGTGATAGAGCGAACAAGTTTCTAGGGGCATAGCACTGGTAGTTTTGCTTCAATGGTCAGACTGTAAATATTATAAATTTTGCTTAGGCTATAATAGAAAGATCATCAATTATTCTTGAAATAATAAACCACTTCTCTAAATTATTCATTTACTTAAATATATAAAATATAACATATAAATATAAATTAAAAATATAAAAAATATAAGCATATTTTGTGTATGACGCCGACTGAATTTCTGTTGTTTTTTGTTTAGCTTCGACGGGCGAGTAGTGGCCAGGCTACCCTTCTTACCATTGACGTGGATTCAGGGATTAAGCCACAGAAACCTGCCTGGGGAGGACTACTACGACTGTTCCTTCATTTTCTTGTACATCTTGTGCACAATGTCAATCAGGCAAAACATACAAAAACTGTTGGGCTTCGCGCCCTCGAGAGCAGCTTCCAAGCAGGGAAACAGTCTATTCGGACCAACGCCGGGGCAGTTTAAATAATTCTCTAACTCATTAATTTATGCACCATCCTTGTTGTGGTGTTTTGTAACCTCACTTTTGTTTCACGGAACAAAATATCTACTTTTCTGATTTTGTTTCCATGAGTCAACCCTCCCGTTCCTATATAACCTAAAAGTGGGTGTGTTTCTGTTTGGAACTCCAGTGCCGTTAAATCCGATAAAATGGCAAAGAATACTTCGAGTTCGGCGTTTAGGAAGATCGACGTCGATCAGTACTCGGAAGATAACTTCAAAGAGGACGAGACTGATAGCGGGCTAGCCGGACCGGACGAGAAGGAAGTCAACTCATTACTTCAAAAATATCCTTTTATTAAATCAGCTAACGATTTTTAGTATATGCATGAAAGATAATTTTTTTATATTTATTTTTCCTTAATCGAGGCACACAGGTAAACTGTTTGACGCCCTAAAGTTGGTGTTGACAAACGCTCCTATCGGGATCAAGAACCAACAAATAAAGGTAGGGTGAAATTTCATTTACCTACTTTAACTCTAACTAGGTGTATTTTCTCAGGAGTCTGCTCTAAATATAACGCTTAAAGTGTTGCTGACGATAAAACCATCCCAAATAGAAGAGATCGTGAACTCCCTAGATAAAACATTACTAGACACATTGATGAAATACGTTTACAAAGGGTTTGAGTCTCCTTCGGAGGGGAGTAGCGGACTTTTGTTGTTATGGCATGAAAAGATTTATAATGTAAGTGGAGTCGGGTGTATAGTTAGGGTGCTGTCGGATACAAGACGGGTTTAAAATCATTTTTTTTTTTTGTAAATTAAGGTCATTTTTACATTTGATTAGTTTGCCAAGAATTTTAAATAACAATCAGAATGTTAATATAATCTTTGTTTCACTTTAAAATATGTATTATTTAGTACAAAATATAAAATATGTAATATCAGGAAGAGCTCCCTGCTCTTGTTCAATTAATTCGTTAAGAAAAATGGATGGAATTTGGATGGCTTTACGAAAAGTATTCTTAAAGTTTAGCTGTTTGGCTCAGCGCTAGAATATCATGCATATCCATCAAACTTGACTCTAGGGCTTCTCTGAACTTTCTCGCAGAAGTGTCTGGATGCTCGACAAATGCTGATATCCCAAAATTAATATCGAAAGGTCTCGGATTGTAACAGCAACCATAACCGTCCACAGTCAATGGCCCATAGCACATGAAACCATCACATTTCGTAGCGACTTGGCTAGTTGACAGTCTCATGTGAGTACTCCGGGTAAATGAAGGATCCTTATAAATCTCTGGTAACTCTATACCATTCTCTAAAGCTGTTAGCTTCAAGCCGAGGAAGTGACGGTCCACACCAAAACCGTTCAGAGCCTGAAAATATTTTTTTAAGGTTTTAAATATATTTATATCTGTTTCGCATCGACATTCTTGAAATTTCAATGATCACCACATTAACAGCCAATCAATTATAGGATCACCACATTAACAGCCAATCAATTATAGGAATGATACAATTAACATTTTTTTGTGGTGGCGTTTTTACAGATGAATGTGACTACTGTATTAATTTCTTACTTCGTTTGTATATCTTTTATGTGAATCTATGGCAGATTTCAATGCTTTCACTTTTTCCTGTGCACTTCTGGTTTCATCTAGCATTGTTTTGGCAAAATTAACAGACTCTATAGAACAAGACCTGATGGTTTCAGTTCTACCATGAATATATTTTCTTGTAGCAGCAGATTCATAATGAGCACCAGGGACTTTATGAATCCTGAAAAGCATTTTGTTTGCTTATTTTTACATTTTACTTAAGTATTTTTACCTGTAAAACGCGTATTGGATAGCGATCTGTATAAAACTGTCCGGACTAAGTTTCTGAGACTTTACAAACTCCTTTCCAAAGTTAGTAAACTGGAAACAATCCATGTCCAAATTATCCACCAATCTAAAAAGAGTTACAATAGAATATGTGAATCACAAAAAAGAGCTTAAACATACTTATCCACGTGCTTATTAGCCTGATTTATGTAACTTTCAATTTTATCATCAACATTAAACTTGAGCATTTCGGGCAAGGAGTTCTGTTTTGTATCAGGTAAATCCTTTCCTTTGTTACCTTTACTAAAATAACAAAAAGCTGTTAATGTTAATTAAGGTAAATTACATAAAACTTACATATATTCTATTAAATAATCAGTCATCACAGCGATTGGCTGTCCCTCACTGGGGGAGTGTTCATAGGTCAAACCTACCGTACCATCTTCTCCAATAACAAACTAGAAAACATGTCTTTTAATCAACTTGATTCCTTTTTGACTTTTATATTAGTTCTTACTTGTACAGTTTTGTCAAACCATCTGTTAGCAGAATTCGCTCTACTGCCTCCGCCGTGGATAAACTGTTTCCCCGCTGTTGACCTTCTGTTGTCCTCCATTTTTGGCATCGGACTGTCCAGGGCAACCAAAAACAAAGATTTCTGAATCTCTCCTAGAGATCTCCGATTTACTGGATCTAAAATTTGGGTTTGGACAATGCCATTGGAAGTTAGGGAACTTTATAGTGATAATGAACTCTTGAGAAATTTTTGCTCCACATTATACATTGGAGAGAAGAAATTCCACAAGTAATGGTTTTCTTTACCTTTTGAAAGTTCTTTATAGGCTTGAGCCCAGTTGTCGCGATTTTCACTCGTCAACACTCCAATAGCTGGTCCAGCCACCTGTGATTCGTTCAGGATGATCTCGAGCTGATCTATTAGCTGACTGGGACTTGGTAGTTCACCATTTTCATTCAAGACGTCTATTCTGAAGAACTGGAAGATTCACCATGTGAGTCTTGAGAAGAGGCTTGACATTCAATCTTACGTTATTGTTTTTAACCACAACGATATGTTTCGAGTCTGAATTGTATTCCAGCTCGTCTCGTTTATCCCTTGGAATGCGACATGTACCAAAGATCTTCTTGTACTGGTTCATGTCCAATAAATCTTTTCCCATTTTGTCCACAGGAATTTTTTCACTAGAAAACTTCAATTCAAACTATTGTTACGATTTTTATATGTTTCTTACTTATCAATGGCTAATTTGTAATCGACAGCAGCTAGAATTAAATTCGCAGTGTACTTTAACCTTTCCTCCTCATTTCTGAAATCCTCAAATGGGAATACTAATCCTGGACTCGAGTAAACGACAACAGGATCTCTATATTCCAAGTACGCTACATTTAACCACCAATCTGCCAACCAATTCTCGCTGTTTTCAGCCTTTTTCACGAGCAACTTTTGCAGTCCTGTCCCCACGCCATCTTCTTTGCTAAATTCTTTTAATACTTCGATAGTTTTCTTCAGTTCAGTGTCGTTAAGGAACGGAGTTACAGTCTTTATATATTTTTCTATCGTTTGAGACAACTTCGGTACTGGTAACCTTGGCAGATTTAAAACATTGGCAAATACTTTTGCACTGGCCAGTTTTGAGAACGGTGCCTGGTTCTTCAGTTGATGGAGGACGGTCTATAAAAATGTTGGGTTAGTTGGTATCGATGTTATCAAATTTAGTTATAGTGTTGCAACATTTCCTGTCTTGTATGACACTGATTATGATGAATTACATAAATGTGATTTTATCACTTAAAAACGATAAAATTGTTTCTTTGAAACATATTAAGATTGATTATTTACAGGTTACAATTTATTGCTGTTCAAAAATCAAATACTCTGATAAAGATGTAATGGTTTTAAATAACAACAACAATCTTCTTAGGCTTATTAAATACTGAAAACTTATTCAAAACTCGGCTAATAAGTGGCAACATATGTTTCTCCATACATTATCAATATATTTAACTCACCATTTGATATTTACTGAACATATTTCCTTCAGACCTGTTCCTGGACTCCTCACAACTGGAAAAATAGAGCATCTTTATGGAAGTAATCAAAAATAATGGTATTTAAATTTTATCAGCTCGGATAAATGATATCTGATAATGTTTTTGTTGAACTTTAACACTTACCATGTATTAATCCTATTTTATCGACCACATTATTGATCACTGACCTTCTTAAAACAGGTTTCTAGCAGTAATATATACTTTATGATGGTAAAATTGGAAAGTCAAAATTGGAAAGTCGTATAAGCTTTGAAAAGAGACCTGTTATAAGGGTAACATACAAAAATGTGTCAGCAAACTGGTATAGTTACAGCTGTAAGGTAAAAACAGTAATTATTAAAAATCTTTGTAGAAAATGGCTTGGAAAAAATCCTCTTTTGTGATCAAGATTTGATAATTTCTTGGGTGATTAAACAAATGGTGTTTTTCAAATTTTTTTATAATTGTTTTGCAACTTGCGCCTGAACCAATGGTCGAATGTCGATCATACAAACGACCATTTTTGTAGCCTAAGCGATTCTCTATAAATTTTCCATGTTTCATTTTTCACCAAAATTATTTCGCTCAAAGATATGAGTAAGTGTTTAAAAAGAATTGTTAACAAGTATTTTTTCCCCCAATTCCTAAAACTGCACCAACATGCAGACGTATTTTTATGTTATTATGTTATAACACGCCCCTCTACAAAATTTGAAGGATTCTCGAATCTTTTCGGAAAAGTTCAGAATATGTGTATTTACTCAACTACAGTGAAAGTATAAAGGGAAAGAACTGGCATAGCCTTGAATGTTTAGTTGAAAAGAGAGAAAAACTAAGAAGATCGACATTTTCCTTAATGAACTACAAAATTGAACAAATCATATGAGTATAAGTTTTAAATGAGTTCCCCATTAAATGAACCTCAACAATAAAAATTTTAGACCCAGACTTTAGATTGAAGAAATTTCAAACCAGCAAAATCAATAATGTTATTGTGCGACGAGCATTTTACCAATTGATACACAAACATTTTAATACGATAAAAGTGCAACACTCACCTAACCTATTATATGTATTGCGTAGATATGATGGTAGATATGTACAGTCCTCTATAGTACACAGATCTCAATACGTGATAAACGAAGTATGCATTTTGGAGGGGGGTGGTAACTCGTGGCAACTGCACAGGCAACTGTATCTACACAAATCGCTTCTTTATGGGAATTAACATGGGCCACATTTTCTGGTTCTCTACTTAAACAAAAGGTGTGCAACAGTAAATTTTGAAATATATAGTTTATTCTGATACAAAAAATGTACATAACTAGTAACAGTTCCTTAGCCAGAGCCAAGATTTGAAAATTTTGAAAAAATTTCTAAGTAAATACACTCCTTCTAATTGTTCTAATAGGTGATCCCTATGATAAGAAATTGATCTCACAACACGAGAGTGGGAGTTTAGATGGGGAGTATGCAATTACATTAAACAAGCTATCTATCTAACACAAACGGCTTGAAATATTGTTTGGTTACCTTCTTGATTGTCTCAAGCTCCAGGATATATAAGTTCAGAGCATTCTCAGATAAGAGAAGAATTTAAAAACATTTTTTTCTATATTAAAGATCGTATTAGATACCTATCCAAGTATAGCCTATCCTATCCAAGCAAAGTTAGCCATTTGCCAGATGAATAAACTGCAATATAAACTCTAAAATATTTTTTGTTTAAACCAATTATAAAAGATGGGAGATTTAAACCCATTCTTTCCATAGCATCATCTTCCAAAAGTCGCTTCACGAACTCTAAATCATGATTTAGAGTTGAATGGAGTCAAATATGTGTAATGGTGTGGTGTGTATATGGAGTTAAACACGTGTAATAATAATTAAAGTCTCTCTTTATAAAGACTCATGTAAACGTTGTAATGTAAACGAACCCCTACCGGTTTTGTTAGGAGTCTTGAGAGTCACTTCTTAACTATGCGCCTTCTTAACCACTTACCTTTTTTGACCAATTATTGATCCGGACAATTGCATTCGCACACTTGTAATGTGATAAGAGTTAAGTATAAGTGATCAGTGTCTTTCTCGAGTCGACCGCTCCTTCGCTTTTCCATCCCTGACAAACTGTAAACCCTTTCTTGGTAACTCCTGTCGGAATTCACGTATGAATGTACTTCATGGTGTCAGTTTTAAACTGAGGGACGTAACAGTCGTTTACATATCAATTTACAATTAAAATGTTAATACAATCACTATTTTATTAAAAGTATGTAGTGTTTAATACAAAATATAAGACAATATGACAAGACATACTTGTGTGGTAACATAAAGAGCTCCCTGCTCTTGTTCAATTATGGTAGTTTCTTAAAAAAAAATGGATCAAACTTTGACAGCATTTTTATTGAATATATTAAATTACCCTTAAAGTTTACTTGTTTGGTTCAGCGTCAGAACATCATGCATGTCCATCAAACTTGACTCTAAGGCTTCTCTAAATCTCCTAACGGAAGTGTCTGGATGGACAAATGCTGATATTCCAAAATTAATATCATAAGGTCTCGGATTGTAACAGCAACCGTAACCGTCCGCCACACTTGGCCCATAGCACATGAAACCATCACATTTCATAGCGACTTGGCTAGTTATTAGTCTCATGTGAGCACTCTGGGTAAATGAAGGATCCTTGTAAATCGCCGGTAAATCTATACCGTTCTCCAAAGCCGTTAGCTTCAATCCAAGGAAGTGACGATCTACACCAAAACCGTTTAGGGCCTAAAATAACATTCTTATTAGAGGTATTATTAGTTATAGAGTTTTATTAGTTGTTATTAGAGGACATACGTATTACTACCAATTAATTATAAAAATAACACAATTACACACTTCTTGAGGGGATATTTTTACAGATAATCTCGCTACTTTTATATTTGTATGACACTTGTATATTTCTTACTTCATTTGTATATCTTTTATGTGAGTTTATAGCAGATTTCAATGCCTTTACTTTTTCCTGTACACTACTGGTTCTGTCAAGCATTGTTTTGGCAAAATTGACAGACTCTATAGAACAAGACCTGATGGTTTCAGTTCTACCATGAATATATTTTCTTGTAGAGGCAGCTTCGTAATGAGCACCAGGGATTTTGTAAATTCTGAAAAGCATGTTGTATGTATACTTTTATATTTAAATTTTAAACATATTTTTACCTATAAAACGCGTATTGTATTGCGATTTGTATAAAACTGTCTGGACTAAGTTTCTGTGACTTGACAAATCCCTTTCCGAAGTTAGTAAATTGAAAACAATCCATGTCGAAATTATTCACCAACCTAAAATTAATTACGATAGTATATGTTGAATCGCAAGGAATAGCTTTGCGCATTAAACATACTTATCCACATTCTTAATAGCCTTATCTATGTAACTTTGAATGTTATCATCAATGTTGAATTGAAGTTTTTCTGGCAAAGAGTTTTGTTTTGTTTCAGGTAAATCCTTTCCTTCACTACCTTTACTGAAACGAGCAGCAGTTAATCTATAATATAAAAATGAGTCGCTGAATGTCTTGCTAAGCGCAAAACTCGAGAACGGTTGGACCGATTTCGCTAATTCTTTTTTTAAAATATTCCTTTAGGTACGAGGATGGTTCTTACGGAGAGAAAAATTCTAAAAAATAAATAAATAAAAATTTTAAATTTCCTGAAAAAGTCTAAAAACAACAATTTTCTATACTCCCATACAAAAGATTTGTGATAATACTTAAAAGTCAATTTAAACTTTAATACCATACGATAAAGTTTGTGTTAGTGGAGAGGTTCCGGGAAGGCAAAACAATTGAGTGACGTTAGTATCGTATAAATATTAATGTCAATATTTGTCAATATTTATTTTTTTAATCAGAAACAAATTGTCTATGGTAAAATGTAAATTGTCTGTGGTAAAATGTCACTTGAAATGTAAATATCTTTTTGCTGTGCATCTATAATATTACTAAATCTAAAATACACAAATTTCTATAAAATTAAAAAAGTGTTGTGTGTTTGTGACTTACTAAATATGCCTCCTATAAGGCGGCGGACAAATTTAGGCAGGAGAACCCGAAATGCAACAAATCAAATGCATTATCAATCTAATCGTACTGCCCAGGAACGTGAAGATCGCAATGAACGTGAAAGAATTCGCTTAAGACAGACCCGTGAAGCGCGACATTCGACTAAAAACGGTGCAAGTTTGAATCGAGCTGCTTTCTGTTACGATATGTCAATTGATTACAGTGCCTACAACTGTGTTGCTATTGGACCTATGAACTCAGTTTGCCAATATTGTAAGGCATTGAAATACAAAAATGAAGCCAATGGATTGTGTTGCGCAAATGGAAAGGTGAAATTGATACCATTGCTTCCACCTCCAGAGCCATTGTACTCATTAGTTTTAGGAATAGGAACAGATTCAATACACTTTTTAAAGAATATTCAACAATATAACGACTGCTTTCAAATGACTTCATTTGGAGCATCAAAAGTAGTTCGGGAAAATTTTATGCCAACTTTTAAGGTTTGTAATAGTATTTGCAGTTGTGTGTTAATTAATCATAACTATTATAGCCCATATACATTTTTACAATACATTTTTTCAATCAAACAAAAAATATCGTGTACCATAAAGTACTACAATAAAAATGAAACTTGATTTAGAATAAGTAAAAATAAAATCAAATATAATAAGTAGGTATCATAATAAGAAATCTGAAATTGTGATTTTCATTGTGATTTTTTAGTGACTATTAAAAGAATTTTGTGAGTTTTATAATTTTTAATTTTTGACATAATGTAATTGTTGATTTATTAACTTAAAAAAATAAAAAATTAAAGAATCGACTGTTAGGCGATACGAAGTTCGCCGGGTCAGCTAGTATCAATATAAGAAAATCACATAACACTTACATATACTCCATTAAATAATCAGTCATAACAGCAATCGGCTGTCCGTCGCTGGGGGAATGTTCATAGGTCAAGCCTACCGTACCATCTTCCCCAATGACAAACTAGAAAACCTGTCTTTTAATCAACTTGATTCCTTTTTGAGTTTTATATTAGTTCTTACTTGTACAGTTTTGTCAAACCATCTGTTAGCAGAATTCGCTCTACTGCCCCCGCCGTGGATAAACTGTTTCCCCGCTGTTGACCTTCTGTTGTCCTCCATTTTTGGCATCGGACTGTCCAGGGCAACCAAAAACAAAGACTTCTCGATCATCTCTATAGATCTCCGATTTACTGGATCTAATTTGGTTTTGGAAGAATGCAGTTGGAAGTTACAGAACTTTATTAAGGCGGATGCACACGATTTTTTATCTCGCAACTGTTTTACCTCCTCTGTCAAATCAGACGGAGGCAGTACAAAAAAAATTCCCATGTGCGCCTGTCCTTAGGCCGACAAAGAGGCGCTTCCACCTCGTTGCAAATGAGAGCCCATTGAACTGAAGAGACTTGATTGGGAAAAACATTGGCGAGACAAAAATTCTCCAGTGTGCGTCTAGCTTTAGAGTGCATGACAATGAACTTTATGATTTTTTCTCTTCAATATTAGCTTGGAGAAAAAATATTCCACAATGTTTTCTTTACCGTTTGAAAGTTCCTTGTACACTTTGGCCCAGTTGTCCCGACTTTCGCTCGTCAAGACCCCGATAGCTGGTCCAACTGCCTGTGATTCGTTCAGGATAGTTTCTAGCTGATATACTAGCTGACTGGGGCTCGGTGGTTCTCCATTTTCATTCAATGCGTCAAGTTTGAAAAACTGGAAGATTGCCCATGTAAGTCTTGAAAAGAGATTTGGTATTCAATCTTACGTTATTGTTTTTAACTATAATGATATGTTTTGAGTCTGAATTGTATTTCAGCTCATCTTTTTTATCCCTTGGAATGCGACACGTACCAAAGATCTTCTTGTACTGGTTCATGTCCAATAAGTCTTTTCCCATTTTGTCCACAGGAATTTTGTCACTAGAAAATTTGAATTCAAACCATTTGTTGTTAATTCTTTTAAATTACTTACTTATCAATTATTAATTTGTAATCAACAGCAGCTAGAATTAAATTTGCAGTGTACTTTAACCTTTCTCCCTCGTTTCTAAAATTCTCAAAGGGAAATACTACTGCCGGGCTCAAGTAAATAACAACGGGATCTCTGTATTCCAAGTACGCTACATTTAACCACCAATCTGCCAACCAATTCTCGCTGTTTTCAGCCTTTTTCACGAGCAACTTTTGCAGTCTTGTCCCCACGCCATCTTCTTTACTAAACTCTTTTAATACTTCGATAGTCTTCTTCAGTTCGGTGTCGTTAAGGAACGGAGTTACAGTCTTTATATATTTTTCTATCGTTTGAGACAACTTCGGTACTGGTAACCTTGGCAAATTTAAAATATTAACAAACATTTTTGCTCTAGCCAATTTAGAGAAAGGTGCCGGATTCCCCAGGATGGTCTGTGGAAATTTTCCTTTAGTTGGTATCAATATTATCAAAGTTATTGTGTTGTAACATTTCCTGTCATTTGACATTGTTCAGTTGATGAACAATTATCGTTCAAAAATTAGACATTATTTAATGCAGATAAAGAAAAACAACTTCTACACTAAATTTCAATAACAAGCACCTCCAATCTTTTTGATTACACTGGAGACTTACACAAAACTGTATCAATAAACGATAACATGTAATATTCATTCATTGCAAATTATCAATATGTCACTTACGGTTTGATATTTACTGAACATATTTCTTGCAGACCTGTTCCTGGAATTCTCATAACTGCAAATGTTGAGCATCTTTATGTGGCTATTCAAAAGTAATGGTATTTCAACTTTTATCAATTATGGCCTATGGTATTTATCAACAATGGGCCTGTGTTGAAGTAAATTTCTTGTCTGTCTGTCTTATATCAACGAAATAATTATTCAACTTTCTTAAACCAGGGCTCTAATAGTGAAAGTGTCCACATTGAAAGAGTGTAGAAAGTCATATAAAATGATTTGCGATTTCAGTAATATTCTGCCTATCTAGAAACATTGAGGTTATGTCTTAAACAACGGCCACCGAGTTTAATTGGTCAGGATTATTTATATCTGATCTCGATTAAAAATAGCGAAAGATCATTTAAGATTTATTCTGAAGAAAAAACAATAGATAACTTTGTTTACTCTAAGAGTTTTATCTCAAAGTTGTTGAGTCATGATTTCAAACTAAATTAAGGAGTGAAATGAACTGGTAATGTTCAGTATAAATGTGTTTAAACAAAAGGAACCAACAAAGGATATTTAAATATTGTCTTTTTATTATCATACATCAGGTACTTAATCATATTTATTCTGCCGAAGCGGGTTCGTAATCACAAATAACACTGAACTGATTCGCCCCAAGACTCCGGGCGAGGTGCTCATTCTTTAAAACAGCCATTTTAACGGAGTCTACATTAAACTTAGCGTGAAGGTTTGTATGGACCGCCCTGCCCATGCCTTCTAGTATCACAAGATCCGCCGGTTTCATTAATTCACATAATTCTACAGATAACAATATTACTCGATATATCAAATATAAATTATATTTTCTCTCACCTGGCGCTAGTTTCAGGAGATCCAAGCAGGGCCCCCGCTGTCCATTCCCTACCGTCACTAGTTTCCCATTCTCTATCGATTCCTTGAATATATTGCAGTATTCGGAGGCTTTGCAACAGTATAGATTTAGTTCTTTTACTGTGACATCATTTAAAGAAGGGAAAGTGTTTGCCGTTAGGATCACCTTTGCACCTAATGATAACAATTCCCTGGCTAGAGGGAAGATCCCCAGAATAAGATCCACCCCAGAGTTATCCATGAAGATTGTACAGCACTTATACGATTCTTTCTGAAAGAGTTTGTAGGTATAAAATTAAAAATTTGAGAAGATGCAGTGCAAGTTTCTTAGTCTAATTGTGTATATGTGTTCAAAATTCGGCCAACCATTGCATTTCAATGATTTAGTTGAATGTATGATGAAAAATCTGTCCAATAGGACAGTGGCCGTGTGAATAAACAGTATAAAGTTACAAGAAGTAAATACACACCCAAGTTCAACAACCATTAGTATACAGGGTTACAGCATATATAAAGTAAGAAAATATCCAACTACAGAACTTGTAATTTAAAACGTAAGCCTAAAATTCATCTCTACCTTCATCCTACTAATCCACTCATCTAATTTATCATTGAACCATGGCCTCTTCTCGATTGTTTCGAGTGCCTCCTCCAGCCCAAACTTTTGCGAGCTCTCCAATATGTCTGCAACGGCCATCGCGCCCCAATCAAAGACATTCCCTGCTAAGACGCCTCTGGCTATCTCCGTCCATTTCTCGTCAAAGTCTTCGATTGAGTCCAATTGCCTCAGCCTTCTGTCAAACTCCTTCAGGGCAAGATCATTCTCAGTTGTCTTCTGCAGGGCATATGCATCTTTAAAGTCGTTAGCGCGTAGGGTATCCTCGTGGAACTCCAGTAATGTTCGTACAGTTAGAGGTTTCATCAAACTATGAAATAAAAATGTTAGCAGCTTAATGATAATTCCAA
The DNA here is from genome assembly GCA_963576515.1 of Cryptocephalus primarius. Classification (NCBI taxonomy): domain Eukaryota; kingdom Metazoa; phylum Arthropoda; class Insecta; order Coleoptera; family Chrysomelidae; genus Cryptocephalus; species Cryptocephalus primarius. Next base: position 11,421,318 of record OY754942.1, on the reverse strand, counting down.
TTGCGAAGATTTGTAGTATTATACAACCGCCCTGTAATATTACTTTATGTAATATTCAAAGGTGGGAAAGAACTCACTTGGGATTGATTGTTAGTTTCTGCACTAAGTTACGGAACTGCTCATAACAAATCAGTGCTCTCTCTGTGGCTTTCGGATCATCTGGATTTAACGCCTCCGCTTTAGAGACGAACTTCTTGACCATCTGTTCTAGACAGGGTAACCAGTAGTTCCTCTCCTTGACATTGATGCTGAGATCTACAAGGTCCGGAACATAGGTCTCTGGGTTTCTTAATAAAGGGCATACCCTGTTGTTTTGATAACCAGTCATTTTTACAATAGAAACGTTTATACTATAACATTAATGCGGACGTATCTATCAAAGTACTCTCGTCTGGAACAATTTAAATAACGACAATGATCCCTTATCTCTTGTTTGTGTTAATAATTTGTATAGATTAGTTTTAGTTACTGGATTTAGAATGAGTTGATAACTGAAATTTAGCGAGTTCTGATATCTTCTTTGTTTGTTTTAAACTATGCAGTCAGATTGTTTAATTTCAGATCTTGTGATATATTGGAACAATATAACCTCAAAATGTGACAGGGAACTGTTAAATTTATGGGACAGAATTTATGAGCACACAGAAAGTCCAACCAACGAGAACCGGCGTAAATATATTAAGACAAGGTAAATGGCCAGAGTATTCAAACGCGGGGTCAGCGAACGGTGGTTAATCCATTTCTCTCTATCTCGCTTGCCTGCCCACCATAGGCTGCCCACGTTTCATCAGCAGCCATAGCTATCAGCTTCTTTTTCCCATGTTTCCCATTTGTGATCTGTGCATTTATGTTCTGTGATTTTGTGTGAAGTTCCTTAAAAGTTGAATTGGATTTAAGCGTCACGCGATAATTTTTAATGTACAAACATGAGCGAACAAGAGTTTGTAAAGGTCGCCATCCGTATCAAGCCTGAAAAAGAAAACGACAATCCTTGTTTCCGGGTGATATGTAAAGATCCATCCGTAAGCCCTCATCTGACATTACCTGTACAAATCTATAGGTTGAATTTTAGGTACTGATAGTCCCGGATCGACAACAAACATTCCATTTCGACGACGTATTTACTGAAGACGTCGGGCAGGAGACTATTTACAATAAGACTGTGAAGCCATTGGTGGAATCGGTTATAAAAGGTTTCAATTGTACAGTTTTTGCTTATGGACAGACAGGAACCGGTAAGACGTACACTGTCGGGACACATCCTCAGGTAAGGCTTCTATTATGTTTCATAGTCTAAACAGTTATTATCGCGATTATACTTTTATAAGGTTAATGATGATGCCTCACTTGGCCTGATCCCAAGATCACTGAATGATTTTCTTCAACGCCCACTAGTTACTGAGGATTTGACTATAGAATTATCTATTTCTTTCCTGGAGATCTATAACGAGAAGGTATACGATTTACTCCAGCCCAGTTCCAATCACTTGTTAGTTCAAGGTAAATATACCCCTCCCAATAATTTTTTTTTTAAATTACTTTCCTCAGGTTTCACAGTAAAAGGATTCAGCCAGGAGAAAGTGTCTGATCTGTGTGCTGCGAAACAACTTATGGAGCGTGGGAATAAAAACCGACACACTGCCGAAACCAGGCAAAATGAAGAGAGCTCTAGGTCTCATGCAGTTTTCACCATTTATTGTAACGTTAGACATAAGTAAGTATCAGATACAAAAGCATTTATTACAGTTTTGTTTTGTATTATTTTTAGTTAACATTGTTCTGAGTCCAATGATTTATTAATTTGTTCAGAGTACAAAGTACATCAATACAATAATAGAAATAATATTTCATCACTATATTCATTATTTTTCACTTCTTACTTTCACTTCAATTCTATTATTTTTCCTGCATTTATATTTACATAAAATTATTTTTCTCATATTGGTACTAATTGAGTTACAATATGTTTTTTTTAACTTATCATGGATGCACAAAAATGATATTTAGTATCCTATTTTGTATATTTGAGAGTGGAGCTGGTACATTTTCATATGCAGATCCCCGAGATATGATACTATAGAAAGCAATGTTGTTAAATGATATATAAAAGATTTTCAACAAAGTTTCTATATTTAATATACTATTTTTTGAATATGAAAGTGGTATGACCACTTTATAATGCAATCTACATATATCTCTAGGTATTAATACACTCAACTCTTTTAATGTCTTTACCATTCATTAACTATGTTTGCATTTTGAAGTAGCATATCAAACCTGTTTGCAAATATATACACCCATTTATCAAAGTTCTGTGAAAGTATATTTCAAAACTACCAACTGCAGACTTATTAATAGGAAATTCATTTTATCAAAAGTGCCCTTGTTTGCTTAAAGACCAACGTAGACGCGTTTTTCAGCAAATGAAAATACCTCTGATACCTCCTCAAATATATCATTTATATGTATGAGAAAAAGTAGCGGCCCCAGAATACTACCTTGGGGAACACCCATATTTACAGTTTCCCAATTTCTAAAAGAATTGTCAAGTACTACCCTTCGCCTTCACCCTCAGATAAGTATGATCTTATTAGTTCAAGGGCCATTCCATATCTGTACAATTTAGTAAACAGGATTTCATCATTTACCATATCAAGCACCTTAGGTAGTTCGATGAAGACAGCCAAAACCTGTACTTTTTTGAAAGCTGAATAGCTGTGACGAGGTTACTTAGCATTTACTAAAAATTCTACTAGTCTAGCTTGAATAATTTTTTCAAAAATCTTTACAAGCTTTATTGAAAGATTGAAATTTATGAAGGCCTTTGAAATTAAACCGTTGTTCATTTTCAGGGAAACCGAAACACTGGCAAAGTTGAATCTGGTGGATTTAGCAGGCAGCGAAAGCGTGAAAAAAACTGGAAATCAAGGAAGTAAATTCCATGAAGGAATCAACATTAACAAAGGATTGCTTGCCATATCTCGAGTCATTACGGCTTTGTCTACCAACTCCAATTACATACCATACAGACAATCGATTATCACTTCCATTCTGCAAGGTAAATAATCGTGGTTTAATCACAGAGTTTCAGTTCCAAAACACAATAACTGTCTCTAGTGGAAGGGTAGAACCACTCGATCAAGAAAGAACGGGCTTGTTACATGTTTTTATATTTTTCTTGCCTATCTTTGAACTCTCTGCAAAAGCAGTATAATCTGTCAAACATTCACTTTTACCTTTCTTCCAGATTCTTTGAACAAGCAAACCTACCTCTACCTGATAGCATGCATAAGCCCACTGTCGTCCAACTACGCGGAGACTTCCCAGACCTTGGACTTCGCTCACCGCGTGAAAGGAGTCAAGAACAAACCGATCGTCAACGAAGTGATCGCCAACTACAGGAAACTGCATCCCTTCCCGCGCATCTCTGCGACGCCGATGAAACGCTCTGGGGCATTCCAGACGCCGATGACACCTAAATGTCCTCGAATCCCAGAGAGCTGCTTTGAGTCAATGAACAGCGTCCCGTCGATGGGCCATCTGGATGATTTGCAGAAGGTGTTCAGTCCAGTGGTCAGAAAGTACATGAATACTATGGAGGAGAAGATGGGGGTGATGATACAGGAGTCGGTGAAGAGGCGCAGCACGAGGAGTAGTAGAACAATTCCAAATGTGCCTAGGTGAAGAATATTTGAAATTATGCAATGGAATTTTGCTTAAAATCATGTAGATTTGAAAAAGTACAATTTGGCACAACACAGATTTCTTATGTACAAAAAATGATATAGAACTGTTTTAATTCCATTGACATGTTAAGGTAATGGTTTCTTTTTTTTGTTACAGCGTACCTTGGGATGAACTTCAAAGTACCATATCGAAGATCATAAAAGAGGAACTCAGAAATTTAACGTGCCGAAGTAATAGAGCAGCAAGTACTCCATTATCAGATGACATGGATCAAATTAAAAAAGTTTTGGTAATTCTTATCAATTACTATATTCTCACATTTTGACACACACATTCAACAACTTATTGAATTTTTTTGCTCAATTTGGAAGACAATAGTTTTAGGTTAGTTTCTAATCACACTCATTTAAGAAACTGTTTAAATTCCTTTTAAAAATTTTTTTGGAATATTCGGAAACCGGGGTTGAATCATCAGTAATATCAGCTCTTGGAAAAATGGAATCTAGAAAGTGTAGACAGTATAACGCAATCCCAATTGTTCCGTAGAATGTGGATTCCCTTCTGCCTAAATCCCCTTCTGGCGGAAGTCAAAAGTTTCGAGTGTTTGAACCGTGACTTAACGTTCATCATTAAATTTTCATTTTTTTTTTTTGTAAATAAATCCAAAACAACATTTTTCTCATAAATTCTTATTTTACAGACCTTCAATGACAGTCCGTCTTTGGATAACACACAAGCGTTCAAAGTGCCAGAGATACCAAAGAAAAGAGTTAGAAGTCCAACATTACCTGTTAGGCGTAGCAAGAGGTTATCTGTAAAAAATCACAATATCAATGATACATTGAATGTATCAACTATTTGTGATATTCCTAGAGGTATTCCAGTGAAACACAAAGTACGCATGGCTGGTAAAGAGAACAAATTACCAATCACTAGAGTGAGCAACAGTATGCAGAAGTAAGTTTTTGTAATTGTCTTGTATGATTAAAATCTTTCTAATAGTTACTCATTTGCTATTCTGAGATTACCTGTTTAAATGTGCGAGATCTTAGAAACATAGATAATGATTCCTTATGTATATTTTTTTCTTATTTTAGCATCGATAGCCCACATACAGTCCGTACTAAATATGTACTTGACTTATTGAACCAAGGCACTGCTAAAGAATTAGAAACATTACAAATGATTGGTATGAAAACAGCTCACAGAATCGTGTTGGCTAGGTATGAATTCTGTTCTATTTATTTTTTAAAATATTATTTTAATACAGTTACATAATAATTACATAATACGTTTTATTTCAATTAATTTTTTTTAGGAATATTGAAGGAAAATTCAAGAACATATCTGAAGTAGGTGAACGCTTAAAATGGAGTGTAAAGAGGTTTAATAATTTTGTTACTCTTAATTTTGTAAATTTGTAATTTTATTTAAGAAATTGTATAGTTTGAAAGACACTGCATATGACATATTGACTTTCAATTTTGTTTATAAATGTTTTATTATTTTTAATACATATTTTGACTATGAAGATGTTTTATGTTTTGCTACTATTTCAAAGAGTAGAATGATGAAAGCGGCACCATATCCAATGACCAAAAGATAGAACCCTGCTTCCATGTGTTCCAATGTTATACTGAACATGGCATCATTCTCCCTCATTTCCTCCTTCAGCGAATACTGAAACCTCATATTGTTTATGATCATGTTCATGAAACCGCTTTCAATAATTCTATGAATGGCCCTATCGAAATAACTGTACAACACGTGCCTTTGTGGCATGTAATAACACATAACAAAACTGTGTATCTCAAACTTCGCCATTGACTTCCACAGGTTCGGCCTGAGGATCTTCACTCCCTCGTCAACGATTCTGGCCGAGTTCTCCTTGTAAGCTGACAGTGCGTGTTCGACGAACGAGCCATAGTTGACGTCGATCATATTGCGCAGGAGCCTGTCGTTCACGTCGCCTTTTCCGAGGAACAGGACTCTCATTCCGCCCGTGGCCTCTATGGGGATCCCCGAGGATAAGAGGTGATGTAGGTCGTTGATTGGTGGGTTGTAGAGGGGTTTACTTAAGAAACTGTACAGCTTCCCTTGGGTGAGGCTTGTTAGGGTTAAGGAGGCGAACATGCAGGCGACTGAAAATGTGAAATAAATGGAACTACTATTCGTGAAATAATAAGGAAAAATTTACACACCAAAATGGGAGGTTAATACATTCTCATTTGGGTGTAATGTTTTCTACAAAATTTTTAACTTTATTGTCGAACATTAATACTTACTTATCAACACCCGCAGTGACAACTTATTCGGTGACTTGTAAATCCCCATGCCCAGCGCCATACTGATGCAGTGCTCCAAGTTCTTCCCTAATTGGACAAAATGGGCATCTTTCGTCTTTCTCGCCAAGTAAGTTAATACAATCGCTACGACTGTGAAGGTAAGGCAGATTGTTACCCATCCGATCCAGTCAAAGACCGCCATGAACATCCTCCAGTATGGTAGCCTATCCGGCTTTCTCATAATAAAGTACAGTTTGTTGTCTATCGTGAAAGTTTTCGCAAGAGGAGGATTCCCAAAGTAACTAGAAAGGCCAATGTAGAGGTCAGCATAGTCCCTGTCGAAATCTTTTGAGATACTGTCAAACTTGTAACCAACGACTAATTCCTTGATGTAGTTCAAATTTTCCGGCATGAAGGTGATTTTGAAACCACTCATCTGTTGGAACAGTTTCATTATTTCTATATGGGCACCCTCTTTAGTACAGTTTGAGACTTCCATCACCCATGGAGGGAAAACCGACCAAATCACCCTAAAAATAAACATGTATGGTTCGAAGGAATTCCAACAGGAGTAAATATATCTAATTATTGATTCAAGTGTTTTGTATGTACTGAAATAAATTATTATAAATTATATAAAGAAGAATATTTACAACAAATTCGACGATTCCAGTGAACTCTACAATTTCGTGTATGAAGCCCTTCTCTAAACATTTTACGACTTATTTAATACTTACCTGAAGGAACAATTACGGAAACATTTCTTCATATCATAGTGAACCAACCTATCTACTCTTTTTAATCTCAATTCCGTTCCACACTTTGAGCTTTTTAAATCCAGCATATGTAATGAAAATGTCCTATCTTGACGATTTACAACAATGGACATGTAAAGCTTGAATTTCCAGAGAAGTTTGCCTATTTCGGGCAGTTCGGAGTTTCCTTCATTAACGATTACTATGCAAGAAGAGTCATCGTTGAAGTGTAAGTGGTGGAGGGAGCTGTTCAGTTGAACTAAGTTATGGTAATTAATTACAAAAGTAATTCTTCCGTATGTGAATTTCTTAACTGCATCGATGTTCGTTGAGTCCACTCTGACATGAACTGTATTTTTTAATGCCAAGTAATTTCTGTCGATTACGATCATACTACGACTTTGAAAAAATGTACTGGCCACCTTTTCTAAATAATCATCCAGACCGTCATCGATTATTTCATCGCCGATGATTTTATTATCAGTATAAACTGTCGTGAGAAGGGAACAAAGTAAAACCAACGGAATCATTTTCACCATCTGGAAATTTCACATGGAGCGAGTGCTTTTATGGCAAAAATCATTTTACGGGGTTATAATGGAAGATAAGTAGACCTGTAATGAATGTTGAAAGCTTCATAAAAGTTTCAGCAAAACGATGGTTTTGTATTGTTTTTGTAGTATAAAAGGGCAATCAAATTATGATTGCCTTTATACATTAACTGTAAAATTAGAGTATATTGTAGATAGTTACTACAACAGTAAGTTCTAAAGATACAGGTAATAGAAAAATAATTTAAATTCAATAAAATTACTGCGTTAACATTTATAAAGTTCTTGTTAAATCTCGTCGGATTTGAATTTTAATACCTTATACACGGCTTTTTAAATAAACTTATTTAGACTTTTGGCAGTGGTGTTTTTAAATGTTTGTATTAAATCTTTGTTTGAATTTTTTTAATATTTCTAAATTGATCGTATTTAGTTTGAATGAAGAAAATATCTTAAAAGAAGGTTCTAAAAATGTCCATCTCTTGCCCCCTTTCAATCTTACTTAGCGAATTAACGAGACGTCTGAAAGAAACATAACAGCACGACGATACGTATAATATATATCGCGACTCAACTATAAAGTAATTCGAAGTGTGCATGATCCCTTTTCCTCCCCTTCGTACTTCACGATCCACTAATGAATTAAATAATTGTAAACAATTTATTTACGGCGTGAATACTAAGCAGTCGGTGAAGATGGTAAAGATGTTATAACAGTCAGTTTTTTAAGGTGATCATGAAAAGTTTTCGCGACTGAAAAGTTTTGAATAAGTTGCCCCCCTCCTGCCACACTGGGCTGCTATAAGTTATTGAAGTCTCAATGCTTTTATGGGTCTCAACAAATCTTACTAACAAAATTTTTGTATCAAACAAGATATTTTAAAAAGATTTACTATTTGAATTATTACTGTTGCATTGTAGAACTGGTATGTAAATTAAATTATTAATCACATGTGAAAGAACTGTTTGTCTGTCCTGTGCCTCAATCATTTTGTCTGAGTGTAAAAAGTTAATAACCTAAGATTTAAGTTACAATATAACCTATTTGCCTCAAAATGCTCTTTTTTACCAGTTTTTAAAACAATTTCTGGTGTATTTGTTCCACAATGTTAAAACAGGAAATGCAGGATTTCTTCGGAGATCCAAAGTTGTACAATAAACCTGTAAAGGAAGTGGAGGTAGGTATTTTCCAACTACTAAATCAGTGGAACATCATTTCATCATCAGTTTGAAATTATAGGAGAAATGGAAGCTCGTACCGGCGTTTTTGAAAGTAAAAGGCCTCGTGAAGCAACACATTGACTCTTTCAATTATTTCATCAATGTTGAGATAAAGAAAATCGTTGAAGCGAACAATAAAGTAGTGTGCGATGCGGATCCCCTCTTTTACATAAAGTATTTATAATTTTTCCATAAAAGCTCGTTCACTTGCCACGATTTCTTTCAGGTATACAAACGTACACGTTGGAAGCCCAGATGTAGACGAAGGTTTCAATATCAGTAAACCAACTACACCCCATGAATGCCGTTTAAGGGATATGACTTACTCTGCGCCGATTTCCGTGGATATCGAGTACACGCGAGGATCCCAAAGGGTTGGAAAGTCCGGATTGTTAATAGGAAGGTGAGAAAATCAATGACACCTAAAAAAAGACTACATCAAGAACGATAAATTAATCTCAAAATATTAAAGGCTGTACATTGCCAGTAACACTGAATCTTTATAGCTTCTATAATATCTGAAAGGCATTTTCCTCAGCTTTGAGACTGACTGTATATTATTTTCAGGATGCCAATTATGCTAAGGTCTTCCAACTGTGTCCTCTCGAATAAATCAGAATATGAATTAGCTAAAATGAATGAATGTCCCCTGGATCCCGGTGGCTATTTCATCGTGAAAGGACAAGAAAAGGTGATCTTGATCCAGGAACAACTTTCAAGGAACAGAATGATAGTGGAGGAGGGCAAGTACGGGATACAGTGTGAAGTAATGAGTTCAACCCATGAGAAAAAATCGAAGACTTATGTATATGTCAAGGGGAATAAATATTATCTTGCACATAATACATTTATAGAAGTAAGACATTGTTTTGAAGTTGTAATTAATTATTTTTTTTTTGTATATGAGTTCTAGAGGGTAAAAGCATTCTTTATTTTTAAATATCTTTGGCCAGTAATATTATTTAATGACCAAATTTTCAGTAAATATTTTGAGTTTTGAATACAGAGCCAAGTGCAATTGGTCTGAAAAAATGAAACCTGGTATGGTGGGTATTATGCAACTTACAGTAATATCAACAGTTCATCTGATGATCACAACAGAAGATGTTAAATCTAATAGTATTAATGACATTTTTGAAATAATTTACAGTTAGTCATTATGAAACAACTTACTGAGGATATCTTGTTATTTGAGCTCAGTATTCAGCTATTGTGAAATGTATTTTAAATGCTCAGTAGGGATTGAACCATTACTATGAAATTATTATAAACACTTTCTATCCTTTCAGCCAATTCCCGTGTCAGTTATTTTTAAAGCATTAAACATTATAAGTGATAGAGAAATCTGCGAACTAGTAGGGATTGATGACGTGCATAAACTAACAGCCACTCTAGAGGAATGCCATAATTTAAAGATATACACACAGGAAGCCGCGTTAAGGCACTTAGGTTCGAAACTGGTAACTAAACGTTACATTCATCTTGTTAACATGAAGCCAAAACCACCCATGGATGAAGCTAGGGATATTCTTGCAACCACGGTTCTGGCGCATATTCCTGTTGAACAGTTCAATTTTCGACTGAAGGCTATCTACTTGGGATTGATGGTAGGGATACAAAATCATGGGTTTTAGTTTTAAATTAGTCCAAGTGATGTTTTCTTATTTCAGGTGAAGAAAGTCATTCAAGGCCAAATCGATAAACACTTCCTGGATGACAGAGACTACTATGGCAACAAAAGATTGGAACTAGCAGGATCTTTGATATCTCTAATGTTCGAGGATGTTTTCAAGAGATTTAATTTCGAACTTAAATCAATAGCAGAAAAGACAATCCCCAAAATTCGAGCAACACAATTCGATGTCGTGAAATACATGAGGTCTGACCAGATAACTAACAGTTTGGTTTTCGCTATAGCCTCGGTAGGTATTGAATCATTGTGCAAGCAATAACCTAATTGAGCAATAACAAACCTAATCTAATATATCAATCATCGCCACAGTCATCTAAGAGATTAGGTTTATTTTATATATGTACTTTGTTTTCTTGTCATTTGTTAGTATCTATACAGCTGTTATATAAATATTTAATAATTAATCAAATTATGTCGCAGGGCAACTGGACGATTAAGCGGTTCAGGATGGAACGGCTGGGTGTGACACAGGTTTTGTCCAGGTTGAGTTACATCTCGGCCTTAGGCATGATGACCAGGGTTAACTCACAATTTGAGAAAACTAGAAAGGTTTCCGGACCGAGATCCCTCCAGCCTAGCCAGTGGGGGATGTTATGCCCGAGCGACACGCCAGAAGGAGAGGTATTCTTTTATAGTCACGAGTTTTCCAACAGAACCTTAGATGTTATATTGAATTGGGAACAAAGAGATAGTGTCACTTTTCTTGAATTCAATCATAAGTGTGAAAGTGAAGAATGGTTATCGGTTTTAGATGACATTTTTATTTTAAAACAGATGTGACACTTAAAATGCATCATTGCCTAAAATGTATATTGATATTCATTATGTATTACTTTAAAGAATAAAATTATTCTCCAAAATTTCTACTTTACAGTAGCTGTTACAATACATTTTGTTAATTTTTCTTTTAGGCATGTGGTCTGGTAAAGAATCTTGCTCTTATGACGCACATAACCACTGAAGTAGACGCAAATCCTCTGATAAGATTAGCAAGAAACTCCGGTGTACAAGACATTAACATGGTAGCTAGTTTCACCATACATTCCCCTAAAGTGTATCTGGTATTCCTTAACGGTAGGTTAAATTGTCATTGTAAGAATTTCTGTTAATTGATTACATTTTAGGTAATATTTTGGGAGTTACGCACAATTACAAGAAGCTCATCAATGTGTTCAGATTAATGAGGAGGAAAGGCTATATCTCCGGTTATGTGTCCATTTACCCAAATCATCTACACAAGTCCGTTTACATCAGTTCTGACAGTGGGAGGTTGTGTAGACCATACATAATTGTTAAGAATGGGAAACCATTGGTTACAGAGAAGCACATTTTTGAACTTGAGCAGGGAATTCGTGGGTTTGAAGATTTCATACATGATGGTAATTAAAATTAAGTTTTTTTTGTCATTGAATTGTTTTTTCAACGATACAAAGAGATAATTGTTTTCATCATCATCAACAACTTGAATATAATTAACATAAAAGAAGCAATTGCTTAATTTCTACAGCTCCTACAAAAACACAATAGTCTGTATTTAACTGTCATTTTATTCTTAGGGTTGATCGAATTTCTGGATGTGAATGAAGAGAACGACAGCTATGTAGCATGTTATGAGCGAGACATTGTACCACAAACGACTCATCTGGAGATAGCTACTTTCACACTGCTGGGAGTGTGCGCCGGTCTCGTCCCATATCCTCACCACAATCAGTCTCCTAGGAATACTTATCAGTGCGCCATGGGAAAACAAGCGATGGGTAAGTGAAAGTTAATACAACAGTTAAACTCTTATTTATTAGATTTATGTTCCAAACAATCCCTGAATTGTGATATTCTATTTTCGGATTGCTGCTTGTTATTCCTTGTTGAATGGGATTTAAAATAACTTAAGGTTTATTATTAATGAATCATTTTATTCTATTCAAAATAAAGTTACAAGTTCTTTAAAACCATAACAACGCCGTGTAACTGTAAAAAGGTAGTGTAACCATATAGGCGTAGTACCTACAACTTAATCTAAAAACAGTTTTGCTGGTTTTTCTTAATAGAGCCCATTTACGCTTAGGAAGTTAAGAGGGATTTGGAGATTACGTATATTTTTCTGGTGTTTTTGTTCATGATAAAAAAATCTGAAAAGAATATGTGTAATTTAAATCTTAGCCTTATTATACTTAAAAACCTCATCACAATTTTTACCAATCAACACATTCAAATATTTCAATTTCAAGCTTGATTACACTTCCTCTACTAAAAAGGAAAAAAATTACGAAACACTATTCCAATAAAAATTATTTACATTAAATATTCCCGTTATTTACATCATTTTCGGGTGACTCTTTTAACAGTTTTAAAGTTTTAAACCAAAAAATTTAATGTTTTAAAATGTCCCACATCAAAAGTTGCTTTAAAAATAAAGTCATCAATTTGACCAGAGTTTATGGCAAGATGGTGCGTTTCGTTAGTTATTGCAGCACAATGATTTCATGAACTTTATTTTGTTTATTAGAGTTTTGATTCAATTAAGTTATATACAAACTAAATGTCTGACTTTATCTGGTAAGCATAACTATATTTCCCTGTCTTGAATCACCTTTCTTAAGAAGTTTCCCATTGAGGTTAATTTATTGCTTCAATTTAAAACCCCAATTCATACTTTCACATTATATTAATATTATAATAGTCAATTACCTCTGATTTCATTAATTGATTCATATTTAGTTAGAGACTTGTTTTGCAGATATATGTGAAAAGTTAACGCACCATCAACACAAAATCAAGTGGAGTTTATCTCCTGACTGAGTGAACTACAAATGACAGTAAACTTTTTTCGCATCATTTAAAGTAAATGAAGTCTAGACATGAAATAAGTATGTGTAAAAAAAAACACACTTTTACTGGAAATCGAACATTTCATTCTAAAAGTAAATAAGATTGTAAAGATCCTCAACTTATGAAAATGTACTGCACATCTGCTAATTATAAACAGGTGAAATGAAAATTGCTTATTCCTTCAATAACACACGCTAGAAGAAAATATGATATTTTTCTACAAACACTTAATACAAGCATGATTTCCAAAATAAAAAAAAAAAATGAGCCGGCAATGAATTTCCCATAAATGGAGAGGTAAAGCTGTTAAAAGTGCAACAAGTGTAAACCAAGCAGGTTTCCATCCTCAAATCTTCGAAACTATGAACTAAACTCTCAAAGGAAATTAGATCAAACGAAAGGCGACATTTAGGCGACATAGTTGTACTGATTGGGATTATCCTTGTCCCTCTCCATGTAATCTCGGTCAATGAGGGATTCGATGCGTTTCTTCAGATCGGCCGGCTTCACGGGGAACTTGAGTTGTAGGTAGAGTTCGCTTATCAGTAGGTTGTGACTAAGGGTCTTCCGCATTTTCATTATGCGGACGATCGCTGCGTCTATCTGATACTGCCTGTCTTGGAACACACGCTCTTCCGTCGCCTTCTGTTCCTCTGTCGTCTCCTTCATCTGGATTTGGTTTATCTTGATGCGGAACAGCTTGTTGGTGAAGTCGTTATTGAATCGGAACTTATCGTGATCTTCGATATCACGGCCTTTAGGCATTTTATTCAGAACTCTCGCCTTTCCACAAGCCAAGGACTGTAATGTTCTTCTTAACTCGCCGTCTTCGATGCTGGTGGCTTCTTTGATGTACTCAAATCCCACCTCGTCATATTTATTAAATATTAACAGCACAAGTGTTTGAAAAAGTGAAACCACTAATTCTTTTAATCCAGTTTTAAAAGTCGCTTTCAAAACACAATAACCTAGAGTCGGCTGCCACTGGAGTTTCCTTCCGCTATGCTTGCTGAGGTAAAAGTCTTTAAAGATGTCTTGAAATCTAACCATCTGATCGGGTAAGGTGACGTCCATCACTGGATATGTCGGCCAATACCCCATAGTTAATATACTAACTGTCATATCAATTGGGCCTAAATTACGGGTATTCACATTTAAATGTTGTTTGAAGGCAACGTTGATATCTTTGCTTAATTCCATATCTTTGAACATACCTTCCAACTTTGATGTAAAACCACCTCCACATTCTTGCTTTAACTTACTTAAAATACTTTTTTCAGCATCTACACTAGCCGATTTACCAACTAATAGCCTCTTGGCCAAATCCTTCTTATAGAATGCTTCAAAGACATCTTTTCCATGAATGAAACGAAACAAAACCATGATTTTATCAAGAAGTTTCTCTAATTCCTCTTCAGTGGCTTCCTTGTTACCAGCACGAAGCTTCGAATCGACAAACTTGGCTATTAGTTCTGCAGGCTTGTTTGTTCTTTGATTGATAAAATGTTCAAAAGCCTCTTTAAGTGAATTACTAAATTTTTCGTTCCTGTCGAAACAAGTTATCACAATGTTGTCCATAGCATCTTTGAAGTCGAGTAACTCTTGGACCATAGTCTTGTCTTTTTCAGGATCTATCACAATAGTTTTGCCAGTTTTCTTGATAAATCCATTAAAGGCGGTGCATAGCTCTACTAAACCATTCTTAACACGAGTTAATAATTGATAAAGCAGGGTGAGGTCACTTATTCTGTGTTCATTGAGCAATTGGTCGAGACCTTTTTGAAGAATACTAGTAACATGTTCACTTAACAATTGCTTTTCTACAGTGTGTACCAATTGAGTCTTGGTCTTGAAATCTAGATAATGCAATACACGTTTGTTCTCTTCTACGATTCTTTTATCTACATGAGACAAGTAATCGGGAACCTCTAATTCCTGCATAAGTCTTTGACCTTCGGCAGCATAGAGTCTCTCCGTCGCCTGTAAGAACTTCTGCTCAAAGGCTTTATCATAAATCTGAAGGTCCGTTAACATCCTCAGAAGGGATTTTAACAATGTTCTATCAACCTTGTCGCCATGCCTCTCCTTTTCTATAAGCATTAACAGTCCTTCGACGACCCTCGTCTGAACAAGAGTGTTCAGAATGATGTACTTGCTGAATAGTTCCAAGCCCATGTCCCATATCGAGGAAATATTTGGAGTTTGCAAGACATAGGTACGATCAAGGTACAAAAATATACTTCTTATCATAATCATTTGATTACAGTGCGCAAGCCAGGTTTCGTTCATCTTTTTCAAAAACAAAAACCGATCCATCGATTCAGCTAAAAATTCTTCTATGTTATGAGAGACATGTGTTTCAACTAGATTGTATAGTCTCGTGTATAACGTAGGGGCCATTTTGTGATTGCACATGTTCTCTACGGCTTGATAAAGTTCTTCTAATGAATATTGGTTCGGTTTTGATTGTTGAATGGCCAAGACGGCGCCCTTCAATTTCTCCCATGTTTGCTCACGGTAATCTTCAGGTAGTTTCGGTTCACTTCTTAAATTTTTTATGACGAGTTTCTTTGCAGTCGTTGGTTTTGTGTTACTGATTAGGTTCATATTCCTGTTGATGCCATTTTGGGGGATGTTGGAAAAGTTCGGTCTCCTCGCCGTGTTCAAGGTGTTCTCACTCATATTACTGTTCAAGTTTCATCAAATTACTGATAATTTTTCGTTTCGGTAAATTTCCATACCAAAACTGGCTGAAATTACGGCACTAACGGCGAGTCTCTAGACAGAGTGCATATGTGTTGGTCCTTTTCGTAATGGTGCTTCCTGGAAGAGCATTGAACCGGATTTCATAATTTTGTTCTTAAAGGGCGTTTATTAGTGAATGCATAATCCCAAAATAACTCACCTGGAGTATGCCTTGGACCTATTTTCGCTGTTGTTGCAATAACAAATTCCAAAAACGCTCTCTGCGAGTATCAAAAGTTAGGTTGACATTACATTGACAGTCGCACGATCACGGAACCTGGCTGTAGTTTACCATGGAACACGAAATGGGTTAAATTTGTACATGGCTGACGATATGGCGCCACAATAATGTAACGACGATTGCGGTTTGGTGGTTGGTAGCTTCTTTTTAACTCAAAACTAATTTAACTGCCGAATTTTATTTCAAAAATTTAGATAAATTGTCACGAACACTTCAATTGTGTTTGTTTTTTAATATCCACAAATAGTAGTATCTAATTAACGTAGTGACAGTCGAATTATCGACTATGTTTGTATATGTTACATATTTTATCATATTTGAAGCAGTCCTACTTATGAATAAATTGCACACTAAACACTATCTTATCTCGTATAATAGCAGTACTCAGATTACTCAGTGAAAGTAGTTTAAAGTCGCATTAATAAGATGCGCGTTTTATATAAATGGAATATGGGTGCAATGCCGTCCCATACTCAACCATTGCAGTTGTATATATATATTTCCTACAATGCATAATGAAATGCTTAGTATGTCTCTAGATATCCATATGATTAAGATTCATATCTTTGTAGTAGTAGTTATAGTACTTGTATATAATCACCTGATATTATTTATTTCTTCAGTAAATATTAGTCCGAAAGGATGTTTTTGGTATAACTTTTGTGTTGTTTCTAATTTTCTCAAACTTTGTACATAAGTGCTCCCTATACAAGTATTCTATATCTTATTATGATAGTAAATCAATTATGATATCGCAGTAGATATTAACAAATGCCTATTAACTTAGTAAATGATAGTTTTGTATTTAGGAAAGACCCAATACAGTATAATCTGTATGTAAATCTCCATATTTTATTTGTGGTATAGTTGATACCATTATAAACGCTTATCAACAATTATGTCTACATATTTGACGTTAGTTTCATGTAGTTCTGCATTATGAATTTTTATACTGAAGAAATTTGGTCTATTTGCGATTGATGTATTTTATTCTCGTATTGAAAACGTGATATAAATAATTTTTTATAAACCTCATGTTAACTTAAGGGAGCTAAATCAGTTTTTAATGTTGCTGATTCTGTATAGAACTTTATGTGTAGCTTCTTCCCTGTAACAATGTTTTTAGTCATCATAAGACATTAAACAACAGCGAATATTTACATTTACCATGAATTTATATAAGCAATAAAAATTGTTTTCCCTTAACACTAATAGAGCATTGCCTTTATGGAAAAGTGGTTTCTCAAAACTGCTGTGCAGTTTTAAGTGTGTAGGCAGGTGCTCTCTCTCTCTTTATGAATCAACATGTTCCCAAACAAAAAATCTGACCAATGCTAATACTGAAAGGTTTCATTGTCAGTCAATACTGGTTAACATTCCTTTCTATTTGAGTTCATAGATATTTTTTATTTCTTATTATTTACCCATGAGATCGTTGCATTTAACGTTTCCGGTGATAAGACTACCACCTTTTAAATTTTTTCAGGTTCGATTGGCTACAATCAAAAAAATCGAATGGACACTCTACTTTACAACCTGGTCTATCCACAAGCTCCCATGGTGAAAACAAAGCCCATAGAATTAATCAACTTCGATAAACTTCCCGCTGGTCAAAACGCGACTATAGCAGTGATGAGCTACAGCGGTTACGACATAGAAGACGCCCTGATAATGAACAAAGCGTCAATCGATCGTGGTTTCGGAAGGTGCTTGGTGTATAAAAATTCTAAATGTATCATGAAGCGCAATGCCAATCAGACCTTCGATAGGATTCAAGGGCCAATGATTGATACACAGACGAACCAGAATATCTGGAAGCATGGGTGCTTGGATAATGATGGTATAGCTGCACCAGGGGAATTGGTTCTGAATAAGCAAGTATGTGAATCATTTATCTAAAGTTAATTCTAAAGATATAGATAATGTTGCATCTGTATGTTCAAGGATACCCGACTACTTTGTAAGTAGTGAAGTAAAGGTAGCTCTTATAGGGTTAATGTTTCGTGATTCATTAGGGACTAAATGAATTGGCTTGAAACGTATTTAATATAACTTTGGTCGGTTAGAAAGTTACACAGTAAAGAGCGGCAAGGCGCTAGCGTAGTTATTTTCGTGCATTGAACGAAAATTTTACAAAAATAATTTATATACATTTTTCCTGTAAAAGTTTCTGTTTTTCGCTCCAGTTCTTTGTGATTCAATGGGTCATTTAAATTAAATTTGGACATTACAGTTAGATAATATTGTTTAATAAGTTTCAGTATCCTAATAGAATGTGAGATACAGTAGTGATAGATGGAAGGGCAATATTCTCGACACAGGGATATGTAAAAGATTTTGGTTACTAAATCACAAAATGGTATTCAAAAAGCAAGTTTTAAGAACTTTAACCAGATTTAGAAACATCAACTGTATAATTTAGATAATGTAATAATCATACTCATTAACATATAATTAATAAAATGGTACCAGCCTGATCCTAAACAGTTAATTAACTGAAGTATTCAAAGTTAAAACAGCAGAAGGCGGAAATGCAATGGTGATAAAATTTTTAGGTTCTGGTAAATAAGTCTGTACCGACGATTTCAGTAGTCCCTGGCAGTACCAACACTTCTGTGGAATACAAGGAGACTCCGATTACTTACAGAAACGACGAACCAAGTTACATTGAGAAAGTACTTATCAGCACCAACGAGGAGGACACTACACTCATCAAAGTACTGTTGAGGCAGACCAGAAGGCCTGAGATTGGTGACAAGTTCAGTTCTCGGCACGGCCAGAAAGGCGTAATAGGTAGGAAGATTACCAATACATATAACACATGAGAATACAGGATAAATACATATATACAAATAGAGTTATTTAAAAAAAAGTCTCTTAAGACCCTAGAATTAGGCAAATGATTCTAAACACTTTGGGTTAGAAGTATTTTGACAAAAAAATTCTATGTAAGGCTTAAGAAAGCTTACATACTATTTAGACGGTGGGGCTTGATATCATCATAAACATGAATACTTATCCCTTCTACGTTGTTCCAGGTTTGGTTGTTGACCAAGAAGACATGCCGTTTAACGAATACGGACTTTGCCCTGACATCATCATGAACCCTCATGGATTTCCATCTCGAATGACAGTAGGAAAATTAATAGAACTGTTGGCCGGTAAAGCTGGACTTGTCGAAGGTGCCCGCATATATTCAATGAAAACATTCATTACTTTATAAATTATGATTATGTCCTTACAATAAATATGAATACACTTGAAAACATGCAACACACGATATTACTGAATATTTTTAGGCAAGTTCCATTATGGTACAGCATTTGGAGGATCCAAAGTAGAAGACGTCAGCGAGGAACTTGTGAGGCATGGCTTCAATTACCAAGGAAAGGATATATTTTATTCCGGTATAACCGGGGAACCATTGGAAGCTTACATTTACTCAGGTCCGGTTTATTATCAAAAACTGAAACACATGGTACAGGATAAAATACATGCAAGGTAAACAGATTCTCGATTGCATTATAAAGATTTTATATTGTACTTGTTTTATCCCAAGTATCCAGTTTTTAAGCAATTTTATTTTGATAAAATATTCCAGAAACTTTTACTAACAACTGTACTACTGTAGTAACAATCAACCGACCTCATTTCTTTTAGGGCCCGTGGTCCAAGGGCCGTTCTAACACGTCAGCCTACGGAAGGGAGGAGCAGAGATGGAGGTCTGAGGTTGGGAGAGATGGAAAGAGATTGTCTTATTGGTTATGGGGCGAGGTAAGTCCTGTCGAACCTTTTAAGTCTGTTTCTAATTAATCATTTTCAGTATGATGCTTGTGGAGCGCCTGATGTTCTCCAGTGACCAGTGTGAAGTAGACGTTTGCAACAAATGTGGAAGGTTGGGCTACTGCGGATGGTGCAACAGTTGTAAAAGTTCCGGTCAAGTGTCTAGTATTATAATGCCTTATGCTTGTAAACTTTTACTGACTGAATTACAAGCGATGAACATAACAGCTAGGTTAACGCTGCACAATTATTGTCAGTAATGAAATATTAATAAAAGGAGTGATTATTTGCTAACCACAAATATTTTTATTATCTCTCAAAAATGTGACAAAGGAAATGGAAAAGTATACCAAGTTATGGAGGTGAATCGAAATAATCAATAAGCTCCCCAGGTGGAGTATTTGTCTTCTGAATGCGGCATGGTAATTTCAACGACACAGTCTCCGACTTTCCGAGGGTGCTCCTGCCCATAGAGACCGGTCCGGGCACCTTCCGCTGTCCATTTTCCCTCTGAATTACTTCCATCAGGCTCATGCTAGGCAACCAGGACTTATCCTTAATGGCAGTGGCGACGACGTTTCTGTTGGGTTCCGCGTCATAGGCCTCGCTCTCCACTCCGAAATGTTCACAGTACTCATGTATGAAGTGCCTCTTGTCTCTGTTCATCGATTCAAAGGAGTGAGCGCGACTTTTCTGTTTGCTCTGTTTAGCTAATTGTACCAGCTCAGATAGTTTGTCATGGATCCGTTGGCAGAACATCGGGTCCTTTTTCGCCCAGCCCCTCATGAAGTCGCTGTATCTCGGCGTTAGCTTTTGGCTGATGTCCGGGTTGACGATTTGCAAGCCTATAGCCAATCGACGGTTTCTTTCTAATACTCTGCACTCTTCCGTACAATCCAAACTAAAATAATAAACACCATGAATCAAAATGTGTCATTAAGGTGCCATATTAATGCTTTGAATTGTATTTAGTTTCCTTGGGGCACAATTTATTGCTTACAGGAGCAGTTGGGTTACTATGTGCAGGGAGCAATCAGAATTCCTGAACCTGAATCAACTCCTATGCAACAAAATTGAGTCGAATAGTAACTACCATTAGTGTACTTATATCTGTTGGAAAAACATGACAAATCAAAGTACCACTTTATAAGCAATGAACTGTGCTTAGGGTAAACCTTGATAAACTACAGCTTGATTTATATTAAAACTTAACGCCAATTCTGTTCTATATTCAACAGCACTAAGCTCTTCTAGTTCTAGAAATGTACCGAAGAAGCCCAAGCAAATCGTAAGACAGCTTAGACATTGGTAAAATCCCTTTACAAAATAAAAGAAATTTGACTTTAAATACAATTTAAGAATACTTTGTAAAGAATCTACACCACTTCCAGAAGTGCGGAAATAACTTACATCTTTAAAACTGATGGTCTCTTGACATTGGTTACAAGATCAGTTATATCCACTGTCTGATCTTTAGAGAAGGATCCCATTTTCTCCTTCATTTGAGCCATCTGTATGTTCTTAAACTCATCAGTTACCTCCAGACAAGTTCTCATGCTCTTCTGCAATCCACAGGAACATGACACCTGCATACTGTGTTTGCAGTTACTTTCGGGGCATGGTGGGTCGTGGCAAGGTTTCCCACAAGGGTGACCGCATAACATCCTGGGAACAGTACATGGTTGTTTACAAGGCAACGGACACGGACCTCCGTGGCAAGGCTTGTTACACTTGTGTCTACCACACGGCATACCTTTACCGCAAGGCAGGCCACAGCTGAACTTCTCCTGGTGGCATGGAATCGCAGACCGTTGCTCGTGACCTCCATAACACCATCTCTTGCATAGGACCGTGCATGGGGGGCACGGCCCCGTGTGGCAGTTGTGGTTGACACTGTGGCCACACAGCTTAGGCCTGGGGCATGGCTTATCACAGTTCGGCGGCTTAGTACCGCACGGGACAGGTGGGTAGATAATGCTGTTGCCACATTCACAGTACAACTCCTCGAAACTTGTCTCAATACAGGGGGGGCACCGTCCCCAGTGGCATGTACGCTCGCATCGGTGTTGACCGCAGGAGAGGAGGTGATTGCATGGGAGAGGACACATATGTTCTATATCAATGCAGCAACGCTGGTTGCATTTGTGTTTCCCACATTGTCTTTTCTGGAAAAGAAAGTTAGATTTAGATATAAGAAATGTAAATTGAACATACTTTGGCTTTAATAACGATTTTGAATGAAATGAAATGAAATTGAAGATGAGCTAAATGTGAAAGTTTCAATGAATTTAAAAACAAGTGTAAGGTTATGCACTTTTTAACTGTGCTAATAAAATAGAGCGCAATCATTGAGGTGTCGAAAGATCTCAGAGTATTTTACCAATTATCAATGTAAAGTTTACTCTGAATATCAATGCTGTAGAACATTACAATGACTATAACATTAGTTTGTTTCCACTGAGCTGATTATAGTCGTAATACTAAACAATGCAACAACTCATACTGCCAAAAAATACCGACAAGGCAGACCTACAGCCATCTACGACCAAATCTGCATGGAACCTTCCTGTTTATCACACGAGTGTGTGCCTTCTATCATAAAATATCAAATTAAGATAGGATTCTGTAGGGATAATTCAAGAACACAGCTGAATATTGTCAGGATGTGACTAATAATGAAATAGAACAGACGTATACAAATAAAATAAATATTTCTAGTAAAAAAAAAAAAATTATTAGTCTTGGATGATTACTAATAAAGAGAGTAAAATAACAAATTTATTTTGTTGTCATAAAATTTTAGCATATAATCAATTTTGCAAACAGGTAAGTTTGTTTATCTCTGCAGGGTGTTTACTGTTAAATGTTACAAATGTATATCCTGCATAAATAAATGAATACGGTTACAAAATATACATTTTCAATCAATTTTTGTTTTGTGCAACTTTTTGACTTTATAACAAATATCAAATAAACTTTACTAGAACTTACTTTGGTGCATTTCTTCTCACATCTAGCATCATCAGCTTTAGTAGTTAACTTTTCACACGGTATTTCCTTATCCATGTGTCCACATCTACATCTCACGAATGTGGTAGAAGAACAAGGGGGGCACTCTCCCTCGTGGCAAAGCTCCTTACATAGATGAGGGGAGCTTGGCTGTCCACATTTTAACACCTTTCTGCATATCTAACAGAAAATTCTATTTATTTATTTATATACAAAACACAGATACATACATATATCTACAATAACACCATTGTTTGTTTAACAATCAAGAAGTTTCTGCAGAGTTGAGGATCAGAAGTGTTTTATATATTATTACCTTCATATCAACAAATTTTCAAATAGCAAAATAATGTATCTTACCTTATCACAAGTTGGAATGGGATCTAAGCAAGTTTTCCTAGGTTCGGTGAGGGCAGTCTTTCCACAAGGACAAGTAGAAATCTTCTCAACATCTCTAGGGCAAGTCTCGCAAGGTCCTTCGTGGCATAGCTTGCTGCACTTGTGGTTCCCGCAAGACAACATCTTTCCACATACCTCGCCACATCCATAACTCGTCTTACCGCTGTACTCAGCCCTGCAAGGGACCTTCCTACCTACTTTACCACAGAAACACTCCTGCTTTATCACTTCCTTGCAAAGGTCGCAGTCCCCCATGTGACAGGTGATGGTGCATTTATGAATGCCGCACTCCAGTGTTTTATTGCAGATATTCTCGCAGACAATCTCGATGTTGGTGCTGCATTTGACCATAGGACTGGTGCTGCCACAACCACAAGGCTTTGAGACCATTACAATACATTCCGGGCAGGGCCCCGGATGGCAGAGCAAGGAGCACCTGTGATCGCAAGTGCGTCCCTTTCTCAAGCACATGTCGCCGCAACTGTGTGGAATGGTACCTGGGTCATACTTCGGTTCGGCCATTTTCCCACAATAACACTTATACTGTTTCGGTACATCCTCATAGACATTCTGGCAGGCCGGGCAGCGCCAGCCCTTCTCAATTTTCGAGGACTCAGCCCAGGCGGTCACGCAACCCAAGTGGAATATGTGGTAGCAAAGAATGCATGACCAAGCCTTGTCTGTGTTTTTTATTTTCTCACAGCAGACGAGGCACTCCAAGAGGCGACAGTTGATCATCTCTTCTAGCCTTTCTCTGTGGGAAGCAGCTACTGGAAATTACAAAAATACTCTATTCAAAAACAAATATCAATAAAAGCTGAGGATGGGTAGAATCACACTAATTTTACTCGAATAATTAATTTTTAATCGTTTAAATAAAGTCGTAAAACCGCATCGATCAACAAATGCATATATGTCATATCGACACTCGCATGCATTTAATTAAAAAGTTGTTCTAGCACCTTTCAGTCATGTATGGCATTCTGTGTATGGAAGATACTCTAGGTGCTCCAAGGTGAAACATTGCAAGTCTATTTTTTAGGGTACCTATATAGCATATATGACTGGAAGGTAAGGAGGGCATATTTAGCATATTTGACCAGTGCTATCTTCAGTTCACATATAAACAATACTCTGAAATGGACTCTTACACAACAGTCTATAATGGAAGGAGTTATTACTAGTGACACAGTTATTTACTGACAACACTGAAAAAGGCTTCTGGTGTATTAAAAATCATTGGAAACACAAAGATTACTCGGATGTTAATTATATAAGAAAAATATTTCAAAGGTGTAGAAAGTCAATGAAGAATAGATTGTATGTGCTACTTTTTAGATGATCAGGTTATGAATGTTTAAATAATGTGATGAATAACAGAATGTGCTGAAATAATATTTCCTAATTTAATTCATTATGTATTCATTCCCTCAGTATATCGATATATGGAGCCTATACTGCATGGAAATTCTTTAAAATATGCATAATATGGGAAACTATATTACCACTAGTAATTAAATGTAAGTACTACAAGTAATAAATTAAACACTATATTTTTTCATTATCAAGTTCATACTCTATTGTTCTTGACATTTCAATTAATTCCAATATCAACAAAAACTTTTATTGTATGTAGGTAGGTATGTAACTTGTAAACAAGACAATATTGCATAATATTGACCAAATATCATCAAACTGTAATATTCCTAATTTATCAAACAAAGAAGGTATTTTTACTACTTTTGCTATAGCAGTAAATTTAATAACATATGCTTATGACAATGAAGCGATTTACTTACATTTCTTTTTTGATTCTGCAGCTTTGAATCTCTCCTTATCAAAATTCTGCTTGCTCCTCCAGTCCTTAACAGTAGGTTTGACATTTCTATATTTGAAGTCCTTGGACTCCTCGGATCTACTTCCATCCGATTTTTCAAAGTTATTGCTTCTATAATTATCACGACTGTTTCTATTAACAGAATAGTTGGATTTCTCATAATAGTTGGAGTTATTTCTGTTATCGGAGTAGTTATTTTTCTCATAATAATTAGTTCTGTTGTAGTTGTTTTGCCTTCTTGGTTTGTCATACGAATTGTGGGATCTTTCCAATGACGGTTTGTAATAGCTACCTTTGTTTCGATCAAGTTTGTAGTTCCTATGCTTGTTAGAATTGTCATACGATTGGGAATGATTTTCCTGCGGTGGTTTGGTCTTATAATCTTCAAAGTTCAAATCATTAGTTTCAAAGTAACTCTCAGCATTCGCCAGATCCTTCGATTCCTCATTTGGCACAAAGTACTTGCTACTATACTCAGCTCTGGAATCCTTCTTGAAAATCCTTCCGCTTCCGTACCGTCCCTGCCTGGGGTACTGCTGCGGCTTCTTCTTAATGGCCCCATTGTTCTGGTTCGAACTGCTCGCAGGTTGGAATTCCTGTGCGGTTGGCTCCAGGGTGGAGAATGTTATGTCCCTGCTGGTACCAGCCCCTCGCTGGTTATAAGTGGGGTAGCTAGATGCGTTGTTCTCGTAATAATCGGTGTTCTCGTACACCTCAGAGTTCACGTAGAAGTTCGAAGGATCGTTGAAATATGCCATGTCTGACTCGTGGGAATCTGCTACATCTTTTAAGGGGCTAATTAACAGGCTTCCCGAGAGGGGAATCGGGGGTTCCTGGAAGGAGATTTATCACTGACGAAGGCGTTAATATACACTTACATCACGGTACTACAAGGTTGTGCAATAGTGAATAAACTGATAGAATAAGTGGGTAACGAACTCTATGGAAATTGAAGCCACAAACGACACCAATGACATGGCATGGTCTAGAATCTAGTTAGAAACACAGAATTTCACGGAACGCTTCGAATATTGTTGTTCCATAGGAAGTAATGCTTTCATTATTCATTCAATGAAATCTGGTTTCAGATCAATCACCTAAACGTAACTGATATTAGTGAAAATAGACCCGCTTAATAAAGGGCTAGTTTGTCTAGCTGTTAACATAGAATAGGCGAGTTGGTGTGCTGTGCTGTGTGAAGGTCTGTCAGCAACAAAAGAAAGCGCGCAGTTCAAACTAGTCTTAACTTGGCACTATCCACAACATTAGTACGTAGTGCTCAACCTAAAGCTGACTAGTCTACTAGCACTGCATATGGGCCTATTCCTTGCTATTACAAAATGATACGTTTTCCAGTAGACAAATCTTGAGGTGGTTGGATGCTCATCTTAAATTGTAGGTGCAGATGAAATCAAGTCAGCCTCAGACATTTGCTTCCATAATTAATGAAGTATACATATAATCCAATAATAGTAAACAGCCTAATAATACATGATTGTAAACATTGTAGAGAAGGCACGCTTGTTGCTTATATTTTTGGATGACAATTTCACATTCTCATTTATTACTTTCAACCCTATCCTTCCATGAGAACAACTCTTAAAAGGGGCACCATCTTTTTCATTGCTTATACATCGTATCATCAGAAGTCCCCACAGTTGCAAATCTACGTGTATTTACAGTTTTATTTACCACCCTCCTACAATTGGTATATTTACCACTGGGTAACAGCTGCAAGCACCCTGTTTGATAGAATTCTCAAATATTTGTCCATAGCATAAATACCATGACAATTTGGGAAGATACAATGTGCTTAACACATAGGTTCATTTTGTTAACAGTTGCATTTGGTAAAATCATGGCCACCACAATTACAAATTTTTGACCACTTTAGTGACCAGTGATTTCTTCAGTAGTCATTGATAGCGGAATACAATCTATCACTGTTTCCCCCTTTTCACGTTTTAACTGAATAAAAGAAATCAGGGCCGATTGCACATGTTCAGTTTAACTGTCGTCAATTAAACTATCTATGTACAATCGAGCATACACCTTCAGTTACTCATTTATTGGACAGTCAGACTCGTCGCAGAACAGCAAATAAACAAGTTTTTAGTCGAAGAGTCCAAAACCCATATCATCATCACTCTCGGAATCTTCCTTCTTCTCCTCCTTCTTTTCTTCCTGTTTCGCAACAGGGGCCGCCGCGGCAGCGACAGGAGCAGCTGCGACAGCTGCAAACTTACTGGGGTCCTGGAAAAGAAACAGTAATGACCGATTAGGGACAGTGTAATAATTAGGAGAACATATCTAGAGATCTATTGCAATGTCAGAACGTTTAGTCCACATGTGTCCCCCATATGCTAGTGGGTTCTGCTATTTCTAGCTCTAGCATAATCCGAGGGCCATTAGGAGACGAAAAATAATCATCACAATAACAAGTTATTTTTGGGATTTGCAGTTTCTAAATGAGGTAACAGTAATTCAAGTTATGGATGGATAGCGTATGAGTAAACATGGAACATTTACAATAACATGTTAAATGGGCATCCATTCATAGAATATTAGACTTAACTCAATAAGGTCCAAACACCTGACTCTTACCTTAATGAACTCCTTGATGGTGGTCGCCTCCTTGAACTCGACCTCTGTGACGGCAGCGATTGCCAACAGATTCTTGAATCCATTAGCAATGCTATGCGGCGCAGAGGCGGTAGTTGGATAGCCGATGGCCAACGAGACGGCAGCGAGGTTCGCCACTCCTGCCAAGAACTTTGCCTGGAGATCTTCTGGTTTGATGTCCAGGATAGCCGGGGCGAATATTGTGCCTGAATCATATACCTGCTCAACCTGTAGACCATATGAGAATGGCGAGATGTTCAACATGTTCAGCAGGGTGGCCTCTGAGGCACCGACTTTGTCGCCGGGTTTCAGGATATGAACATCGTTGATGATTTCAATTGTACCTGGGAAAAATAGGAAGTCCAATTTACTTACTACCTGTTGGTATTTAAGGAAATGAATATTGAATCCGGAACACAATCTGGATATTCCAAAATATGGGTAAAAATAAATTATATCAATACTTCATGGAAGTGTGAAAATTTTAGAGGGAAAGGTATAATGTACATTTTGATTGTAATTGAATGACCAACTGTAGTGCTTATAATATGCAGTGTTGGAGGTTTTATGGAGATAAACAAAACATTTTCTTACCCTTGGAGATTTTGGTTGGGATACTCAAGGCTTGAAAGAAAGAAGTCTTCTCCGGTCCTAACCCGGTATTCTGGGCAGGGATGACTACAGGAAGAGGGGCGATGGCCCCAGCACGAGCTGGCGCCTTCACCTTGTTCTCCACCAGTTTGTCCCTGATCTCGACGAGATCAGACCGGGTGAAGACGAATCCGACATTGCCTTTGATGTGAGGCAGCAGCTTCTCCAGTGCCGGGTTACGTTCCAGATGGCCCTTGATCGCTTTACGCATCATTGTGTTTTTACCCATTAGGACGACAGCACTGCCCCTCAAAGAGATACGGATCTGCTGCATCTGCTTGGAGCCGACATTGTCCGCGCCCACGATGAAACATTTTGGGTAATCTTCCAACAATTGCTAAAAAAAGAAATAAATAAAGGAAGAGCTTCCTCGAAACGTGAAAGGTACCTACAATGAGTTTGGTGAAGTAATTAGACTTCCAAGTTGCCTTATCCTCCCTACCCATCGTGAAGTGGCTAGGGACTCGTTATGTTGAATTTAAGGACTATAAATAAGAAAGGAATGCAGGTGACATAACCTCAAATATCAGGATGACTAAAAGGCGAGTTTTATAGTAACTCGATCATGTTAAATGAATTTGAGGCACACGAGGGCCGTTTAAACGAACTGACCACTCGTAATCAAATAATTTAAAAACATAACCTAACTGTGAGTAATACTAAAAATGTGCTGATCATGTTTCCAATGGGTAATATGGTTAAATTACATTACAAGACAATGACAAAAAACATTGGAACAACCATTAATACAAAAACTTTAAATGATTAACGAAATATACGAAGATTGAAAAAACTGTTTACGACTTACCTCGGCGAGAACACAGGCGCAAATGGAAGAGGAAGCGACGTCACATCAGGGCATTTATTTCGATACCAACTGTTAAAATAATTTTACCCTAAATTAACCCGCGGAAAATTTAAATTCAAAAGTGCTAAACGTTTCGGTTCTTTCAGTTCGAATACATCACGGAGCGATATTTACACGTACAGTGAAGTCGAAGAGAACAAAGAATAAGAAGTCCATCCCGTATTCCCTTGTACCCCTAAGTTGAATTGATGCGGTAATACCAAACAAAACTTATCTCAGAAGTCATCATCTCACAATTTTACTCGTCTGCGGGACTTTTAACCGCAATTCGAATAGTTTAATGAGATATTTCATTGTAGACGGCCAGACAAAAGAATCCCGGCTCAGAGAAAATATATAGATAGAGATGAATAGGGTCTCCTTTGAGACCAGAGATGAAATTAATTAAAACTAGTTCTCGTTATGTCGTTATGTAATGTTCAAGCTTTTGTGGACCACACCAACGGAAGAGAGAAGAAGGAAGGAAAATTTTTAGAATAATATGGAGTCTATTTCGTGTACTGCTCGAATGTAGGTAGATGCTCGGAATGGAATGAATATGAATAGAATTCTGTTGAATCAATAGTCTAATTAAGTGTTCGCAGTTTTAATTCAGTATTTGAATAATATAGCATTGATGTAAAATGATAGTTTGTTCATTCCCCGTCATATTAACCTGGCCCAGCTAGTTTAATCGAGCTATGGCGTCGTGTGGGAGAAAATATTCCATTCATCTGATTTATAATCCTTTAATTACTATGTCCTCCCAAATTTCACACAAATGATCTCATATGTACACATTTTACAATGCCTTAATTAACCCGCAATAAATGTCTAATCTTAAATCATTACGCTAAAGTTCAAACCAATGAATGTCACTTAATGGCAATTGCTCTGACTTGTCGACAAGTAAAATAAAAATGCATACCTTTTAATGTCACTATCACTTAAGTGTCGAACTGAAATCGTGACGGCAGTCGCCCTTCTAAGGGCTTAGGACTGGGTCGCTCAGGGGTCGTCTCTACAGGCACTGCAGGCACCTCAAGGTACATCGTTGGCCGCAATTGTAAAAATTATAGTAGCATTAAGAAGGCCCTCTTCAGATTATAGGAACCTACCTTGAGTATAGGACATAAAGGCATACTTCTTAAGCGTATTGGCGCACATAACTACAAGATATTATATGAAGCATACCCTCTCTCAGTTGTGCCAATTTACCACATGAGAAAAGAAATATCATTAGTAAGGCTTGCGGTAAGTAAAAAGGATGGCTTGTACACTTGCATATATGAAAAAGTAATTTACTAACAATTAAAAGGAGCTGGAAAATTATAGACCAACAAAAACTAAAGGCATACTAAGGAAATACGCGACATTACTTGATAATTAAATTTGTTTTATAGTTACTCTTGCCTTGTTTCACTGATATGGACTCATTATTCTATTTTCTATTCCATTGATATACATATTACTATATGCAGAAGAGTTTAGTCTTTTTCTTCCTCTGCCTACTCCTCTCTCCATAAATCGAAGATGACTCCTTGAGGTACTTCATTGCATATGCATTGATTGCATTTGCATCTCTCAAAAACTTGTAATATTTCCTTGGATGAAAAGTTTAACCAAAAAATTATGCTAAAAGCTGCGAAATACCTCCCTTCACACACCTTCTAGGGATGTGGTCAGGGAAAGACAACCCTGGTTAAGTTCGGTTTCGTGCTCCCGCCGCCGGGAAAGAACTTTGAAGTTAGAAACGGTGGATAATGTTTACCTGCTGATTTTCGGTGGCGCAGCGATAACTTTTAATCTCTTCCCTCACACACAAACACAAACCGGGATGGAGGAATTCCTCGGAGGGAGAAGATTCCGCGGAGAAAGAGGTCAACAGGTCCTTCTAAACTAAACAATGTTTGCTACTCTTTATCGATTAATACATATAAGGAAATTATCAAAAGCGAAGCTGCTATCGGAGAAACAAACAGCAAGAAAACTAGGAATTAATGGTGAAATAAAGATACAGAAGATCTTGTCAAAAGGATTTTTGATCTGGGACAGCGCCTACCGGGGCTACATCGGACCGATTCCGAAAGGCGCGCTGGGTTGCGATCACAGAACGTCCGTTCGAAGAGTACTGCAAATGCATGCTGTTTACTGTTCCAACGCATCATGGCAACTGACCGGGTGGGGAACAGAACTTCGAGCTGTCGAATAGCACCAGTCTCCGCTCACTACGACCTCCATTGTCTGAATGTCACGGTTTTCAAAAAAGGAAGTTTCGATGCCGCACCCTGTAAGAAGTCAGTTTTCAGTGATTTAGAGAAATAATGCTGTAATTCGTATAATATAATTCGCCATAATGGTCGTTTCTGAACGAGCCCCCTAACGGCCGGTAAAAACATTACACTTACGTTACTTATCCGTTATCCTCTTTTTTCCTCAATTAAATCCCTTCGTCCTTCCCACGCGACCGAACCTGATCCCATCGCGTTTCCTTTAAACGTCGTTAAGTACTTTCCCTTCTCTTAATTTTTTTTTATCGGTGATTTCCCGATTTTATTTTTATCGTTCCATTTGTGGGTCCGTTAACGAAATTGTCCGGCTTTTTGTCCTGGGAAAAGAGGGGAGTATAACGTCGGTAGACGGATTTTAAATTGTATCCGACAAGATTCGGGGGTGGGGCGAGTCGTTTGGGCTGATTTGAATATGGAACATTTCACCGGTCACGTATTTTATTAAAAATGCTCTTGTAAACTTTTGGATCCGTTTCTCCCTTTCTCTCTGCCATGGAAATGTGTAAGTTATATGGTCCCTGAATAATCAATGAGATTAGAAGTTATCGAAGGTAGATTACGTGTGAGGTGGATGTGAATGATGTTATTGATTATGGGCGGTTGTTCGTTGGGTCATAAATAGAATGATTGATAACGAAGGAAATTTTCCGGCCATAAAAATTGTTGTAATCATATAAAAATATTCAGATTCGTATATAGCGGCAAGCAAACGAAAAATAAGGTTTTGCGACGAGGTTTCGTCTGTGATTGGAAAATCGCCGATGAAGGGGTCCAATTAACCCTTGGAAGCGAAAACACATATACCTATATGTAATTAATTTTTTACGCCCCTGCAGAATAACAAATATAACCGGGCATTTATTTATCCCCGGTGCCACATTTAATCAAATCCGTTCATCCCAGCGAATTTTTTTAATCTGTGCCCGCCCGATAACGTTTTGATATATCACGGGCCAGAAAACGTGGAAAATTAACAATTTCAATTCAGCGTAAACACTCACTCACACGTAGGCAAGCAATAATCATTTTCGATAAATTCCGTAAAAATTTCGAATAGATCCATTACATTATGGTGATTTCTCGCCGGCGATTATTCAGATCGTGGTCTAGTGTAACGTTAACGAGAGGCGATTGGTCATTTCGGTGTGAACCACCGATTCGAAAAATTGGAAAAACCGTCGCCGCCAGTTCACCTGGTCGGCGCTGCTTAGAAAATTTCCCTCGTAAGGCAAACACTTGGACTATTTGCAGACTTGATTGGGCAAGACAATTCTTACGTGTAAATGGGGGGACTTGGAATGGAGGCACACCTACAAAGTTGTGTATCGTAGTGTAAATATTAAGGATGAATCGCGTCGGATCGTGGCGACTCAATAAGTAAATAGCGATGAAATTAATCGAGGTGTTTTACTTGTTGAACTGTCCATTTGGGATCTTTCATGAGCCACGTGGTTCTACTCTTGGCAAATTTTAACCATATTTTGTTTAAAACAGTCGAGCATACCGAGTGATAATTTAAAAACTTTCAATCGGGTTTAAACTAACGACAATTATAAAACTTGGCGAGATAAGTCGTTTTTTATTTCGAGAGGAAACCATTTTGTGCATATTTTCAACCCTGTCGCTTCAACCCTTTAGCCAGGGTGAGTTCCACCCTTAAAATTTAAATAGGGAAGGGGGTCAAGTGATACCTCATTGTAAAGCTTATCAAATTCTGAATTCGATGGTTTTTTGTTTTTTAAATTTGGTTCAGTAAATCAGTTGGTCCTGAATATGGAAAGTTTTACTGTAGGAAAATAGAAACTGTCCATCGTGAAGGTTTATAGGATGAAACATGTTTCGTTGCTTCTTACAATCACTATAGAAAAGAGTGTACATTCACTGTAATTTTGTCTCAAATAAAATGTGACGTACTATACGTATGCCGAATGAGCCTGACAGACCTGAATATGGAAACTTTTACTGTAGGAAAATAGAAACTGTCCATCGTGAAGGTTTATAGGATGAAACATGTTTCGTTGCTTCTTACAATCACTATAGAAAAGAGTGTACATTCACTGTAATTTTGTCTCAAATAAAATGTGACGTACTATACGTATGCCGAATGAGCCTGACAGACCTGAATATGGAAAGTTTTACTGTAGGAAAATAGAAACTGTTCATCGTGAAGATTTATGTGGATGAAACATGTTTCATTGCTTCTTATAATCACTATAGAAAAGAGTGTACATTTACTGTAATTTTGTCTCAAATAAAATGTGACGTACTATACATATGCCGAATGAGGGGAATAGGGAAATGAGGGGGGAGGTCCTGAATATGGAAAGTTTTACTGTAGGAAAATAGAAACTGTTCATCGTGAAGATTTATGTGGATGAAACATGTTTCGTTGCTTCTTACAATCACTATAGAAAAGAGTGTACATTCACTGTAATTTTGTCTCAAATAAAATGTGACGTACTATACGTATGCCGAATGAGCCTGACAGACCTGAATATGGAAACTTTTACTGTAGGAAAATAGAAACTGTCCATCGTGAAGGTTTATAGGATGAAACATGTTTCGTTGCTTCTTACAATCACTATAGAAAAGAGTGTACATTCACTGTAATTTTGTCTCAAATAAAATGTGACGTACTATACGTATGCCGAATGAGCCTGACAGACCTGAATATGGAAAGTTTTACTGTAGGAAAATAGAAACTGTTCATCGTGAAGATTTATGTGGATGAAACATGTTTCATTGCTTCTTATAATCACTATAGAAAAGAGTGTACATTTACTGTAATTTTGTCTCAAATAAAATGTGACGTACTATACATATGCCGAATGAGGGGAATAGGGAAATGAGGGGGGAGGTCCTGAATATGGAAAGTTTTACTGTAGGAAAATAGAAACTGTTCATCGTGAAGATTTATGTGGATGAAACATGTTTCATTGCTTCTTACAATCACTATAGAAGAGAGTGTACATTTACTGTAATTTTGTCTCAAATAAAATGCGACGTACTATACGTATGCCGAATGAGCCTGACAGTCCTGAATATGGAAAGTTTTACTGTAGGAAAATAGAAACTGTCCATCGTGAAGGTTTATAGGATGAAACATGTTTCGTTGCTTCTTACAATCACTATAGAAAAGAGTGTACATTCACTGTAATTTTGTCTCAAATAAAATGTGACGTACTATACGTATGCCGAATGAGCCTGACAGTCCTGAATATGGAAAGTTTTACTGTAGGAAAATAGAAACTGTTCATCGTGAAGGTTTATGTGGATGAAACATGTTTCATTGCTTCTTATAATCACTATAGAAAAGAGTGTACATTCACTGTAATTTTGTCTCAAATAAAATGTGACGTACTATACATATGCCGAATGAGGGGAATAGGGAAATGAGGGGGGAGGTCCTGAATATGGAAAGTTTTACTGTAGGAAAATAGAAACTGTTCATCGTGAAGATTTATGTGGATGAAACATGTTTCATTGCTTCTTATAATCACTATAGAAAAGAGTGTACATTTACTGTAATTTTGTCTCAAATAAAATGTGACGTACTATACATATGCCGAATGAGGGGAATAGGGAAATGAGGGGGGAGGTCCTGAATATGGAAAGTTTTACTGTAGGAAAATAGAAACTGTTCATCGTGAAGATTTATGTGGATGAAACATGTTTCATTGCTTCTTACAATCACTATAGAAAAGAGTGTACATTTACTGTAATTTTGTCTCAAATAAAATGCGACGTACTATACATATGCCGAATGAGGGGAATAGGGAAATGAGGGGGGAGGTCCTGAATATGGAAAGTTTTACTGTAGGAAAATAGAAACTGTTCATCGTGAAGATTTATGTGGATGAAACATGTTTCATTGCTTCTTACAATCACTATAGAAGAGAGTGTACATTTACTGTAATTTTGTCTCAAATAAAATGCGACGTACTATACGTATGCCGAATGAGCCTGACAGTCCTGAATATGGAAAGTTTTACTGTAGGAAAATAGAAACTGTCCATCGTGAAGGTTTATAGGATGAAACATGTTTCGTTGCTTCTTACAATCACTATAGAAAAGAGTGTACATTCACTGTAATTTTGTCTCAAATAAAATGTGACGTACTATACGTATGCCGAATGAGCCTGACAGACCTGAATATGGAAACTTTTACTGTAGGAAAATAGAAACTGTCCATCGTGAAGGTTTATAGGATGAAACATGTTTCGTTGCTTCTTACAATCACTATAGAAAAGAGTGTACATTCACTGTAATTTTGTCTCAAATAAAATGTGACGTACTATACGTATGCCGAATGAGCCTGACAGTCCTGAATATGGAAAGTTTTACTGTAGGAAAATAGAAACTGTCCATCGTGAAGGTTTATGTGGATGAAACATGTTTCATTGCTTCTTACAATCACTATAGAAAAGAGTGTACATTTACTGTAATTTTGTCTCAAATAAAATGTGACGTACTATACGTATGCCCAATGAGCCTGACAGACCTGAATATGGAAACTTTTACTGTAGGAAAATAGAAACTGTCCATCGTGAAGGTTTATAGGATGAAACATGTTTCGTTGCTTCTTACAATCACTATAGAAAAGAGTGTACATTCACTGTAATTTTGTCTCAAATAAAATGTGACGTACTATACGTATGCCGAATGAGCCTGACAGTCCTGAATATGGAAAGTTTTACTGTAGGAAAATAGAAACTGTCCATCGTGAAGGTTTATAGGATGAAACATGTTTCGTTGCTTCTTACAATCACTATAGAAAAGAGTGTACATTCACTGTAATTTTGTCTCAAATAAAATGTGACGTACTATACGTATGCCGAATGAGCCTGACAGTCCTGAATATGGAAAGTTTTACTGTAGGAAAATAGAAACTGTCCATCGTGAAGGTTTATAGGATGAAACATGTTTCGTTGCTTCTTACAATCACTATAGAAAAGAGTGTACATTCACTGTAATTTTGTCTCAAATAAAATGTGACGTACTATACGTATGCCGAATGAGCCTGACAGTCCTGAATATGGAAAGTTTTACTGTAGGAAAATAGAAACTGTCCATCGTGAAGGTTTATAGGATGAAACATGTTTCGTTGCTTCTTACAATCACTATAGAAAAGAGTGTACATTCACTGTAATTTTGTCTCAAATAAAATGTGACGTACTATACGTATGCCGAATGAGCCTGACAGTCCTGAATATGGAAAGTTTTACTGTAGGAAAATAGAAACTGTCCATCGTGAAGGTTTATAGGATGAAACATGTTTCGTTGCTTCTTACAATCACTATAGAAAAGAGTGTACATTCACTGTAATTTTGTCTCAAATAAAATGTGACGTACTATACGTATGCCGAATGAGCCTGACAGACCTGAATATGGAAACTTTTACTGTAGGAAAATAGAAACTGTCCATCGTGAAGGTTTATAGGATGAAACATGTTTCGTTGCTTCTTACAATCACTATAGAAAAGAGTGTACATTCACTGTAATTTTGTCTCAAATAAAATGTGACGTACTATACGTATGCCGAATGAGCCTGACAGTCCTGAATATGGAAAGTTTTACTGTAGGAAAATAGAAACTGTCCATCGTGAAGGTTTATAGGATGAAACATGTTTCGTTGCTTCTTACAATCACTATAGAAAAGAGTGTACATTCACTGTAATTTTGTCTCAAATAAAATGTGACGTACTATACGTATGCCGAATGAGCCTGACAGACCTGAATATGGAAACTTTTACTGTAGGAAAATAGAAACTGTCCATCGTGAAGGTTTATAGGATGAAACATGTTTCGTTGCTTCTTACAATCACTATAGAAAAGAGTGTACATTCACTGTAATTTTGTCTCAAATAAAATGTGACGTACTATACGTATGCCGAATGAGCCTGACAGACCTGAATATGGAAACTTTTACTGTAGGAAAATAGAAACTGTCCATCGTGAAGGTTTATAGGATGAAACATGTTTCGTTGCTTCTTACAATCACTATAGAAAAGAGTGTATATTCACTGTAATTTTGTCTCAAATAAAATGTGACGTACTATACGTATGCCGAATGAGCCTGACAGTCCTGAATATGGAAAGTTTTACTGTAGGAAAATAGAAACTGTCCATCGTGAAGGTTTATAGGATGAAACATGTTTCGTTGCTTCTTACAATCACTATAGAAAAGAGTGTACATTCACTGTAATTTTGTCTCAAATAAAATGTGACGTACTATACGTATGCCGAATGAGCCTGACAGACCTGAATATGGAAACTTTTACTGTAGGAAAATAGAAACTGTCCATCGTGAAGGTTTATAGGATGAAACATGTTTCGTTGCTTCTTACAATCACTATAGAAAAGAGTGTACATTCACTGTAATTTTGTCTCAAATAAAATGTGACGTACTATACGTATGCCGAATGAGCCTGACAGACCTGAATATGGAAACTTTTACTGTAGGAAAATAGAAACTGTCCATCGTGAAGGTTTATAGGATGAAACATGTTTCGTTGCTTCTTACAATCACTATAGAAAAGAGTGTACATTCACTGTAATTTTGTCTCAAATAAAATGTGACGTACTATACGTATGCCGAATGAGCCTGACAGTCCTGAATATGGAAAGTTTTACTGTAGGAAAATAGAAACTGTCCATCGTGAAGGTTTATAGGATGAAACATGTTTCGTTGCTTCTTACAATCACTATAGAAAAGAGTGTACATTCACTGTAATTTTGTCTCAAATAAAATGTGACGTACTATACGTATGCCGAATGAGCCTGACAGACCTGAATATGGAAACTTTTACTGTAGGAAAATAGAAACTGTCCATCGTGAAGGTTTATAGGATGAAACATGTTTCGTTGCTTCTTACAATCACTATAGAAAAGAGTGTACATTCACTGTAATTTTGTCTCAAATAAAATGTGACGTACTATACGTATGCCGAATGAGCCTGACAGACCTGAATATGGAAAGTTTTACTGTAGGAAAATAGAAACTGTCCATCGTGAAGGTTTATGTGGATGAAACATGTTTCATTGCTTCTTACAATCACTATAGAAAAGAGTGTACATTTACTGTAATTTTGTCTCAAATAAAATGTGACGTACTATACGTATGCCCAATGAGCCTGACAGACCTGAATATGGAAACTTTTACTGTAGGAAAATAGAAACTGTCCATCGTGAAGGTTTATAGGATGAAACATGTTTCGTTGCTTCTTACAATCACTATAGAAAAGAGTGTACATTCACTGTAATTTTGTCTCAAATAAAATGTGACGTACTATACGTATGCCGAATGAGCCTGACAGTCCTGAATATGGAAAGTTTTACTGTAGGAAAATAGAAACTGTCCATCGTGAAGGTTTATAGGATGAAACATGTTTCGTTGCTTCTTACAATCACTATAGAAAAGAGTGTACATTCACTGTAATTTTGTCTCAAATAAAATGTGACGTACTATACGTATGCCGAATGAGCCTGACAGACCTGAATATGGAAACTTTTACTGTAGGAAAATAGAAACTGTCCATCGTGAAGGTTTATAGGATGAAACATGTTTCGTTGCTTCTTACAATCACTATAGAAAAGAGTGTACATTCACTGTAATTTTGTCTCAAATAAAATGTGACGTACTATACGTATGCCGAATGAGCCTGACAGTCCTGAATATGGAAAGTTTTACTGTAGGAAAATAGAAACTGTCCATCGTGAAGGTTTATAGGATGAAACATGTTTCGTTGCTTCTTACAATCACTATAGAAAAGAGTGTACATTCACTGTAATTTTGTCTCAAATAAAATGTGACGTACTATACGTATGCCGAATGAGCCTGACAGACCTGAATATGGAAACTTTTACTGTAGGAAAATAGAAACTGTCCATCGTGAAGGTTTATAGGATGAAACATGTTTCGTTGCTTCTTACAATCACTATAGAAAAGAGTGTACATTCACTGTAATTTTGTCTCAAATAAAATGTGACGTACTATACGTATGCCGAATGAGCCTGACAGTCCTGAATATGGAAAGTTTTACTGTAGGAAAATAGAAACTGTCCATCGTGAAGGTTTATAGGATGAAACATGTTTCGTTGCTTCTTACAATCACTATAGAAAAGAGTGTACATTCACTGTAATTTTGTCTCAAATAAAATGTGACGTACTATACGTATGCCGA
The DNA here is from genome assembly GCA_963576515.1 of Cryptocephalus primarius. NCBI lineage: Eukaryota > Metazoa > Arthropoda > Insecta > Coleoptera > Chrysomelidae > Cryptocephalus > Cryptocephalus primarius. Next base: position 11,381,689 of record OY754942.1, on the reverse strand, counting down.
ATGAGCCTGACAGACCTGAATATGGAAACTTTTACTGTAGGAAAATAGAAACTGTCCATCGTGAAGGTTTATAGGATGAAACATGTTTCGTTGCTTCTTACAATCACTATAGAAAAGAGTGTACATTCACTGTAATTTTGTCTCAAATAAAATGTGACGTACTATACGTATGCCGAATGAGCCTGACAGTCCTGAATATGGAAAGTTTTACTGTAGGAAAATAGAAACTGTCCATCGTGAAGGTTTATAGGATGAAACATGTTTCGTTGCTTCTTACAATCACTATAGAAAAGAGTGTACATTCACTGTAATTTTGTCTCAAATAAAATGTGACGTACTATACGTATGCCGAATGAGCCTGACAGACCTGAATATGGAAACTTTTACTGTAGGAAAATAGAAACTGTCCATCGTGAAGGTTTATAGGATGAAACATGTTTCGTTGCTTCTTACAATCACTATAGAAAAGAGTGTACATTCACTGTAATTTTGTCTCAAATAAAATGTGACGTACTATACGTATGCCGAATGAGCCTGACAGTCCTGAATATGGAAAGTTTTACTGTAGGAAAATAGAAACTGTCCATCGTGAAGGTTTATGTGGATGAAACATGTTTCATTGCTTCTTACAATCACTATAGAAAAGAGTGTACATTTACTGTAATTTTGTCTCAAATAAAATGTGACGTACTATACATATGCCGAATGAGGGGAATAGGGAAATGAGGGGGGAGGTCCTGAATATGGAAAGTTTTGCTGTAGGAAAATAGAAACTGTTCATCGTGATGGTTTATATGGATGAAACATGTTTCATTGCTTCTTACAATCACTATAGAAAAGAGTGTACATTTACTGTAATTTTGTCTCAAATAAAATGCGACGTACTATACATATGCCGAATGAGCCTGACAGTCCTGAATATGGAAAGTTTTACAGTAGGAAAATAGAAACTGTTCATCGTGATGGTTTATATGGATGAAACATGTTTCATTGCTTCTTACAATCACTATAGAAAAGGGTGTACATTTACTGTAATTTTGTCTCAAATAAAATGCGACGTACTATACATATGCCGAATGAGCCTGACAGTCTTGAATATGGAAAGTTTTACTGTAGGAAAATAGAAACTGTTCATCGTGAAGGTTTATGTGGATGAAACATGTTTCATTGCTCTTTACAATCACTATAGAAAGAGTGTAGGTGAGCGGGTTACAATGGCCAGAGTTGAATTGGTGTTTACAAGAAAAGAAAGTAATTGTGTGTAAAAATTAAAGGAAGACTCGTTTGAAGCACAACATGCCATAACATTTCAATCATAACTCGCTTTAAAATCCACGAATATGTAACCAATCAACAGGAAGAACATATGGACCTGAAGCTATCCGAGATTTACAAAAACATCAACATTTTCCGGAGTGACCGGGGCCAGACGTGTCCGCCCCCCGGGGGGCCCGCGATCCCGTCCCCCCCGGCTTTCATTAACACTCGATTACCGTCCCGCGTCGGCGCTCGGCCGTCGCGGCGCCCTATAAGGGCGCCCGCCGGAGCGCCGCGACGCTCACACGAACCGCGTCAACGCCCGCCGACGGCCGAGAAGAGGACCCTCGCAGGATTAAGGCGAACGGAAACGAGGAAGCGAAAACAGATACAGACGAAAGGGGACCGAAAGCGGAAAACGTCCCGCGCGGAAAGAGTGCCCCTACGCCCGCACGGCCCCCGTCCCTCTATCCGACGCGAGGGAATCGACACCTGTTGATCCCCACGGCAGGATACTCCTCAGGTGAGTGTGAAGGGTAAGCCGCTGATTTGTTGGATTTTTCGCCTATAATCAATGAGGTCACTTTTAATCAAAAAACTATATGGGTGGCGATAACTTAAGTTTCAATTTTTATCCATAGGAAATATAAGAAAACACATTTATACATGTTTACATCCAAAAGTTTTCCCCAGAATATGTCAGATAGATATATGATCCCTTTACCATTTATCCATTTTTATACACTTGATTCTTGATATCATTTATTGACTAGAAATCAAGAAAAGAATAGCAAAACAACAAAAAGTAATCTAAATTACCTTTAAGAGTTAAAAGTTATAATTACTACATTAAATAATAATATGGTAAAAAAATAATATGGAAACTTATGGATTGTTACTTATTAACTACTCATTTTCGCAGTAAAGTCAACCGAATTTATAATTATAGGTACCAGTCATTAATTAAACCCATTAATTAGATAACGCCATTTATGTATTTTTGTACACTTGATTCTTGATATCACTTATTGACTAGAAATCAAGTAAAGAACAGCAAAACAACAAAAAGTAATCTAAATTACCCTTACGCGTTAAAAGTTATAATTAATATAAGCTAGAAGAATATTATGGAACCTTATGGAATGTTACTTATTAACTACTCACTTTCACAGTGAAGTCAACCTAATTTATAATTATAGATACCAGTCATTAATTAAACGTTTTTCTAGATTTTTCGACACTTAAATTTTGTCTTCTATCACCTAAAATATTTCCATTATCCCTAACATTGGGACTAATGATACATTTTTTGGTATTCACCCTGTATACTTTTGAAAACAATCATTCTTTGCTGCGACATTGAATAATTTTTCACCGAATGGAAGCAGTTTTGATAGTTCCTATTTATACAGAGACTTTTTGGAAATTTCGGTGATACACCTTCTTTGAGAAAATTTAATGGTGAATAATCCTGGTCCCAAAATGTAAAACGAAATGGCGCTGCAAGGCCAAACTTTTGGTGAAAGCACTCACCATAAAATAATACACCACAACTTGTGAGGAATAAAGATTTTAAAATTATTTAAAATAACCGTTGAATTTTAATGGTCTTAAGAGGGCCCTTCACTATTTATATAGATACTGTTTAGGAAATTTCGGTTGGAAAATTAGAAAGCTTTTATACACCTTCTTTGAGAAAATTTAATGGTGAACAATGCTGGTCCCAAAATGTAAAACGAAATGGCGTTGCAGGTTCAAACTTTTGGTGAAAGCACTCACCATAAAATAATGCACCACAACTTGTGAGGAATAAAGATTTTAAAATTATTTAAAATGACAGTTGAATTTTAATGGTCTTAAGAGGGCCCTTTACTATTTATATAGAGACTGTTTAGGAAATTTCGGTTGGAAAATTAGAAAGCTTTTATACACCTTCTTTGAGAAAATTTAATGGTGAATAATACTGGTTCTAAAATGTAAAACGAAATGGCGGTGCACGTTAAAAATTTTTGTGAAAGCAGTTACCCTAAAATAATACATTACAACTTGTGAGGAATAAAGATTTTAAAATTATTTAAAATGACAGTTGTATTTTAATGGTATTAAGAGGAACCTTTAGGGGAATTTCGTTTGAGAGAGTTTCTCGTTTTGGTAACAGTTTCAATAAAATTGGTTAAAATAGTCTCAAAATAGATTTTGTAGGGCTTGTAGAGGGCAAAGCATTTTTCCAAGAGAATTTTGCATGTTCTCAAGACCTCCCTGATCTACTACATATACACATTTAGTGTTGATTGAAGACTTTAAAATTAATAAATGTTACTAGTAAATTCATTCTCTTTAATTTTGCTTTTGGAAAAATAGTGAATCCAAATATTTTAATTACAATTTTAGCCCGATGGCTGTATTTTTAGTCCCTTGTTGTCATTTACACCAATTTCATTCATTACTACTTTTCATCTATTGCGTTTCAAAAATCCCTCTAGAGCGAAAAGCTAAGAAAACCCACATATTTCTCTGCAATACTTAAAAATGTGCGAATATGCAAAACTAATAATATTTCCCGCTTGCCTTATTCTCCCGCGAGTAGCGAAAATACTCAAAGCGAAGTGAATGAATCTTCCACGAAGTCCCGGCACCTCCCAAGCGACCGTCGGTCTGATTTTAAAGTCTCAACCGAGCCTTGAAGTAGTCTTCCCGACTATTCCCTCCGCGTTTAATTTACGTCCGTTTACAATTCGGATATTTCAAAGATATTCCTCCGCCCGTCAGAGGAATTTTCCAGGTGGAGCGACGGTTAATTCCCCGGTTTAATCGGCGCGGGAATTCCCCCCGGAGGAACGGGAATATCCAGGGATAATTTCCAGCGAGTCGCGCGGCCGTTCTCGCGTTTTTAATCAGGCCGGCGGTAAGCGTTAAAATTGGACCGCAACAAAATGGCGGAAAAATTACCAGAAAAAAGGAACGGTGTGAGGAAAGGTTATCCGGTATCGACCTGGGGCTCGACCCTCGGGAAACCCCAAGTATCGACAATGAAAAGTTTTTCGTCTTCGGTGGCAAACAAATTCTTTTTTCGGCCGTTTTCCATTTAGGAATTTTCCGCAACTTTTGCGAAGGGGTTCTTTTAATATGAGAAATTTCTTTTTAATTAAAATTTTCATTCGAGTCATTTGGAACAAATTTCGCCGGTGATTTTGTAAACCCGTTCTGCTGGGTTTAAAAAAAGTGGGAGATACCGCCATTCATAATTTTCGCGTAAATTAATTCAATCCCGCGGGAACTGTTAGGGCGGATAGAGGAGGGATAATTTTTTTAAGGGATATTTATGGAGCCCAAGGATTAAAACCTGAGAGGTGGATCGTAATTAATGCAAACAGAAGTGGAATTTGCGGTTTTATACCTAACACTAGTTTACATTCCTATTTAAATTAGACACTTACTTTAAAGTTTCCTGTGTGATTATGGCACCCTTACATGCTGATATTATAGGTATTTACACCTTTCTCGATTCTCTACTATTCCCTGTTCTCTGTATTGTAACACCTCTAATACAAACGCACCAAAGGGTGTTATTTAAAATTTTTTAAGTTTATTTTTTTTATTTTAAACTTTTTTTTAAACTTTGTTTAAAAATTTTATAATTTCAAAGATGAGACAAACAATTTTTTTCAGAAATTAAAGTTTATTTTAAAGTATCCTGTAACGTAAAGCCCTCTCTACCGAACATATTTGCATTACCCAATACCCATGTTAGTGTATCATAATATTCCTTTATGTAATCAGCAATTTGTTGCTTACTGTGTAATAATCACATATTTACACACCAGGATAAAAATTTAAGCTAGTAATTTTCTAGGATTTTTCTGTGGCGTAACACTTACTTTACCGAATAAAACACAGACATGTTACAATCCTACTTTTCCTATTCTCTGTGGTGAAATATCACTTTTATCGAACGCATTATTTAGTAAAATTGTTATTCAATATTTTAAGTCAGGATTTTACCAAATTTTATAAAATTAAAGTCTATTTTAAGTATGCTGTCACTTAAGGCCGCCTTTACCGAACATAATTACGTTCCCTAACTTTATTTCTAATGTTACCTTATTATTATTACCTAATATTAGTGTTTCATAATATTTCCTTATGCTATCAGTAATTTGTTGCTTACCGTGGTATAATGTAATATGTACACACCACAGAGGTAAAGTTGTTAGCTGGCAATTTTCTCAAATTTTACTGTGGCATAATATTCACTTTACCACACTCGAAGCAGACATGTTTCAGTTAGTAATCATTTCGTACTTACTAATTAATAGGTGAGTAACCCTTATCTACGAGTGCTGTAATAAGGCATTTACCACACGGAAAAATGGGAAACCATTGACAGTTACCGATTTTCAATCAAACCAATCCTTGACAGTTATATGCATTTAATTTTCACCGCCGCGCTAATTATTATTATACCGAAGAGATACGGGCGCATCAAAAACAGGAACAGAGGAGAGCCATCCAGGTTACACAATACTGGATGAAAGAGGCAGAGGTAATGCTCCGTACACACGGGAGATAAAGCGACTCTCAGAGGCGGATTCATTTCAAAAACATGCCGGAATTAAATTAAAAAGGGAGAAACGTAGACGGGGAAAGAGACTACGCTTTTCAGGAACAAGGGTATCGAAAAAGTCGTTCGCAGGATTTTTCTGGCAGAAGGTTTTATTGGCGGTTTTAAGGTAACTCGAGGAGGTTTCGCGGTGCTTATTTAAGTAGTATTATATTTCAAGACTTTTGCAACATAATTTAATACCCGATCACTAGAAACTTTGCATTTATAGCTTCATTCTAGAATATGGCGAGAAAAATCCAAAAACCGAGAAATCCCTTTTCCAATGGGGTGAAAAATGGAGGTGAAATTTATTTGTGTCGCTTTTCTTCTGACGTACTTTTTGAGTAATTACAATTAAAACTCTACAAGATTATAGTTTAGGCCTCCAGCTGGGAGACATTCAAAACTCCCACTATTTCACTTACCGAGGGATAGCTAAATAGCTGGAAACTTGGTATAGCTATACACTGGGCAGCTAGATATAGATATAACTCAAGTGATAGAGTGAAGGCAATACTGCAAGTAAAATACAGTCGAACCTCTATTTAACGAAGTCCTAAATCCGCTGAAAAAACTTCGTTATATAGAAAATTCGTTATATAGAATAATTCGGTATATATAGACCGAATTATTATGTATTATACGTATATACATATATAAATGATGTATGTTTAATCGACATAAAAAATGATTTTATAATTGAAGTTGTAGTTTTGAGTGAAGTTTAATGAACGTAATACATATATAATAATACATACATGTAATATATGAACTAATATGTATTTACATGAACGTGCATTATGTATGATTAAACATATAAGCTATTATCAGGGCTATTATACATAATGTACAAAGAAACAAAAGCCGTATTAGGTCCTCACGAAAACATCAGATGTGGACTTAACTTAAGAATTCTTAAAGAAGTCTGTAATTTTTGATTGCGCTTCGCATTTAAATAATACTGCGTTTTCAAAAAATACCTCGCACTAATTTAAAGATTTAAACAAACAGTCTGAAAAAATGCAGGCAGCAATACCGCGTAATGACCGCATTAAAAATCTAGGAAAGGATAAGAGTGAACCTTCTTGAAATTCAGACTACCGTGTACCTGCTATGGGTTTATAACCCTAACTGTACTTTGTTAAATAGAGATTGTCTTCGCTAAATAGAGAGAAATTTATTAATAAATAGCATGGGACATTCACGGTTCTAACCAAAATTTCGCTAAATAGAGAATTTTGTTAAATAGAGGTTCGTTGAATAGAGGTTCGACTGTAGATGGAATAAATAAGAGTGCAGATTCAATGCAATTGCCATAATAAATATTTAAAAGTTTCCAGCAGAACTATACAATTAATCCCTCAAATTATTGCTAAGTGATAATTATTGCTAAGTATCTGCGGGCAAGTAATTGTAAAGTTAGAGCTCAACTCAGTACCTTTCCACCGTGTAAGTATCCTACCGTGCCTAAAATACCCTATTTTCTCCGCCGCTGCAAAGCACTCTAAAACACCCCCCGCGTACCAACAACCCCCATTTGCTCATTACCGCGTGACGCGTACACGCACGTTATTTCGTCCCGTTAAAAGACTCGTTCCAGTATTTCAAAAAACGACTCCCCGCTCCCCATTCCCAAAATTTATTCATCCAGGAGGATCCCACCAAAATTTTCTGGAAAGATCTCCGATACCCCGTGTATATTTTTCTCTATCGGCTCAAGGGGAAAATTTAATTCCATTCCGGGAGGGGGTCAATTACGGAATCGGATTTGTACATATCGGGACGTTAATGAACTTATCCGGGAAGGGTCAGGACGCGAAATCGAATGGGGATGTGAGACGTGACAGAATTGACGAATGGGGGTACGTACAAGTTAATCTCAGTGAATAGAAGATCACTGTATGAAGACCATCTCATAGATGAACTAGAAAGAATGGTCACTATACATGACAGTGATAACTAAAGCTCGGGAAATATGTATTTAAAGATTCCAAAAATATGCATGTAAATAAGCCCAAAACTGTCAAAATATGCACTAAAGTATGCATTTAATATGTTAATATGCATGTATAAAACAATGAAATAAGCAGTTTTTTACTATGTATTTTTTATTTGAAGAACTACATACATTCAAAAAAAATTAATCAATGATTTGGACTTGTTATTATGTATTAATGAAGTAGAACACAGCTATCTCTTATTACTATGTTACTACTATTACATTTATCATTTATTAATTATAAATATAGTAAGTATATTAACTCTTATATTGAAACAATATGCTGTAAGTGTTTTTCTAATGTCTCTAAAGTAAAACTTCGCAAGATGTCAATGGAGCAAATTGAAAATTGTTTATTGGAGATAGTTCTATAACTAAATTAAAATTTTCATCATTGCAGAAATTTGCTTTTATTACATTATTTATTGGCACTACTTTTTGATATCCATAATTTTTTTCTAAACAGGGCAGAATTTTTCGTAAATTTGGTTATCTTTTCCAAGAGGTTTAATTTTATTGCGTACTGAGTTAACGACTTCAATACTTTCGTCCAGTGAAAGATTTCCTTTTGTTTAGACTTTGTTTAGGCATCATAACACACTCTTAATAAACACTTTAGTGAAATAAAATAAAATACTAAATGCCAGTTTGCTCTTGAAACTTTACATTTAAATGGGGGTAGCAACAAATGATTTCACTGGCTAAAAGCTAAAATGAACGAGCTTGCTCCCACTCATAAAAGCCAAGGAAGATTTTTACTTTAGTTCTATAACTTAATTTTAGTAGCCCTTCGACAACTATTCTTAACAAGACGGTACCAGCCATTAGTATTAGTAGCCTTTCAACAACAATCCTTAATGCTATTTTCAAAAGGCTTAACGCTAAGCTGAAGCTTACATATCTATTTATACAGAGATTTATAAAATCAAAATTTTTATTTTCGTGAGATTGCATTTCGACAATCGCTGAAAATATGCATTTTTAATAAACGCCTATGCATTTATAGAATTTTGTCAGAATATGCAAATATGCACTTTATATGCATTTGCATATTTCCCGAGCCCTAGTGATAACCATTGACCTGATATAAGGCGAGATTTTAGAAGTACAAACGGAAACTTTCTAATAAATAATGGAATAATGAGGGGACGACCAGAGAAATCTTATGACTAATGAAAGAACAAAACAAGGATAACCCAAAATGATGGCAACGAGTACAGTTATTTTCAGCAAAACTCTGCTGTGAAATCAAAAAAGAGATGGTTAAAAGAAAAATGCCCGGAGCTTTAATCCAGCTTCAACCGTCTCGGAGACGACTTCCATCTCAACTCAACGCCATCACAATACTTCAATGAACTTCATTATGAACGAACACAACAAAATAATAATGGATTTCGAAGAATTGCTGCAAGCTTGGACGAAATATCCTTTTCGACGATTGCAGACCAGAAAATCCCCTAATTGGTATTTTAATGCCTTCAGGACCAAGTACAATAAAAAGCGAAATCATACATGCCATGAGGCTAATGAAGGAATAACAAAGCTCCTGGATCTGAAGAAATGAGTCTGAATATTTTTACTTAATTGACGGAAAATATCTGGAAACAAATTTAAGATTCTTTACTTCTCTACCCTTATCACGCTACCTCAGCTAAATGGTAAAGCTCGTGCAAAGATTCTCTAAAGACTTTAAAAGAAGAAGAAGAAGAAGCTTTTCTCCTAGAATGAAATGATCTACAAGAAAGGTGGGGAAGTAAGTGGGTTCATGGGGGTAATTAATTTGTTATTAATTACCTTCATGAAGGTTCATGAAGGTAATAACTTAACAGAATTGCCCCATACGTGCCACCTATAGTCTTCTCGACGTTTCCTGAAGAGAGTTTAGAGATGGAAGATAAAATTAATTTAAGAAATACGTAGCAAGTGACAAAAGTTTTAACCAAATTACATCAACAGCACATGCATTTAATAAATTTCCCAATTAAAAAATGTCTAAAATACCTTCCAAGTTACATAATTATGAACGAAATTATATTAATAACAAATGTCTTTAATAAATTCCCAATTAACAAATGTCTTGACGAAGCCTATTCAAATAACCAAGGCCAGAAATATTCCCCAGCAGAATGAATAGTTCACGATACTTCGCACAAAACAATACCATTGATAGCAAAAATAGGCCCCAAATACTTGTCGTCATATAAGGAAAACTCTCGGCTCTCATTGGAAGCGCGTAATGCGGAGCACAGCAACCCTGAAACTATAGTACAAGACATGGTGGTAAATGTAAGATATGGCAATAACCCTAGCTTGTTTTCGTTGAACGAAAGTGTCTTGCGAGACGATAACGGCCGAAGCACCATCTCGTAGTAACAAACTCTCTTAATTCACACCTTAACACTGAATAAGCCCTTTAAAAATCTCTATGACTGATAAACCAAAAATCAGATCCCACCTCTGCGTGTGGTCGCCTTCAGAGCCCCTCTTCCACTCCCCCCTCCTTCTACTCTTGTTGACAGCTGCTACTTAGTACTATTGGAGCACGTTCTAGTCGTTGAGTTGACTACAAGTCCCAATACTTTAAACAATGCAGCCGGTTGTGGTGTAATGAGAATTCGCACACGTCAGGGAAAAGAAATATATTTGCAAAAGCTGAACAACAAGTTGTATACAACAATTTAATGTCTGACTAGTGTGAACAGTGAATTTACATGTATTTACAAGATTTGCAATAAAAGATACCACAACCAGGAGAGTTGATTGACTGAGCAAAATAGTTACTAGGGAAGACAACCTATAGTGTCGATCCCGTCCACTCACGTAATAAGTCAAATAATCAAAATGCAAGATACAAACTGGGTGAGTGGAAATGATTGAAGTGACACGACTGCGAGTAAGAATGAGCACGACTGGGTCAAAGTAAATGTATGATTTGACGTAACAGACGTGACTTGAGCGACGCAAGAGACTGAGAAGTCTGAGTAAGACTGAGTAGAGAGAGCCTCTCCTAGCTGTGATATTGATTTAATATTTGCGACGAATTCCGCCCTGCACCCTTCGGTCTTAGCCAATGACAGCGTTCGCGGATTGCTAAGTGAGAGAGAAGGGCGTGACTGTGCGTCCTGTGTGTCGCTCTCATTGGCCGCGGAACCGGGGTGAAGAGTACCATCTGTGAATTTCTACTCTGAGCTGGGCTTCGATTTTCCCAGAAAATATTTTCGAAAGTCTAACGGTACTTTTGAGGGTCAATTGTCCCTCTCTAAATCATCTACTTTGGCGCGGAAATTTAGCTTCGAAATTCACAGATGCTTTTAAGGAATGTTGGCCGAGTACATTGTTCAGATGGGCAATTACTCTTTTTCCTCTCCTACAACAAAGCATTTATTGCTTCGCTGTAGGGAAAGAGGATTTACCCATCCGTCTCGCTTGGGGCGCAGTTTTTACAATTGCTAATTTATGGGAACGAAGGTTAGTTCGAAACAGCATGGGTTTTGACCGTTATAAAAATGTTTGATAATGCTGGTTCGAACTCACACAGTACCAAGTTCAAAAATAAATTCCTGCACCAACATAAGTCTAGTAACTTTCCCGTTACTCAACCGACGCGTGTCTCTTACTTACAATCTCTCATGTTTTTTGAAAAATTCGAAAAGAACTCAAAGAAGAAAAATTTGAATTCAAGGAAAAATTTGAAAATTTTTTTCTTGTTAGTTGTTTAAAAGTCGTATCACAGTAAAGTATATTAGTATATTTAGTATTTATTAGTATATTTGGTTAGTAACTTAGATTATCTTATCGAGTTATGGCCATATCTGACGGTTTGTTTCTCATTTTCTATAGATTGCAATTTTAATCCGAAATGACAGTTTCTATAATTTGAAAAAAAAATGATGTTGATGGTGTACTCATGATTTTTCAAAAAAACCCCTAAATTCAATTTAAAAATATTTTTGCCATGAATACATGTCGCTTTCAAAAATCGTGTACGGTACGTTTCGCTTGTTAAAACTTAAATGTAATTCATCCCCGTTCCTTCCCGATATTTTCCCGTCAGGCTATTAATACACCTTCCACTGGTTGCATGCAGCGGCACGATAATATCGCAGAACAAAAGCTCGGACGTTGCAACTTCATCATTGTTATAACAGCAGCATGACTGCTTTACGGACCATTAAATCTCAATCGATACAACTTTAACTCAAGAGACGACGGGACAATTAAACGTTAAAAGTTTGGGAAGTTCGGGAATATGGAGACACTCTCAGGAATAAGGGAAGTTGGGTTGTAATCCGGGAAATCCTGCAGTTTGACGTTTTGATGTCTTTTTTAAACCGAAGGATGGGTGTGGGAGTGTATGTGCTAAGGCGTGGTCTGTTTGTAGGGGTAATGGGAGTATGGAAAAAGGTGGCAAAGGTTGTTTAGCGAGCTTTTCCTCATTAACTAGAAAAAACCTAACTGTCTCGGAGACAGCAGATAGTAGTAAAATTTAATGTAATATAAACCTGCTCGTTAACGTGGAAAACAGTAAAACGAATGTATGAAATTAATATTTTGAAACTAATTGTTTAGTAATAAATATTTACAATTGCGCATTTATTACAATTGCAAGCACTATCACTTACGACAAATTGAAACGCTCCCTGGCTCGACTCAAGAGGGCAAAGGCGAAGGAGAGCGAAAATCTATTTATTTTTCTATCCACTTGTTCGTTTCGAAAATTAATTGTTACACTTCGGCTGCAAAAGTAACTCTAATGTGGTCTTATTTCAAACAATTCAATCTATAAGTCAACATATAATTCGATAAAATTCTAATCAATAATTTTTTCAAGTATATCTATAGATGAGAAAAAAAACAACAAATGACTTGAATTAGTAATTAGTAAAACGAACCCTCGTTTAACGTTATCGCGACACTCATAGTTTCCTAATTATCACTGTTATTGAAAGGGTGATTAGGAGATTACAGTAAATCATGCGCATGGTCCACGTCACGTTAAGTAAACGTTGACGAGTATAGGTATGCCTGGAGCGGAGAATCTATAGGTCAGGGATACAAAACAAAAAAAAAGACAAAAAGAGAAAATGGGACTTTTGGGCACGGCGAATCCTAAGAACTGGAGCGTGAGAGGCGAGGGAGGTGACTTATAAAATAGGCGACTGTCGTCCGCACCTTCTGACTTTTACAGGGCGCGACGGGGCGGAGGGCATCTTCGGATGGTAGGTTCTTGTTCGGACCCTTCGTCGACAGATTACTTTCTCAAGCGGTATCTCTCTACTCTCTCTTCTCTAACCGTTCTGCAGGCCCTCTGGACAACACTGTCCTAGACCACACTGTCCTCTCCTCTTCCTCTTTCTATTTATATCCCTATATTGTTTTATGTTCTTTGCGCTTGTAGTTACAAGGCATGTCGTTTGTATAAACAACTCTCACTTCCATTGTTGGTGCGTTTACTAAAGTTTATAACGCTTCACCTTGGCCTGACCCGTGATCCGATTTGTTGTTTTTGTTGATGGTTGTCGAAGTCTCATGGTGGTGACAATATTCATAATCAGTAAAGTATGAAATAGTCCTGCTTTTACCTTTCTCCTCGATTTTACTTTTTGCCTTTCTAAAATTAATTTTTTTCCATGAATACAATATACCTACGTCACTCATAGGTAACACGTCAGTGTTGTATTCCATTAATTTCATCCCTTGTTTTGAATTTGGAATCATCTGGCCTTGAAAGCTTCAAAATCGTTATTCATATCTAATACAGCGCGTTCTACCCACGAAAATCGCTGCAATGACTTAAAATTACTCTCGACTCTTCTCCAATACCAGAAAAGTTTCTCGAAATTTCCTCGATTTTCCACGCACGAAATCACATTTCGCCGCCAGTCATGTTCATTAATACCTCTACGTGTGTTGTTATTATCGGAGGATCGTTTCTATATTACGTAAAGTTTAGTACGGTTTCACCGCGATTTACATAACTCCCCACCGACGACGTATTATCCACTTTGTTAAATTTACGGATCGTGAATTTCGACGTGTCCCACATCCTCCAAATGAAATTCGCAGGAAGATAAAGCTCGTATGAATGGGGAAGAGATACGCACTTTTGGCGATTAAAAGTAAGAGGGAGTTGAAACAGAAATGTGTTTAATACGTAGTAATTTAAAATAAAGTTTTTTCTTCTTTTTCGTCATTCTAACAGCATCTTCTATTACGTGGAAAACAATTGCATTTCTATAAAACTAAGATTTCAATTCAAAGCGATCTCAGCTCAAAATTGTTTATTCGGCAGAAATCGATTTTGATATTATCCAGCGCTACGAAAATTTTTATATTGCTTGAGACAATTTTGAAGTCCTTTGAGAGTTTTTCGACTCTTAAACTGCCTGATCCTTTAAATGTTACGTCCAGCAGTATAGTTAGATTTGCTACCAAAAATATGGAGTACACATATTGCTTAATAACTTCATCTCGGTTCTCTGACTCTTTAGAAGCTTTCTTCTACGTTTTTTGTTATAAAATGATATTACTTAATTACAACTATAATATCTATATAATACATCTACGTATACATACATATAATACATCTAATCTATATCATATCTATATAATACAATGTCAACTTCAACAATTCACAAATTAATAAAAAAAAACTCAAACTTATGAACACCACAGGAATTTCAGAGCTTTTTTAAATGTCGAAATGTATTTTGAAATTATTTTTCAAATTTCAAAACAATTAAAAAATTTTTCAAAAATAACTGAGGCTCCAAATCGGTTTACACCGCTTCAGATTATTTGTCTACATTCTATTACAAGTAGTAACTTTATATGAATAAGACTTTTTAAATAAAACAAAACAAAGTTTCGTTGTAATTGTCAAAGTAATATCGATTCCAGGTAGTTTTTATTACACATGCACGCCAGCTACACTCGTATTAATAAAGAAACTCTAATATCGCTTACGAGCCTCTTTTGGCAACCGGAGACCTCCACGTTAATGCCACCCCTTCTGAATTTCCGACATAAATGTCTTACCGAAAAAAGGGAAAAGGAAAAGGTTGTGAAAACATAAGTAAATAAGTAAATAAATAAGTGTTAACGGTTAAGTGTTAAGGGAATTGAAAACTTTGGGCAATCCAAAAACTGTGTGTCACGAACACGAGACTTCGACGACCACAAATAAAAAACAAAGATTTAGGACACGGCCGGAGGCCACGGTCAGTTCGTGTGACGAACGAAAATGAAACCGAGAGTGTTTAACAAAACAAAAGTATAAGCAAAACAAAAACCGAACATAAATAGAAGGAGGAAGTTAGTAGAGAGGACCAGTGAGGTCCCGACGTACGAGCTTGGACAAGTGCTGTCCAAGGGGCCGCCCGGAAGAGGGCCGTCCCTGAAGGGACCAGCCAGATGGCCGGTCGAAGAAGGTAGTAGAAAGAGCCCCGAGCGGAGACTGTGGTGGATCGTCGAAGCCTCTAGAACCCCAGCCGGACGCCCGAAGAAGAGCCTTCCAACTACCCTGTCAAGAGGCCCTCCGTTATGGAACCCCGAAAATCCGGACGACAGGCAACCCTGTAAGTTACCTCCCTTACCTCTCACGCTCCAGCCTTTTTGGGATTCGCTGTGCCCCCCATCTTTCTTATTGTGATTTATTTTTTCGTTTTTTCGTGTCGACCTGACCCATTTTTAGATTCCCCGTTTGTGGAGAATAAAGCCTATTTCTTTGTTTTGTTTTAACCTGTTTTCGTCAATAGCAAGCTCTACCCCCGTAGCTACCAACCCCTTACCTCACGCAGCCGTGACTCAGGGAAAGACGCCCCGGCTCGTGACATGTGGAAGCTCGTTTTGGAAGAATATTTGGAGATAGTGTGTCACAGAGTACGGTACAAAAACGTCGGTAGGTGTATGTTTACATAACATATTGCTATTGATATTTGTATATTACGAAGACAAGCCCTTTCTAGGTAAATTTGAGCAGAAAATATCCTTCTGTCCTAAATTTCGATATTGTCATTTGCTTGTGGAAACTCATGATTCAAAAGAAACATCTTTTCCTTTTAAATGAATAACCACATTTGATATTTTTTTAGAATTTCTTTTAGTATTTAAAAAAGTATCGTTGCATACCAGAAATTTGTTACAGTTTTAAGAATAGGAACTACCATTGTATCAGGACTTATGATTAAAGCACATTAATACTTCATTTTTGAAATGCCGTGGATTCGACGTATGATTCTGGCTGTTGCTGATTCTTGCACTTTTCCAAAATTCCTCGCCCTTTTCGAGACGCCATATATTTTTGTATACGACCCTACGGGACATTCTACGCCTCAATATCGCGCGACAAAAAAATCCCCCCTTTTATCGGCTTGTCAAACTTCTCATACGAAAAATTCCCACCAGCCCCGCTTTTCCGGCGACTTTTCCGCGGCGGACGATTTCAAATAACTGGAAACGTCAACGCGAGGAGATATTCCATTTTCGTCCAGATCTCGATTTCGAGGACGGGAAACAAAAACCGTACACGGGACAATGATAATGGAAACGGAGTGGCCTTTTGCGGTCCTGAGGAGGAGGAAAAAATAGCTTTTCATTAGAGGTGGAGAAGCAAGGATTCTCCAAGTGGACGATGAAGAGGCAATGGAGAATCGTCCGTGAATGCGAAAAAACTACTTATTTGAGACCGACGGGGGATTGGAGGAGAAAAACAACCCTTAAAGTACACTAACGTTTAGTTTGGACTGTTAGATAGGTAGAAGTTGGATCGAGTTGTATAGGGTGTTCACCTGAAAAATTATTTGTTGTCGTATAAGTTTACTGCAAAGATATAAAGCTGCAAACTCATGTCATGTTTATTTCGCCGGTATGCAATACACAATATATACAGTTTGGCCATTCTGATATCGACTGGATACTTATGGTTCAAATACCTATGATCACAACTCAGAAATTTGTGGTTGTAATCACTTGAATTTTTCTACATCTCATAATAACACCTAAATCGATTATATTGTCACGACCACGAGGTTGCCACAATTATCATCAAAATAAGAAATGGGATCACGGCCCGGCCAAGGTGAAGAAGTAGTGTAAACTTTTATAAACGCGCTGACTACCGAGGTGCGAAATGTTTTGATAAACGACACACCCTATACCACCAAGCGCGGAAAACACAATAAACCAATTCTAATATAAATGGAAACAGGAAAGGCTGGAGAAGGTGCGGCCACAGAGAGTGGCCGACCAGAGGCGACACTCCGCCGGCGAGAAGACCGAGAAAATATACCACCCCGAAGATGCTCTCTGACCCGCCTCGCATCGTGGAAATCCGAAAGTCCAGACAACAGCCCCATATTATCGCCTCTCAGGCTCCAGCCATTAGGATTCAAATCTCTTCTGTTTTTTCACATTTATATCATCTTTAGTGCCCCGAACTTAAAGGTTTTCCCACCCAGGCGAGAATAAAGCCTTTGTTAACCATCAGCATGTAAATTTTACCATCAGCAATATTTCTACAATTTGTGAAACTTACTGAGTTGCATTCGACCATTAGGTAATCACTCTGAACGTTGGTTATGTAATTACTTAACGCTTTTTACACTTGATGGAACGTATTTCAAACAGATTTGATCAAAATTGCAAATCAAAAAATCTGGCCCTTCACTAGAGTGATGATGTGGTGAAACACAAGGCCAGAACTCGGAAAGTAATCGCTTGAAACCCTTTAAGTTTCGAAATAAAACTGAAATCAACAAAAGTGAAAAATGCTATAAGAATATGGGGAACATACGCACACTTTGAGTGCTAATTTGCTAATGAATCACAAATATAGGAGTTCTGAAAATTTCAGCCTAAATATAAGGCTTGAATGGTCAAATGGTTGCTTACTGAGAAGAAATATACTAGGATTTAAGAAGTTATGAAGTATAAAATGACACCATGGCGCTTCCGTCAAATCTTAGGCATGTACATGAATTTTGCTGACTTAGTAGCAGTGCTGGTTGTCAATTATTCTATCCAGGTTATTTTCTTATTCAGGTTATTTTCTATTCAGGTCTATGTTTTTATTACTGTACAACGTACCACAACTATCTGATCTAAGGAATAGTGAAAGCACATAACTAAAGTGTTTATAAAAGGATAGAAACCCTCATCTGGCTATGAGCCAAATCAGTTTTGTCGATAATCAATAACTTGCTAATGTTAGTTTAAGTTACAAACGGCAATTGGCATATCCATTAAGCAATTGATCCAATCATAGGACACCCTTTGCAGTTCCTAAAAAGATCAATTTTCAAATCTGTCTTCAAGTTATTATTTTTTTATACTACTACTATTACTACACTACGACCACACTCCTCTGCCTATTTTGGCACTTCAAGAACAATTTTTTTCCATTATGTTTGGGTACTTGTTGATGAATATTGAGCCATTTATAACTTAAAGAATATTTATTACAGCGAAAATTTAAATCCGGAGAATTTGCGGTGATTTCAATCATTTGTAGAAATATACCAAAATGTACTATTTTTTAGACCAACAATTCCGTTATTATTATTACTTTTGCAAACTTCCTATTGATACATCAACATTCTTACATTATCCTGTAATTGAAGCACTTATGCACAGAAACGGTTTGCACGTAGGCACACGAATATCGGAAGAGGAGGGATGCCTCTATTCACACTTTTTGAAAGAAGTTTCAGTCTAATGACTTCACTTTTTTGGACTCTCAGCGTATAATCCTTCTGGAAAATAGACACGTATAATGAGTTATCAAAAAATTCAAAATAATCAGACGTCCGTCATCGTAATACAATCTTATGTACAACTTTTACTCCATAGCTTAGTTAATCCTATTGTAGAAATGTTTCAAATACAGTCTGTGTGAGAATTAGAAATTCATTACGATATGGCAAGAGGAATTGTGCCTTACTTGCATAACGTAGTGCCGTCACGTATTGAATTTAAATTTTTGCACATATCGCATAGCTGACTGGTGATGTCCGTTAGATGACATTTCCTGCATAAATTCACATTTGACTAATCATGCTTCATTAATCCCCTACCATTGACCACAACCTTTTAGCGTGAAACCACTAATGACTAAGACGTGTCGTTTCGTCGTCTCTCCCATGTCACATTTTTACAACTTACCCAAAAATATATATTATTTGTATTTTCCCGTGTCGAAACGGGCTAAACTCCCGATAGGAGCGACGTTCATCCCTCCATCTGTCCCTGGAAAGTAAAATCCGATTATATCCCACGTTATTTCGCCGACACGACCGAATCCGCCACCTAATAAGGGATACCGATTTTATTTTACTTTTCGGGATGCCGGGAGGGAGGGCACGTGAATTAATTAAGAGTCTCACCGGTCAAAGGTAACAATGCTCGAAACAGAGAGGGAGAGAGGTCTATAATCTAATGAAGGTCGGTGAAAAAAATCGGGGATCAAAGGGAAACGGGAGAAATTAACCCCTTGTAATCAAGAACATTACGAATTTTTATTTCGAGGGAGGAGAGCTTTCAATTTCCGTCGTTTTCAAGAGCTAAGATTTGAATATTTGATTTAGGAAAAAATGTAATTAAAGCACTCGTTTTAAAATTGAAACAGTTTGACATTTTTCTACAAGTTCTTCTTCTTCTTCCAAACGTCGGTGATGGTACTCGAGTCTCTGTCTCCTGCTAATCTGAAAAGTTGTTCAGCGCTCCTCTCCAGTTTCTGATATCAGTTTCAACGAATTTCCCTGCGCAGAGAAATGAACCTCGTTGTAATTTCTTATGAATTGTTATAGAAGTTGTCCTTATTCAGTCTTCTGGTATTATTCCCTTGTTACATACTTCATTTTACAGTTTTGTGACTGCTCAATTATATCTTCGTTGGGTTTTAAGATTTCTACAGGCATTTAACACAATGATTTGTCCAATAGCTACATTGCATGTAGCACCTCTTCATTGAGTATCTCAGGTACCTCGATGCTTGTGGTGTTAGTCAGCAAATCTGGTTTTTCATCACTGAACTGATATTGCTCCCATGCATTTTGTATCTCCTTTTTGTCCAACATGGGCACCCCTGTTGAGACGAATAATGTAGGAGAATGTCGACGTTTGTAGGTTCCTGTAATTTCTTTAACCTTTTTATATATTTGAAATAAGTTGTTTTGGTGAGCTCTTCTCTTTATGCCTCTTTCGTCCACTGTTACTTGGCGTTTTAAAGTTTTGTTTTCACATCTCTTTGCAGTCTTCCATATTCCACTTTGTTGGTTTTACAATTTTTCTGTCATCCATATTTTTATTTTTATTCCATTTCTTGGGTTTATATTGTTAGTGCAAATCGTAGTAAGAGTACCTCATAGCTTTTCCCGTAGTGGTTCCACCTCTATATATATGTTCTCATTTATATCAGTTAGTTTTCTATGAAGCTCTTGTATTGCCTTTCCTTTCACCTCCAGGTTTCCTAATATCGATGTATCTAGTCTGTGGTCGCTTATATTGTTTCTAATTACTTTCAATCCAGCATCTGCTATGAGCAGGGAATGATCGGAACCAATATCTGCCCCAGGAAAATTTGTCATCGTGATGAAGTTCCTTAAGCATTAAGACATAAACGATTTTACTTCTTATAGGTTCTTGGTTATTGTTCCTAGTGAGCGATATCCAAATGTATCATTTCTCTCTCCTATGAGAATTCCAATGATCTGTCTCCCCTGTAGTTGCTTGCACGCACTCCAAATGTGCCCACTAAGACCAATCGATGTCCTTGCCCGATTTTAGCATTGTTATCAGCGATTATAAGTGTGACGTCATCATTATTTAATTTTCTGATGATTTTAACGTATGACTTATAAAATTTTTCTACTTTCTCATCGTATCGCTGGTATATTGTTGGAGCACGTGTCTGTATTACATTGATTTTAAACGGTTGTGCTTCGATTTGGAGCAGCACCATTCTATCTAAAATTGGTGGGTAATTGGTACCATGATTACTGAAATCTGCACAATGATGCCTACTCCGTTTTGATGGTCACGATCTTGGTTCGTTTTGGCAGAAGTTCATTTTTAGTCTGTCTACCAAATCTACCAGCGCTATCTTTAACATTCCATGCGGTTTCCATGAGTTTTGACTTTATTATGTTGAGCCGGGAGATTCTACGCACCCTTATCAACTTAAGGGCTGCCCGAGACTAGGGGACGTATACACTTGTTTCTTCTCCATAGTGATGCCCTGGGGATAATTCACTGGGATGTTTTCCCGTTGCCTTCCCCTGTATCAGTTCAGCCGCCCCTAACATGGGACCAGACGCTGTCGATTATTACCAGCCTCTAAGTAAGGCACTAGGGTTGCTAGTTTCAATCCGCTCCGGGTATTTGATTTTCTCTAGTAGGTGTTTCCCTATCCGCTATCTGGGGAGGGGGGTTCGCCCGATGGTGGCTTAGCAACTCCAAACACACTTACAAGATTAACTTAGTGCAGTTTATTGCAAAAGTCATGGAAAACATGTGCAGATGGTCGGTAGGAACGTCAAAACATGAGTGTTTAACAGGCATCCACTCTACTATTCCTCGTTATCGACATTGGCTATTCTTCTGGTAATCAGTCACAAGTTTCACCGTTCCACAAGAAGAAAAGGGTATTACAAGTGCGCTTTAAAGATATTTATAAGAAGGGTCTATGCGAGTTCTACCCCCTCGGCGTTACGCCTGCACTATTTACTTGAGATAAACGATACGCATGTAAATACTCACGTTGTAACGATGAGCTACCCATACTACCTACTGTAACAAAACTAACGTTATAAAGGAAAAGTTGAACTTATCAAATTTTATTTTGGTCATTTCGGTAGAAGAGTAAAGTTCCGTCGATCGACGTCGAGGTGAATGTAAAGTGCTTTGATTTGAATGCACAAAGGGTCTAAGGGTAAAACTGTTCCATTTCGTTCTAAAATAGGTTTCTAAAGTACAACGGCAGGTTTCACAAACAGTTGGAAGAGGTTTAAAAACGTTTTTATCGATCTGCCAGGTAATGGTGTGTTCCGCTATATTTGCGTTAAAAACAGTTTAAAATAGGTTCGAAGGGGATATAACAGAAGAGCTGGCGTGACGGGAAAGACGTATTATGTGTAACTAAGCTACTCAATGTAATTTCTTATTACACGAGAAGAAATCTTTAACAAGAGCCCTTTTTGCTACAAATGATCGATTCGTTAGTCCCCTCTTACGTAATCGTGTTTCATAAATGTTGAATTTTAATTTGTTGTTATCAGATTACTCACCAATATATCTTATTATGTAACATGTAATAAACTTGTGATGATCTAACGTGTCTTGGGGTTACATGAAGTGGATTAACGTTATTCCTATTTATACAGCAGGTAAACAAGCTCAACTAAGGAGTTACCTTATAGTAAGTTTTGGTTGGGAATGTTGTGAAAAGTTGTTACTTAATAATTCTACAAAACCATAAGTGCAAATGTGCAGTTATGGCTTTTCTTAATGTTCTTTAAAGAACCAAAAGTAGCTGAAATAAATATTACATCTTACATTTACATAAGCTAACTATAGGTCAACCAACAAATGAGTACTGTGCCAGAAAATTTTTCAACCAATTGCTAAATAACTTGAAACTACTGAGTACTGGTAAGAAGGTGTTGAAAAGGCAGTTCAAAGAAAATGTGAAAAAATTTTGTTACTATCAATTAACTTAATTAAATAATGTTTTTCCCTCCTGAGTAAATCGAGAAATCTGATACCCTAGTAAGTACAAAACAAGTTATATTATACATAGAAATTGGGGAAATTATAATAGAAATTATATATAGAAATTATATATATATATAGATTATTGGGCCAACTATGTATAGTACGGGCATTGATGCCCCCTATAGGCCTTTCAATTGTAAATTTTGTATGTCGAAGGAATAAATAAATAAATAAACATTTTTAGCATAGTGACTGATCAGCATTTTACATAAGATAGTTTTAACTAGAGGAAAGAATATCACAAAAATCACGATAATACGCTATTGGGTAAGTGTTTAAAAAAGGAAAGTAGGGAATATATATATATATATATATATATATATATATATATATATATATATATAGATTATTGGGCCAACTATGTATAGTATGGGCATTGATGCCCCCTATAGGCCTTTCAATTGTAAATTTTGTATGTCGAAGGAATAAATAAATAAATAAACATTTTTAGCATAGTGACTAATCAGCATTTTACATAAGATAGTTTTAACTAGAGGAAAGAATATCACAAAAATCACGATAATACGCTATTGGGTAAGTGTTTAAAAAAGGAAAGTAGGGAATAATTGCGTTAAAAAGGTTTTAGTGTCACAACCATTTACTGAGTCCTTAAAGGTGTTATACGCACGAGGTTATCCAAGTAAGGTGCCTAAATATAACGTAGATTCAAATTCATTCAATTCGAAAAGGTTTTCCGATTCAAAAAAGTTTTCCAGAAAAAAGGATTCAATTATTAATTATTCATCAAGGATCAAAATTATCCGTCAGGATCCAAATCCATCAGGATCAAAATTATTCAAAGGCAGTCTCAGAACCATTGTTTTTTTACCATTAAAAGTAGTTCATAACATTTGCTAATAAAGACCCTATAGAAGGCTATAGAAGCTGTAGATGTCCTGCAAAATAAAAGGCATCATAATGAATATTTCGTTTCAAGTCTTAACCATTAATGCAGTGACTTAAGAACGTTAGAGTTGACACTTTGTCTTCACTAACAGACGACGATCCAAGGCTTTCAGGTATTAATGAAGTGGCACCTCTCTCACCTCTCCTCCGAGCGACGATATTCCGATGGCTCAACGCCAAACGACCAGTCTCTATTATCCTCGTTAAGGGGAACAATCGAGGCGCATTTGCATCGCATTGTGCTCCCGCGGGAAAGTTACCGCCCTCGGATTTAACCGGAGGAGAGGCGTTCGACGTTCATAACGGGCCTCGGGATCAGGATAACTTCGCCACTTATTACTTTACGGCTCGGTCGGATTAAGATCGAGCGACGCGACCGAAGGGAGGATTTTTGCTTTCCGCGGTGCATGGTAACCCGCGGGGGCGTCCGTATTTATCCCGCGGCGGGAAACCGTTCAAAGAGGGGACGGTGATTATTTCGTCGCCTCGGGGAACGATCAAAGTGTAATTAGGCGGCCAGCGACGGCTTCTTGAGGTGGTTCCGGCGGATGCGACCGGTCTAAGTCCGTCGTTATCCGTTTCAAACGCATTGGCCCCTAACCCTTCGAGAATTATTTGAAGAACGATCATTTTTACACTACTGCCAGAAAAAAAAGAGTGTTATGTTTACAGTATTCAGTGGCAGAGTATGTATGTTTCTCCTGCCATAATCTTCTAATGTCTCGACCAACCATAACGCATAATGCTTCAATGGATTACTCAATTCACCAGAAGAGTCACAGGCTTCACTTAAATTCGATAAAACTAACCAGCTCAAAGGCATTTCGAATTTCTTATCACATTGGCGGTAGCAAGCGCCTTCGCCATTTCTACACTGGTGCACATTCTTACTGGTTCAATGGATTACTTAATATACCAGAAGAGTCACAGGCTTCATTTAAATTCGATAAAATTAACCAGCTCAAAGGCATTTCGAATTTCTTAACACACTGGCGGTGGTAAGCGCCTTCGACATTTCTACACTGGTGCACATTCTAATTAGTTCAATGGATTACTCAATTCACCAGAAGAGTCACAGGCATCATTTAAATTCGATAAAATTAACCAGCTCAAAGGCATTTCGAATTTCTTAACACACTGGCGGTAGTAAGCGCCTTCGCCATTTCTACACTGGTGCACATTCTTACTGGTTCAATGGATTACTCAATTCACCAGAAGAGTCACAGGCATCACGTAAATTCGATAAAATTAACCAGCTCAAAGGCATTTCGAATTTCTTAACACACTGGCGGTAGTAAGCGCCTTCGCCATTTCTACACTGGTGCACATTCTTACTGGTTCAATGGATTACTCAATTCACCAGAAGAGTCACAGGCATCACGTAAATTCGATAAAATTAACCAGCTCAAAGGCATTTCGAATTTCTTAACACACTGGCGGTAGTAAGCGCCTTCGCCATTTCTACACTGGTGCACATTCTTACTGGTTCAATGGATTACTCAATTCACCAGAAGAGTCACAGGCATCATGTAAATTCGATAAAATTAACCAGCTCAAAGGCATTTCGAATTTCTTAACACACTGGCGGTAGTAAGCGCCTTCGCCATTTCCACACTGGTGTACATTCTTACTGGTTCAATGGATTACTCAATTCACCAGAAGAGTCACAGGCATCATGTAAATTCGATAAAATTAACCAGCTCAAAGGCATTTCGAATTTCTTAACACACTGGCGGTAGTAAGCGCCTTCGCCATTTCTACACTCGTGCACATTCTTACTGGTTCAATGGATTACTCAATTCACCAGAAGAGTCACAGGCATCCAACTTAATTTTTTATATACAGATTTTTACCATTAAAAATATACATTTTTATATGCTTAGGTTACTTAATTGTGATAAACAAAGGGACTGTGATTAAAAAGCAATCAGTCGGCTTCACTTGGGCGTAGAAAACATTTTTATATCTCAAATTCTTTGTTTCGATGAAAGCTTTCGAGAATTTTTATTTAGAAACTCTTACTCTTTGAAGGTTCCAGCTCTAATTATTTATAGATAAAAGAACCTTTCTCCGCGTTAATCCTTTATAGAATTTAAAAATATAACTCTCGGAGAAGATGTACAGCTTTTTCCAAAAAACCGGTTAGAATAACGTGAATTTCCAAGGAAAAATTTCAATTAACATCTATCTGCCTTTTGTTTTGATTTCTCGCGCGAATTAATCCACCCCAAACGTGCACGTTACACACAACTCCCCGCATTAAATTAATCGAAATGAACCTACACAAAACGATTATCCGCTAAACATTCACAAATTTATCGCGCCTTAAATCTTCCCGACGTTTTTTAACATGCTCCCTCCTATTTAGCAGGAACGAACGTTTCTGTCGTAAATAAAATTCCCTGAGAATCGCACAACGTAAATCCGCTTAAGGTCGTAATGAAGTCGGATTTGAATCGTTATTCTCCACACTATTTTCGATAATAACAATCTTTTACCTCCGTAGTCGTCATCGTTGTCATTTCAAATTCTATCGAACTTTACGGCCTGAAGTAGATGAATAGATAAAATCAGAAGTACACCGCCGGGTGAGATTTTACTGTTTGGTATATGAAGCCGTAAATTACGTTATTGGGAGTTTTGAAATGAAATTTCTTTTACCGACCAGAAATGAAACGGAAGCAAGCCTGAAAATAAACCGTGTCATGCTTTTATGTTTTCAAATTTCGTTCGGTTAGAGGTGTCATTAATGTACACGATGAACTCATCTAAACATTACTTGTTTTTTACGATCCGAGTGGCAGCAACCGGGGATGTGATTGGTAGGTTATAAACGAACCTCTTGCGGTATGAAGTAGTTTAAGTGGTCTGTAAGGGAAAGCGATGGCCTTCTTAAGGGTGTTTCACATTTGGTGTAGAAAAGTGAATTCCGCTGGGTGTCGCTATGTGACCGGTATAGATATGTCATATTTTTTCATATCCAGGAGGTATTCCACATTTTTACAAACACCCGGTATAATACAATATTACGAAAAATATAAATACAATTTAGAATTAATATGTACAGCTGTAATGTTTAAAAGAGATTAATAATCATTAATAAAGAGTCACTAGGATCTATCCTAAACTATACTATCACTAGTATCCTAAAATTATGTTTCAAAATAAATTTATTTCGTTAAATTAAAATAAAAAGCACTGGGTTGGGTCCATTTGTCATTTTCCCTTCACACTATTCCAGTCTTTCTGGTATCCAGGCTTCTCTGGATCGTGACGTACTATCTACTGGAAAATCTCTATAAAAAGTCTAATGCTGTTTTTGATAATGCCGCTGAATGTTATATTTCTTGAGTATTACAAAACTTTGCCCATATACGACGCATAAAATGGTGTTATAAATTTTGAAAACCCCAAATAAATCCCCCCATTTAGTCTCGTAATCTTGCCCCCCTTCTGATTCCATTACGCACAGGTTATTGAAAAAATGAGGAAATGAAAATGGTTTCAAGTCAAAATTAACAAATAGAACTTGAATAAGACAAATACTCTGTAAAATCTTTTACCCATACAAAGCACACTAGTACAGTCACTCACAGACTACATATTATTAACGATACGGTGGCCATTTATAGATTTTTCTAAAGTGACGTCAAGATTTTGTGGTAATCACTCAGTTACTATCCCTATTTTTACCTGTTCATAACGACACATCGGGTACATTTTTCTTGAAAGGATAAGGATAATACGTTAATTCTCAATCATCCTTACACTTACTAATTACTGGGACCAATTACTTAACTACTTGTACACGATTTTGTGTACTAAATATTTAGAAACAGGTAAAAACATTTTCGGTATGCTCGTATATGTTTCATATATGAAATAATAAAATTCTAAAGTCTCAAAGACGTCTAACTAAAATTATATTAATTCAACCCTGAGAGACGACCAAGAGACGAGCTGTAATAGCTTTACGTGTGCCATAAATTACCGGTACCGCTGATAAAACATTTGCTCCCGGGAGCTCGGGAAACACGGTTGGTGGACAAATGCGTTGTACAAATATTTTGCAGCAGAGTATATATTGAATATTTGAAAATTTGACCCAGGGAACCTTGAAACTTCTAGAAATGCTAATAACTCAAATTGGAAAAATCAACTAGACTACAGATCTCATATATGAATAGATGAGGAGTATCCTATGCGAAAAAAGTAAAAATCTGGTAACATTCAGGAGAACATTATTCAGTTCTTCTTATGTTTCTTTAGTTAGCAGGGGTTTGCTGCTAAATTTTTGTATCTAGTGTATTGGACACTGAAACAATCGAATCCCTTCATAAAACAAACGTGACCCATGCATCGACAGAAACTCTATTTCCACTCTCCACTTTTCCAATTTCCCATTAACGTTTCAAAAACTACTCTCAGTTCGCGCCAATTTCCTCCCGAGTATCGTTACGCTTTCGCATTTAAAACTAATGAGTTAGTAATTCCTCGATTAAAACATAAATCAAATTGTATGGGAACCTGTTGCTACTAGCCCGATTCGTTACTCCCACGACGACAGAGATCCTTAAAGGCTTCCATTATGTTAAAATAAAATCCATTTGTAGAGTAGGTGAGACGAAGAGGGAGGTTACTTCCTAATTAGTGAGAGAGAGCATCGGGGGGTAGATTGAATCAAGAGAAGTATTAACGATTAATCGTTTTTTAACGGCATTAAAAGTTCTTCAATTTACGAGAGTGGCGAGAACACGTAATTAATTTCCCGAAAATAACCTATCGATTGGCCCAAAGCTCCTTACGATTAGATCGGTCCCGCTGGATTTGAATAAAACACGAGTCCCGAAATTAGTTTCTCGAGATTCGGGGGGTTGCCTCCCACCGCCGACTACACGCGAAAAATCGCCGGGAAATTAGAGAGCGTTCCATCTCGCGCTTATGATTTACAGGCCTTCGTACACGTTGACCGTGAAATAACGGGATTTCTTTGTGGGAAGATGGGGCGGATTTATGGAAACGATTAAGGCGGGAAAAGGGAGGAAATTTATGTGGGGATATGAGTGATTTTCTCCCAACAAATTCACGAGAATGTAATTGATTTCCTCGCTGTAGAGGAGCATTTTCCAAACAGTTTCAAAAAGTAGAATCAAAGAAATTTATGTTAAATCTGAAACATAACAATTGAAATCTATTGTTAAGCAATAAAAGTAGACTCCTTTTGAAGTTCTGACTAAAATTTCAACAAACTTTTGAAAACTTTCAATTTTTCTCTTTTTTGAAAATGCATCTTATTCAAGAATCCTCTCTTAGGCAAAACCATTCACAAAACCCCATTTTCTCTAATAGTGCCTCTTAACACTTGCGCAGAAAACGAAAGCAAATTCTTACTACAATTACTAAAGTTAAGTTACAAATTAAGTGTTAAGCCAACTGAGCTTCTGTTTCTTCTCCCCACTGTATAACAAAATCTGCAACAGTGAAACCTAAATTTTTATGTTTGTAGGTATATTTCAATGTTGGGTCAGGTTTCCCAAGGCCTTCATCGCCATCTGGCCTTTTATATGTGAATTACCTAGAATGGGGTATTAGAACTAAACAATTTTTCCCTAGATCTTCTAGATTTTTGAAAAATTCCTAAATACATTTTATATGAGTTGTCAGTAACTGAAAAGATCTGCCGCCCAAGTAACACAACTGCTATTAGATAGAGAATAGGCCTTTAGAGCTGAATAATTTCTGCTTATATTTTCTAGATTTTTGAAAAATTTCCTGAAGAACTCTTCACGAGTTTACAGAAACCAACCAGGTCCTCCAACTGGTATAATTGCCAATTAAGACCTTCAAATATGGACTACCTAACATAGATTTCTAGTTCTTAATGAATTTTCTTTAGATTTTCCAGATTTTTGAAAAATTTTCTAACCGGCTTCTATACGAGTTGAAGGTAGTTAACTTAAAAGGCCTTCTACGTACTTCAGGTGGTTTGACAGCTCACAAGAAAATGGAATTTTAGGAAAAAGGTGTTTACGACTGCGACCAAGACCTGAACCTGGAACTCTCGCTTATTTATTATATATTGTACTGGTCGCAGTCGTAAACTTTAATATAACTTCTGGAAACCATTGTAATTCTATTAAAGGGTGGAAAATCAAATAATTAACCTTTCATCCAAACTCAATTTAAAAGATAAATTTGTCGCCTACATTTTCACCCACTGAACTTGTCACCATCGCACTCTTTTGTTGTGGGAAAGCAATTCTTCATTATATTTATAAATAAACTGTTAGAATGCACAGGGAAATACCTAAAGATTTTTTAAGACAGTCTGACACACCTTTTTTGAATATTGAACAAAGGTCAAGCTATGTATATATAGATGGGGATAGAGAGAGAGAGGGAGAAATTGTTACAATTTTTGGAACTGAAAGCAAAAATTGTATTTGTAAAGTTCCTTTAAAACATTTAGTTAGACGGCCTTTAGACTGACATTGGAAATTAGGACCACAGATCATCTTGTATTGGATGCACATGCTTTGGACATTGAGAAGTATAATTATAGTACCTATCAGCAAACAAGGGGGGTAGTAATGGACAGGAAGAAGTACACGATTGGAAAGCTAAAACAGATTGGAACGAATGAAAAACCAGAGGGAGTTTAGTAGATGTTACGTCAAAGTGAAGTCCATCCACCTCTTCCTCTCATTTTTTCAATTTCAACAATGGACACTTCACCCTATTAACTTTGACGTAACGATTGTCTACTTAGACACGAAACTTATTTACCTTAAACTTAACATTATCCGCCCTTTACCAGATTCCCTTCAACCTTCCAGATCAGACACGCAGAAATGGCAAAACAATTTCCTGAGCACACACGCATATACACACTTTCTCGTGATGATTGAAAATGTGTAAATATTTGCGAAGCGTTCGATATATAAAAGGCAACAATATGGGCAGTCGCGCGAAAGAGGCAATATGGGAAAGACCTATTTCGTCGCGAGAGTTGTAATGAATTGACGCTTGGGGGCAGTGTAGAAGGGAATTTTTAAAAAAATATACAGGGGGTCGGTGTCAAGAAGACGAAGTAATTGGAAAATGAATTTTTCCTTACTTAAAGCACTGCCTTAATCTGCTATTTCGACAAAGGACGACTTCAGTAATACTTATCTAGGGAAGTAATCGTATTTTCCATGAAATTTACTCACTCTTGGCATGGCCTCTTGCCTATTGTATTTATTAATATTATTTTATTAATAATGTAATTAATAGTTTAATAATTATTTATAAATAAACCTTCATTTTTCTTGAAGATAAAAATATGAAATTAGGAATTTTTCAGAGTAAGTAAAGGCAATTTCTTTTAGTTCTGTGGATGTCAATTTGCTAATTCCAATAGCTACTGAAATATCTGAAAAATAAACGGCTGTTTCATGTAATTCTTTCACTGCCGATAATAGAAAACCGTCACCTTTCTTTTGCGACCCAAATTTCCAAAATCCATTGTTGAGTTATTTCAAAAAACTTAAATTTCGTTTTGCAACTAGTAAGGAAAATATTGTCAATTTTTTGAAAAAAATAAAATTTTACCTTCTGTAGTACGTAATTTATGAAGTAATCCTTATAAAATTCTCTAACTGTTAGCACGTGAAAATTGCCCATTTTAGCTTGAGCGCTAAATTTTTGGAATCAAATTTTGTCAAAATGCCAAGGAGTGAGGCCTTCATTTTCCTCAAAGATAAAAATAAAACCTTAGAACTCCCTTATGAATCTTGCTGATCAAGATAATTCCGTTGTGTTTTGTAATTCATCTACTGTTTTAGAAAACCAGATCAATTCCCTCGGCGCTTTTATAAATTCTTTCAGGGTTGGTACCAGAAAATTATCCCCTTTTGGGTTGCGACACGAATTTCGAAAATCCAATTTTTGGTTAACAAAACAAACCCCGGCGGGATATGTGCGAGAGATATAATAGTGAATAGATTTATTGAGCCTGAATTATCGAATGAAATGAATCGACTAAAAACGATTATTTAATAAAACGATTCAGGTGTTTCAATACCTTTACGTTTCCTGGTTATATAATCTGTTAATAAATAATAACTATATTCTACATTATTAGAAACTTATTGAGAACATTTATAAATTTTCTTAAGCATGAGAAACTACTATAACCATATCCGTTAATCAATTCTTCCAGAGATAAATCGCACAGTAGGACAGCCCACATACATAGCATTACTGTAAAAGGAATAATGGCAGAACTGGAGGTATGAATTGAGGTTATTATGTTATTCTGCTGCATATTCAATGCAATATATAGCCCTTAACCCTTCATATGCTTTTCATTTGCTGTTTTAAAAATTGCTATATATGATCATTCTCAACCTCACAATACAATAAAAAACATTATAGCATACTGGACACGTTTAGGGTATACTGTTTAGATTTTATATAAAATCGATTCGTTATATTCAATTGAAATAGATTTAACTAACATTTAGTTATATTTTTAGAAAGAATTGCCCTTCACTAGGTTAATCTTTCTTGGTTTCGTTACATTAAAACTTGTAAATTTTGTGATGACACTAGCAGAATATGTAGAAGGAATATTTCTTAGTACTGAGGCTAATAGTTTAGTCCCAACTCCGATACTTTCGGAAAAGTCGCAATATTTTTGAAAAATAAAGACATTTAAACTTAAGTAATTTATATCTTTGGCAGTAAACGGCTTTTGACTGTAATTCTTTCACTATGGAGCTAAAAAATCATAACCATTGGTTCGTTACCTAAATTTTGAAAATTTAATATTTGGCCACTTTTGGAAAAAATTACAATAAGATAATTTTCTTTGTTTTAAGTACTTTCTAATTTTGCGAAGAAACTCGAAGAGTACATAATAGTACATTAGCAATTCTCCAAATTTTGACTGCTATTAATCTGAAAATCATACATTGAACTCATCCAGGGATTAGGCATTTTTGTAAAATTCAATTAAACAAAAGTCTCCCCAGTACTGTTACAGTGAGATACTATAAAACTGACTAAGCAACACTGACTAATTCACCTGGGTTAAAAACTATAACAATTTAACAAAACTTTTTCGATGAAAAAGTATAATTCAAGTATAGAGGCTTAAATCAAAATTTGGTTTGCACATTGCTCTCAGTACCTCCCATAGTTGTAAGTGTAGATATTGGTAAGACACTTGAGAGTTTAATAGTAGATAAGAAGAATATAACATTACTTAAGCTTTTACATGGCAAATTACTACGCAAATCTACTGAAGTGCATCGATATACTTTCAAACTGGATAAGCGTGCATGTGCCAAATAATTCCCTACATCTGCCAAGCAGTATCAGCACCGCAAATGCGTTCATATTCAACTCATAAAATTTGAAAAATGTCAGTAGCAACAAAAGCTGGTGTTCATTAAAAGGAAATTTCTATTAAATACCTTATAATTGTGATGTTTAAAGTTTACTTCCAAAGTTGACAAAAGTAACAGGATCTTTTCAGAGAAAACTTAGTTTAAACACTGTGGGTATTACAAAGAAGTGGAATAAGTGGTATCATGAATGTGCCAAACAGAAAGGTGGGATGTGGGAATGCCCAGACCGTACCCAATATTATTGGAATGCAACCATTAAATCACTGGGCATTAATTATGACCCAACTTTCATACACTCAATCCAATATGTCGCTCTCATCTGCTAGCAAGAAAATAACCAATGCCATCCAAGTGCTAACCAATACAGAATTCAAAGTTATAGTACAATAAAATAAAATCTTTGCCAGTGGATTATTGGACAAAAGAAGTAACTGAATTGCAGAATTTTTTATCCATATCTTCATGTCGTAGTTCAAATTATTCCTCATCGATATGCTCCGCACCTGCCAACTAATACCGCCTAAGGAGTTTTGATTCTTGATATAACCTCCGTTATTATTTTATGCAAATAAATTGCCAAGTTACAACTAAGATTCTATAGTCCTTGTTTATTCAATGAGCTGGTTTGAGAAGTACGTAGTGTTAGGCGCTATTCCTCCCAAAACCTAAAACTTCCCTGAATATTTTTTGAATGAATTTTACTTTCTTACTCATGTAAAAGATTTTAAGAAATAAAGGTACGCTTTTTGAGTTTCGTGAATCTACAATAAGACTACAATCCTATAATACTTCTAGTAACCACTACACTTACGCGACCAACGAAGTGAAGAGAAGTTTATTTTGCTATTGCTCAAGTAAGGTTTCATCATTACCTCCTCGTGATACTCTCAAAGTGTACATCTATGGAATGCATTAATAATATCTTTGCGTCAGTTCCATTTCGGATATCTTAATTTGTCATGTAAAAAACCTTGTTAAAATTCGTTCCCACGATTTATCATCTGTAATTCGGTTCTCATTAGCGCCCACCCGACCTTCTTTTTAGCTATCGATTCTCTTCCTCGATTAATATTTCATGAGCGGTGGATGATCGATGTTTGTCATTCAAAAGAGTGAAGAGCGCCTAACAACCGGACACTTTGCCCCCGGCGGTAAACACACTGGATGTTCATTTGTTGTGTCAATTTCGTCTTCAAGCATCTTCAGGGGCGAATTTTACGCACATTTGCATATAAATGAGATCATACCGCTCTCGTTTGTAATGACGAGGTGAATAATTGAATGTTTCTCGGTGTATTCGCGGCTCCCCTCGAATCATCCGGGAAATTTATTAAAATTATTTCGCTTAGTCGTGACTGGTGATTTCCCATTTTTTTTTTAAAGTTGAGGGGAGATTACAGGAATTTTCTCCCGGAAAATATCCCCAGGGGCGTGGGTTTGCCACCATCGTATCTTTATAAAGGTAGTATTTTCGAATGGCAACCTTTTTGATCCCCAAAACTTGAGCTATAATGTTGCAAGGACTATAATCTCAGAAATTTATAGAATACCTATCAAGAAGCTTGAATTTGAAGCAGAAGCTGAAAACAATG
Source organism: Cryptocephalus primarius (assembly GCA_963576515.1). Taxonomy (NCBI): domain Eukaryota; kingdom Metazoa; phylum Arthropoda; class Insecta; order Coleoptera; family Chrysomelidae; genus Cryptocephalus; species Cryptocephalus primarius. The sequence continues at coordinate 11,347,168 of OY754942.1, read as the reverse complement.
TGATTTGGTGCTATTTGAAAGCCAAACCATCATTTACATGCAGAAATCTGGACGAATTTTCTACAATGTTCTTCTTCTTAGGGTACCTGTCCGATTCTAACGTTCATCATCCTTCTTCTACCAGGTGGTCTTTTACCATCTATTTTTCCTTGTAGGATTCCTTGGAGGAGGTCAGATCTTTGCTGGTTTCTCATAATACACCCAAAGTGTTGGAGCTTTCTACGCTTGACCCTATTAATAATCTCCCGATCTTTCTTCTTTTCCCTTAGCACTTTTTCTTTCATTACTCGGTGGATTCGTGGCATTCTGAAAATTCTTCTGTACAGCTAAAGTTCAAAGACTTCGAGATAATTGGTGGTAGGGTCCACGCCATAGAGAAAAACCAAGCATCTGAGCAGTTTTCGTTAATTACAGTGCCTAGTTATGTTATGTATGGGACACATCCAATCTTTGTTGGTTTATATGAAGGAATACTCCTCTTATATCTTCCTTGCTAATCACCAATAACTTGCTCTTGGATGTGTTGATGTCTAAAGCGTACTGGTAGCTCGTTTTAGGAGATTTTAACCTTGGGGTTCTGCGTTTATCCTTGTTCTGTGTCCACAAAGACGATGAAAGTTTGCTGCCGTTTATTGAGATTCCCTCTTGTACATCCTGCAGAGCTTCTCTGAAAATATGATCTGAATACAAGTTGAACAGTATTGGGGACAGTATACAGCGCTGCCTTATTCCACGGAAGATTTGCATTTGTTCAGTACGTTTTCCTCTACCCTGAAGACCGTTCACTAGTCCCGGTATGGGTTAGATGTTATGTTAAGGTCTTTGACAGCAATTCCAGTTTGTTGTAGAAAATCCATCATTTTGTCATGTTTAACACGATCAAATGCTTTCTGGTAGTCTATCAGGAACCAAATTATATACTTCCAAATGATACCCAGAAACATACAAGAAACCAAAGTGATTTGGCTCGATTTGTTCTTCGTAACGGTTGTAGATTGTTTTGTGGAACACCTTTAAAAAAAAGCTTCAAAATGTGGTTCACCAGGTTTATAGTTCAATAGTCCTTGCACGTCTTTGCTCCCGGTTATTTAGGGAATATTGGAGTCTTTCTTGATCCATTATCTTAATACAATCGGCTTCTACGTTATCTAGGCCTGATGCTTTCCCTGCTTTCTCCTCTTCTATGAGAAAATCTGGTCCATCACTGTCGGTTGTGGTCACCCTTTCAAGGCCTGTTTTTGTGCCTTGAAACAAATTTTCCAGGTACTTCCTGCAGACTTCCTTTTTTTCTTCTATGGTTACTGTTACATACCATTTTTCCGAATTTTCTCCTGGGAAAACAAACAATAACCTTAGAGTAGAAAGACAGCTCTATTTTGTAGAGAGCTGAACGAATCATAAAATTATTACTGACTATAGATTTCGAATATCTATTCCTTCAAAGGAAATTCATATTTAATATTTACAAACTATTCCTTACGTTCTAATAATTAGAATGAGAGAGAGAGAGAAATAGAGGGAAAGAGAGAGAGAGAGAGAGATTGATTTATCGTGAAGCATCACATAAATTCGTGAAATCTCACAATAAATCGTAAGGTTTAGCACCCCTGCAAGTAAGTGTTGTAACGTAAGCGAAATGCAGAAGCGAAAAGCGTTTGATTTTCCCTCCCACTATACCATATGCATACCCATGAGCATTATATTAAATTTATTTTTGATTTTTTCCACTTCTGACATCAAATTTACATACTTCTTGGTCCATTATTGGTAATATGCACGAAGTACTCGTTGCGTTTGACAGCAATCTTAAAAACATCAAACTTTCGTTTATGTGATTTTCATCCCCGTTAAAAAATTACTTTTCCGCCTCGATGGAACTCGAAGTAGGTATTCTATCCCACGGGATCGCTCCCTCCCGGTAAATCGTAACTCCTTTTTTCTCTTTCTCTCTCTCCCTTAACAGAGTGGATTGATTGCGTTTACTTTTCCTCGGGTCCAGTTGGTTTGATTGATGGACTGTCGAAGGGGTGAAAATCGGGGAAAAATTTTTCCCTCTCGGTTTCCACCCGCGAATTGAGATCATCGCAAGGACGACGCTCGGGCGATAAATGTAGATGTTTAACTTGAACTTTGGGCCCTGGTTTAACCCTGAACTTGCGGTTGAATTAAATGACAGGAACAACTGGGAAAGAACAAGGAGAGATACATGCGTTAAATAATGCGATAAATGCAGTTAAATGAATGTCCTACTTATTAGTTAGGGTTACTAAAGTTAAGGGTTATTTTTTTGAGTATTTATTGTATCCTAATACAAATTTCTCACACATAGAATCTAACAATTTAAAGCTATAAGGATTGAAAATTGGGAATTTCAACTTCTACACCATATGATTTAGTTCGTGGGCCCGTATTAGATTTCTCTATTTAAAAATTTTTCAAAAAAGGCAATCACCCCCGTTTTCGTGTACAGGGCATTTGAGCATCGCCGGGATTGCGTAATTGTCGTTGTGTTTTTCTAAGGTAAATCAAGGGGTAATTAAAGCAGGAATCTGCTTTTGCACGCAAGTCTTGAAAATATCCATTGTTAGAGGCGTAATTAATAATGCATACACGAGGAAGGTTTCGCCCTTTGTGGAAAGTGTAAATACGCAAATTAACATCGAAGCGGTCTGTTTAACGGCGCGAAGGACGTCCGTGCAAACACGGGAAATTTTAGAAATCAGCCTGCAGGTAACCTCCCTTACAGGTTTATATTGTTATAGTTGTTATGACGGTTTCGAAATCTTCACCTACTTTAAAAAATATAAAATTGCATGGTTTTAAATTATTGTTGGTATTATTTTCAGTTATACAGAGTGTTAATTTACAAGCACTTAATTCGTAAGAGCAGTTAGGGCCAATAACTGAACCGTCCCATATGCGTGGCGTAACCTAGCAACCAATAATAAAATTTCAGATTCACTTTTCTGGTATGTCAAAAAGTGAAACAATTTAATGGACGTTGATTCGATATCGTTTAAATTATTGACAGAAAATTTTATTGTAATGGATGGAACTCGAACAGTCAGTCATTAGTTTTGGTAACTTACAGTTTTTAGTACAATTTGATTTCAGTTCACTTTTCGATTTTATTTTGAATGCCGCTGAATGTTATATTCTTTCAATATTACAAAACTTTGCCCACATATGACGTATAAAATAGTGTTATAAATTTTGGAAACCCCAAATAAATCCCCCCATTTAGTATCGTAATCTTGCCCCCATTCTTATTCCATTACGCACAGGTTATTACAAAATGATGACATGAAAATCGTTTCAAGTCAAAATTGACAAACAGAACTTGAATAAGACAAATACTCTGTAAAATCTTTTACACATACAAAGCACACTAGTACAGTCACTCACAGACTATATATTATTAACCATAAGGTGGCAATTTATAGATTTTTCTAAAGTGACGTCAAGATTTTGTGGTAATCACTCAGTTACTGGCCCTATTTTTACCTGTTCATAACGACACATCGGGTACATTTTTCTTGAAAAGATGAAGGATAATATGTTAATTCTCAATCATCCTTACACTTACTAGTTACTGGGAACAATTACTTAACTACTTGTACACGATTTTGTGTACTAAATATTTAGAAACAGGTAAAAACATTTTTGGTATGCTCGTATATGTCTCACGTATGAAATAATAAAATTCTAAAATCTCAAACACGTCTAACTAAAATCATATTAATTCACCCCTGGATCTCCTGACTGAAAATGTCCCAAGAGACGAGCGGTAATAGCCTTTTGGGTGCCATAAATTACCGGTATCAATGATAAAGCGTTTGCTCTCGGGAGCTCGGGAAACACGGTTCGTGGACACCCTTGGTCTATTTCATTATAACGTGAAACAAACTATACACATATATTGTATTTTGCTATATACACTTCACATAATAAATAAGTATCACAATATATATAAAACTGTATGTACTCTTCAGTACATACTTCAGTACTTCAGTTATGAAAGGACTACCGACTAGATATTCTAAGGGCAGTAAAAATAAGATCGGCGTCTATTACCACATCATAGAAATGCTCTCTTATACCTAATCTAGCGAAAAATGAAATGATTTATGATGACGTCCTTAAGGATGTTTGGGTAAGTAAGCACCATAAAAGAATTCACCTCTTTTGAATGAAGCCTGTTACCTGTTACAGGTCATGGTCGACAACCGAGATTTTTAAGGATTTGATGGTATCCTTTACCGATTGCAATTTACCGATAACGATGACGAAAGAAATGAAGATGGGAAATTTCTTTCTTTGGCCCCACAACAAATTACACTATAAACCATACATTACCCCGGCCATGAACGCTCTTTGCTTATGGGTTATGAAATTACAAAATTTGGCAGACAGAATGTAATAGAAAAACGAGCAAAAGAGGTACCTATGAAGAAAACTTAGTATATCTCTAGTACGAAGGTTGGAACGAATTGAAAATTTAGTAATATCGGTTTTTCGATATCTGTCCTCGTATGTATTTGTTCAAATGAAAATTATAACGTGGTTAAAAATTAAACAATATGTGGTACATGAAGTACAGAGGATAGCAAATCCTCAGTTCCCATAAAACTTTCACGCATTTTCAGGGAAAACATAATAAAAATTACATTATCGTGAACCAGGTGAACGTTCTATTAGAGTTATTACTGTCGGCCATAAAAATTAGACGGATTTATCTGTAATTAATCGTTTATCGCTCGTAAAGCTAAGATAAGTATTTACACCTGTGAACAATCATGTTTTGGTATAGCAGGGGCTTACATTAGGGCGTTATTACAAAAGGTATTACGTACGTCGTACGTTTCTCCGAATTTTAAAAGTGCGCCTAATGGCCCCGCTCAGACATCAAACGGAAAAGCGAAAAGGCAATATGCCGCTCCGGTTATATCTCTGTTTTACAGGAGAAATACGTTTCTTCCCCCCGTTATTTACGAGTATGTATCCCGGGGAAGGGGCTTTTCATCATCTATTTTCGCGCGAGACGTCTTATTTATATTTCCCAAACTTGTGCGTGGAAGTCCCTCCTGGCGGCCCTTCCGAGAGAGTTAATATATAAACATTTTACCCGTGAAGGCGCGCGGCAGCGGCGGAATTGCGATTTCGCCTCTCATACCTGCGTACTTTTTATCCGCGGGTCGGCCTCAATTTGAAAAATTTACCCCGCGAACCGGAACGTTTAATCTCGTGGAAGTCGAGTTGCAAGAAAATACCGAGATGCGTACGTATTTCCATTATGAAATTAGATTTTCGAGAAGTGGAAAATGTACTCATTACTTGGACCGCGAGAGAAAGAGAGAGAGAGAGAGAACCCCCGCAGTGAGCGAATTAGAGGAAGCTTCTTCGAGAAAATTAATGAATTTACAACAAATCAGACATTTAAGTGTAGTGTGAAATTTTTTCCATTGTAAGTACGTAACTTCCCCATTGCAACCCCCTCTGAGTAACGCTGTCCTCTTCTCGCCTTCCTCTTTCTATTTATATTCGTATTTTGTTTTGTATTCTTCGCGCTTGTTGACAGAAAGCGTGTCGTTTATCTAAACATTTCTCACCTTCATTGTCAGCATGTTCATAGAAGTTTACATCGCTTCACCCTGGCCTGAGCCGTGATCCCATGTCCTGTTATGTTGATAGTTGTGAAAATCTCATGATCGTGACAATATATCTGTATTGCCCAATACCAAAGGACTGGCTAGAAACCATATTCATCCCTATACCCAACAACACTAAACATTACATTAAACAAGTAAAATAATTTACTGTAGTGATGCAGTATACAAGACAACACGAGGCATAGACACGATATTTTTGTGCCTTTTACTATTTCAAATAAAAAATCCAATAGTGTGTTGAATAATGATCTTATTACGTTCGGTGTATTACAGTTCCCCGACACAATAAATGTGGGACACAGTGTCAAATCCCCGCGCTACCTCCGGGGAACCTGCGGCATCCATATGACCCTCGGCGGGTTCTCTGCAGGTAGCTCGCTCGGAACTGGCACACGTACCCTTGCAGCCTCTGCCGAGAATTGGAACATATAATATTTGTGAGGATAGATTTTTATAGCGAGGGGAATTGGCGTCTACCCATTATGTTTATACTCTAGATGATACTATCAAACAGTGAATAAATTTAAGTAACTCTAAAAGGTCCAAAAATAGATTAGTAAGAAAACGACTATTATTAAGTTCTATTAACTCAAAATTTTCGACCATCGATTGTAATTTTTGTGGCTTTTTGCTAATAATTAGTTCTACTAATACTAGCATAAATTGTATGCAATTATTGCATATTTATTTATAAAAATAAAAGTTTTGGAACACCAAAAAGCGTAAAAGCAAACAAAATACAATTTAATTTTTTATGTAGTCAAAAAGTTGAAACAATTTGCAACTTTAACGCTATATATCAAATATTCTATAACAGTGACAGATTACTCTATAAACAGATATCATAATATGTCACTTGATGCCCTAATCGACCACGTCACAAAAAGGTTTCAAGTCAATAATATATAAGTATTAGTTCATATAAAATGTACCTGTAATAGACGAAGCAAACAAAATTGGATATTGAAAACAAATGACCGGAATTCACCATCGACGTCAAGAGTGGCATAATATCATCAACACACGTTGCAGCCCCGTGAAAAAATTCTAAATATGATAAATCAATCGGTTATTTTGACAATAAACGATATATTATGCAAGAGAATAAAATTCAGTTTTTTTTGGGAGAAAATGAGGGGCCAAATAACCACGATAATGGAAAACAGGTGAGCCCGTCGAAAACGTTTATATTTTTATAAATTTTTCAGCATATCGCCGTATAATCTGTAAGCAAGAAGAAAAAGATGAGGCTTTAAATATAACTGAAATTTTTGGTGATGGTGTGAAAAGTCTTCCCAAAATAATAATGATTAATTTCCACTGAGTTAAAAGGAATGTTTCAGGAGGATTTGTTAAGGAACAAGAATTTTAAACCCTTACAGTTAACGATGGATACGTCAAAATAAGATGGAATTTTTAATAACGGTATTGAAACGTTTGCTTCAAACTGTAAATACAACTTTAAATTGAATTGGGCATCTCAAATGTGGAATTAAGTAATAATTCAGTAAGGCTTTCGAGGCCAGAAGGCATTTACTAATTTCTGTCTAAAAAATTGGATAAATTTCCAACGAACTTAGGTAAATATTTGCCGAAACAAATCAAAACGAGGATGGATGAACTTCATGACAAAACATTTTTATTACATGATTTATGTAATTAGAAAATAGTCCACGTTGCAATAAATATTCTGAATACTCGACGTTTCCTCCTATTACGTTGTCATGATTACTTGATCATAACGCTAATAACCCAGGTTAAGATAACGCGTGTTTATCACTTCTTTAACAAAACATGTACGTATCATCCCCGCTACAGAACGTAATAAACAAAAAACTCTGAGGGCTTTCCGCTCGTAAAACGCACGTAACGGCGGATATCATAAAAGGCAAATTTGACAGCCGCGGTAAGAAAAATATAAACACGGCACTAATGCAGGTGAGATGCGAACAACCCTAAAACGTCCATTTTTTATTATGTGACGAATCCGCGAGAGAACTTTTATTTATTACGCTTTCTGCCCGTTATTTGCACAGCGCGATTGGATGGCCGAAACAGGGGCGAAGAGCACCCACGCCAAAAATAATAACAGCAAAGAGAAAAGAAGATTGATATAGAGTGTATCAAATAGATAAGCTGCTGGCAGTCGTGAATTTGAATATCTAACACGTTTGCTTGTCATGCTTTTTTGGTGTTGAATGTCCAGGTTTAAAAATAATAAATAAATAATGCCTATACGGTGTATCCATTGTTATGAATGGTTAGGTCAAGTAAAGCTATCAGAAAACTTGAGCTATTTTAGAAAAATTTCCAATTATTTAAGAAAAAACTGGGACAAATGCATCATTAAACGCATAAGTTCTTGAATTTTGATTTAATGTATGTAGACCTTGACATCACCTCTTTGGAAAATCTTAACCCTCAATTTAGGGCACTGGAAGCTTTCCATAAGTTAATAACAAGATCGATTTTCACAGCTTTATAGCTCTGATGAACAAACACTTTTATATTCAGGTGCACTTTAGCAGAATTAATTCAATAGCATTTATAAAATAATTTTTAGAACATACTTCAGCCAAGAGAATTTATATGTTATAAACAAACACCTTAAATTATTTTGGAACGCCAATTTTCCATGCGTTTTGAAAATTAAAATTTGTGGAAAATGTGGAAACTTTGGAGTCTCTGAAAACGATTGATAAATTTATTTGATGATTGGATGACAGGAGGTTCAAATCATTTAATAATTTTCCTGAATGCTGAATTCCTGACCTCAATTAAATTCGAATAACGGTCTTCCCCCTCTCTACCACTGTGTCCCATTTAATCCGCCCAAACTTTATCAAAATTTCAAATTTAATTCCAACCCAAAATAGATTATCCGAGGTAATTAACGAACACTTCGAGTAATTGCTCAGTTGTTAATTCGAAGGATGCATCCTGATGTTAATAGTGCGTCCATCCCTAAAGGGTTTATCTCTTTACGTAATGATATGTAATGATAAGTAGAAAAGTTTCAATTTACTTGAAACAAAAGGAAACAAAAGCTTCTTTAATAAATATTGAAATTATTGATCATACAACAATCAACTAACGACAAAAGAGTAAATGATTGCTTCGTCTAGTACTGTAATGGAATCGCCTCGAGCGCCATCGTGTGTTCAGTAGATGAAAGAAACACCCTGGAACTTTCTCGATGCTCAACAAAACTTCTTGATGGATCTCGTACCCTCTGGCGGATTATCGTAGGTTCGAGATCAGTTCAGGTCCTATATCTATAAGAGATCTTGATTTGTCGGTTATAGTATTTTCTGGTATAAAATGTCTGTTTATAGTTTGAGATTCAGAGCTGGTATTTTCATTTACTTCTTTGATTATTCAACGGATTAGTGAAGGTTGTTGAAGACAAAACATTTCACAAATCACCTGACCACCAGTGGTAATCTTATAATTGATAGTCTTACTAAAATTATTCTATAGAAAGAATCCTTTTTGAAACTCCTTCTCACGTCATTATAATATTTCTGATGGCCACCCTTATGGTATCCAAAGAAAATCAATCAGGCACTAAAATTTTTACAAATTTTTGAAGTTCTCGATTACATTAATCAATTGCAGTATTTATAAATAAAATTGGTTAGTGGTTTTCTTAATAGTTTTTCCTTGAAGCGATTTATGCTAAGCCAGAAAATCATGTAAGTACTTAAGGCGTTTTCAGATAAATTTCAAGTGTGTTATGATACTCGTATATGTTTCATATGTGAAATAATAAAATTCTAAAATCTCAAACACCTCTAACTAAAATCATATTAATTCACTCCTGGATCCCCTGACTGAAAATGCCCCAAGAGACGAGCGGTAATAGCTTTATGGGTGCCATAAATTACCGGTACCAATGATAAAGCATTTGCTCCCGGGAGCTCGGGAAACACGGTTAGTAGACACCCTTGCTCTATAATACCGACCCTTAAACATGCACATCAACCACTTTTCATTATCTGTCAACTGAAGCAATTACACGAGACGAACCCTTTCAGAACATAACCCACATCTTTTTTGTTAAGTGATAAAACATATGAAACTTTGTATTAGGCAGTCTCCCACGTACCGTCGATAAAAACATAATCCGTTATGTTATACCTACCCTAATCTCGGATGATGTAGTTATGTGGTGTGAATGTAAGTTTTTTATCTCCTGAAGACGTCATATTGGGATATATGTATGCGTACGTGTACGTATTTTGGGCTGTGATGAACGAGCCCGAGATAATTCCTGTTTGTATGAAAGGGCGGGAAGCGAGATAAGGGAGTAAAGGCGAGAGCAAGTTTTTAGATAAGTTTAGCGTCTTGAGGAGGAAAAAATGTGGGGTCTCACAAGCTTGCGTTTCATTTATTTGCGCCACATGTTGTTTCTCTCGATATAAAAAGATAGAAGTGCATAACTTTACAAGTAAAAACCGTGAAACAAATAAATTTATGCCCAATGTAGGCCGTGATGAACGATTGTATTTCTTTGTCTACAATTCGCAAAATTGCAATAAACAACTTTATCAAAGAAAGACGTAACCCGTATGACCAATTTTATCATTATGAATCACGTCGTAACTTATCTGATATGGTAACGAATTTATCAAAGAATTATTCTAGGTATTTTAATTGTGCTTTGAGTTGTAGCTCAACTTAAAGTAAATGGATCAATAAAGTACCACAATCGTCCGCCATTTTGGAGGTCAAGTGTTGTGCAGGACATTTAAAGTGTCATTCAATCACAAAACGTACATTCACAAGCTTACGTTATTATGAATAGTGGGGAATCACATATAGTAAATGATAAATTTTAAAAAATATTTCTATGCAATAAAATACTTCTTAAGGTACTTATTGTAATACTAATGGTCCATTACTTTTCCGTCTATTTCTACATCTTAGTGGTTCTATACAGGATATTTCAAGGTATTTAGTTTTGCTTGCGTTTATAAGAATATTTCGCACCCAATCGAAGGCCTTGGTCATGTCAACAAAGCATAGATCCGCAGGTTTACTATATTTTCTGGACTTTTCAGCGATTTGCCTGACCATAAAAATGGGATCAATTGACATATTTTTACGCACGCCTTGCTGTTCTCATATTCGAATCGTTTTACAGAGTTCTTCCAGAATAAGACTAGTGAATATCTTAAGTAAGCTGCTAAGAAGTTTGATAACAAGGTAATGCCTTTTTCCCTGCATAAATATGGGAATTGTGGTACTTTTCTTCTATTTATTTGGGACTTCCTTCAAATTATGATGTGTTTGAACAGATGTTTAATTTCGGTTTGCAATTTCTATCGTCCATTTTTCAGCATCTCATTTGTTATTTCGTCTAGGCCAGGGCTCTTAAGATTTCAAGAGATTTTTGACTCTTTTAGTTTAGATATTGATTTCATGTTCTTCTTCGCCATTTATTAATTGTATTAGGTCTCTCCAATCTTCCTCCGAAATTTGGTTAGTTCTTTAGTAGTAGCCTTCATCTCCAGTTTACTTCTCCTTAACATTCCCTAGACCTTTCTCAGTCCACTATTCCTTTTGTAAAATTTCCCAGCAATCTTCATTTATTTCTCTGATTCTCGCGTTCACTTGATTATGATCTGGGGTATATTTACCCCATATTTCGTGTTTTCTGTTGCGCATATATCTAAACCTATTTCTATTCTTTCTATTCTACCTATTCTAAACCTATTCTTTTGTTGTGTCAGTTCTCTGACTTCTGGTGTGAATCAGAGGATCATATTTACTCTGTTAACATCAATCTTCCTGTTTCCTACCGATTCAATGGCTACATTTAAATATATTGGTGGTCGACCTGGTCCTCATCAATGATTGGTTTTGTTGAATTTTCTCGTTAATCAATTCCTATATAATTGTTGTATGCTTTGGTCTTAAAGCGACCCTATATTAAACTTGTGAATGTAATGATGTTTAGGTCTCAGTATCATCTGTGGTGTAATTGCTCTGTTTGTTACGAGGTAACAGAGTACTGACCAGTGTGTTCTGCCACGTATATTTATATTTCATATCATGACCAAAGAAGGTATTATAGATTCTGAGTGAGTTTTCTGCACAAAATCTTTTTAATACATAGCAATTGTCGTTTACTTCGCCTTCGTTGAATCTTCGTGTTATGCCAGAGAGAAGTTCGTTTCCAAACCTGGCGTTGAGGTCGCCCATAATCGAGATTTTATCTGATACTTCGATCTTATCTACTACTGCATGAAATTTCTCTTTCTACGCTGTAGATGAATACATCGTCAACTTCATTTCTTTCTGATAGCAAAAAGATGTCAATATTATGACATTTTAATTCAATGATAATTTCTTGGTCCTTAGTTTCCCATGTCATAATGCTCCATGCACCAATTCTAATCGAATTATTTTCTATTTCATTGTCTTGTTGATTGCCGTAGTCACTACCTTATAAACCCGTCCGTTTTCAGGGGGTTGCTTGTGTCTATGCGCATGTGCGTCTTCCTTACTCCAGATAGGTTACTGGCCTGACCAGGAAACTCTCGTGCTTTACCCAGGCTTGGGACCGGCAGCACAGCGTGCAGAGCCATGGCTATACAGGCGGAGTTAAAAAGAAACCCAAAGGACTTGAATCTGGTGGCCGAGGGGGGGCACTCAATTGCACCTCTTCGTCTTATCCAGCGAATACGACTTCCTCTTCAATGTATGTAGATTTGTTCTCTATGGTATTAGTTAGAGCAGGATCAATGGCGTTTTCTAGCAAATCTAGATACATGTCACCTGTCAAATTTCCAGGGAGAAAAATTAGAAGAGTTTCCGATTCCGATTCAAAGAAAAGATACACACATTAAATAAAAAATGAGAGTTATTCATTGCTTGTTCAGGTCTGAATTGGCCAAATTTGTCTTGTCCCTTTGTCGCGCCGTTTTAACTGGTTTGACACAACCAGCTTTGTACTTTTAAGAGAACATCATCAGATGTCATCATGAAAGCTGTGGAAAAATTGAGGAAATTAACGAAACTAAAGGAAATTTCAAAAAATCAATTTAAGAATTCGCAGTACGTAATTAAACTGAATGTAGCTAATTCAATCCAATTCGATTTGATAAAACGTATTTACCTGTTTATTTTCCTCATTTATTGGAATCGAAAATCATTCCTCTCGTTCCTTCAAGAGAAATCTCATTGGTCTGAATCGCATAAAAGTATCATCTGTTACCTTTAGGTGATGACTTGAAATATCATTATTGCGTTCAATTACTAGTGATTAGAATCTATAGTCGTTTCTGGCATTTAACACCAGCATGTCAGTATATCTCGATTACGCCAGGAGATGAAATATTTTATCACTTGTTATACGCGTTATACTTCCATTTTACGGTACCAATAAACGGGACTCGTTTGACTGTTGGTCGTAAATTGAGGTCGTTACGTACTTAACTTTTATTCCTTGATACTTGTCGAAAGTTCGAATTCGCTTACCTATCGCCAAGGAAGTGTGACGAGGAAATTATAGGAAATCATATAAGTAAGCGTTTCCTGAAGTGGTGACGACGACAGAATTCCAGGTTCGGTTTCGTTTTTGGCTTGTCGAACATGACCAATTCGCCACGTCCCAATAGGGAACGATCAATGCGGATTTAGGAACTTTTGATGACGGGAAATTGCCTTCCTTTTTAAATGTGACAAAGGTAGTGTAATTCTCAACACATATTCAAAACATAATATTAATAGTCATTAATGGTTCAAGTGAAACGGCGAATGCGCAGAACAGATTTGAATAAAGATCGATTTAAGCGCATGCGTAACTAGCGGTAATGCTAGCCAAAATTATTTCTCAGTCATTGTTAAAATAGTAAATTTCAGGTAACCAAAAGATACTAGTACAGACTTTCCGTTAAATTTTAATCGTATGGAAAGTCACTATCAAGTATCATCGGAGTTTCACCTTCCAGGTATCCATAAGATACTGATACAGGCTTTGTAAGAACTTAATAAAGGTATGCAAAAGAATATTGCCTTAAAGACTTTCTCAGAAAATAAACATCATAACTTTCTTAAAATTTCGATGAAAATTCTAGAGAAAAGAAACTTCTAGAATCTCTTTTCAGCATTTTAATATTTGAAAACAAAACTAAGAAGCTTCTAGATTCCATGACCATTGGAATTTTAAAATTATAGTAACGTATGGAATCATTCCTTTAGATTCGTTCTAACATTTAAGGCTCATTTGAGGTGTTTGGTATTTCCGTAAACCATCTACATTTCCATTGGCGCCAATGTTGGAAGCTTAAGGTTTCAAAAGAAATCTGAAACCTTCTTACTAGCGTTTAAAGCAAGAAAAACTAACGGTGCTATTTATAAACGCATATTGACGTTAAAATGGATTTTAGCTAAAATACGGTTAGAATGTGTTTCACTACTTAACTACAGTTTTGTTCCATGTATTCTTAACAGGGAAATACCTTGATGAAACACATTCTAAACGCATTTTAAGCTAAAATATATTTTAGCATTGAAATGCGTTTATGACTAAGAGTGTAAATGAATTAAACGATAAGAAGTGAACATTAAGAAACAGTTTCATTTTTTTTTCTTTTGTTTGTTAATAATTTCTTAATATTGAACAAAATATACTGGCCATTAATTACACTGATTAAAAGTATAGAACGCCACTATAACTAAGAACGTGAAAATGCATATTTAGTGCATGTTTAGATATTTTGCAAAATAGGAAATTTAAAATATATACTCCTATTTTTTTACAAATTTTGTTATTAAGCTTTCAATATTCTACCAAAGTATCCCTCCCAAGTATTCTTCTCTGATACGAAATAGCCTTTCTATGGAGTACATGTCATACTTTATGATATACATAAATTCCTAATACATACGCAATTTTCCCATTTCACATTACATTACCTTACTTACCACCATACTTAATACTTAATACCGTACTTAGCCCTCGATATGTTACGTCAATGAGATCAAATTCAGACCCATGTTAAACAAAATTAGAGTGGTGCTCTCTCTAGCACTCACGCCTAGTTAATACTCAGGAGAGAACCGTGGGCCCGTGAGAATAATAACAAAGAATTTAAAAATACTAATTTCGTAATTTCTCTAACAATAATAGTTATAAATCATGAACTATTACACCCTTAGTTAATGTCAGCATCTATGCACGAAATCGAAAAAGTTTGGACTTCTGAAAAGGCTTGGTAATGGTGCAAATAACGTATTACTTTCAAAATGCGGTCTTTTAGAGAGTATTTATAAATATTTAAGACAGAAATTTAAGCATAAATTTGAGAATAAGGATCTTTAAATACCACGTTTTCTCGGTCCTCTTACATGAAGTGGAGGCTTGGATTAAACAGTTAAGGCCTGAATAGGCTTGAAGCCTTTGGGATGGGGACCTATCGGAGACTGTTTAAGATTTAAGAGAGAGACAATATATACGATTTAAATAAGAAAATTAGAGTACTTGAGCCATTTTACATGTGAAGAAAAGTATAAATTGCTACAACTAATTGCATTGGGAAAAATACAGGACAAACAAAACATCTGGAGGAGATGAATATGCTGGTTTCGTGGTCTATGATTGATGATTGCCAACTTTCGCTGCTTCGCAGCATTTTACCCCATTGGATACACATTTCAACGAGGGCTTTAAATTTAACCAAGCTTGGTGAATGCGGTCATCACACCCTTTACGCAACTTCTACATTTAAAGCCTAACTAATTCAATTCCACCTTCACCGCACACGTTCGTAAATCACTTTTCCATCAGAATAAGTCATTTTCTTCTGCGATATTTTCGGAAACCTGTTGGAATTCACAAGCACACACTGCAGACACGAAAGATCTTTCGACCGGATAATTCCCTTCGGATTAGCGAGTGAGGCGTGTGAAATTCCCATCTCGAATCGAAATTCCCCTTCAGGCACATTCCTCGTGACATTTCTAGATCTACATACACGCGTAATCTCGCAACTAAGCCGTTAGTTTTCACTTAATACGGCCGTGTTGACTTGTGACAGCTTTTCCAGGTGGCGAAACGGCCCCGCTCGCTTGTCTTCTTTCGATTTAGCCGAACTACGACTGGAAAAGCACTCTGAAATGCGAAAGGGGGAGAGAAAGGAAGTGATTTGAAGTGGCGGAGGACGAGGGAATTCTCGTTACACACAAAATATTATTGCAAGGGAAGTGCCACCAGGAATCGTTAGCAAAGTGACTCAGCTCAAGCTAAACAGTGAAACTGTCCTAATGATCGGTTAAAAAATTGTTTACATGTTGATAATAAGCCTTCATCAAATTTTACAGAAACTAAAGAGTTTTGTGATTTTTCCTTTAATTCCACGAGTGGTAGGCACCTTGAATATCGAAATATTATGGGAATATAGGAGAAACGACAAGACAAATCTAATCATATATCACTCACACATATCGTCGAATCGATAATCATTGATTACATCAACTAATTACACAGCATTTTATTATTAGTAAAATCATATCAATCAAAATAATTTTCATTTATGGTCATCGCAAAAGCTGCATTTATAGCCCAATAGATTACCTACCTCTGGCAAGAAATTATCAAGACATAAACCGAATATTCATTGCATTTAAAATTAAATTTTAACATTTCCTGGATATACTTATATTAACAATTCTCGTCAAACTGTAATAACTTCTGGTTGAATTCAGTCTTCCTTGGTGAAACTGAGGTGAAACGCATACTGAGGGCAGTATATTGTGACGGACACGAGACTTCGAAGACCATAAACAAAAAACAATTAATTAGACCACGGTCAGGAGCAAGGTGATCCGTGTCGTAATTCTAATAACGAAAGCGAGAGTGCTTATGAAAACCACACGCATTACAACAACAAGAGTAAACACCGCAAAACAACGTTAAATATAAATAGAAGGAGGGAAGTAGTGGAGAGGACCAGTTGGGTCCAGACGTGTAGACTAAGACAAGTGCTATCCAGGGGGGCCGCCCGGAAGAGGGCCGTCCCTTAAGGGACCGGCCGGACGGCCGGTCGAAGAGGAGAGTAGAAAGGGTACTCGACCTGAGACTCTGGTCCGTCGTCGAAGGATCCAAAGAAGAGTGGAACGCCTGAAGAAGAACTTACCAAGATGCCCTCCGCCACCTCACGTGTTACGGAAGTCAGAAGGTCCGGACGACATGCTCCAGCCTTCGGGATTCGCTGTGCCTCATTTCCTTCATTTTCGCCTTTGTTTCGTTTCAAACATGGCTCTTTAACAGCAAGCTCTACCCCCATAGCTACCAACCCCTTACCTCACGGAGCCGTGACACAGGGTAAAGACATCCCGGGTTCATACGGGTTTATCAGAAGAACTATTCACACTATTAAACTGAACAGCAATATTTGCAAACTGATTTAGTTTCTAATTGTACTAACTCGAATCATAATCTACTTGACAATTTACCTACGAATCTTCCGTAAGTCTTAAGAGGATTTTCCCAATGATAAGAATAAGGGACCTCGAGGGCCCTCCTCCGTGATATGAATACACGTTGACCGCCATTATCCGGACGATCGCGTCCGGATTAAGGAAATGTGCCGAGACGTTTCCACGTACGAAAACGACGATAACGAGTGGATGCGTAAAAGGGTGAGATGACCCGTGTAATGTCTCCGAGGGAAAAGGTGGGTTTTAGGGGAATTGCCGGGATTTACGTAAATTTTAGGGATTTCCGAAGGAGGAATTCAAGAGAGGTTCGAGGGTACACTAGGAAAATTTTTATTGCAGCACGTTTTGGGGAAACGTTCGTGTACAGAGGAAAGCGATTAGCTCCGGAAAATGTGGAATTTCTTTATGAATTTTGAGAGGAGAAAATCAGAAGGTTAGAACAAAGGGGAGTTCAAGGAAACCCAAAAATATTCCCGAAATTGACTTTAAAATTGAAGCCCTAAGGGCACTTTTAAGCATACTTCAGCAATCTGAAGTTAAACGTGAAGTATATTTCAAACATTGTCTGAATGTTTATGAACATCTTAATTTCTACTTCCTGAAAACCAAAAAATTAAAGGGGGATGAAGAAACTTCAAATTTGAAGTATGTTTTCTTCCAGGCAGTTAGGACGTAACGACCTACACAGACTACGCCCTTATAGCACGGAAGAAAACACATCTCCAGACTCAGGCCTGGAAAGCCTTCACTCCAGAAACTTCAAATTATTTTTATTTGTATTTAGCTGATGCGTTGAAAAAAGGTAGGTTTCAAGAAAACTGAAAATGTGCCCGAAATTGAGTTTAAGTTTGACTTTCCAACGAACATGTGAACAGTTAGTAAACTTCCAAGCCTACCTCATCATCATGAATTTTATTTTTAAGATTTCAGCCTGAAAATTTATGGTAAGTTGAAAAATATTTCAATTGCATAATCTCCAATTTGAAGTTTCCAAGGAACTAAAATACGAAGAAATTTCATAAAACATGAAATTAACCCTGAAATCAAGATGGAGTTGACGTGTTAGAAACGATGAAGAAAGAGAGATTTTCACGACCCTGAGAATGTGCCCCAAATTGAGACTAAGTTCCAAGGAATTTGAGGACACGGTAAATTTTCAAGTATACTTCACCAAATTTAAAATTAACCAGACGATCTTATTCAAATTTTTAGTTAAAAAGTTATAACATACAGAAACAAAACGTTCCATTCCATTTAGTTGATTTGTTGGAAAAGAAGAAAATAGAAAGTTAATAAACCTGAAAATACAATCCAAATTAACTTTGTTTAAAAATTACAGGAATTTGAAAATACATGGGCAACTTTCAATCATACTTCAGCAATCTGAAGTTAAACCTGAAGTTTGTTTCCTTGTTTCGGATCTGAATGGTTATAATCCAGGCAAGGACACTAATTACTAAATTTTCAGTTTGGCGTTCCTGAAAAACTGAAGAAATTAGAAAACCTGAATTTACTTCTGAAATGCCTATCAGTGAGATATGAAGAAGTTTAGGGGAATACTCGAAATTGGCTTCAAGTTTGAAGTTCCAAGAAAAGAGAACGTTTGAGAAATTTTCATCAATCTAGAGTTAGAGTCAAAAAAGATGGTTGTAAAAAGCTGAAACTATTCCTGGAAGTTGATGGTGAAGCTCCTTATTTGATGCATTAGACAAAACTAAGGAAATCGTATGCAATATATGGACAATTGAAGGAAACTTAAGGCCTTACCTTAGTTCTCTAATGAAAAACTTGAAAAAAGAAATTGTTTGGAAATATAACCTATGAGGAAACAAGCAATTTTAAACTTTCATATTCTGTTCAGAAACTCAAAACAAATTGCTATGTAATAAAGTTAAGCTCAGCTATCGAGAGCTACTGAGAAAATGACTTCTGACTTCTGGCCTAACCGTCAACCTCCCTCCCTAAGTCAAGATGGCAATATTTTGGTCAAAATGGGGTCAAAATTGGTCAAAGGTATGTCATTGGGGGTCGTGAATAAATTAGTTGTGGGGTTCGAAGAAATCGTTGTTCTAACAGTAAATAAACCTATGGAAAGCCTATTAACATTAAGATTTCTTTCCAAAAAGCTCTCCCGCGCCCTATATTTTTCAGGGTTCAAATTTTCTGGACGAGTAGGCTATATTATTATCTGGCTACAGTGCAAAATTGACAATAATCGAATCAACCAGATAGAACATATTAAAGTCTCTTGAATTTGGTTATTACGCTAAGCTCTAATTCGTTTTAAATTTTGTAGGAGTCAAAAATAATGAATTCGTTTTAAATTTTGTAGGAGTCAAAAATAATGACCATTTCAAGGCTTGGGAAAAATAAAACCGTAATAAATAATAATTCTATTATAAATATTATTCTACCTAGAGCAACCTGCCAAAATTCATATACCATTCAATATATGTGGCGTATTTTGTGAAGAATCTCTCTCTATCTCTCTCTATCTCTCTGTGAAGAATCTCTCTTTCTCTAGTGAAGGAAGTACTACCTGAAACGGTTTAATTGATTTTTAATAAATCACACTTTCTTATCTAAATTAGAAATAAAATGAAATTTGAATATTTGTGGATTTCTTCAAAATATTATCCCACGTACAAATTTTCACACCATATTTAAATTATTTCTATCGCATCCACTTTCTACAAATGTAATGGAGAGAAAGCTATACAAGTTCAAAGACAACGATACTCAACTGAGTTCAAATTCGAACGTTTATTAAGGCACAAAAAGGTCCGAAACGTAGCTCGAATAACGCTTAAGGAAACTCGAGAGGATCCCCCATTCTTTTGCTAAGAGTATCGAATCCCAAAAGCATCAACAGGTGAACCGTACATTCTAGAAAAATTGAAAAGAAACTCGAAAATTTCGCTTTCCCCGAACCCCATCCCGCCACCCCTGCGGCAAATCCGCGGGGGCGAAAACCACCCTCGTCGTCGCCCCTCCATCGCCCCCCCGACCCGCACATATCCACAGGTGGCTCTGAAATCTTTTCCACGGGGTGAACAAGGGGAAGGAGAGAGAGAAAGGGAAAGAGAGAGGATTTTTATTTGAGGCCGTTAACGTCGTCTTGTTATTTTGTCGGGTGGCAGAGGGAGGGAGAGGGATTATCGTCCGTCGATATCAAACAGCTCGCAAGAAGGGGGAGGAAGAAGGACCGGGGGTAATTAGGGGGGGAAAAGTCGGAAAGTTTCGGGAGTTGCGGGGGTTTAATGTTTCTAGACAATACAAAAAAAAATTAGGAAGTATGGGAGAGCTTTAGTTTTACATGATCGATACTCAATTAAGCGGGTGTCATTTCTCACGATCGCTTAATGAATTTGTCTGTGGGACTCGATAACGTTTCACGTATGATTTCCAACCTCGGCGTTAATTACAATTAGATTTCAAGCCTATTTGTACAAAAAATTAAGGATAGTGTGAGATAAAAAATTTGGAGTTTTAATAATGGTTCATATATGGACATATATGTATATCAACTAGAGTGGGGAGTAAGCATACATTTGTTAAACGGAAATTCGAATTCGCGCGCATATTTTATGTTGGCAACAATGCGACTAGGTTCGACCTGACTAAGATTTGACTCGTTTCAATATTCGTTCATATTTGTTTACATGACAGTTCTTTACCATAAAGACTGTTAAGTTTTCCAACTGTTTAAGAACATATCGGTGAATTATTTACCAAACAATAAGGCTATGGTCATTTATATCTGAGTTCAATAGTTTTTAAAAATATCGGCAACAGTGTAAGCCGTTCCAGTGATGACGTGCAACCAATTTCGTTTTAGCTCACCTGTAAAGATTGCATATATCTGCATTTGCAGATTGCATATGCATATTTCATAACAATACCCATTTCTAACAGTCGAATGTAAGTAGAACACTACCAAAGGCGAATATTCCAGGTATCGGTTTTAGACGTTTCCTGAAATGCTTCAGGCAATGCTTCCCAACTAATATTAGTATCAAAATATTATACCTGCTATGAGCACAGAAGGTTATTTACTTGTTATATGTTAATTTACATTCTAGTGTATGATATGCTTGAGTAACACATTTAGTGGCAAAAAACAAAGGGAATTTTTTCATCTTCGGTGATACCGTTAATTAATACACGCTATGTGATCAAATGCGGACAAAATTTAAATAAAAGCGTTGTGGAAATCAAAAGAAGTTATGCCAAAATCTTTTGAAATATCTGCTAACTTGCTCAATACAGTAAAAACATTGTAAAACATTCCAGTTTTTTTTATTTGCAAAATTTTGTCTTTAACCGATAGACGACTCGTTCTTAACATTAAGTAAATTCCATAAATCTCAAAAATAATCACTGCGTCGAAGACGCCCCAAAAGGAACAATTTCCTAAACTTCACCAGCGAAAAGTAAATTAAAAAACAGCACAGCGAAACGCCCGAAAGCCCCCTTAATTAAATCTAAAGAACAATATTTCCTTTGTATACATCCTTTCAGGAGCAATCGAATAAATTCCATCCCCTTAATTAGCCCGGAGAGGAAGGGAAGGCGTTAAATCGGTTCTTTAAGATGCGTCCCTTTTTAGGATGATTTCCAGCGCGATATTTTTGAGGAAAATCCCGTTCTCTTTCCCGGTAACAATATCTGGATTTGGGAGTTCGCCGTATATCGGAATTATTCCGCGAAGGGGAACGGTGGTGCCTGGTTTAGACTTTGACGTAATTCAGGTTCAAAGGGGTGATTTGAAGCAATCTGTTTCTGCCAGGGGTAGATTTACTAAAACAACGGATGTTTGTAAAAATCAAATTTGCCCTTGACGAGGAGTGGATATTTTGGAAAATCGAATTTCTATATTAACAGGTCAGAGGGTCTAATGTTCATACACTATTTATCCTCCAGCTTTTATTTACGGATTTTTTATATATAGGTAGGCAATGCGCTGGGTAAAAATATATGTGGAAAAATATAACAAATGAAATTTCAAATTTCTTATAAACATTTCATAACGCTGCTATAAATTATATTCCATATAAACCAGGTTGTCATAAAAAAGTTTGTGATTCTCCGCTTTATTGTCAAGGGTGGCGAATAGGTTGTCAACTTTGAAATTGGCACTTGGTTTTTCGATTTCTCGGACTTACAGAGTTTTCTCGGGCGCCAGATTTCATAGACTGAAGGTCCGGGCTGTTCTACACTCAGAAGTTCCAGGGAGTTCGTGAAAATAAAACAAAATTCTCGGCAACATTGTTAATGTATGAAACGGATTTACGAAAACGTTCCTACAGAATTTATTTACAACGGTGCATTTGAATCGGACGAAAACGGAATGTTAACTTAAACTAGAAAAGGTGATACAATCACTAGTTACTATTGTTGATTAAATTAACGTCCATAAAACTTCTAAATTCGATTTTAAGACGCTTTGAACAATTTGAGTTTCCAGGAGAAACTTTTGAGTTTCAATTCTAAAGTCTTTCTAAAGTTTAAAATAAAAGAAGTTACTTGGTACTTTGAAAAACAATACAGATGTCTCTTGGTGTCAATTTTATAATGAATATTCCAGAAGAAACTCTAAATATTACTTCTAGAAGTCAATGGACAGGTTTTGGGACATATTAATTTAATTTATGAAAAATCCTGAAGGTTAAATGAACTCCAACTTAAGTATCTTAAGTGGGGTTAATGGAGATTGGATTTAGCGACCCAAAAAACATATAGCAGACATAGTCAGACTCCAGCAGTGGTTTTTTCAAATTAGTTTTTTATGGAGCCGTGTAATCAGTACCTTGACATCACACTGTAAATACGTAGAACGATGCTAAATAAGCCACTACTATTTCTCCTGGGTCTTTCGAAATTTATTGTCTACAGTATGATTGAACTGAAACTTATCTAGTGAAAGTCCCTTTGTTCAAGTATACCATAATCAAGAGAAATAATCAGGGTATGCCTTTATGCCATGGAACGTCTGAATTTCTAACTTACGACATTAGTATCATCCCGTGCCTACATCGAGTAAAATAAATTGAATTTGGAGGTAAAAGTGCAAAAATATCATCCGGTAATTTTGATAAAGAATGAGTTATTAAAGTTAATCAAAAATTAATCCCATACATGGGAAACTTTTGAACCGATTTTTGCAAAGAGAATCGCGTGGGCTCCTCGCGTTAATTAATTAAAACATAAAAATCTAATTTAACACGAAATTGCGAGATGTTATTGGCTGCTTTCAATCTGCGCGTTCCAATGTGTTTCCGCTCTACATCTACGTTTAAAGCCTTTGAAATGGTCCCGTTCGACCGGTCCGAAAGTGGGCCCACTTTTCCCCCCTTCTTTCTAGTGAATAATACTTCATTCCGCACAAATTAGTTTTGCCTCCCTCTAAATTCTCTCTCTTCTCCCTTTGAAATTGGAAGTTTTATCAAATACGCAGTAAAAAAGCGCGCCGATACACAAAGACCCACGTAACCTTTCCGAGTGGAGAAAAAAGATATACATCATGCAAATTCGGGGAATCCTCGTAGAAAATCTCGATGGTGACAAGTCCTAAGTTGTAATCTACTTAAGGGGATATCTTGTTCTTTTCCAAAGGATTTTCTCTCGAGGGGTCAATTTTTTTCCAAGCAATGTTACGATCAACAGAGACTAACGTTGTTTTGTATTCCCCACTCGACATTCGAAGATTTTGAAAGTAAGTTAGTTCATCTGTAGCCAAATTTGTCCACCCTTATGAGCAAAAGGGAGGTTCAGCCATTCTTAGCTTTATCCTCTTTATATCTCGTATCCTCAGTTTCGTACTTTGGTATTATCTATCCCTCCCTGAGAGAGAAAAAGATGGTAAATTAAAAAATATACCCGAGCCAGATAAACGAATTTAAAAAAGGATTAAAACGATTCGACGATCATCAAAAAATCTCAGTGAAAAATCAGTTTTTTCGGGTGAATAGCTGATTTCTTGGTAATCATGATAATCTGCATAAAAAAGAAATTTAAAATTACCCCAGTAAGTGCTGAAAAAATAAAACCTCAATTTCCATACGTTAGGCCATAAATACGCTTTCTGTCGCTTTCACGGGCACTTTTCACGTATTTCCCAAGAATTTGGCGTCAAAATATATCTCAAAATAGGTTTTTTTTTCTTAAAGACATGCTATAAGGTAGTTCATTAAAAAATTCAAATTGCAATTGTGCCAAGACTAACGAACTTAAAAAAGTGATTTTCCTCACCTCAAAACATCGAGAATTCTTTATTCCTTGAAGTATTGTAATTATCGTACAATTTCACCAAAGGGCAATTAGCAACTTCATTTTAAATTATCCCTTCGATCCCTTCATTGTCAAAAAATCTCCCGTATCCGATTTATACACATATGCAGGCACTATTACACATACATAGGTGCGCCAAATTGCCTTTTGGGACGAGGTACAATATCGCAAAGTCCTTGTTAACGTTCTGCCCCAAACAAAAGGGCTTTTGATATTGAGGGTTAGGGAGAGAGAGGGACAGAGGAAGAGAGAGAGAGAGAGAGAAATCGTTTTGTAGGGTATAATTCTAATCAGAAGGTATTATGAGAAATGTCACTAGGAGATGTCAGTGGCCCATTGTCGTCAAGAAAATTGGGCGAGACAGAGATATGAAAAGATGAAAAGAAATGAAAACTAATGGTACCTGGAAAATTATAGGACGGCTCTAGTAAAGTATTAGGATTTTGATGATTGTTATCCATCTCAAAGGTGGGTCTTATGTTCGATAAGAAAAGGGGACGAAAGGCCAGCAATGTAATTATTAGACCTTTCCAAGACAACAGAATATCATCAGGCTGATACAAAAGTGAATTTTATACAAGAGGAAAGTTGGATTATACCATAGGTTTTCTTAATGAAGGTCGAAATTATACAAATAATATATGACTAGAAAGTACTCGAAGTAACTAATTAGGGACAACGATTATGGTTTCAAGAATTGATCCGTTTAAAGGTTATGACCTATTGAGGATGCGATTTTCAGGTTGTAATCTTGAAAATAAAAAAAAATTCACCAAAAATCATAGTTGCTCAATCTAAAACCGAAAAGCAAAGTACTTACTTCCAATTTTTGAGAAAAAAATTATTTCCACTCAAAACGTCAATTTGTCAACCTATAGCTATTGCTAGAACAATGGGCGGACACAAACTTCAATCCTTACGATATCTTTGGAGTATCTTCTACACTTTCACTTTGTTCTTCCACGTTTTCTTCTCCTATCGAGTCTACAATTAAAACATCTTTTAGGTAATTTCTCGTCTTCCATTCTCTACATGTTACCGTACCAAAAATATCCCATTATCTCCTATTCTGTCCACCGAGGTCATCTCTACTTGAAGTATTTTCCTTGTGGTTTCTATCCTAATGTGAACCTTAAATGTAACCCATAGCATTTTCTTAAAAGAATATTTTTGGAGTTAAATTCTCTGGGCACTTTGAGAGCCACCCTCTATGAATAACTCAGGCGGAGTTTGGACAGTAAATAAAATTTAAATTTGACCCTCAATCAGCCGCATACAATCCACATGTGATCCTAGAACAGAGGTGTCCATTAGGGTTAAGAGATTTTGCGAAATGACAGCTACAACTGTAAAAGATTATAAACGAAGAAAATGAAGAGGCTGAAAAATCGTTATCCGCTCGTAGTGACAAGGTATTTACATATATTAAATGGACCGTACTCAGAGTACTTAGACAACAACAGGGACTTCAAGAACTTATAAACTTAGAAAGAACTTACCCTCACTGATGAGAAACCCAGACAACCCACAATAAACGGGCCCTAATGAGATAATAGTCGGAATATTAATATGCATGCCGTTGCCGTACAACACGCAAAGGGTCGGACTCAGAAAGCGAGTTGAACTCTTGCCGAGGAGAAGCTATGAAAAGCAATTACCTAATACTTGTATAATTGTAAATAGGTACTAAATTACAGATTTTGTAAATACTAAGATGATCACTATATTAACTAGTAATTCCAACGTCTTTTATATATGAATGATTAATGAAAATTATACGTAAAGTTTTATGTGATTTTCCTTTCACACTTGTCCAGGATTTCTGGTATCCAGGCTTCTCTGGATCGTGACGCACTATCTAATGGAAAATCTCTATAAAAATCCTGATGCTGTTTTTGATAATGCCGCTGAATGTTATATTCTTTGAATATTACAAAACTTTGCCTACATATGACGCATAAAATGGTGTTATAAATTTTGAAAACCCCAAATAAATCTCCTCATTTAGTATCGTAATCTTGCCCCCCTTCTTATTCCATTACGCACAGGTTATTGAAAAAATGAGGAAATGAAAATTGTTTCAAGTCAAAATTGACAAACAAAACTGGAATAAAACAAATACTCTGTAAAATCTTTTACCCATACAAAGCACACTAGTACAGTCACTCACACACTACATATTATTAACCATAAGGTGGCCATTTATAGATTTTTCTAAGGTGACGTCAAGATTTTGTGGTAATCACTCAGTTACTGACCCTGTTTTTGCCTGATCATAATGACGCATCGGGTACATTTTTCTTGAAAGAATAAAAGATAACACGTTAATTCTCAATCATCCTTACTTAATTACTTAACTACTTGTACACGATTTTGTGTACTAAATATTTAGAAACAGGTAAAAACATTTTTGGTATGCTCGTATATGTTTCATATATGAAATACTAAAATTTTAAAATCTCAAACAGGTCTAACTAAAATCAGATTAAATCAACCCTGGATCTCCTAACGTAAAAATCAGGGAAATGTCCCAAAAGACAGGCGGTAATAGCTTTATGGGTACCGCTGATAAAACGTTTGCTCCCCGGAGCTCGGAAAACATGGTTAGTGGACACCTCTGCCCTAGAAGAAGGATAGTAAAACAAACAAAATTCCTATAACACTATTTAGACGAGCTGTAAAGATTTAATATTTGAAGCTGTGCGTCTCAATTCCCTGTTTAAACTCCGTAATCGTATATTTTTCAATCAAATATGAAAATCGCAGCAATTTCGGCGTTCCTGAGCTGCCCAGAAATTTCTTATTTTTAACAACGAAACAAATTCCACTTGGAGGTGTCGTGAGGAAAGCCGGCAAGTGTGGAATTTAATTTTCCGCTCGGATTCTTTAACATTTAGAGAGGGAAATAGAGTCATGTGCGGTTATCATTCCGGAGAAGAACTAGAGAGTATATATCTTCCATGGATAAATCTCCCATTGTTGGCGTACGTGTTTCGAAACTATTGAAAAAGCGGCAGCGGAGGTATCGACGGTAGAAGAACAAAAGAGACGAGGAGGAATTTTCCTGAAAAGTGTACGTGTGTGGAAAAATTCCCTTCCCTTTTTATCCCCTTTTTTGACAAACTCCATCCTGGAAGTATACCTACAAGACAGCATCAGTCAGAGAGGTCTTACAAGTGCCACTCTTGTGTCAGAATAAACTTTTGCATCCCAAGAGAATGTAATATTTTCGTTTGAAAATAATACATATTAACAACGCCAATAGTGGGAATAAAAGTGTTTAAATCATTCACGTGGTTTTTACAGAAAAAAAGCAAAAACTGTTATGTGCATATAAAACAAACTACAACAGCTTCCCATCCACTGAAACACATCTGAATTCTTTTAAAGTAATGATGTTATTATGACACGATACCGAAAATTTTTAAAGGAAAACTTGGGAATAATCCAAGTAAGTTCATAACGAAGATAGTGTGTGTAATAAAAGTTGTAACAGCTTGTGTTACTCAAAATCCACAGGGCGAAGATCTGCAGGTCAGTTTGTAGAGTTAAGAAGAGGAAGTGCGAAAACCTGCCTAAGGGTTGAAATTGATGGGGTTGAGGGTGCAAAGTAACAACACTTTCGTTTAGTAAGCGTACAACGTATACCAGGTATATTATCTATAAGTTGATTTAAATGCAGCTCGTAGGACCATGAGCGAAGATAGGGTTTCCAGTAGTTCTCGTAGCTTGTAGAGTAATTAACTAAAAGTTTTTGTAATTGAGAATATTTAATTCTACAAGCCGCAAATCTGCAGATGAAGCAGAGCAAAAATCTGCCTGAGCGTTGAAAGAGTAGGATTGAGGATACCAGAGTAACAATACCTTCATTTAGTGAGTATACAAGGAATCCTAGGTGTATTATTCATAGGTTCCAATTTCCATATAGTATAGTTCCATAGTATTCAATTTGGTTGCTTTGATGAGCTCTAATTGGTTATAAATTTTGTAGGAGTCAGAAATAATGATCATTTCAAGGCTCTGAACAAATAGAACCGAAACAAACCCTTAATAAAACTTATGAAAACTTATGGGAGTATGAAAAAATCTGACAAAAATTTCTAGTTGTGTAAAGTAAACGAAAAGATAAATGAGTTCATATTCGTATTCAAGTTTTACTCATTTCAATTCATTGGACAAAATTTGAGCGTTTTGTGACTTTGTCTATCGTCTTCAGATCAAATTATTATTCTGGTCACATAAAAATTATCTTCAGAATTTATGAGGCAAAACTGTTAAACTTTCTACACCTGTAAAGCATGTTACGTGGAAAAGTCTGGAGGAATGGCATATTCATTGAACAAAATTTGAGCATATTGTGATTTTGTTTTAGGATGCTCAGATTAATTTTATTAAGAATTCCACTCATATATGTACTATGTAAAGTATCTGGATGAATTGTCTATTCCTTAGATCAAATTTGAGTGTTTAATGATTTTTTGCAGCTCATGAGATCAAGCTGTCATTAAGCATCTTATAATTCATGAGATAATACTATAAAACTTTTCACTATGTGAATGTATTTGGTAAAGAAGTAATTACTATTATTTCCCAAAGATCGACTCTAAAAGTAAATGTAAAATGATTGCAGTAAATTACTAGAGTAGATTTTATTATAAGAACCTTATGGGCGTAAGGGCACCAAATGATTGGTCCATAAATAAGAATTCACTCATCTCTATGAAATTCCACCCTCTTAAAACAGAATAAATTATAAATATAATTGATGTGGTGGATAAATCATTATTTTTAGTGCAAATAGATATTCAGGTCTGTAATAATAGTTACATACTATTATTTTTATACTATTTATTACTACTTTATACTACTTTATTTTATACTATTATTTTCATGAAAATACGTACTACTGGAGTTGCATCAGGCAAGTAAACTAGGTAAATAGTGTTGTTATAACCTATGACTGAATCGATTTTAAAAACTGAATTTATATGATTTTATATGACTTTTAAATCTGGTCTGTTTCATTACTTCTATATGCCTATGCATGTCCATTTGGTTATAAGCATTTATAAGCATCAATGCTATTCTGTTTTTTTCATTTGAAGCGGCCAAAATGTCGTTATGTAGTATTCCGCATCGTTTATCAATGAAGTTTAACCGTTTTATTACAACTTCCTAAAGTCTGGACGTTGATACTCTTGGTATTTAAAAGTTTCCCGTTCCGTCTCGTCCAGGATTAATTTAATTTTCCCATAGCGATCCCCAAGTCCGTTATCGCGAGGAACTTCAAAAAACACGATTCCAGTTTTTCCCAATCAGTCTCGGCACTTTTGATAATCCATTATGGGAGTCCGTGTCCCTTTCAATCCCTCCTAACGACGTACATTTTCGAATAACTATGTACTTTCCTCCCCAAAAATCCTTTTTGTCTCTTAATCGAAACGCGAAATTTTAACCGCAGGAACGTGCCCCCTCCCCGACACTAATAAGATTACCGCCGGGGAAAAACCGGGGATCCGAGGCGACTCCGAAAAATCGTCGCAAAATGCAAATCGAATGAGACATTTTGAAATTCAAAAAACCTCTATTCTCGCGAATTTTTTCTACGTTCCAATTTAGATTTTACTTTTCTTTTTGTTCACCGGGGCTCTTTTCATAATTGTAATGGTTCTGCGGCTATTCCGCTAATTTCTCTTCGTTACTTTCAATTTAAGACGTTTGCTATTCCTCGAGACGACGGAATTAATTTCACGTAGAAGATTATGGGTTTAATTATAAAAACGGGGGGGAAGGGAGATTAGACGTCGGGAATTACCGCCCGGTGATTAAAAATTATTATAATTGTTAGTGTAATAATACCTCAATTAGAGTAATAATAAAGAAGCATTGCACCTGCGCACCCGAATTTCACACCTCCTTTAATATTATTTATACTATTAGTACTTATTTTATTCCGGGCTAAATGATATTTAGCCCTACTCTTCTAGGAGACAGAATCAAAATTCGTTCCATTGTAAATTCCGCTCTAAGATCTGTGATAATTTGACCCTTAAGTAAAAATGTTCTAAAAAAGTTTGTTCAAGGCAAAACTTCAACAAAACAATGTGTTAAAATCTGATGTATAAGGATAAATAGTATCTTCTTGTGGATTTTTTTGTATTTTTTACATTTACTTCGAAAAAACCAGTAGCATAAAAAATGGAGAATTGGAAATTAATTTAAATAGCCTGATAATAGTTTCTAAGGGTATTTTATTGGACGTGGTGAATATATTTACATTTACTGAACACTTATCTACTTAAATCACAATTATATTCTCGGCCATATTCCTTTACTTTAACTTAAAAAAGGAAAACATTAAAATTCTATTTACAAAACGTAGAAACTTTCGTAAAAGCTACTCAAAAATTAACAAGTGTAACAATTGAGGCGGATATTACTTTTTTGCATACAAAGTTCTCAAATTCAATTTATTATTAATTTATCCAATGCCTAAAGGTGTCGTAAAAACGCGAATAGTTTCCTAGCTTTGATATCGTAAATTAGTTTCCACACAAAATGCAATAAAACCGCCTGCTTACGTCTAATAATCCACTCCTGCTTCAAAATTACGCCTCCTCCATTTCGCAGACCGCTTATAAGATTAAACGCCGCTCGTGAAATGCGAACTTTTTGAAAGGTTGTTTGAATGTTATGGAACTTATTTCCAAAATAAAAGTTTTAAAAGTTTTGCTTAAATTTTGTTTGAATTAAACACCCATCGTTTAAATTCATTATTATTGCATGAAACTAAGTATAAATAGGCCTTTTTAAGTATAAGTTTTTGTGCCTTGGAATCGCAGATGAAATAAAGCATGTAGAATATAATAGAATATAGTTGTTAGGCCACAAATATTCATTTAGGAGATGATCCAATTTTCTTTCATACGATGGAACGTTCTTGTGCTAAATATATTTGATCCAAAATACATTTCAATTTTCTGAAATAACCACAAGTGGATTCAAATCTTTAAATTTTAACCTTGCTCAATATATTGCAGAGATAACACATAAGGTATCACGTATAAATTCCGTTAATATAGTTTTCCTTTCATTCAAAACGTACATCATTTTTTAGAAAGTATACATTTCCTATACCTTCATTCTTCGAATTCGTTCCTTTCATAGAGAAATTTCTACCTCAGACAAAAATTGATATGGGACCCAGTACAGAACCTTGAGGTACATGTAATGCTATCGGGATACAATTCGAATCACAGGATGTGCCTATAATTCGAACCTGTGTCACATGATGATAACATAACTTCACTTGGCTCAAACTGCTACAAAATCCTTTAGTTTCACTTTACTTACACTGGCCAAATTAGTTTATAATATACTTAGCAATTGTTTATTTGGACATCGATTTATGGACTTCTACATGTGGACATTTCTGGCCATCTAAGATCGTAATAGTCATTGTTAGTCATCCCCCAACCCATAGAAACCCGTAGAAGAAAAGCTCCCACAACATGGGGCCCAGGATCGAGCCCTGAGGCACTCCGATGTGTATTTTCCTGTACATCCCAGGTATGGATTATGCTCTCCCTCAAATATTCCTCAGTCAGCTTAACCAGATACGCTTTATCTGTTCAGCACCTGCACTATTCTGCGCCAGGTCACCTCTTGGCCCTCTGCGGCCCTTAACTGCCCCACTCAATGGACTGACTATAGAGTGGTCTCTATGGAAACTGACTTATTAGCCTCATGATACAAGACCTATTCCTACTATTTTTTTGTAGAATTTGTTTGGTGATAATCATCTTACGACAGTGATTATCACAATATCGGCTATAAGTAGATATCAAATTATTTAAAAAGTTTGTCTAAACTAACATACTTTCAATGTAATTTCCAGTATTTATACGAGGCAGTTGGAAACAAAGGAATTACTTTATTTAAGAATGGGTAGAGTTACTCCTCTCCCAAATATATTTATTACCTTGAATCCTCTTAAATGATAGGAGAAAGTATTATAGGTAATGAGAAGCACACATTTCCATTGAAATGGGTTAGTATAGGTACTTATATACTAGTGCATTTAACGCGTTAATTAGGTAATTTAATTAGAGTAAGAAAATATTCCTTAAATAACATCGAAGTGAACTTCGACAGGAAGAGTCATTTGAAGACTCAACGAGTTAATTCACAATTGAAGGGTAGTCTAACGACGTTTTCCTCCTTTAAAATCCTAAATTATTATCCAGATTGCAATATAACCTCCAGTTCACGTCCAATAATCTACCCCAGCACGACCGTGAAATCATGCGCCTTCGCCATTACATCGGATAATGCAGTAGGCAACATATATCGTCAGGTAATAAACGTCAATGGAATCCTGCAGCTTATTCGTCCGGCAAGTTTATGAGTCGCGTTCATTTGCGTCTGACGGCGTATCTCTTTTTTCCCGCAGATATTGGAATTCTATGCATTCACCCTCCGCCAGGGGTGTAAACGTCGTTCGGCCATTAAACGCGTTCCATCCTGTCTGGGACTTCATCTGTTTGAATCTTTCTCGTGCTGCACTTCGCCGAGAGAAAGTTTAGTGGCAGAAACTTTGGAAATATCTTAAACGCGCACAGTGGGGCTAAAATATCGTAATGAAATCTCCACTCCTTATCGTCAGTCGAAGGTACTGGAATAATCTTGATACGTCTTCGGACGACGCGGCGCCGCCGATTCCGAGATGTGTTTAATTGTTCTGGATTTTTCTGGATGTGACACCGTTAGAATATAAAAAGGCGACCGAGAGATAAGCGGTCAGTCGGAAAAACAGGTGTTGGTGTGAGCAACCAAAAGCGTCGTACAAAAACACGCTCAAATATAAATTTAGGTTTAAATGAATGAGAATAAGTTCGCATAGTTATATAAATTACGATTAGTTAGTCATAGTTAGTGTTATTAATTATCATGAACCCACGAACGTAACAATATCATTCAATTAATTTGAAATGTTGCACACGCAAGTTTTCATGGTTGCTGAAGCCAAATATGAAGTCGAAATTGACAAACAATATTAAAAAAACAGTACACCTAATTACAACAAATATTGTATTTACGAATACAAACCTAGAATACATAGACTCAAATATAGTGGATTCAAGACTCCATTATAATGGAGTCTTGACCGCAAAACGAGCAAGCGGTCTTCGTGAAATCATCGGTTACTTCGGCGATGATTGGATGGATGGGCGACCTGCGCACTATTGAACCAAACCGGGGATTTCATGATTTTTAGTTATTCTTTACTGTGATCACTTCTAATTATTTTTAATGTTAAATTTCTTTATCCGCCCCTTAGATGAGTAGTACAGTTTTTAAAGGAATGTATTTTATTTAAAGTGAAGACAAGACAAAATCTTATAAAGACATATTTTGTCACGCGGTAAAAAACAGTTCTTCTTTTGTGTTTACAATTGTAATAAGCAGACAAACACGTGATATTTTAAATGACAACCGAAGATTCCGCCATTTTTATTAGTATTTTACTACTCGACATCATATTTTTTATCACCTTAGTTTAGTTAATCCAATTTTTCTCGAAAGTTACACGTTTTCTTAAAATTTAACAAGAGTTAAAAATGTTGTAAAATGAATTTGCGCATATGGTAAAATTGTAAATTTTTTTAAATGAGCAGACAGATAAAAAGTTCTGTAAAAGTTTAGGGGTGGACCCCTTTACGGTGGACCCCTTTACGGTGCTTCAAAAAATTTTTTGACATGCACCGCACCTAAACGCTATACCAAATTTGACGCTAAAAAGTTAAAGGGTTGTAAAGATAATTTTTTTTTAAAATCTGAAACCCCCACTTTGGAGGTCCGTAACTCCCCAAATGCAATTTGATATACAGATAAGTTGCGTTAAATCATCTTATTTTGTGCGAAATATTAGAAATAAGAACAATATTCATAGCTTTAGAAAACCTCTTGAAGTTCCAAAAAATTTTCAAAAAAACCCAAAAATGGCACAAGTAAACTCCCCTTTATTGCAGTTTATTTTAATAAATACTTTATTGGGAGGTTCTGGTATGGTACAAAGCCTAAGTACAAAGTTTGAGTCGTTTAAGTATTTTTAATTTTCGAGAAAATCGTACCACAAAGACACGAACACATTTTTTCAACTTTTCATATGTGAGTGCGTCAGACGAGAAAATAAAAAGAAAGTTAACTGAAGAATTTTTAATGTTCTCCATAAAATTACGAACCAGATGGTTTAAACGGTTATGTAAATAATTGGGGAGCTCATTTAAGATCAAGACTAAAAATTGTTCTAAAAACAGCATTTAATTTAAAAAATAATAAACAAACACTAAAAACTTGAAAATTCTGTAAAAAGCACACTCACTTGGTTGATGTAAAGGGTTTTGACGTTAATTAATTATTATTAATTGATGGAATCGGGATTTTTGAATACTTAGAAAAACCTGAAACGTTGAACAGATTCAAAAAGTTAAAAAGTTTCTTACCAATCAGATTAAAAAACCATTGGAAACATTTCCCTAAATAATCAAGTAGACTCAAAATCAAAAAAACACAAAAAAGTAATCGAATATGGAAAGAACAAATTTCAAAATCTTGAAAGTTTTTTGAAAAATGTATTTCTGATATTTAAGACTCCAAAATGATTCAACTGTTGTTAGATTAAATGAGTAACTGTAAAATAACTATCGATCCAAACATTTTCTTCAAAACACCCTTCGAACAAACTCCCTCCCCATAACCCCCCGAAATCCTGACAAATGCCACCTTCGAGCGTTCGTAAATCCGCCGCGTGTTAATTAATTGCCAATTACACGTCTACCTAATTAACCTCCTTAGAATTCGACAGTCGTTAATTAGGAATTGATCCCAAGATACCTGTCAAGTTTGCAGGTGCGCGTGCACTGGGGAAAACGTGGGATTTCAATATTGGACACATCCAAAATAAGACAAAATTGAATGGGAATTCTTTGGATCACGAGTATTACCTCGAGATCTAATCTACCATAAACACAGATTGGGTGAAAAATCTTTTTTTGGCTAATGTGTAAACGTAATATAAAACACAATAGGGAGTTGCACACACGTCCGGTTTTTCAAACCTCACTCCTACTTTCCATTAAACTCTTCCTTTACGTTCTTAAAATTTAGTTACATCCTCGCACCCTACACGTGAAATTAGACTTGGAAGCTTCTCCCCGAGACGGAAATCCCAATCGTAACGTTTCCACAGCGAAAGGAAAATCAAAGCGTTCCTTTTGTAATCGCTGCGAAGTTTCAGCAAGTCACCTTCTGTTCAGGGAAGCCGCGGTATGTGATTTTATAAACCACCGAATATTTCACCCTACCTAACAAGTATTTCCACCTCCGCAGATGCCCGGAAGGGGAGTCTTTGAGTAGCTAGGCCGGGAGCTTTACAGCTGAAGCATGCTGGAAATGCAAACGTTGTTAGCAGCGAAGATCGCAAATAGGTCAACAAAAACACCTTTGCGTGTCAACCCTCCAGCCCCTCGTACGAAAATATATATTAAATGAACTTTCGGGACGTCGGGACAACACAAGTCTAATAGGATTAGTTCATAGGAGACATTCTGATTAAAGCGAAGCGGTGCTCTCACTTTTGAGTTTGGAAATTAGGCGCTTGGCTGTTAAAGCCACGATATTATGTTTCACAGGAAAGTTTAGAGGAAATTATAAATCATGATGCGTACATGAAGATTACAAATAAATTATTCAGTAAATTTATCATAACATATTTTCAACTCATTATAAATCTAACTTACAAACTTTGGCATTATTAATGGAATGTGATCGAATGTACAATGTGTTAGTGGAAATGTTTACTAGTTAATTGTTTAAAACGTAAAAAAGCTGCAAAATGCGATGTTTGCAGAAAATCATATCATAAATATGTTATTTAAATTCACCCATACAATTTTTCTTCCGCGTTTATCAATGACACTATTGTCAATATACATATAAATGGGCGATAAGATTTACCATGTTTCTCGTTTGCTGGAATAAACCAATTACTCATTCAAAAATCGTTTTTGAACTAATTAAAGCACCCCAAACAAAGCTCCATTGTATGAAATATCTCTATTTGACATACCACAAAACAACGAATTAATCGACGAGATATGTTTGGTTTTTGAAGATTTTGTAAGTCAAATTTTAATTGAAACGCACATTTTTTATTTTACTTATTTATTTAATTAATTTCTTTCTATTGTCTTCGACCTATGGGTCGAAATTTTAAATTAGGGCGCTGTGGTTGAGCTTTATTCATTCAGTTTGTGAGCAAACACTCATCTACTCGCAAATACAGCTATGGGATTCTTGGCAGCCAATAGACAGAGCTCTCTGTAGCACTCGCGGCTAGTTTACGCTCAGGAGAGAATCAAACATCCATGACAATAAGGAGAGAAACTCTAAAGATATTTTAATACAAATATTTGGATTACCAATGAAATTTGTATGAAATCTCGAATCATAAGCATCTGTGTACAAAATCGGGACTTCTGGAAAGGCTAGGTAACACTTTTCGCTTAGAAATACGAACTTTCCAGAAATAACGGCAGTTATTTACGAAAATCGAAATATTTCAACTTCCGGAAAACATTGACAACACTATGTGATTCGTAAAGCTTGGGAAATATGCACTTAAAGATTCCAAAAATATGCATGCAGATATACTCAAATAACAGTTAAAATATGCATTTAATATGCACATGTGCATTTATAAAACAACGAAATAAGCAGTCTTTTACTGTGTATTTTTTATATGAAGAACTACATACATTCAAAAAAAATTAATGAATTATTTGGACTTGTTCTTATATATTAATGAAGTAGAACACAGCTATCTCTTATTACTATGTTACTGCTATTATATTTATCATTTATTGACATCATTATTCTTAAGTCACCCTTATATTGTACCTCCTCAAAAATGGAAATCGGGATTTTCGGATTTTTTTGAACAATTTTGAGCCGAGTGTGCAAAGCTTTAAGTTCACAGGTCGTAGGTAAGCGCCTTAAGAATGCCAGACTTGCGCACACATGAGATATCTGCTTTATACGTTAGGTAAATGAGGACAAATCTGAATGTGCTCGTCCTTTGAAGAAATTGTAAAAAGTGTATGTAATAGCGTTGTATTGATGAAAATTTACATTTTAAATGACAAATATTGGCAAATATCCATATGCTCATTCAAATAAAATTGTTTGTACTTTAATACAGCTCCTTTTGGGGACTTGTTATAACAAGAAATATACTTGCTCTTGGGAGAAATTATGCAGAAGTTTGATATGCTCTATATGGGCTTTATTGTCACGTTACAGTTGTCTTTATGTTCTTATTATGGAAGTCCATGGCTCAAAGGTAGAGGAATGATTAACCTAAGTGAAGGTTTTTATCAAAGTCATTCTTAGACCAGGTGCTAGGAGGAAGTGAGTATGCAAATTTGATGTCACTTTGGGATATTTAACGTTCTAGAAGGACCAGGAATTTTTAAATTCCTTTGATAATGTTGAATTGACCTTTAGCCATGTATTTCTTGAATTATATGGAATCCTATTTTTGTGGTAAAATGACTGAGTAAAATCCTCCCTTGAGGCGCTTAATGTTTGAGTGACCAGTTAAGATATCCCACCTCCATGCAACAAAATCTGGCATGATTTACACTGTTTTCACAACTGGGGCCGTCTGGAAAACACGAAAAGCTTCTACGTCAGTAAAACAAATCATAAAGAAAAGTACGGTGGCATTTATCCCCTGCTATCTTGTTAACATAACTGCGAGAAAGCATTCTTTATATACATATATTTGAAAAGTTGGGAACTGTTTAGGATTCAGGAAGGAACATCTCACTTCAAAGGAAACATTCCCGCGAAAAGTACGCGGCTCTGGAAGTTGTTAGGGTTGTTTAAGCGGAAACACCTTTTCAAAGGAAAGACAAAAAAAGAATGTACATACATACGGATTGGGAACGAGGGGGGATTTTTAAGTTTACGGAATAAGCGAGGGAGGAGATTGTTACAAGTTCACGCACGAGGGATATCGAGTTTCGATTAGTTTCGATAGTCTATAAGGCACATTATCAATTGCGGCTACATTAGGAAGGACAGAAATGGGTATAAGCATCCAGCATGTAGCTTCGATGTCATGGTAAAAGTACTGAACGAAATATCGATAATATGGTGATACAAATAAGTTTCCGCCGTTTTTTATAAAAAGTTATCAAGTGATTATTAAAAAAATGTACATTACATTTTATTCAAAATATTCTCCATCATTAGCTACTACTTTTTGCCATTTTTCTGGCAGCATTCGCATGCCACGTCGAAAAAATTCTTCATCTTTTGAGACTATCGATGAATCCACCCAATTTTTGACTTTTTCGTAAGAAGTAAAGTGTTGCCTTTCCACAGCGTGAATAGGTGGTAGTCCGAAGGAGCACCAAGAGTCTGGTGAATACGGCGGCTGGGGTAAGACATCCCATTGTAAACCTTCTAAAGTATCCTTGACGACTTTTGCAAAATGTTGCCGAGCGTTGTCTCGCTGAACAATCACTTTGTCATGTCTTTTGGCATATTCGGGGCGTTTAAGCTTCAATTCTCTGCTCAGTTGCAACAGTTACTGTCGATAACGTTCTCCAGTGATAGTTTGCTTAGGCTGGAGTAGTTCGTAATAGATTATTCCGAGCTGATCCCACCAAATGCACAACATTAACTTCTCGCCCTAAACATTCGGTTTCGCCATCGAAGTTGATACATGGCCGGGCCTACCCCACGATTTCCTACGCTTTGGGTTGTCGTAGTGGATCCACTTTTCATCCCCCGTCACTATTCGATGCAAAAAACTCTTTCGACATTGTCTTTGGAGACGTTGTTCGCACGTGAAAAGACGGCGCTGGACGTCTCTGGTTTTCAATTCATGCGGAATCCAATTTCCTTGTTTTTGTACCATACCAATGGTCTTGAGACGGTGTGAAATCGCTTGTTGAGTCACACCCAAGGTTTCTGCGAGCTGCTCTTCAGTTTGGCATGAGTCTTGGTCCAATAATGCCTCTAACTCACCGTCTTCAAACTTGACTGGCCTTCCTTCGCGTTCTTTTTCTTCCATGTCAAACTTGCCGTTTTTAAACTTTCGAAACCATTCACGACAACTTCTTTCACTTAAAGCAGCATCACCGTAATCTTCTACAAGAGAATGATGCGCCTCAGCAGCAGATTTCTCTAAATGAAATAAATAAATCAAAACTTCCCGCAAATGACGCTTATTTGGTACAAAACTCGACATTTTCGACAAAAAATGGATACTACCAGTACAAAGATAATAGTATTTTAAGGTTATGTTGTTGCCAGGTGTTTAAACTTTCTATATGGCATCTTACATCTGATAATTTCAAAGTAATCTTGTCAGTGGGACAACTCTTGAAAATGGCAGAACTTATTTGTATACCCTATAATTACAGTTCCCACTTAATTAATTAATTACTCACCACACAATCACACACCTCTAATACTTGTGGTTTTTTTAGAGATTTTCTGGACACCTTGTATATCATCTGAAGTAGAAAAATCCCAATTACCGGCCAGTTCAATTTATCAAATAACAGTCAAATTGAAATCCAAGGTACAAAATACAACGTGGACAGTTATCTGAAAAAGCTTCTGAACCCAAAAATATTTTTTTGTACAGGTGCCATTACTTTGTGCAATAAAAAAGCGAAAAAACCATCAGTTAAATAAAACACATCGGAAAAAATAAATAGAGCGTAGACGAAGTGCGTTAATCCCCTGACGTTTACAAAATCCATAACAAACAATTTTAATATATCATTTACACGTTCATATCAGTGGAGATTTCACCATTAGCGAAAAGATTCCGGATGAGCAAGTACAAAACGGTTAATTATTATTGTTGTGTCGATTAACAATCAATACAGTTAAGGTGGTTCGATATGGATGCCTCAAAATATCGGTGAGTTATAAATTATAATGAAATAACAAATATTCATAATAAGTAGTAATTTTAAATTCTACTTGACTAACTGGTACAATATTTTATTAATTGATAATAATGCATGAATTAGAAGTAAAACATTTCATCATATAATTACACTTTCGTAATTAATAACAATCTGTTTATTATGAATCAGCAGCTAATTCAATCTGCAGTAGAATGACACATACTATTAATAGCTCCAAAAACTTTTCCCGCATTAGTGGGAATTTTATAAATATAACCTTTGTCGCCAGACGACGAGATAACGAAATTGTTAATTGCTGTCAATTTAGCGATTTTAATAATTTAAGGTGCAATTTAGGAATGTCGTTAATTTATCGTTAAGTCTTAAATTTATTTCTCATGCTCCAAGGAGAATGGAGGTCTGATTGCGTCTTTACCTTCATTTCGCTGCACATTCGCGCTTACTTCTAATTGGGAGACTTTGTGCCTTGTGAAGGTGTTCGGGATTAGCAGGACGGAATTGGAAATTTAATAAAACGTTACGCTTTTCAGCACTGGAGTACACCTGGTCATACAATATTCCTACAACTTAACGATGGGAACGTATCCGAAGTACGTTCGATATATTTGAAGGATTCTTGTGGAAGTTCTTGAAGAAAACACACTAAACCGAGAATTTCTTTAAGTACGTAAGTATTTAAACCTTCAACTGCAATAATGATATGTGAAATATCGGGTATACAAATAAGTTTCCGCCGTTTTCAAGAGATGGCTCCACTGACAAGATTACTTTGAAATCATCAGATGTAAGATGCCATATAGAAAGTTTAAACACCTGGCAACAACATAACCTTAAATTACTATTATCTTTATACTGGTAATATACATTTTTTTTGTTCGAAAATGTCGAGTTTTGTACCAAATAAGCGTCATTTGCGGGAAGTTTTGATTTCATTATTTCATTTAGAGAAATCTGCTGCTGAGGCGCATCATTCTCTTGTAGAAGATTACGGTGATGCTGCTTTAAGTGAAAGAAGTTGTCGTGAATGGTTTCAAAAGTTTAAAAACGCCAAGTTTGACGTGGAAGGTAAAGAACGCGAAGGAAGGCCGGTCAAGTTTGAAGACGCCGAGTTAGAGGCATTATTGGACCAAGACTCATGCCAAACTGAAGAGCAGCTCGCAGAAAGCTTGGGTGTGACTCAGCAAGGGATTTTACACCATCTCAAGACCATTGGTATGGTACAAAAACAAGGAAATTGGGTTCCGCATGAATTGAAACCCAGAGACGTCGAGCGCCGTCTTTCACGTGCGAACAACTTCTCCAAAGACAATGTCGAAAGAGTTTTTTTGCATCGAATAGTGACGGGGGATGAAAAGTGGATCCACTACGACAACCCAAAGCGTAGGAAATCGTGGGGTGAGCCCGGCCATGTACCAACTTCAACGGCGAAACCGAATGATTATGGCAAGCAGTTAATGTTGTGCATTTGGTGGGATAAGCTTGGAGTAATCTATTA
This sequence comes from Cryptocephalus primarius, assembly GCA_963576515.1. Taxonomy (NCBI): domain Eukaryota; kingdom Metazoa; phylum Arthropoda; class Insecta; order Coleoptera; family Chrysomelidae; genus Cryptocephalus; species Cryptocephalus primarius. The sequence goes on along the minus strand of OY754942.1, from coordinate 11,305,250 downwards.
CGAACTACTCCAGCCTAAGGAAACTATCACTGGAGATCGCTATCGACAGCAACTGTTGCAATTGAGCAGAGAATTGAAGCTTAAACGCCCCGAATATGCCAAAAGACATGACAAAGTGAGTGTTCAGCAAGACGACGCATGTTGCAAAAGTCGTCAAGGATACTTTGGAAGGTTTGCAATGGGATGTTCTGCCCCATCCGCCGTATTCACTAGACTTTGCTCCTTCCGACTACCACCTATTCCCGCTCTGGAAAAGCAACACTTTACTTCTTACGAAGAAGCCAAAAATTGGGTCGATTCATCGATAGTCTCAAAAGATGAAGAGGTTTTTCGACGTGGCATCGGAATGCTGCCAGAAAGATGGCAAAAAGTAGTAGCTTGACCGACAGTATTTTGAATAAAATTTTAGGTATATTTTTTTTATAATCAATTGATAACTTTTTATAAAAAACGGCGGAAACTTATTTGTATCACCAATATCGTGAAGTTTATTTTATCGAATTCTCAAAATATTTAAACAACTTCGAATGTGTTCCTATTTTCCCTAGGAATACGGAGCTTGAGAGAAATATCCTTTTTACGTTTCACGTACGCGGTTATATTTTTCGCTCCGCAGCTCTTGAATCTATACAAAGAGAATAAGAAAACTCATAACTTCATAAAGTTCCAATATATTTAAAGAAATAGAAAGAGCGAGAGAAGGTTGAAATGGGACTGGAAACAGTAAAAAAATATTCAAAATCCAATTTATCCAAGATCAGACAAGACGCTTTGCTTTTGATTTTATCGAAGTTATGAACAGAAAATTTTGGTAGCTCATGTGGAGAATATGGAAAATTATCATTATTCCACGGTCGAATTAGGCCTGTTTCGCATCCCAACCGCATTAATTGTTTATAAAACACGCGAATAATCCTCTGGCGCGTATTTCGGGAATGTTGTAGCATTGTGATGTTTACTGTGCGAAATTTCGATTATGCACCGGACTGATTTGATGTGATGTGTGAAATATGAAACTATTATTAATAACACTTTATGGTAAATTTAAGTTGAATATATTAAATATAATACGTCATTAATTGATTCCGGGGACGGTCCCGATTAAATATTAAATAGCGAAATGAGATTATGCAAACGCGTTTAATTATCAAGCGAGGGAATTTACATTAAATTCGTAATATTTTATTAAAAAAAAAAAGATTATTTTAATTTTTATATGATAGGATTTTAAATAAGATTTAAATAGTCTATCGTTAATCTGTACGTAGAGGACATTATTGTTATATACATTGTTACATTAATATGAATAACTATGAAGTCTCAAAACAATTCATAACGGCGTTTCAAGATTCTGAAACATATTTTGAAACTGTGAAACGTCCAAAAGGCTTTAATAGTAAACTGTGACTGAGAGAAAATTAGAATAAATAATAAATTCCTCTGAGCATTTTAAAACCGACAAACAACAAGTTTAAAATGCCCTTCAAAGAAGATTTTATTAAACATGTTATTAAAATTTTTATACATATTTAACAGTACAAGAAATATTGAAAGTGCAAAATACATGCAAAAATGACCAAAATGGCCTTCAGAGAATATTCAAAAGTTATTTGTTGTTAAACTTTAATATACACGTTTGACGACAAAATAAATATTTAATGTTCAGACGAAAAATTTAAAGAAACCCGAAAAATGGTGATGGTAAACTACACTTATTATCCCGACCAATTTTAACAAAAGGCTCATGAGAGGTCTTGGTATGACGCAAAGTCTAAATACAAAGCATCAAACGTTTATCACTTTCAATTTTCAAGAAAAACGTATCAAAGACACATGCACAAACAAAGGTATATTTTTCAAAAAACATTTTCTTTTAACTCAAAGGACCTTATAACGTTTCGAAATGTTCCTCTACCCTATAGTAATAAATCACAAATTATCGGAGAAACCCAACCCTACCATAAGCGCACGGGTACACCATTTATTTTGATATTTGCTGGAAATTAAAATTTATATTTTCCACATACACATAGGATTTACAGGTGTGTACTTATTTCTTTTTTGTGTGAAAATTTAATATTTGAGGGTGTAGAGGACAGTTTCTAATTTATACTTATATAAATCTCTTAGTCTGATCGTTATTTAGAAAATGATTAGAAGTCACCTGGATCGTTTTCTAGAAAGGTAATCGTTAATAGCGAAGAGAAAACATATCAGGGAATGTGAGGCACCCTGAACTATTTAAGGAATTACGGGTCCGGGGACTAGCACCGCCCCAGGTACCTATGTATGCTAGCAATTTTTTTTTAATATTTTGACAAAAACAAGCCTTGCTTCGCCTTTTCACAAACGAGTATTTCTTTTAAATGCTTCCAAATGTGGTCGAAAGACCCACAATAACCTAAAAATTGCCTAATAAGTAGTCTCCAACAAGATACGTTCAAATTCTAAACACATTGTACTCAAACGTGCGCACCACCTTAAGACAAATTGTGGGCCCGTGTTCTCATCAAGCTTCTTTACTTTACGCGACCTGCAGATTAATAAATCTCCCAGAAAGTTTGTTCCCACATTGTCGTATCCCCTGTTTATGATCGTAAACGCCAAACGCCCCCACCGCTCCCGTCGTGATAAAACTCGAGAAGCTATAAATTAAAATTTACCCGCGAAAACATTGAAATTGGATATATTGTGCCGGGATAATGGGCAGTTTCCCTGATAAATTCGAATTACGAGGAAAAAATGTTAGAAACGGGGCGAGGGGCGCCGAATTGAGATAAGTTATGCCAATGAGGATTCGGGAGGAGTAATTGTCATAAGTTTTTTCTTAAGTGAGATATATTTCAAAATGAATTCATGCATGTCCGGTATAAATAGCTACTTTATAGACGTAATCATAAAATTTATCAACGCTCTCTGCCTAGAATGGAGCAAACTAAAATAGTCAAGGGAGCTTCCCGGAGGAAGTTTAAGCAGACATCATATTTCAATGAGCTTACCTCTTGTCTGTAATTTTTGAAAGGTCATAATTTGTATATTTAATTGTAATTTATTTTTATTTATATGGAAAAAAAATTGCAAAAATTGAATGAAACCAAAGAACACAGTTAATTTTTTTTGTCATCCTTTCTAATTATAAAACTCTCTTTTCTTTCTCAATTTTTTCTTACACGGAGCTCTCCACTGTTGCCCGTTTAAACCTCTTTCTCCTTTTTCCATCTTTTCTTTAAAATTCCCAAGCAGCTGACGTTGTCAATGCTTTGCGGACACGTGTGTGTCTCATGTATTAATAATTTTAAGTATAAACCTTTTATTATAAATTGTGTATAAATTATCGTATTCAGTGTCCCATTCTTTTTAATGTCGACTTTTCAAAAGAAGAATCGCAAGCGCTTAAAGACGAATTTTATAATTAATTTAAACGAACTATGAACAACGATCCAGCCGAGTCAACGACAAAATACAATACAACAACTGACTCAATTTTTTCGAGATATCATAAGCATTTATATCACATTTCACTGTTGTTTAGGTTTTTGTTGTCAATAATGTGACAAATAGTTTCAAAATATTCATAAAGGGTTAACTTGTATATTTAAGCGTCTAATTAGGGGTGTGTCACTCGCCTATAATGCTTGCTTAGTCTAAAACATTTTAAGGATCTAATTTCAAAAGTTTAGTTACAGCTATTCTCCAATTGTAGGGTAAATTGTAGGGCAAATTTATAACCTCACCTTGAGAATTCCTCAAACCTTAAGGCTTACTTACTGTGCTATCTACTGTATTTTAACAGTCAACTAAGTGCACCTTAGGGATGAGATGAGGCCGAGGTCAGTTTGATCTTACCTTCAGTATCCCTCAGAAAATATTAAAACTTAAGTTCGCCTTCAAGACGTGGATTCAAGATGAATGACTTATTATGAGTACGTCACTCGAATTATTAATAATATAAATCGATTACCTAAACGGTATTTGAGAGACCGGCAAAATTCGTTAGATTTATATAGTGAACGTGAGTTTATAAGGTATCGCTTTTTTAAAAATACAATTGTACATATTATTTTGCTTCTGATTCATGATGCTCTTCATAAACCCAATAATAGAGGTTTGCCAGTGGTTCCACTGATCCAATTATTAATCAGTTTACAATACTATGGTACAGGAAATTTTCAGGCACGTTGCATTTTTGTATATGTATTTATATCTAGAAAAAGAGAGATTGCTTATGCTCTATTCAACTTTTTGAACTTTACTTATCTATTCTACTATTTCATATTTATTTTAGACTGTTGCTGGTGATCTTAGGGGAATTTTACAACCTACAGTGCCTCCAATAATAAAAAAGGTGTCAGAGTAATTAGCAGAAATAATGAGGAATATCATAAAGTTCCCAGAAGACCCTTTTCATCATCAATTTTTTATGAATGAAATTAATCAAATTGTCAACTTTCCTGGTGGAACATCTGGTAGCATCTAATGAAAAATCCTGAAGGTGCTGTAGGTGAAACTTACAGAAATAGAAGAGGAATTTTCTCCCATTAATTTAGAGATACTTATATTATCTCAATATTGATTGATGAAATTGTTTAAAAAGTGTTATTTACAGGTGGTATGTAGCCCTAGATTGCAAATATTAGATACTGTCGCTAGGTATCCAAGATTCACTCATGACAACACAGTATTTCAGAGCAGTGGGGTTCGTGTCAAATATGAAAATAATGAAGTGCCAGGTCAGCCTATAATTATTTGTTTAACATCAAATTTGCAATATGAATCTGTTATAAATTGTGTTGTCACAGGTAAAACGCTGGGCCACAATGGCTATGCATGTAATAGATACCTGCTAACACCATTTGTACATCCTAATACACATGCAGAAAGAAATTCTAATAGGGCTCATAGATGCACCAGAAATTTCTTCGAAAGATGTTTGGAAATCTGGAAAGAACGATTTGGGTACTTGAAAAAGAGGGTTGAGGGTTTAAATTTACTTTTTCTTAGTTTAATTACGAGTTTTAGTTGCAGTTTATAACCTCACTTTGATACGCTCGTAGAACCATAGAAATAGAAATAATACTCCATAAGCAGGTTCCTTATTCACGATTTGCGCTGTTGTCAGAACTTTTACCTTCTTAAGTCCTCCTTGGAGGAGGCAAGAAGATTTTGTAACTATCGAACAGCTTATCTAAGGTTCCACCAAGGTTTTCTCCACCAAGGCCCCCTTAGGTATTCCTTAAGTGATGGACTATAAATCTGCCCCCTAGTGCCTCATGAAAATCTCGTTATAACTTTTGACGTTACAATAAATTCCTATCTTAGTGTAATACTTTAACATCGTACCATATTTGTACCCTCGTAAGTTAGACCCCAACCGCAGAATTAAAAATGTATTTTCCACTATATTTTTCAGCCCCCGTCTCCGCTAGGACCGCCGAGATGCGCGCGCCCTTGTACTTAGCCTGCTGGGCGGTGGTGGCGGTGTGCGGCGCCGCCGCAGACGACGGCGCCGCCCGCTACGGCCCGTCGCCCATCGGGGCGGCCGGCGAGCCGAACGCGGCGACGGCGTCGCGACGCCTCCTCGAGCCCGTCGACGTCGCCGCCGACCGCGAGACCGTCGCCTACCTCCTGCCGAGGCTCGCGGCGAAATACAGGCCGAGCGGCGATTGGGCGGACGTCACCGATCCGAGGTTCTACGTGCTCACGGAGATGGCGGAGGCCGCAGCCGCCGCGCAGGCGGACGCCGACGAAGCCGGATACGAAGGACAGGTGAGGCGATCAAAGGGGAATTCGGGAAATTACTGTAGGGCCCAATAAGGAAAAACGTGAAAAGGCTGTGAATGTTGTGGCTTGTGACTTTTTTCGGCTAAAAATAAGCATCGCAGGCATGGACGACAGTGACGCCACCGCGCTAGGTGGCCGCTACAAGAACTTCAAGCAGAAGAAGTAAATGGCAAATGTGTGTTTGTATGAGAGAGAAAGAGGTAGTCACCGAATTAAGGTAGAGTTTCATGCATCCGATTTCCGATGACATGATGATACGACGGGTCTCTCATTGGCTGTAGTATTTCAGCGCCATTTTCTTTCCTAATATTTCAATAATTAATCCGACGGTGAATTAAAATAAGTTTGGTTTACATTTGAAATTGTGAATATTTAATAGCTGTGAAAATACTTGTATGATTTAAAGAGAAAATCGTGGGGTGCATTCAATAGATAGTAAGAAGCGGATATTGTATATACCATACGATTTTCTGTTTAAATTTTACAAATATTTTGGTAGCAATTAAACATGCACAATCACAAATTTTCAGGACAAACTGTATGAGACTGGGTATAGGATATTTTTATATTCAAATTATTTTTTGTCCTTAAATTAAAGGTAATCAGATTACCCTATTAACACCTTATGCAAAAATGTTTAATGAATCGACTCACGTTTCAAAAATTATACTTTTATAAAATAGCTTTGAAACGGACAAGCTATTAACAACTTTTATATATCGCTTTAATAAGTAAGCTCATTTTTTAACAAAAAAATTCGACTTTTCTGCCACCTTTTTCATTGAAATAACGAAATTTAAGTCACTTTCGAGAAAATGCTCCGGGATTCCATCTACTCAATGCGTAAAGCGGATACTTCGTACAAGTGCAAACCTTAGTTTACTGTGAACGTGTATGACAGAGATAGAGAAAACAATAGTAAGTATAACTCGATAAGATTCTATGTATTTTAATGTCAGTAGATAGTAGTGAACACTTTACAGCACACGTGCATGTACAGAAAGTTGCACTTTACAGCATGCATTACGACACCATTCACAGTACACTAATGTTTACGACACGGAGAGATTACTTAACGTATATGACACATTAATTATTCACACTGATGAGTTTGATGATTTCTCAATTTGGAGGCAAGTGTGGTAAACAAAATAAACGTGAATAGACCTAGGGACCTTAATTCTTTGTTTTTTGAACAGTTGATTGTAACATTTACTAAATGACATTGGTTAAAATAAGGGAGTTTTCCAAAACTGCTTTGTGACAATTGAAACTAATTATGAATGTGTACCTAGCAAGTATGGTGCATTCGCCAAAAATTAAAATGAACCTTAAGTGAGGCTTCAAGCTATCACAAACATATTTCATTTGCTCTAAATAGTTCAAAAACAATGATACTCCTAAAGCATCTTGGATATTTCACAAGAGCCACGAATCATAAAACAGGATTATCTTATTACCTTTAAGGAAAAAATCTTTTCGAGAGAATAAAATTCTTCTTTCTTAACGAATTAGCTAAGGCATTACCTTCCTTTTATATTACACGAGTACAAAACGTTAAAGAAGCAGACAGTTAAGTCAAAGGTTGTACAAAACACATCTACATTGTGCGACGTGTAAATTACCTATGGGAAATAAAAATAACACCGGGGGCATCACGAAATTTCAGACACGTTTTCGATTTTGATATTCACAATGAAAAAGTTTGGCGCTCTTATGAATATCTTACACAGAAGAATGTAATGGAGAGATTAGGAACTTTTTTGCAATAAAAAGGGAAACACATCGGAATATGGAAAATAAGCAACGGTTTGTCAAATCTGAAAAATTCAAGTCAAACGCACTTGCACCCTAAATTTTTTACACTTCAACAATTAATTTCAATTAGATATACAAGTAGTCATAAGATATTGAGTTAACGAAATCAGATAACAATTTTTATACCAAAGTTCCATTTTTACTCACAATCTACACAATTCGACTGCACTTTCATCCTTAATTAACCACACCCTCGCGCAATACTGGTAATTAAACAATCATTATTTCAACACTTTCAATTTTAATTACAACCGAACCCCTTCAATTAATCCATAATTACTCACAATAAAATCCAAAAACCGAGTCCCTCCAATCTAACGAAACTGTCTGTTTTATTGATCAGGGAAATTATTAAATCCTCGCGCTTAATTTAATTAATCAGTGGGGTAGCGGACGGTTTAAACGTTGAATTATCGGGCGTATCCGCACGTGTTTCCAAAATTTGACAAACAGTTTTTAAAATCTCCTAGCGATTAAGTTAATTTTGGGATTGCTTGATTCGTAATTAGGTTCTTTAATTATTACCGTATAATTGCGGTCATAGATTGCTTGTCTTTTTTCCAGAATCCTTCATTAACAGACACACTCATTCAGCACATGCATTCTTGCATTACAGCGTCATTCTGTTATTCCCTTGAAATTAAAACGTTACCCTCTCTTTATTCCTCCATTTTCGTTTCTTTCCAGATGAGACCGAGGAACGTGAGAAAGAGGCGCTACAACTTCGAGTACCCGAGGTCCATAAGAGGCATGGAGTCGACTCCTAAGCTGTCGATAATCGCGCCCATCGACAGCCTGAGGAAGCTGTACAAGCAGGTCCAGGAGCAGAAACAGGCAGAGAGGAACAGGAAGATCCTCGAGAACCTGCCGAACTTCCAGTAAAGGGGAAAAGAAATTAAACGCGCCAAACTTAAGAGGGGTCCAATCGAGATTATTTTATGACGGGTCTTGAGGTTGGGACTCGCCGTAGCGGCGTTTTTCTTTTAAAACTTTTGTCTTCGACGATCGAACAAAAACCGCTGATTTGTTTTTGGCTTTTCGATTGGATCCTTCGACTACTTCCACCCGCTCACCTCTTTTCTAGAGATAGGAAAGTTCCGTTATCTAGTCACTATTGTCCTTCTTTACCACAGACAGTATTCTACTATTAAACGAGTATTAGCAAAGTTTACGTTTGTAAAGTTAAATTATTTATTTATGTAAAGATGTATTAAGTTATTTGTTACAATATTGAATTGTATATTTATATCGAATATGTTTTATAAAATTGTTTCTCATGTGCGAAAATAATGGACTTTGTTGCCGTAGTAAAAGTAAGTCTAACAGAAGATGTAGTTTTATTCTAAAGGATTTGACAATTTTGAAGTTTTGATTGTGAAAAATTTGAATTCCGAACCTTTACCAAAAGTTTTCTCAAAATATGATCCAAAGTTCAAGATTACCAAACTTTAATCAAGATATCGGTACTTTCGTTCTCACCAATTCATCACTGCTGGTACCAGTGGATATTTTGAAGGTACAGGGTGCGCCATCATAGTGAAATTCAGGCTCTAGAGGTCGTAGTGGGCGGAGGCTGGCATACTTTTAAAGTTCTGTTCCCCACCCGGTCAGTTGCCCTGCTGAGTTGGAATAGTGAACAGCGTGCGTTTGCCGCCGAGGCGTATTTTAGAATGGACGTTCTGTGATCGCAACCCAGCAGGCCTTTCGAACTCGGTCCGATGTAGCCCCGGTAGGCCCCGTCCCAGATCGGGAATCGATTTTTAATTCACAAAATGGGTTTCATTACGTTTTGAAAAAAGGAAGTTATGATGCCGCACCTTGTCCTATACCGATATTTAGCCATTTCAACGGTATTCATGTGTATCAGTCAGTACGACCCTTGGAGGTGTCACATATTAACCTAAAGCGCCCTCTAGACTATTTCTAACGTAGTATTTTATTTAAAAAAAGTAGTGTGTATGTCACCTGTACTTATATTTGCTGCATATTGCCGAAACAACCCGTCAATTGTAGCACAAATTTTTGCATGTGTGTATGTGTGTGTTGAAATGGAATCAAAAAATCAACAGTGTGTACAGAACAGTGAAGCTCTTAATATTTCGTGGTAGAGGCAAGTAATATGACTCAAAGACAACTATAAACGTCATTATGCCAAACATTCTTAAAATTATTTAAGATACGCAGAAAAAGTTAAATCTCTAAAACACAGGTCAAAACCTCAGCAAATCTTTGATTACTAAAACCAAGCCTGAAAAAGAGGCAGCAAACTTGTGTCAGCTTTCGGGAGGTAATGTAATTGTAAGACATGGTAAATCACTCACTGATGGACATTTGATGGAAGATTACATAATTGTAGTAGCAGAAGGAAGTACCCAGAAAAGATTGGCTTACTTAAAACTATCAATCTGTCAATAAACACCGGGGCTCGGAGAATAAAATGACATTGCAGCGAATATATCATCTCAATTGTCTGACAAAAATAGTTACCATTGCATCGTGATTGGACTAAAAGTTAGTTAGATGGCGGAAAATACTAACCATTCTTTCTACCATGGATCATTTGCATGGCAGCAACAGATAAAACGGCCAATGGTGGGGTCGTCGGTTTCCAGTGGATCGAGCTGTTAGAATGGCAAGAACTCACTCTTCATTAATACCGTCGTAAGTAAGTCTTCAGGCAGAAGTCTATTAAAACTGGCGCCCGAGGAAACTCCGTTATTCCGTAACCAAACGCCAATCACGTCACGAGCGAGACGAAAAACAAAAACATGTCTATTTGATTCCAACTCAGCACACTTTATTAACAAAACCACCATAAACCCAATCAGCGTTGTTTCCCTTGCGATGACTTCCAAGATAGGTACGTGTTCCAGAACAGCGCCACGGTCTGTGCCAGGAGCACTTGGTGTCTCAACGGCATGAAATAGAAGTTGACAAACTGCGTTGCCGGCCAGATCATGTAATTGGTGAGCAACACGTCGAAGTACTTGGATCTTATCTGCCGCTTGGTATATTCCCAAGTCTGTCCTTCGACAAGGTTCAAGACGGTCAAGAAGATGGGCAAAAATACCGGAGCGAAGAGCAATTGGTCCATGGCGACCTTCTTGGCCACCCACAACTGCTTAGACTCGTCGACAGTACGAGAGAGGAACTTGTACCAGGTGCCTATGGTCGGACCCTGCAAGAAGGTGCAATATGAGCGAAGAGGAACTATAAGATAGGGAAGTCTACTTTGGCGAGGAAACTTTGTCTCGGCGCTTAACTTATTAACTCCAGACGTTACATTTGTAAGAATAATTTAGTATAGTATCGGCCATTGAAGTTACCTCGTATATAGTAGCAAACAAATTTGAGGTATAAAAATGAGAGTGTCCAGACGGAAAGTGCCCATCATCACTTTATTTTCCTCATACAGTGGGAAACATAATACAATATTTTATAAACTACGGGGTGGGTCGATAATGGGCCAAACTCCAGTAGTTTATCAAAGACATGATGATAGCACAAAAGTACCAGATGTTTCCTTTGTTGCTTATTTACAGAGTAATTGCAAATAAACAAAATTTCAAACACTTTTGGCAACAGTAACGTCCTTTTAACAAATGTTCAAAAATACCACCATTCACTTCGAAACTTTTTGTTTTAACAGCGTTGTTCTCATGAGTCCTTCATGATTATCTTTAATATCAGTGTCATAAACTGTGAAGTATGAAGATTTTGGAGATAAACCAACAGGACCACCACGACCAATCCAACGCACTGGAAACCTTTCGTTCAAATGTTCAAAAAACTGTAGAAAACGATGTGCCCATTCAATTTTCGCCTTTTCTTTTAGTATTTGAGAAAAAAATTATTTTTCATCTAACCTCACTAATCTAATCGATATGAGGGAACACCAATTTCTCTTTCTGCTACATCCATGGGATGTCTTCTACACGTGTCGCACTAATTTTCACACGATATTTCACAATAACACATATAAATTGACATATTTTTATGGACATGTCCATTTTCATTCGATTTTCCATTCATTTCACATGGAACATCAAAATAATCACATGGTTGCCACACGATGATGACACTTAAATGGTAGTGGTTAATCGACCGAGGAGAACGCTTTGAAACCGTATTAATTTGTAATTCAGGTTGTTTTTCCTTTTATAAATATTATAAAGTACCAGTTTCTGTGTAGAATCCTCTGGAAACAGAGTTGGGTTAGGCGGTTTGGTTCTGTTTTTTTTTTATAGAAACGTTATAAAGTACAACATAAACCACATACAATATAAACGGAGAATATAAACGTATAGCCACTACCATATCTCCGCTAAGCACACCGGCATTTATAACTTTAAAATGGCGAAGGCGCGAAAACCACGCCGTTTTAAATCGTTTTTTCACTTATTTCACCACATTCTTTTCACAAAATTTGAATATCGGCGTAAAGTTGAATAATCAAACTTTAATATCATTGTCTAACCGATGACAATAACATACGAAATCATTTAAAAATTTTACTTTGAAAACCGGCAAATTTGACGAAACACATTTCTTTTTTCAAAAACTATTGGTTTCCTAAAATTAAAATTATATTTTAAAGCACCTGTCCTGTTATATTTTAAAGCATCTTAATACTGTCCTGTTTTATTAAAAAAATTGCCATTTTTCATATCGAAGTTAATGAGGGAAAATGTTTACCTAATCTGAAACTTGTATAAACCTTTTGGCTTTAATTTTTCCGTCCTACCGGACTCAACTAGTATAACGTAATATTATAATATTAAAATAATATAAAAATATAAGTAATATTATAATATTAAAATACTTTACGGTCATTTTCCACTCACCACTTCACCGAATATTTCTGCATAATTCCACAAATTGTCAAATCTCCCCAATAAAATCCCATCCCGGATCGATTGGGCAAATGCACGTCTCGAATAAATCGCCGATCAAATTCCCGGTCAATTAGTCCGGGACGGGACGCGTTCGGACGACGTGAACGAGTATCAAACCCGATTTCCTATTCCCGCATGCATCGCACCCCTAACGAAATTATGTACTCACGACAAAAAGCAGCCCGACCAACGCGAACTGCCCGGTCCTGACCAAGTTCACGTCCTTCAGGCGTCTCCCTTCGACTTGCGTCTGGGCGATGCAGTCCCCGACCGCCATTAACGTCATCGTCTGGACCGACTGCACGGCCAACAGGTGGTCCCTGACTAGCCTCCTGTAGAAGCCCGCTAATTTGCTGAGGGACATCTTTAATTTTATATCTGAAAAGAACGAGAAGGAAGTGTCAGATTACTGAATGATTTTGTGGAGGAACCAACTGCGTTTCCAACCAATAGAAAGATCGTATTTAGTCACGAAAGTCTGTTCATTCCAGAAAACGTGATATTTCAATGGATGGAGCCAGTTTGAGAATTCATACTAAAGTCAAAAAAAGATGAGAGAGATACGTCAATCAGTCATAACATTTTCCTCTCTCTTGACAGATATTTAATTTATTTGGTTTGTAATCCTGTAATATACAAGGTACTATTAAATTACCCTGATTATACCCTGTCAAAGAATGAGGCGAAGTAATAAACCGATTATTTCGCCGCTAACCAGAGGCGTTCTTAAAGAAATCAACGAATATTAATAAATGCATTAAATTTGTCTATGTAATGTTGAGTTTCCTTAAAACCGGTATAATTGATTTATTAAAAGGTAGGTATTACGACCGCGATTGTTATCATCTCAGGAACGCTTCCCTTTTTACCTGAATTGTTGTTAACTCGTCATTAATATAACATATTACAATATTGGAAATCGGTATTTTTTATAATATTTTACGGTAATGTTTTTTTTTCATACTGTTTGTCTAATAAATCCTCGGGATATGGAAGAAACGAAGAGATATGAAAATTTCCTACCGATGTACAAAAGTGGGTGCTGTCTAATCGAGGTGCAGATAAATACTAAAGTTCCTTAGACGAATTTCTAAAAAGGGGACTACGTCGAAAAGTTCACGCTTTCTTTTTCCGCAACGAACTTCCAACACTAGATAAAATTCTATTGTCTGTCCAAGAAGACGAGGACTTTCCAAAAATGAGCCGATGTACATTATGGACGATTTTAAAGGATTTGGGATTTCGATGGAAGAAGCACAATAGAAAATCTGTATTGATGGAAAGAGATGACATCATTGTGTGGAGAAGAAGTTACCTGCGCGATATTCGAAGGAGTAGGCTAGAAATGAAAAAAATTTTCTATCTGGACGAAACTTGGATTAACGCAGGACATTCCGTGCCAAAATTTTGGCAAGATACCAGTGTAACTAATCGAAGGCAAGCTTTTCTAGAAGGTTGGTCCACCGGTTTAAAGCCTTCGTTGGGTAAAAGGCGACGGCTTATTATTACCCACATTGGAAGCGAGGATGGTTTCGTTGAAGGGGGAGAACTAATTTTTGAATCAACTAAGACAGGAGACTACCATGAAGAAATGACTGCGGACATGTTTGAAGAATGGTTTGGTCAAATGATCGATCTAATTCCGAATGGTTCCGTAATAGTTATGGACAACGCTAGTTACCATTCCCGATTAGAAGAGAAATTACCAAATAGCTCTTGGCGAAAACAACGTATCGCAGAATGGTTATCCTCGAAAAAGATCGAATGTGCCGAAAACCTATTAAAAGTAGAACTCTTGCGTTTAGCCAATTCACGTAAAGGTGATTTTAAAAGGCACGTCGTCGATGAATTAGCCAAGGCGAAAGGAATAACAGTGGTTCGGCTTCCTCCGTACCACTGCGACCTGAATCCCATTGAGCTAATATGGGCACAAATAAAAGGGGACGTGGCGAGAACAAATACAACGTTCAAATTAGCAGATGTCAAAAATTTGCTTAAAGAAGCAATATGTAAAGTTTCCAAGGAAAATTGGCAAAAATGCATAAATCACGTTCTGAAAATTGAAGACCAAATGTTACAGTTGGATAACATTTCGGAGTCGTTGATAGAATCAAGTATTATCAACCCAAATGATGATTCTTCTTCAGATTCCGATGTTTGGGAAGAATTCGACGATGGCAACGACGACTGAGGTTACCAAGGAGAAGGTGACGGCTGGGAAAAACTTTTCATAAACTGGCCCTTCTCAGGGCCGCAAAATTTCATAAACTAATGCACGACCATACATGTACTGAAGTGTTGTCTTTCTTTCCCTCTCTATCTCGTTCAAGCGCGCGCCCACACACAAACACACACACACACGCACGCACGCACGCACACACACGCGCACGCACACGTAATTTTTTCAGTTATCGATTATTGCACATTTCGTCATTTTTCCCGACCGTACGCCAGTGAGTGGTTCTTCGCATGTGCCGAGGCGTACAAAATAGCCAATGGTCAGGGAGAAACACTCGTAATATAAAGAGATTACGGAAGGTAGCGTGCAAAACATTAGAGAACTCGACATATTTAGTGGGTGCCACCTTGTATCGGTTTTGCATTTATAATGAGTTTTTATTACTTCGCCTCATTTTTAGACAGACTATAGTAATGCATTAGTTGTGTGGCTAAGAAGCTCTATAAACAATTGAGCTAGCAACCAACTATTACAGACAGTTTGTCAACTCAACAGAGTTTTAGAGTGTATTCGCCCCAAGGCTGCAATGAAAATTTTTCCATGATCAAACTATACAAGTATTGGAAGATTATATATAAGGAATCTCAGGGGAGGCCTCGGAAAACATATACATATATTAACAGATTATTATCTGGACATATCAATACGCCATTCTTTAGGAAAAATCAGGTGGACGACTCACTTTGTGTTTGCGCTGAGGTGGGGAGTTTGACCCATGTCATCCTTGAATGCAGAAGAGGAAATCCAGATTATTTACATGGAAAATTGGCTAAAATCATTAATACTCCCATCCCCACTATAACACTGCTTAGAGAATTAAACGAAAGAGTAATACGAATCATGGTAAGTTATTTAAATCAATATGATGTCAGGATATGAGTACGGTAAATTCATATATGGTATTGGATTTTTAGAATCAGTTAAGGTAATATAGGCACTAGCAGAGCTGTCATTAAAATACAAAGACTTCGATAGCCAGTGGATTTAAAAGCACGAGAATGTAAAGGGTGGTTACATGGTAACTATCGACGCTGGGTAAATGATCTTAGTAGTCCAACCCAACTCCCCTTAAAGAAGAAGAAGAAGAGTGAATTCGAACTTTTGTCATGCAAGTAGTTTTAGCTCAAAAAAGTAACTTACAGTGCATAAAATCGGTTCCAGGTTTCAAGGGAAAATCACAGAATGACAGCCAGTCACGCAGTCAATCACTCAACCATAGGTTTTTCTTCTCTCATATTACGTCATATTTAATTAACCTTACTCGAATTTATGAAGCTGAAATATACAAAATGTTGTGAACAGTTAAAATGCTCTATCATCAGCTGAACTACCAGGCGCATTATTAAAAAAGCCCTGCACTTATATTGATCAGGATCTACTGAAAAAGGGATTGACAGGTTTTCTTAACGTGGAAATCAAAAAGCTCGGTAAAGATTTTCCTTCATTCAATCCGATCTCAAAAATGGCATTTTTTTAGTAAAAGAGGACAGTATTAGGGTGCTTGAAAAAATAATTTTAACTTTAGGAAACCAGTAGTTAAAAAAAATGTGAGAAGTTTTGTCAAATTTGCCGGTTTTCAAATTGAAATTTTTGAATGTTTTCGTACGTTATTCTCATCGATTAAACAATGATAGTAAAGTTTGATTATTCAACTTTAAGCCGATATTCAAATTTCCTGAAAAGAATGTGGAGAAATAAGTGAAAAAATGATTATAAATGACGTGGTTTCGCGCCTTCGTCATTTTGAAATTATAAATGGCGGTGTGCTCGGCAGAGATATGGTAGTAGCTAAACGACCGTCTTCGTTTATATCGCATGTGGTTTATGTCGTACTTCATGACGTCTCTATTAAAAAAAAAAAAGAACCAAACCACCTACCCTAACTCTGTTTCCAGAGAATTCTACACAGGAATTGATACTTTATAATATTTATAAAAGTAAAAACAAGCAGAATTACAAAATAATACGGTTTCAATGCGTTCCCCTCGGTCGATTAACCACTACAATTTAAGTGTCATCGTCGTGTTACATACTGCGATTATTTTGATGTTCCACGTGAAATGAATGGAAAATCCGAAGAAAATGGACATGTCCATAAAAATATGTCAATTTATATGTGTTATTGTGAAATATGTGAAAATTAGTGCGACACGTGTAGAAGACCTCCCATGGATGTAGCAGAAAGAGAAATTAGGGTTCCCTCATACTTGCCATATCGGTCAGAAGTCGACCAAATAGCGGTTCGTGGAAAAGTGAGGTTAGATGAAAAATAATTTGTTTCTCAAAGAGTAATAGGAAAAGTGAAAATTGAATGCGCACATCGTTTTCTACAGTTTTTCTAGATAGATTTTTATCAAAATTCCACGTGGCCAAAGGTAAAGGTTTGCCAAAAACCCATTGGATACAACCACTATTTAAGCTCGTGTATGAAATTACTGACGTTTACTTCTCCTTTCAATTCGTCATTGATTAGTAACCTCAATTCAAATCTTCCATCAGTTTATAAATCTTTGGCCGATCAAGACTAGAACCTTAAAGCATCTCCAATTCTCAGGGAACATTTCAAGAAAATCTAGCCTGGTTTTTTTAAGTTATGGATCGAAGATCCCCTTGGTTATATCAATCCTTGAACCTAGTGAGCCAATTGCTTAAATAATTTTCCCCTTGGATCCATCAAATCATTTACATTTTACAAATAATTTGATCGATCAATACGTTGGAATCTTAAAACATCTTTTTTCAAAGAAACATTTCCAGCGATGCTCAATAGAGTAACTTATAAATTATTAATTAAATAAATATATTATTATTGTATTAAACACAATTTATACCGCTTCGAACGAGATGTCCCCGTTATCGATAAAATTTCCACTGCTCTTATCGGGATCGTTTCTAAGGTCAATAATCGAATCAGCGCTCCGGATAAATGGATAATTTCCCGTAATCAACGCCACATTTCTTCCACCTAGGGAGTTAAGAGAGATGCAACTGTACGAAAATAATTATGGACTTACGCTTGTGACAATTCGTCGGTAATTAACACTATTAATTTAATTTTAACGTCTGCAAGTTAAATCGTTTGTGAAATTAATTATGCGGCGTTTAATTATCGTTGATTTACAGACGGGAACGTTAATTAAGCAAAGTTGCCAGATTTAGTGCGATTCCAGCGAAAGAAATAAAAATATTTTAGGCAATATTCCGGTTAATTAAACAAAAGGAATTTAGGCATGTAATTTAATAGCTTAAAACAGAGTGTTGCAAAACAATCTTGATTTTATTGGAATAAATCAAATTATTTACTTGTTGCGTTTTACACTTCATAATTACCTTATCAATAAACAACCTACCTTTATCGGTAAATTTGGATACTTTTATTTTTAAACTCGGTATCTAATCTATGGATATTTCAAGTTATCTTGAATAAATAATAACAAATAAATAAACAGAAAAGGGACATAAACCTGAGGATTACAGATATACCATAAATACGTGCACTATCTAGAAAAATAATTTAATTTTGCAAGTTTGGTAAATAGGAACTTTCGTGTGGACATGTCAAAGTAAATTTATGTTCAACCTGTAAAACATCACAGGTGACACTAATACTTCTATAGTAAGTGCAAATTTTCTCTGAGCCTTTTTTAAAAACTGCAAAAAGCTGGACAGGGTTCTACTCATTTGACACATCTTATCCATTTACTTACGGTAAAGTCACAAGTCTTCCTTGAGAATAATTGGCCCGTGCTTTACAAGTTTTATTGGGATGTTTCCTCAACATTTCTTTCTTTCTTTCATTTCTTTCATTTCTCAACAGTAATTGGAGCTTCGTCGCAGTCTCCATTTTTGTCCGTGGATTCCTTAAATTTCTACTTAAACTCCTCTTGGTCTTCTTTGACCAGATTTTCGTAGTGCTGGTGACATCCTTGTGTGCTAATGAGTTGTAGATTTGTCTTATGTTTATCGTCCCTACCATAGATAGACCCACTCCTTCACACTTTTCTTCCCAAAGTATTGTTTTTAGACTTGTTTCTTCCCTTTTTACTGCTATACTAGTCCTGGTGTATAATTTCCTGTCTTGTAGATCTTTACTATTCAGCCATTTTCAACTTTTATCAAGTCATCAATGTCCTTGTTCCACCAATGGTGGCTTTGTCGATTTTTGTCTTTAGTTCATATTGCAGCTTCATGTATACACTTTCTGATGTCTGTGTATAGTTCCTCTGCTCTTTCTCTTCGGACAGTCTGTAGTTTTGGTGTCACCCCCTTTTTATACAGGGAACTTGCGAGTATTGCCTTGTGCTGCCTAAGTTGTACCATACTTTCCCAGTATCAGTTTCATTTTGATCGTCCTTTACATCTGCTGCCTGTATCTAATTTCCATATATGCTTTACCATTCAGCTCACCTGACCACTCTCGCATCTGTAGTTCGAAGTTGCTATTCTGTCACTTAATGAAGTAATCGATTAAAGAGTTTAGTTTTGTTGTTGCTTGACATCAAGTGAATCTGTGGATCATTTTGTAGGAGAAGAAGCCATCCATTATTCTCAGGGAAAAGTTTCCACATAAGCAATCAAGCGTGGACCGCTGTCACTTATTGTGTCTTCGTCATATTATCCAACAATGTTACCTGTCCTTCCGTTCAAGTCTCCCAGTATAAAAACTTCTTTCCTAGCAGTAATTTCTGACAGAACTCTCGTCACCTCTGCATAAAAGCCATCTTTGATCTATGGGTCTGCGTCATCTGTTGGAGCATATGTTCCTATTATCACCATATGATGTCCTTTGATATTACATTCTGTCTATATTGTTATATCGTGTACTTCTTCCTATCCCTAATGTTGTTCTTCCATTTTTTTCCTTATAGTGACAGAAACATCTCTCTTGGACACCAGTGTAAACATTTATGGTCTCGAATTTGTCCTTTTCCTCTGCTTTGTTTCTTTGTTTCAGTGAGCACGCAGTGATCTACATTTAGCTTTCCAATTTCTTTAAAAACTTCTGTCTTTTTTGGGCCGAGACCCTGTATGTTCCACGTAACCATACAGAATGTCCTCTTCAGCTGCTTAGGCGTCGTTGATTTGATCCGTCCATGCTGACTGTTGAGATTTTTAGCATTTTTTGGTATTTTATGGATAATGGAGTGCTGGTCCATCGTTGTAGTTTAAACCTAAAGGTTAAAAGGGTTCCTTCTTCCTATCCAGCGAATTGAAAAATATTCGTTCAACCACTACAGACGATTTTGAAATTATCAATTGACCTTCATCAGTAAACGAAAGTTGACTCAGCAAATTCGGGGCAAATTTCCTTGAACCTGATAGGTATAATGTCACGTAGTATTCTCATCATTTATTTATTCTTTAAAGCCACGTACAAATTTAAATTTATGCCTAATTGGTTATGCATTGTGATAAACGAAAATGCAACGTAACTATAACGTTTATACGACCACTGCCCGTTTTTCAAAAGTCAGCTCGAGGCTGCCGCCCTTTCTAAAAATCTTCTGTCTTTCTACAGGGCGGCTACTTCGACTCGAGGACGAAGCGCGCAGGGCGGTTCCGCGACCCTGTGACGGGCGGCCCGGGCGGCTCCCTCTCCATAGTGAACTCCCTGGACGTGCTCAGGAACAGGCTCCTGCTCGAGATAGCAAGAAAAAAGGCGAAGGAGGGAGCAACGCGCAACAGGCAGATGCTCATGAACCTTGGCAAGAGGGCCTTCTACTACGACAAGTTTTAAATGCCGCAGGACAACACAACACCACACAACCCAATGAGATAATAAATATTTGTGTATTTTAGGGAATCGGGGAAAGGTCGCGTAAAGCGAGCTGCTGGCGGCTCGTTAATTTCGAATTAGTTAATTAACAGCGCGATTATGCACTGACGTTTAAATGTACTTTATTCATTTTTGAACTAATCATTTTTTGAAGCGATGAATTTCGCGGTATGAGAATGTATCAAAGTTATTTCCCCAAAAGATCAGGTACAAAATTTAAAAAAAGGAAAACTATACAGAAACTTAAGCCATTTTTGTCAAAAGTTAATTAATCAGGATAATTCTCTTTGTTTTTAAAATAAACCGATCCCTATGTTCGAAATACTAAAGAACACCCAGTACCTTACATGTTCCTACTTCCCAAAATTATGACAAAAGTATTTACTTACTAATGTTATGGGTGCATTATTTTCTTGAATGAAATAAAACTTTACTACTTTTTCACGTAATGAAAACCACTTTAAAACATTACTTACTCTCTCTAAATTCTCGGGTAAAACATCCCCGATTCCCCCAAAACACCATTATAAACCTGGTACCTAGAATAAATCAAATAATTACATATAAAAAAAATTACTGCATACATACTATACATACACATAGATATATATTAAAAAGACTTAATGCTGTAGTATTAGGCTTCTTGTTTTCGAAATATATATAGTTTATACGGTGTGATTCGATGAATTCTCACGAATACCAGTATCGGTTCGAAAATTGGGGTAAAATCGACTGAAGTAGGCTAGTTTGCCATCTCGTGTGAGGAAAAGTGAGAGAAATTTCTTTACCTCGTGGAGAAACGTAATGAAAAAGAGGAAAATATTGGAAAGTCCTTGGGCACACAACGACCTTCCGATGTCGACTTGTTTACCTGATTTTGAAGTATGTAAAAGGGCGGAAAACGGTGGTTAAGATTGACCTTACGTTCTGCGTTACATAGATTAGGTATATATTTTATATGTATGTTAATATCGAGGATCTGTGCTGTGTTTCATTGTATTATTGTAAATTATGAAGTGTACAAAAATATTATTGAGTGTAATTGACAAAATAAACGATTATTGCAATATTCATATTAGGTGTTTTCAGTGAAAAACATACTTGCACAAAAAAGTTACACGGAGCCTGAAATCTCGGTATTCTATGGTCAGCATAAATGTTACGGTCGAGTTAGACCGAACCCCTGTAATGAGATTAACACATTTCTGACAAGGACCCTTACTTTAGACTACGCAAGATTGCTTGCGTCTCTGTAAATTTTGATTACACTGAAAATATTCCAGGAATGTTTCAATTCGTCAGTCCCTTCGTGCAGGCTCTCTACATACAAAAATGTCCCTACGTACTGGCAATATTTGCAGTGGGTAACATTTCAATCGATATATTTATTCGCATAACGTGTATATAGTGCGTGTTTCCGTTGCCAGTGTAAAAATGTAAGCTGTCTTAATGATGATATGTAATTCCCTCCATGTCACATTTCTCTTTTCTCCTGGCCGCCTAGTTTGGCTAAAAAATAAAATCGGCCCCCCTCAGTTAATACGTCGAATTTTGTAAGATTTCGGTGTATATTGTTAATAACGTAATTGTGCAAAAACTATTCATCCGACAGCATCCAACTTTTGCATGCTTAAAGTAGACATAATAACTTAACATTTCACGTAAAATTAGCGGTTCAGCTTTAAACTGGGCAAAGGTGTGAATATTTTGAAAAAGGGTCCATTTTAATGGTTTTTCCAAGTTTTTTCGGTGAAAAATGCTCCAATCACCTTTTAAAAACGTTCATTTTGAAGGTCTTTTAATTCTCTACAAATCTTCTCTACAATGTGTTGCATTTCCGTCAATATTTTTTACGGTTTGGTCAAAAAACGGAAAAACTACCTATTTTTTCTTAATTTTTATAGTTTATAAAAAACGCAAGAGCTCAGGTTTGTTCAGATTTTGAGTTTTTATCATCTTTGATCCATTGTAAACAAAGTTTCTTGGGTAAACATTTTTCTTATGGCACTATGATCTCAAAAATGGCAATTTTTATAGTAGAAGAGGACAGTATTAGGAAATTTTTACTTTAGGAGACCAGTATTTTTTGAGAAAAAAATAAAAAGTGAGAAATTTTGCCCATTTTGGCGGTTTTCAAAGTGAATTTTTTAATTGTTTTCCTATGTAATTCTCATGGGTTAACCGATAATAATAAAGTTTGATTATTCGACTTTACGCCGATATTCAAATTTCGTGAAAAGAATGTGGAGAAATAAGTGAAAAAACGATCATAAACGGCGCGATTTTCGCGCCTTCGCCATTGTGAAATTTTAATCGCAGGTGTGCTTAGCCCAGATGTGGTAGTGGCTAAACGACCGTTGGCACGGATATTGCATAAGTGTAAGAAACGTTACAAGTGATTAAATAGAATTTAACAGAATTATTCACAAAATATGCAAATCTTTTTTTGTTGGTGGCCTCGTGGGGGTAAGGGATGGGGTGTATGATGTAATGAAAGTAATATCAGTTTAATAAAACGTCGATTCTACTGGAAATGCACAAAACAACAACGTAATCTCACTACTCTAAGTACATAATATCGAATAATTTAGTGTGTCGGGGGGAACAAAGGAGAAACTACGAACTACTAGCGAGAGGGCATGGATAAGCCTTGACCAGAAGATGTTTCGTTGCAAGATTAAACGAATACTTTGAAGCCACAACGCGTGATTGCACAAATTCTTTATAAGGTTTCTATAAATACAAACAGAGCCAACCTACCTAACCTAATGTTTTAAATGATACAAGAAGGCTGTAGCCATCAATACACATGTATGTATGGTTGGTTGCCTTTGATTCATTCTCTTGCAAATAATGAGCTATTCGCTGTAAATATATGAGTACAATGTATTTCAAGAAAACCCTGGCATACTTCAAAGCCATCATACATTTCGAAAGTATTTTAAAAGAATCAAACGATTGAAAAGGGTAAATCTGAACGCAAAGCAGCGAGTCGCAATGCGTTCCCTTCGGTCGATTAACCACTACCATTTATGTGCCATCGTCGGGTTGTGTTCTGCAATTATTTGGATGTTCCAAGTTAAATGAATGAAAAATGTAATGAAAATGGACATGTCGAAAGAAATTTGTTAATATCGTGTGAAAATTAGTGCGACACGTGTAGAAGACATTCAAGATGATAAGACGAAAGACAGACAAGATGAAAAATTTTTTTCTCTCAATAAGTAAAATGAAAGGCGAAAATTGAATGGGCACATCGTTTTCTACGGTGTCAGTGGTGATTTTTTGGTGAGTTTTTAATTTTCACACCGTTACCCCCTTATGGAAAATCGCATTTTCTAAAGGCTATAACTTTTGAACGGATCATTTCCTAAAATTATAATTGATGTTTTCGAACTAGTTATTTCATGTACTTTCTAGTCATATATAGCTTTTATCGAAATCTAACGTGCTATTAGGTAAAGGTCAGCCGTTTTTTGGTCCATCTGCTGTTAAATTTTGTCTACCAAAAAAAACCTATAAACTGGGCTAAGATGTAATGAACAATATGAAGCTATTTGGGTGACTACGTTCTGTAACTGTAAAAGAAGCAACGGTTTATATATTTAAACGAAACTTATGCCCGTTGTAGTTTAAAAGAAAAGTTCAAAAATGTAGGCCGAGCAGGAAGCCCGGGTCAAAATCCTTCGACCTGAGGCGCGCTCTTACGCAACACCTCTCGAATAAAGTAAAATTAATTAAAACCTCTCGACCTTGCCCACCGACGGCCGCACACAAACAACCGTCATTACACAAACGTAAAATCACGATAATGATAATAACTCGGAACGCGTACCGATTCACACCTGTCAGAATCGTCGAGAGATGCTCTTCGCGGTCCGCTCGCTCCTCCGGAACGGCCTCGCGGCGCCCCGGGGACGCCCCAAGGGGGACTTCGCGCCCCTCTTCGAGCACGTGCGGGGCTTCCCCGAGAAGGTCGCCGTCAGGGACAGCGAGGGCAGCTACAGCTACGGGAACGTGTTCGTGAACGCGGCGGGATTGGCGAGGGAGGTCTCGAGGGGCCTCGGGGGGAAGATACAGGAGAGGGTGGTGTTCATGTGCTCGAACGACGTGAACTACGTGGTCGCCCTGTGGGCGATCTGGATGTCAGGACAAACAGGTAAATTAAGTGTACATATGTTAAGCGCAACCCCCAAAAACTATTTAATCCTATGTTTTGCCGTTTGAAAACTACCAAAGCCAGAAATATTGTCCACTTCAGGCTTTGGTCGTATCATCTTAGGATTGGTCAGATATGAAACGTTCAAAGTTAAAATTCGTTTTCTATCTGTACCCCAGTTTATAGTTTTTTTGGTAGATACAATTTAACATCAGACGGACCAAAAACTTTGTTTAAAATGGATCAAAGATGATAAAAACCCAAAATCTAGACAAATCTGAGCTTTTGCGTCTTTTTTAAACAATAAAAATTTAAAAAAATTCCCGATGGCACACCAATCGGATAGCCTTATTTCTGTTTCCCATGTATTATTCAACATCACAGTCGAGGAATGAGGATAGTTTATAAATGTGGTGAGCCCCGACGGGCTCGCCACCTCTCCTAGCCCTTTGAGTTCCAGGACTATGTCGTCAAATCATATATAGAAATTTTGGTATGTTTCATAAATAATTTATGTGCTGTACGTTTTAGAGAAAGATGTTACATAAATTTCAATTGTCGTTCTAGGAAATTTTCGATTTTTCATAAATAACTTTTTTGCTTTACGTTTTAGGGAAAAAATGAAAGGGTACAAAATTGTAGAGCTTTTGAAGACCTACAAAAAATCTCAGTAACATTTTCGGTTCCGAAAACTAAATATAGTAAAAATAGTAAATATAGTAAAAATAAACATAAAAATAGATACGAATTTTTTTTAGGTTTAATATGCCGCCATTTTGTTTCTATTCGGAGGATTTGGCTCGTTAACGAACTTATCCAAGATATTTACCCAGTCGATTTTTGCTCCAAGTTTGGATGCGATACGTAAAAAATTGCGCCCTCTATCGTGCTGACCCCAAAATGAATAACTGTCGTGAAAATTTTCCAAAGTCGTGTCATACGTACCTGAACAATAGTACCTGAACGTACCTGAACTCTTATTTCTATAGAAATATGTACTGCGTACATATAGAAATATGGCTAAAAAATAGTTCGTTTTTCCATTTCTTCACCATAGCGTGAAAATTATTGACGAAAATGTTGTAAGACAATTTGTAGAGAATTAAAAGACCTTCCAAATGAGCATTTTTGAAAGGTGATGGGAGCATTTTCCATCGAGAAAACTGGGAAAAACCGTTAAAATGGACCCTTATTCAAAAAAGCTCAAGTATACTGTTTTATGCTGCTTGAAGCCCCCACCAATGAAATTTTTTGATACTTCATTTATTTAGTTATTTATTTCAGTTAGTTTGTTATATTACTAACTTTTATGTATAAAAATCAACTCCAAAATAATGTTTCCACTACCTAAACCCCGTCATAAAACTTCGTTAACAAAGTGAGTAACAATCTTTTATATTTCTTTAAATATGGCACGCCTATGGATCGGTCTCTCGGTCTTTGTGTGTCGCTATTAACTTTTGTTGCTTTTTTTAGCTTTCACAGCTTGGTACACCAAATTCATGTACTATAGAAAATAAATGAAAAGAAAAAAACTATTTCCCTGCTGCATTAACAACGCAATCATGAACATTGAGAACATTATCAATAAATTGCACGTTTCCATTCTCGATCCTCATTAATACGTTATCGATATTAACAATGTAGCAATCCCTGTCAGCCCGCACCACCCGGAAAACGTCCTGAACTACTACGTCTCGGACTCCAAAGCCCGTCTCTTATTGGCCACGAATGAACACAAGGAGATCATGCGGAAAGTTTCGAAGAGCAACGGCTCTGAACTGTTGGTGATGGATGAAGAGTTACCCCGCAAGACCCCCAACGACTCCCTGAATTTAGGGGACAGCTACAGCATCTTGCCCCCAGAGATTTACGAGTACAGCGACGGACTCATCCTGTACACCAGCGGTACCACAGGAAACCCCAAAGGTAGAGAAATTAAACAATTAATTCGAGAAGTGATTAGATTTAAACAAATAGTGTTTATCTGATTTGCGTTCTGTTTGAGCACATGTTTTTTCTTTAATTACGTCAGTGGAGGTTTTATCAAAATCGTTAAAGTTCACTATCTTATTTGTATAAATATTTAAGTGAAATTACGTTAATTCGTCAGCAATCTTAAAACCATTAGGAAAGATTTTGTGATGGAAAAATAATACGCTTAAATTAGACAAAGGCCAAGTAAATAACTCTTATTACATGAACATCTTCATTCTTCATTGTTAAGCACGGCCTGTCGAGCTGTTTTCTATTGTAAAATTAGCCGTTTTTAGGGTACTTTAGAAAATCAAATATGATCATGGATAACGCTAAAAGCATTAGTTTTGCGTTTTGTTCTTACATGCAAAGAGTGACCCCAAAGGTTTTGTCCGGGACTCTATTTGAACTATGAATTTGAAGTTGGGTGAATTTAACCAGTCAAAGGAAGCTTTGGATATCTCGAAAAATTATCTGGATCCTACAGTGATACTATTCGAATAGTTAATGATAATGGAAATGGAATATTAAGCACTATTTAAAGGATTTTCATTATGGTTTAATTTGACTGGACTACAAGTATTCATATAAGACCTCGTCCATTGGATAATTCCAGATAATTTTCAATTTAACAAAACAAAAACTAGACAAACACCATAAATTGTCACCTTCTTACCCAACAGCGATTATTACTCGTATTATATAAGGTTTGTTCCAGCAAGCAGCAAACACATTACAAACCTAATCACTCATGTTTGTGCCAACAATAACATCAATGGTAAAAATATGAGAGTTACTAGAAATAAGATGTTTCTGTGGCTGGCTGACAGATTTTGTGGAATGATTTTCAAATGTCTGCCAGTATTGTGAAACAAAAACTTAAAGGCATTAAACCGACGGAAACTACTTATTGGCAGATCGTTTTAGGCTGCATCAGTCATGATGCATGATAGATGAAAATGCATGGTTTTTTAAGTAATAATACCCGTTGGCCGAGAATATTTTATTTTTGTATGAAAATTACCAGTATCTTAGAACAATTACTAAATATCTGCTTGTGAAGTATGTTACATAGGAGTCAAAAGAAAACATCATTAGTAGACGCGGAAATAACTAGTGGAAAAATGCTGACATTTTCCAAATATCTACTCATTGTAAACCATTATCAAAATCTAGCCAAGCATATGGTAGGATAGATAACTAACAGAATATCACAATTTCCCTATGAACAGATTACGGCCAAAATCCGGACATATAAAAATTTGTTTTGTACATTTTGATGTTGTCCAATGATCTTGTGTTATTTTTTTGCTTATTTTACAACATACTTTAAAGGGGTTCTACGTTACATCCATATCTGCTAACATGTATATCATGGTTTGACAGTGTCATCTTTTAAACAAATATTTATTCAAGTATTTATCTATTGGTCTAAGACATCAGATTATTTTGCAGAAATATTGCTTTCGCCAACATACCGGACACCCCGGATTTGTCAGCCATTGGTTATTACATGAGGAAATGTTCCATCGATCATGCATCATCACTGCCAACTTAAAACTCCTTAAATTTTCATTTCACATTACTGGCAACGATTTTAACATCATTCCTAAACACCTACTGCAACACTCAAAACTATGTTTAAACATGTTATTAAAATCTATGAACTAGTCACCAGTCTATTACACCAATTTTCAGCACCTTATTATCCTTCCAGGAGTAGTTTTGCCCCATCGAACACTGTACCACCAAACCAAAACCCTGCTGGACGCCTGGAAATGGTCTCCAAACGACGTCATACTCCACACCTTACCCCTACACCACATCCACGGCACGGTGAACGCCCTGTTCTCTCCCTTACACATTGGCGCTACCACCGTGATGCTCCCGAAATTCGATGCCGCCCAAGCCTGGTCTTACCTGCTCGGCGAGCGGGAAGAAAAAATCTCGGTCTTCATGGCAGTCCCGACGATATACTCAAAGTTAATAGAAGAATACCACAAGAACCCCAAAGACAAAAAACGAACGAAGGATTACCTAAAGAACAATGTCAGGCTGATGGTCAGCGGATCAGCTCCTCTACCGGTACCTTTACACCAAAAATGGTTCGACTTAACCGGGCACAAACTGCTTGAAAGGTACGGCATGACCGAAATAGGCATGTGCCTTTCCAACCAATACGACTCAGACAGAGAACCCGGATACGTAGGGTTACCTCTACCGGGTGTCTCGGTGAGACTAGCAGAAAACAACAATGGCAACTACGAAACCTCACTGGAATGCACCAATACAAACGGAACCATCAACCTCGTCAACAAACCCACGGAAGACGTCAAGGGCGAACTCCTAGTAAAAGGTCCGAGCGTCTTCAAAGAATACTTCAACAAACCAGAGCTGACGAAGAAAGAGTTCACGCAGGACGGCTGGTTCAAGACTGGCGACATCTGCGAGTACTCCTCGTCCAAGGGCAAATTCAAAATGTTGGGCAGACAGAGCGCCGACATCATAAAGTCCGGCGGGTACAAGCTGAGCGCACTCCAGATCGAGACCTCCCTGCTGGCCCATCCGGACATAAAGGAGTGCGCCGTGCTGGGGGTAAAGGACGATACCTGGGGCGAGAGGGTCGCAGCCGTGATAGTACCGAGGGAAGGCTCGCATATCACGTTGGAGACGTTGAAGGTGTGGGCGAGGGAGAAGATGCCGAAGTACTCCATACCTTCGGAAGTTAAAGTCGTGAAGGACATTCCTAAGAATGCTATGGGGAAGGTTAACAAGAAAGAATTGGCGAAGAGCATGTTTTAAAGAAAACAAGACAGAAGACTGCACTTAACAAGTTAAGAAATATATCATATTACTGAAAACGCATAGTTGTATTATTTGAAAGCGTGAAACATGTGGTTTGTAGATTTATGAATTCAAAAAACCTTTGATAAAATGTGAAACACTGTTTAAACTCTTATAATGTTATTCTTATATGCAATTTTCATTCAGCTGACTAGTAAAAGTGATTACATGGTAACGGAAGACAATATCACCAATTACAAACATGAGGTTCCTACCAAAAACGCATCTTATGCACAACCTAGCAGAAGTTATCCTGTCAATTTTGAAAGGAAAATGTCAACTTTACATATTTTTCAGAAACTAAGTCACTCACATTATTACTTTATTAACTAATCACATTATTACAATCTAAGGACTAATAGACTAGAAGACTAGTAGTCTCTATATTGCCTATATTTGTTAATCCTATTTAGAATGAGAAGTACAACATTCCTGATTTCCTTTGGTGTAAACAAAACGAAAAATATTTCTATTATATTTTTCATATCAACTACCCAAATGCGAGCAGGCTGCATACAGACCCTGCTCCTCGCTCTCAGATTCGCTGCCATCTACAGCCAAATCGGCCCCGAATTAAATTATTTTGACTCCTTCACATCATGAAGATGTGAACGCCATTTTATCTTGCCAATATTGGCGACACTGAATCTTGAAACGTCTATCATCTAAAACATTCAGTGTTGATACAGAATTCTATCCTAATTTACTACCTTTTTACACATTCTAAATCATTTGTTATTTGTGGTCGTTAAAAGTTTTCAATAAATTCGTCTTCAAACCAAAAAGTAACTAATAATCAGGCTAACACATCTATCTATTGAACAATGTTCTATGCCTCATGCCTATCGGTACACATTATAACTCAAAAGTAACTTGGTTGTTACAACTTTCTCATAAACGAAACAATGAAAACATACATGCATGCATGTAATACTGTGATTTGTAGGAGTGTGCTAACATAAAAGAATATATAATACTGAATTTCATAAATGTAAACATAGAATGCGTCTTTCTCATTGTTCCTTTCTAACCCTCCATGATAAGTAAATATTCCAGAAGACACCAATACATTGTACGAATGGTACTTGATATCTTAATGGTATCATATAAAAATTCACCAATTGCACCAACGGCCACACACTGTAATTAACAGTAAGAATCGCAAAGTACTTGGAATGGAACTCCTTCCTGATGTCCTCCCAATCTTTCTTCTGCAGTTTATTGATAAGAATAAGAAAAATACACAAGCAGACAGGAGCGAACAATAACTGATCTAACAGAACCTTCTTCACTGCCATTGTTTTGGCAACTTTTTTACTGACATATTTGTTAAGGATTTGGTACCAGATCGAGGAAGAGGGGCCCTATAAGTGGAAGGATAAGGATTAGATGAACGCAGGGGTGCAACTCTACGACACTTACCACAAATCCAACGCCGATAATGAAGAAATGGGATGACCTCTCTATGTCGAATTTCTTTCTTTCCACCACTGTTTGAGCCAATGCGTCTCCTGTCACCATTATCAAACCCGCCTGGAGAGAGTTCACTATGACCAAATGGTTCTTATAAAACTTCTGAGAAAACTGTCTTACATATTTTAATCTATTCATTTCATGAACGTGAAATACAGTAAGTGCGATACATTTTTAGGTTATGATGTGATTTCAAACATAGAACACGTACATGTTGAAAACGGCGAACCATGAAAAATTATTTTTCAAGTAAAGCCTCATTTGAGGCTATCGAAAGAGTTTACATCTCAGTTGAAACTTCCCACATTGTACCGGTGTAAACAATCTGACTGGCAAATTGGCAAATTAACAAACATCAATCGTTAGTGACAAGCTCTGTGTTCTATGATATGAATTTCTAGGTTACGAAGCTTCTAACCTTTCTTAACACTTTTTACAATCTTTTTTTAAATTTAATTTATGAAAGTAGATTAAATCCCACGACTCTAAGTTCACCTCGATGGCGACGAATACGTGTACCGTTCCCGAACCGGTGGTCGACAGCGCTGGAGACAACCGCTGGATAAGCATTGTAAGACTTCCCAAGGTGTTCCCCTCCTTGAAAAATCTTATAGCTCGCATTTTCAGCACAATCGCTTCATCTCAGAGACGTGGGAGAAGGACGCCGACGTAATCTTCATAGGGGACTCTATAATACAGGGGTTGCAGCACACGGACGTATGGAAGGAGCTGTTTGTACCACTGCACTGCCTAAACTTCGGCATCCACAGGGATAAGATCGAGAACGTGTTGTGGAGGATCCAGAATGGCGAACTCGACAATGTCAAACCTAAAGTAAGCTTACTTATATGAATGTGATAATTGCAAATAAATGAGGGATATATTTAGTTGCCTTAAAATCATGAATCTACCTGTAAAAGGTAATTAAATAACATTTCGGCAAATATGCGGCGGTTCGTCAATATGTGCATCAATCTAGGGCAGTGGCAACATATAGGCCACCGAAAGAGAACTATAAATGAAACAAAATTACAATAATTACATACATATATTTCTGTTATTGCAGGCATTTTGATATTTTAGGTGATAGTGTTACATGTGGGCACGAATAACATCACCAACACACCAGAAGAGATCCGAGATGGCATCCTCGCAATAGTAGAACTGATACGTGAGAAGCTCCCGGAAGTTCACATTGTCGTTCCGGTAATTAATAACGCTTCTACACTGTATAACTTTAAAACAACCCTTTTCCCATAGACTCTGCTGCCAAGAGGGCAGCACCCAAACCCAATCAGGGAGAAGCTGTCTGCTGTTAATGAGCTACTGAAGCCTTGCCTGAAGGGTAGGAAGAAAGTGGAGTATGTGTCAATCGACAAGGATTTCGTTCAGTCGGATGGCACGATAAGCCACCATGACATGTATGATTATCTGATACTCACAAATAACGGCAGCAGGAAGGCGTTCGAGCCGGTACATGAGCTGATCTTGCAACTGCTTGAGGAAGATACGGACAACCTCCTTGTGCTCTCCGATGTCTCCGAATGAGCTCATAGTTTCTAGAAACGTGCGATCGTTACGTTGTGCAGCTTCTTACACCAAAGTTAGGAGCTATTATTGAAAAAAGTGCAAAGTTTCCTTAGCATGCTCCTGTTATCTCATTAGTGATATTTATTTTTATTATGATTGTTTTAGGTCTTTTGCTACTTTTTTTTTCATGTGATATGTACTTCTAAGACTCGAGTTGTTCTTCACTTGACTCATCTTCTACATTCCTAACTGTGTACTTATACTATTTTTAAATGATACCGTGAGGAAAACAGCCTTATTTTTGGTGTTTTTGTAAAAACTTGCTCACATTAAAATAAGTCAAAATAAAGTTTGTAATTTCGATAAGCCGATTTCTTTTAATTTCCCAATATGCCACAAGAGAACCAACTTTACTTAGTTATGCTTATTTAGATAAATACCTTTTGATAAATTCAAGATTTATCAGAGAATTTTGGTTCTTATAAACCTCCTGGAGGTTACCTGGCAACAAAACAATAGTTATTTATCAAAAGTAAGCAAAATGGCAGTAGAACAATGCAATAAATGTAAGGAAAAGAAAATGTAGAATGGATTAATGATCATACAAAAGAGATTAGTTAAGCCTATAACTGACCAAGCATGACCAGGAAATGATTATTGCGTCAGAAAATAACTGAATCTAATATAAAATGGTTCTTTCTGGAACAAATTGCAAAAAGAGAAATTGTTTCTATAGATGTCACTTATTACTAAAAATAGTACTTATTTATCGTACAGTTTGAATGAAATTACGGATACTTTGAGCAATTCATGATTGCAAGAGTACAGTAGACATACAACTTAATTGTATATGTTTTCAAAATTATATTTACAGTTATTACAAGTCGCAGCATTCGATAGTGCCCCAACAGTCTTGCATTTCATTGTGGATGTCAGGGAGAAAGACTAATAATTTGGAGGAAGTAAACTACTTTTATTTTTGATAAAGATAAACAGAAATACAATTATCAATTTCCATTTTAACTACACGACTACTACTAAGTATGGAGTTTATTTTTCTTTAAGCATTTGTTCATCCCACCAATAACTCTATTTAAATAATTCAATGTCATATGCAATTACATTGCAATTACATGCAATTACAGGACTGGTTTTCTATTAGCAAAATTTGAAATCATAACATAAAAAATGCAGTTAACAATTTTTGTAAAATGTAACAATAATTGCAGTGGAAAATTTTCACTACTCCTCTCGTGATTTTTTAGCACTTCCTAATGTCTTGCGCCTCTGTGAGAACATATGGAGGTATAACTGAGGGAAAACTAGAAAAAATTTAAAAGAAGTTATAAAAAGGTACTTCATCTTTTAAACTAAGGGTAACTTATAAATAGAGAGAAGTTTTTTGCATGGTGTTATCATGTGGGACCAAAAAATGTGCAACAACAATGTCCTGCTATTTGCAAATGATCCATATGTAGTGTTAAATTACTTAATACTTACGTGGTATGTAGAGTAGCATAATAAATACCAACACATACTGATAGTTGAAATTAAAGTTATATTTGTTTGGCATTGTCATAGAGTAGAGCCTGTTTTTACCCACTTCGGCTTGAGCGGCATAGAGGCAGAGAAGCTCTCCGGTTATACCAATGGGATACAGCACAATGAAGAGGGTATATCTAGAAACACATAATTTATTTTGTAATTTTCTCCAGATCATTAGAAGGTTACTTTATGTTTACAAAATAACCCTTGAATTATACTCACAAATTACCTAATTACAATACAATAAAGCCCAAATTATTTAAATACAATTGAAATTTTCTCACCTCAAAAACTTTAATAAATATGGCAAAGTCCCCAGCAACGTCATTGTGTAAGTCGCATATCTTATAATCTCAGTAACGCACCATGCGAAGAGACATAATGACAGTCCAATCGAATATCTGGAGGCCTCCGTTGCCACCAGTACCCCGCACACAACAATCACCCTGGATAAAACCTGGAATGTCGTCAGAATGGGATTCGATGAGACCATTCCTGTTGCGGCGTGTACGATTTCCAGGACTGCCGCATTTTGAAAAATGAAGAGCGAGTACTTGAGAGATTCATACAGTGGCAGTTCAGGGTTATTTGTCAAGTGGTAGGTTATTAATTGGTACAGAAGATATGACCACCTAAAAAGATTACATTTTTTAATTACTTCGGTAAGCTAGAGAATAGGTTACAATATAGTAAGATTAAAATTACCAGTACTGAGTCGGATCTTCTGAGAAATCATTGGCAAGATGACTAAGAAGAGAGGAGATTAATAAGAGAAGTAAGGTTTACTGGTGGTTACGTTACTCCTTACGCATAGTTCAAACATATGCATGGTATATAGGAGTTTATCCAATGAAATAAATGAAACTTATATTAGTTAGAGTAAACATAATGCTCCATTCTCCCTAGTAATTGTATATTGATTATTGCATAAATGAGGTACAATTGTAGTAGTTCCAAATACATTTCGTTTTTCTGAATTAATTGTCAGTATTCCGTGTGTAAATGCACATCCATTTGTTTGTTAATAGTGGAAAACTACAACGAGGAAAATACCATAATTTTTCAATTAAAAACAAATTAAGAAACACGCACATAATTACCCAAACATGTTTTCGTGTCATAAATAATGGTATATAAAATATCGAAAAACCTCACTTACCCTACAGTTTCCACTGCATTATAACCAATAAGATAACCCTTAGTAAGCGAAGACTGCGGCGAGTTCACCTTCTTTGCGCTTTTACCACCAACCATGGTGCAGGACGCACTAAAACACTGAAATAGTAAAAATGCCGAAAACTCTCTATACCTGTTTCGCCCCACTCTTCCAATATGTGGAATGTTTATTAATATTCATATTTCTTTATTGTTCATACTGTTTATGGTAATCACAGATGGTAATCACAGATTAGGTTAGGTTTACACCACAGATTAGGTCAGATTATAGATAGCCGAATCTCTGCTATCATTTTAATTGCAGTTCAGCGCCATCTCGTAACGAAGCCATGTACCAAAGTATCAATAGCGGGAAATTTGATTTATGGTGTTATTAATATTTCATAATAATTTCAATGAGTTTCATAAATTCCTTGCAAAAATTAAACTTCAAGAAACGGAAATTTACAGTAGACATTTCCAGTCGATGAAGTTTAAAGTTTACACCTTTAACCACAGATTTTACAGTCTACAGAGTTAATAAATATTTTCATCCTCAGTGTGCAAGTTACTTAAAAGGACTGGCTGCCAACATGTTTCACGTTGAACCAATGGGCCTTTCTTTTAGTATTATTATTGTTATAGAAATTTACATAAATCCACTGCCACAATCCACATCATTTAAATTTCGCGCTAATTTCTCCGACTTTGAATTGTCCTAAATAATGGAAAACCATAGACATATCAAGACGAATTTTACACAGAGTGGTCTGGCTATCTTTATCCCTCACACGCGTATTATTGTCCGTTTCGATCAGCGTCGGTGGTGTAAAGTGGGTTTGTCAATAAATAAGCTGGCGGTGGGGACCGGTACAGCTCGGAGCATACCTTGTCAGGTCTATCTTCTATTATATAAAAATGAGTCGCTGAATGTGTTGCTAAGCGCAAAACTCGAGAACGGTTGGACCGATTTCGCTAATTCTTTTTTTAAAATATTCCTTGAAGTACGAGGATGGTTCTTACGGAGAGAAAAATTCAAAAAAAAAATTTTAAATTTCCTGAAAAAGTCTAAAAACAACACTTTTCTATACTCCCATACAAAAGATTTGTG
Source organism: Cryptocephalus primarius (assembly GCA_963576515.1). Taxonomy (NCBI): domain Eukaryota; kingdom Metazoa; phylum Arthropoda; class Insecta; order Coleoptera; family Chrysomelidae; genus Cryptocephalus; species Cryptocephalus primarius. The sequence goes on along the minus strand of OY754942.1, from coordinate 11,268,947 downwards.
ATAATACTTAAAAGTCAATTTGAACTTTAATACCATACGATAAAGTTTGTGTTAGTGGAGAGGTTCCGGGAAGGCAACACAATTGCAGAGTGACGTTAGTATCGTATAAATATTAATGTCAATATTTATTTTTTTGTTGCCTATGGTAAAATGTAAATTGTCTGTGGTAAAATGTCAATTGAAATGTAAATATCTCTTTGCTGTGCATCTATAATATTACTAAACCTAAAAGTGTTGTGTGTTTGTGACTTACTAAAAATATGCCTCCTATAAGGCGGCGGGCAAATTTAGGCAGGAGAACCCGAAATGCAACAAATCAAATGCATTATCAATCTAATCGTACTGCCCTGAGGATACCGATGATCCCAAACGATATGCCGTTTGAATTTAAAAGACTTCAATTTCCGATACGTCTTGCATTTGCCATGACCATCAACAAATCACAAGGCCAATCCTTAAAAGTTTGTGGTTTAAATCTAGAACATTCATGTTTTTCCCATGGTCAATTATACGTGGCATGTTCACGGGTCGGAAGACCATCTGCGTTGTTTGTTTTTGCGCCTGATAATAAAACAAAAAATGTCGTGTATCACAAGGTACTTAAATGAAGAGTATGCACAACCTATGCACTAAAATACAGAAATAATTATGAATGATTAATGTAGGTATTTAATTTTTTTTGTATTTTTTCCAATTAAAAAACAAAAAAAACTGCTTATTTATTGCAATTAAGGCGGAACAAAGTTCGCCGGGTCAGCTAGTTCCTAATATATCTATGGTCAGATTGGCAAGTAACTCCCACGGAACATCAAAAAGGACTTGACATTGTTTCGTCGCAGGGAAACAAAAGCGAACTGCTACAAATATCGTCTTATGTCGAGCGTGATTGATATCTGTTAATTTCCTCTTTCGATTTCTTTGAATAATCCGAGTGCAATCGTGACAATCGCCCCTCGAACGATTATTTCCCCGGTTGGATTTTGAATTTGGCGGCTCTCTTCGTGTGTCCCGAGTCCGTCGCGTCACGTGACCCACGCTGACCGCCATTTCGTCCGTGTAAACAACGACCGGGTGAGTTCGCGAGTGGTTTCCATTAGTTTCCTGGAGAAATTGATCGGTGAATATGTCGGAAGTGGACGCGGTCAACGCCAACAGTGCAGTCGGCGAGGAGAACGCACAAGTAAGTTGGATTGTCCTCATCGGCACCCCCTGAAGGAAGTAACGTTGAAAACACTCGATCGGCAATGTGCACGTAATAACCGAACGACGTTAGAATGTGACGGAGCGTTTACGAAACCCGCGCGCATTCTCACATTCTGAACGTTCGGGTCAGCTACGATAATTGTCCTTTCTTTCCGTTTTCGGAATGCCAAGCTTGACGGTGTTATCATCGAAAAAATACGCTCGGGCTATCGTCTTATCTGATCCACCGTTCGCTTGCCCGTCAATCTCGCAGAGGCTAAATTTTCCATTATCACTAAAGGGTCTATTTTTAAGAATACACATACGTCCGGCGTGGTGTCGTTCCTTTTCAAATGCGTAGCGCGTCACGTTACGGATTCTGCGCGATGGTAGGCTTGTGTGTTTTGGAGGGAAAATTTAACTTTGAGAAATTCAGAATTCACCGTTATTTCCAAAACTGGCGTCATTTCGACAATGCAGTAATTATTAAATTTACACTGATTGTCATGAACCGACGAGCCAGAATGTACGACCTCCGGTTTTTATTTAACACTTCCAAATGACTCATTTGTAAACAACACAAGGGCAAACATTTAGTTCCTTTGCACCACAAATTGTAACTACAAATAGTTTACAGAATTCGAAATATACAAAGGTACTAATTATTTTCAAAAGATGTTTCTGTGTAAATTACTTACATTTCATCTACTTTGTATGTACCCCACATTATACTTTGCTTTGCCATTGGATACTCGTTAAGGTGGATCGAAGCATATTTAGTAAATCGCCTTCTCAAAGCTTTGAGCAGTTTTCTAGCACCTCTTTATGCCTTTGATGACAAAATATTAGGGGTGCAACTTCACAGATTACAATGTTATTCTAGTATTTCGGTCAGTATAGTTGTTGATTTTTAGTTATTGAAAAATGAACAAAACGAGGCTTCCTTAACTCAGTTGAACTAATAATTTAAATTTCACAAACAAATTACCCCTTGCATTATTCAGTTTGCCAATTGACAACTAGCTTAACTTAATTACCAAGACATTTTCCAGGAGGAATTGATTTTCACAGTTGTTTACACATTAAATATCTCGGGGAGGCATTTTTAAGTTTCAGCAATATAGTACATATGTTAATTTCCCACTTTGATCAAGTCATGTTTATTTATCATGTTACTATGATTTATCATTTGTATATCCTTGACGATTCTGTGATATTCTAAGCTCATTTTCTTAAGAAACTTACAACAACTTTAAATTTTCTAGTAGGCTGTGAATGTGATTTTTTATTTATTTATTGGCAAATTGTCAAATTACCAGAAAAGTATAGTCTCCTATAGCTACAAGAGACCACATTTATAAAAGAAATAAATATAAAATGACATTTTCAAATTTACAAAAAGACATGATGGTTCTGAACTAAGGAGCAAAACAACTTTGGCTTCTAACTAAAGAAATTAAATATTTCAGGTGATGTAAATGAGTGAACAGCAAGAATGCATTAATACTGATTTTTCAAGTTAACACAATAAGCAACGAGACATTGTATTACAACCCTTTAGAATATAATGGAGAAAATAAGTTAATTATTTTCTTCGAAATAGATAACATTTTTGTGTAAGGGTCGGACCCGTTTATATCTAATTGTATTTAAACAATTATCTGTTGTCTCCAGAATGACAAGGCTTCAAAAGGAAGGAAGTCAAAGTCACCAAGACTTTCTACCATCGACAGGACGCGGGAAGAGAGTGAAGCTATCACCAAGGTGAGGTTATATATTTGTTTTATTTATTATTACCCAGTTATACACATAAAGTGTATAAATTATATTTAATTTGAATAATTTCATATACATATAATGTTTCCTAGAAGAGTTTATAATAAACTGTTCATAGAAGTGGTGAATATAATTCCTTTTTTTTTTCTACAGGTAGTTTATATGAAAATATTGACTAATTGCTGAAAAGACAATAATTAGTAGATAAAAATTACACTGTTCAATATACAAAAATAATTAATGTCAGGAGAACTTATATGTTCCAGTACTAATCCCAAACTGGCTTCAATTGATGAATTGTGTGGGGTCATAGCAATTATCGCTTTGTCCATAAAATCCAAATTTCTCTTTTTTCAGGATTTGGGACCTGAAGTTGAAGGCAGACGTCGCACCAGATCAGCAGCCAAGGGCGTGACAGCGACCCCACCTCCCCCAGCCAAAAAGGAAAGAAAAAGTTCAAAAGGTAAGTGCTCATATCATCAAATCGCAACGTCCAACTAGCCCTCACAGCTACTACATTTTAGTTATAATTTTTTGTCTTTCAAACTGTCTTCCATTTTTGTAGCACGCGGCAAGCCGAAGAAAGGCGCCGCCGCAGAGGAGAGTGGCGACTCTCACGATGACAAATCTGAGAGTTCGGTGACCGAGAGTGAGGAGACAGCCAAGGCGGTGAACGATGAGGCTAAAAACGAAGAGACCGAGACGAATTCCCATGAGGAGAAGGAGGAAACCGCGAATAATAATGCAGAAGCTTCAAAAGTGAGTTCTAGAAATGTTATAGTAGATATATCAATCAGATAATCTAAGTATGCAATTTAAGCTTGTTTTGCTGAATTCGGTTTAGTTACCAACAGTCTGAACTAATTGAAATATATTGCTTAACAAATAAACAGTGAACTACTTACGCATGATGATCAGAATACAAAAGTCAAATAGTAAAGTTTGCAACAAATTGGAATGAATTTCAGGAATTTCGTCTGATCTCTAATCATTTTCTACACATTTAACTGATCTACGCAAGGTCTTGTGCCGGCTCATTGGTGCCATAATGTGTCGGTGTGGTTTCCTTGCTAGAACAATGCGTAAACTTTTATTTAAATATAAATAAAATCCTCAATATATTAATACCTTCACAATTGTTTACTACATTATATGATTATAATGTTCCTACATTAATAGCAAATTTCTCAGATATGAACTATGCAATTCAGTTTTCATTAATTTTATCAACTTTCATTAACAATATTAGACTATTTATTGTATGTTTGTTTGATGTTTTCAGGAGACCTCAGAGGTCACAGAAAATGGAGCAAAGGAAGATAGCGCGGATGGAGCTCCTACTTCGGAGGACGAGAAGAAAGAGGAGGAGACAAAAAGCAGTAGCGTCGATGAGTCCGAATCAGCGAGCTCAGCAGCTACAACAGAGGCAGAAAAACCCGCAGAATAAAGGGAAGCCCCCTCTTCGACCATACCTCCTTCCTCCTCGTTCCCTTTCTCCCTCTCGTTCCCCACCTAACAATTATTTTTTTAAATAACAGAATTTTAAGTTACTATTTTTTTTCTATTCGCAAAAAGGGTGAAATTGATTATTTCAATCGTGTTTATAAAAAAAATTGGGAAAAGTCTATTATAATTGATTAGTTTTAAAAATTTCCTGAAACAACAGTTTTTATGATTTTACTTTGAAATGAGTTCTGAATGAAAGGTAATGATGATTGCAAAATAATTACTGTTAATAATAATATATAATGTTAGGTTAGATGTCGGTCTTTTGTATATTTTCCCAATTCGATTTTGTTTCTTTTCATGTGAACGGTAATTATTGTGTATAAATATACATTTTAATCAACTGATACAAGTGGACATACAAACCTGCAGAAACCCAGACCACCTCAGGAATATTTTATTTGATCGTCTGCAGCAGTTGTTTTTTTTGTAAATATTCATATATTTATTCCCTTGAAATTATTAACTATCAAGCAATAAATGAAGTAACTTATCGCAGGTAAAATATTCCTCGATACTTTCAAGTGTTCAACAAGTTGGGGATATGTGTAGAGGAAGTTTGTTTTTCTGCATCCTTAGTAGCCATATTTTCACTTATATTAATAAATAGAAGGTTTTAGTAATTCTTAATTGAAGGAAATTACATTTTCCATCATGAATGAAACATTTGTCCCGTTTTATATTTGTGTAAACTAAACTGTATGGTTTAATTATAAATGTGAAATAAAAATTTTCATTAGACATTTCATATGGGGGGATTTCATTCAAAAGCTGTTAATTTTACATTGCCACCATACTCGTTCTTGTGGTTAATAATCATCAAATTTATAGATCATAAAGTTAAACTTTTAGTTTTAACATTGTATGGTTTAAATATAAATGTAAAATATAATTTTCAATAGACGATTTAATATCCTACTTGTTTTCATTCCAAGAAACCACAAGAAAAAACTAAATGAAATTACCACAATGTGGAATGTGGTTATCACCACATTCCAATCTTGGTTATGGGGCTGTACGTAGGGTACAATACATACTGTCAATTTTGTAGGTTATGTAGTAGGCTACAAAAACTAAAACAAACACTGTTTTAATTATTATTGTTTATGCCTTTTTCTCAAGATGACCGCATTCATTAATAAACTCTGCTATACAAATCTCCGTCTCTTGAAGCATTCCACACAGGTAAATCATTGTACACACCTTCCCTTTGTTTGAACTTTGAATTTTCAGATTTTCACCAAAAGATTTAGCAAACAAGTGCAACTGGTGAACGAGAAATCCTTGAATAGTCGTTCAAGTAAATACACCGATCGTTCCTACACGTGCGGTGAGTTAGGGAGTAGAAACATCGGCGAGGAAGTTGTACTCTGCGGGTGGCTGGAGTACCAACGCATGAACAAGTTTTTAGTACTGAGGGATAGCTATGGGGCGACACAACTGTTAATAAATGACAAAGTAGGTGGAACGGCCTCAAATCCATCATTTCCTATGGTCTGTCTGTAGGACGCCGAGGTGCAGAAGCTTGTATCTCACGTGCCATATGAGTCGATTATCAGAGTAAAGGGAAGAGTCCTGTCGAGGCCGAAGGAAATGGTCAACACTGCACAACCAACCGGTGAAGTTGAAGTATCTGTTGATGAATTAAGAGTCGTCAACAGGGCCAGTGAAAATTTACCATTTAACATAAGGGAATTCCAGAAGGCAAAGGAGTCTCTTAGGATGAAGTATCGATATTTGGACTTGCGCTTTCCTCAAATGCAGAGAAACTTACGGGTCAGGTCAGCTCTGTTGATGAAGATGAGAGAGTTTTTGGTTAACAATGATTTCGTGGAAGTCGAGACGCCAACACTATTTAAGGGTACTCCAGGGGTAAGATTACAGTAAACGTTTATTGATTTCAACAATTTTCCATTAATAAATATATAAAGAATTGAATGAACAAATACATGTACTAAATGGTCAGAGAAATGTAACATCTAACATAAGCCACATTCTAACTACATATAATGATTATATTTGGAGAAGTTGTTAACATCAATTGTTACATTTCAGGGTGCGCAGGAGTTCAAAGTCCCTACAAGATTCCCTGGGGAATTCTACTCTCTAGTCCAAAGCCCTCAGCAATTTAAACAAATGCTAATGGCTGGTGCCATCGATAGATATTTCCAAATAGCACGTTGTTATAGAGATGAAGACACCAGGTCCGATAGACAACCGGAATTCACTCAATTAGACATAGAACTGTCTTTTACGAACGTCAATGGTGTTATCCAAGTAATCGAGGAGGTCCTGAATCACGCCTGGCCCGTTTACTTAGGAAAGATACCTCCCAACTTCCCCAGGATTGCTTATAAGGATGCTATGGAAATGTATGGGAGCGATAAACCTGATGTCAGGTTTGGATTTAAGGTTGTACATGAAACCAGCAGGTCTTTTGAAGTAGTGTAAAGAGATGTAAATATTTTGAATTGTTTTTAAACACCAATTATTTCACTTTGATGTTACAGCTAAACACATAAAGAACATAAAGTTACTTCATAACTTCTCTAAACAGAACTGTTTCAAAACTATAAACTTACACGTCTGTTTCAATTTTTTTCTAATCTCATTTCGATTTTTAGCTTAATAACTGTACAGACTTACTCAAATCATCCCCACGATTAGTGAATGTGGAAGATTTTGGAGCTTACTTCATCACATTCCCAAAGGAATATGCGCATTTAAGCAACAAAGTGAAAGAAACTATGATAAAACTTACATATACACACAAAAGAACCAAATTAGTCCTGAACAAAGTTAAAAACGTTAAGGACTGGATAAACAAAATAAGTAATTTATTGGGAATACAGTTAGCTACTAGTCTAGCTGAGAAAATGAAACTGAGAGATGAAAAGGTGTTGTTTTTAGCTTATGGTGACAAAACTGAAACGGTACACACTTTTAAACAGTTGCTATTTTAATGTAGTAAATATGGCTCAATTTTTAGTTATCTCTTTTGGGGAAGGTCCGCTTGGCCTATGTGGATTTTCTAGAAGACCTCGGTATCACAATCCGGGAGAAAGGGATGCATTTCCTGTGGATAGTGGACTTTCCACTATTTGAAATATGTAGAGAGACAGGATCATTACAGTCTGCCCATCACCCGTTCACTTCCCCACATCCAGACGATCTAGATCTATTACATAGTGAGCCACAAAAAGTAAATACGCAATAACCACTTCTATCGTTCCCACAAAACAGTTATAGTTATACAATTGGAAAATTCCATGGAATGTTCATGACTTTTTTAACTCTTCAATCTCCAGGTCCGTGCCTCGGCCTACGATCTGGTCCTCAATGGCAATGAGGTCGGTGGTGGCTCCATTCGTATGCACGACCCATCCATGCAGAAGAAGGTCCTGGATATCCTGAAAATCTCTCCAGACACCATGCCTTATTTTCTGGAGATGTTAGGTTCAGGTTGCCCGCCACATGGAGGTATCGCTCTAGGTCTAGATAGGTTACTTTCAGTATTACTTAATACGAATAGCATAAGAGATGTTATAGCTTTCCCGAAAAATTTTGAAGGGCGGGATCCTATCAGCGGGGCCCCTTCGTGCATATCAGAAGAGGAGAAGAGGATTTATCATATAAAGAGTGTAGATTGTGATGAAAAATAAATATTTAATAAAAAAAAATCGTAACATCAATTTATCGAATTATGTATGAAGTAGTATGAAAAACTATACAAAACCAAACTTACAGAACTCAAAGAATTTTTTTCCAGGCAGTCTATCGGATGTATTCAAAACACCCCACAGCTATTAAAAAAAAAAGGTTTAATATCACAATTTACTCATCTGAACTACTTTCTTCTGACAGTTCGGCATCTTTCTTAGGCGTCACTTTGCCCTTCTTGCCTTTGGTTACATATCCAGGCCCCTTTTTGGATTTCCTGAACACCTCAATTGCTCTCATTTTATTCCTGAGCAACTCTGATTTCTCTCTAACCTTTTGGTGTATAACTTCTTTCGAATGTAGATTAACTGAAGACGTATTCTTACATTTGCTTAACCGGTCTTGGGCTTCTTTGACGATCTCTTTGTTTTTCTGTAAAGAGTTTGAAGTCGTGGCTAGAAGGAGTTGAACTTCAGCGTCTTGTTGGAGCTCTTCAGGGATTGCTTCTAGTCGAGCTTCTGCTTCTTGGAGGCTCTTTGGGACCGATTCCTTCTTTTTACGAGGAACTTTGGCCTCTTTGGTTTTGACTGTTTCCGCTTTTCTTCGTCTTCTCGTTTTCAGTTCAGAAGCAAGATCTTCGAACAATTTCAGTTCTTCATCGGCGGTGCTGCTGCTGGGTAAGGATTCGAGTTTCTTGGACAAACTTTCTGGCTTCTTTTTCCTCGGAGCTTTTTCACTATCTTTGTTTTTAGCTCTTTTGGTGTTTGTGCTTTCATTTCTCCTCTTACGTGTATCAGTTTTTTCTTCAGTACTGCTACTGGGTAATGTTTCCAGATTATCAGATAAATTTTCTGGTAATTCCTTAGGATCTTTCTCAGTATCCTCCTTTTTAGTCCTCTTAGTTTTATTGGTGGTAGAACCCTCATTTCTTCTCTTGCGGGTGTTAAGCTTTTCTTCAATTTCTGCGGGATCCTTTCCTAACTTCTCTACGGCATTCATCACTCTCTTACTTATCTTACCTTCTCCGAGAATTTCTTTTTTTGTAAATGTCGTTTGGAAGTAATCTCGTATAGACTTTTGACTAGTATTGGCTTCCAACCTCTTAATAACTGGATCTAATACTTCCTTGGTCTTTTTAGTAGTCCAACCAAACTTTTCCTCTGCATAAACGGTCAAAGCAATGACGTCTGGCTTCCCCCAGCTAAACCTCTCCTTACTGGTTTCAACCATAGGTTCCAAGTAAGCCTGGACTACTTGCACGTTAGGGAAGTTCTCAGTGAAAGTAATATTCCTGAGTTTCTTTTTTAGAGTCGGTCTAGCTGTTTCATCATTGTGGAACCATGACTTGAACTCCCTGAGTCCCGACACGATCTCTCCCGATTGTGGGAAAGCTGCGAGGATCTCCAAAGCTGTGACTGGACCGACCCCTGAGATACCAATCGTGTAATCGCTTCCGACCAATAAAGCAAGAAGGATCATTTGCTCCCTGGTGAGCTTGAAATGGTGTCTTATGTCCTCAGATTTAAATTCCATGACGTACTTGCTCTGGTTGAAAAAATTCTTGTATACAGTACGGCCCCCAAACAGCCAGATGTCGCTGTCGTCGGTGATCGTACCATTGGTCAGATCGATTAAGTCCAGGAAGGCGCATTGGGCTTCCGCCTCCATGGGAGCTATGATGTAGGGAACTCCGAAGAGTTCCAAAAGTTCCTAAAAAAGCACAACTGAAGCACTGAGTTTATAGGGAAATAATTTTGTGCTAAGATAATATATGTGACATACACTAATAATTCATAATTGCTTACTTGTGCTTCTTCATACATCTGATCGGTGATATTGCTGCCCACCCTTTCCTTAGATGATTTCTGTACCATAAGATTAACTGTTTCTTTTTGCAGATCATCTTTCATTTGCTTCATTTCTTCAACATTCATTTTCGGGATGGCATGTTTGGAAACTTCTAATTTTTGAGATAAACTCAGAGGAATACCTTCTCTTCCTTTTTCAGCACTCTCTTGGATTATCGTTTCTGATTCTTCAGTAGAATGTCGTTCGTCTTTGTTTATATCGGTTGAATGTTCATTCAAATCTTCATTTACTGACGAAATATTACATTCTAGAGTTACAAGTTGATCTTTTCTGGAAGTATCTTCATTCCCTATTTCACTTCCATTAACTTTCAATTCTTTTTCATTCTGATGTGGCTCCTCAGTTTTATCTTCGGTCGAAACTAACTTCTCATCGCCTTTCAATTTCGCTTTCAGGATCTCATCTAATTTTTCCACATCTTTCCTATCTTTGAATATATCGCTAAATAAATCTGAATCATCATGATCATTCTCCTGAACTTCTTCAAAATCATCTGAACTCGAATCATTATCTTCATTCTCATTTGCAGGTTCTTTGATTGTCAGTGCAGTCCTTTCTTCTACATGTGATTGATTGGTTTCATCTTCATCCAGGTAATTCTCACATTCACTTCCCTCAAATTGATCCCGCTGGTTCCTTGATGGTTTGTTTGCTACCTCCGGATAAATTTTTGATTCTTTAGTACAAATCGAAAGGTTTTCTTTCAATTTTTGTTGATTCTGGTGGATTTTATCTGAGGACTGATCCTCTGAACTTATTGGAATCTTGGATTCTTCAGCTTTTTCATTAATTGCCAAATTTTGAGTCTTTCCCTGATCATTCTCCAGTGTTCTCTCCACAATCCCAGATGTTTTTGCAGCTATACATTCTTCAGCTTTTTCTTCCAGTTTCCCATCCTTCTCTGAATTTATCTGCTCATCTAGATCTACAGCTATCTCCTTAGTAAGGTGACATTCTCCTTCTGACGTTTTAACCAATTTTTGGTTCCTCTCTGCACTCTTCTTCCTCTTCTTTTGTTCCTCCAAGATCCTGGATATCTCCTTGGGCGCCAACCCGCTGTACTCTGTCATGTAATTCCTGGCCGAGCTTAAGTCCTGGCTGACGTCTTTTAATTCCTCTTCTGAATCCTCTTCCAGGAATGTTAATTCCAGATCCTTTAATGCTGAAGAGGTCGAAGGTTGTTCCTGGAGTGACAACGCGATCGCCATGCGCAAATCTTCCTCTTCTTCTTGCTCAGGTCTAGTCTTGGGTTTACTATCACACACTTCAGCGATCTCTTCTGATTTACTCTTAGCGGTTCCAGGTTGTTCCTGTGGAACTTGAAGCTTTTCCTGTCTATTTTTGCTGACATATATATATCTTTTGTTTTCGTCCGATGCTATGATCCCCCCAATGTTTTTTTCTAACACAGTTTCTATCCCTTCATCTTTGAGTAAAGACTCGATTTCTGTTAGGGACAGAGAAGACTGGCTCATCTCCTTGGACACATCATCCAGAGCTGTTTGAACTGATTTCCTTTTCAATAGTCTATTCATTTGATAGGATGAGAAATCGTCACTCTGCTTCGGTAGCTCATGGAGTCGCCCCCAAGAGCTCTGTTTCCGGGTTTCCTTCAGCTCCGTTAAAATCTCATGCTTCACTTCTAGTGGCAAGGACCTGAACTGCGCACTGCTGGTGTCTATGGTATGAAGGTCCCAATGGTGTGAAGTTGTCTCCTCTTTCGGTTCTGCCATTTCTTCATCGGAAGAAGAAGACTCTTCCACGTCTTCAGGGATCATGTACAAGGTTTCAGTCTTTGGGAGCTTTTTCGTTTGAGCCGCTATTGTAGCTTTCGCCTTCTCTGAGAGAACTTTGCTGAGTGCCGTGTGCTTCAAGAGTGTGATCAGGAGTTGCTTCTGGAGTTCATCTGCTTCTGAGGCTGATTTGGACTTCAACTGATTCCTCTTCGCCTAAAAATGACCAAAGCCAATGAATATGAAGTAATAGATAATGTAGTTTGAAAGAAACTACAAATCATTACACTTTTATTACTTCTTAATAAAAGCATTGTATTAAGCATACAAGATTTGCATGATTTAATCAATTGTTGTTTAGGAATTGTAACAAATCTTTACTTTATCGTTACTAGTTTAAATATTAAAGAATTATTACCATGGTTTGTTTTTTGAGCTGAGGTACACCGCCATCAAACACAAAGACGGGTTTTATTTTGAAGTAGAGTAGTTTACAGAGCCTGTGATAGATCCCAAGGAGGTGGGCGTTTGGGACCAGGCCACCTTTGGAATCCTGGAAGCCTTTGATCGCCTGGTGGATCCATATTGAGATATCTAGGCATCGATAAGGTAAATCATACTTTTGATTCAAACCAGAAAAAGATTCAAACACATCACACTGTTGGACTGAACTCATTTGTCTGAGGTATGAATTTAATGATATAATTTCTGCAATGCATAATGGCATTGGAATAGCACATTTAGTAATGTGCAACTTTTGCTACATCAATCCTCTCCTATCATAAGTAATGGTCATCCAAGGCAGTGAAACATAATTAAATCAGTGTACTCATATAAGATTCTCAATTAAGTTTTCTGAATGATTCAGGAGAGGAAAGGTGTGAATTCTGTCACAAGAATTCAGAGGAGTATTACGGGTGGCAAGTTCTGCCATGAATGACCAACAGCAAGCAATTTAGCATAACCATGAGTTAGATTATAACAAAAGCAAGGTTGGAAACTATGGCATAACTGATCTACATTTATAACCTAATCGTTTCTAAAGTTATGTCAAGTTTTTCGCGGCAACCAATTAAATATTGGGCCTTCCGGACAGCTCAAAATTATTGGTTAGAACTACACTAGAGGCGCCTGGGTTTCCCCGGATTCCCCAAGGAATCTCCAACGACTGAATCCATCTTTTAAGGTTATATCTAGAGGAAAAAGGATACCGACAGCCAAAACCTTGTTTTCCAATGTCTCCAACGGTACCGGTCTGCCGGACGGCTCGATCAGCTTCCACAGACCGTGAACTCCCATAACAATATAAATTTTATAACCACACTTGGTATATTTAACATCTATTCGGTACCGTGAAATTCCTGGATTTTTTCCCACGGTATTACGGCGAAACGTCGTTGCCGGCTAAAACATTGCCAATGACGATGTCTGTGCCTCTCTGTTTGTCTATATTGACGTCATGGTCGGTCATGGCGACGGAGATGACGGTTTTTTAGGGAAACCAGTCAGAGGTGGCAACGTCGCGGTCGTACGTCCTTTACCTGTCATGCGGATATCATTCATAGGTTCTCATGAGTGACTATCAAGCGACGTTGCCGGATTAATGCGATAGATGAGGTTTACTTGATTTTTTCACACTACATTTAAATATTTTTTCTACTCCCAGTGAAAGATTTCAGGCCTCCCCATTTAACTATTGTGATGTCTTCAGTGACCACATCAGAAAGGAAAAGAATATTCCAGATAGCCATGTCTGTTATGTTATCGAAATGACGCTAGCCACTGAGGAACAAATACTATGTTGAAAATGGATGTACTTAAATGGATGTACATAAAATATGTAAATGTGTAAACAACTAAAATGTGAAAAAGCGTATCTAAACCTCTCCTCTCTTAAGAATGACCACTACTTTAGGCATTTTTTTCTGTGACAAGCAATAGATTATACATTGTCGTGGGATAGAACTTTTTGTACCTATGAATAACCATAGTATCACGATTTAGGGTATGTCGATGTTTGTGCTTATTTAAAAAAACGTTAAATACCAAAGTTGTAGAACGTTTTATGGTCTACAAAAAAGCTTTATAGCATTTCTACGTCAGGTCGAAAACAAAAGAATCACGGATTTTTATTTAATTTGAACGGCAACCATTTTGTTTTTAGTGAGCCAATTTGGCTAGTTAACAAACTTAATCGAGGAATTTACCCAAATAGTTTTTGTGCCAAATTTCATTTGAATTAGTTGAAAAATGCGCCCTCTATCGTGTTCACAAATCGTGGTATTACGTATATATAAAAACCTTTCAAAAGGGGGAGGGTCGTTTTGGCGTCTAGGGACTTCTAAAATAAAAATCTGCATCGAGTCTGCAAGTCCGGTCTAATAGCCTAAATTTCTCTGGACATAAGCCTAAATGGGTCAGAAATCGCCCTATGAGCCCATAAAAATATCTAGTATTTTCACTGATAGCTTATTCAGAATCCATCAGAATCAAAAAATGTTTTAACGAATTTAGAAGATAATTGAGGGTTAAATGAATTTCGATAACTAAGATCGTGAGAAGTGAAAAATCAACTAATAAATAACTTAAAAAAATGAGCTAGTAAGGTTAATGGTACTTCAAACACCGAATGTTTTATAGCACGTGTTCGGATGTGCTGCAATGAGAGACCTTAGTAGAAGGTAAGTAGGTAAAAGACTGCGCAGAACAAGAAATGATGGGTGAAAACACATCTTGCGCATCTCTAACCTAGAAGGGTTAGTACCTAAAGTAAGTAAATCATCTAACCATTGAACAAGTGATGTCAGAAATGAGTCACTACTTTTCAGTTCCATTTTTCAGTAAATCAGATAAGTATCAGGGGTGTTCAAGTTTCATATAGTAATTTTAGTACGTCAATAATCCAGGGAGGTCGTAGTAGATTCTGTGGCTATTAGTTGCATCGGTGCGACCGAGGCTCTAGCGACGCGGTCCCATTGGCAGCCCTCCCCCCTTGCGCCGGCGGACTGATCTAGCGTAATCTTTTTCTCACACGTGATGATTTTCCCACGCCCCGACCATAACCTCCACCCCCACCCCCGACCGGAGGATGTGACGACTCGTATCCGGTTAAGGCACGTACACATGAAAGAGATTACGATCTGTTGCGATACCTTTAAGGCGAAGAAGAAAGGAGAATTGCGCTCATAAATAAAAGTAACTTTTTTAAAGGGCATTGGTTACAGCTTCGTATGGATACGATTTTCGAGTTGTTACGTTTGTGTTCATGGCTATTACGAGCGAATGCCCTTTAGGTGATCGAGTCCGGTGATAGGGTGGCCTTGTGGAATTACAAAACAGCATAAGACTTGGAGACAATAATTTATGTCACCCACGTTTTTCCTTGCGTAAAAAGGAGAAACCCTTTGTATATCGCAAAATATGTGAACTCTAACCGTGGAGAGGATCACATAGAAAAGCGACAAGTAGAAGGTCCAATTTTTTTAAAAGAAATTAATGACACTGAATGAATCTGTCGTTTAAAGACCACGTGCACTTTCTTTGATGGTTGGCCTGCTGGGATTCCTCGTATGACTTCGCTTAAACTACCTTCGTGAGAGGTTTTTCTCCTCGACTCGAGGCAAATAAGCATACAATAGTCGAGTAGAAGTAGAATACTAAATCATAGCGATTTCTGAATTTCATTTCACAGGACTGAGCTAATTATGGAGCTAATCGGTGTCGTATCATTCAAATAGCGTCATACGTCGCTTGTACGTAGCGTTCCAGTGTTCGTCTGTATTCGGCCTACGCCGGCCGGTTAATAGCAAGCGGCCATCGTGACCAATTTAAACCGAATTTTAGGTAAACGATCCGAAATTTTTTTCTCACGCAGTCATCGCGCGCGACTCGTCATTAAGACGGAAGAGGAGTCGCCGGTGTTGTCGAAAGAATCCGATAATTCTTTTACTACATGATTTATGCCCGTTTTTCACGACAACTTTTCGGAATTCGAAGTCTATTACGGCGAATGGGAGGCCGCGATACCGACAGGTCGACCGGCCCCTTTGATTGGTCGGACC
Source organism: Cryptocephalus primarius (assembly GCA_963576515.1). Taxonomy (NCBI): domain Eukaryota; kingdom Metazoa; phylum Arthropoda; class Insecta; order Coleoptera; family Chrysomelidae; genus Cryptocephalus; species Cryptocephalus primarius. Next base: position 11,253,160 of record OY754942.1, on the reverse strand, counting down.
GGTCTCGATTTAGAGGTTATGTTGAATATGGTGGGTTCGTACGTATGTTGTAGTTCCAGACTCGTAATGAGTAGGAGATATCAGTGGACGTGTGGAGTATCGTGTTTTACTCTGGCGAGTACTTCGACTTTCCATCTGTAGGCGTGGCAACGCGGCGTGCCGCAAATGTTGGCCAGACTGTCGGAAAATCAAGCCGTAAACAGGTGTTTTTCGAACGGAATGAGGTAACAACACACTGAAAGTGGGGGAGAGAGAAACAAACACTCACACGCACACACTCGCACGGAGAGAGAGAAGGGTTTACAAATCCCCCGGCGGTTTCGTTTCATTCCAAAGGCGGCAGCGGAAAAGTCGACCTCGTCGTTTGTTTACACGCGCGGTCTAGACAGAAAGAGAGCCACAAGCCCCCTTCGAGTCCCGGAGAAGCGGCCGAGGTACGATGGCCCCGTTATAGTAGTGCGTGTGCGTGTGCGGAGCAGCCGAAGCGCCAGGAGGATGCCCCACCAGTACGGCCTGCCGGGGATAGCCCACGCTCAGTCACCCCCGACGCCGCCCCCGCAGCACGGCGCGATGTACCCCCGGTTCGCGGGGGCCGTCGTGCCGGGCGGCTACAGGGGCGAGGACAGGAGACTCACTAGGGAGGCTATGGAGAGGTATACATCACTGTGGCTAAGCCGTTGCGGTACTGAGATAGGGCTGCTCTCTGAAACTTAAAGGGCTCAGTTCCAGACTTTTCCTTATCGTTGCCCTTTGAGGAACGGTGTACTTCAATAACTAAGAACCATTTGCAGTAATGTTAACATCAGCGTTACCATCGCTCACTTGATTTATATATTGGCATGGCTCCGATAGGTTGCAACTAAAGGCTGGTTTACAAACTTCCCATATCAACAACCATGTAACTGTTAGGCAAAGTGTATGGAATGTTGCAATTATCATCACTACTACAACTACAATCATGTAGTTTAAGAAACCATGATGTCAATAATTAAAACTTCCCTAAATCTTCTGTAGCATTATCACTATTCGTTTTATTAATTAATTTATTAAGGACTTTTTTTTTAAATTGTAGCCACTAACATGAGTTAAATTATACACAGCTATATCTAAATCGCTGTAATGAGGAGTTATACGTCACTTTAAGGAACAGTAAATACTACATTATAACATAACTTTAACTCAGCTACTGTCACTTTGGTTGTGTATCAACACTTTTATATCATACCTAAGATATGGTTTCTAAACTGTACTCTTTTGCAAATAGTGCAACCATTGGTCAAAGCATATGTGTAACTCTCTAAATGTGCAGCAGCTTATCTTTACATTGTTTTCTATCACTTATAAATTTTCAGTTCACTTCACATAATAATTCAAGACCTTTTACAGTAATCAGCTTCAGTTAATTGTATCTCAATTGCAACTAAGGGTTCATTTCTAAATTACATTTGTTAGCAACAATGCAACCATTAATGAAATTCTACACAACAATACTAAACCGTTATCTCTAAACTATGAGAATCTCAGTTTAAAATTGTGTCCATTTGTACGGAACACTTACATATATATTTCAATAATTCATGACCATTTACTATACTGTAATTATTAACTTCGACTCTGTTATTTTAGTTGTGTATTGGCATACCTCTGAGAGTTGTCCCCAAGTTTCTAAGGTTTCTGAATTTCATTTATCAGCAACCATACAATCAATAATCAAAGGGTGCAAAAAATTATTTAAACCGTTAAAACAGCAAGTTAATTGTCATTTCCTACTAATGCTTGATCCATTGATTGCAGATAACATCTCCATGACAACACAACAAGAGTTAAGACTTATTTTTCTACATCCATATTTCTGATATACACCATAGCTTCTGAAGGTGTAGAACATTTCTTCTATTAAACTAATTACACTGTTCTGTTATTATCTATATTGTATTGGTCTGTTTACACTCCTTATCAATTGGAGTGCTTTATAACGATTTTCTTAAAAATTCAATTATCGAAAAATTTCGAAAAGAAATTTATTCTGAAATGAACTGTATCATTCTGTTGACTTTGGTATTCATACTGAAATAGTTTTACTTTGAATCTGGACACTTCATTTTTAAGCTAGCTTAGTTAGAAGACATGAACGGTTAAAGATCAAAGCTGCTTTCAAAAACAAATTATTTTACAACCTTAGTATACTAATTGTTTAAAAATTCTCTCGAGTTGCAAATTGTTGCCACTTCTAGTAAGCAGTTACAAAGTTTTCATTTGAATGGAGTACTACAGGAGTTAGGCTACACTTGCTTGACATCCCCACTATTATTTATTTGAGTTATTTAAATAATGTTGTAATTTTTCATATTCAACACTAGAAACCAACTGCAGTGATCCATAGGAACTGAAAATATAACAAGGGCCAATCAATTTCAATCCAATAGAAGACATTAACTTTTTTTAAAACCTAACTAAACCTTATCCCATAAATTAACTAAGAGGTGTAATAAAAATTTTTTCACCGTTTGTGTTATGTTCACACAGTAATTCAAATGAAACTGGCAATTAATCGAAAAACCTCCCTTTCATCCCAGAGCTTACCGGTATCACATTTTCTTTTGGTACTTTTAGTGTCACCAGAATTAATACTATTTAACCACCAAACTGAATTTTTAGTTCATACAGTTGACTCCATTACATTTAATTAAATAATTTAACTTTCCTATTTTGTTATTGCATGTTAATTATTCAAAAAATGAAATCATTTTATTTCCATGAATTATCAATTTTCTTTTTGGTACTCTTAATTTCACTGCAATTAACACATGTCTAACTTGTTTAATTTCTAGTTGAAGTTTAATACCACTTCCTTATCTTTTGTGTTTCAGGTATTTGAGGGAGCGTTCTGACATGGTCATCGTGATCCTGCACGCGAAAGTAGCCCAGAAGTCGTACGGTAACGAGAAAAGGTTCTTCTGCCCTCCGCCGTGCATATATTTATTTGGCGACGGCTGGAGGCTCCGCCAGGAGCAAATGCTGCGCGAGGGCGAATCCGAGCAGGCCTCCCAGCTATGCGCGTTCATCGGCATCGGTAACTCTGACCAGGACATGCAGCAACTCGACCTGAATAATGGCAAGCAATACTGCGCCGCCAAGACTCTGTACATATCCGACTCCGACAAGCGGAAGCACTTCATGCTATCTGTCAAGATGTTCTACGGGTCAGGCCACGACATCGGCGTATTTCAGAGCAAGAGGATCAAGGTGATATCGAAACCGTCGAAGAAAAAGCAGAGCCTCAAGAACGCTGACTTGTGCATAGCGAGCGGGACGAAGGTGGCGCTTTTCAACAGGCTGAGGTCGCAAACGGTCTCGACCAGGTATCTGCACGTAGAAAACGGACACTTCCATGCCAGTTCCACGCAGTGGGGCGCATTTACTATCCATCTTCTGGACGATAATGAGTCCGAAAGTGAAGAGTTCCAAGTGCGGGATGGGTACATTCACTATGGGGCCACAGTTAAGCTGGTGTGTTCCGTCACTGGCATGGCTTTACCAAGGTTGATCATCAGGAAGGTAAGAACTCTTTTATGTTGACTACAAATTAAATAACATTCAGAGACCTAGTTGAGGTAATATTAGGTTTGCAACATTCTCAGAAATAATTTAATCTAAATGAATCATTTACGTTGATTCTGCATATTAAATTAATAAGTTGTTATGCAAGTTACTGAGATCCAGAGACCTAGTTGATGGTATAGAAGGTTTACAACATTTTCGTATGTAATTTAATATACAGAAATCTTTCATATTGACTGCGAGTGAAATTATTAGGCCATGATGGACATTTAAAAGATCCGTATATGTTCTTCAAGTTAAAGGAACATGAAATATTTTGAGAAGTAAACTAATGCTTATTAGACAAATTTTACTTTGGGAGGGGATTATCAATTATAGGGGATGGGATGGTTTTTTTTTTTGAGAAAAAGATTAGAATGTGACGAACTTTATTACAAAAGCTAGAAAGAAAACAAGTTTTCATGGTTATTTACGAAACAAGTTGAATTTTTAATGAGACTTGTTATAATTTTTTTGAGTTTATGTATGAGGCTAACTTCACACCCGTGAGTCATTCTATTTAAGGCTCAAATACGGCATATATTTAAAGAATAAAAATTGCCTTTATCAACAGCTGTGGATTGTCAGTTTCTGTGGAACTGTAGGATTGGCTATATCCAAAACAATAAAGGAGTCACAATGTGCGTGCACATCTGGGGTGCATTCAGAAATGCTTAGAGTACATTTTTGTTACTGTAGCCGTTCAGAAAAAAAAACTACTGTTTTGTTAATTTATTTGACTGTGTTCATAGGCCGATGAATATGTAAGTAACAGTATGCGTTACAACGATTTTTTTGCCCGATTTTACATTAGAAACAATAATAGAAAATACCTGTGATCTTTAGTCTCAAAAAATTTTTACTCATCACTACTATGTTTAAACAATAAAATCGAAAAAAAGAGGGTTTTTTAATATTGGAAACATTGGATTTGGTTATTGTTATAACTTTGCAAAAATTAATTTAAAATCAATCAATCTTCCTTTACGATATGAGTTTTCCAATGCTTAAAAAACGTTGACATGTTTTTTGCGTTATTCGTTCTCTCTTTGTCTTGCATATAGGGTTTAAAGTACGTTCTTTCTTTTTCACACGCTGCTTTCCCACTCCGCATAAGAGAACGAGAGAGGCCAAAACCAACGAGAGAGAGAACGAACAACGTGAATTATTTTGTCGTCGCTCATAATTGCTTGCGTGTTCGTCTGTCTATAAGTCTATGTATGACATCTAGAGTGACCGTAATTTGAAAAGTGTCAGAAACTTGTTTTTGATTCCTCGTGGAAGTTGCCATACAAATTCTTTCTATTCTATTGAAGCATTTCTATGTACCTCTTTTGTACATATGTTCTATGTATGTACATTTGTTCCATATACTTCGTGTAATGTACCACATGTGCTTTTATTGCTTTATTAGATGTCAAAATCATTAAAAATAAGGACTCTTAGAGGTAGACTGTAGTAAATTATTATTTTTTCTATTATTATCGTTCAGTTTAATATAATGTAGAGGTCCAGGCAGTCGGAACAAACTTTTATTTACTTCGAAGAAATCCTTAAGGAATCGACGAAATAGAGATATTCTAAACGTATTTTTAAATGATAAGTGAAGGCGAAAACCATTTCATAAATGTATCCAAACTTGTTGGCTGCATTTTTATGAACAAATAACGAATCAATTACCAAAAGTGCCACCTTTAAATTCTTTCATGATTTCTGATTAGAACAACAAGACGTGACAACGTCGGAAACGCTCTATGGAGGCGAACACTTCGATTTTCCCCATTTGCCGTCCCGTGAGCCTCGTGACCGAAATCCACACCTCTAATTGGTCCGTCGAAACGGGCCAACGGCGCTATATCTCTAGAAATGAGGTTATGTGAAATTGCATAAAAGATGCGAAGATTGATTCGGAGTTATTTTTAATCGAGCGATATTCATCGTAAACACAGTGATAGTCAATGGTATCAACGATGGACGAAGAGACGGTGTTGCAGTGCCTACGACGCCATTTTTACTTCAGCTCGTTCAGGTCGGAGCTGCAGAAGGACGCGGTGATGGAAGTGTGCCAGAGAAAATGCGATGTGCTTATCTCGATGCCCACGGGCTCTGGAAAGTCTCTGTGTTACCAACTGCCAGCGCTGCTTCATCCTGGTAAAGTCACCCTCATATTCTCGCCACTTTTGGCGTTAGTCAAGGACCAGATTGATCACCTGCTCAAGCTAAGGATCAGAGCAGCGACCATCAACTCGAAGAGTACGAAGGCGGAGAGAGAGGCTGTCGTCGCCGATCTCAAGTCGACGTCGCCGAACTTAAGGATTTTATACATCACACCTGAACAGGCAGCGACGTCCACATTCAAAGATCTTTACCAGAACCTGTGCAGGTTCGATAAGGTGGCTTACCTTGTGGTAGATGAGGCGCACTGCGTCAGCGAATGGGGCCACGACTTCCGGCCCCATTACCGAAAACTGGCCGAGTTGAGGGAAAACGTCGATGTTCCCTGCATTGCGCTGACAGCCACCGCAAACGCCGAAGTTACTAAGGATATAAAAGAGAATCTAAAATTAGGCAAGCTACCCTTAAAAGTCTTCAAGTCGTCTTGTTTTCGGGACAATCTGTACTATGACGTATTCTATCCTAATGTACTTGATGAACCATACAAACATTTAGTCGATTTCATCAAAAAATCAATTCACGACGAGGAGGATGTCACAAATGACCTGAAATCCTGTGGGATCATCTATTGCCGCACCAGAGAACAAACTGAGATGCTCATGGAACGCCTGAACAAAATGGGGGTGAAGACTTTGTGTTATCACGCTGGACTCAAATCTCACGAAAGGAAAATCTTCCAAGAAAAGTGGCAGAACGGCGAGGTGCCGGTGATGTGCGCCACCATCAGTTTCGGGATGGGTGTCGATAAATCGACAGTACGGTTCATAATACATTGGGGTAGCCCGAAGGATCCAGCCTCTTATTATCAAGAAACCGGACGAGCTGGACGCGATGGCAAACCTGCCAAGTGTCGGGTGTACTACAGCAGGACTGACAGTAAAGCCATCGAGTTCCACCTGACGCAAGACTTGGGGAAAGCTGGCAGCAACGAGATAAAACGCAAACGTGCCGAGCAGGCGATAAAAGACTTCAAGAAAATTCTTCAGTACTGTGAGAATCCCATTGAGTGTCGACATCGTTTGTTTTCGAATCACTTCGGGGAACCGCCGCCGAAGTGTATCAACGCATGTGACTTCTGTGCAAACAAAAAGGCTGTTCAAGAAATGTCAGAGTTGTTCCTGACGAAGAGCATCCAGTTCAGTACAAGAGCAGAAGGTTACAGCGACACCGATTTCTCTGATTTGTACGGGGGTGGCAGAGCTGGGATGGATGCAGATGCTAATGGGTATGACAGTGATGATGATAGTTCACCATTCCTAATGGAACAAAAATCTAAAAAAGCTACGGAGGATTTCATACAGAAACAGTTCGCTTTGAGGAAAAATCCTCACGAAGTCTCTCAGTCGACTATAGATAAATTATTCTCCAAACATTCTCGAATTAAAGCAGCAGCAGCTACATCTTCCAAAATCAAAGGACTCACTCTACCCACTCGAGAGCAGTATGTGACGAGATTATCAGACATACTTAATACAAACTATACTGAATGCCAGGAAGAGCCCACTTTAGACAAGAAGGACATTGAGGATTGTGCTGTTGATGTCGAATATGAGATCTTCTCTTCAAACACCAGCATGACAATGTACAGAAATGCTATGGTGAAAATATTTACTGAAATTAAAAAGTGCACTTCAGATAAGATTGTACATGGAAACCTTCTGACATTCGAACCGAAACCTGCCAAGTTCAAGACGGTCACTGATTTATTCCGAAACATAAAGAAGGATCAAAAAATGAAAGATTCCGGATTCAAGACAGCTAGCGAAGTTTTGGAGAGTAAAAGAGGTGGCCAGTCAAAGATCAAGGATTTCTTCAAAGGCGGCAAGACTGAGGGAAAGTTGAATCTTTTTGGTGATGAAGATGAGACTGAAGAAGAAAAAACTGATAGCAAGCAGCTTTTTGAAGATGAGGATGGTGGAAGGGAAGAAACCACCCTTAGAGATTTAAACACTCTTTTTGGAAGTGAAAACGAAGAGAAGGCCTCAAGTAATGAAGAAAACAGCAACAACACTAACTTGTACAATCTTTTCAAAAATGAAGCGAGGAGTACTTCGGTTAGTTTTGGGAACGACAGTACTAGTATAGATAACAAGAACTGTTCCAGAAGCAAAGATTCAACCAAAGGGAACAACATAAGTAGTCTCTTTGAACAAAATACTAATAGAAATTTGAAGAATATTTTTGGATATGAAAATAAAACAGACGAAAAGAACTCTAAGAATTTGAAGAATCTTTTTGGGGATGATTCCCCTAATGAAGACTCTAAAAAGGAAACTGGTAAAGAAAAACCTTCACCCAGGGGATATGAAGAATACAAAAAAAGGAGCCGCAGCAAAGATATAACTGAAGATAGACACAAGAGAAGTAAATTGGATACTGAACATAATAAAAAAACTGAAAATGGAGAATCTTCTAAAGCATATACCGGAATACCTGATAAAACTAACTTAACTTCTGTGAATCCTAAACCTATATTTAACCCTTCCAGCGTATCATTGGAGAATACTCTGGAAGAAATACACAAAGACCAACTGGAAGCCAGTACAAGTAAACCGACGACTACTTCTAAACTCAAACCTAGGAAACTGAAAAAGACTGAAATCGGCGTCTTAGTCGTGAGTCTCCTAACCCCTGCCTACTCTGAAAGGAGGTTTGAGTCCCGCCAGGTGTTTAAAGACCTAGCTAGGGCCATCTCGCATGCGTTAGCTGAAGAAAGCGAGACATCAATCATCAGGAATGTAAAATACTTCCTTAGGAAAAACAATAAGATAACATCAGAGACTAAATTTGTTAAGTGTAAAATCTAATGGGTATCATATTTTATTAGTGCGGTAAGGGAAAGGAGGGGTTTGCTTCATATTCGGAATATTTAAGGTGGACAAGCAGCAGGCGCTTCTTGAGGCGGATGATCCTGTTTCGCAACTACACAAGTGCGCTTTCTACATGAAGGACACCGAGAGGATGTACCTGTGCTTATCGCAGGAGAGGATCATACAGTTCCAGGTAACACAAATTTATTCAGTATTGCTTAATTTATTTTAGAATAAGTTAATTCCAGTAAGCAGTAAACGTAGTATTTGTAGTATATTTTGAAGATGATGTCGGTGATTAATTCATAGGTGTTTAACTCATCATTAGTATTATTCTTACAAGTTCGATGATTAATTGTAATGTGTATAAGAAATCTACTTAAAATCGAGAAATTCAACATTACTTTGTTGATTGCTTTCTAATTTGACATTTTTGATGATATATGACATGTATGTTTCATTCAAATGCTATAATTTAGGTTTTTCATAATAACAACATAAAATCTTGGGTCCTTAAAAATTTTGTGAAATGTTTGTCTTTCGTATGTGTATGAAAATGACTTCATTCAAGTCGAGGTTTTGTATTTATTGGACATAATAAATAAAATCAAATAATGAGGAAATGCCCTCTTTGTTGATAGATACTGTGAGCCCAAACTGATCTATTGTGGTTAACCGTTGATGTCTTTGGCTTTTCTTCTCTAAATAATAGAAACCTTGGTCATACTAGATCTTTACAATAACGTAGTGCATGCTCAGCAGTTTCCCCTCCCTCCTCGTAGAATCTACAAATAATCTGCTAATCCTGCTGCGTTTGTATTTGTTGAGTCTACATTACCGTGTTAAAAATTCCACCATTATCCTAGTAGTCTCTCTATTATGACTTAGTGGAAACTTACTTTTGGCATCGGTTCTTTAAAGAAAAATTTAGCCTCTCTATCTACTATTCTTGTGGCATATCTTAATTTATGTGTGATTTAAAGGTTGCTTTTGAGATTTGCAAAATGGTTGTGAGCCAAAGAAGACCTTTGAAGCTCATCTTTTGGCTTGTGTATCAGTCCGGTTACCCAGGTGATGATTTATATACCCAAATTAAAGACAACACTAAAACTTTTCTAAATTTTAACCTTATTAGATATTATAAAAGTTTTATATTATAACTGCCTTATTGTAAATAAGCTTCAAATTACCACTATCAGTTGTTTTATTTATAGTAGTGTTGTAAAGTTTTATATAGATCATCTCACTAAATAAGCATTTGTAATGATGTAGTAGTGATTATCATGAAAATCATGAAGTGCTAATGCCATATGTTCATGTCCATTCCTATGTTTCTCATAGCAGGAAATTTTGTCTCTATTATTTTTGATCGGTTTTGTTTGACAAATATATGGCATTGAAGAAAGTAAATTCTGTAAATTAAATTTGACTTTAGTTTTGCAATTAATAAGAATAGAAGGAAGACATAAGAACCATTTGATTGTTAATCTTCATTATATTTCTGGTAGTAGACTAATATGTAGAACCACAGTGAAAGTATTTTCACAATGTATGTTTATATCCTTATTTTACATGTGTAATGGGTCACTCTGGGAAATAAGGACATTATCTGTTTTAAGTTTACATTCACTGCTTTCTGTTACCCTTCATTATAGATGTCAACCCTCTGGTTTATCTCAAGTGCACCCACTCCACTTAAAAGCTCAACTTGGAATGTTTACATTTTTTTGAGTGGAATTTGCTTCTTTATCGCCTGAGAAGGTTATGCAAGAGATAAGGGATGAGTTCCCAAAATGTCTCAAGGAAAATCCGTATGTTACTTGTGGAAACTTCTTCACCTTTTTACTTATTTTGATTTTATTTATTAATAATTTTGAAGCTTGACTTATTGATTACCATTTGTCAAACATTCGGATTTTTGTTGTAGTGGTAATTCCTTTTTAAAAGTGATGGTATTTAAACTCAAATTTTGGTGACAGCCTCCTACCACCGCCTTTTCAATGGGATTGTTTTATTCAGGCGACGCCCTGCCCTAAGGAACCGAACAAGGAGATGATCAACGACGGCGCCTGTTGGACGATAATTTCTACGGACAAGGCGGAGTACCAGTTCTACGAGGGCATGGGCCCCGTCAGGAACCCCGTCACTCCCGTGCCCATCGTCCACAGCCTCCATTTGAACGGCGGCGGCGACGTCGCGATGCTCGAGCTCACCGGCGACAATTTCTCTCCATCGTTGCAGGTTTGGTTCGGAGACGTCGAAGCTGAAACCATGTACAGGTGAGGACCTAAAATATTAAGTTTTATTGCAATGATGTTACCACGAGGTTACTACTGGTTGTAATAACAAAATGCTCTTGATCCTGTCACATAAAGCTCATGTTGTTTATATTTTTCGGTAATGGCAGTGGTTGTGATGATAATTCAGCTACAGCAACAAAAATTTGCTCGATGTCATGCCACATTCCTTGATATGTATTTTCTACTTATAATGCAATGACATTTCTTCAATTATCAGCTGATATTAAATTAACAACTTTGGTAGTGATGGTCAAGAAGGCTGCGAGATAAATTTTGTGACAATATCTGGAAAGCTCATTTTTGCAAGCCTTGCTTAGCAGAAGCCACCCTGTAATAAAAGTAGATGACACTTATTTAACATTAAGTTTACCATTGATTGTCTTGATTACAATGATGATTCACGATTATTGAAAACTTTTACTCTATCACTGTCACTAAGGAAAGCACTTATAACTATTGCCTAACGACAACAAAAATTTCTTAAAAAATACTTCTCTTTCATTACGCACTTTTACTTTATTTACCTGTTCCTTAAGTTTGATAAGCGTCTTAATAGGGTTACTGTAATAAGGATGCTGTGGAAGGGATCATTTAGGGAATTGAGTCTAAAAACGACTACTTGAAAGTGGGTAGATTTACAATCTTCCCCTTAACAATTTCCAAGGTGCACAATACCATACTATTATTGCACTAAACGGTATTACATTGAAAATAAAAAACAATAATGTTTAATATGGCCCATTGGCTGCTTGTAAAGGCAAACCCAAATCGGTGAATTACCAGAAAATCGTTCAGACAGACCAGTTTGGCTTTTTAGTATTACATCTGTTTTGCTATGAAAACAATGTTACCTCATTGGTTCTCGTGTAATGGTGTCATCATAAGTTGTTTTTAAGTGGAAACTGCCATTTTTTTGCTTTAATTTAGATTTATCGTCTAGTTGCCTACCTGACCATTAAAAATGTTCTATAATATATTTCCAAAAATAAATGTTCCTAGGTGCCAGGAGAGCATGCTGTGCGTGGTGCCGGACATCTCCCAGTTCCGGGGCGAGTGGTTGTGGGTGCGTCAGCCGACCCAGGTGCCAGTCTCGTTGGTGCGCAACGACGGCATCATCTACGCGACGGGGCTGACGTTCACGTACACCCCGGAACCGGGGCCGAGGCCGCACTGCGCCCCCGCCGACGAGATCATGCGCCAGGGGCAGCGAGGCGGCGCGACGACCGCCTCAGCAGTCACGGCGCAGGCGCAGGCGGCGATAGCGGCGGCGGCCGAGGCGAACGCCTGGAACCAGCACGGGATGCACTAGGGGAGCGTCCTGCTGTCCGAGGCCGGCTCGGGCTCGTTCGGGAAACTTTCTAGGTAACTATGTGAGGAACGAAGTGAACTCGTAGTGACTGTCCGTCTTCTTGCTAGCAGGGACGAAGGGCTTAAAGTCCAAACTACATAACATCAGAACTTTTTTAAAATTCTAGTTTATACATAAGCTCAAGGTAATACCGTATTTAAAACAAAGGCTCTCGTCGGCTAAGGTGGAATTTAAAAAACCATGCATGAACGGGTCTGGTTGTAATGTCAGTTTCTGAACGAGCCCCATTTTGGTACATTGTGATCGTAGCATATTTGAACTACTAACCAAACAATCTTTTTATTTCTACCAAACATCAACAATATCAACTAAGTAAGTGAGGAGTGGAATCTGCATATGTGTGTATTGTTGATTTATTAGAAGTTATTAAGGAGCTACTGCAGTTGTATAAAATGCTGTGCAGCATTTTGTCATTATTTTGACACATAAGCATACGCAGTTGCGTTTTGAAACAAGATTAGTACCAGACTTCATTTTTGTTATTTTGGTATTTTTCCTCATGCCAGGTTTGAATTGAATCATATAGAATCAAACAACCACTATAATTTTAAAGTTTTGTCTTAATCCAGCAACATCATAATTAATACCAAGTCAGATATAACATAAGAAGGTAATGTTAATAATTATTAGTAAAATTGTTCCAAAATTTAATTCCCACAGGATAAAAGAATTTCACCGTATTACGGGACATCTCGTCTCAAAATCCAACTGCGCATTTTAAATAGCATCGAGTGGGGAGCACTGTAGGGCATTTGACTCACCTGCAATATCTATATTCGAGTATTCTTTGGAATAAAAAAGATTTTTTTGGTTCAATCCAAATATGCTACTACAACGGAAGTGTCTGCCAGAAATTTTTTAAAATCACAGAACTTTTTAGAAGTCTTAAAAAAAGAGTATGCCTTATAAAATGAACGCAATAATGATTAGGTGCATCAATATTTTCGTCTGTTAGAGTGTGATCTATAAATTTTCTATATTTATTTGAAGTGAATATATTATATATATATACTAATTCCTTTTACGTGTGAATCTAAAAAGCTGTAACAAATGTCTCCCTTCTTTCCATTTCCCAATTGAATTTTTTATGTGATATAATTTTTACTGAGAATGAGAACTTTATCTAGAGAGTACTTGTAAATACTTTTTGTTTTGTTTTATTTTCTTTTTAAGCTAGCCATACCTTCAGAAATTATGTCCGAACAACCTCAAACATAATTTCTCAGGGGGTCTTTCGGTCCCAGATTTTTCCTGGGACGACAACGAACTCTGTACATAATATATATTATATATAAATAGTGTAAGATGATTGTAATTTATCAAGATTTTGTAGAGAGGACAAATACATAAAATATATTTAACAGTGGTTTCTCTCTGTTTCGTAAGAAGAGGAAATGCGGATGTGTATTTTATTTTTCTGTTCTCACATAAAACGCCTTTCCCACGACTGAAAAAAAAAATAATAAAATCTCCGTAAACAACGGGTACAGCTACTTTATGCTGAAAATGTGGGAATTCGGAATAACAATAGCGTCATTTTTTAATAATTACTCTCCTCCTGTATATTAATCAGGTTGAACTGATTCCCACAAGTCAAGTCAAAGGTAAAAGGATGTATGAGGTGGTCTTGATTGCATGAGAAAAGGGGAAGTTGTTATTATTGTTTCCACGAGATCTTTTCACCAAGTCAATGACATTGGTAATAACATGTTTTAACGTCAGGGAATTTAATGCAGGTCAACAGACGGTACAAAATGGCAACTCCAAAACGTGTGATGATCAAAACTATTGATACTTGTTGTAAGGAGTTCATTTATTTCTGGCGTTTGTTTTATTGATTTTAAACTGTTGTAGGCTCTTTTAAACGAACAAATCTAGAATTTCATTATTACTTTTATTCTCTATTATCAATAAAATTCACTTATGTACAAATTCGCACTTGCAACTGCATATCTCTATATTCATACATATAAAACAGATCCTCCATGAACACTAACAGATAACATAAACCTATATACAACATTCGTATATATACTTTATAGCCAGTTATATAAATAAAAACAAAATTACATATATCTTGTATAAAAGTTGGGCGATAATAATACTTCACCGATTAAAATATTGGACGGATATATTCGAGAACATTTCACTTGAAGATTCCTTATTTGATCCTGAGGCTCCTCTGTTTGTTCATGTTCGTCAACATCAGTGATATGTAAGACGTCAGCAGGTCGTCCATTTTATAACCCAGGGAAGTCTCGCAGAGGAGTTTCGAGCCCCTGACGAGGTTGCCGATGGTCATGTGGAAGTATGTGTTACCCGAGGACCAGTTCGATATCCTCGTGAAGGGGTGTGTCACTAAAATCTCCTAAAAATAGAAATATAAAATAAATTGCATCGCCCTAAATTTTACAAATGGACTATCAATTATCCAGATTATTACTATTAAAACTCCTGTTCGAAATGGTTAAATCCAATACATTCTGATTCCATATTTACCTAAGACATATTTTTTTAAAATCCCATCGTTATGTAACAGTGATACATTAGGATGTTCCCACAATTTTCTTATTGTATTCGTATTTCCTGTTTATCGAATTATAAACGCATACATACCATCATTAATCTAAAGTTATTTTATCATCTTTTAATCACTCGCCTTAATTAAGATGGTTTAATTGGGATTATTAATGCTGCATGGGAAAATTATTTTTGTAATGACCATTCAAATTATAAAGGCAAAATAATTGAAGGATAGCATAGAAAATGAAGTATTCCGCGAATATAAAAACCTTTGTTTATATCTGAAATTACTAGGGCTGTTTAGACAAAATTCAGAAACAAATTTTTAATAGCGTAAAGCTAGTAATGAACCTCATTTTGATTTTATGACCATTTATTTAATAAACATACTTTTCCCAATGTAAGTTCAAGAAACAAAAGTTAAGCAAACGTATTTACATTTTGAAGGTCTATGATAAGTACTACAGTTTGAAACAAAAAGACAGTAATAAACAAAATTTCTAGGTCTGTAATAGAAATTCAAGCAAACCTGAACGTTTAAGCTTTCTGTGAGTTTCGTGCTAGATTATACAAAATATTTTAAAAATAGACAAACTTGTAGACAGAACAGAATAAAAATTTCTTTGAAACAAGCAAACATGAGAAAACTTCCAGACAGTAGATCTTAGATAGTAGTAGGTAGTAGTTATAAAAATATATTTTTGCAGTTCTTTTCAAAATGTTTGTAAAGATTACTCTAACACTAATTTTACCTTATAATTTTCTCTCACCTTTGACTGCGGATGGATAAGACTGACGCCGTGCTTGTTAATGGCGATGAGCAACATCTCTGGATAATTCGGATCGGTGGTCTGCTTTACTTCAAAGAAAGCTGAACCGAACGTTGGCCAACGGTAAACTATCTTCAGGAACGTGATTTTTGCGTCCTCCGGACTCATCCCGGCATCCTGATTGTAAGCGGCGACGATCTGCCTCTTCCAGTCGTTTGCGCTTTGGACTTTCACCAGGTCCGATGGGATGAGCTCGCGCAGCATTTGACTGGGAACAGACAAGTTCGGATCAAAATATAACATCTACTTGAGAAACGATTGAGTTGTCTTAGGGGACGCCTGGCAGATGTGAAATATGGAAAGTACAGTAAAACTTCCCTGTAATAAATACGCAAAGTCAGATCAGTAAAGATCAGAGACATGCGCAAAGACCTGGTCATACATTAATACTAAGTTCAATACTAAAATTGACATCAAAATCCATCTCCTATTTCTAAATGTACTCTTACGGTATGGCCTGCAGCTCCTGCTTGCTCTCCCCGAACCTGACCCTGTAAACCAGCGCTGCGAGCTTCGCTCCCTCCTCCTTGGTGCACTTGTGGTACCCCCGGATCAGTTTCGGTAGCTCCTGGTGGAAGTGGAAGATCAGGTCGGCGTTCCTGTCCTTACCTGGGACAGTGTTGGTCCACAGTTTCTTCATGAAAAACACCTGGTAGGAGAACTGGGGCGCGACCCCTTCCCGGACCGGCCTCGCCTTCCTTATCCAGTCGGTCAGGTGCCGGACGAAGTCGAAAAAGAAGTCGCCCTCCGGCACAGAGATGACCTGAGAAATGAATACATTGAGGTTAAAAATGGTTAAAATTCAAGGAAGGCTGCAAACACAGTTTTGAGAACATTGAGTTCATTTCTTCTCATGAAATAAGCATACGGAATTTGGATAAATGATGGTTTAAAAAGGATCAGAGAGTTACGAGAAAGTGTGTAATAGTATGTTTAAAAATTTACTTTTGGTTGATATTTCCAAAAATGAGATGAAAAGAAAAACAAGCCTAAATTCAATTCCTCTTTCTGGGTGGCATTTATGAAGACAATGAATAAAAGTGGACTTAGATATGAAGTATGTTTAAGTAGTGAAGACTTAAAAAGAATAATCACCAAGGTCATGGCACTGATAGGAAGAAATAGTCATCAAGTCAAAGTGAATCATAATCCAAACTGGGCTGGAATAAGAAATGTAAGTGAGGCTACATTGAATATGAAGAAATGTACCAGAACATGCAAAGAAATAAAACAAAAATTATTTTACTTCAAGTAAATACCCCACCTGCAGTGTCCAACTATGTACAATTCAAAGTTTAACCAGTTCATAAGATTACAAGTTTTACTACACTTTGTTTTGAGACTATTTCAGATCGTTCCAGTATATACCTTATCGGCGATCTTCACGAACAGGCTGAACCCCTCGCTCGACCTCAGGCTCAACCTCTGGCTGATGTTCTGACAGAAGTCCTTCGCCCTGGTACTCGAGTCGACCTCGAACGCCTCGTCGGTGTCGTCGGGAAAGTAGACCTTGTGGAAGATCTGCGTCGTCTTGTGTTGTATCGCCTCGACCTCCACCTGGTGAGGCGGGTACTTCCGCTGCCCGTTTCGCAACGTCCTCTGGAGGCGCTGCAACGAGTCCTGCGAGATCGGGTGGCGACGGCTGCGCAAGAACAGTGTCAGCTCCTTCAGGAGGTTCTGCGAGCACGTGAAGAGGCCGGTCGCCAGCCACATTAGCTCCCAGCCGCGCTCTTCCGATAACCTGGGAACAATTACCATCCGTTTCGATTATTAATCCCCTGAAGAATGGCTTCTCTTGTTTCATTAAACATTTCTACCTAGTATATCAAAAGTGCAATTCGATAACCTTTGAATTTTTTATACTCAGTTTATTAAATACAAATATGTATTTATTTTTCCATATCATTTTGGAAACATGATTACATTCATGAATTGATATTGAAATTTAAGCACAGAAATTTTAAACCAATTCATGGTATGAAATGTCTACTTCTAATGAAAAGTCTTAGTTAATCAACATTGTTTGTCAAATTCATCTTATTGTTAATAGTGCTTTTCATCCTTCAAACATTTCTACTAAGCCGATTAATACATCTCATTACATTATTTATTTTATTTTTCGAAATTTTTGTTAAAAATATCCTGTTAAAGCTTCAACAGTAAAAGAGAAAATTAAAAAAATCAGGATAACTAATTTATATCCATTTTTCGGCATCTCAATTAACTTAAATATCCTAACAAATGTACTAATAACTAATTAAGTTAATTCTCTCATGACTAAACATCCTGTGGACAAAATTAACCGTTACTTTGCACAAAGAATTTAAAGATTCCATTTCTATTCCCATCCCATCAACTGCTCTAACTACTAAGGTCTATAATTTATGGTTGATTAAAGAATACAATATTGGCTTATTTTGTTCCCAGTTCTTCAAACTTGTATAGTATATGTTGGAACATGGAACGTAACTAACAGAAAGGAACATAATTCAAAAGCCATCAGCCAATACAAATTGAAAGCCATCTACTAACAAGCTTATTAGAAAGCACCCGAAGATATGCTTCAATACATTAATTTACTAATTGTAGTTTAAATTCCGGCACTAATCTTAGAATCCATCGTACCAATTATTCAATTCCATTTGCTGTCTTAATAATCCCCTATTTAAGAGAAGTTAGTTAATAACACAGTCATATATTTCATTTAGTAAATTTCAGTCCATACCCTATTATTTAAAGTTAATTCAGAAATGTTAATTAGTGAATTACTACTATAAAAACAATTAAAATTTAGAAACTGATAGATATACACTTAGTCTAACAAAAAACATTAACGTAAAACGAAATATACTGAAATACACCATGCACACATTCACGGAGTTCAATTCAAATTCAACCAAACTCCCTTCTCAATGTATCCCATTTACCTATTCCTATTGTCCGTCAACTGTTTCATTATCTGGCAGTAAATCTCGTCCCTCAGGATCTCGTGTTTCAACGGCCCGTCGAATATGTGGTCGGTGTACTCGTTCCCTAATCTGGGCCTCTTCGATGGCAGATCCCCCATGTACTTCAAGATGGCGCTGAATGCGAAACAGGCCTCCTCCGCTAGCTCTTCCTTCATTAATAACTTCTTTAACAACGGTTGCTTTATTGGGTCTCTCGAGTGCCTCCAAAGGTCGTCGACGCCGCGACGGTTCGAAGTTAAGGTTAGGGCTTTCGACATCGTCCGTTTAGTTGGCGGCCTGAAGTGATCTAGGGAGTATTCCATGAGGGTGTGTGGGCGGTCCTTTCCTATGTCGACACCATTGGAGTTGTACTGTTGACTGAGGCGTCGCCCATGGTCTGCTTCTGAAGTAGAAACAAATGTGTTGAGGAAACAGTAATACATATGATTTAACATTTGTAATCACTCAAGCAGTATTTAGTTTTCTTACCTTCTAGTGAAAACAACTGTAGGACATCCGCAGGTGGTTTCGACATACATGGCAATACGTAAACCGTCTCAGCAGGAAAATCTCCTTTCTCCTGAGTCCTTTCGCATCTTCCAACACACCAGCCAGAGTTTAAGACAGTTTCTCCCGTGCTATCCTCCTCGAGGATTATCAGGTCTCCTTTAAGGAACGTAAGAAAGCTAGAACCTTCCCCTGGGGACTTGTAGTCCTGAAGGGCAATGACAAACTTGGACCTTTTCTTCAAACCTAAAAATATAATGTTCAAAAAGTTGTAAATGCTTAAGAATATGGAGGTAAGTATCAAAGGTTCACACACATTCATAGAATATTAAGCATTTTACCTTCTAGGAAATACACGACAAGGTCCCGTATATCCTCCGCATTAGGGCTCTGAAAAGTGAACTCCTCCCCTCGTATGGTGTTCAGGCTAAAAGTCTGTGTGAAGACTTTATTCGTCTTTTGACTGGAGACAGTCGTGATCTCTGGAAATGACAGTTCTAGCAGGACTTGCTCTTGATCGTCTACCACATAGACCCCGGTCCAGTTAACAGCTATTATAACGTCATTCTTAGGCAGATTCGGACCTGAATTTCTGAAATGGTAAAAAGGTTCGATTAAAAGAGCAGAAAACCTGTAGATCAGCCATAGTACAATATAATAGTGTGTGCTAGATATGACAATGTGATATGAATTAAATGAAGATGGATTTTTAATGGGAGTATGTACTTGAAATATTCACTAAGTGTTTATGTTATAAGTACACTCATTATATCAAATATTGAATACTCGTCAAATGAATTCAAAAAGTTTTAAGGTGTCTAAGATTAAAAGAACTAAAAATGTTGAAAAGATGACGGGAAAGTTCATAAGGAATCGCCACATTCACCAATGAACTGTTCATAATTTTGTATCCCAATCCAATACTAGTCCTAGTAAATAAGTAAGTAGTAATTTTGTTTCCATCAATATCAAAATACCCATTATATAGGATCTGTCAGAAATGGAAGACAATGTATATATATGTATAATCACTCACACTGAATATTTTTTAAAGCTATGAGAAATTTTGTTTTGCCAAATCATGGTAGGGAGTCAGTTAATGATCTTCTGTCGGATTACGCGTGGAGAGTTTCCAGTTAGACATAACCTGGTACTGGACACCCTATATCTATAGGAGTTGCTGCAGGACCACTTGTCTATTTATGTCGGTGCCAAGCTGCATTGTTTTTCTAGCATTTCATTATTGATGTCGGATAAGACTAGGGATATGTCATCTACATGAAAGATGACCGAAACATTATTGGGCAGGCCATCATGTACGTCATTGATATAAACCAGAATGAACTGTTTGTTCCGAGTGAAATGAGCAATCAGGGTAAGGATACATCTTTTGCTTTATATCAAATTGTGAACTGAAAGTGAACTCCTTACCTGTAAGCCTCATAAAACCTGGAGAACAGCAACGGCCACTTGAACTTAGCATAACTCACAACATCCTCCTTAACCCTCAACGCCTGCACCTTCTCCTTCACGTAGTAACTCTTACGGTACGCCTGTACGACCAACGCAGCCCACCTGTCGACCGCCTTCTCCACCCCAGTCAAACAATAATCTGGTATGTAATTCGGTAACAACGTAAGTAACCTTTCTACGTTCATGTCGGTGTCGTATTCTATATAATACTGCTGAGCGGCTATCATGGCGAGGTCTTCTTCTTTGTCACAACGGTACTCTCCGAACTTGACGCCGCGTACCACCTGCTGGTAAATCAGGTTCGTGGCAACCTGATCTTCAGATGGTTCATGCCAGGGGGCGAAGATCTCCTTGCGGAAGAAGAGGCGCCAAGGGGCGTTCCGTTCCTGGGCGCCTTGCTCCTTCGCGTATTGCTCACACTAGAAGGACGAAATACAGTTAGAACAATTACATGAATGGAGCTTCTGAAAATTATAAAAGATCAAGAATAAGAAATACTAAAGGGTTATTTCTTTTTTCTGTGCCAAAAGAACCGACTTTAATACCAATATAGGAAGGATTTTTTTAAGTTTTGGACTACTTTTAGAATTTGTCCTAGGACTTCGTAATACCTGTGATATGGCGTCCATAACGTGATCCCCTCCGCTACCTAACGAGGAAACCTTGTCGAAAAGTGCGATGTATAAAGAGAATCCGAACTGATCCTTCAGTCCAATTTTATCTGATAACTGATTGCACAATTCTCTAGCAGTAGTCGCGGAATCTGCTAGCAGAGTCTTTGTGTTACCATCCATGAAGGTGATGGGGAGCATTATAGGTTTCTTCGATTTTGTCGCCTGAAGCTCCAACCAACTGAAATATACAACCAAAAGGTTAGAAATTAAGTGAAAAGGGTCCAAAAAAGTTAAGTTATTAGTACAAAGTAAAATATAGTTTTCCAATTTTCGTTTTTACTAAATCATGTATCATAAAAATTGACCAAATATTCTTACCTTGGTGGTTGATTTCTTGTCCCATTATTGAAAGTCCTCTTCAGCCTATCTTCGCAGTATGGAGCGTAACCTGGTGGCCCTTCACGTATAAACGCCCTAAGGTATTTGACAAATTTTTCTGAAGGTGCAAAGCAACCAACGCATAGTGACAACAAGATCCAACCTCTAGCGTGTGAAGATTTGGAAGGGTTATTGGTAAGTTGCTTACATATCTGACAATAGATCTCGTCCCTAAAGAAAAAAAATAAATTATTCGTGTACTTTCGATTACTCACTGAAAAACCCTAGATAGTTATTATAGATCTTAGGGGGTGTTTAGTGCAGAGTTACTTTGATATGAAGAAAAAGATCCTTCTATAAAACGTTTGTGCGGGTTTCGAACTCACAAAATAATTATTTCAGGCCTAACTTGTAAACTTAAACCATTTGCATTAAATAAAAAGTCTTAGATTTATATACATTCCTTTTATACTTAATCTTATGATTGATAAACATATCTACTTATTTTCTTTAGTAAAAATTCAGGCTTAAGCCTTTCAGCTTTTGAGGTACTTATACCCATTCTTCCTTCGTAGTTTTGGTAAATACATGAGTGCCCATTTTGTTAACATTGTTATGAACACTGGCAACATTATTTTCTTCGAAGTACATATATCCTTGCTTACCTCAGCTCCGCTCTCAATATCCCATGCCCTATTATGAAGTGCAATTTCTCCAAGTTACTCGTAGGTCTCGATTCCAACCAAGACTGATAACTGTCTGCCGTATACTCCTCATCCTGTAACTTCCTTCTCACGTCCTCGCCCAATTTATTCTTCCTCTTCAAAGTTAAAGACACGAGTTTGTTTCTGATCGACCTATAAGGAAATTACAAAATGTAAAACATAACCCTCATTTATATTTGTACAAAATAGAGTTCTCTGAAGACTGTTTACCTAGGTTTCTGTTTAAGGAACGATTCCGGATCGAGACCCATCAGTTGAGCCTCCTGGAATTCCTTGCTCCTGATGAAGTTTCTACCTAACGTGGCGGTTACTTTTGACATTACCGAGGTGTTATCTCTGTCCATGGTGTGGTAACGAGGTTCTGGAAGGTCCCCAGTGAAGCGAAGGATGGTAATCCATAGTGCCTGAGCAGCCTAAAGAACAACACAGAAATCAACTAGGTATATATGTAAATTTTAATTCTTTTATACAGTGACAAATGGAAATATGAAGGAGTTGAAGTATAACATACCGTAATAGTAATTTTTGGCACAAATTATATTTGGAAGTTACTGCGAGCCTAACAGATCTTTACAATTACAATCGGATTCGAAATTTGTAGCATTTTGGTGGTAAAAGCTTGGAATTACAAATAAGAGCTGAAAAGGTGTTACGTACGTAAAGTTCTGTTTCTTACCAATTGATCACCTTGGGTATGTAAAGGCAGTAAAGGATGTTTTAATGGCTTTCTTGAATATTGATGCCCGACATTCCCTTGAAAATAAGTGGCTGCAAATTTTTGGAACTTGAACTCTGACAGGTCTTCGTCGTCATCAGACGGTGTCATCATTGAAGTTATTATTTCATTATCTGGAGGCTGAGAGGGTAAATCATTGAAAACTGAAGTTTCACGACCTAAAACACATTCATTGAATACTGTAACAAAGAACCCCGTAGAACCTTTTTTCTTACCAGGTGTCGGTGCTTCACTAGAACTATCTGGAAGAAAGTCGAACATGGCCTCCACCAGTTTGGAATCATCGACTGGTTCATCTGCTTTCCTGGCAGCCTCGTTAATCTTATTCTTTTTCTCCTCGACCAGTTTCCTTTCCTCCATTTCTAGTTCCATTTCTTTCCTTTCAAGCTGATAGATTCTTTCCCTAAAAATAGGTAGGTATGTAGAGCTTGTCCTGAGGAGAGTGAGAACGGTTTTGAGGCATTTTCAAGAAATTTAAGTACAAAAAGGTATCAAAGAAACTGCTATTACTTTCAAAAAGAAAGTATTTTGGGATATTTCTCTTTGTTGAAATAGCCACAATACTTCTTATTTTTACCTGTAGTGCTGCTCAGCTATCTCTTTCGCCCTCTTGTTCCCAGCGTCCTTCAGTTCCCTCTCCTCCTTCTTCTTCAATCTCAACGCCTCGACATGATGCTTCTGCTCATACTTGATTTTCTTGAACCTTCTTTGCGCTATCATCCTCCTCACATGCGACTGTATCTTGATGATCGCCCACATTTTGTTCCCATACTCCCTCCTGACCAAGTAACCCCTGGCGTGTGCCTGCAGGCCGACAATGTGGCCGCGAAGATGCTGGAACCTGTGGGACAACACCCTCGCCCGGATCACTGCTTGCAGGCGCATGTAGCCGAGTCGCATGCGGCGATACCGTAACCGCTGTTGATAGCACTTCCAGTTCTTCTGGATTGTCACCGTGGCCGATTTCAGACGGAGGAAGCGTCTACGGTAGACCCAGCCTCGGATCGATCTG
Source organism: Cryptocephalus primarius (assembly GCA_963576515.1). Taxonomy (NCBI): domain Eukaryota; kingdom Metazoa; phylum Arthropoda; class Insecta; order Coleoptera; family Chrysomelidae; genus Cryptocephalus; species Cryptocephalus primarius. Next base: position 11,229,160 of record OY754942.1, on the reverse strand, counting down.
AAAGGGCAAATGGAAAAGGTTATCGGTATAGGTATGGTTGAATTGGTGATCTTGCGTTACATTAAACTGTAGTAGGTGCAAGTGAAACTTACTTCTGTAGTATTAATATTTTCCTAGTGAGGACCCTGTCGCGCTCCTGTTCTAGGAACAGGTCGTGAGCATCCTTCAAGAAAACTTTACCATGTCCCAGCTGATAATCTGACCTCCCTAAGACAGTAGAGCAAATTTTCGTAGTGGCAGCCCTGCAATCGGTCCGATGCGCTGGTGGTATTCCGGATATCAAGAAACGGTACCTCTCTACGAACTCAGCAAAGCTGTGCCTGATCGGGTAACCCGCCCTACGGATCCGGATTGTCTCCATCATGCCTGAATACCTTTAAAAAATATGGAATCAGATTATGTTTCATTAATTGTCAGCATATTGTAAATACATTTGTAAAATTGATTGTTAGGTTTTTGAAAAATGCTCTCTTTTCTAATGATACCTAATGAGGTACTTCTGTGACACATTAGGTAATATGTATAATGATTGCATTTAAAGTTCGATTTTAAACCATATACTTTTAAAATGTATAAGGCATAAACCTATGTAGTGATTCTATGCCTTATAAAATATTCTAATAGTTGTTATGTGCAGTTATTACATAATCCTTTGTTAAGCATTAAGTCAGGTTTTATTCTCTAATTTGATCTCGGATCTTATAAAGCTAAAAGTTTTTAGTCCAATACAGTATTTCTTGCAAGTAAGTCCAGTAAGTATTTCTTGCAATTCAGATCTGAATCTGAAGCTTTCATATTATAAATCGATCTTCTCAGAAGTACCGGGATAATCTGCATTACTTCTGTTTATGTATTACCTCAATTGGCGGCAGCAAAGGTTCCTATCGAACATCATCGGCTTTTTAAGCTCATTTGGTTTGATGCAACGAATAAAAAATGGCTGACAATTCGACAACGTCCTCATGAGCGAGTCGAGGCTCTTCTTGAACTGAGTCGAGAGTGTTGGCGTCCTCTTTCTCGTCTCAGAACCCATGCCGATGTCGTCTGAGAAGATGTACTGCAGGAATTTATTGCTACTGACAGTGATCAGCTGTAGTAAGTCTGGGCTGAAAGTGTCGCGGTTCTTTTCTAAGAAACCTCTGGTGTCATAGAAGACAACGCCAGCAAAGTGGTTCAAACCAAAGCTGGTGTTGATATCAGACCGTGGCTTCAGGTAATTACGGTGCGCACCATGCTGCTTGTGTAGCTTTGCCAACATCGTCTGATCAGTACCTATAAAACAGTCATATTATCATCTAAAAGAACATTACAAACAGATAAAGTAACTTAATAAAGAAAGTAATAAATACTGTAATCCTACATTTACATTATATCGAAGGAATATGTAGAACCATCTCCTGAATGGTAGGTTTATTGTGTAATGAGCGTTAACCTTCAGTATCGAATTGAACAAGAAGGACGTAGCCATCATGTCACCAAAATCATAGAAGACTTTGAGTATAAAGTGCATTGTTTGTTTTTTCTTCTTACACTCATTATTAGTTGACTTACAAAACAGAGCAGGAGAGATTGGATGATCTTATAACTTTTACTAACCTTTTGGAAATTTGCTCTCCTCGTCTATCAGCGCCATTATGTTGAGCTGTTTTATCGCTATAAGATCCAATGCATCCTGGTTATCAACAAACTCGATATGCTGCCAATTTATCCCTTCCATGTTGTATTCTTCCTGTTCCAGCTTGAAGATGTGGCGCACAAAAAACTGCTGCAAATTCTCATTGGCAAAGTTGATGCAAAACTGCTCGAAACTGTTGTGATTGAAGTTCTCAAAACCGAAGATATCGAGGACGCCAATCGACGTCCTTTGACGCTCTTTTGGTTTGAATATCGCTTTGTTGATCTTCTTTACGATATGTACAAACAATCTCCCATATATCCCTTTAACAAATGCGTCCCTTACGTCCACGCTCTGATCTCTGGACAGAGTTGATACCACGGTCTCCCCATGGGCGAATAAAGTCTTCATGGTAAGCGCGTCCACTAGTAACTGCGGGGGCACGGCCAGCAGATGCGCGACCCTGTGGACGTTCGTGTGGTCTGGGATCTCGGTTGCGTCCAGATTATCAACGACTGTCGCTTTGTATTTGATGTTCCCTATGTGGAGGATCGCGGCGAGAAGCTTCATGATGTCCCAGATCTCCTGATCAGAGAACAGGAGCACTTTCATGGCGCTGCGGATGTCTGCGAACTCGGCGGTGTCGTCCCTGCCCTCGCAAGTTATACAACCACCCTAAAAAAAGAATAGCGGATATAGAAAACCTCTTAAGGAGTACAATTAACTAAGACTAGTTAAGATCAACATTAGTTAATAGTTCAGTATATTAAAGAAAGAACTACCCATGAATTGGGTCACATTAATTCAGAAATACAAGCAAAACAAGTTGTTTTGTACAATACTTGCATTATAGTGTTCAGAAGAATTTTACCAAGTGATGCCCTTAAGGATAAATTTTAGGCCCACAACTTTACAATGTACTTCCTATAACAAGCACACCCTTAGAGCCCTTACCATATTTAGCACTAACTTACTTAGCATATTTAGGTATTTTTCTTGGCAGTAAATTGTTTGACTAAAGCAACATCACGACTAAATATAAAGGAACCTTTCATACTGAGAAGGTACATATATAAAAATTAGGGTTATATCGAAACTCTGTATTGTTCAACCACAACCATTTTCAATTGTGCTATAATACCTATAATGAGTTTTTCAGTCAAAATATGGAGTTACAGGATGGCCATGACGTCATTTAGATCTAAAATACATAGCATCCAAGCCACATATCTGAGTGGTAACATGTAATGATATATTAGACACTTTGTACCCTGGCGCAGATAATGCCTCTGCTTATACAGCTTCAGTTTAATAAAACTATACCTAAATTTAAGAAAACTGGATCTATTTTCAAGAGAAATATATTTATAGCAAATGTCTATAGACTGTTGAATATGTCATGCTAACTTGGCCGAAGGGGACCCATAACTTCTCTAAAGGACAATATATGTATGAAATTATTCCAAATATGGACAGGAATACATATATTCTTTTGCCAAAAACACGTTTCAAGTCATTACTATTAACTATCAGTCGCTACTACTTACACTGTAGCAGCACTTTGAAAACTAAGATAGAAATATCTCCTGACTTGCATGTGTTGTTTGCTTGTCCGTTTGTTTTACATATTTTGCCCATTACCTTCTGTTATATGAATACTTGTCTTCTGCTTTACATTTGTTTCTTTTTTTTTACTAACGACAAGTCTCTGCAGGTGTTGTGATGCTTGCTTATACACATTACATGCATCCACTTTTGAACATTAGAAGCACTCTACACTTCCCTACAACTTTTTGCTTTTCTAGCCTTCCCCTACATTCTAAACAAACCCACTTGTCAGCCGATAAAACTGTATTACTTACGCCGTTCAAGTATCTATAATGGCTCGCATCCCCTAATTCCAGCTTTTTCTTGTCATCCTTGCTTAATCCCGCTAGCAGACAATAGAAAACGTGATAGTTCCTTTCTTCTGGGTTCTGAGAGACGATTCTGCTTTTTTCCAGCAAGTATTGTTCGATTTTGGCACCCTCTATCACTCCGTTGTGATTGAAATGGATATCTATGTATTTACCTAAAAAGTAATATTACATGTAGGAAATATCTGGTAATAAGGCAGTGATTTAAAATATCTGAGAAAATATCATTGAATTGAGTCTTTTAAAAAGCAAGTACACTGTTTCTGTAATACTGGAATATATATCATATGATGTATAAGTATATAAAGATCCAAAAACATAACTGCTTTTCACTTCATCTTCTAATTAAATTTCTGCAAGTGAGTTGTACCTTGTAGCATGTTCATGGAGTTTAAGTACCTCATTCTACAGCTATAGCCCAATAGCATATTAACCAATATGTCATTTTTATTTTAATGATTGCCAGGTACCACCACTGGTCTGCTTTTATAACACAATTTTCTAAGCTGAACCGAATAAAATACCTACCTAAAGATACAAATATATTTATTTTTCTCCTTTAACGTTCATCAATAACGCTTTTTCCCAGATGGTGTGCAAATATACTAAAAATAATACTAGAGCCAAATAGTCCAATAACATTTAAAATAAAATTCAAGCAACTGCAGAAGTTTCCAGACGATTTCAAATCTCATGGTTACCTCTGTATGATTGTGTTGTTAGAAGAGGACGAAATGGCTCCAATAATCCAGTGAAAGAGGAGGATATAGAGAAGCAAACATTATTTAATGACGAAAGAGAGTGTTAATTACTGTTTGGAATCATCACAATGATTTTTGGTGTGACTGAGATACTTTTTAAAATTTGTTCTTCAACAATAAGTTGATGATAAATTACAGAGAATTGTAGTACTATTGCCTTAAATGATTCCCCTACCTAACCTAAATTTTTTTAGTAATCTCATAGCTCCAAAGGGAAGAATCGCTTTTTAATCCATAGATAGGTTAGGTTACAAACCGAATCTGGAGCTGTTATCGTTCCTGACAGTTTTCGCGTTCCCGAACGCCTCCAGGATCGGATTCGCCTCTAGGATCTGCTGCTCGATCCACGAATGTTTTCCGCTTATGGCCGCCAGGTACTGCAGTATGAGCTTGGTGCTCTCGGTTTTACCGGCCCCCGACTCCCCCGATATCACGATGCACTGGTCCTGGCCGTAGCGCCGCATGTGACCGTACGAGTTGTCTCCTATGGCGAAAATGTGAGGTGGCAGTTCCCCGATCTTGCGCTCCTTGTAGAGCTTTATCTGGTCCGCGGTGTAAATCGGCAGGATCTGGTAGGGGTTCACCGCGACGAGGATCGAACCGGTGTAAGTCTGGAAGAGGAAATAGCTTGGACATTTCTTCTTAGATTAGAACGGTTGAACGAACTAGAGATCATCAATAGATAATGAATAATCCTCGTATAAATTGTTAGATGAGTCGGAGCAATCATAATTAGGCTAACTGAGTCCAATCAGATGAAAGTATATTGGATAGGAAAGGATAATGAACTCATCAAATCATTATCTATCAACTTACGTAAATGAGATTATCGTTATATCTGATGAGTAAGTTCCTGAGTATGCCGGCTTCGTGCAGGTCCCCTAGGCCGATCATGTCCTCGACGCCGTGGACGGAGGTGGCGTGCATCGCCTTGATCCTCCGCTCGGGGGCGAGCCATACCTCGTTGCCGTCGTCGTCGCGCACCCGGATCCTCCGGCCCTCGGCGCTCACGACGCGCCCGCCTATGGCGACGTCGAACTCCGTCGACGTCTCTGGTTCGATCCATATGTAATCACCCTGTAAATACCGGATAAAATCAAAAAACTTCACGAGAAAGTCCGCATTTAACTGAAGGCCCAAGGTCCACAGATGAGCCAAGCAAGGCAGTGGACCAAGAGTGAACTCGACTAGCTACAAGGAGACAGCTTTGAGCTATCCCAGATAAGGATAACCCCCCTATGGTAAAATTTCAAGGGAAAAGGAAGTTGCATTGGCAGTACTCTGCCGCCACTTCGACAAATGGCAGAATACACTGATAATAATCCAGAAATCCTGGATAACCACGCCAAAAATAACAGGACTAACCAGATTGAATGGTCGGATTCTTCCCAAATTTCCACAAACGAAAAACCAAAGATTGTTATATATGTACCGGCTGTGAGGGCTGAGTGTATATTGGCCGGTAAACCCAACACTGTCGTATATTTTCTCAAATACCATCTCGTCGTACTGGATAGTGCTAAATATCAATGTAAACTACGGGAAACTCTGTGTGAGACCGAGGAGAATGTGCGTATGGATAATACTTCTATAGATAGGCAAGTGCACAAACTGCAAAGCAGGTTATTTAAAGCTTTTGAAATTTCTTGCCCTCTTAAGTCATCGTTTCAACCCGTGGAAGCCACAGTATGGTGGAATCAGGAACTGCGGACTGGGATAGCTACTATGCAGTCTGCGGGAGTTCAAAAAACTTGTCAGGAAAGGACGAAAGGAAGCATGGAGAGTGTACTGTGAGGAGACCGAAGGTTCTGTCAGCTAGACTCTATAAAGTCCTTTCAAAGGACAATCAAAATGGCCAATCTTCAAAAAAGCTTTGAACCGCTTATGCAGACACACCCTGGTACGATAACAACGAATGAGGAGAACTGGCCTGAGCTTGCTAATCAAATGGTTAGTGAGAACAAAATACGATGGGCAATACAAAGCTTTTCACAATTTAAATCACCAGGCAAAATATATCCAGCCAGGTCGAGCCCGGACATAATATTGCCACCCGTTATGGAGATATACAGGGAATGCTTAGCATTGCGCTGACTGCTAAGCAGTATGAGAACGTGAAATTAGTGTTCATACCTAAAACTGGAAGAATGGATCACACCATCCCGAAAGTCTTTCATGTTGAAAACACTTGAAAGGCTGTGTATAAGGTATAGTATAATGGTAAACATTCTTCTATATCTCAATCAGCATGCAGACACATCGAGAAGATCAACCGATTTCATGCGATAAGCTGCTTTCGCCATTGAAAGATGCGACTACCATTCGGGTTCCGTTGACCCTCGTGTTTAGCTATTATTATACAGTTCCATTCATTCATGCAGAGATAGATTGTCCCGATTGTGTTTATTCTACCGGCACATGGGATTGGTGCAATAAAGAGAAATGTCCCACTCCACCCGAAAACAAAAAAGGAATTCTATAGAAATTTTAAATCCTTTAAAGCGTTGTCTGTGTCCAATGAGAGTGGGTGAATACCCTTTAGGTGTAAAGCTGTAAAGAACTTTCATTTGTAAATCTTGGGGGACTTTCAGGGATTATACACCATAATAAAAAGCTTTCGTTGAAGAAGGTTGTGTCAATGTTTCTCTTATTTTTAGTGAGTGAAACGCATTGATATCTTTAAAATGGAAGACAGTGACGTGCGCCAAAACATTTCTTTAAGAGTAACTTGTAACTAAGTTGTAATTTTCCTTACAACCCTCATAAGTTTTATTAGAAATATTATTCCCGGTAAATTAGATTAATTTTGTTAAATAACATTGAATTCAAAATTTTCCATTGTCTGGGCAAATAATTTAAACCTTGGGACAGAGATTCAACAAAAATAAAGTCAGTCTTAATATACAGGGTAACAAAATTGTAATTAACTTTTTTGAATTTGAAAATTTTTAATTTGAACTATGATTTTTTAAATTTATATCTTTTGGCAAAAACCAACTTCTTTATGCCACCGTACAGTTTCATGAGAAATATTTTAGAGTTAAATTTATGATAACACAGATACTTATCACTTAATGATAGTATGTCTTCCCTGATAATATTGCTTAGGGCAATTAAAAGTTATGCCAAAGGAGTTAGGGGTCTTCCTCCTCTTTGGTCTTCCATTTCTCCCAATTCTATAATCAAAGGGAGAATAACATTGACCACACACTGCTTAGCTTTTTTAATTCGAAATCGTCCAATACGTGCAAGGGTGTTTCCCTTATCTTCCCTTCATCCCTTAACAATAAAAGCATGGTTCTCTTCAAATATTTTTAAAACTACCATAGCCTCAACTTCTACGAACATAACCTCGATATTTAGGATAAAAAATATTTAAGCTTTAAATTACAAAAAAGGAAACTTTGCTTCCTGAAATATTTCTTCAATACTTTTTAAACGTAAGAAAAATCTATGGAGTTTATGAATGCTGTTAAGTAAAAAAATTTTTAACCTAAGAATTATTTTAAGTTAAGATTTATTTATCCTACGGAACGTTTCTGAATACGAAATCTGACTTAAGTAACCATTTAAGATAAAAATTTTAAGGAACGTTTCTGAAGCATTTCATTTGCTGAGTGACATCATGTTTTTTTGCGTTATTCGTTCTATCTCTGTCTTACGCATAGAGTTCAAAGTTCTTTTTCTGTCTTTCTCACACGTTGCGTTCCTACACCGTATCATAAGGGAATGAAAAAGGCTAAAAGTAATGTGCTAGAGAGAGAGAGGCAAACGAGGTGAATCATCTCGTCCATAATTGCTTGCGTGCTCAGTCTATGTCTATAACGCGCAATGTTTCCTTATCAATTAAACTTCCTTGTATCCAACGTAAACTGTACGATGAACTACAATAATGTGAAGTTAATGTGAAGTCTATAAACCTAACCTCGAGGTTGTTGCATACATAAATGATACGGGCCCTTCGGTCAGGACAGGAAACCCGCTTTTATGCTAGAGTAAGCGCGTGACCTCACCGGAAGTTCCGGACTATTTTTTTTTTGTTCGTGTGCACCCTCTCGCGTTTCAATTCCTCGCAGAAATGTAACAATCTGTCTAGTATACAAGTAAATTTTTAAGCAAAGCGATCGTTAAACCAATCATGCGTTTTATTGACCATTTTTTAAAGGCTATTGTAACTTACCCTCGTCACGATCACCATGATGACAAGTCATCTATTGTCAGCACATCTGAAAGAAATAAAAGAAGTGAGGGAATAGCAGAAAATATTTCGATAGATTTGGGTATTTGGAGAGATTGTAATAACATTTTGAAAATATATAACGATTCAAAATATTTTTGAAATATTTTGATGTTGCTATTATGTTGCAAATATTGCTATATAATGTTGAAGACGATGGCAAAACAATGTTTTTATTTAAAAATATTGAACTATGAATCACTTTCAAGGAAAGTTATGAAACCTGAACATTTCAAAACACTTGCATAAATAATTCCATAAAAATATACTTACATTGACCTTTTTTTAATATCATTTTAAAGTACTTCAAATAACAATTTTGGAACATTTCTGAAAAATCGGTGTAAACGTCGTTCAATTTTGCACCACTTGTACATGAGATTATTATTATTTACCTCCGCATTTATCGATTCGATTTTCATTAAGCGACCTACACACTTTATCAAATTAATAACTGGTACAGTTTCAGTGATATGACCTCCAGTCTGAAAAGTGATTAAAACAAAAAACGTAAATATACCTAGTATTGTGAAAAATAATTATGCATTACCTGCGTACGTTGCTTATGAATGTAGATAAAAAAGCAGTAAACAGGTTTATGACTTTATTTAATATCGTTGCTCCTTTTTTCATTAATAACAGGCCAATGCAATGTTATTTTCGCAGTACTCATAGAAACTTATATCTTAAATAAAAGTGTCTCGGACAAAAGTTGTAGTACTTAAAACAGTGGTTTATGGCACACATACAGTTAGTTAAAACGATTTATTTTGGATTTATTCAAATCCTGAACTGCCACTTTGGTCCGTCTTTGCAATTCTTACGTCCCTCGGATTGAATCGATACCAGGAAGCCTTTTTACGCGTATTCCGACACGAATTACTGGAGCAATCAAGGTGGTTGTCATGATGGTAGGGGCGTAATCGCAAGAACTGTACTGTATGCTTTACTCTAATTTAATTGTATCACTGGTGTCAACAGTATCAGTGCTTTTTCCTCTACTTACAATCTCTTCCCCTTGTATGTTAAGAGACGGGCGACGCTCTATGATTGGCCGAATAATTCCAGTTCGTTCATCCCCCAAAATGCACATGTAAGGGCTTTCCCACGAAAATATTCCAGTTTTCGTTCCCACAATAAACGAACTTCTCCTGTTGACAAATTTGTGGTTTTCCAGATTAGGTTTCACATAAACATTCCTAAAGTTAAACTTTAGTTAAGCACTTAAAAGTTCGGAAAGTTTACTTAAGCACTTGAAATTCAAGTGTCATTGAGAATTTATTATCAAAGAGAATTCGGTTTTCGTGTTTCTCACGGGAATTTTGGAGATTGAAGGGGCTTTAAACATACAATAGATTTAAGAATTAGAATCCAAGAATGTACAGGGGGTTATTATATTTAATAATCAAGTATGGTAGGTTTCCAACATAATTAACTGAAATTAAAAACATTTTGACGAAAGTCACGTTTTTGTGAAACACTGCAACCTAACTGAAAACTTTTTGAGGTAAAACGTGTCAATTTGTGAACGGTTTCAGTTGATATTTTCGTAAGAAAAATAAGGAAATGCATAAAATGAAGGTTAGTTATAGTGCAAAGATGTATTACGAGACTCAACTATTTATCAAAAGTCTTCTTCCTTTACATAGTTACTCCTCTTGACCACTGAACAAATGAACTGAAAATTGTGTCCATTAACACAGTCCAACCTTTTGAGATTTCAAGTTTTTTCGATTATACCTGCCGCTGAAAAAAATTTTAATTCGATTAGTAGTTTTCGAGACGTACTATCCATTCTTTCTATTTCTCTCTTCTTTAAGTACCTGGGCGCAGTGATAACGGCACACAAGAAAATGCAGGAGGAGATTAAACAGCGTATCACACAAGCAAACATTTGCAATAAAAACCTTGCTAAAGTCAAAATTTATCACTAGGAAGGCAAAAACCGTAATTTATCACACGATAATACGACCAGTAGCAACCTACTCAAAGGCTTGAGAGAAAAATCCTACGCTTTATCCCGAGACCTGCAAACCGGCCGTTACAAGATAAGAAGCAACTTAGAGCTTGCCGAAATATATCAAAGTCCTGATATCATTCAGTCAATAAAATCCAGAAGATTAAGATGGGCAGGGCATGTTCGAAGCAGTCAAAACGATATGCTAATAAAACGGGTATGGGAGGAAGCACCACCAAGGAAAAAGACCACAAGGAAGACCTAGGCTTAGATGGAGAGACAACATCAACAAGGATCTAGCTAACCTTGGAATGGAGGGAGCTGGAAAAACCGTTCCAGGTGAAGGCAAGTAGTCGAGGCAGCCAAAACCCAGCCTGGGTTATAGTGCTACGGAGTCACTCGGTCGATAACCGAGGTTCACATTGTTAACAAATTTGTGATTTTTAAGAAAGTGGTTCTTAGTTAAATACTTGAAATTCGACCATCGTTTAAACATTGGTGACCAAAGATTTTGCTACTCATGGGAAGTTTTGGCAATTGAAGTTGCTGTAAAGATAAGATGAGTATTAACTTTGAAATTTTCTCGAAAAGTACAGGGTGTTATACATTCAATAATCAAGTAGAGTAGGTATTTAACGCCACATCTAATGGAAAACTTTTTGAAATACACATTTTGAACAATTTTTTGATACTGACTGACAAGTGACAATTTTTAAAGGCTTTCTCATTGGCGTCAAAAACATGTAAAGCCTAGTAGTATTTGAATAAGGTACCAGTCATCATACTACAATAGGTAGAGATAAAAATCAGAGTTTACTTATCTGAATTATTTTCATTTCACATAGTTGTTAACTTTGAATTCAAGACAAACAACAATTCTGTTCGCCATATTTAACGAGTTGAAAAATATCTGTTATTTATTTAATTGCCGATGTGCCTATTACACACTTTTCTCGGTTTCAACTCGTGGTTCTTTTTGAAAAAAAAATGATAATGGTGAATAAACGTCAATGTTTAATTAGCCGTGTAATTTAGAAAGTAAAACACCGATTAATAAATATACAATGAATCATATTACGGTACCTACTATTTTTAATTCCAGAAAGCAATAGAACAACCGTATGGTAATTAATATTTTCACTAGGTAACTCGTTCTGAGAGTGCCATTTCCCTTTAATCGGCAGATTCCCAGGAAATAACTGCGATTGGAGGTGTAGAGGTGACAAATACTTTTAGCAGCTTTGTTTTTTTTTTTTCGTTTTTAAACAGTTCAATAAGCAATTACGCTGGTAATTACATTACCCATGAAATTTAGACTTTACGTAACCCCGAGCCGTTGGAAAAGCGTACAAGGAGGAAAAACCTGACGAGCCGGAGGAATTCCGTGTAGGTACGTTTAAAATGGGACACACGTCGTTCCGTCAACAGGTGGTTTCGAATAAACAGTTAATCAAATAAAAATTAAGTGTGCCGAAGATAAAGAGAGATAACAGTAAAACTCAAGTATGTGCGTTTGTGTACGAGTCAAAAACTCGCACGGGGGAGTAGTGGGACCCGGCAGGGGGCGGACGGGCGCTCCCCCGGGGTCTCCGCTAATTACCACTTGCGGACGTGTTACGTTAACCATGCACTAACCTGCACGTGTCCCCCGAGAGGGGGGCCGCTCTCGTACCTACTCCCGCCGGGGGAGCGGGTCGCTTCTCCTGCGGGGCTGCTCTCCTGCACTTCGGAAAGTCCCGGGGAAAACTCACACGGGATCGAATCGGGTTCGTCTCGCGGCGCACACCACCGTTCCTCTCTCTCACTCTCGCGAAACGCGACCCGGTCGGATCACAAGAATGCTGCCGTTACCTGTGCGAGTTTATCGCAGCGTGACGGTCGCGCCCCCACTCGGATAGGTGAGGAACCGCCGCGAGGGGGGCCCTCGTGGTGGTCCGCTCCTTCGTCATCGATAACCCGGGGTAGCATTTCTGTATGCGGGCGAAGTCCGTCACCGAACCTTTTCTCATGGGTAGGAGAAACCCTTCAAAAGACACCATGCAAGGGAAGTCTGTGATAGTGCCGGATTCCCGCAGGCAGTATTGCTTGTGAGCATACCTACTAAAAGACCCTCCCAGGGGATTGGCTCCTCCAGTACACACAGAGGAAAATTTGGATATTTCTGCCAAGGGGCTGATACCCCCTACCTGTTGGGTAATAAGTTTAGATTTAGCAAAATTATGATTTAAACATAGGAATAACTAATACTGTTGTTATTTAGCACACATTTTATGTGCTCGAACGGTAAATTTACCCCTACTTGAATTTGTATACAGAATAAGTTAATTTTCTGTTATCCGTTCGTTTGCGACTGACAGCTCGCCAGCTTCATCATAAATGCAAACCCCGGAATGGTTGTGCAATGTTGGTTGCTTGATTATTTACCTTTAAAGGCATTATCTTGGACCTGAACATATGAGAACATTCCCGCGGTCTAATAATCGCTGAAGTAGCAACCTAATTCGCTCCCGCGATTCCGGGAAGCAGGTAGAAAGTGGTGGGTTTATTTATTTAATAATGAAACAAAATTAAGGCATTAGGTACCAGAATTGCATCCGATGAGATTAATTATAAATAGTGAAATATAAAAGGTGAACTTTGTTCACTAGAATATATTCACTAGGATTGTTAAATGTATTTTCTTTTGCAATTAAGTCACCAGAAACATTTGAATGAATAAACAGTGATATATTTCCTTATTAGTCTAAGAACTGTTTATTTTTTAAATGTGAAAATTTGTTTAACCACGCCAACTGTGCAATACAGTATAAATTTAAATGAGTGTATGTTAGATTCCACATAACTTGTGAGTATTCCATGTGTTGGTTCCTAATTGAAGTAAGCTGTGAAAGAAATTGTAGAAAATTGAATTTAGATCGCTTTAAAGCAAGCATATAATCTCAAATGAAAATTGCCCCAGCCTACAATTATTCTAAATTCACATTAGTAATAACTGATTTACAATGATTTAAGATATGTATAAATTTAACAAAATATTCCATTAAACAAATATTACACATCTGAAATGACGCATTTTTGATACAAAATATATAAATCTAGAAGGTGAAAGATGTTTATATGAAACAACCAGTAAGTTAGCTTGGATGTTGTTAAGTCTAACAGCACTAAATGGAATCTATGTCTGATTGCTCTACATTGTCATACTGCTCAGCAAACGCAGTTGAAAGTTTAGAAATGGTGGCTCGGGCTAACTCATCACTATTTTTTGCTTGTTTTATGATAGACTCCTTCGTTTTCTGTCGTATATCCAAGAACTTTTCTATTTGCTCGACAAAACTGTGAACTACAAGAATAAATTATGGATTTACTTACATTAAATAGATTATTTTACCTTCAGAGTTCTTCGTTACATTCTTAACGTCTTGCAACATCTCCCCGAAATTTTTGAAAGTGTTACACAACATATCAACTTCGTCCTGTGTATGCAATGCTTTGATATTCTTAAACTTTACTTCCCTACGTCTCTCCAATAAGCATTCCTTCAACTCAGTACTCTTCATACTTAGGTATTCGGTGTTTATTACTTTTCCCTCTAGGGCATTCAGAGATTCGATTACCTCACTTGTCTTTCGCAATAGGTTTATTTCATCATCGAGTTTCTGGGCAGCTTTCTGCTTCTCCTTCAAGCTCTTCTCATAGCGAGAGAGGTGCTCTTTAGCCAGTCTTTTTTTCTTCCTGATGTCGACTTTTACCAATTCTTGTTTGTACAACGCCTGGGAAGTGGATGTTTCTGTGGCTCACCATTACAAGGTAAGACAGTGGAACTTACCTGTAGGTAATCGTTGTATAATAATTGTTGATCCATATCGTCCAGATCATTTGGTTGCTGGACCGATGACGGTGGTTTGTGAGATGAGCCAATCGACTTATTACAAGAGCTCATCGTTATTTATTTCCCAAAAAAAATTCGTTAAAATACTTTTGCTTCTTGTCACCATTCGAAATATCACAGAACATCAATGTAATAGAATCCACAAAACCTATTACCACATTTATTCTATACCACTATTTATGTTTTATGGTTATCACCATCCTTGAAGAGAGAGCTAAGAATAGATGTAAGCCATATACAAGGTGAATAGTACAATGTTCCATTTATTTGGATATTCTCCGCCTTTACTAAAATAGATAAACAAATTAAATAGATATCGGTGTAGTTTCAAGGGGTTATAGTGAGCGATATTGTCGGTTTCTTTGTTTGTTATCTTGGCAGTAGTGTCAGCTTCTCCATCAAGGATGTACCAGACTTGTTTTAAATGAACTGTAAATAAACGGTGCTTGTATCGTCAACACAGATCAGGTAAGGTTATCGTCAACGGTTCATGTTTGACCAAATTTGTTTTGAATGAAATGTATGTTCTGTGGTTTGTAATTGAATCATAACCTCACTTGTTTATTTGTCATTTTCAGCTGTAAAATTGAAATCTAACGCTCTCGAGCGCCCCACACAAGTCTCACACACTCCAAACCATCTCCTCAACGACCGTTCTAGAGTGAGTCCCCTTTTTTGTATATTCATCTCCTCATAAATGTTTAGGTTATCGAGCCATGCCCTGTTTAGAAGATTAGCCTGCACCAGAACACTGTCACCATGTTTGATCAATAAAGTTCTCAGATTCGCCCGTAGAAGCGCCGAGCTAGCAGTAGGATCCAACGTCTGCGCGACCGTGAGAATGGACCAGAACGATTTAGAAGTCCACCGTGCCCTCGAGGAGGGCGACGCCGCCCTCATTAAGCTCATCGAAGAGATCAAGGAGTCCGTGGTCGAGACAAGCAGGCAGTACAGGGAGTGCCTACAGAGGCAGATCGAGATAACCCGAGTCGCTACGGGGGCTGGGCCTTTGGCCGAGGCGTGGGACGAGCTCCCCCAGTACCGGTCGTCCAGTGGGGACCTCCTGAAAGAAATTAACAATTATCTCGCAATTTTTAATACGATTGGGGAGATGGCGAGGGAAGATTCGCTGGCAGAGCACGTTACAGGCACGACAGAGAACTTGGACCTGGTCGGGAGGAAGTATAAGGAATTGCAGGAGATAGTGACGAAGGAGCTCGAGGAAAACAAGAAATTAGAGATGGAGTTGTTAAAAATTAGTTGTGATAGTATTTTACATGAGATGAATGATGATGTGAAGACGTAACATAATGTACGTCAAATGCCACATGGACCTGTTTATAACATAATAAGATTCTTGGAGAGTTTATAACTAAATAACAAATGTATTGGAAGTAGATTTTAAAATTTTAATCAATTGTACTTTGTTTTTCTTAATGTAAATACTTTAAGCGTATCGCCTGTTGTTTATGTTTTGGTTTGAGCAATTAATGTCGAATTTTCTTTATTTGCATTCAGTACACATTTGATGCAATCCCATCTAACTAAAACAACATGTCAACCGTACAGTAACACCCTCATGACACCTGATTGAATACTTTCGATTCAATTTCTCTTGCTTACAATAAATCCATTAGACTGTACACATCGAATTTTATTTCCAGATGAGTTCCCAGAAGGGCAATACTGCGCGCACGCGACCCCAGAAACACAAGAACGTCACTGCTTTCAAAAACACCCTCCATGACACCAGCCACAGGACAAAGACGATAAACTCCACTCAAGTGGGCGATGTGTGCTCCAGGTGCAAGGAGATTATCGAGTGGAAAATCAAGTACAAGAAGTATAAGCCACTGACACAGCCCAAGACGTGCGTCAAGTGTTCACAGAAAAGCGTCAGGCAGGCCTATCACGTCATGTGTAAGGAATGTGGAGCGACGTTGGGGCTGTGTACCAAGTGCTGCGAGAGAAAGGAGATTATAGGGGCGCCACCATCGCAGCAGGAACAGGTGATGAGAGCTGAATTTTTATTTGTCTATTTTAAGTGTCAAATGATGCATTGATCAAGTGTTCATTGTTCTAATCACACATTCAAAATTTGTTACTTTGGTGGTTTAAACTGAAGAGATGCATAAGCGAGAGATTGTTTTACCAAAAAATGGACAAACAGTAAACTGAAATAACTACAGTTCATTCAAAACAAGTCTAATATGACGTCACTCATGGAGGGGCTAACGCTGTTGTCAAGGTTTCCGAAAGGCAATGAAATCGAATGCGTTTAGGGTCAGAGGCCCTAACCTTACCTTTTCGGCACATTACATATACACTTATCCAGTATCCTCTTAAAAGTACAGTTCATATATTGAACAGTCTATACGATTGTATTTAATGTAATGTATAACGTCTAAAACCACGAACTGTAAACAAACATTCAGATGCACCGTCCAGTCAAACATACAGAAAAACCGACAATATCACTCACTATTGACAACTGAAATAAACGCTCGCGCGAATTTGAATTTGCATATAATAAGTATAGTAGGTTTGCCTACGCCTCACTACAATTGGTACATATATGACGTCACTGGGTCAGATGATACCAGATTTGCTTTCAATGAACTTTAACAATCAAAATTTCTGTAGAAATGTTTTACTTCTTGACTTACTTAATACTTTGCATAATGTACAATTAACGAATAATATTAACTGCAAGTAAATTGTAATTTACTAAACATACTTGAAGTAATACCTCAGTATAGAAATATACAAGAAGAAACACGCGTTGATTAATTACCTAAAGGCACTACATATGTTTTGAAATCATTTCTGCTTGCTCTTGTTAGTATATTTGTACAAATAATAAGATTTTGTTTCTTTACAAATGTTTGTCAATAACATTGAATATCTTTCTTTTTTAGTTGAAGTTAGATAATGAATTGAAAGCTGTGCTGCAGTCATTACCAGAAAGAAAACGAAGAACTTTCATGAGATACATGAATCAGAAAAATAAAGACATAGAAAATAACCAGTCGACAGTTCAGCAGGAGAAACAGGGCCTGTTAAATAAATTAGAAGAATTGAAAGTAGATGATTGCTCAGATTTTGACGAAGAGGAAGAAGACTTTGATGATTAACAATTGCTACTTTATTATTAATAGATTTATGAAATAAAGATTTGTTCATTGTGTTTATAGATTATCTCTGTTTATGTACCCTGAGAGGACGCAGTAATTTTAGATATACAAATGTGACTTATTTTTGGAAGAAGTCAGAAGGAGTTGACTTTGCTTTTTATCATGTATGTCGAAAGACTGTTGCTAAGCTTCAACACGGTAGATTTAAGTTTTTGAAATGTTGCCACTTTTTAATAAAAAATTAATACATTTATGATAAAACCATATAGAAAAATTAAGAGTCGACAAGGCAAGTGGCCAGAATATTGTAACGCGGAGTCAGTGAGCACTAGTCTATGTATCGCTCTCCATCCCCACTTCTTTGCCCACCTCCCGCCGCTAGTTTCTTTAGTCCACCGGTGGTGATCAGCGCTGGAAGCGGTCAATCATATTTTGTATGGCGGTCAATATTTTATAAAAACCAATATGTTCCCTTGCACAATGATAGAAAACTTCTTAGATGTGTTAATACAATTGTATTTCAACAGGGAAAATGCGATCTCAAGTAAATTATATATTTTCCTTTTAACATCGACAAGGTTTCAGCTTGTTGAAATAATTATACCCAGGAACTCAATCATCTTTCAAATCAAGGTATGTTTAAAAAACGTTTGTGTGCGTTTTAAACACAATTAAAAATACAAGTACCCTTGTTTTTTTATTTCCTTAAATAATTTGAAAAGAAGTTTCTGAGGACAATCACTAAACAAATTTAAAATACTTCTTCAATGTCACTGAATTCTATATTACTTTTAGAGTAGGAGACTATGAATTATGCAACAAACTCTTCATTATCCCAGTCAGAGTATCGATTGGCTCCAAATGCAGTGGGTTGTTTTTGTCAAGTTGCTGATGCAGATTCATAATGGTACTACTGAACATCTTGAACTCTGGCGTATTCCCCTGCAACCAAACCCTCGGTAAGATAAGACTAATGAGCCTAACTTTCTGTACGGCGTCAGTCAACATGCAAAACTTTAAAGAGCTCAGGAGGTATCGGTTGAGTAGAGATGTTAATGCTAGTTCTTTGAGCGTGTTGTCGTTTAATATACCCTGCCAACTCGTTATGTTCTTCAGGAGTTTCAAGCCGCTAGCGAATTGTCTTTGAAAGAACTGAGATTTACTCTCCGCGAGTTTGGGTGTTATGGGAATGAAAACGTCGTGTTCTAGAGCGACCTTCATCTTGTGCAACACCGCATTAAAAAGGTTATGTAAGGATTTGCTCCCCGGCCCCAGCGAGGGGAATCTTCGTATATACCGGCTGATGCTCCCTACTAGTCGTAACGTCTGTGAACTCGACAAGGGATCCCAGCACCTGTCCACTAGCTGTGTCAGCTTCGGGACTATCACTTTCTCGACAATGGACGGCAATAGTGAAATATCAGGGTCCTTCGCTAGGGACTCCTCCGTCTCGTCATCATGCAATCCGTACAGTGCCAACGTCCTGTACCAGTCGAGCTTCTCCAGTTCCACCGTCTCGTTGAGCGGGTCCCAGAAGACCAGATTGAGCCTCACGAGGGGGCTGACGATTTTCGGTAGGCAGAAGGTCGCGTACGCTTCCGTGTAAGCGGTGAGATCGCTCGAACGCCACTGCTCGAAACGTATCAGGATGTTCGCCGCAGATGAGTAGTCCTCAATGACGTCCTCGAATACCTCTTGGAGCTCCAGCTGGATCTGGTCGCGGTCCTTCTCGAAGTTCAGCATGTCCTGCTGGGAGATTTCGTCATCACTGGACATACCTGGAAGAGCATTTTTTTACTAACGGAATTACCTCAAATTATAACTAAGAGATGGGTAACAGGAATACAACTAGGGTAGTACAACAAAATAAGACCTTATATATAAAAATACTATTAGAAGAAATACGTTTGTGTGGAAAATAAATTGTAAATCGTAGAGATTTATGTATGACATCACAGAACTAAAACACGGAAAAGAAGAAATTTAAGGAAATATGAAAGGGTGCGACAAGATAGTATACAGCTAAAGCTCAAAGTCTATACTATTCATTGGCTCTCAAAAGTGAAGGAAGGTTACATTTCTTGTGAAGTGGTGCCAATAGAGTTGGAAGTGACATATCTGTTGTAAAATTAATTTTAATATCAATGACTTCATTAAATGTAGTAAAAGAAAAACTCGCTATTATATGAAAGACATAAGTATTACTGTTTTAAACCCTCCAAAGCTTTCTGGAATATGTCAATATTTGGTGGAAAAAATTCCCTTAAGGGAATATAAAACAGGTATGAAAGAACAAAGTAGTCTTACTTTACCTCTTTTTTAACTGTGGTTTTAGGCCCTTAAAAGTTTTCCAAATATCATCTGACGGCGTTATCGCAATACTATTTTAAAATATCCAACACTTGATACAAGTACCTTCTACATGTTTGGGTTGACCAGGCACCTCCCTGGCTCTCCTCCTTCTCGTCCTCCTTCCCTCACGCTCAGCGGCCCTCCTCTGCTTCTCCTCTGTATCAAAATCTTTCTTGGCGACCAAAACTTTACTCGTCACCTCTTCTGCCTGATCCCTAGAGAGTGAACATACATATTTAAGGTTATTTAATATTACAGGGAGGGAAGGACCGTTGAACAGAAAATAATGATGACTTCATAACTGAAGTTGGAAAAAGGACCCCGTAATGACCACCAAAGGATGTATATATGACAGAAACCAGTCAGTGGGTATTCTACATATTAATAAAGCTTTCATGCAAATTGTACAACTCTGCAAAGTTCTTACATTCAAGTAACACACTTCTATATAAAAAATAAGAGTAATACACTTCTACAAACAAAATTACCTTATACTGGAAAGGATTGGTATATCGAAACAATATTTTGTAAGTATGAGTGTTTTACCTAACGTCTTGCCTCCTCCTTTCGATCAACCATTCAGATTTCTTTGCCATGAGATCCATGGCACGCTGTTCTAAGTTCGTTATCACACCGACCTTCTCATCCAGGCATTCGACTAAGTCGGTGATGTAGCCTCTGAGTTCTTGGTAGAATCTATAAAAGACATATCTATTGCATTCAAAACTTAAAACAATGAAGACTACTAATGGAAGATAAGCATCACAATGTATTTACAGTGTTTATTTCTATTACTCTATGTAGTTTACGGTTATTAGTAATTTTTTGACATGTACTGAAGTAATAAAAGATATGAAAAATGTATACATATAAACATGCATTAAAAATTTATTTACTTATCTAAATCATATGACTGTGTTTTATTTCTATATGTAAATATAAATATTTCTCTTCACCACAGTGGAAGCACTATTAATGATATATGCCAAGCACACAAAAATACATCATGTTCTGTATAACTGGTTGTTATAAATTGCCTTCTATAAATAGCTTATAATGGGATGTTAAATTCATTCCACAATAAATGCTACCCTTAGATACATTTTACGGCAAATCAGACGAGAATCACCCATTCTACGCTTTCCATTCAACTAACCTGAACCTATCAGCTGCCTCGGGCCCCTTCAATTTCAACTCCTCGATCTCCTTCTTGGCCTGCTCGATCTCCTCCCTTGTCTTCCTCAATTTCTCTTCATGTTTTGCTCTTGACTCACACAAGTTCTCATAGTGCTCCCGCAGTTTCTGCGTTATCATCTCAGGGGTGCGTGGGATCCCCGGTTCTATAGCCGGCGCCGAGATTCTCGGTGGGGACGGGCATTCGACAGGGTAGAAAATCTCTCTAGCTGCTTCCATCGCGGCACCGGTCACACCCTTGCGGATCTGCTGGGCCTCCCAGTCGTCCATCTCATGATCGGATTCCTAAGAGAAAATAATAAAGACAAAGTTCTTGAAATATGTAGATGGTAACACCTAGATTTTATTACAGAAATCTGATTTATTAATGATCAACAATCCATACTTGAGCAGCCAGGAATTGTTCCTTCCGCCTCTCTTGATCCCTCCGCACCAAATTCACATCCATGTCTATCCTCTCCTCGTCACTTTCTTCGTGATCGTCATCCCTTACTAGCCTCCCCTTGTCTTCAATTTCCTCTTCTTCTACTGGAATGATGTCCCCTAACTCCCGTGCCCTCTGCCGTCGCTTCCTCGCGGCATGTATCATGGCAGCGTCCGGTATGGCGCCTGACTCGAGTATCCTCTTGAAATTATCAGATTGTGAGAGACGAGGAGTTTCATCTTCTGAAGAGGAGGACAGGTCGTCTTTTCCAGCGCAGAGAGCGTCGCGCCCATTGAGAATCAACGACGGGGGTGTCGAAGGTTTCTTGTGACTCGAGTTCACCACTAGGACTAGATCGTCGGTGACTATCTCGGTCTTTTTGGAGGTCGTAGAGTCTTTCTCTGGTTTTGTCATGTCTTTCTTTTTCTTCTCTTTCTCGAACATGCGAAGGACTTTCTTGCTGTGTGATGACTTTTTCACCTGGAAGACTTCGCCTTCCTCCTCTGCATCGAAGCTTAGTAAGGTCTGCTTCTGTTTGGATTTGTCTTTCTTTTTCGACTTCTTCTCGGAGGTTTTGACGTCTTTCGTTTCGACTGGAACTTCATCGCCGTCCTCATCGTCGTATTCGGTGAAGACCCTGCGCTGGACGATGTTCTTCTTTGGTTTTTTAAATAACGACATCGCTAAAGCTTTGATAACAATTTAAGGTTATGTTGACGTTGACAGCAAAATAATTACAGTGTCCTTGTGGGTTCAACCAATTGTACGTAAAAGCGGGATTTTTAAATCTGATTCATTTATTTCGAGAAGTTGTTATGTACGCTCGTTTAGTTGTTTTGGTATATAAATCCTTCGTAACGTCAGTCGGACATGGTCCAACCTTCTTTCGGCACAGTTTAGGGAAAAATCTGCAGTATAAATGTCTAAAAACCACAGTTGCTTCGTCGAGGAGCAGCCTTCCGCCTTAGACAAAATCCGCCAGATATGCACCCCGTTGATACCAGCGCTTAAGTATCTTCCCGCCTTCCTGGTCAGCATTTGGTGCATGGTCACCTATTACACGGAATGCGTCGACAGGGATTTGAACCACTTCGCCCATGTGCCGTTCGCCATCGCATTGGCGAGCACGTTCTTCGCATTTCCGATTTTTAGTAAGTTAGCCACATACCACCAAGACATATCCGTTAAGCAAACTAATTTTCACTACATGACCAATCCCTGATGCTGAAAAACATTTTCTCCAAATGTGAAAATATTTATTACCTCTATATAGATGAATATCCGAAAAATCAACTTTGCCAAAACCAATAAACAAATAAAAATCTTGCTACTTGTCATATTTTGGCAATTATTTAATCAGAATTTCAGTCACCTATAAACCATGAATAAAACTCTCAAACTCGCTCGTAGAGCGAATGCGGGAATACTGAAACCGCCCCTCTTTCAGAATATACGTTATAAATGGCCATTATTACTACAGTACTCAAAAGCCAGCGTTATATTTCTGATTGGCTGTTACTTTTTGATGACGTATTATTCGCAGTGCGTTAACAAAAATGTAAACCACTTCGCATACGTTTCGTTTTGTATATTTTTGGCGAACGTTTTCGCCGCTTTCCCGATTTTCGGTAAGTTAAGTACACGATAGGTAACTTTTGGATCTTGCTTTCTTTTCAGAAGCACACACTCTCGAATCCTTATTCCACATTTGTCTCAAAGAAAATCAATCGGGAAAGAAAAACCCAAATAAACAGAGTTATCTTCATTATCATTGAAAACACACGATCTTCTGTTTTCTTCCAGATAAAGACTCCTATTGCGACGTCCGCGTCCTCCTAGACTTTGCCCAAGAAGTCGTCTCCCTACCATGCGTTCTCAGCGAATTATTGATCAAGAACGATCTCGCGTCCGATCTGGTCAACATTCTCCCGGCGCTCTACAGCTTCGCAGTGCTGTTCTCCTTCATCGTCTTCGAGTATAGACGCATCGACCTCACCGACTTGGCCATAATTCCTTCAATGATCTGCATGGCGTTGATAGGAATTTCTATAGAAAATTATTTGGCTTCTTTGGCGGCTTTGGTGGCCGGCGGGTACTACTGTTGGAGGAAGAGGAACGAGAGTTGTTGCCTGAAGGGACACCAAACTTTTACATACGTCATGATGGTGTTTAACGCCTTGGCGCTGGCCGCGTTCGAACCGAACAAGTACTTGCCCAGTGCGTTCGACTTTACTTCTGAATAGTCGATGAATAAAATGGGGTTCTACGAGTGAGATATCTGAAGAATCCTAAAATGTAATATCTGCTTTTAGGAACATGATCTGACAATTTTTCTAGAATTTACCTTTTGCCCATTTCTTAGGGTCTAGTCAGTTGATCTTTGTCATGTCAATGTTTCATGAGTTTTTAAAGGAGCCCAGCCACTCGTGCAAGGACCTAAGAAGTTTTACTTATATAATTTACGTATCTAAAACAGATGTTTAAACCATCTCTGCATGAATTTGGGGCCTCGTAATATCTCACGTATGTTGAAAAGAAAGCTTGTAGTGTCTTTAAAAGGTTGAAATAATATTTCTTTTAACGAGATAACACTGTCATGATCTTCCTGCACTTCAACAGTTGTAACAGGATACAAATAAAACACAAATTATTCAACACAATATATATGTATATAATATATGTATAATAAATTGTTATCAGATCTATATCAATTTGTACCTTTAAAAATCCTTATAGAAAAATAGATATACAACAATGATATGCGTTATATGGTAAAGCCAACAGTCAAAAAATACAAGAGAGACAGCGAGACAGACATATAGAGCATATATATTTGTATTTATCTATGTACATTGTGTGTATTGATAGGCATATGAGTAGACGCAATAAAAAAATTTCTATCACCTCTTCAATATAACGTTCATACTGGAAAAATCAATCATTTGAATTTGACCAATGTTGCAGATTGCTAACAGTTACCTAGACAAACAAATCATAAGCCCTTTTGGGTTGGACTCATGGTGTATGATCAAGGCCATTATGAATACTGGTATGTCAACACGAATTATCAGAACACTAAATCATGCACGCTGACTTACAAGTTGAATACGACAAGTACTGTTCAGATTAACTACAACAGATGAACTTTGAGTTTGAACGTTTTTCATTATATACATCTATTCATAGGTATGTCCATCTATACACACATTGTATGAAGTTCAGTTGTTGAATTAATATCTCGATGTCATACAACCTCACAATCTGTGAATGATTTATTGTTTATCAAACCAAATGATACGGTTTTCTCTTTTGCAGATGATACTGCAGTAGTATCCTGTGATAAAACTTGGATAGAAAATAAAATGAACGAATACCATAATTCAATCCAAAAACGTCTTATTCTAAACAAGTTGTCTCTAAATATGGACAAAACTGTGATAGTGACCTTTGAAAGTTACTGCAATAGCGTCCCCTGGGGATTTTAATATATCAGTTAATGACATTCAACTTAAAAGAGTAGAAAGTAATATCTAGTGTTTTCTTTGATTACAGGAGATGGAACAAGCACATTAAGTATATGTCAAGTAAAATCAGATATTTATCTGATGTCTATTTATAATGCCTTTTGAAAAGTATGAAAAGTAAATTTATGATGACTGATATCCTTATCAGTCATGAGTCACTTGAGTCATGAGTCACGATTCACTTTTCAATAATGCTAATAGCTACGGAATAGTTGCATCAGGAGATGTTCCTTTAAACTATCTTGATTTGTTAACAAAGATTTCAAAACAAATTATTTAAATTAATAAGTAAGAGGCAGCTCATCGCACAGAAAACCTTGTTAAACATTAGACTACACTATCATCAATATTATTACATTACATAACATTAAAAGACCAATATGGATTTCCAGCAAAAACACTAGGAAATAGTATTCATATACTGCAAAGATATAAAACGGTAACTACTGATTTTAAAACATTAAATACCAGTTCTTGGAAACAGAAACAAAAAAATAGATATTAAAAAACTTTTGTTAATATATTTTAATAAATGACACTAAAATATATAGTAAATTTAGACAGTTTTCTTCAAATTTTAGATTCAGGTATATCTATCATATAAAGAGATAACTAGATAACCTGTGTAGGAGTTGTAATGTATTTATACCTCATGTGTATGCTTTTGTACACTTGGTAAAATAAATAACAATAAACAAACAGAACTACATAGCACAAAGTTTTATAACGTACGAGATATAAATTCAACAAATGGACTATATATACCTAGTCACAGCTCACAGTTAATGACAACAAACAACAACTTCGTATGTGAATGCATGGGGTTAATCGAGCACAGTCCTCAAGCTGAAGACGGCAAAGAAGCACATCGCGTAGTTGTACAGATCGCGACTGGTGACGTTGAAGAACGTCTCGTGATCCTCCCTGATAACGAAATGGTTAAATGCGTACGACAGCGAAGCGGCGACGCCGAAGTAGTTCTCGTGCACCAACGACAGTATACCCAATGTCAGGCACCTGATGGCGACGACGGTGTTAAGCAGGTTCTTCTTGACGGAGACGAGCTCGGTGACGATCGGGAGGACGGAGGCGATGACGAAAGCGTACGCAATCTCTGTAAGGTAGCCATACTGGAGCCAGACAGAGGCGATTATGCTTGGAAGCACTAGCGAGTCTTGCAGTAATGTCGTTAGGCCATATAGTTTGCTGGAACTTGGGCCATATATTGGGTTTCCTGAAAATTAGATCTACTGTAACGATCAAAGTCTACTCTTGGAACATTGTATGATTTATATAATACATATAACAATAGTTAACATACTTATGACTCATTTGTGTATATTTTTATGTTATGAATAAAGCTTATAGCTAACAGTATTGCCATGCGCTTAATATAAAATATTTGTGTTTTACATACTACATGTGGTTCATAAGTGTGTTTGTGGTATCACACATTACAATCTTGATATTAAATATTCTCTCCAAATTTTTAAAAATATATATTTAATTTTAGGAACTTCTATAGATGAGAAGAAAATAGAGCGAATTAGATAGACTGATATGTAAAAAACCGTAACTCGCTCTTTTTTGAAAGCTATGTATAGCAGACTGTTCCTTTGACACATGAAGATTTCTCATACTTGTCATCATTATTTTGGAAGTGATTCAGTAATAATTTGACACGACCTTCTGTATTCCTTCTTATAAATATTTTTTGTGTTCTTTGTCTCCATGTTGAACTGAATAAAACAAACGCCTTTTAATAGGCTTGTTCGACGCTCGAGGTAACGTTTTGAAGTGACCAGCCAAAGTCATCAAACGCTGTGAGCGACGTTCCAACGGAAGTCGGCGTAAAAATAGAGGACCATAGGCTAATGTCGCACTTATACATAAAATAAGTCAAAAAGTCTGCTGGTATTAAAACGGAAATTGCGAATAATATCCATGGTTAAGAAGGGCGAAAAGAAGAAAATGGTTATAGCTTTTAAGTTTAAAAGCCCAGCTTTTATATATAGTGTGGCTACTATGGAAAAAATTTATTATCTCTTTTATAGAAAAAATTATCCTTCATAAAAAGTTCTGCATGGTCCAAAACCCAAAATAGAATAGTTAGGTAATACTTTGAGAGTCATATACGAGGTTCATTGAAAAATATAAATTTTGTCAAAGAATAAAGTACCTTTATTTTTCTTAAAAGTGAGAAGTGTACTAAAAAACAATCAGAATTAAAAAGATTTACACCGTGTTAATTCCTATGAGCTACAATCCTACATCAAGCTCATCTTTGTTTATTCATCTTAGATCTTATTCATAGTCTTTAATTACATAACTTTCATAGACAGATAGAAGGAACATAACCTTTCCAAAAGCTTGGCCCCTTCAGTCTATTTCTTTGTTATACTATAGACAAGAATATTAAGCTGTATACTTTAGAAGTTTGCTTTTTTGAGCAAGAATTATACATCACACAAATGAGCAATAGTGGCGCCCTCTTGGTGGCAGAACACTTTGCGACAAGGAGTGTTCCGAGTCTAATTCGATGACTCTCGCTCGCTCCCATTCGAATTTTACTTTTTGAACTCCTTGTACTGCCTACCGAGCGAGGGGCGCCACTATCGCCCACAACAGTGATGTCTATTCGTGGTCTAAAAAAGTGAGATTTGTAACACAAAGGCAACAATTTTAGGGCAACTAGACTATACTCAATGAAGTACTTATCCAACAGTGAATATTCGATATCAAGATACTCAATGTTTTCTAAGGAACATGAATGTTAAAAATCATCGACATTTGTTGCTTATCCCTAATGGCATTTTTCACTGAGAATGGGATATCGTCACAACTATTTAAATGTTATATGTAGATCAATAATAGCCATACAGCACAGAATTATAAGAAAGTTATTGATTATTGGCCATGTCACGAATCATTAATATATTGGTCATATCTGAATCTTCGATCAGAGTGTGGAAAGTATTGGGACGATATGTGAACGTGTTGTAGAAATGAAATAGAAACTCTGAAGAATATGAATAAGTTGAGCATCGCCAGTAGCATTAGTAGTACATGTCACAAGGATAATTATTGAAATTGAGGATTACTTTTCGGCTCCAAGAATGCATCTGCGGGTAAATTTCTTTGAATCCCTTGCATCCAATTTGGGAACTGTAATCTTAGAGACCTATTTAAATAGCTCCCTTACCCCACCTCCATATACCAATGACGGAGTTCAGTACGATGCATCCGAAACTCGCCTTGGCGAAGACCGTCGGGTTCCCCTGCGTGCACAGGTAGCAATACAACCCGGTGCCGGCTAACACGATATGCGAAAGAGCCGTCGAGTACCTCGTCGTCATATTTAATGCGGGACGCCACTTCTGCCATTCAAGTGTATCGGAGTCCGGGCCGGAAACAATTCCTCCGCACGCGTCGCTACAACGTGCGTTCTAATTCGGGCGCGGAGTATTTTCGTTCGAGGGGGGTGTAACCAGAACCGAACACGAATGTAAATAGTGATTCAAATGAATGGGCGAGTTCACAGCAAACATACTAGATTGACGCGTGACACACCTGCTGCCAACGATGCAGAAAGGAGAGGGGTCCGCGGTTGATTAGTTTATGGCGAAATATAAAGTAAATGGCAGGATAATAAACGTTTTTAATAAGAAAATGGAAATTTGGCACATAGGAACTACGTTCGTTATGACGTTCGTTGTTGACACTAATCTATGATTGACAGTTATCGTTTCAAGTTATCGCGATGATCTTTGATGTTTTGTTACCTGCTTGACAGGTCTCAGTTTCCCGCCATTGTGCGCTCTGTGCTCCCCGTCTTCCCCGGTTCAAAAAATTGATCGACACATAAACATGCTCGGACAGAAATCCAATTAATCGCCCCTCCCTCTGCGAGACGTCTACCATCATGACGCCGAACGAGGTGTCCACGGCAAAGCAATTCGCCGTTAATTGGAACAACCACATGAACCACGTCCGTAGGGCGTTCGACGCCCTCCTGACGAACAATGAACTCACCGATGTTACCCTGTACGCCGAAGGGCGTAAGATCGGCGCACACCGGGTGCTCCTCTCCGCCTGCAGCGCCTATTTCAGTGGTCTGTTCAGGGAATTTCCGCAGGACAGGCCGGTGGTCGTACTCATGGGGATCAGCTTTGAGGTGCTCACCGACATCCTGAAATTTATATACAATGGCGAGGTGAGCATTGAAAGCGAGACATTTGACACGTTTCTGCAAGCAGCGGAGTTCCTGCAGATCAGCGGGTTAACCGAGGGCAACAGCATTGAGGATGAGGATGATGACGATGACGGGAAGGAATCCCCGAAGAAGTCTCGAAGCCCCAACGTGGGCGCTCCGAAAAGGAAGAAGGTGAAGAGAGGACCAAGAAACGTCCATGAGAAGGCACCTAAGAAGGATGATTCAAAAGTCACTAATGGTCAAGATAATGGATTGATCCCCATTTATGAGAATGATTATGAGGACACCACACCATTTTCAAAAGGTACGATGCATAAGCATTTATGTGGTACTGTCATTTATTCTTCTCATTTATTGTGCAGAGGAAATTGGAGAGTTTCCCGAAGAAATAAATATCAAACGTAAGTATTACCAATAATAAACCTATCCCATTAATTAAACAGTTACTTCCCAATACCTATCAATTGTATAATTAATTTTTTCTAGTTGAAAACGAAGAACAATATGAGAAGAAAACAGACCATTCTCCACAAGACGATCGGTTGAAGTGTCCAATCTGTTTCAAAGTATTCTCACATCCATATAGTCTACACCATCACAAACCAGTACATTCCGGTGCTACGGAATGTCCAATCTGTCATGTTGTCTTATCGAGGAAATACAATCTCAAGATGCACATGAGGTCTAGACACAATGTCAGTGCATGATGATGGCCTCTTCACTTTAACTAGTCCATAATTTTTGTGATATTTTGTTTTGTTATTTGTTTTATTGTCATTGTTTTCGTTCATACAAATAGTTAAATGGAGTAAGGTAGTATTTATTGTTAGTTGAATTATTGTGTTCATGTTGCTGTTAGGATTAAACCGAAGAAGCCAATAGTTTATTTTCGTTTACCCATTAAATAAATTATCCCATTTGTAAAAAGATTATATTCTACATTGCAAATTCATTATATTGCACAAAGTTAATTAACAGTAAACTCCTTGAGTGATAGGCGAAAATTTTATTTGTCACAAAATTCTAAATGGGTTACAGTAATGAAAGAAAACTTCCGAGAAAGATAAAAAAAAGCATTATTACTTTTCCTTTCTAAGATACAATTGTTTCCACGGTTATGGATTAATACACTGTTCTGAGAAATAATTAGACACTGCTTGCCTCTCTTTCGATACTATCAAATGTTACATTTAACACTGAATTGCTAAAACGGATATGCGTCCAGTTCAAATTGAATATATATAGTATGTATATGGATCTCAGAAATTTAATATATCACAAATAACATTTAACACACGTCGAGAAAGTTTTCGATCGGATGCTTTTTTTTAATGCCTGCGAAACACTATGCACTATGCGGTTTGATCTTTAAATGTCGCCAACTGTGGAGACATCACATTATATGTTTAAAAAGTAAATAACAACTGGAACCTATTACAAGGAAAGGATTACTAAAAATGAGATTCACCCACCCTGAAAACGAATTAAGAACAGTGTGTGTTTAATTCTCTAGTGACGTGGGAGTCCTAATCTATTGTTTGATGCATTGAAAAAAAATACAAATTGACAATGCTAGGCCCTAATCACGAAATCTGTCGGACACAGAGCTTAGTTAAAATAAAACGATATAAAAGGTAGGTGAAGGTGCAGTATGAACAAAAAATAGGACTCCCAGGAACCACCACACAATCCCTTTTTTAGACTGTCCAATGGTCCTGAGAAGTGGTCAGTCAACAGTCGTGCCAGCTCTATGACCGAACCAGGTTACGACAAACAATAATCTGAATAAATAACTAACTAGTAAATAATAGGTTTGTTCTAGCAAGCAGAGAAACAAGTTATTTCTAGTCACTCATACAATTTCCCTCTGCTTTCGTTACCAACATTGTCAGCACATAAATGGGAGACTTCTGATTGCTACTTACAAACCTAATACGAAATATATGCAAAAAGTTTTATCCTGTTAAACTATTAGTCTTTTTAAAATTCAGGTTCCATCACAGATGCAAGTTTCATAAACTTGCAATAAAAACAAAAATCTTTATGAAATCTTACTTTTAATTTGTACTTTAGAGTCCAGCTTGTGCTACATTACCGATAATTAATTGTTTATGCCCGTAGTTCTGATGAGCTTGTGGCAGTGTAGAAACTTTGTAATTTCTCAGATATACCTGGAAATTTAAAAAGAAAAATTGAAAGTAATGTGGCACAATACATTCACTTTAAATTTGGAGATATTTTGGAGGTATAATAACACCTTACATCACCATGAGCATTTCTTTCTGTTTTTACCAGTAATCCACCAAAATCGATGTTGACTGAACATTCGCTTCGATCTGAAGAAAAATACCATTATGGACTCGAATTCGAATCTGGCAATGTTTTTTGACCGCAACCACTGAAAAAGCATTGATAAGAGGCAAAAGCATGTTCCGGTTGCTAACAGCATAAAAAGTACAGCAACATGCGATCACCTCTCCCACTAAACAATATATATTGGTAATATGGTAAAAAATACTGCCAGATTCGGATTCCTACATGTTGAAAACATAACAGTATGTTTTCTTTTAGATAGAAACAAATGTCAAATTCAGGAGGTTAATATCCTCCCAGCATTAGTAAATTGATTACTAATTACTTCTGGTGAATTAAAATATAAAAACTGTATGTATAACATACATATATTTTAAATTCATTTAACGAGTGATATAAGTATGCAGAGCCTTGCAATCCTAAGGAAACCGAGATTAAACAAAGGAGTGAATGTAATATAGGAAACATTTCTCAAATTTCGAGAGATGAACCCTCGCTGGGCTGTAAAGAGTAAGCTTAACAGACAAAACTTTTTGAGCCATTGACATACCACAATAATAAAGTGGAGAGAATCCCTTCAAAAATCTGAATTCCTTATTTTCTGTCTTGGTCGAAATTATATATAATCCGAGAATGAGAGTATTTTAGGAATATCAAGTATAGTCCAAATTGCACGTTTCTTATAAAATTTCCTCTTTATCGATTTTTTGGGAAAATCTCACACGTGGGATGCATTATGTACAAAAAAATCATTTTAACAGTCGTTTTATTTGGTCAGACGTTTCTTTAATTTCGACGTGGGGAAGGTTTTATACAACATATGTATTCAAAAGAACTACGTTTAATAAAAGATCGGCTAAATGAAGCGCTTATTATAAGAACTAGCAATAACAACATAGTAATAATAAAAACAGTCTTAAACTAACCTGACTAGTGCCAACTAAGTCGATTGTCATGAGGAAGAGAACAATAAAAAAGATGCTCCCCGGTGAGTTTAAAGAAACGCCCCTCACATAACTATCTATCATATTACGAGAATAAATAAGACACAAGGAAGCGAGAGAGATAGAAAAGATCTATTCCCATGGCTCCTCTTCCTTCTTCACCAACAACATCTCTTCCTCGCTCACCAACAATGGCTCTTCCACTATCTCGATTTCCTCATGTCTCTCCACCACATCCCGTACCATTGTGTCTGCTTCGTCCGACATCTCCTCGAATACCTCCGCCGACTCGGTGGGCATCCACATGGCCTGCTGCCGTTGGCTTCTCCTCTTCCTCAAGAACTCCTCCTCCTCTTTGGTGCGCTCTTTCCTGAACTCATACACCAATGGAAATATGTACTCGATTGCGGCCTGCACGTCGGCCACACTCGGGGCTGCAAATACAAATCCAATTTTATCTTAACTCCACCATCAAAATTGTCTCTCTGCTCATAATAATGTAACAAAGGGCAAACTACATAACTCTGCTTTTTTAAGTCTTCTTTTGAGGATGGAAATGATTAAAACCAACTACTTGACATTAATAACAAGGGCATGAAGTTACAATACCTTAAAGAATTATGGATGAGGATGAAGTAGACTCCAAGTTCCTGTATAATTTTTAACAACGCAAGAAAATTTTAGAAGTTCATACACGGTTTAAGTCACATTATTAATTATGAAAGTACGAAATATCACATTGCTACAATTCATTATATGCAATATGCGCTGGTGCACGATATGAGCGTTTGGAATTCCAAACGTTTTTTAAACTTTCTTCATTTTTTTTGTGTGTGAGAGGAATTCTAAATTTTCCTAAAAAAATGTTTTACTGAACATACTTCAAGTACATTAACGAGTAGAAACATCACCGCAAATAGTGTTTATCAACCTTAAGAGAAACAAAATCAAGGGAGCAGTATTTCAAGACTCACAGAGAACTTTCAAAACAAAAAAGTTTGGGATATTCTTACTGCGACATAATTGGAAATTTTAATACAGATCGTAATTAGTGCATTAATTGAATTCATATTATTTACCTGTAACTGTAACGCTACCAGTTGAGAATATCTTCAGAGTAGCCTTTGGATTCTTCAGTTTATACGTGACTCCCGGATGCAACTCTGGTTCATAGCTGAAATAGGGTATTTCCAAGTAAATTGGGTGTTTTTTCAAATACATCAAAGTTACATTAAACTTCAACTAAAACAAACTATGTAGTATGTATAAGGTATACGTCAAACACAAAAACATCGAATTCAATTCAGCTGACTAAAGTCACATTCACATAAACAGTAGTACAGCTGGAGGTGTAGTGCGGTGATATTGTAAAAGGTTAATTCGGTATATGTTAATTGCAGCATTTACATTGACTTACTATTCTGTTGGATCCTTTCCCATTTTGACATACAAAAATATATACATACAAAAATATATAATATATATGGAGGCTATTTTATGGCAACTCCAGAGCTATTAGATTATCAGCTATGGTTAATATCAGATTTAATCGCTACATTCATGATCACTGTCATTGGTTATTAATGAAAAGAAACTTATAAGGAGATAACTAAGTTTCTAGAGACAAGAGCAATTAATTGAGTCATTAGACAATTCTGGCCAATATTACGGAATGAAATGCAGCTGAAACACTGTGTGGATGCGTTTCTTACTCAGCCTCCCTGTGCATCTTCGAGAAGGAGCTGATCCTAATGGAGAAGGGCATGGAGCACGTGCCGAGGACATTGACGACCCTATAATTATTGAACCGGACGTTGAAACCTAGTTTCTGGAGGCACCTCGCGAATTTACGCGCGGCCTTCTTTGCGGCCACTTCGCTCGTCGCGCCCGTGCACGTGATTTTTCCCGACGACCAGATGCTCGCGGTCGTATATGGATCTCGTAGCTTCATCGTCACCATGCCGTTCTCCTTTCTGTATTCGACGTTCGCCCCCATAAGCGCGATTTCGCGAAGGTTCAAATGGCACCGCACACTGAAACTACACACGACGTTGTTGATCACTATGTCTATCTCCGCATGATTCTCCGCCTGTTGCGCCTCCTCAGCAGTTTGGTCGGCGCTCTCGTTAACGCCCTCTGCATTTTTGAGATTGTTCTCTGAAGCCTCATCGCCGTTCACCTGGATGCCCTGGTAACCATTCAAATTGCCTTGCATCTGATGGTGGACGAGGCCATTCCCATTTGACAGTGACTTGAGGTTACTGCTATTTTGAACAGCGGTCGCCATAATACAACCTGAAAAATAATAAACATATGCCAACTCTCGTTTGTATAAACAGAAACAACATGTAAACGAATTCAGAAAGTTAGAAAAGGGAGAAAAATCACCTTAAATTTGATTACCTGGGAGATTCATCTTGCAGAAGAACCAAATCCTGTTTAATTAGGAAAAAACAAAAGATAACTCACAAACAATTGTAAATTGATCGTTTTTCCTTCGTTGCCAATGAAGGTGGAGCAAAATAGTTTTCATTTTCATCTAGTCGCCTTTGCAACTATATACAGGGTCTATTCAGAAAGTAATGTAAATAAGTTCATAATACAAATATTATTGATGATATTTGTGAAGACTATTGTTATGCTGTGTTTGGCAGCAGTGTGTTGGTCGAGTTGACTATCCTTTTTCTCTCCATTGCACACTGTGAAGTAGATACTAATAGAGAGGAACAGTGATTTAAATGCTCCCAAAGCTCGGCATGAGTAAATTCAGAAGTAATGTAAAACTTAGGTCTCCCCATTCAGTCAAATCAATTTGAATATGATGCGACTAAACGGAGTGGCAGGAAAACATTATTTTCCAGGCAGACAGACATTTTTAACACATGTTAAAAAAATCCCCTTTCATTTGGCAAATTGTCTTCAATTATTTCTCCACAATCAATATAATTTATTCCTGGTAATTACCGACTTTTTTGTCTACTTCGTATTATAACTGTTCATTGTGTCTAGCAGAAAAACCAGAATCAACAGCCTAATTTAATGTCAATAATGGTATTACCTCACACAGCACTTTATGTTATCTGACATTACTGCTTAGCAAGTTATAGTGAGTAACAAAGGTTTGCTCTTTAATACGCTAGGTCTTGAAGTCATTTAAGACTGGCTTTGATTGCCAAAGTTACGAACTAATTTTTGAAATGAATCAAGTAACAATTTAATCATGTGACCAATTCAAACTATCATAAATGTTCAATTCACCTGGAGAATAACGTTCAAGTTTAAATTTATACTCAAAATTAGTCATGACTATTAACTTGGCTATGAGCCTCACTTCATAGTTAAAATGTTTTTGTGCTATGTAATATGCTAACAAGTAACTTTCTTTGCAAAACAAATACCATAATGCTGAGAACATAGTGACAATATTAAAATTATGTACTTCTGATCCTATAATACGTACATTGTATCTAAACAGAAATTGATGAAAAAAATCATGTCTTGAGAATAATCACAAAACGAGAATTCCACAGAGAATACATGAGCACCATAGCTCTATCTTTCAATATCACATAATTTTTCATATAAATATCTCTGAATTTTCTTGAGACAGATCTATTCCCAACTGCTAGAATTTCCTATCACTACATACTAAGTGGCAGCTTGTTTTTAGACTACCCAGTTTGAATCTGAATCAATAAACCTGTAAGAAAAAGGAGGAATTATTATAGCACACAGTAAAATAATGGATTTCAAGAGAATTGTGTACCCAATGTAACCCAACTAAAGATTAGCCCTCTTATTCATAAATGCATTTTAACGTTAAAATGGATCTTAGCTCAAAATGCATTAAGAATGTGTTTCAACAAGGTGTTTATAATTACCTCCATGTTAAGAATATAGGGAATAAGACACTGCAGTTACAACTGTGAAACACGTTCTAAATCTAAAATCCATTTTAATGTTAAAATATATTTATGAATAAAACCATAAGAGTTTTACGAGTGTTTTTAATTATTTTCAATATGCAAGAAAGACATCATAGTCTACAAATAAGAATCCAATTGGACATTGAACTACTGAAATTCAAATATCACTTTACAATACATTCTATGCCATATAAGAGTTGTTGTTGCTTCGAAACCTTAGAATTCCCAGCTGCTATCTCTTGTAAAACATAAAACTGTTCCGGAGAACACTGGACACCCATGGCCTATTTAGGAAAGATGCATTATGTGATGGCATCAGAAATTATTTGAAGTTGCTTGTCACAGTTTCATCATTGCTTGTTAAACTTATGACTCATTTGGATCCTCACCATCTCTTACAGGAACAGACAAGTTACAGAGGAAGATAACTGCATAGTTCTAACTTCTAGTGACAAGTCCTGTCAATTACAATGCTTGTTACAGTTTGGAAGTACAAAAGGCGAAATGTAATTAGTCTAATCGGCACGCGAATATTGGTTGGATATCGCATTACAAACCCAATATAAAATCCCAAGTGTAGATACACTTCTATATTTCAATTAGATTTATAACCCTGTGACAACCCGGGATTCTTATTTGGATCACTCTGTAGGTGGCGATAACTGGATGGATCCAAAGCGGGGATCCTAACCACGAGTATTACTCGGATAACACCACTTAAATCAACTTTTAACAACAAAAACAAACTTATTCCCCTCGACTAACGCAACTGGACCAATTGCCCCCAGTCCAGCAGCGATCTCGAAAAGTCAAATTGCGACAGTCACACACCCGTCTCTCCCTGAAACGTTTGGGGAGTGTGGGAGGGCCGTACCGTTCTCCGGGAGCACGGAAGAGGAAGGCCTTCCCGTTTCTCGGAATCACGACAACAATGAACCGAAGACAAAGGACCGTCACGGCGTACTCACCGGTGGACACCTTCTCCGGCGTGCGATCTCTTCCCAGGATCTCGCGCTGCAGGAAAACACCGGACGTCCTGACGACGGGGATCCGAGGATTTGTTGGTTTTTAACGAAACGAATTACGGACTTCACGAGACGACATCATACACCACAAATCGTCTGGGCTCGATGTATTAGGACACGGCACACGAGAAACGTCATAGGGAACTCAGAGAGACCGATTTGGTGTCCCGTCGTGGACGGGACAGAAAACTCATATGTAACCATAGACATATAAATAGTAGACTAGGCAAGCTGTAGACCGGTCTGTATAAAAATATGTATCGGCGACTTTACCCCGATTGGTCTAGCTACCACTATCTCTCACACTCACGTGATCATCTTCGTCACCGATGACCAGTGTATACCCCGCCTAGCCTACTCCTAATACGTCTATGGTGAACTCGATGTCTGCGGCAGATGAACGTACATAACCTCAAATTTTATTTAAAAAATAAACAAACAATTGTGGGAAATTCAAAATGATACCATCACTCCTATTTCTCAATTTCTCAGCGCCTTTTGTATTTTCCTAGAACGACTGCTCTTGGACTCGTTGAAAGCCTGTTCCAATTCATTCACAATATGTTGTAAATTGTTAGGGTCAGTCTGAAGGAACAAGGACTCCTTCTTCACCGACTGATCTTCCGCCATGGTCTTTAGTTTAAGTTCCATAGTAAATAAGGGAACTATCTGATGCCTCAAAGATCTAGAGGAGACCTGTAATCAGAAAATGTTTTTGTGGCATTGTGGTTTTTTATATAGATTTACCTGTGCCTCAAATCTCCACTGCAAATCATCGAAATGTGGCTCATTCAATTGTCTAGTTAATAACTCGTGGATGTCTTTTTGTTTCGACTCGTAGTACTTGCTCAGGATTTCTTGTTGTTCCTGAACAAATCCAATGGTTAGCACGGAATCTCTGAAGTCATCCCCACTCAGCTGAAATAGAGAAAGTAATTCTTAGGAGGTTAACAGCGAAGTTAATTGGTTGCTTACTTTATGTTTGCAGCTCAACAATAATAAATTTATCAGTCCATAAACGCAATTTTGCACGTCATTCACTTCTACTTTCAACACTCGGGCTGCTGTGGTGTACCTTTTCAAATCTGGGCCGTTCTGCAGGAAATCTGTTGCTAATTTACAGAAATCGGCAACTACCTGAGCACCTTGAGCTGTCAGCAATTGTAAATGCTGCTTATGGTCTTGCCTTAAAGATATCAACATTTTTGTTTTGTTGGTAAATAAGCAAGTTTATAGAGGTTATGAAGTGGTAGGACGTTTCTGTCCTGTCTATTTTTTTAATGATTTACACGCCATGAGAGTAATGACGTATGCATTTTGGAGAGGGGGTGGTAACCCATGGCCCTATGCCCTAGGGTAACAATACCCTATGCCCATGGCAACTGTATCTACACGAGTCGTTTCCTTTATAGATAAAGGGTTTTCTTAAGGGCACTTATGGGAGTCAACATGGAGCACATTTTCAAGTAGCTGGTTCTGCATATAAACATCTCTTAACTATACGCTGTTGAAATTCTCTGCATTCACCGTTAGATCAATCAAAAACGAATACAAGATTAAAGGCCTTGTTTCTCTCCCACTCCCTCATTTCTTTTTATTCTTGTGATTCTTAAAAGTAAAACACTCACACCGACGATGGCGAATCAAAAGAATCACAAGAATAATAAAAAATAAGGGTCCGAGAAAGAAACTCCCGTATCGTATTCGCTTTTGATTGGTTGACAAATCCTTAGCAACTGGCACCAAATTGGAATGCAATGAAATTTCATATCTGAAATAAATCAAATTTTGTATCGTGGTACACAACTAATCACGTATTTTTTTTATATCAGAAATAAACTACATATGTCGAAGATTACTGTTACACACAACCTATAGTTAAGATATTTTGTTTACACACAGTACCAGCTGTTACAATTCTCATACAGGAATGGTAGGTAAAGTTACCACGGGATACCACCTCCTCTCTAAATTCACATCTTCACCTAGACCCTGCATAATAGCTGTCCTTTACCAATATCCACTTCGTGCACGTTTATCCCTTCTAATGTTAACAGAAGGCCAGTCTTCTTCATTAGTAATTCAAGTGATTCTGCCAGATGTGTTATAAGCATGGCGTTACAATTCACAATACAGTATTTCTCCAATAAAACACAATAGAAACATCCCTCAGCTTGAAGGCAGTAATAATTAAGACATCATCCTCAAAACCTCTACCGGACACTACATTTTACATGACCCAACCCGAATTCAAACAAAACACCTCTACATAAAGTACAAAAACCTTTATTTTTAAAAGTCTTTGAATACAGGTACTTCAGTCGAACAGACCGAGACCCATATCTTCGTCCGACTCCTCAGGTTCGGACTCCTTCTTCTTCTCCTCCTTGGCAGGAGCGGCGGCTTCGGCGGGCGCAGAGGCGGCGGCTGCTACTCCACCGGCCGGTGCGGCGCCGACTCCGCTGCCGATGTTCGTGATCAGATCCTTCACGTTGACGCCTTCAAGCGCCTTCGCGAATAAACCAGGCCAATAGGGTTCCACATCGACGTTAGCCGCCTTAAGGATGGTTTGGATCTTCTCGCCCTAAAAGGAATATTGTAGTTCAACAACTGAAATGGCGAAACTTTAGATAACCTCTAAAATTTGGGATGTATACTAATATTTCAAAAATACAAGCCGGTACCTATCAACAATGCACAAATGTAACGGCATTACCCTCCTTTAGCGAAAAACAATATAAGATCGTTTTACAATTAAAAGATACATTTAATAGGGAACACCTTCAATGCTTTAGGCTAGGTTTATGTACTTACGGTTACGGCGATATCGTCGTCAGTTAAAATCAATGCGGAGTATACACAGGCTAATTCAGCGTTGGTAGTCATTTTTCTGAAGGATTAAAAACTTTTTTATGTGCAAGTCGCCCGAAGATAAAAGGCCTTAGCTCTATAGAGAACAAGCACACGTCTGGCGGCAGCGTAATAAAAATTGGAAAGAGCCACAAAACACAAAGTGTTACACTGCCTAGCACCGAACACTAAATGAAAGTCCTAATCCATGAAAGTTGTTTTCGACTAAAAATGTTCCAGTAGTAAATCTATATTATAATCGATCCTTCCTATACCATAAACAGTATTCATGATTCAGCCCTTCCTCTGAGTCAATTCCATTTATATCTTCAAAGATAATGTAGTGAATCGTCCGCCATTTTGGGGCGATTTGTAGTGGGGGGGGGGAAGAAATTTGTCTCGTTTAGGTTAGATTAGATGAGGTCAGGTCAATTGTCACAAATTCAACAATTGTTTAGGATAACAATACTCTATGGTAATCAGTAAAACTAAAAAGATGGTGGTATTATTCACAGTTCACATGTAACCTAACCTAACCTAAATACTCTGTGCACATACGTTTTGTGCGTTCAGTTACATTGTTGTTCTGTAATATTTCGAACAGCCAACAGGGGGTATTTCAACTGATTTTAAGGAATTTTTCTTTTCGGTTTATGTACAGCAATCAACACGATGAGTAAATCCAAAAAACCGATTGGATCATCTCATAAACTACCTCCATCGTTTGCGCAATCAAATGAAGTGGAAGATGTGGATCAACAATTGCTATACAACGATTATTTACAGGTGAGTCTAGTGGTCCTGCCTTTTGTAAATGTAAGCCCCAGAAACATCCACTTCACAGGCGTTATACGAACGAGAATTGGTCAAGCTAGACATCGACAAGAAAAAACGACTAGCCAAAGAGTACCTGTCTCACTATGAGAAGAGCTTAGAAGAGAGGCAGAAAGCAGTTCAGAAACTTAATGATGAAATAAATCTATTGCAAAAGACAAGGGAGGTGATGGAATCTCTGAATGCCCTAGAGGGGAAAGTAATGAACACCGAATGCTTAAGTATAAAGAGTACTGAGTTGAAGAAGTGCTTATTGGAGGAATGTGGAGAAGTAAAGTTTAAGAATATCAAAACATTGCATATGCAGGACGAAGTTGATGCATTGTGTAACACTTTCAAGGACTTCGGAGAGATGTTGGAGGATGTTAAGAATATAACAAAGAGCTGTGAAGGTAAAATAATCTTCTGTGTAATATAAATAAATCCATAATTTATACTTGTAGTTCACAGTTTTGTCGAGCAAATAGAAAAGTTCGTGGATTTACAGCAGAAAACGGAGAAGTCTATGATGAAACAAAAAAAAAATCGTGACGAGTTAGCCCAAACAACCATTACTAAACTGTCGGATGCCTTTGCTGAACAATATGACAATAAAGAGCAACCAGGCACTGGTTCTATTTAGTGCATGTTTAACTTAACAATAGTATCTAAGCCAACTTAAAAGTTCTTTCATTTATGCATATTTCTAGATTCACATATTTTGTATCAGAAATGTGTTATTAAGTTGTGAAATATCTATTTAAGACATTGACTGCCAACTAACTCAGCTACCAATAAACTAGTACTAAAACAGTGTAAATGTAAATAGGTGGCCTCAGGAAAGAGAATAAAAACTCAGATTTGACATAAGTGAACAGAAATTACAATTATACAAAGTTTATTCAAAAAGAAAAAGTTTATATGTACCATTTAACTATAAAATAATACACTCGAGACACGAATGTGATGTGCTCGACACTATATCTAAATTATTACTAATGAATTTGTATGTTTTATCTGGTTTAGCTTTAGACAAGCAAGAGGTCAAAGTGTGAGCATGTCTGTATATGAATTGTACTGTAGTTGACTTCCACGAAGTCATGTCTGTTACATAAGCCAATCACGAGATGATTCGTAACATGTTTTTTAAAAAACGCCGCTTTTTGAATATTACTGTGTACTATTATTAATGTTTTTAAACTATAACATGATTAAATCTAATTGGATCTTTGGACCAGAATCGTGAAAAATTCCGTGGCAGTCGACGTGTTAATGGAACAGTTTGTTTAATTTATACAAAACTCGAATCACTGTAAATCAGTTATTACTGATGAAGGAAGTGATTTTCTAATTAATGTAGGCTATGGCAAGTGGACTACAGGCAAGGCTTGCTTTAAAGCGACCTGTAATTCAATTTTATACAATTTCTTCCACAGTTTACTTCAGTTGAAGCTAACACATGGAATGCTTATAAGTTATGTATGTATATACACTCAATATATACACAATTAAATTTGTACTGTATTGCACAATTGACATGATTAAATAAATTTTCACGATTTATTAAAAATAGGTTTAACAATATTCAGTGGCATTACACTTATTACAATATAATGTTGTATCCAATAATAGTGTTCAGTGTAATTAAGAATAACAACACAATCTGAAATTTTAAAATATGTACCTTTTATGACCTTTCGATTTTATTTGTTTAGGCGACACATTTTTTTGATATTTACAACCCCTAACTGGGTGTAACTTTCAACTCTGAAATTTTAAGTAGAAAGGGGTATTGAGTAATGCATCAATTTGAGTTCCCTTTTCAACGACACCTACTTTTTCAAATTTATAGGAATGCCAATCAATTATTATTATTGAAAAAAATTCGTTCTATAGCCTAGGGTGGTGCGAATTAGGGTGGAATATGTACAATATACATTTTTTATTAAAGTTTGTCACACTCTAATTTGTTTTCTAAAAATTTCTAAATCATATACCAAACGAGGAAGCCGTCAGAGGGTGGAAAAAACGGGGGTCTCGACGGTCTAGTTTTTTTTATTAGTTTCCTTTCTGAGGAAGGAAAAGGCATTCCTTATGGAGCAGCTATAGCACACTAATGGTGAGTCAACATTTTATCTTGATATATATTTACTTATATGTGGACTTATATATTTGGACTTTTAAGATACCTCGAACCATATTTTTTTCATACCGAAAACATTTGGAAATTTACAATTAAAAAAAAGATGGTGAATCATTTTTTCAAATACGAGTAATTCTAGTTTCGAGGATAGCCATTTCACAAATTAAACTGCAATTTATTTTCATTAGAGTTAAGCAATGCTTCCAATATAATGGTAACCATCAGCCGAAGTGCCTATACAGCGTTAAAAAATTGTGAGGTATAACTGAAATGCAAATAAATATGTGGTTAAAAAATTAGTTGTACGTTTTTATTGTTCG
Source organism: Cryptocephalus primarius (assembly GCA_963576515.1). NCBI lineage: Eukaryota > Metazoa > Arthropoda > Insecta > Coleoptera > Chrysomelidae > Cryptocephalus > Cryptocephalus primarius. The sequence goes on along the minus strand of OY754942.1, from coordinate 11,185,607 downwards.
CAAAAAATTCCCGAAAAGAGCCATCACATGGGATGACCCCTTTAAATATACATTACAAAATTATACAAAATTAAATAGATTTTCCTTTGCAATTATGACCCAAATTTAAAGACTTTATGGATGAATTACGAATTTAGATAACAAAAAAAATTTCAGGTGTTTTAACTATAAAAGTAAATCTATTTAATACTTAGGATAAACATATCGATAATAAATAAATTCTTGTCACAGTATAGTAGTATTTATCAATTCAATTTTAAGAGGAACAAAACTATTTAAAAACTATGTTTAATTTTCTGAAACGCTTCAGTCTAAAGAGAAGATTTACCGTGAAACTGACAAGAGAGAAGGTTGTGATTTCTTCATTATACGACTTAAAATAATAAATAACCACATTACACACAGTACATAAATATATATATAAAAAAACAGTTCTAGAGATCGATCACTTGATTAACATTTCACCAGAGAGTATTTCAACGACCATCTTTCTTCTGAGGTAGGGCATGTGCTCCTGCGTGAATGTGATCGCTGCATCGCGGGTTATGAACTCAGCGAATGTGCATGAGAACATGCCACAATCACTGCCGTTCATCTGCTGTGGAATATCTTTCACGTTTTCGAGAATGAACGAAGAGGTATCGAAAGTGGTTTTCTTCTTGTCCAGGTGTTCTACCTCCAGATAGTTACGTAATTGGTGCAGACATTTGTTGTTATTGCTATTCATGCTGTCATAGTATCTGAAACAGAAATGGGATTTATAGTGTAAAACTGTACAAAACCCAGCTCACAAAAGTAATCACCCGTTTGCAAAAACCTAACCAATGTTTAATTGCACTTAAGGGTAAGTTAATGAAATGAAAATTGTTACAATTGTTATGTAGTAGCAGTATAAATTTTTAATGCCTTAGGAGATTCTAAAAATAGTGCATCACACAATTATACACAATCCCTATCACATAATAACTACCTTCCACTCATTCATTCCTTGAAAATATGCAAAGTGCATGTTAACCATATGGCGGAACATCTATCTTGTGTTTAGACAAAACAGGCAGTTTAAAATCTTGTCATTAAATTCCTATCAAAACTTTTTGACAAATTTATTATCCATTGATGACAATTCAAGTCCTCACTTGATGGTTTTGTTCCTTAGATCAATGATGGCCATACACCAGTGCATGCCCAAGTGTATTGGCACGCAGATCAGATCATACTGGAACAGGTCCACGCGTTTTGTCCACCTTCTCAGAGATTCAGGCCCTTCCTTACTCAGCTTCAAGTAGAAGAACGTATTGAAGGCGTATGCCTTCGGCCATTTTCTATCCTTGCCGCGTTCTATGATCAAGTTCATGTAGAAGTTGATTACCTCGTCGTTCAACCAGTTCAAACCTACAATTAAAAACAAACAACAATGTACTAAACTTAGAAGTAATTCGAGCGTCTGTCCTTTGTGTGGGAAAGGCAGACAACTTGGAAAAATTCAATGGAATGAGAAATAACAAGAAAAAAACTACAATAGGTAGTATGTCTAAAGAATGTTAAAACTGAGTGGCCCTATTTTAAATACCGTAACGTCTTCACAATGACCGACTATTCACTTCATAGGTGCCTAAGTTACTTTTGGGCAATATATATGTACAAAACTATTTTTTAATAACTCCTTAGTACTCAATTTATTAACTGAATTGAGTATAGTAATAAGTTACTATTAACGAATTAGGTAAGTTATGGATACATTCCCCTGTATAAACATCATTTTCCTCACCATTTAAAGTCGTGATATCTCTCCTGGTGATGTTCAAATTGAACTTGCTGACGAGGACTTCATCTGGATGCCCCTTGAATGCTTTCTGCACCATTTTCAGTTGTGCTGTAGTTAAATCAGGCAACTCCTCTTCTTTCTCCTTGATTGGCAAGATCACCTCCTTCAGTTTCAATGCATTTGTAACCCTCTTCGTAAGCAAATCAATGTGTATTTCATTGTTGATCTGATGGTGAACCTCGGACACTTCTTTTAACTTATCGATGCCCCTCTGACGAGACTCTATTGCGCTCTTATGGGATCTCATCCTAAAAATATTAAAAATTTAATTAGGATGCAAGAAAACTTTAAATGGTCATAATACCATATGAGATCTATGAGACTTGCGATATTACTGAGTAAATTGCCCATGATTGTGTAAAATAAAACTAAAATTAATTGTGAGTTGTTAAAATTTTGAACAAAATGTACATATTTGTAAACAGTAGTAAATGAGTAAGGAATAAAAATGTAAAGATAACTTGACATAAGTTTTGAAATGTCACAAAATCCTAAGACATCAAAATCTGTGTTTGTAGCGTTCTAAGCAAACTTTGTCACTTTCAATAATATTTCAAATTTGGATCGAAATTAAACCAATTAGGGCTAATAGTCCATTAAAATTAAATTTGCTTTCTATTCGCTTCAACCTAAAAAACATACTATATGTTAGACCTTATGAAATATATATACATTTTAATGGGTACATGTCATTATTAAGCCCGGCTGATAATTAGAAGGGGGTGTAACTAACATACTGTCCAACATCTAATAACAATACACACTAATTATTGTCGATGATTGTTGTGATGTGCTGAACAATGCGTTTTTTGGCTAAACAACGCATCATCTGTATGTAATTTAGGTAAATCCCACAACATACCCAACCACACCCAATCCATGCCATATAATCCTACTAACAAAGCTGCGCCCTTACAACGAAAAATCTTGTGGCATCCGAAATACGCTGCTTAGGCGACATTTGCACATTGGAATACATTGAAATTTTAAGCGTAGGGCTCTATTTGGAAGTTCTGTATCTTTATGGATAAAAAACTAATATATTGACAATACTGCGCCCTTTCAATGTTAATACCTTCTTGCACTATAGCAGATCACATTATAACTTTAATATAATATATAATCTTGTGTTCTTAATGTACATATTAGTTGAAAATTAATATAATACATTGCCCAACATCTACCTGTTCTTATTATCTACCCGTCTATATAATTTTTCAATTCTAAGTACCTTTGTTGCAATTCCATGTTTTCTATTTGTTGTTGATGAATTTTGGGTTGCTTAAATTGAAGTTTCCTTTGTTATTAAATAATCACCTGATAAGTACTAGTAAACACCATGAGCTTAGTAAATTTTTTGATTTTTTTTGAGCATGCTACTAATACATTTTAACTAATAAAACTTCCTAAATTATCTTAAAAAAAACTTAAATTTTCTGAAATAAAAACTTTTCCAATATTTTAAATCCTAAATCAGACTAAAAAGTATAGTGAATCTACATAAATTTTAATTTGTGTGTGGAATTTTTAAACTTTTCTTTGCTTTGGCATCTAGGGATCGTCCAATGGAAAACTGCATTGAAATTTCCTTCATGTTACTCTCAGCAACAGCCTACATTTTTATAGAAAAAAGCGGCAACACGCGATTACGTGACTTTTAGTAAACAATACATATAGAGAACCAAAGACATGTACCCACCACTTTATAAACTTCCACAATATGGCGACAGGTTGCCCCTGACATAAATTTGCAGGGAACGAACTGGTATGTTTATTTTTATAATTTTTAACCCTTTATAAAACATAATAGTATGTTTCTGTTTAGAAAATTTAGTTTTAGAATCATATTCCTTTACTTACAGATTCTCTATCCAATCGGGACTCGTCTCCATTGATTGATCGACGACTTTCTTCAAGCTATTAACTGGTTCAACTTGTATGTCGGGTTTGGGGCTTGGGGGGTTAACAAACATGACATCGGAGTCAGAGTCTTCGGAATCCTTTATGACGATCGATTCATTGTCAAACTTGTTAAGTACTTTTTTGATTGTGTCACGTGTAGATAAAAGAGATGGTCCGAGGCTGAAATTAAGATTTGTTTTAAATGTTTTTAATCACACCGCATGTTTGAAAATAATTTTCATACTTTAAAATATATGAAATAAGTTCTCCTAGCCCAGTACACAGTTATAACGCCACACAGATCCCTAACCCCATATAGATTGTACTGAAAAATTGTAATTGGGTATTTATGAGAACTATGAAGATACTTGTAAGATTTAAAAAGAAAAACATGGAGTACATGCAATAGATGGTAATATACTTTCTAGTGTTTTAAAAACAATTTTTGTATTATCTTTCTACCACAGAGCAAGTAAGACATTAAATGTTCAATTCTACCAAAGAAAAACAAAATCTTATAAGGTACCTTTTATGTGGCGGAGATCTAGACGCATGCAATATTCTCTCAGTCCTAGTCATGTTAGCTGTATCATACTCCAGTAATTTCCCTGTCGGAGTGTAAAAAGAGTTCTCACTACCAGATGACGTCTCCAGCAATCGCTTATACTGCATTTTGTCATCCAAACGTACTGAATAGTTTAATGTCGGTTGCTTAACACCAAGTGGTTGGTTCCTATGCTCAATACGTCTAGTGCCATTATTTCCACAGCCATTCTTCGTAAGCCATGGGGAACTATTTGATGGTTTAGTGAAGCTAACGAGAACAACATCATCCTCGGAATGTTTCTCAGAAGAGCCATTTTGTTGCGTTAGGATACCCTTTTTCTCAGCTTGTTTATTTCTCACTTTAAACCTTGTTTCATTGCCCCTCTTCACTGGGATTATGTCATCAACGTCATCATCATCTAACTCAATAGTTTCGTTAGGGCAGTTCTGGTTCATGGGCGAACGTCTCGTAACAAATGGCGCTCTTGAGCAAGCATTATCTCCTAGTAAGTATTACAGTACATATAAAAAGCTTCTCTTTAATAATAATAAGTTATGAATTGAGCTTATATTTATATTTAACACACAGAGGCTTCCATGTTAAATAGGAGGTACTCACCAACTAAATCAATAACTCCTCTATGATCTAACAAATGCCTCCTTTTGGGACTCCAGGCAATCCCAGAACGTTCCATTAGATGGTCGGCAGGCTCGACAGCTCTGCAATCATTGAAAGTAAAACACGAACCTCATTATACTCAATACGAGCACTTATTACCTTCTTTTACGAATTCTCGATAAATCGGTAGACGGATCGGAAGCCCACAAATTCCGGAAGTTAAAAATAGCGTCACGAATAAGACTGAAATTAAACATTTTGTTTCGAGACCTTCAATAGACTACATCAATATCTCTAGTCAAACTCTCAACTCAAATAAAGCCGCTATGGCCGCTACATAAGTTGAGATTGATAGCCGCCATCACACCTACCACAAAACATAAAAATTACCCCACAAAACACATATATCATGGAGAAATGACAACTATATTTATTTCTCTATAATATAATATAAATAACGCTTCCCTGCGTACGGAAATGAGCTCCCTGTTGTGGGTATATGATCTGTAGTTTTAAAATCTAGCCATCTCATTCACAAACGCAATTTAACTTCAAAATGTATTTTAGCTTAAAATGCTTTGTCTCCATATTAAGAACACACGAAACCATAGAGCACGAAACATCACAATGTAGTTATATCAGTTACATCAGTGAAACACATTCTAAACGTATTTTAGATTAAAATACATCTTCTGTTCGTTCTCTTTATTGCTCTAGTACGTTAATGTTTGCCATAAATTTTAGCCCCTCTCATTCTCAAATTATATGCATAAGACGAAAATAGAAGAACAAGTCGAAAAAACATGGTGTCAATGCACAAATTCCTTCCCATAATCTGAAATTTGGCTGTTCTGTGATGTTTCGTGGCTCTGTGTTTTAATTATAGGTTATGTCCGAAAGTCAATGAACTGAGATGAGATAACTATTAAAATGTATATGATGATAAAGCACATTTACCCCCACAAAAGTTATGAAATAACATCGCAGTTATTGAAAGAGTTGCAATGAGTGAAGGACGAAAAATCCTTGTCGGCTCGCGTAAGAGCGAGGTAAATATAAAAGTTTTCCATAAGGCACTCACTGCTCCAACCCACTTCCATGTTTTCAGCTGGCCCTGATACAAACAAGACATGTGATATCCTTGTTGAAAGAGTGCTATCCCGAGAAAGACTTTGAAATAAGTATGTATTTAACATTCCAAACTTTATACAACCAACTATTGCAACTGTTCCAGTTACGATGAGCACACTAGGTGACAAGATCCTGGACATACCACTGCCTAAGATAGGCGAGAAGTCTCTCTTCACGAAAGAACTCGAAACTGCCCTGATGACTGGCCGCGTTGACTTTGTCGTGCATTCATTAAAGGACCTCCCAACCTCCCTACCAGATGAGATGGCAATAGGTGCAGTACTGACGAGGTACTTCTTTTTTTCTATCTTCTTTTATCTTCTTCTTTTCTTCTATCTTCTTTTTTTTTTGTAAAGTGCAAAGATTGTATTTGCAGGGAGGACCCTCGAGACGCGCTCGTCCTCCAGAAGGACCTTGACGCACACACATTGGCAACCCTGCCCCAGGACAGTGTTATTGGTACCTCCAGCCTGAGAAGGACTGCGCAGCTCGCGAAGAAGTATCCTCATTTGAAAGTGGAGAACATCAGGGGAAACCTGAATACGAGACTGAAGAAATTGGATGATCTCGGGAAGTATCAGGCGATCATCCTGGCTACGGCAGGTCTCATTAGAATTGGCTGGTCGGATAGGATTACAAAAGTAGGAATGAATGGAGTTTTTTTTACATTTGTGTTATTAGTCAAAGTTAAAAGACTTATTAGGAGGAAAGCATTGGCATTTCATGGGGCTTTGAAGTTATAAATGTGGGCGACTTAGCATATGTATTTAAAATTTTAGCATATTTTAATTTACTTTTTTTTTAATTAATATTTAATTAATTTTTACTTTAGGATACATAAGGAATTCGCTCAAGATGAAGTTCATATGTTTCCTAGTGGTTGGGATGTAGTTGGTGTGTGTTCTATCATCTTAGATAAACATCTAAAACGTAGATAACATACCTTGCCTAATGCTGCTTGTACACTGTACAAAATACATGCTGGAAAAGAGGGGAAAATTGCACATTTGTCACATTATTGCCAATTTTAATGGTGCACATTTCCTGCATGTTTTATCACTTTTAGTGCAAGTTCCTAGTTGTATTAATTGTGATTTGTGAATGCAAATATCTGACTTCCATTTGTAGAATATCTTGATACATTTCAGATCCTGACTGAGGATGAGATTCTATATGCTGCAGGCCAAGGAGCGTTAGCAGTAGAATGCCGTAATGACAATGAAGAGATCATAAAACTTCTGGAGCCTCTCTATGACTTACAAACAACTTTACAAGTAACTGCCGAGAGGAGCTTCTTGAAGACTCTGGGCGGAGGGTGCAGCGCCCCCGTTGCAGTTTCCTCTCAGTTGAAAACATTTAACGAGAACCAATTCAAATTGACTTTGAACGGTGCCGTCTGGTCGTTAGATGGTAAAGAAGAGATCATAGATAGGGAAGTAGAATTGATCACTGTTAGTAAAGATTTACGATGCGCCACATGTCCTTACAAGGATAACAAAGTCGTGAAGGACATTGAGAACCTTGAATGTGGTAAATGTTACTTTAGGGAAAACGAGCCTGAGTCGAAGAGGGTAAAATTAGAGGTCCCAGTTGAAGCATTACGCGATGATCCTCATGATCAGTGTCCAATCAAGATCCCGATTGGGGCGGATTTCATGGGGAAATGCCCATACTTAGAAAACAAAGAAGTAATTGATGTCGAAGAGTTCAAGAAATGTCCATTTTTCAAGGAAGAGGCGGAATATATTGAAACTGAAACAACATTGCAAGAAAACGAAGAACTTTCAGTAAATGACAATCTTTTTTGTGGATTAGTTTTGCACAAGGATGCTTCGAAAGATGGGATGGAGAAGGCTGTGAAATTAGGGGAGAAATTGGCAAGAAATTTGATAGCAAAGGGGGCTTTGGAGGTGATGGCCAAAGCACAATCTATTGTACATAATCAAATTCCTCAAAAAATTAGTGTAGGGTCCAGCTAGTTACCATGACTGAATTGTAAGGAATTGCAGGTTTAGTATCTGTTGCAATAGCAGTTGCAGGTAAGGTTTAGTACCTTTTTGTATCTTTATATATGGGATGAAAGTAGTAAGAAAAAATGGTTAAGATTATACAAAATATTGTTTATAAATATTTTTAGATTTTTATGAAATTTTAAATAAAATTGGTGTTTAAATGTTGATGTTTACCATGAAAGTGTATGTTATTAATCTTTTATAGAACATTGAAAATAGTAAGCTTGCCTATGATGCCAAAATTTTGCATACTGAATACGTTTAGTAAGAGATTCAGTTTTCCCAAAGTACCAGTTGCTTTTACTTGCTAGAAGGTATCCAGCTATAGTAGAGTTAATATCAATGTTTTAATTCAGTGTGGATTCTAAATCCTCAAAGAATTGTTTAATATCATGCGTTTTAAAATTCATTTTAATATCAATAGTAATAGAAAATAGCTATACAACTTAATATTAATCTTAAAAGTATGATAATTAGGTCCTCATTCCAACAGGGGACTTCCGAAACGCAATGAAATGTTCCAGATACTGATGTATCGTGTCAATGGCTGTATAATTATCTTGCATCCTATTCTGGAGGTAGACGGGTGGATTTGTTGGGCCAGACATCCCGAGGAAACCCTGCATGAACTCCTTCATTAAATCCCAACACATCGCCGGAACCATGCACGGCCTATACTCGACCTCGACTAGAATCCCCTTGAAGTTACTGCACACAGAGACTGTCCCCAGTTTCACACAGAAGTCTCCAATTTCATATCGTGGCCCCTTAGATTCCGCCTTTGTCTGCTTCTTGGCTGTATAGAAGCTCGACATCTTCATCATCAGTAGGTCGAAAAGGCCGTCTGTCGCCAGCGGTATCGTCTTCGTCCCAGTGTCGAGTAACGAGAAGACCGTAGCTGGCTGTTCGGAGTTGTGGAGTACGTGGACGGTCCTTTGGTGTCCCAACTGGGGAACCGAGGTGTAAGTCTCGCAGTCCACGAGGAACTGGCCCTGCTGCGTCGCCCCCAGGGCGATGATCCTCTTCGATAGGATCTCGATTACCTGGGGACCGGTTCTGTTTTCGGTCGGGAATTGAGTTAGGATAGTGACGCCCATCCTGACGGGCATTGGAGATGAGTTTGATGGTAGCGTTTAGCGCAAGGACTTACCTGGGTAATCGATTTATCACTGAACTAGCATGAATTTAGTAGAAAAACACTAATTTAAAACGACATAGAAAGCACAGAACTTTAATAAAACAAGAGTTAGGTTAGTTTTCATTGTTGCCAATAAATTTAAAAGCTTTAATTACAGTGTCCCGTGAGTTCATGACTAAGGTCCGTTGTTTACTTGTTGTCTCATGATCTGCCCTGTCGCCTATCCTTTTTGGTTAAATTTTCTCATTGGGGAACATGGGTGAGTAAAATGTTGGTGATGTTTTACTAGAAAGACTTTCTGTATTGAGCTAATTTTGAGTTCACGATGTACCTGAAAGTGTTTTATCGCGCTGATTAATAGTTATTCTCAGCGTCGCCTCGTTTTTCTATATTTTTCATTTTCGGTACCTAATAAGTGCAATTGTAGTTTTTTCATCTGCGATCATCTTAATGATTATAATGATATTTCAGTTAAGTTTTACCAAAATCAATCGGCGAAGACGTGAATTTTGAGTTTCCATTGATATTTTTTCACAGGTAAGCCTCGAGGTCTGAGAACTGCGAGAAAACACGTAAACCACCGTAGAGAACAGCGATGGGCAGACAAGGACTACAAGAAGGCCCATCTGGGTACCAGGTGGAAGGCTAATCCCTTCGGGGGGGCGTCCCACGCAAAAGGAATCGTCTTAGAGAAAGTGTATGTACCACATAAATCACTTTGCTATTCTAAACCTGCATCATGATACATCGTAAAGTCCGAATGTATTTTGTCGGAATTTAATACATGGTGCTAGATCATACCGGCGCCCTGAACCATTGGATAAGCGTTTCGATTGTTTATACACTCTGATATGGGCGCCACAATTGAAGGCTTCAATGCACATCGTCTTGCGCAGGATTTCTTGGTGAATGGTTTATTGTGTCCAATCACAGGAAAATTCTGTGCGAGAAGTTGTGGCCTATCTACAAGTCTTGAAGGATACTGCATTATATAACGAAAGTTTTTACAATATCTTGACTACATTTTGTTTTCAGAGGTGTAGAGGCCAAGCAACCTAACTCAGCTATCCGCAAGTGTGTTAGGGTGCAACTGATCAAAAATGGTAAAAAAATTACCGCTTTCGTACCCAGGGATGGTTGTTTGAACCACATCGAGGAAAATGATGAAGTCCTAGTAGCAGGTTTCGGTCGTAAGGGTCATGCCGTGGGGGACATCCCCGGTGTACGTTTCAAGGTGAGGAGCAGAATGTTTTTGCTGGTCTAATTACAAATAGTTGCAATGATGATATATACTCGAGCCAATCCTCTGATTTGTTTATGTTGAAAGGTTTTCATTTCACTGAGCCACTGAATCAGTAATTTCGACATTGGGATTGCCTTAAGTTTAAATGTTAATTTTGTTTTGTTTTTTGAAGGTCGTGAAGGTGGCAAATGTTTCTCTGCTGGCACTTTATAAAGAGAAAAAGGAGAGGCCCAGATCATAATTTAATGTTTTATTAATAAAAACAAGGTATTTCAATAAAAATACAATAATCGAACGAAGTTGTTTTATTGAGGTATCCATGCTTTGACCTAGGCTTTCCTGTCTTGCAAATTCATTCAACTGAATGATGTCATGCAAAATAAGTTTGTTTTGGATGGAATTAATTTAGATATATTTCTTCCAGATTAATATAAGGATTTGATACATTTTATTATTGATGCAATCACTTTATACATTTAAGTATGTAAATGGGTATATTTAAGTAACAGTTAAACAAGTAACATTAATTACAAAGACTTCCGATTATTAAACATCAGTTTATTACAATAAACATTTTTTTACTATTTAATACTCTTCCAAATGATTTGAAAACTGTAAACAATGAAAACGCCAGGACGTCAAAAAAGGTAAATTGAGAGTAGCGATCCAACAATAAAAATCAAAATAAGTGTATCATTTCTATATAATAAAACAATTTAGGGATTGATTATGATTTACTGATGATGATTACTATATATATATCTAATGGGACTTACTCGGCCTATCTTACTTATTCTCCAGAAAGTCCCCAACGCAAAATGATTCCTTATGATAATAGTGATTCTAAGAATTATCCACAGTATGATTACTGATCTGAATACGCGCAATTCAACATTTTGCCGTTTTTGGATCTACATCATCACTATAATCTTTATAGGTACAACTTATTAATAATTTTTACAAGAAGGGATAGTGACTGTTAGAAATGTCTTCATAACATCTGTCTTATTGCCGTAGCTAGTAGCAAGTCCAACCTTTTCTTTTATGCTGCGCTAAATCGAATACTTCGGTATTTCAATAAAGTACCACATATAACTATTAGTATCAGTACTTTTAAGAGGATTATTTGTCTCAACTTGATCCATGGAGTGTTTACCTGGTTGTGACATATGTTACCTTTCCAATTACGTAAGGACATACTTATCCATATATGGTCAATAAACAACATAGTATATGGAATGAAAATGAACAGAATTCATTAAAAGCTTAATTAATTTATTTGAATGAAATTAAAAAATCGTGTATTACCACACTAAAAAATGTTTTACATTACTCCCACACATAAAAATCTTAAAGGTACAACGTGGCATCGGCATTATCCCAACGTGTCTTCCTACCAACAGCCTTGCCGTTTTCCGGGAAAGTTGGAGGGGTGTTTTCGCACTGCACCCCTGACCTCCTCTTATCCTTGAACACTGGTATCTTGCTGATTGCATAATCGGACTTCCTCGGTTTACTGCTGACTTTCAACTTCTGCGTCGATCTCTTTTCAGATAAGTTGAGGCTTTTCAATGGAGAACGATCCACAACATCCTTCAATTCGACTATCTTTGGACAAACGATCAGGTCACGATCCTCGTAGATCAGATTTGTGAGCTTCCTGTCGAATTCTCTGATGTCGGCAGACAAATCGATTTCGGACAATTTATTGTTCGGCGGAGTGACCGGAGACGGGGGAAGAGAGCGATCGGGGAAAGTATGAATAACATCGGAAGTGGATTCAAAGATGATGGGGTGAGGAATGGAATATGATACAGCGGGATCAGAAGCGAGACTGATAATGACCTCAGAGGTATCAAGAATATGGTCATTACTGGAATCACATATTGCATCCGTAGTGATGGGATCAGAAGTTAAATCGACAGCTTCATAAGAAGGCGGTGTGTAACTATCGGGGATAGAAGCAGAAGCTAGGTCTGGTGCTCCTTGAGAAGGTGGAATACAATCCTCAGGAGTAGGATCAGAAGGTTGAGAAAGTACGACACATTCTTCAGGGATGGGATCAGGAGTTGCTTCAGGAGAGAGTGGAATATCATCCTCAACGATGGGATCAGCGACAGCAAATGTGCATAACTCAGAATTATCACGATCCCCATCAGGTGCATTGACAGCAGCTTCAATCTCTAATTCACCTTCTAACTTATTGCTGATGGTCTCACATTTATTCCTTTCCCTTGCCACAGCATCTAAGTCCGTCTCGGTAAAATCGATATTTGTCTCTAGTAGTCCAGCGAGGGACCTTCTCTTGTGTGTTGCTTCAAGTTGCTTAGTGAGACGTCTACTACCGACTAGTCTCGGTGAAGGTGAAGCAGAACTCAGGACCCTCTCCAAGTTCTTATTCTTCAATTTCTCTGGTTGTTCTTTGTTCACACTGACGACTATCGGTGTTCTGTTGAAATCGATAGCCGGGGACCGTGGATCGACATCCAAGACTTTGTAGGGCTTTAAAGGAGTGATGGTAACTTCAGTGGAGTCGTCCAACTCGCTCATGGAGAGTAGCTGTAAACAAACATGCGGTTGCTATCATTAAGTTTAAATGAAACCAATGATACTACCTCGAGAGGAGTCCTGGCTATGTTCATACTAGGTGACCTCGGATCCAAGTCTTGATGCTTTGTGATGTTTTTCGGGGTGATGGTTGATACCATTTCTCTTGTACATACGCTCTCCTCTTGTAAGGACAGATTGCTTTTTACTTTACTACTGTATGAGCCCATTTTTACAACGTATCAAATTTTAACTTTTGACACAACACCAAACACATAACGAACTTCGCGACCGTTACATTGGTAATCACAGAACATCTAAATTTCCAAATTAACTATGGTTCATAAAACAGAAAACAAATGCTAAAAACATCAAAAATCTTAGGACACCGAAAATGAACCTAGCATTAATATAATAGCAAAACAGGCTTAATTATTGTGATAATTATATTGATTAATTCCTGCAGACTTTCGTTTTGGTTATGTAAGTCATCATAATCATCACCTTTAATGCTTAAGTATCGTTTCATTATCTGCTCACTGACATTAATAAGCGCGCCAAAATTGAAAATAACACTTTACTTAAACTCTTAATAAATACAATAACTATTACAAATATTTGGCATTATCAGGTCTTCTTACAGCGACTGAACTTTATATAGTATTCAGATTTACCAAAATCACATTCAATTTATGAAAACCTAAACAACATCCGATATTCAAATTATTTCCAGAAACCACATTAACCGTGCCAATTGCTTGAAAATCACATGTACTACATCTTTATCTTCACTTTGTGATTCGATCTTTTTTCCCGCAGTGGTCATTTGCACCTTTGGAACTTCATCGTCAAGTTGGATAAAACCATCATGGTCTGTAGCGAAGATTTCCAAAAAGAAAGTGCTCGTCTGGTAAGATGGATGTCCATATATTCCAATAGCAGTGATACCCCTAAAACTAAAATTCTTTTATAATATAGCCTACAACTTTCCTTAACACGCAGAATTATAAAAAAAGGGAAAGCCATTGTCACGTGTTTCTTGAAAGAAAATTAAAAAAATCAAAGAAAAATATCTACCTTACGGTTAAAACTTATAGATATATTTCTGTTAGTGACTAAAACGACCTGATGGTAGCAACTATAACATGATGCTCAGAAGACAAGTAATGGAAGGTGTGGTGGTATTGACTTAATAGACTTATTAGTTTCAGAACCATTAACTGCCTCATAAAAACCTAATTAGAATTGATTCAAATATGTGTTGCTTCCTCTAAGAACTTCTTTATAATGAAATACGATCTATAAATATTTTGCTATTATTTTCAGCAATTATTGCCCTACAAACGTATTAGCACTTGTTGCTTTGGATAATTTAACAGCTCATAAAGTCTAATATCTTAGCAAAAGTTGAGGGTGAAGCAGGTGTACAAGAAATAACTGCTTTGAAGTATTGTTTAAACGTCTGTTAAGCCTAGAACATCTCTTACTCGTCACTTAATTTCACTACATCCACGCCGCATGTTGCAGAGTGAAAATCATAGGAGTCAACTTCATATGTAGGGGTCAAATGTGTCTGCGATATGTACAAATCGGCGTCCCCGTAACTTGAAGGAAAAGAATTGAATAAAAATTGAAGGACTTCTCGGTTGGAAACTTACTTCGATGTAAGGGTTATCGTTATAACCCCCTGACGTTGGAGGTAAAAGTAGACAAAACTCTCATTGTTCACAAAGCCGTACCTGTTATCGAGCAAGACGAAACCATCCTGTCCCCTGTGAGTTAGAATTCCTGAAAACTGCCTCGAATGTATTTTCCATTAACTCGTGAGGCGTTTCATGTTACCGTAAATTATGTAAAAATAGTACAGGTGATCTAGTAAGTACAAAATAAACATTTTCATTGTGTAAGATACAACATTTTCGAGGTTAATCAGACTAATGACGGATGACAGAAATGTACACAGAACACACAGTACAAACGTTCAGAGAGACGAGAGTTTAGGTTCATTTTACTAGTGAGAAGCCCGATAATATTAACCTAACTCGAGGGTTATTGCTAGATTAGGGTATTTTTAGTTGTGGTGTATTGGGATTTTCGAAATGGAATTGAAGAAAAACCCAATTGTTATTTATTGGTATTGTCCGGTATTCCATGAGTTTTGGTTTCGTGTCGAGGTTTTTGAATGAACGACTGCAGTTTCCCGTCCCGTACGTTGGCAGCCCTACTTGCAAAATCACGACGTGCCTGCAAGTTTTCTGTACGTCAATAATAATTAAGTACTTTCCTTCAAAGATAACTCACAACTAAAAATCTAATCAGTTAATATATGAGATAGTTCCCGTTCGTAGTGTTACGCCGACGATCACGCCGAACCCGCCGAAAAGAAACCCCTAATCTTTTATTTAAGGGCGCCATTTTGTATATGCCGGTGGATAATTCGTGGGGACTTGTCAAAAAATTCGGAAAAAAGTGCCCGGACGGTAGGAACCTCGCTGACCGTTTTTCCGAGGTGGATCTCCGCTTCTCCGCTAACGATCCGGGGACCGGGCTTCCCCGCTTACTCTGAAGGTGGGTAGGGTCTCCCCCGAGAAGGTTCCATAAATTAGTTTGTCATTTATGTCACTCCCATCTATTTTGCACCGATTTCGGGCGAAATCCGCACATATTCCGGAATGCATTAGACATGATTTTTAAGCCTTATACATTTTTCCTTTTCCAGGGTGGTTCTACCATGCTAATATAAGTTCGAAGGGGAAATATGACTATAGCAACGAGAGGACAAGGGAACACAACAGATACCCTCGACCCACAGGTATGATAAAACCCTTGAATGTTTTATCTACAGCTGAAAGTACAAGCCATTGTCTAAAACTATCTGTTTTACATGTATCTTTAATATTCCACAATAGTTATATAACAATAACAACAACAGTAATCTAACATGTATTGTTTATTAGTCAAAAACAAGATTCAACATTTTGGCAAAACATTGAAAGTGAGAGTATTTATATGGATGAGGTAAACTGTTATTATTTTAGTTGATGTGCTGCATCAAATCTAATCTGGACTGTTTTCACTGAAACATCTAATTGACAAACTTAAATGTACAAAATGGCATTTGATGTCAACTTTCTTTTCCCCTTTAAAAAGTCTATGGCTGCTGCAATAAAAGTTGAACTGAATGCAATAAAATTTCCTGAAATAGCAACTCGTACCGTAATCATAAAAACATGCTATTTACTTTTGCTTATGTTAGATGAAAACAAATTTGTCAGTAATACGGAATAGTTGTTAGGGTTGGTCTTTAGACCTTTCAGTTATATCAATTTAAGTAGATACATTGTTTTACTTAAGTATGCTTGATATATTCTTTTACAATACCTTTACAATTAAAACTGATTTGTCTAAAGTTCACTTGTTTTATTTAGTCTGATGATGATTAAAATGGTAAAGTAAATGAATATGAAACGAATGTTTCAGTTCTTATATTCTTTTTCCATTAATTTGATACCTCTGTAGTTCATTGTGAACTCTCTCTGTAAGTGCTCCCATTGAGCAGCTGTAATAAATATATAAAGAAATTTTAACAAATTTGACATCTAATATTAAACTTATTAGTGTCATCCTTCAACATCTCAATGGAAAAAGGCACCGGGAAAGGGCAAAGGGTATAATTTGGTATTGGTTGGATTATTAGCCCTCATAGTTGTTGTTTTCTTGGTTTTTCTTCAAAAATAATTTGAATTGTCTTAAAATTCAGCTTCACTTAACTGGAAAAAAATTTAAAATACCAAAAGTGAAGTTCCCTTCCTATTTGGGATTTCAGTTATGTTTCATAACTTGGTTTGTATCCAGGGGGTTGTTGAATTGTACTTTACATCTGTTCAAAGTGGGAACTGTTTGTTTATTGTGCTAAAGTACTGAAAAGTAACAAGAAGTTGTTTGCTGCTATTTCATTTAAGGACATTTTAGTTTTTTTGCTATACTATAACCAACATAGGACTGATTACTTTTTGAACACTGGCTGTCGTTTTTTTTGGCAGCATATTGGAATTGTTTTATTATTTGAATGTAAAGGATGTTCAAATAGAAAAGTAATCCCTTATTTGTAACAAAGTACTGAGTGAAAAGGTGGAAAGTATTGCAATATAAGTGAATAATTTGGTAATAATATCAGTAATTTAAAAATTGAATCGTTTTTAGAAAAAAATTTAAGTTTGTTGATGGATATTTGTTGTTTCCTTCATATTTTAGGGATATTTCTGGATTCAAAGGACACTGAATCTATAAGTGAACTGTACCATACTTAAGTGCTCCTTATAACTATATTTGGTTGTTTTGTAATTGTTTGGTTGTAACATCAAATTAGCTTTTTGAGATATATTTGGAAGTGGTTCATATTAAAGATCCAATAAAATGCCAAAATGACAAGTTTCAAATGTCAAAACTGAACTCAAAGTTCATTCCAGCTTCCCTTTTTGCAGGTTTTTTTTAAATCATATGAACCTATTGTGGTTGAGTTTCACCTGTTGATTTAAATTTTGAGTAATTTTTTAGCTATATTGAAGTTATTTGTGTTTCAAAATCGTTTGTTTGTAGGGACCTTCATCAGGCCCGTCGGAAAATGAAACGGATGAGATCCAAGAGGAGAATTATGAACCTGATTTCCCGAAAGACAAACTAGTGTCGTTAGAAGAGAAAATCTCAAGCCTGAGGTGGGTAGTGCCTGTGTTGGCCGACCAGGAGCTCGAATGCCTCCTTAAGGTCTCCATAGAGCTGTCTAGAAACAACTTGGACTTACGCTCGGAGGCGTGCCAGAAGTTTTTTCGTGAGGGGCTGACGGTCTCCTTCACGAAAATACTAACGGACGATGCAGTCTCTAGCTGGAAACCAAACATACATGGCTGCATCTACCAGAACTGCCTGAAGCTTGTCGAGCTGTGCGTTGTCAAGCTACAGTATGACTGCTTCCCGCTGCTCGATCTACTCGCAATGGTCCTCAATCCAAACAACAAGTTCCACATGTTCAACTCGTCAAGGCAGAGCGAGTCGGCGGGGCCCCTGTCAAGCCTGACGGAGGAGGAGCTATTCGCGAGGCCCTCAAACGACCCGAGGAGTCCCAGAGGGTGGCTTGTCGACCTGATCAATAGGTTTGGGGAGTTGGGTGGATTCCAGTTGCTCCTAGAGAGGTTTCAGACGGGGAAAAACTTGAACGTCTCCACCGTTTTCGCTCTCATCAGGCCATTTGGGCTCTGTTATGAGTTCCTCACAATACATACCATCAACAAATATATTTTACCTATATTGGTAAGTTTAAAACTAGGTATCGAATGTTCAGTGATACAGGGCGTTCCAGAAATGACTCCCAAACATAGGGGGGCTATAAAAAATGGAGGTAACATTTGTTTTTACTGTATTGTAGTACAGAATGTACTAGTTGCCTTTGAAATTTTTCACACACTTTTTGGGTTGCTCTGTTATTCTAAACCTAATAGTTCTGTCAAAAAGTGTTAGGTTATGTTAGTACCAAGAATACATAGCTTCTCTATTGTTTTTATAGTGGTATTTCATATTTTTACATAGGTAATTCAAAGCCAACTTGATTCACACGATTTTGTTCCACACCATTTTACTGGGGTTGTACTAACAGTCTCCTCTACAAAGTTTGGGACTGTTTCGGGGACACCCTCTATATAACTGGAAAACAAAACATTCTGCGCTTGATTGTTATTTAGTATTTTGTGTAACTTCAAGCCAGTGCTACTTACTTCACATCGACTGTCAAGTTATTGTACATTTAGTTCATTCAAAGTATTCAGGTACCCTAAAATATTCTGATAGGTTTTTAAATCTTTTTGAATATTTATATTTTCATTGCCTAAGTAATTTCTCAAGAAAATCTACTCACCAAGTATCGGCATAAGAAGAAATCCCCTGCTTTGTCATTAGGTATGATATAATTTCCCTAAGATTGTAATATTGTTTTTTTTTACAGGTGACTGGTTTCATCCTCAAGTCAGTTAACACTCATTTGAAAATAGGTTCATTTGTTGTAATGAAAATTAATGTTTCATTAAGCAGACTAGTTTATAAATGAACTTATGTGCAAATTAAAATGTTAACTGTCTAATGAAATCTCGTCCTTTGTGGAAAATATTAATTAAATTACCACTTTTTGTGATTTTCATGTCAAATGTCATTGTTGAAATTATTATCAGTTGCTTATGAAAAAAGCAGTCACGACTCTAATTACAATCATGTTATGCGTAAATTGAATTTGTTGAATGAAATTCGTTTTTCGTTAAAAGTATGGTAGTCTCGATGTACGATTATGATACATATGTGTATGTATGATACATTTCAAAAGGTAGGATATGGTCTTGGAGGATTTTGTCAATTGTGTGAGGTTGTTTTCACATTTTTATGTTTCTAAAAATTTAAACTTCGGGCGAGATATTCTTGTTACTATAGGTTCTTTCTTATTATTATTTTATTGTCGTTTTTACTACTAAATCAATTTTTAACTCGTGTATGATCATGAAAGAACTTTTTGTACCATTGTTTTTAATCATTTCACTCCAAGCTGTTTTCAGTCACAATATACAATATTTGATAAGTTTAACTCCCACTCTTCTTTTTGTTGGAAGTGTGGCCTCAGCAAGTCAGGTTATTCCACCAAGATGTGTAACTAACTAATTGTAAAACTATCAACCCAAAATCTTAATGTTCAGATTTACGAAAATATGATTCATGTTACTTTGAAAACTATCAACACAAATATATTTGACCAACTAGGTTCAAAAAAAGATTAAGAAAGTTCACTTCAGTATTTTCCTGAATCACATATTAGGAAAAGCAAGCTAACAAATGTAATTTCATCTGAAATCATCACATTTGGCGACTATATATTTTTTCATCTCTTTATTTCAACATTAGTTGTTTTTTTAGCTAACTTCTCCAGAAGTTTCAGAAAATTTTATTCAAGCGGTTGCCATATAAATAGTTTGTAGCAGTATCTTCTGTGCAAAAACGTAACTAATGACAGTTGACTGTGGTCACATCTGCTTTTGTGTTGTTTATTTAAGTGGATTTACCAAAGTGCTTGCAAATCAGTGTTTCCTGCTGAGATAATCATGTTTCATTTTCAGGAAATGATTCCGAGCATCTTGGACAAGTTGACTGATGAGGAGTTAAAGCGCGAAGCGAAAAATGAACAGAAAAGCGACATCATTTCCGCCATAATTAAATCATCGAAGAATCTAGCATCGAGGGTGCCCAATCAGGAGGAACTGATCAGAACCCTGGAAGGTTTCAGGTTGACAATGATACTCAGGCAGTTGCAAATATCCAGTTTCAATGGAAAGATGAATGCACTCAACGAAATCAATAAGGTCATATCTAGCGTCACTTATTACCCTAATAGGCATCATGGTATAGAGGAGGAGGAATACTTGACGCCTGAACGAATGGCGGTAAGTTAAAGAGTTTACTTCATCAAATTAATGACATTCAACAAATAAACCGAATTTACATCTTTACTATATCAAGGTTATGTTTAAATGTAACTCAAAGCTTGTCTAATATGTTGGTTAGTGAATTTGAAAAAGCAGCTGAAATGTAATGAATCTTTTGGTCAATTTTTAGTTGACTGATTCATATTCTATTTATTATCATTTGTAGTAGACTTAGCTGTTTTGAAAATCCTTTTTATTACTGTTGAATTGACTCATTGATCTAAAAATGTCTCACTGTTTTTGAATCACCCCTGCTCACTAGAAATGGTCATTTTGATAAGGTTATAATGTTGCATGATTTAATGGAAGAGCTTATTTTATTGTCTTTGAAAAGATGTTGAGAAAATGAGAACAAAAAGTGATATAAATTTATGAAAAACAAATATTAGTAACAACCGATATTCGCTTTATAATTTACATTTATATATATTTATTGTGCATAAATCAATTTCTGTTATAAATATCTTGAATCCCGTTCAACAATTACATGGAAGAAGCACCCCACTCACTCAACAAATCAAAGTTTGTGATTTTAATGAGTCATTGAGAATAATGAAAATTTCACATTTTGTAACTTTGCATCTAACCACTTACACTTGGTATACAATACGTCAAAATTATATTAAAACATATTATATGAACGACTTTAAGCTCCTATTGATTATTTCAGAGGTGGATTAATGAGAACAAAGTACTCGAGATAGTTTTGCGTGACTCCCTCCATCAGCCCCAGTATGTAGAGAAACTGGAAAAGATCCTCCGTTTCGTTATAAAGGAACGAGCTTTAAGCAAATCCGACTTGGACGCTGTATGGGCTGCACAGGTCGGCAAGCACGAGGCGATAGTGAAGAACGTCCACGATCTGCTAGCAAAGTTAGCCTGGGATTTCAGCGCTGAGCAACTAGATCACTTGTTCGAGTGTTTCCAACGTAGTTGGACGTCAGCGTCGAAACGCCAAAGGGAGCGGCTGCTGGAGCTGATCCGGCGCCTCGCCGAGGACGACAAGGATGGCGTGATGGCGCACAAGGTGCTGACGCTGTTCTGGACGTTAGCGCACGCCGAAGACGTTCCGACCGAGATCATGGACCAAGCTCTGACCGCTCACGTGAAGATTCTAGACTACAGCTGCTCTCAAGAACGCGATGCCCAGAAGACTATCTGGTTGGATAAGTGCGTTGAGGAACTGAAAAACGGCGAGAAATGGGCTTTGCCGGCCCTGAAGCAGATCAGGGAGATATGCTTGTTATACGAGCAGAATACGAATGGGAGTCACACACAACACTCACATCACATTTACTACAGGCAGGAGGTGATCGAGAGGCTGCAGAATCAGCACTCGCTCGTTATCTTGGTGACAAATAGTCTCACAAATTACATGGATCGCTTGAGAGTGTTGTACAATGAGAATCCGGAGCTCACTAGCGAGACTTACCTGCCAGATGGGCGGTACTGTCATGCCTTACAGGTTCAAGAAAGACTGAATTTTCTCAGGTAATGAGATTAATGCCATAGAAATTAGTTGGCTAGTAAGTGGGTATTAGTTATCTATAACCAGTTTAACAGGCCTCTCTACACATATAGTGAGACTATTCTTTGCAAAATTTTACTACCAGTTTTCAAATAGTTTGCATCATAGTTGTAAAAACATTAGAATTTTAGTGTATGGTTCTTGTATCAATTTTAATCCTATGGATAATTTCCAAACATCAGTTCAACTCCTAGCAGGCTAGACCTATGCAATGAAAAGGTATCCATTGTAGAATAGTTTTATACCAATATGATGCTTATTGATTTTTTGGAATTTCAATGACAAAGTGCACATTGGTGCCATTTCTCATCCCTTCATTAGCGTTTCTGTCTTGTCAGTGATATGGATCAAGTATTGATCAGTAGATAGTGAGATATAGTATCAATTGATTAGTATTTTCTTGTTAGATTTCTTCTGAAAGATGGACAATTATGGCTGTGTGCGGAGCAGGCGAAGCAGATCTGGCAGTGCCTCGCGGAGAACGCCATCTTCCCAAGTGATAGGGAGGCGTGCTTCAAGTGGTTCTCGAAGCTGATGGGCGAGGAGCCCGACCTCGACCCGGGCATCAACAAGGACTTCTTCGAGCACAATATCCTGCAGATTGACCCAATCCTGCTCACCGAAAGCGGCATCAAGTGCTTCGAACGTTTCTTCAAAGCGGTCAACATCAAGGAGGGAAAGATAAAGTATAAGAGGAGAGCGGTGATCACGGAAGATCCAGACCTGATTGGCCGGGAATATCTGTGGAAGATAGTGACGTTGTGTCCGAACGATATCGCAGCTAGGGCCATTGAGTTGTTAAGGGAAGTCAGTACCAATTTGGGACCGAGGTTGTTGCAGTCTCAGTTGGAGTTTCATGAAAATTTCATCACGGAATGTTATGATAGGTTACGAGCGCACTATGACACCTTGACTGTCCTTCAGAAGTCTGCAAACGATAAAGAGTTTGACTCAGGTCAGTTCCAAAGCAGAATGAGGGTGGAAGCAGTGAAAATGTGCAGAATTATGAAAGTCCTGCACGAATATATAAGTGAATGCGACAATGCTTTTATTGGCGAAAGGAAAATCTTACCGTTACATAGAGCCTGTCATGGAAAGCATTTGACATTGATCGTGCGGTTTTCTAGCATAAATAGACAAGTAGAGGATTTGGAATTGTATACCCATTCAAATGATACTTTGGCATCGCTCAGGAAATGTATCTTGAGGAAATTAAAACCTATGGTTCACTGCAAGTTGGAGTTATTTGTCAATGGCGAACCCTTAGATCCTGCCGATGACAGGAAATTGCTGTCACAAGTTCCCATAAGAGACAAGATGGTAAATAGTTTTATTGAATTAAATATGATTTGCAATGTTTCATTTTTTATATTTCTCAGCTTATTTCTGCGAAAATTACTCAAATTAACTCGAACATGGCCTCGTCTCAAGATAGCAGCTCGGATAGTTCGACGTCATCGCCTCAACATCCATACGACGGTCCAAATATTGAAGCTGAAAACTTACTGCCCGGTGTTCTGATGGCGCAGGAGCACATCTATGCCCAGTTTTTCTGTCAACTAATGATGCTCGGCAGCCAGTTACCTGTACCTTTATTAAGAGATGCGGGTCATGCCTTGTTACAATTAATGCCCTGTGATGTACTGACAATGGAAAGGTTGAAGATATTGTTCATGGAACAAGGCGAGAGAAATGTCACAATGGAGAGCATGTTTTTTTGCGCCAACCCAGCAGAGGTATGTTTATAATTTCTAGAGAAAAAATAAATAAGTTGCGAATAAAAGGTTCAAACTACCTTTTAACTACTCTTTGAGAAACAACTGTAGATTTCTGAAATTTTAAATGTTGGTAATAACATTTCAAAATTTTTGAGACTTCTAACTCTAGTAAAATTTCTAATGTCCTTGAAAAGTTTTGAAGTATGCTAATGAATAGTGCATTTTTGTACCTGTAGTACTTCACTTCAATATTATTGTTTGTGTTTTGTTCAAAATTGAAGTTTAAACAAAAACTTCTAATAAATATTGTTGTTAAGGAGGTAACCATCTTCTAGGTCTTGTACAACTTGGAGGTCCTCTACGCGATGCTGATGCCTGCCCTTGACACTCTATCGGACAACACTTACAAATTCCAATATAGTTTCATGACTTCAGGCGAAGCGCACGTTTTTTTAGAGATGCTCACCAAGAACAACTTCATGTCGAGTGGCGACAATGTTGTGAAAAGGTCCGCGTATCTCGTTGTGCTGAAGATTTGTAAATTGATACTGACGTCTATAGCTCATGTTTTGGTGACATTGAGTGAGGAGCATTCCCCACCGGACAGCGAATCAGGGAGTGAGAACAGCACAACCCCTGGGGTTTATTTAAGGCAGGCGTTGAGGAATGTGCCGGGACATGGTGATCATGTAAGTAGGAATAACAAACCCATATTGAAACCCATCTCAACAACTAGATACAAATTGATAAAACTTTTGTCAACACTCAAAAATTCTGTTGCATACAAAGAACTTCACATCTTTTATACTAAGTTATCTATACTAGATGCAAAAAGTTTTTAAGGAACAATTCCAAAGCTTAAATTAACAAAAGCTGATAAAGACAACATATCTGTATTACTCGAATCCATTGACTGAAATGTTAGCTCTTCTAAATGGTACCATAACATACACAGTTTTGGAAAGAAACCCAATCCGAGCAATACAAAATAAAAATAATTTCTTTACCAAAAGTTTGTTAGATAATTAACACTTTGATATGGATACAGACCTATCAAATGTCATAATGGTACACCATCCAGAATATACGGTTTGGTAATTATACATAAAAATAATTGTCCACTAAGACCGGTAGTAGTGAACATTCGTAGTCTTTTGTTTAAGTTATCCAAATTTACCCACAAGATATTAGAACCCCTTGCTTTGAACTTGTATCAACTGTTAATAAATTTGATTTCTCGGAATTCCAGTAATTGAAGTTGAAATAATTGAATACCTTTGGTTCTATCTTCTTTCAGCTTCTGCGCCAAGTTGCAATAAAACTCTCCCAAGGTCTAGCCCAGTTGATGGTAGCGGAGACCTGCAACACTGACGGACAAGCTCACGCCCTTTTCAGTCAGGCTCTGAACTGGGAACTGCCTGACCTACCGACGACTACCGCTCTCGTCAGGTTGGTGTGGTCTGCGTCTAGTAACAACCTAGGATATTTGAATGCTTCCCCAGAAACCCTCCATACCTTAGCCGATCCCAGGAATAGGAAGAGCCTGGAATTGACGAATGACGACGTGGCGTTGTGTAAGGAGGCTTGGGAGCTGCTCAGCACTGCCGTCGTGTTGAACCACGGAAGTTTGGAACATCTGTTTCAGGTGAGATTGTAGAAAAAAGTGGATCTTTGGGGAGTTCTTTGGTCTAGTAGGTTTTAATTTTTTATTATGAAAGATGTGATGACAGAGAAAATAGTTGTATAACTTATTGAACTAAAACTACGGTAATATTTGTGTTTAATTTGGTTCACAAATTCTTGCCAACAAATAAAACAAAAAGATTGCAGCATTAGGCAGGATCTGAACCCAGGTCAACATTGGTGTGTTTTAAGCACACAATTTAAAATGTCCTTGGAAGTTTTGTTTTGCTTCAGATTTTAGTACGAAGATGTGAAAATAATTCCAATTTGAAATCTTTGCTTTGCTTTGCTTTGACAGCTTTGCAGCCAAGCCTTAGTCAACAACTTAAGTTCACATTTTGCACCCATCTAGGATAACTGGTGGCCATTTTTCATCACCGACCTCGTCCTCATAAACCCGACTTGCGCCATCAGGGTCGCTGCCGCCGAACAGCTCATAGTCATCTGCACATTCGGTGCCGCCAGCCGTCTCGCCCTCCAGATGATCACGCCACTGATGTTTTCCTTACTGGACACTTTGGTCCTCGAGCATGCGAACACGTCTCACGAATTCTTCCAGCTTCTGTCTCGACTGGTGAATGTTGCATATTTGATGGCTTCGCCGATACCGAACATCGACACCTTGATGGTGAACGAAGTGACGTGGCTGAGGAAGGCGCGCGACAAGCACGAAGTGTTGATTGAAGGACACCTTGGGCTCGCGAAGGAGCTGCTGCTGTTCGTGCCCGTCGAGCAGAAGTGCGAATTAGGCAGCGCCGAATCTGGTAAGATGTCAGACTTTGACGCACCTTGAAATACTCACCACATGTAATTTGTATGATGAAATCTAAACAAAGGGACATGGTGAGCAAAAAAGTTAAACAGATAGTAATGAACACAAATTTAACTGAATCCAGACGCTGTTATAATTGATAATTTTTACCTCTTTCTGCCTACACCTTAGCTCATCCTAATCACCTTAGAAATTTTTTGTTGTCACGAAACTTTTTCTTTTTGATTTCAAATGTATCGACTGCCACTATGCCATGCACCTCCACACTTTGGTATAGATAGAAGATACCTTGTTTTACACTTCGATTGTTTCACTTGTAGTGAATTATTTAATAAAAATAACTACATGTTGGTTCTGTCTCACAGGTAACCTAATAAAAGAGCTTCTGGAGGACTTCCTATTTCCAGCAAGCAAACTGATGTTACAATTGAACAAGACCGGTCAATTGGGCGAGGACCCTGCAATACCTATTTGTGATACACCACAGACTCAGGCGGCTGCATTCGATCTCTTAATAGCCTTATGCCTGTATTGCGTCCCCAATTACAGACAACTGGTTAATATGTTGACTGAGATGTTTTACTCGGGTAAGAAAAATTAAAGTAATATCGTTTTTGCCTACTATACATACTTGAGAGCTCCTTCGCAAGGAAAACCATAGACTTGTAGACATACACTGAGCACACAAGCAATTATGAACGACGACAAGATGATTGGTATCATATGTTTACATCCTGCTCTCTCCCTCGCTCTCTCTAGCTCTCTAGTATATTAGTTTTAGCCTCCCTCGTTCTCTTATGATGATGCGGAGTGGGAGCGCACCCTGTGAGAAAGAAAGGGAATGAACTTTGAACATATGCGTAAGACAAATAGAACAAAGAACGCCAAAAAACATGGTGTCATCACTCGGCTGAATGAAATGCTCAGTCTATGTTAGGTATAAGTCTATGGGGAAAACATGCATACCATATGTGCATTCATTTCATAAAAGTAGATACTCTAGTACCTAGTCTATTGTGAAGTGTTGAGATAAAAAAAATGATTGATTTTTTACTTCACTTAGCAACAAAATTTACAATGGATAAACAGTAGTTCAAACGCAAGATTATTTATTGATTATTATTAGTAATTATTGGTTAGATACTTAAATTATTTCTTCTTTCTCAGTTATTGTCCATTTTTGTTTTCAGATCCGGAAACTGCTATAACGGAATGGGACTACTTACCTACTGTGGGTCCGCGCCCATTCGGTGGGTTTGTTGGTTTAAAAAACGCTGGTGCTACCTGCTATATGAACTCTGTACTGCAACAGTTGTACATGGTGGACAGTATAAGGGAAGGAATATTAAGTGCAGAAGGTGAGTTTAATCACTCGGGGTGAATGTGGTGCTATCATCATTTATTGATCGGATGTAACTTCGGAAAACACTGTAGAAACCATGTAGAAAACTATGGAAAACACCCAGATAGACACATGTCTTGTAAATCTTGCAATATTCATAAATGAAGTGACATGTGCATCAGAAAATGTAGGAAGGGAACTTGTATATAGTTCAATGGCGGCTAGTGACATTTTATCGTGATCAGGCTAAAATTGTTTTGCCTGTCTAGAGAAGTAGCTACATATTTATCAATTTTGTAAGTGGTAGGTTTAGCAGATTTGAAAAAAATGAAGAAAATCCAGAAATATTCCAAAAAAATATGAACTGCTTTTATAGATTTACACGAATCACTCAGAACTAAATTTAAACAGTGAGCGTAGCAATATATAAAGAGAGCTGTTGGAGCTAAAGATTTAATTTGCGTTTGCCGCCACCATGTTAGAATGTTTTTCAAATTTAAAAACGCTACAATGTTTACATTATATACACTGATATAGTTCCTTTTTTCCTGGACTTGAATAAAAGATTTTAAGTATTTGCCTGTGAATAAAATTACTTCAACTGATTATTTATGTTGTTGACTATCCCTACCGCCCCTTCCAACATTAACACAAACCTAATACTTCTCCCCGAGAGGAGGATTTCTTTTGCACTATCATTCGCCTTTTTTTAAAATTTAGTGAGTAACGATATTTTTATATTATCACACATTTTAACTTTTGATTGAATATCTAGGGGCGGCGGCAGACCCGAACGAGGATTTTTCGGGCGAAGAAAGGTTAGATTTAGATGTCGATTGTACAGAGGATCAAAATTGTATTGATGACAGCAGGAAGGATTACAACGTAGGGATACTGAAGCAGGTCCAGGCGATATTCGGTCACTTGGCCTGTTCACGCCTTCAATATTATGTGCCTAGGGGACTTTGGAGACATTTTAAACTCCAAGGTAGGAGTAGAAAGTTGACTTCGATGTTTATAGAAATGTTAAAATTTGTCGTGTTTCAGGTGAGCCAGTAAATTTAAGGGAGCAACAGGACGCGGTGGAGTTTTTTATGTCCCTGGTGGAGAGCCTGGACGAGGCGCTGAAAACGTTAGGTCACGAGCAGATAATGTCAAAAATTCTCGGCGGGTCCTATTCTGACCAGAAGATCTGTAAAGGCTGTCCGCATCGTTATTCTAAAGAGGAACCTTTTAGTGTAATTAGTGTAGATATAAGAAACCATAGCAGCCTCCAGGATTCTATGGAGCAATATGTTAAAGGTAAATTTGATGAGAAAAAGTAGCAGTCCTTGTAAATCTTTATCTTACAGGTGAATTGTTAGAAGGTGCTGATGCTTATTTCTGTGAGAAGTGTGCTAAAAAAGTGGTGACTGTTAAGAGGCTATGCGTTAAAAAATTGCCTCCGATCTTAGGTATACAGTTGAAGAGGTTTGAGTACGATTTCGAAAGGGTGTGCGCAATTAAATTCAATGACTATTTCGAGTTCCCGCGCGAGCTCGACATGGAACCCTATACCGT
This sequence comes from Cryptocephalus primarius, assembly GCA_963576515.1. Lineage (NCBI taxonomy): Eukaryota > Metazoa > Arthropoda > Insecta > Coleoptera > Chrysomelidae > Cryptocephalus > Cryptocephalus primarius. The sequence continues at coordinate 11,156,527 of OY754942.1, read as the reverse complement.
TAACGGCCTGGTCAAGATCGAAGGCGAGATTATCGACTGTGATATAGATCCTAGCGCTAATGATGTATGTACCAAATATCGACTGTCCGGGATCGTCGTCCACTCTGGACAAGCATCAGGTAAAAAATATGTGCAGAAGGCTTTGGTCATAACTTAAAGATATTAGAACATGAAAGAAAAGCTGGTGTGGCTTATGGGCAGGTTCATAGTCGACTACATGAAGGAGCGTATAGAAAAAATGAAAAGGTACCAGTGAAAATAGAATAAAACAGTTTCTTTAATGATGTATGTAGAAAACCATTGGAAGATTTTAGAAGCAAGCTTCTGAAATTTAGAGGTCGGTCTATTAATATAATAGTATATAACATATAATTCATTACGACTTCACTGGGACGCTTTGAGCCATCCTTATGGTAGGTATTGTGTGACATGTATTAAATGTTATTGGAACATAAGTCATAAGGTAATTTGCTCCGCCTGCTTTTCTTTCTTGTCGCTCATTTTATATACGCGGGGCATAGGCAAACCACTGTTCAAGGCAGATTCAAGTTCGCGCGCGTATCTTTTGTTGGCAAGAGGAGATCATTGTCTTCCCCCTTCCATTTTTTTAAGCGATCTGTAGTCACGTGTTTTTATTTATTATATTTCAATTTTTTAAACTTATTCGTTTAGAGTTAACTTTATTAAATACCATTTAGGTTCAAGTTTTCTGTCTCAAGCTTTTAATAAGTATATACTTTAAGGGTATTTTTTGTAAATTATGATTTAATATTGAAAAAAGAACTTTGCTAGAGTTTTACCTACCTATGAATTTTATGAAATTGTTGTATAATCGCTTTATTTTTTCTGCTACCATTTCTAGGCGGTCACTATTACTCTTACATAAGAAGCAGGGATGCCTCTGGTGAGGTGAGATGGTACAAGTTCGATGACGGCGATGTATCCGAGTGTCGCATGGGCGAAGATGAAGAGATGAAAGTACAATGCTTCGGCGGCGACTATATGGGCGAAGTGTTCGATCCCATGCTGAAGAGGACTACTTACAGGAGGCAGAAACGTTGGTGGAACGCATACATGCTGTTCTACACTAGGCACGACGTTGAGGAGGAGAGCCTTAATAAAATGATGAATAAATTAAGTTTATGTAAGATACGTTAGGTAGAGTCATTCTTTTTGTAATTTGCTTTCCTTTGGTGTTTGCAGCTGGCACCAAGAAAGAGATGCACTTGAAGATGCCGGTTGCGATAGAGAACAGCATACGAAAGCAGAACATCAAGTTTCTACATCACCGCAGCCAGTTCTCAATAGAATACTTTACATTTATTAGGAAGTTAGCCAGCAGTTTTGCCACGGTACAGAGCAATGCTCAGAGATTAGGACCGCAGCAGTTGACTACAGAGCAGTTGGAGCAGTTATGCTTGCTCAGCGTGCAGTTGGTCAGTAATTTCCTGTTCCATACTGGTTGGCATACCAAGAAGAACCTCCGAGGTTCAGCAATGGACTGGTAAGAAACATTGTTATTATATTATTTTATTGTTTTAAGTTAAATAGAAAATGGTTTTGGGGAAAGAGCGACAATCACAAATGGAGAATGTTCTTAATTATGAATGTGAATGTGCAGTTTATTTAATGCATCTATTTGATTTGATAGGATGATTATTATTTATTTATTCAGAAAAAACGAGGAAATGTCTCCTAATTACAATAACATTTATTAACATTGGAATATATTCAATGGAAGGATGGTAGCTGCAATAACGTGTATGCTGTCAACTACCAGTGTAATTGGTACATATATGATATCACCGGGTCACAAGATACCAGATTTGTTTTGAACACTAGCTTAACTGATCTCACTTAATTATAAACTTGTTTTAAGTAACTACAAACAGAATTTCAATATCAGGTGCGACGTCCTCTGCCTCCACCTGCGCATCACCCCAGCTGTCCGTCTGTGGTTCGCCCACAATATGCTGTTTAACCACATGAGCCGTTTCTGCGAGTACCTCTTGAGCTGTCCAAGCAGCGAAGTCCGTTCAGCTTTCATAAAGATCATTGTTATACTCGCCCACTTTTCGATCAACGATGGTCCCTCACCCGCACCCGCCTCATTTAACAACAACGATCCTACTGCGTCGCTCAGCGATCACATTCTGTGGGCTCTGCTCAGTTTGTTACAGAGGGAAGTCAGCGAGCATGGAAGACATCTGCCTCAGTACTGTACTGTGTTCCACATGTATGCTAACCAAGGTGAGGGGGGATTTACAGAGGGAAAAGATGTCGAATTTCAACCCGTAAGGCTCTCAAAGTTAAAATATTTACCTGTGAAAATTACGTTCTAAATTCTTAACTTGATTCTTGTATTAGGTATTCAGGAGAAGGCCCAATTGCTGAAGATGAATGTCCCGGCCACTTTCATGCTCGTTGCGTTGGACGAGGGCCCGGGACCGGCGATAAAGTGCCAATATGCCGAACTAGGCAAGCTTAACCAATTAGTATCGTGTCTGATAAGATGTTGCGACGTCAGCAGTAAGTGTCAATCAAGCAGCGGGGCGGCGATCCTACCGAATCCCTACAAGGACCCGACGATACCCGATTATATAATGCCTATATCGACTCAGGCCGCCGAGATACTGTATGGGAGGACGGGGTAAGGGAAATTGAAATTTTTAGAATGATGAATTGGTGAGCAGAATTTACGAGTTGAAATGCTAGTTCATGTTTTGTACACCTTTTTATTCTGTGAATGTTCTCTTTAGTTAAAACACTTCTACCTGTGCTTGTAAATCTTGGATAACATTTTAAACTCATCCTAATGGCTCATTAATGATTGGTTGTTGATAAGCGCTCAGTTATATAAGTATGGTTCGATAAATGTAGAAAGAAAGAAATTTTATACATTTGTAGTAGTTAGGAAGCTCTTACATTTAATTATAAAGTAACAATACCAACAAGTTAATAGCATATTCCATATTTAACATTGATATGACCAAATTGGCAAATAGTAGTTGAACATAGATTTTCTAGATCATAAAACTCGCATATAATTTGTTCACATTGTTAACTGAGAAAATCAGTTGTATAAATTTACTTAACTTTTTATTACTTCATGTATTTAGTATTTTTTAACTTAAAACTACCTTAGTGTAACTACGAAAGACAAAAATATTTTCGTCAGCTGATGTCTGTTGTAATATTTCAATATAATCTCATATTGCAATGAAATAAGCGGTATTATATTTTTTTCCTCTTTTAGCAGTTATGTTAAGAAAGTGATAGAAGATACAAATCTGACGGACGACGCGATAAAGCTGCTTCAGTTCTGCTCTTGGGAGAATCCTCACTTCTCAAAGGCAGTGCTGTCGGAACTCCTGTGGCAGATAGCTTTCGCTTACTGTCAGGAATTACGACATCACATCGAGATACTGCTGTCAATATTACTTATAGAGGATTCGTGGCAAACTCACAGGATCCACAATGCTATCAAAGGTGAGGGATAATTGGAAAAATTCAGTCAGTAATATTTCTAACTACGACAGGGCCATCGACTTTGGAGTGCGAAATTTGATACTATCCATATTTATCCCTGATCCTATGAGAAAAGTCCCGATAAAATTTGAAGTGCTTCATCCTCATAACAAGTTTCTAGTGGCACACACGGAACTCTTAAAATCATATACTGTTTGTGCAATTTGCAGCTTCACTAAAATTTTAGAGAGAACTAGAGATAATAAAAAGTTACCAGATTGCTAGCAAAGTTTAGATATTAAACTCTAGTGGAAATCGGTAGAATACAACATGAAGAACAAGCGTACGAAGTGAAGGTATACGCCAATTCGTTCGAGAGGTTTCTTGAGTTTCCACTGCCCATTCAATCTCTAGCATAGCGTTATAATTCAATATAGTTGCCATATAGATATCAAGATAACACTGTTTTATTCCATTAAAATAAATAATTTCAGTTACTCAAATTTTATCGGAACTTTACTATGGATAAACACAAATTGAGCTTTTCTCCTCTAGGTGTACTTAGGTGAAATGATCCGTGTGTTTTTGATAGTCTGTACGAGACGTAAACGGTTTTATATTCTTTCGTGTTTCGACAGGCGTCCCCGAGGAGCGCGAGGGCCTCCTCGAGACCATAATCCGTGCCAAGAACCACTACCAGAAGAGGGCGTACCAGTGCATCAAGTGCATGGTGGCGCTGTTCAGTAAATGCAACGCCGCGCATTCGATGCTGATGCGCCAGGCCGACCTCCGCAGGTCGTGGGCTCTGGCGGTCGCCTGGCTGCAGGACGAGCTCGAGAGGAAGTACCCACCGAACACTCAGTACGCTTACAATACGTGGTCGCCGCCAGCGCAAAGCAACGAGAGCTCCAACGGGTACTACCTCGAGAGGTCGAACAGCGCGAGGAAGACGCTCGACAGGGCGCTGGAGTTGATGCCCGAGCTCGAGAGGGACGACGACGAGATGGGGGAAGATCAGGAATCTCACGACGAGGATGCGACAGTATCGACGGCGACGACGACAGTTGCTGAGAACCAACAACCGCAACAACAACAACAACAACAACAACAACAACAGCAGCAAGAGGATAGCGATAATCAACAAGAGCAGTTACCAGACGTCACGCAAAACTGCGAAGGCGCTCCACCGCCAAACGTCTAATAGAATTACCCGCAACTAATCGCTTGTAAGTTTGTTTGTTCTCTCTTCATCAGCCATATTTTCAGTTTGTAAGGGAAAGGGACATGTGATATGTATGTATATAAAGAGTTTTTTGAATTTTTATATTGACCTGCATGTCTCCAAATACACACGCATATACACGTACACGACGCCGTACACGGGTTTTCGTTGTTTCTGCCGTGACTTTTTTTTTGTAGGTGTACATACCATGATACCGTTGTTGGGTCCTTTTACGTTGCTTCACTTCGTCAGATACCGACCGAGTTTGTTCATTATAATAAACGACTGCTTTTTATAGATATTAGCATAAAAACATCAAAAATGAAACAAGGTCAGTAACGAACGACTCCACATTGATCTTATAGTTTTCGTTTCAGTGGGAGCTGTCGTTAAGTTTAATTTTTTAAGGGGCTTTGAGCAGAAATTTCAAAACTCAGAAGTATATATAAAAGTCAATTTAAGGTTATGAAAGAAGTGTCAAATGAAAGTATTTTTGAGAACTGAAAAGTTTACGACTAGATTGTACTGAAACTTTTTAATCAAAGCTCTTTATAACATTATTTCACTGAACTCATGATTCCAAAACAGCTTTGCGGGATCGGAATTGATTTTTAGTTCGTCTTTTTGTAATAAGGAAAGTAAGTGTAAATACTTAGGAAAATTTAATGAAAATCGCGGATGAAATTACTACTACTACCATTATTACACTAATATATGATTTTTGTGATATTTTCTTTGTGTTAATAGGAAGTCATAACGTAATTTTTTGTAGGTATTTCGAAATCTCGCGCCAATAGATAAATGTACACTGACGAGATTTTGACGCTGGTATATTTTCATTTATTACTAGGTTTAATAAAACTTTTAACACACACACACACACACACACTCATGATGTGAAGATTTTTAATTTTTTGGGAGATTAGTTTTACTATCGAACAACAAATCAAATTTGATTTGTTTCCAAAGACCGAAAAGTTAAGAATTTCATTCTGTACATAATGTAAATGTATTATGTTTTACAACGGACATATGATGGTTGTATTAATATTTTTTTAAAACGAAGATGTTACTTCATTGTACATATATATACTATAAATTCCACGTGTCGTGACTTGTTTATGATGGACAAAGGGTCCATTTTACATTAATTTTTCTTAAGATTACTAGTTTCTTCTAAATTACGTTATGACACTATCCTGCTGCGTTATGAACATTTTATTATAATTACATTTTAGTTCAACTGCATATAAATGTAAATGGCACACTAATTTATTTAATTGAAATATATGACTGTTGATAAAAATTCACAAAAAAAGAATAAGAAAAGCGGGGATCCTCCCGACTAATGTTGTGTAGTCACTAGGACAGGGAGGGTTCCGCGAGATACTACTTATTAATTAATTACAAACGTGTATTTTTATTTTAAATCTCTTATTTAGCCCTTAAATTATTGCTTAAAACTTAAGCTTATACAATTGTTTGTATTATAATTTATCAATGATTAAAAAATAAACTTTTAAATTTTACACAAGCGATACTTGAGACGTACAGATCTGTCATTGTTATCGTTTTTGTTCCGAGAACAAAATATGTGGCAGTCATACTTCGAAAATAAAAATGTTTAAGAAATTACTACACGAATTTTTTCAAGTCTGTAGAAACTTCATGAGAAGAGAGGGTAAGTTAGTCTAAACCACATTTTGAACAGTAATAAAATTTATCAATTAAAGTAATATGGTACACCAAAGTGTACATAATTAATAATTACATTTACAATCAATAAATAATTACATATAATTTGATACTTAACAGTTAAAATACATGTATGCACAATGCGTAATACGTGTGGTGTGCAGAATACAAAGTCTGACGATTAATTATTTAATTAATAGATCAATTGTTGTCTTACAGAGGCATCTCGAAGTTGATATCGAGTTTGGCGTCCCTCGCCAAGCTGACGATGTTCGACAGTTTGACAGCTAAACGGGCGGCCTCGTCCAGATTGTCGACCGGTAGAATTTTCAATCCAGACGAGGCGATTAACACTTTCGCGTCATCGACGTTTGTCCCTTGCAACCTACAAACAGACAAAAAAATAACATACTACATAGGTATATAAATATACAATAAGGCAGGCGAGAGTAACGGTTTAATGGAATTCATGTGTAAATATACCTGCAGACGATCGGCATCTTCAGGCTCAACTCCTTAGCGGCGGCTATGATTCCTTCAGCTATCACGTCACATCTCATTATACCTGAAAATGAGGGATCAGTGTGAGTTTGAAAAATGGAAATGTTTTCTAAAATAGTAAGTTTTTCGTTTAAACTTTGATATGAAAGTACAAAATGAGCCATCACGTACTACATCTGGTGGTTGTGCTGTTATGGAATTAAACTATTTTCTACAAACTAACAATTTTAACAGATTCTATTGTTTGCTGTGACATTGTTGCGGATAGGTTAGAAATCGTGACCGACTGAACACATGACAATTTTTTTCACTTTGGGCTCTATACTCTCAAAAGTATTTTTATGGGTGGACTATGGTCTAAAATCTTGACTTAAATAGACCATCACAATTTGTGTTTACAATAAATGTGTTATTAATTTATTATGGTTTTCACAAGTATATTTTTTCTTTAAATAGTTACCGTTTTATTGTTTAATTTCTCTTATTTTGACAACTTCCCGGTTTATACCTGTCAACGCAGTGATAGCGAGCAGTAAAAAATAGGCAACCTATGGTTTCCTTTATGCTTTTACAGTCCAATCGTTTGGAGCTAACCGAGCTACCTAATACCACTGTATTCTTAATGGAATTATCTTTAATACATAGGTAGGTGAACAACACCACAGCCTCCCTGTTTGAACCTGGCAACCGGTACAAGTGAGCAGAAGATACAACTTAACTTTATCTTTATGATAACACTTTGTAATTTCATCTCTCAATGAAATCAAATTGTTCGAAGGTAGGAGCATTTATTATGTAAGTAGGCGAGTAACTCAACATAGTCCTCGGACCCTTGTAACATTTAAGAGCGTTAACTTCCTGTATGGCCTCATTATGACAAGTCTCACATTCTGTGTTGGACAATAAAGTTCTAGGCGTTCGTAAATTTTGTAATTAAACAGTATGAATGTCAAGTTAATTTCTTCAGAATTGTTTAATAAAACTAATTACGATGAAATGATAGCTCTAATAAATTTTCGAAGCTATACTCGCTGTCCAAGTAACATTGAAAATACAATTTCGTGTATAACTATCACTAATTAATACCCTTTTAATTTTCATTTAGTTATTGTTGTAACGAAGTGTACAACACATTGGATTGGTTGTCCGATAAAAGAGTTGGGGTATTTTTTTAAAATTATAGTAGTATGAAGGCAAAAAGGATATGATCAGTAGGCAAAAGTAAATTTGCCATCTTGGTCACCTTTGCCATCATAAAATCAAGACGGTTTAATACTTCCAAGAAAAACAATTCACCATATACAGCTCTGAATTGGAAGAAATGGTAACAACCGTTGCGTTGAGATTTTCAATTAAACTACGAGTCTAACCAAATTCCTTGTATCATGTTATATTAACACAATAACAGAAGGATGTATCAGATGGATGAAAGATTTCTCATACTGCACTCTGTGTCCGCCGTATGTGTTTAAAATGATTTTATACTTATAGATTTAGATTTAAATTTGAAGATTTAGGATAGGATATAATAGGATTTATATTTAAATGTATAATCAATTGCTATGATTTATGAATTTTCTTTGAGCCAATGTGTGACTGATAATAAGACCTTAGAGGCTCGAAATATGCCTCAAAAAATGTTTCAATATGATGGGGCGTCGACTTGATTTACTCACCTACTTGTACAGTTCATTTAAAACAAATCTGGTCGCAGTGACGTCATATATGCACCAACTGTAGCAGCGCTTAGGCAAACAACTGATATGTATAGATTTAAATTCGCGCGCATATTTCATGTTGGCAACAGTGAGAAACACTGTTACTTTTAAGTTCGACAGGACTGTGATTTTACTTACAACTGAATGTTTGTTTACATCAGAGTTCGTCGATTTTACCTTTATAGTTTACATTAAATACAATCACAAAGGCTATTAAGTTTACAAACTGAGCTTTTAACGACATATTTTTTACTTGATTATACTGAATATGTGTAGTGTGCCCAAACAAGTAAGCTTAAGGTCTTTGACCTTAAGCACATTCAATATTATTCCCTTTTGAAAGTGTTAGCCTCAAATGTAACCAGATTTGTTTTAAATGACGTACTTTCAATTGGTATCCATTCTTAGGAAAACAAATTAGTGTAAATGAAAAAAAATGGTTAAATAAATTTTAATTAAGGCACACTCGAGCCGACATCATTAGGCAATCCATCCAGGATTTGTTCACTTATATATTAGCTTTCATGCAAAAGACCTTTCATTAGGAAAACAGTGAGATACAAGTCGGTGTCTTGCATTCTTGCACTGGTTCTATTTGAATTCATCTTACTTTACCTCCAAATATGTTGACGAGTATGGCGTGCACCTTGGGGTCGGCCGTGATTATCTTAAAGGCCTCCTTGACAGCTTGTGCGGTAGCGCCTCCTCCGACGTCAAGGAAGTTGGCTGGCGAGCCGCCGTGCAACGAGATGATGTCCATGGTGGCCATCGCGAGGCCGGCGCCGTTCACCATGCAGCCGATGTTGCCATCGAGCGCTATGTAGTTCAGGTCGAACTTGGCGGCGGCGACCTCCTTCTCGTCCTCCTGCGACCAGTCGCGCAAGGCGAACAGGTCCTTCTGGCGGAAGGCGGCGTTGTCGTCGAAACGGAACTTCGCGTCCAGGGAGAAGTCTGCAAGATACACACAATTGATGTCAAAGACTGGAGAAGTTTTATGAAAAGCCAATACAACTTGCAATGAATGCTAATATTCCTGAGTAGGACTTGAATATACAACCTAAAGTTATATGGTTCACAACGTTGGTCAATAGACCTGCTCGTAATCTCTCTGTATAGTTACATTGTGCATATAAGAGAATGCTACAGAAATTTAGGGTTTTTGGTTTTATTTATTTTTGAATGCCATTTTGTTAGTCTTCAATTATTTATTTTTTTATCAAAAGGCACAGCCAAATTCATTCAGTTGCCAAGATGGCGGCAACGTAAACACCAATAAAAATAGCCCACTTGAAAACTGAAAAGATTTGTGGCCAATACACTAGAGAACTAATACCCCAGTCAAATACAATTGAAATGTAATTCATTATATTAGGGTCCATTATGCAGACCTCTTACATCTTAGTTTTGTCTTGCTCATATTTGAAATTGCTCTCTTTAGTTCAGCTACAAGCGGCAAACCAATAATGAAGTTTTCATCACAAAATTCCCAACTCAAATAATATTATGTGATCTTACACGTCTCTCCAGCATCTTCAGCATATGGATTGATCTCGATCAAAAGCGCATCCTTCTTAATGAACAGATCATACATCTTTAACAACATATCGGCGGTCTTATCCTTCTGGGATTGCAGGCCTACGGCTACGGCAACTTTCTCCGCTTGCTCTTTGGTGAGACCTTTTATGACATCTATCGGCTCATACAGGATCGCGTCAGGGTTCTCGGCAGCGACCTCTTCAATGTTCACGCCGCCTTGAGAAGAGGCGATTATCACAGGACCCTAAAAAATTGATCATTTGGTAAATTTAATACTACACCAACTTTTAAGGTGATCAACTAGAAGATGAGGAGTTCCTTAATATAAAAAACATCGATTAGATTCAAAAGAACCACCAACCCAACATAAAAAAGAGATTTGGTTGCTATGTACTTTCTCTCTACTTAGAAGAAAAGTTCATTGACATCAATAGAAGAATTCATCAGTGGCTCTTTTGATAAACTTCCATAAATGAAACACCACAAAATTCTTCTGAAATGCAGAGCTAAAATAGTCAGTAGGCACAAACTCCCATTCTCACCTTATTTGGACCTAGCCGTTTACTAAGAAAACTTAAACAAACTAATCAAAACACATGAAAGTATGATAAGAAAAATAGTAGACGTAACATTAGGAGATATAACTAGACCAATAAGATAAATTTGCTTGGTAGATTATATAACAATACTAAAATGGAAATGAGTTGGATACAATGAAGGATATATAAAGATAATTGTTGGAACCTCCTGATTTATGCTAGTTATATGACAATAAAACACAATAGAAGAAAGTTCAAAATGACATTAAGGACCTACTTAAAAAAACATGTAGGAACAACAAAGAGTCGAATAGTATAAAATCAGAGAGACCTGAAGAAAAATGGCAGGCAAAACACTGTGCCTGATCTGTGGATGATTGTAAAAATTTGTTTACATTACTTAACTATTTACTGTTCAAATAATTACTAAAGCAATATTTACATTGAACGCTCGCTCCATCATGACAGCAAAATAGAACTCCTTCCTAGGAAATTTACGTTCGGCCACCATAACAGCATTGCAAATCCTCCCCTTTTCACCAGTTTGCTTCGTCACCAGGTACTGTCCCAGCATCTGACCAGCGATCTCCTCGGCTTCCTGGGGACTAAAAATAAAACATTACAACCATTGGTAAGTCTTGTCAGTACAAAAGCCGGTCAATGTTTACTGTAGGTATTTCTCATATCTAGCAATGTAACTTATACTAACATGCACATAAATTGCACATAAATGCAAATATTTGGGTAGCAGGTGTTTTTCCTTACCCCCTCGAATAACATTCGATGACCACTACACTTTTTCGACAGTCTTATCGCTACCCCACCCAACACTCTTTTTTATTCCCCTGTCCCATTTGCGCCTTTCGTTATTGCATGATAAAAAAGGGGGAAACGAGACATATCAAAAGTAAACATTTACCCAAAAGCCATATCTGTTATTACTCAATTAAATGCAGGACTCACGAGTAGACCATCCGGACTCCACCTTTGAGTCCATTTTTGAAATGTCCCTTGCCACGGCCTCCTGCCAACACCTGCGCTTTAAGGACTAGGTCTTTCGTATTTAGCTTCTCGGCGATCTCTCGGGCTTCCTGTTTAGTCTTTGCAACGCCAAAGTTCGGTACAGTGATGCCGGCACCTTTGAGCAGTGAGTAGCTGATGTGCTCATGTACGTTCAGATTTCTCGTCTGTTGTTTCTGGGGCTGCCAGGAGCCCAAGATCTGGAATCGTTACAAGACATAGCCTCAAAATCTAGATGGAAAATAGGACCTTGGAGTTTTGATTGACCTTTATGTAATAAGTGTGTTATCTATTTTTAAACCGACGTGGCCTGGCGATTATCTAATACATTCGATGATGGAATCAAACAGGATCAAAATCGTAAATGAAAACTAAAATTCCGTTCCAATTAACATTACTTCAGAAACATAACCTACAATTTTACGTAACATACTTTCAACTTGACGTTCCAATTTATCACTCAGCTAATTTAAGTGACTTGTAATGATACAAATACCTCAGGGTTTACTCACTTTTGGTCCGTTTTTAAGTACATTTTCTGCCAAAATTGCACTTCGGAGCATAGTCGCCATTTTTATCCAAAAATCACAGGATGACACTGGTGAGAGAACGCGAAAAGGAGGGGCCGCTGTAAATTTCAAAACTTTGATTAAGCAGGAGTGTTAAAAAGTGAGGTGGAAGCGACGATACATATAAAAATTGTTGAATAATCGATCCCGATTTAAAACCTTAAATTTGACGTTCTAAAGACATAATTTGATGGCATTTTTGACGTGCAAATCGGGTTGCGTGTACTTCAAGGCAAGGATATCGTAGAAATATCGCTGTGACGATCACAGACATATCGAAAACTAGACTTGGCAAAAGGAAGAAAGGCCAACTTTTACTCCCAAACCATTAGTATGATAATACCCCTGTATGCACGCAACCCGTAAGTTAACAAGTTCCGCCATTTGCACACCTTACAACCCCTGTTACCCCGATATAAAGACAAGAAACTGTCCCCAAGAATTTGATGGATTGAAATTCAAAAAAGTTCTGTTTTGTGCAGCAGCAGAATAGGGATTATTTTTTGTTTTAAAAAATGATGTCATTCTTCATAAAGCGATTGGTTTTCGAAATGTTTTTAACATTTTTCAAAAAAAATTTGGGTCTAGCGAGTTCCAAACTGAGACTTTTAGAATTCTTTTGAACACCTGTCAGAGTTTCACCTTGATGAACAAAGATTTTTCCAAAAATGTACAGTAGAAGCTCCCAAGGGCTCAAATTTAAGTGATGAGCTACATGTATATACACCAATTTATGAATATTCTAAAGTAGGAACAAGTCTTCCAAGCTCATTTTTTATTAAATCATATTAACATAACTAGATTCAACTACAATCATTTGTTTATGATTAAACAATTTATTAACAACTAATTGGTAATTAATTTTTTTGTATTGCATTTATAGAAAAGCTAAAATAAATAAGAAGCCACTTTGTGTACAGAATAGCTGAAAAAACTATGTTCTAATCTCAATTACATTTATATAACTAACCTAAAAATACGTTTACCTTAGTTTATAGTCTATGAGTAAATAAAAACGAAAATCAATGATCTTGCTATTAAACTAACATCATTACATATAAAACTCGTAGTGTACGAACCCTCGTATATAAGAAATTAACTCTAAGCAAATGAAAAATCCTAATATTGGGTATTATTATTATTATTTCACGTAATTCGCACTTAAAGATATATCTCAGTATACCTATACCTATACTAATCCTATAAAAATTATAAAATGTTGTTTTGTAACAACTAAAATATCTCGAGACAATAACAATCCTTAATGCTAGGCATTCTTTTACCACCAGGTATGGCAAACAATACACACTATACACAATTTTGAACAAATTGAAGAACTTTTCAAAAATGATCATTACGGGTGTCCTATTAAAAAAGTCTGAGTTGGATGTGACATCTTCAAAACAGGTAGAGCCGTTTGTTTGCCCCATTTTGAATTCCAGAAACGGTAAAACGAATGTCTGACCAAATACATCTGTAGATCATGTGCTTGTTAAATGTGTAGTTAAATAATTAGAGAGAATTAGGGAACAGAATTTTGCAATAACCAATTTTTGATGCTTGATGGAAAAACGGGAAGGATTTTGAAGTTCAATTTATCCAGTTTAGGGTGGCTATGAGGCCAGTTCCACCCCTAACTATAGTGCAAAGTGCAAGCCGCTTAACGGACAGGTTAAGGCTCTGTCTTCTCTCACAGCCAACATGACGACTTTTCCAATTCAGCACCCTGACCAAGTAAAAGCTATTCTAAAAATTACAAATCTAATACTTACCTAAAATTATACCAAACATATTGGTCCGGAAATGACAAAAGTTGAAAGATATGAAAGCAAATTTTTGGAAATTAATCCACAACCAAATAGTTGTTTATGATACCTTACAGAAAAGAAAACTGACTCATACATTCAACAGAAAAAAACGACAATGACAAGGATCAACATAACATATCTGCAAAAAATGCAAATGGGCTTAAATGTAAATTATGTTTCACACGCTGTTTAATTTTAGAAATGTCAAAAGTTTTTCTTCCAGATAAGTTTTATTTTAAACCTTGGCACTTGCAGTTTAAGCAGTTGATTGATTGAATTTTAACAGATTTCAACTATTTCCTATTTTGGCACCAGTTAAGTAAAAAACTAGCAGCAATTAGTTATTTATTAATCAACATTCCTTTCTCAGCATGGGTGAGCGTAACTTCTCAAAATCAATAACAAAATGAGCTGTTAAAATGTGTTATCATCCTTAATTAACACAATAAACACTGAACTAGAAAGAAATGTTTATTTGACAATCTACAATAGACAATTATAATTAAAATTTTAAATAAGTTAATAATCATCACTGATAATTTTGCAGTTTGAAAAATATTTAAAAGTATATGAGCCAGTTGTGTTAATGTCTTGGTGTTGTTACCTGTGTTGTATTTGTTCAAAAAAATTATATTTACACCAAAAATAATGATAAAAAAGTATGTATGTTCAATTCCTAAGGTATTACAAATAAAAGTGGTATATACAAAATGCCTGCAAGGCTAAGGCCTCACACTATGGCATATATGGTTTCCTCAGTAATAATAGTTGTGTATAAATGGTAGTAAACGACTTATATAAGTGGCTATGGTACGGCGCATGCTGTCTTACGATAAATCTGAAAACAATACATTATAACGAATATCATTTGGGGGAAGTGGTATAACTTACAACTTGGTGCTGCATTATTATTGACGTAATTTCTATGGATCTGATCGTAAGTAAATCTGACAAAGGCATCGTATTGTTCTGCAAGTTTGGTTGTCAGTACGTTATCGTATTCTTCTCTAATCTCGACCTCGCGCTCTCGCAATAATCGTTCGCATATCAAACTCACCTACAAAACAATGAAATCACAACCCATAATAACTATTAAAGAGTGACTAGTGAGATTAACCACATTCAAAGCACCATTAATGACCACAACAATTTGCTTGGACAGCAAATGTTGTTATTCGTTATTTTCCAGTGTAGACCTCGAGCTAATCTAAAAATTAATTTGCTTTGGGGATGATGAGTGCTAAATTTACAATTTCTTATCAAATGAGAGTTCCAATGACTGCAATGGAGGCGCCCGGTTTTTCTGACCCATCGTTTTTTCTCATGAAGGGATAGGCCGGAACCTGCTATTTTCAGCAGAAACAGCAAGCTAACAGCTAATTCAGCAAGTATTGCAATTAGTCATCACCTCACAGTGAATGAGACTTCAAAAACAAATTAGTGATTGTTGGTTACAGTGTGCTTTTCATAAGAACAATGAATGAAATTTGTAAAAAGTTCTAGAGGAATGTGAAAACTAATACAATTATTACAACTGATTTTTAAAGAAACTTAAATATGAGAATGTCTATAGAGAAGTTTCTGAAAGATTTTATGGAAACTAATTTTGTAGAAACTGGATCAACTGGCTATTACTCTTAAATGTACTTGCAAAATATCAAAATATAATTCCAAAATTTTGACAGGCAGTTTTAAATACATTTAATTTTTTTCAGAAACTATCAAGTAAAAACATTAATGAAACATTAACGAAATGAAAATGACTAATTATTGTCATCCTGGGTCTTAACAATAGAAAAGTTATTTGACCAGTTTTATGGATCTCATTTGAATTGAATCAAAAAAGAGTAGGCAATTAAGATTTTACCCCTGAAATTGACACTATTCATGTAAAAGGTATTATGTTAATAGTCGACAAAGATTGTTTACCTGTTTGAAGGTGAAAAGGGGTTTGTCAGAGCGTGACGGAGACTCACAGGACTCCCCGCCGGAACTACTGCCGTCCGATGTTTCCATGGTGTTATACTGCAGTTGCTTGCGTCGTTGCAGTTTTTTGATCTCGGCTTTCAAGTTGTCTATCAAGTTCTCTGAAAAAGCATTCATTGAATTACAAAAAGTCTATAACACTGGAAAAAGTGGAATGTGAAGCTAGAAGGAGTTATAGTGATAAACCTTCCCCCAAAAAATTAGGTTGAAGAACTTCAAGTAAGAATTTTAAACTTCAATATTCAGCAATGAAGTTTTCATTTTTTCATGCCAAGCTTTTCAATTAGATGTATGGTTGTAATAAAAGTAAATACTATCAATAATTTGGTGTCAAATTTTGAAAACATTGCAACTTACTTTTTTCAGTAAAAATATTTTAGAACATTTCATTATCGTTTGACGATATAATACAAGAATCCTTATTATGTATTCCTTTAAAATTTATTAATATCAAGCATTCAAATAAATTTACAGTCCATTTGAAAATGCAGAAAACGGGGACCCGTTATTAAGTTGTCTTAAAATATTCTATACCAGTGAAGGGTATTTTTCGAGATCATTATTAGCTATTTTATTGGAAGAATTCCTGAGAGTTAGGCGATTTGTTAACATCCAAATAAGAAATTATCATCGAAGCTTTGAATAATAATAATGTGATGAAGAATGCCAGGTATAATACCAGGGTCCTGCACGGGTTGCAGACAATGGTCAGTTCTTGAACAGGTAAAGAATTATCTAGCTATTTTGCATGAAATAAATTCATTGTTGTATCTGAAAAGATTTCTACCTTCACATTTTTTCAGGTCTAAGGTTGGCAGAAAAGCACAATATTGTACACTTAGCTGGAGCATTTAAAACAGTATTGGTAAGTACTTTATGCATAACACCTACTATGTACTGTGGTGTTGAAATCAAAAAATAAGTTGATACTTTGAGCATTAAAGTACCTTATACCTATTTACAGGTTTACTTAAACCTATAACCTGTATGAAATATCCTTTAATATATTTTATCATTTTTTTTACAAAAAGGTGAAAGACATAGTAAAACAACAAACGCTTGCCTCTTTAGAAGAATTTTAAAATGTACCAAGTAGTCCAAGTGCCTTTTCTAATAAGATTATGATTTTGATATCAAAAATCACTGCTGATAAAGTATCACTTTTATTTTAGAAACTCACCAGTCCCTAAGCACAGATTCCTATGCGAACTTCTTTAGGGTTTGCTGCATTTGTGGTATCTATACTGATTTGAATAAATAATAGATTTATGAGTAATAATAATATGAGTATAATAACTCAAAATTTTACTTCAAAACTATATGATCCATTTGGAAAGCCTACATATGATAAAGAATCATTTAACAATCATTTCTTATTCCAGTGAAATCAAAAGTAATAAAATTATGAGAGAGAAATGTAATTGAAAATTGTTAGTTTTAGTATTATTTTGGTTTTATATTTAGATACCCTAAATAGAAATAGAAATTTTATAATACAAAATAATGAGCACATACATGAGTATGTTTTCTGAACCTTATCTCCAGTTTGTGGTGAACTATTAACAAGCTGTGGAGAGTGTGCTTCACACGCTCAATTCTAGCGTGTCCTGAAGACATGTCTTGGAAGAAAATTGATCTACAGTAGATTTAAAACAAATCTGATATGACAACATGGACAGGCGGACACTGTTGTCCTGGACTTCAAAAGATAATGAGTTCAAATTTGAATAAGGTCAATGACCCCCCCTTTTGGCACATTAAATACACAGTATTTAGTATAATCCATTCACAAATACGTTCTTAAAAGGACAGTTGATAAGCTCAAGTCTTTAAGATTGTATTTAAGTAATGCGATGCAAACTATACAGTTTAAAACCATGAACTGTAATGTAAAGTAACTAAATGTTACTTTAAGACCATAAGATAATAGCACATAAAACTTCGAAATAAACATATCAAGACACCAAGCCATGTTTGGGTTATTCACAAAGCTTTTTGATTTTTAAATTTTTAACCAAGCTATTTATTTGTGGATTTTTCAAATAAGTACGTCATTTGACTTAATGTAATAGTATGTCATTTGACTTAATTTGACTTAACGTCATTTGACTTAATGTAAGGTAGAAGATTTTCAGGTTTTTTCTCTGAAAAATGTACTGCATAAAATCTTTGACAAATTACTAGTGGCAATTAGAAGATTATGATTAGATAATTTTTTAGTTTACTTAATTGTGGCATGCTTCAGAGAACTCCACAGTTTGGAATTCTTACCCTCCCAATTTTAGTTGTGCCTGTGTGGCCACCTGCAAGATTTCTTAAAGATAGTTTATTGGTGGTGGTAAAGAATCAATACTGGAAAGAATCCCTTCTTAAACCCTCCAGGCGGAATAAATTTTCGAAAATACAAACGAATTTTATTTTGTAGTAGAGGTTACTGAGGGTTAGGATGGTATGAAATCAATACCCGGGGAGTGTGCCCCAAATTTCCGAGAAATCAATTCAAGTCGATGTAAATTGGAGTGTATTAGAGATTATTCGTTGTATTTTCGAAAACCCAATAGGCTGAAATCAACATGTCGTCAATCAGCTGACGACGAATAAAATGTCAACAAAGGAAAAGGCATGGCGGAGCAGGAGGGCCGCCCGAAAATCGCCGAGAGGACGATGGTGTGCGGTGATGACTTTCACAAAACCTCTCGAAAATAAAACGCAGCGGAGGAGGAGCAGAACGAAGCGCACATAAATTATAAAGATAAGAGGGCCGGAGTCAAACGGAAACCGTTACGAGGGAGGAGGGAGCGGGAGGGGGCTCACCGGACGGACGGTCGGACACCTACCGGGAGTCAACTTTTTGCTGATCACATCGGGAAAGACGGAATTTTTCGGCGAGGTCGATCCGACGGGGACGCACGACGACGCCGCGGCCGAGGAGCACCCCGGCGGCGAGTTGGTGTCTCTGTGCGTCGGGCTTGAGCAGAACGGCACGCACCTTCGCCTCTTCGCCGGCCTCGCACCCAGCACGGGCTCCCAGTCCAGCGATCTCTTCAGGGTTGCACACGCCATTTTTCCACTCGACGGCCAGACGACACACGATACTGGCGGATGTAAGTCACTTCACTTGTTTCCGACGGTGCTACTACGAATGTGACTCTCAAATGTATACATACACGGGAGTCGCCGTGTTAGAAAGGTCGAGGGTGGCGGGGCCGGTCGAAATAGACAACGATGGTTATGACGCGAGCGATTCTCGCGAGCGCTACGACGACAATATGGCGACAAGAAATGCGAGAACTGACATTTTCGGAATGCTCCGCTCTCAGCGCTTTGTTATTCACGAATCATAATGGCCCTCTGCGAGCGCATGCGCCCTGTAGACAGATATTTAGTGAAAAGAAAACTTCGGCTCCTACACGATAGGTGGAGCCGTCGTTTCTCCCGCGATCTATACAGAAGGGTTGATTACAAATAAATCCATAGTATACGGAATGTCTCACTTTAAACCCATTTGCATGGTTCACAATTTACCTCAGGGTGGTACCGTGGGGAGCAAGCAGGGGCGCCGCTAGGCGCTTCTGCCTACCCCAAAACAAGTAGTAAAAGTCAAATCGCGCGCGTGGCAAATCGTATCGCTTGCTACGTTCGTCGGTAGATACCTACTTGTGTTATATTTTTCTGTCCATTTTGAAATGTATTATTCCTTTGAAATAGTTGTTTTAATTTCTATGCTTCATTACCGTCATTTCACAAGTTTTTAGCAGTCTCCGTGACATAACACTTTGCTTAAGAGTCTAAGTTTGTAAGTGCGCTGTGAATCTGGTAGTTCGGGTAATTCCTGAATATACCGTATCACATGATTGGAGAACTTCATGAAAACTTTTCAGTTAACGATTATCGTTCTTCCTTACGTTTTTGGGTTGCTTTCACCTTTAAATAACAAGAATATTGAATGCAATGAAGTTCTTCGATTATATCAAGAAGAAATGTCTTTTGAAAGGCTACGAATTGGGGTATTCGACGATCATTTAGTAACAAAACTGTGTTTTCATAAAGAAAAGCACTGGTTTATACCATACAGTTCATGCAAAACAATTTTATTACCTTACC
Organism: Cryptocephalus primarius; assembly: GCA_963576515.1. Taxonomy (NCBI): domain Eukaryota; kingdom Metazoa; phylum Arthropoda; class Insecta; order Coleoptera; family Chrysomelidae; genus Cryptocephalus; species Cryptocephalus primarius. Next base: position 11,136,361 of record OY754942.1, on the reverse strand, counting down.
CAGTGAAGTCATATATGTTATAATTAGCAGGACCTAGGCAAACCATTCTTATAGACAGTTTCAAATTCGCGCGCGGATCTTCTGTTGGCAAGAGTCAGCGATATTGTCGGTTTCTTTGTGTGTTTCAAACACAACTTTCAACAATTTCAACTTTATAGTTTTCATTATAAATACAATCCTAAAGATTGTCATTTTGAGAACGTATTTGTGAATGGATTATACTGAATTTCTAATTCTCCTAATTTAAATCCTATAGACTTCTACCTGTGGGGAGCTTCAAAAAAGATCGCGTATGCTGCAGAAATTGAAAATAAGCAGCCCTTGCAGGGAATAATTGACGTGGCACTCCAGCGATTAAAAAATATAAACATTAATCTTAGAGAGGAGCTTGTAAGTCGTTGTTAAGCTTGCATTGCCGCAGAAGGGAAAATTTTGGAATATTTATTGTAATACTATTTTGTCTCTATGTTTTAAATTACAAGCCTGCAAATTAAAAAACAGCAGTGTTCTAAATGAAATACAAAAAATGACTTATCATAATATACTTGCATTACTTATAATAATCATATAAACTATGTATGTGAATGACTGGCCCTTGAAATGAATTAATTGTGGGTAAACATTTCTAACAGTTTCGAGATTAGTGGATTTTGATTTGCAAGTATAATTCTTTCTAAGATTGGGGTAAGACAATTCTTCGAAAAATGTCAAGAACACAGGCATTAATAGGTGTCTTAGCAATATTTTCCACTGGTACATGCAAAGTATTGCTAATAAATCAACCACTCTAATTTTATTTCACTCTGAAGGGGAACCTGATGAAAGGTGACATTTTCTTATTACTTTATTAACGCTGATAAATTTTACAACTAACCACATTGACAATCAATTTAAAATGTGACCTTTCTTAAGTGCATTCAGATGTACCACATATGTACAAAGATGGATTAGGAATACCTTTTCTCCTATTTTTCCTAAGGGGTACCCGCCTCGAAGTCGGTGAACCTCCCTCCACACTAAGTGCTTTAAATTCATTTAGAGAAACAATCCCAATCAATGGCAAAGATAGTCACAACAGGTAACTATTGTGAAGGTAGAGAATATTGTCTCCTCTAAATCCTCCTGTTTCGACTACCATATACAATTGTTATGTTCGTTACCAAGGTTGCCATGGGGCTACCAAGGTCCCACGGATTTCCAGAATCAGCGTAGTATTACCTGATGTCCTCTTCTTTCTTGTTACTTTTTCAAAACCACTTTGTGATTAACTTCTTCTTAGTAAACATATAGAAAATAAGTAAAAATTTACGTTTTTAAAACAACTTTTGGAAGCTGGACATTATAAATTGGTTGTTGTTGTTTCATTGTATCACACAAAGCAAATAAGGATTAAAATGTATTTTATTTCTTTCAATTACAACAGAAAAGCAAAATTCTATAATTTGCTTCATATAAGTAAATTAAATATAGGTCTAGTAATCACTGTGTGATCTTAAAAAACAATAAAAATGTATTTACAAATACTTATAAATAAATTCTAAGTCCTAACTGTACAAAATTTTTACAGGGATTAAGTTTGCAGAACAAAATAATCTGAAAGTGTGTTTGCCGTTTCCTTTATTATTATCCCAAAATAATGTTCTGCTCCCCAAAGTTTTGCAAATGAAAATTAATTTATGTATCTAACCCATGTTATCTCAAAAATAACTCTACAATTCTTTGGTAGAAATTTCCATATTACTAACTGCAAACAACAAAACATACTTTTTAACCATTTCCTTTCAACTGCACTTATTTTTATTTAGCGAAAAAGGTCCAACGCCTTTTCCAACTTAATCTAAGAAATACAATGTAACAATAAAAATGATCTAATCTATACCATAATGATCCACAGACAAAAAATCCCATTTTTCATTTTTGTGATACCTACCAATTATTTGAACTAGTAGGTAGCTTATTATCGAGAACTTAATATATGAATGTGATTTAACCAGACGAGATCGTTCCAATTGATAGTTAAGTCACACAGACACAATATTTGCACTTACTGACACTAAAGTGAATCATTCTCAAGTCCAGGTACCGGTGGAAGAGATATTTCGTGTTTCGCCCTCTTCGGCGGCGGCTCCTTGTCGCTCTTCTTCTTCACTTGAATCTCTTCTTCGCCTAACATCTCCGCAGCTTTTCTTATTAACTCTTCTTCGGACAGGGACCCCAACACGCTGCTCGGCTTCTCCTCCGCTACGACAGGACTTATCTGCTTCGCCTTTGGTTTACTCGGTAAATTCAAAGGGATTGTATTGCCGTCCAGTTGCTGCTGGAGGTTGTTGAGGGGCCTCACGAAGGTTTTTGGGATCATCAGCGGGATCGTCAGGTCGGTCTGAGGTGGCGGCTCTGTCAGGGTCGAAGGGCTTGAATCGGAGGAAGTCTGTAAAATGAAACAGGGGTTTAGGGTTGTTTATACTCGAGAAAGTATATTCATGTGTCCCCCAGCTAATGCAATGTGAGCTATGTTGATGCTCATGACGGTTACCCCAAATGCGCTAAAAACTTGAGACATGCTTCTGACATAATAATTAAATAGCAGAATAATGTTGCTATTCTTTAAAAATAAAAGAGAAATTTGTAAATTGGGATTCGTTTATGACAAACCTTCTGTAATTGGACAATAACAATTTATCCAAAAGTTTAAATCGAGGGACTGATAGCTTCTCATTTCATTTAATAATTATGCAATCATTGCAGGAATGATCATGAAACGTGAATTTTTAGAAATATACGATAAAAAAATTATCTGCTCTAACAATAACGAATTTATCTTAAAATTTGTAATAAATGGAATAGCAAATATAAATCTAAAAACTACAAGAATACTGGAAACAAATCTGTTTGATTGCATTTTACTTTTTAATTTAAACACACCCAATTATTTCCATGTAAATTATGTACTTCATGTACTTCCATGTACTTCATAAAATAGTGCATTTAAATACTTTTTGAATACTTTACCACACTTATTGCTCAATTATAAGTCCTAAACACAGCTATAGGTAAGTAAATGAAGGCGATTGTATATGCCAACTTCCTAGGTTTGAAATTTCGTTTTTCAATTCGAAAAAAAACCTAATGAGGTGCAATACAGCACTTGGTTAATGGCTAGTAGTCTCATTCATACAAAAAGCCCATTAATTTGAAAAAATAAATGTTTATACGCGGTACATAGATGACTTTATTATCATCCATCGCGTAACATCACCCAAAAAATAATGCTTATTGTTCGATTTTGTGAGGGGGAGGGAGAGGCGACTAGAGTCAGAGCATGAACTGTAGTAGAACAGTGCATAATGGAGGTGGTCCGGTTTTTTCCGACTTATGTTCTTTTTCCATGATTCCATAAAGAGGAACCTGTGGTTTCCATAAAGACCAATTTCAAGCGAAAAAAATGGAAAAGACGGTCCAAATTTTGAATCTCATATATCGGCAACAGTGCAAGCTGATATACCTAGGAAATGCATAGACATATTAAGTGTAGACCAGGCAAGGTATAGGCCGGTCTGTATAAAAAGATGGAACCCCGAATGGTCTATCTACCCATAGAGAAATATGTATCTACTTTTGTCTCAAGCGCACACGATCGACCGCCTCCGTCACCAATCACCATCAGTCTGGGAAAGAAACTGGTGGTGAGATAAGTACAAGAGAATTTACTCAAATGTAGGCGACTCTCAGCGCCCTCTAACTCGGACCCCACGTAAAAATGGAACTAAATACTTCGCTATCTCCTTCTACATTCGCGCTTCATTCTACAGTTCTCTGTTTTATGTGTGTGGTTATGGTCTGTGGTAACGTTTTAAAGAATTTTATTACACTAACATGTAAACTGTTGATTAAATTGTGTTCAATTAGTACCCTATGTTAATCCCACTACTTTTAATCAGCACTTTGTACAGTAGGTATATGATTTCTTATTCTTGCGAAAAGAAGTTGGAGGTTATGTTTTTCACTTTTTATGTTTTCGTGTTTTTGTTTTTTTTTTTTTTATTTCGGGGGTGTCCAGGCAGCAGTATTTATTAGGTAAAAGTGACTTTAATATTTTAATCGGTCATTTTAAGTATGGCATTCAATAGTTTGGAGACTTGTATTCTAAGTTGTAACAGTTTTAGAGGCGATAAACCTGTTTCTTTACTTTCTTTTCCTAATAACGACAGGAAAATAGAATGGTCTGAGACCATTAAAAGCAGTTTTGTTAATTTCGAATACTCAGATGTAACTTTGAAACATCTGAAAATTCGTCAAAATCATATTAGGGAGGATTATTTTGGTAACTCTTGACATAACCAACTTTCCAAATATTACGAAGAATAATAGTCTACATAGATTCTGGTAACATCATCGGCAGGTCTAACGAGTCGGCCAGTCACGCTCTGCTCTTCATGACTTCTTGTTTATGTAAATCGTGGAAACAACTGGTGGTCCATTATTTTACAAAAGATCAAGTAAAGACTTGAGACACATCAACAAGAAGGTAATTTCAGCACTACAAGCAATCGGATTATGCATTAATTTGTACCATCTGTGACCAAGGTGCCACCAATGGCGCTGCCATTAAGCAGTTGGTCAATGAATGTCATATTGAAAGGCCAGGACCTTTCTTCATGGTAAATAAGTAACGATCCCAATCTTATTAAAAAATACCTGTAACGTTTTAAAAACTTGTAGTGTCAAATTTAACAGTTTTAAGGTAATACAATTTTTTATGTACCAAAGAATGAGCTTTAAATTTATTGACTATATCTTACTTTGAATATTTATAGTATACGTATATAGTTAATATATTGTTTAATAGTTATTAGGTGTTGGTAGAATTTTTATTTTATTTGTCATTGGCCAATTATGCCAAAGAATTTCAGCTTTAACGGATTCTGTTATTATATATTTACTAGTTTCAGACATGTTTTAAATGTTTTTCTCTCAATTTAACTTCACGTCCACATTTCAGTTACAATAGCTTTCCGGAGTTAACCAATGTGTTAATCTATGTGGTAAAAATAGATGTCCTAAATTCGAATTGGCCGCCAAAGTATTTTTAGTTCGTAGACCTGAGTTGGAGGGCGCACGTGTCGAATTTTAGAAGCACTGAGTTGGATCTCTTAAGAGGTGGGCAATCAAGTGGGAGTAGAGAGAAATAGGTAGACCACTGTGCGCTGACTTCACGTTATATTATTCTGGCCACTTGCCTTGCCTACTTTTAATTTTTCTATGAGGAAATGACGTTAGGATTCGGATTTTTTGTTCTAAGAACTATACATATATTTGATACGTTAAGGGTCCTACCAAACAACGTACATTGTTGCCGGTTGACACATAAATCAAAATTTTTAGGGAAATAATCAAATGAGTCATCCGACATTCAAATTCAAAATTTGGAGCGCACAACTTTTAGGATTTTACGAGAACACAATTTGAGCGGGGAAATAATAGCGCGAAATAAAAAAGTGGTAAAATCGGACCCGAGAAAAATCGTTTTGGATGACTAGGTTAAGCAGAATTCACTCGATTTTCAAAATGACGATAGTTTGCCAAGGATATCGCGACGAGTTTTAAACCGTGCTATGAGTGAAATGAACTTTAAATACAAGAGTAAACCTAACATTGCGCGACTAGAGAGAGGGTATTATATTTTGGCACAAAGGTTGTTTAGAGGTCTTTCCAGCTCTCCTAAACCATACGTAGTCATGCGCGAAAAGACAAATTTTCGTCCGATTGCCGAATTATTATACTTATTGCATTGATATTGACAAAACGAAAAGACGCAAAACCTGAAATAAGATGTTCTGTGTTTCTTTGAAAAAAAAAAGTGAGGTTAACTCGTCTTAGCGCGTATGTGTGTTTTTTATGTTATTTTTTACTTTTATGTTATTTTTGCATTTTCTCTTCGATTAACTATTATTTTTTTTAAATCTCTGCTTACATAAGATAAAGTACACATTTTCAAAAAATTATTCTACTGAATTTCGTTATTAAGTTTGTGTTAAATTCGTGTCTCTGTTTTTTGTAAATTTGTATTTGTACAGGAATAGCCCATAAAAAAACGCAAAGCCAATCAAAACCTAAAAAATGTAACATTTTCCGAATTATACCCATCTCTCTCTGTACAGTAAGTTATTTTCATATATTCTTTTACATTTTAGGAAGAAACGGTACAGATAAAAAGATACAGTGATCAAACGTATATTCATAGTTCACACACTGTACTTAAGTAGACTAATAATTGTTAACTGGACGCCGGAACGGTTTTGCCCCAAATGCTGACCTCATTTTCAAATTAGGACCTAAAACTTGAGACTAAAACCATACTAAATGGTAAAGGGAAAACTAATTTCAAATTTAGAAAAAATTCGGTTTTGGTCAGATAATGTTTCCTATCACCATGTGTGTATAACTGCTAATCCCATCTTTGCATGGAATAAACCAAATATGCAACAGTGGTCGAATGAAAAAATATTTTCTCTGTAATGAGAGACGAAAAATTTGGGGCATAGTAAAAAATTAGGTCGCAGCATGTAATGCAACTTTCAAATTGGACGATGTATCAAAGCTAACAAAGGAAAATTAATTTATATTATATTATAACTGTGGAAAATATATTGTGAATATTTATACTGTGGATGTTTACTAGTTTTCATTGCTGGAATTTTTCTTAGGCCATTTCCACAGTATATACTAGTAATACGGGAAGTACAAAATTTCATAAAAATGTGTGTCACCAATTTTTACACTTAACCCAAAATTTATAACATTCTACCACTAATTATGAAACGTACAAAAAGTCAGAAGTTCTTTCAAGAAAATCAAAAATTTATCAAAATAGGAGAACATCACGTTGTGCGAACTGTGAAATATCATAACTTTGCTTTTGAACTTTCAGTACAATATTACGATTTATTATCGTTATATTGTGTAACTCAACTCATCAGTCAAGTCATTTAAGAGCAAAATTTGTGCACAAATACTCACATTATTTAGATTAAGTATTTAAGTGCACTTAGTATTAGTATGTATGTTATGAAATGATACTAGAATTGTGTATAAATAAATTAGTTTCTCGACATAACAGTAGAATTTAAATTTATTGTTTCCAAAGTTGCCTTTTAACCTTCAACAATTTAATCTTCCCGTGTTCAGTTGCGTCAGAGGATTGACTGATGTTTTCAGTATCAATTCAGTTAGTTCAGTTATTGCAAGGGATAATGCTCCTTACCCCAGTCGTCTTGCAGAACTACTACCTACATCACAGTGGAAAAAAGTGGAAATATTCTATTGGTTACAAGCAAAAAATATAGCTTGCGACGATATATGCTTAAATCGGAATTGCTCATCAACATAAATAAAATTATTTGAAATAAGTCGTGGATGAAATCGCTATGGAAAGAGGGTTCACAGCTTTAAGAATGAATCTAGACTCTTTACATTTACATTTACATTTACATTTACAGACTGTATTGAGTGCTGTTACCGCTGATGCATAGATAAAATGTATCCATATGTCTTCAAAGAAGAAAAATTCTGAGAATTGGATCCACGAATAGAAAGAGTAATAGAACCTATTATTATTATTCATGATAATTATAGCAATTCTGGTAAAATTTCAAGTTCAGGGTCTTCTCTCGAAAGTGACTTCTCCTAAGGCGATTACCTACACAAACAATGTACTAAGAAACATTTTGTTTAATGTTAATATTTTTCAGAGATTTTATTTATTCTGTAAAGAGTTCATTTATCTTATAGAGAATTTATTGATTTGTTGTTTTGTTGAGAATTTGTTTTATTTGGGTTGTATGGCTATATGTGAGTCGTCCCTTTAAAAACGGCAACGTGCCACGGGTATACCTTATAGATGGTGTGGAAATTTCTCAGTTTACTTTAGTGTATTTATGATTATAAATAATTTCCTATTCACAAGAAACAATATTTTATCCGCCACTGGAATCAGTTTCCCCTTGACACCACAAAGCTGCAACAGCTTTCGCTGAGCTGAAGCTCATGTGACGTCAGTCTGAGGGAATGTGGTACTGAAGTTTAGTTTGCATTAAATACACTGGTAAAGACTGTTAAGTTTATCAATTGTCCTATTAATAACATATTTGTGAATGGATCATACTGAATATGCCAAAAAAAGCAAGGCCATTGACCTTAAGCAAATTCGATATCATTAACTCTTGCAAAACCTGGACAATCGTGTCCATCCCTCCATGAATGACGTCATAGTAAGTTTGTTTTGAAGGACCTGTAGTTAGTTTCGATTTAATTCAACCAATTTACAAATTCTTTGAATATGAACTTGTATTATTACTACATGGAAAAATAGCTAAAAACCAATAAATCAATAAAAAAAAAAGAATAATAATTATTCACTCAACAAAATAACTTGAGAAAAGGCCATCAAATTATAGTTGTAATTTATTTCTTAATAACCGAGTATAGAGACAATTGAATCGAAAGTATACAATGAATTAAGTTATTTATATAACATATATGTTATATACGTATATATAACATATATACAAAGCATTGAAAGAAATATCGATAGAAAACATAGTTCGAATTAACATTGATGCATCAATGTTTTGCAATTATTTATAGAAATGTTCTTCTTCCAAAGCATTCTTCTTCAATATTTTTAAAACATCAATGCACTGTTTGCATTCTTAGTTACATCACAAGACATTTGGACGTCTTGTTAAATAGAAACAATTGCGTTCAGAAACAAATATGTAGTAGAAAAGATGCAATATATTAATTTGCTAGTACTTAATTAAATGGCAGAACTTTAATTGCTAGACACAAAAAACTTACTTCTCCAATGGTTTTTATGCTGTCGAGGATCTGTTGTAAATTACTCGGCAGTGCTATATTCGCCAGTGCTGAGCTGCCAATCTCAGTCGACGCCGATACTATATTCTTGGTCATGCTAGTGATTTCCGATTTTTCCGCTTCTATTCTCTTGTTCAGCTCTTCCACTTGCCTCTGGATCTCAAACGTGTTGGACGGAAGAATCGTCGTCCCTAAATAACAATAGAATATTACTAAACTTGAAAAACTTAAAACAAATAACACAACATTAACTTGAAAGAAGTAATAGAACTTTTTAAGAAGAGAGAAGGTGTACCTGGAATCGAGAATGGTGCAGCAGGCACCAGACTACTAATGGAGGTACCTAAACCAGGAGGCACTAATGTCGGTTGGTCCATAAGAGGAGGCGGAGCCTCAGGGCTGGAATCGCCAGGACTGTAAGGTTCATCTAGAAAACAAGAGAACTAATATTTATGCATTTCTTAATATAAATAAATTGCTGGCAATATTAATTTACAGGTCTGTAAATTATGAAATTATAAGATTCACTTACATATTCACTGTAAAGAATTGCTTTCAGTTTTTTGGTTTTATTTGCGAATTTAGTCTAATAAAATTAATATGCTGCTGTGAAAACATTCAACTGCGTCAAGATACTTTCAATCACATTTTTAGGCTACTTGAACTCATTCTGAAATAAGTTTAATTTTCTATAAATTTTCTTGCATTACATATACTAGGTATACTTAAACAATAGTTTACGTTAATTACAGGAATTATCTTCAATTGTAAGTAGCTCTCAACTTTAAGGTGAAAAATTCACAGTGCAACACATTACTCACACCACTCCTCAATAAAATTCTTTATTTTACATTAAGTTTGCTAACCTCCTTCATCTGCAACAGGCGTTAACGGCAACACTGGGATCTTCAACCTGGGATCCTTCATGGGAGGAGGAGTGTACGACCTAGGTAAGGGCGGTGGAACCACTACCGGCGCCGCAATGGTAGGGAGAGGCGGTACGGTGGTATCTGTCTTGCTTTTCTTAGTATACAATTCGGGGGTGTGCCCGGAATCAGCAAATAACCTTGCTTTCCGCTTATCCCGTACTATGATGCCCAACAGGAGGGCTGGCCTCGATTCCTCAAAACCTAAATTACAAAACAGAAATAGTAGGAGGCTCTCACGGAGTTTAAGTAATAGCTAATATGTAGATAACATTCTTGATTAAATGTAAGATTATTGTGTTACTGTAATATTTCAGTCAAGATTAAAAATATGACTTTAGATAATAATTAAAAGTTTCAACAACTGAATCGAATCACTGAGATTGTATCAGAACTTCTTATTGTCCTAAAAGTACAATAACCATACCTGGACCATTAATGGGAAGCAGAACTTGCGGGATAGGCTTCTGTGGTGCCAAAGGGTAAATATAGAAATCCTTTACGGCTTTATTTGTACTTTTAACGACTCCGAGGCGGTCTCGGCTACTCAAATAACTGTAGAGCGCAAGGTATGGCATCCTCTCCTCGATATTCGTGGCTTTCAGCTTGATGAGGGAGATCCCTTTGCTGTTTGAACACTTCATCTTTCCAATGTAATCCCACACCGTATCTGGCGATATCCTCCCAACAATGTCGAGGTTCTCTGCCAGTTCTTTACCCAGACCACCACATTCACCTAAGAAATTATTTGGAAATAAAATAAAGTTGTAAGAATAATCCGATTTCAGAATTGTCATAAAAATAAAAACTATTTTTTTAAAAAGTTTGGTGAGCAAAATTAAAGTAATATTGAAATTGTAAAATAAAAACTTGCAAATCCTAAAATCTTAAGAATATCTTTAGTGATACCTCAATGAACAGGTCTTCATAAATAGTAAAATAACCAACATTATTTTAAATGATGACAAATGAAGCAAGTTGTTAATGTTCTTTTTGTTCCACTTTAAACTGCTAATAAATATCCTAATACTTTCCTTGTAATAAATATAAGTTGTTTATTGAATTACTTGTTTTTGTTTGAAGCTGTCTTAATTCAAAAAGCAATAGTGAGACGTACAGTACTTATGTATTACACTGAAAATAAGGATAAATATCAAAGTACATTTAAAGTACACAGATCACTAGAAAATCACCTTCAATTTTACGATTAATAGTTACCACCAAACTTAAATTTACAAGAGATGTAAAAGTACTTTTAATAATTTTATGTTCTTATGACATATATTTTTGGATAAGAATAGCTAATACTGCCATTGCTGTATCTAATCCTGTTAAAAACAAATAATTTACCAGACACTTCATGGGCAGTTATGGATATTTGAGCGACATCGACCATATTGATAATCCCTCTCCAAATTTCGACGGGTTTGGTCTTCAACGGGGGTGATGTACTCCTTTCTGATGTTTCATTTGAGGATTTTTCTTTCTCTGAATTCTCTGAAGGTGGAGGTTCTGTAAAAGAATAACAGAAAAAACATTTGAAGTGTGTTAAAATTTATTATTTGTAACAAAATTCCTTACGGATCTTTGATTCAGTTATTTGTGCCGAAGTGTCTTCTTCTGCTGCTCTTGGTGGCGTCGGAATAGTGACAGTTGACGTTGGTTCGTGATCACTATCACTTTCTTCAGCTATCAAAAATTAAACACGTTAAAGATGTTTTTGAAGCAAAGGGGAAGACTTTTAGGGAATTTACTTAGTAATCTTCTGAATTGCAGAGAAAGAGTCAAAAATAAAAGCCTTGTTCTGTAACGTGTTTCATTATATTGAACCATCATGATAAAGTGCATGACAGATATAGGGATTTATGCCATTGACACCAGTATGATGGTAATCATTATTATGACGGTATATGTGTCAACTGCACTTATTTAAGTACTGTTAATGACATGATCGTTAAAGTCAGAAAAAAGTTTGGAAAAAATTTCGTAGTTTTTCAAATTCCATTTATTTTAAATGTGTTCTTTTAATACTTAAATACTAAGACTGCATGAAATTTTTTTTCCATATTTACCTGGTACAATGTCATCTTGAGATACATGCTTCCACAGCTTATCTTCCAACGGCGGCACAATCTTATTGTCCACCAAGGACTCCAAGATCTCCTTCGCCTTCTTATCTAACTTATCTGTGGTGGAAATCATATCTTTCTTGTGTCGGGAACTTCTGTGCGAAGAGGACTTCCTGTGCTTATCCCTGTCTCGATCCCTGGAGTGTTTCTTGTGATCGCCGCGTCTCCTCTCGCGACTCCTCGACCTTTTCCTGCTTCTATGGATGGAAAATACTTTTAATTATCTATATAAATCTATCAATTATAATTTATATGTTTGTGCTGTATACAACAGATAAGTGATGGTTCCTCATGCCGTGTTTTCTCGAATGTATTTTTAAAATTATCTAGAATATTTAGACTAGAAAATTCTTATAACCTTACTATCCTGTAAGCGGACAGTACTCGACAAAGTTGTGAAAACCTTTCAAGATTCCAACTTTCAGATGACTAAATGTGAGATTTCTTAGTGCCCATTGTTGTATTATAACAGTTTGAAGTTATCTTGGTGCCTATTGCATATTCCCATGATTATTATTGCAGTAAATGTAATTCGAAACCTAGAGAAAGAACCTAAGACATTGTATGTATACATCAGATTACCAGATGATGAGCCAATGTGGATAGAACTCGGAAAGAACTGGAAAAATTACATTATAAGAATGTTTTTAGTATTTTAGACATTCAAGGCAATGGATTTAAATGTAGTAACTGCATAGGTGGTGTTCCTTTCCAAACAAGGTAGATAAGAGAAAAGCATCTCACTCGATACTTTTTTGGATTTTACAACCCATAACATTCGACAATTACTGGACAATCTGAAGAGCAAAAGGACTCAAGATGGTTTTCTGTTGGGTTCCAGGTCATTGAAACATTAAAGGAAATGAAATAGCTGACTGCCTAGCTAAGACAGGTACGAAAAAAAAAATGAAATGTCTAATTTTGAAAAGAATATACAAAGACTTTTTGCCAACAATAAAGGAAAACACGTGGGACCAATGGCACTAGCTTATAGTAAGTGGACCAAAAATAAAGGAACGCTATATGCCAATTTGGCACCAGAACCCCTCAGGAAGACGTGGTTTTCCAACCTTAATAAAGCTCCAAGAGGACTCATTTCATCTCTAACCAAATTGAGGACCAGACACAACTTACTAACGAATCATCTTTTTCGGCTCCCAATCAAGGTAACGGTTAAATTTGAAACAACATAAAACCCATTTTTTTTTCGAGTGTGCACGGAACAATGATAACGTACGGTTATTACATAAAACACTGGACAGTACTTAGACTCTCTACTGAATATTCAGTGATCATTCACATTTTATTCTGACATAGAACGGATTTCGGATAGCATTTACAAATTTCTCCCAATCAGTGATCTCACAGTCACAAACAAATAAATTGATAGCACTTGGTTGGTTTGCCCTGACAGCGCAGGCCAAATAAACCTATTCACACACACATACATTGTTTTATCACTGAAAGTTTTATCAGTTGCCTTCTGTTAACAAAAGGCGCTGCAGAAGGTTGGAGTGAAATATAATTCTGCAGTTTTCCAAAGAACAAAGTAAGTAGACTTTTCAGACTTTCAAAACAAGAACTTAAGACCAAGACAACTTCCAGTTTTAAATTTTTTACAGGACCTGACCTATATGGGTCCAAATTCCTTGGTATCACAAAATTGAAGTGAAGTTTTGCAGAGCATAATAAAATATACGAAAATGGCAGAAACATAGATCCAAAACATAAAATCACGGACGATATACACACTTCAGGTGAGATGGGGTGGTGAACAAAGTGATCAAGAAATCTAGACCATAGGACACATAAAATTAGTAAAGATTGTGATAGGCGGGATAGGGTGATAATAAAGTTGGATGGCGAGAAGATTCACAAGAACTGTATGTAATTGTTTATTGTTCAAAATTTTGGCGAATTTAGTAGTGTCATAGACTTAATGTTTGTGTATTGTCAACTGTGACAATACACAGTGATCCAGTCATCCACAAAACATTACAGTCAGCGACTTCTTTGAAGTTGTTCATCAAAGATTGCCTCAGTATCAATTGTTATTTTTAACTATACCTCTCTCTGCTTGATGACCTCGATCTGTGATTCCTGTACTCTTTCTCTCGGCTGGACTTCCTGTCCCTGTCCTTGTGGCTGTGCTTTGAGCCGCCTTTCTTGTCGCGGTCCTTCGGGTCTGATTTTGGATCCATTGTTTCCAATGTGGAACCCTCTGTGAGGCTTTTTATCACCTCTGCATTGTCAGTTAGGTCAACTCGATCATCTTCAACCACTTGTTCCCCTAGAAATGTAAAGACAAATGGTTTATGTTCCAATGCATGAATGACAGAGTTACAGATAAATCTCTACTAACTTAAAATTGAACATTTTATGAGTCTAAGAATATAATCATTATTATGGGGGAATTTGCGTGGAGTCATGTAGTACTTTAAGACAAGCCTATCTTTATGCAATATGATAAAAAAATTCAATAAACTAATATTGTAATAATTTTGTATATAAATTTTAGATTTCTTATCATACCTTTGTGCGTTTTCAGCACATATTGCCTATTGCAATTCAATAACTCCAGTTCAGATTTTTTGATCATATCAAGGGAATGTTTCGCTTCGTTCTCTCGCCACTTGGCCAACTCCTGGCTGGCCATGTCGTCCGGGGACAATCTGACCTAAAATCAAAGAATTAGTATTCATAGAAAGTATTAAAAAATTGGCGATGAGAAGACTGCCCATATTAAAAAGAGAACTTATGTGCAGCTCATGAAGAGACTTGTCTATTGTTCAAAGATAATTTAATTTGTTTTTGACCAATTGAAAACGCGTTTAATTTTTATTATTGAAATTCGTCAAAAAATGTTTGGTATTTGCAGTGATTCTCAATACAACTAAAACTTCACATATGATAACTGTGTGCATGTCAAGTACATGACACTTTTCCTTAATTAGTAAATAAAAACAATTGGAGTGCAACATTTATATATTTTCTGGCAGTCTCATCAACCAAATATAAAGTGTCATTCATTACCAGCTCGTATGGTCCTATGGATTTTTCACATATTCTTCTCCATAGTGTATGATTCTTGGCGTCCTTTATGTTAAAAATGAGACTTCTGTATTTATTTCTGTACTTCTGTCCGGTGTCACCAAAGCACTTGAATAACTGTGACTCGATTTCTATGGAAATATCCTTCACCTCCTCATCAGAACATTTAATATCCTCACATTCCTTTAACCTGTTCAGTAATTGTTCATGGACAGTTTTCTGTACGTTTTCCCTAATATTCTCCTGTTTTTTAGGTGTAGGAGTCTTGGGGCTTTTAGGTTTCGGTTTTGGTAGTAGCATTTTCTCCTTCGGCACTGGAGCTGGTTTTTCCTTTGGAGGAAGCTTGTCTTTCGGTATTGCAATTAGCTTTTCTCGCAGGGGCGTTGTTATTACTCTTTCTTTCACAACAACTGGAGGGGTTTTTAATTTCCCTTCTTTAGTGGAAGTTGATGGAGATGTATCTGGCGGCGGTCTAGGCTTTGGAGAAAGGACCAGCTGGGTTTCAGACGGTTTAGTCTTGGGACTTTCCTTGAGGACTAATTGTTTATTCCCGAGTTTAAATCCTGTGATTGTCGCCTTGATGGTATTCTTCAATAACTGTTGTTGTTGCTGCTGAAGTTGAATTTGTTTGGGAGAATGCTTCATGACTCCCAGATTTACGCCTTTCTTTTGAACAGCCAGTGAAACGCCATTGTTGTCACTGTTCTTGACGAGCTTCAGCTTTGACTGCATAAACGCGCCCCCCTAAAAAAGACAATGTGTTTCACAAAACTAGTAACTTTGGAAAAAATTGTTCCAAGCTGATGAAAACGCTACGACAAATGTAGAACTTTTTTTATTATCACGGCATATACTACTTTCGAGAATTGCATTCTCATATAAGGTACTTAACATTTTCCCAAGTAACGTAAATTTTCAACCTTTACTCACCTTCGAGGTGACCACTTTTCCTCCAGACCTCAACACTTCATAGCCCTTGTGTTCTTTGAGCCACTGTTCCAGATTCGCAGCGCTCGGAGCTTTATTGCCCGTTAATATCTTGCCAGTCGCTCTCTCAAACACAACCACCTAAAAGTCACGATTTAACAATTAAAACATGTCACAATGAACATCAAATTACTTACCCTCTCAATGGCTTGTGCATGAGACAAGATGCATGCCTCACTGCAATAAATGGAATTCTTTCTCGCCTGCTTTTGACAAACCACACATGGTACAGTGTTCTCGGTCTGCTTTTTCGCAGCGCTGCTGTTTGAACTCTCAGTGGATAATCTGGAGTTTCTGGAGGCTTTTCGTATCCTCCTTGCAGCAGCTAATGGTCGCTTCAGAGTTGGATCCTAGAAAATATAATTTAATGATGATCAATAGAGATTTCAAAGTATAAAAAGTAATGTATGTAAAAGCTGAAATTCATGTATGTAGTCAGTGTAGACCTGACACGATTTTATTAAACAGTTTTCAATTTTCCTAACCTTACAAAATAGACATATCCACTCCTTGCCATCAGCCTCCATCTGTTGCCCCATGGCCTTGGTGATGTTGACACATTTGCCATGGTACCATTCCTCACAGGTGTCGCAGCATATCATGAAACGGTTGTTATGCGGCTGATTACAGATGCACCAGAGCTTGTTAGGATCGTCTTCTGATTCATCTTCTTCCTCGCCTCCGGAACTGTCCAGCTCATTCCCAGAGACGTGTTCTTCATCTAAAGGCTTGTGAGTCAATCTGAAATTTGTAATAAATTAGTCAACTATCCGGGATAGGGGAATATTTACCATGATTATATTGAATGTAGAAGATATTCATCAAGTGTCAAGTTTGACAAAACAAAAGTTCTTACTTGTGAACTGGTTGCTTCTCTTCTACTTTCTTCTTATTTCGACTCCTTGTTGTGGGTCTTTCAATCGGAGGTATCACCACAATCTTACCATTCGGTCGGACTATTTGTGTGCCTTTATGTGAGGTCTCCTGTGATTCCTGGTAGAAAATAGTTAACTTAGTGATGTTGCATTTAATCGAAACTATCTAATAATATATAGACAACAACATAAAATTAGCCGATTTGAAAATTGGTATAAATCTACAAAAACAGGCTTCATTGACAAAGTGCTAAAACATATGTCGAACATACAAATAATACAATGTTAGTCGAGGTAAAGTAAGGTATTCAGGATTAAAATGCTTAATTTTGAGCAAGCAGTGACTATGGAAGAAGTCGAAAATACTATCAACCAGAATGATTTATCGGGGGATTTGAAAGTCATGTTGCGAAGGGCAAACTGGCAGCAATTTTCCAAAGACAAATTCCCAAACACAAAGTAAATGTAAGATGCGAGAGATGGCCAAATAAGTGAAGACCTAAATGTTACCTCATAAATTTTATGAATCCTATTACAAAAAAGAAAATTGTCATATAGGTCAGAACATGTCCTATATGTAAAGAAATCATCAAGAAAAGATTGTTCAAGACACTTTACATGAACTGTATGAAAAGTAATTATAATCTACAAAATACATTGAAATGTGAATTACAACAATCTGTTTATCTTTGGACCAACAACAACCTGACCATAATATTAATAAAGCAATGTACGAGACTGCATCCTTCATTTTAGCACAGTACACATAACAACAACTAGCAATAACAGAATAATAATAATCACTGATGAAGTTAACAAGCAGAAACACTTGTCAGTGGTTACTCTTTTTTTGCACTTCGGACGGCTATGTTGTGAATTTTCTCTTTACATATATATGTAGACCAAGTAAAGTCTTTATTACAGTAGTTTTAATTCTATACCATTTACGCAAGGGCTAGTGTCTCTTCATATAGCAATGCACTCTATGAATAATGTTGTGAAATAAAGACTTATGGTTATTATTGTGTAATATAATTGATAGAGGATTTGTGGTATGCGTTTTTTGTGAAAATATAAGAGGGTCGATTTAATGTAATTTTCATAAACAAATATTAGTAACAATAAGTCACATCTTGCCATTCAATGGTATAAAATAAATACCAACATGCATCTAACCACACCAGCAAACCCAAACTGACTACACTCTGTATGTAAAAATATTGATTAACTAATAAAGAATCGATCGGTTTCAGATGACTAATGATCCACAAGTGTGCGATATGGAAAATATGCACATAATATGGTCTAGCCCCCTAATTCATGTCTAACTCAGCAAAAAAGACAAATTCTATAAATCAAAAGTTAAAGCATAACTAACAGAAACCCTACCTGTATGGACACATTCTGATTGGCCAAAACGTTCTGATCTACCGCCATGGGCAGGACCCCTTCGTTGATACCTTTATCGATAGCATTCTGCAGTTCTGGATTTGACACCAATGACTGTGCTACCTGATACAAAATATCCTCGGAAATCTCGTCATTATTCAGGTTGTCCAACAAAGTAGGATCTAAATCTAACCCTGTACCATCTAAATTAATGTTGCTTGGATCGGCAGCAGTGATTTCTGTATCAAGAGATAGTGAATTAGTCGTGAAAGACTTAGTGTCCTCGTTTAGAATTATTGAACGAATGTCTTCAGCGCTTGGCATCTCGTCCGAGTTCAGGATGTTCTCAGCGGCTTCTGCAGCTCTTGGATTTGGCTTATCGCTTCTTTTCTGCTCTACAACGGGTTTTGGTTTAAGTTTCTCTTCACGTTTGATTTTTTCGCTTGTGCTCAACCTCCTCTCCTTTGAGATTTCTTTACTTTTAGCATCGGCAGGCTGTTTTTCTTTCTCACTTTTTTCGCCTTTATTGGACTCTATGCTTTGTCTGTTACTTTTCGTATCCACAGATTTGGTGCGGGATTCTTGCGTTATTTTCGCTGGTTTTGTAGCATTCGCCTCTGGAGTTACAGGAGTGGTGGGTTCTTTCCCACCGACCCTACGGATTATGTCCGGAGTCGAAAATAGCGCGAAGTCGTCCAGTATAGGTTTCGGTTTGGGCCTTTTGACCACTTTCTTATCAGTACTCTTTGTCCCTTCTCCTTGTTCCAATTTCTGTTCAGGTTTCAATTCTGGTGTTTTTTGATCAGCAGGTTTCTCAGGTGTTTGTTCAGGTGATTTGTCTGGTATGATCTTTTCAGTATTTTTCTCTTTTTTGAGTGTTTCAAGTTGATCCTGTTTCTCTCGAGATTTGGTTCTTCTTCTGGGCGTTTTTGGTGTTCCTTTGGACTCTGATTTGGTCCTCTTTCTAGTTTTCTTTTTCTGTTCTTGATCGTAATCGAAATCGGAATCATCTTCATTATCATCGATTTCGAAGTTGAAATCATCCTCATTGTAATTGTCTTCATCGTCACTTTCGTTTTCCATTGATTTTTTTTTAGTTTTTTCTTTTATGCTTTTGGGTTTAGCATCCTGTTTGGGTGTTAATTTTGTTTTCCCTTTTGATACAGGCTCCGAAGTGGTCTCTGATGTTTCACTGACTGGTACCATGGGTTCCAAAGCAGGAGGTTCCTCCTTTCCCGGTTGTGACACTGACTCCTCTTGCGTCTCACTCAGTACAGCAGGGGAAACTTCCGATTTCAACACAGGAGCACTGGCCGGAGATATTGTTATCGAGTGTATCAATTTAACTTTAGGAGCTGCTTTTCCCTTCTGTGGGGTTGACATTATCAACGGAGGTGGTTCCGACAAACTTACGGGCACGTCAGAGTTGCCTGTTGGTTTTTCCGATTCAACTTCAGCACTGGACATTTCTGCATCTGGGAGTGATGACACGAAAGGTGTGTAGTCATGATCGAGGCGGAAGCTGTAGAGGTTACGAGACACTTCTTCCATGTCTACTTCTGTTTTCACAATTTCTGAAAAATTGAGTTTATGTAACTATAATGATGACTAGTTTCTTAGTTATAATAATTAAAAAAGTAAATGGAAGAGTAACGTTTAAATGATCCCTGAGTTACACCAAACTCTATTATAATATAAAAATTACCTATTGCTAGGATTACATATACCAAACGAACATGAACAAGCAAAGTACATTTCTATCAGTAAATTTAGCCAGCTAACAAAAAATCCAATTAACAGATAATAATTGTTTCGTTCTAAAGTATTCCAACTTCTTCTAACTGGCAACAAATGTATTAAACAGAATGTTAAGAAAAATCTAAACTTCATCAAACTGGAGAAACTCATGGAGAATATTAAGTCTCATTCACATAAGCAATGGTGCAAGTTGTAGGTGTAATGCAGTGATATTAAAAAGGGAGCGTTTCCCACTTTGACATTCAGAAGTATTGTTTGACATAACACACAAAGTCGATTGTGAATGAGGTGATTTTATAAACTACCAATACTAACATTCCATTTACACCGCTTATGTGAATGATGTATTACAAATGCTTGTCAACAGAGGACTACTAGAAAATATTTGAAATTTAACTGAAGTTTTTAAAGATATGAACTAATTCATTTCCAAAAATATATGTGAGCCAAATTGACATCTTTACACAAAATAGATTACTTCCTTAGCAAATTAGGTTCAATATTTATCCAATCACATCTATGGTAATGGACGTGTATACATGGTTTGTTCCCGCAAATACAAAACATGTTATTTTTAGTCACTCATTTATGCACTAACAATATACTGAATGAAAAAATGTGTGAGTGATTAGAAATAACATTATCTTCTCTTTACTGGGACAAATTGTATATTAACTGGTTAATAACTAAAACTAGCTCTACTTAGTATTACACTTATATTCCTCGACTCACCTTCGCTAACAACATCAGGCATGTAAGTAACATTATCTACACTGATATCAATGCACTGCTTGTCAGACTTGTTGATCTTCATTATTTGAATGTTTGTCGGGGTTTCTTTTTGTTCTACAACGGATGGCCATAATGACATTTAGTCGTCAAACTTACATTTCTATACTCACTTAGATAATTCTCAACTGTATCTTGATCAGGAGCAACAGTACCATCCTCCCCTACCAATAGGAACAGCTTGTCTTTGAACTGCTCATCTTTAATGTCTGTTACTTTTACCACACTATTCGCCATGACGATTGGTTACTACAAAACAAAAAGGGTTGCTTTACTGGTTTGAAAACTTACGAGGTTAATTGGTTTCAATGAAAATGAAAAAGAATAAAAGGAATGATATAATCTTTATTAAAATATTACAAAAAGTGAAAGACATGGGTTTACGTATATGTTTGTGGAGGTATAGTGAAAAACCAAACTAGTCGCAGTAATGTATCCTTAATACTCATTAATAACGTTTACATAAATCCCCACTGTTATCTCCTTATGCTAATTTTTATAACACACTAGGCGTTTATAAATATACTTTTACCGAAGAAGTAGGTTATTTAAGCAGCAGAGGTTTATATTAGTGCGAAATTGAACTTTATTAAAGTGGAAGGTAAATCCCATAAGTTAATAATTCTACTGTTGCGGGACAGTTATAAATACTATTGTTAATATATTAATTGGTAATACTGCAGGTTAATAAGTGAGAGCAATAAGGATCCATGTAAGACGTACACTAAAAATAAGAACTGAAAATTAACGACAAACAACAGTTAAGCACCTAAAACAATCAAATTACAAGTAATTAAGGATATATTCGTCAAGGCGAGGCGTGTGTACGTGTATGCGTGTGTATAATCAATTCACTTGTTTGTTTATCGATTGAAATCTCGGTAGGTCCTTCCGTCCACTTCACTATTACTTCGACATTACAGTACGTACACTTGGACAGCTGCTGTAACTATTAGAAGTTATCACCAATGTTTCCTAGATACTCGAATTTAGTACGAATTACTTAAAATAAATGAGAACGCGTCCATTTTGATAAAGTGCGTCACATAAGCATGCCATAAACGATACAAAAACACGAGTGCGCCTGTGCACCGCACAAGACGCCAAGCTATCAAACAGAAAACAGATGTAAGTTTTATGTTTCGTGGTGTTTTTCACGTTCCATTCTCACTTACTTTCGTGTTACGACTTACTGTCACTACTGTCATTTGCTGTCATTTTCCCCACGTTCGTTCAAATCGACACTTTTTAAAATAATACTTTCTGTTTATTAAGCTGGAAACGATAGTCATGTTGTTTGAGTTGGGTAATTCGAACTGTCTTAATGAGCCCATTAACGTCGTAGCAGGAAACTTCGATATGTTAAACGGTAAAAATTCTACATATGAAGATTTTTTTGATAATTATTTATCGAAAAACATTCCTTGCGTAATCCAAAACGCAATCCACGACTGGGAATCCTCCAAACTCTGGTATTGCGACGGTCAAATAAATTTCAACCACCTCCGACGACGGTATGGTACGAAAGACGTGACGGTGTACAACTGCTTGAAACGATATTACAACAGCCAAGAGGTACATAACATGAAGTTCACTGAATACCTGGATTATTTTCAGCGGCACGGGCGAGAAGGCGAGGCCAAGCTCGATTATTTGAAGGATTGGCATTTGAAATTGCACACGGAAGATAATTTTTACGAGGTTCCCATATTTTTCGCTTCAGACTGGTTGAACGAGTACTACGTAGAGGTGGTGAAGGATGATGATTATCGGTTTGTGTACATGGGACCAAAGGGGACATGGTAAGATGTATTACAAGTTAAAGACAATGTAAAGTGTGTCCCTATATAGTATGTGTACGCTATTTTGAGAAGCTTTGTACGCTGTCATTGTGCTCTTTTCTGAAACTTAGGTTTCCAATACTTTTTTCATTAGTGGCATAATTTTAAAAGTGTATTGGTTTATGGATCGGATTAGAGTTTTTGTAAAATCTTAGTTTGGTGCCTTTAATTATAAAATTGCTTCATAATAGTTCCCCAGTGACCTGATATCCTGTTTTGCTTTTGCTACTTGTGTGATTTCTATGTTCTATCCCTTTTACTGTTTATCATAATGTCAAATACTTAGAACTATCTTCTGCAAACTCTAACGGTCTTATTCATAAACGAAATTTTAACATTAAAATGTACTTTAGCTTAAGATGCGTTTGGAATGTGTTCACAGATGTAACTAGTGTTTTGTTCCATAAATGTAACTGTAGTTACCTTATTGAAACACATTCTAAAGGCATTTTAAGCTAAAACCCATTTTAACTTTAAAATACCTTTATGAATAAGAGGGGTAGCTTAATATTATTTTGCCCTTTTGTTTTTCACCTCTGTTATTTCTAGACATAATGACAATCTCAACATATATTAATACTACAGCTCTGAACCGTATCGAAAGTTATTTCCTTTCTTATTTCAACATATTTTTCTGATTTTGTTTATTTTCCAGGACCCCGTTTCACCAGGACGTCTTCTCATCTTATAGCTGGTCGGCTAATGTGTGTGGAAAAAAAAGGTGGCTGTTCCTTCCACCAGGAGAGGAGTTGTCTCTCAAAGATAAACTCGGAAACTTGCCTTACGATGTTGTAAAAGAAAGTCATACATTACCGATGCATATAGAACTTCTTCAGGAGCGAGGGGAAATAGTATTTGTACCATCTGGGTGGTATCATCAGGTCTGGAACCTGGAAGATACCATTTCAATAAACCATAACTGGATAAACGGGTGTAACATCGAGCTTATGTTTGGATCATTGTTGAAGAATTTAGAAGCAGTGAGAAGTCAGATAGAACACTGCAGTGATATGGAGGGGTACAAGGAGCACTGCCAGTTAATGTTGAATAGCGTATTTGGCATGGATTTTTATAAATTTTACGAATTTTTAAAATATATCGCCTTGAAAAGAATTAATATAATACAAGGGAAGGCGTCTAACATTTTATTTCATGGGCATCGAATCGGAAAGAGGCATTGTATATTCGATCTTACGACTTTAAAGAAAGTACTTAAGTCATTTGTAAATAACGATGAAGTTCAAGACTTGGAAAACTTCAAGTTAAGTGATTTAAAACCTGTGGCGTTATTGGAAAGTATTGAAATTGTTTTAGGAGGCGAGTGTACTTGAGTCACCCTTGTTTAATTAGTAACTTCAATATCCTGTCTTCCTCTAGGTAAATTAAAAAATATAATAATTGTATCAAAAGTGCTGTGAATAATATGAATATTAAATTAAAGACGAACATCTGTTTCTGTAAAAAACCTGTTTATTTTTTTTTATTTGACTTTGGTAACTTTCCAGAGCAATACTTCATTAAAATTCTAATGTACTATGAAGTATTAACTATTTCTATTTCGTATTTATTTATTCCATTATTTTTGAGAGTGAATTTAAGTTTATTTACACCTCTGGATAGGCTTTTATTATATGCCGCCTATGGTTATATTAATAATAAGGAATATTCGGTACCTACTAAAGTTGTATTTATGGCTTTTGCCCATCACAATAAATCCTTATAATTTATGCGCTTTTAACACTTTTAACAAACAAACGATAAGAAGGTAAAAAGCTTGAAGACGAACCAGTTGATTAAAAAAATAAAATAAACGCTGGGGCTTATGGAGAAGTCTACACATTAATATTTGTTAGAGATAACAGCTTTGCAAATTCTTACTTGTGTAACACCTGTGCGATATTAAGTATACTAATAATTCATTAGATAAAGCAGTTAATATTTAATGTTTTTTACATTTTAGAGGAATAATCTTACCGGTTTATTTCTCATGCATTAACTTTGCGTGTGTTCTAGCGATGATTGTCTCATTTTTTCTTTAAACTACGCCCAAAATAACTTTACATCGAGCAGTTTATCAAGATTTTTCGAGGTGTAATTAAAGCATAGCGTGTAACAAAACAGAAATCCCACTATATTATATTTTATATATCCATCCAATCGAGAAAAATTCGTGATGTGCCCTTGAATATTTTCTAGTTTAAAATAAATATAAGGAATTTTTTACAAGGCATTGTAATAGCAAGTTTATGACTACTTGTAACTTAATATCACTAGATTAATGAAGTAGTAGATTTGTTAGTAACAGGAAAAAAGCCTCCAAGGGGAAACTCCCTGGTCAGAAAATGGACTATGAAACATTAATTCCGTGTTACAGAATTTATTTATATTTTTATAAGGTTAACTAATTTGCTATATCTCTTTGTTTGCAATGTGTGCATGCGTAACAGTTTTAACTTGTTCTGTAGCATTTAATGTGTAGCCCGTTTCCTTTTTAGTTACAGCAAATAATACTGTATAATAATAATATTATATGTTGTAAAGGCATGTTCGAATTATGAAATGTTATATTTGATTTTTCCTGGTGATAAAGAAGGTCATAAATTATTTGCCATAAAACATGACAGGGAAATATAAAGTTCATCAATAATGGTCAACTTTTATGTCGTTTTTATGGACTCGTAGGAATATTTAATTTTGGGATTTAAAAAAAAAACACGGTGGACTTTTATAATTTATAGTCGTTTTGAGACCGAATTATTTACAATTAGATTATATCTGAAGGTACATTAAGTGACAAGTTGAGAAAATTTGAAGCATTTTGTCTGTTTTACTATGGTGTACATACATATTTAGGGCACGTTTCAATTTGCTTGCTTTTATGAATTCCTAATACCTGAAGTACTGCTTCTGAAATATTGGCACACCATACAACTCGAAATTATACCAACATTCAGAGCTCTCAACGTTTATTAGCAGCTGTATTATGTTTAGTTTAAGTAACACTTAGGTAAAGTACTCACAAAATGACTCCCATAGGAAACATACATATGAAATAAGAGTTTACAACGGCTTCCATAACAAAATGGTAACTTTGAGCTCAGTACCGATTATGGGTTAAGCTGATGAAGGGAAAACTTTATTGAATCTCCTATTTTAGTGAAACCTCCTAAGTTTATATATAAAATATGGTATGTATACTATATGTATACACTGTATAATACAAAATAAAATATTTTCATTTAGGTACCGTTTCACATTTACATTTCACATTTATTTATTTAGTTGATTAAATTGGAAGTACATACCGAAATTAATTTCAAAGATATACATAAAAATATACACATAAATTTTATTTCAACAGGATAAATTATAATTCTGTAGTAAGGTTAAACAAAACTTTCTTCCCCCATTTTCAGACTTATAACTGACAGTTAAAAAAAATTGGCCAATTTTCTGCAGTTACCACCTATACAGCTTCGTGCAAAAGTTTCCTTACTTTTCCTAATTTGAATGTAGTATTTGTTCTCCCTACTTTATCTTTTACTTGTGCCCATATTAACTATATATGCTGTGTTCTTTGGCCATTTCATGTATTACTCATTGTTTTACACCCTATTTCTCATAGATGACCAATAACGCACATACACGATTATGTATTTTGTTGAGGGTAGGTGTTTCATTATTCGAATAAAAAAAATGAACTTTACGACGATTGGCAGTTTTAACAAAATCATCGATTTCTATTGGTTTTCTTTGGGTATGTTTTTTGGCTCGACACACCTTCCTTGAGTTTTTCTTTCGTTCAGAAAACCGTAAATTGTTCCTTCCCCAAATCCTGTCTTCCTTGAAAAAGATGCAACGATTTCCTTAACAGTAATTTTTGCATGCACATGTGATATAATGGTCTTTTCCCGTATGGAATGAGGAGTTTTACTTACAAGTTTTCTCGGGGTAAAAGTTTTGTCCAGGTTTTTTGGCTGCTTTATCATGATGTACCTAGGTTCTATGTAAACTTTTGGTTTTTAGACCTTCAAAAAGTGATGCAAATGGGTAGATTATATCAAGGGATTGTATTGAATACGCACCATTATTAACTAAGGAACTGAGAAGTTATGTAAATGGGTAGATTATATGAAGGGATTGTACTCAATACGCACCATTATTAACTAAGGAACTGAGGAGTTATGTAAATGGGTAGATTATATGAAGGGATTGTACTCAATACGCACCATTATTAACTAAGGAACTGAGGAGTTATGTAAATGGGTAGATTATATGAAGGGATTGTATTGAATACGCACCATTATTAACTAAGGAACTGAGGAGTTATGTAAATGGGTACATTATATGAAGGGATTGTATTGAATACGCACCATTATTAACTAAGGAACTTAGAAGTTATGCAAATGGATAGATTATATGAAGGGATTGTACTATCTTTGTTTAAATTATTGTTAATAAGGGCCCTATTTAAGTGCCAGTCAAGTTTCGAAATTCTATATGGATAGTGGAGGTATAATTGTAGGCACACAATAGTTTTCTCATGTTTTAATCTTGCAAGCTCAGAAAACAAATCTTGGCTTAGAGGTTTCAGAGATCGAGCAGATACACTTAGCCACAATCAGCTAGCCTTAGATAAAGCATCAAAATATATGATGCTTGGTTTTAGCGTGGAAGGTCTTTAGTGTACTTCGTCGGGAATATATTTAAATAACCCGTTTTCAGGTCTGTAAAAATAAAGCCAACTAAATATATTTCTTACAGCTTCTTCCAGGTGCTATTGAAGAAGAAATGATGCATTTCGATAAAATCTAAGTAGTGATAAACTCTTTTTTAGATCAAACATGTGATGCTTACTTGAACAAAGTTGCGTTGTTTTAGTTTTCATATAATTTGAGGTAAGATTAAATGATATTTTAATTGCTCAGACATATATTTTATTCATTATAACACTGTGAACTTTCCAGTAAACAGTATTCTTATTGAAGCTTAACCGTTAATTCATTTTTGTAGTTCGTTCACACGTCCAACGATTAAAGAAATTGAAATGTAATTAAGATTAAATAATTAATTCAAGAAACGTAAAGGTGCGTCCACGAAGCCGTATAAGTGGGTCTTACTCGCCATCGTGAAATTTAATTATACTTTTAACGAAAATCGCCTTTTAAGAAAACCCATTTGAATGTAGAGTATTATGCCCACATCCGGTCGTGGATCTTTTTTTCTCAAAAAGAAACAAATGAAAATCGCGTACATTTGGGCACTACCGGCCATCTCGAGTGGGGCAGAAGCCGTATGTATAAATCCACAGATATGGATTCCTTGTGGCCAGTCCGAAGAAGAAGTGTTTGGTAGTGGTGTGTCACCGTCATATCTGCGGTAAAGTTGATGATGATGATGATGGCTGCGAAGATGATAACGACGGTAAGTCGGAAAATCACCGAAGTTACCCTCAGAAATATTTTAATTAACCTAGTGGGCCGCGAAGAATTTTTATTGTTGCCGTCGATTACACGTTTTATAAGGCCGATAATTAAATTTTATTGGGAGGCGAGAAGAGTGCCCATCGCGGATATACGCCGTTGAGGATGCTAAAAGTTTTAATGAGGCAGTTAATTAAAATTTTAATGCCAGATTTATGTGCGAATTGAATTTGAAGACGCGTCGGTGCTGTAAAAATATTTTTCGTTATTAATTAACAAAAAAAAAGAGAAAAAAATACAGTTACGTTCCGATTGGTTATTTCGTATTTATTAATAATTTCAAAATTTAGTTTCTGCGTCGAATAACAGATTTTTTCAATTATATTGCATATTGGTTTTATAATTGATGCAATGGAAACTAATGGTTTACACTAACATAAAAGAGTAAAATGCTGAAAAGGAAAAAGGGGATGCTTTACAGTAACAGGTTCAAAAATTACTAAAATACTAGTTTATAATGATACTAATGATAGAATGTGCCATACTTAGCACATTACGACAATGATTATTATTAATTTTAAAGAGTGTAACTATAAGTCCAAGGAAATAAATAAATCTGGCTGCTCAATAATTGCAATCTGTAAGTGCATTATTAATTTCACTGTTGTGGGTTTATTGTTATTTCGAATAAATAATCATTTACTGTTGATATATTAAAGAAATAATTTCGTTGTTAGCGACCTGATCGTAACTTCTTAGAGGTCGAAACGTCGATTGTAGATAATATAAAAATTGTGCTTTTTATGACTTTATACCCAAGAAATTAATGTAACAAAAGTCACTTTTTTTTACTTAGGTGTAACTTTTTATATGACTTAAGTTCTTATGTTAAAATCTCATGAAGCCAAAACGCTTAAATTAAGGTAAAATTAATATTGGACTTATTTATTTTAATATGCAATTTAGACAAATTTTCAAACTTTATGTACATTAAATTATATGTGAATAGGAAATAATGATGGATCTGCTCGAAAGAGTGGAGCAATTATTTTCAAATTTTCGAATAAAAACTTAAATTTAGTTATTATTAAAAAATGGCCATAACTTAAAAATAAGTCAAATTTGTGTAAAATGATGTGTTTTATGTTAAATTGTAAATGGTCTTTTACTGTTTCAACAATTCTAGAAAGGGCTGGGAGGCACACGGCAAATTAATTATAATTTGATTTGATGTCCGGCAAAATTTTTAAACACAAGCTTGTTGCTACATTCTTTGCTATTAAAAGCAACTTCTAGAATTCTAGTATGTGAAATCTATATAAAAAGCTTGTCCATGGCACATGGTCCTCGGAAAATTAAATAAATGTGAAACTTCTACAAATCTTTTAAATGCTATTTTAAGGTACTTTCAGTTATTTGGTTTCTAGAAGGATATTTGGAATTTGTATTGTAAACCCTTTCTAACATTTGAAAGTAAAATGAAACTGAAATTAAAATGAAATTGTTCGAATCTTCCGTAAAACATGTAGATTTTCTTGGAAAGCAGCTTTAGATGTTAGAGGTGCCATGAGAAACTATGGAACGTTCCTTCTAGATTTTTGAACTTTATTAATGCTTAGACTTAAATTATAGAAACATTCGAAATTTCTATAAACTTTCGTCTAATTTTAAACCATTCTGCCGGTTCGCAGTTCTTAAGGGCTCTCTAGAAGTTTTTTCAGTATGATTCAGAACTTTTAATGTTTGAAATTATTACGAGAAAGCTCCAAGGATCTATCGAAGGCCAGTTACGAAAATATAGATTTTTCCCTTGGCCTTCGTAGAATGAAACAATTTAAAACCTGCATTTCTAAATTCGAGATTTATATTTGATTTTAGGGTACTTTAAAATTCTAGAGAATTTTCTCGAATTTTTATATTATTACATTTGTTGGATGTTTGGATGTTGATGGTTCCAGAAGAATGTGCTTCTAAATTTTTGACGTTCTTTGAAACGTTTGAAAGTTCCATAAATCTAGATTAAATTTTAAATCCATTCTGATGTTCTAAAATTCTAAAGAAACCTCTACAGTGGCTTTTTTTTTAAAGCAAGGTTCAGACTTTCTGTTGCTTGAAATTAAAATGAAAAAGTCTGAGACTATTTAGGCAAATCCAGATGTTTCTATGGTCCTGGGAGAGTGAAACAATTTGAAATTCTTAAATTGTATTTCAAGACACTTTCGATAATCTACAGTTCTAGAAAAACTTCCAATATCTTTAATTTAGATTCCCTGTTAAAGCCTTTAGAACTGTTTCGGTATGATTCACACTTTTTAGTATTTGAAATTAAAGCTAAACGCTTCTAGGTTCTACTGGAGACCATATAGCAAAATCTGAATGTTCTTTATGCTCTTTGGAGAATCAAAAAATTTGAAATTTTCTTAGACTGTCTAGTCGGTGTGTTAAGGACACATTCCTTAAAATCGTGACAAAATTGGTCCTTTGTTGCGTTGCTACGTCACTGATTAAGGACATATTTAATTTGAACCCTATTGGACAATGAGCATTATAACTAAATATATATTTAACTAATATATATATATATTTTGGCCAGTTCATCGGCAATTCCATAGTTGATTTCTTAAATATAGCCGGGAAAATTGTTCATTAATTTCAAAAGTCCTGCACGTTCCTTCGATCTATTCCTCAAATTTAGAACGCGCGAATAGGCGCTGCTCAAATACCAAAGAGGAGTCATTTAGTATTCATCACGTGGCGGATTCTAAAAATTAAATACTTAACCGCCTTTTCGACATGAACGTCCGTTTAACATTCATTTAGCATGCTAATAAGGTTACATACGGATTGGTGTACAAGTATGTTTACATATGCAGCGGTGGAAAATCCCAGGATTCATAACGTAAATGGAATTTTTGATTGTAAAAAGTAAATTTTTAAATGTAAACTAAAAATCAGTTGGTTTAAAGGTAGCGGCAATCAGTTAGATTTTTGTGCTGTACTCCATTTGTACTCATGGATTTATTATTTTTGTAGACGTATATAGAAGAGCTGGGCTGAGGTAAAGTCCTTTGTTAAAAAATGAAAATTAATTCAGTATTTCAGTTTTCACTAAATATATTAATAAAATAAGAAAAAACGTATTAAAATATTTATTCTTATTGTTTCTAAAAAATAATAAAAAATAAGAAAAATCCCCTTTTTTGTAGGTTTGCGATCGCCATATAAATAGACTCCTTTCGTCATTAAATGTGCCATTAAACGGTATTTAGCAAAAGATATAAATTTTGACGTAATACAAAACGTATGCTAATGCACCACCCACCTGAACCAACGGAGTAACGGTATCTAAGCCGCTTCTGTATCAAAAAATACTCTCATTTAAAAGAAAAACCAGTCATTATTCCTTAAATAGTCCCGTGCAGGACAATATTTTTGCAAATGTGCTTCGCCCACTTTCACTACGGTAACGCCGATCTCCTTTTCCTCTTCGTCGTCCTCTTTTTTCTGCTTCTTAATCAAAATTGGATCCGTAGGTCAGCATACTCAACCAATGTCAGGAGAGATCGTCAACCTTTTTCTTCATTTGTTTCTTCTGCTACTCCTATTAGTAGCCTTGACGTTGCTTAATTGTTTTCACATCGACAAACCCAATCACATCTCGTTTTCTCCTCCCATTAGGCGGAAAGATGAGCAGATTTATTTTTCTTGCTCAACTGCGGTTTTCCGACCACAAAGTGTACAGTTGCGCACTTTTTTAATTTTTAAAATCGATACATATTCGATTTTTTTCTCTCTTACATAAATTATAATTTCTCACATACATTCATTAATAATAACAGTTAACATTGAAATCAAAACCGGAGTGTTGAATCACAGACTGACCAAACCCATCAAGACATTCCTGCAGAAAGAAGTATATAATTAACATCTATTTTCAGCTGATTTTATTTTCAATTGAGCGAATCGATTTTAAAAGAATTTATGCGTCGAAATTGAATAACCAACTCAATTGTTTTTCAATCTAATAAATGTCTAATTCAACAGGTTGCTGGTTAAATTATTAGAAAGGCGTCTAAATTAATAATTCCATTTGCAAATTGCAATGATATTGTTTATAGATGGTGGTACATACATCACAGCCATATTGTTAACATTAGTGTTTCTATTTCTTGTTAAATTCAATATGCCAAAGAGAGATAGAGAGAGAAAGATACTCATAGAGATATAAGAACAGAGACTAATGGCCACTTAGCTCCTTAAGACTTGTGGGAGGGCCGCAATAAATAGTGATTTCCTTTTATGGGTTTTATTTAATTTGATGTATCACATTACATTGATTTTATCATCGATTTAAGATTTGGTTCCAGTCATTACTCAAGTGGTTTCCAATTTTTGACTTATTAATATACCTATAATGTGTTGAACCTAGAAGACTTACAAACTCTAATGTATTATCCAGCGACGATTAATGCCTGCTTGTATCGATAGAGCCATAAAAATTTAATAAACCATCATCATAGAAACGATAATCAGAATAGTAATTATTAATTACTATTAATTACTCAATAAATTTAGTAACGGTTTTTCTTTATCAATCTTTTCAACAAACTTAGTATTGAAATTAACAATCTACTTATTAGAAAGGTTGAAATTTAAAAAATGTACATAATTTTTGGGTGAAAACTCCTGGTGTCGATTGTATATACCCCGGTATACAGTGCGATTCTCCAATTTGGAATAAATTCAGTAAATCAAAGATAGGTTTTTTTTTATTGGAAATATGCTCGGACAGGTCGATTAGTATTTTGAATTGTGCTCTTTTTGATGTATAAAAATGTTATACGGCGTGTACCAAATTTGAGATATGACGTCATTGGCTATTGTTTTAAATAGCAATACTAATTTTTAATGACTATTCTTAAAGGGAATATCAAGTTACATATGCGTATCAAATATCAAATTTTTATTCCTTGTCGTTTAAAATATATTTAACAAACATCAATTAATTCGAAAAATGAAGGAATCTGATTCAACTGAATGAAATAATTCAGGCAGTTTAAAAATGGAACGTTAAGAGGTATTTGTTTGTCATTTTTGGTCCAACTGGGTTCATCTAGACAATATCAAACAAAAAGGTTAAATGAAAACGGTTAAGGAGAGTAGCATCGTATTGAGCTAGGATATTTATTAGTTTGTCGTTTTGTAAGAAACAACATTTCTTGAAAAATCGAACAAAATGCCGTACTTAACTGAAATCCACAAGTTTGAAACTTAATGGTGATTGGTTGCGGAGATAGGACAAGAACACAAAATCAAGTGATTCATTTATTCGGAGAAAAGTATCTTGATTTACCATCCATATCGCAGAGTACCATCAGCAAGATTGAAAAACAGTTTCGGAAAAATGGGCATTTAAGAAAAACAAATAATCATCATCACAGTGCCCTCCCTCAATGAAAATGTCAAAATAAATATACTCCTCTCTCTTCAAGAAAATCCCCATATCTCCACTAGGCAAACAGCTAAGGAATTCGTAATTAGCCAGTCTTTAATGACGAGAATTCTTCAAACCCAGAAATTTCATCCATATAAAATGCCAATCCTCCAAGAACTCACCCAAGATGATCCCGATAGAAGACTCCAGTTTGTGAACAAGTAATGGACGGACTAGGCAGAAATGTTCTAAACATAGAAGACTGCCTGTTTTTTGACGAATCAACGTTCATGTTAAATGGTGAGGTTAATCGTCAAAATTGTAGTTATTGGGCGGACAACAACCACACTCAACGTCAAGAAAAAGTCAATGTTTGGGCAGGGACTTGGTGATCGAGTGATTGCAGAATTTGAAGCACTCAAGGCAAAAAAGGCCAATTTTTGTACTTTTGTTTTGTAATTTACGTGTTTTGTTTCTGTGTATACATATATTAGTGGTTTTAATTATCTTAATTAGTTAACTTATGTTACCTATAATATGTGTATGTACTTTTAAGTTTATGCTCATGCATCTTCGTCTCACCCTACACTATCACCTACATGTTCAGTGGCACAACTGTAAGGATTTCATTTTCTGTTTTCCCGATTATAAAACAACGATTTCATGCCCGCACTTCACCCTTACTCAAATGTAAATGACTGTTATTATCGAAAAACTGATTGCAATCATAAAACCCCCAACTTACTTAGCGAAACGCTGAGCTCATCGACAGTATCCACTGAAATCCAAAAAAGGCGACACCGACTCGAGCAAATATCGTTGCCGGACGTGATAATTACATCCAATAAATGTCAGTAATCTGATCAGATAAAATGTTATCCATCGTTTACTCGTCTTTTCTCATTAATAATATTTCGACGAGTACCTGCATCAGTACACTTTTTTTCCCGGACAAGTCATTACGTGCCGGAGATGGACGGCCTTGTCAGTCATTAGGGGGATCCGTCTGTGGAATTAATGACGGCCTTGTCTTCGCGAGGACTCTCAAAGAAAGCCGTCTTCGTGTACGCTGAAAGATATTAATGCGATATAGTGGAAAAAAGTGTAAAGTAATTGTACGAAGTTGTTGGAATATCTTGTTTAAATTGCTGCATTTCTGGAATTTTCCTGAATATGAACTGTGAGAAGTGAAGGTTTAAGGGAATGCGTGTCAGATGTGGCAGTCCAATTTTCGGCGACGTCCATCTTTCTTCCCATTTGCGACGCACTAGGTAGTCACCACAGTGTCTAATAAGGGGCAAATTTATAGTCCATCACTTGCGGAACACTCAAGGAGGCCTTGGTGGAGGAAACCTTGGTGGAACCTTAGATAAGCTGTTAGATAGTTACAAAATCTTCTTGGCTGCGCCAAGGAGGACTTAAGAAGGTAAAAGTTATGATAATAGCGCAAATTATGCACAAGGACCCGGTCTATGGAGTATTATTTCTGTTTCTTTGGTTGTACGATCGTGTCAAAGCGAGGTAATAAACTAAAATAAGTTGAAGCTTGTAATTCAACTAAGAAAAAGTAAATTTAAACCCTCAACCCTCTTTTTTAAGCACCTAAATCGTTCTTTCCAGATTCCCAAACATCTTTCGAAGATATTTCTGGTGCTTCTATGAGCCCTATTATAACTTCTTTCTGCATGTATATTAGGATGTACAATTGGTGTTAGCAGATATCTTTTACAGGCACAGCCATTGTCACCAAACATTTTACCTGTAACAACACATAATTTATAACAGATTCATATTGCAAATTTGATGTTAAACAAATAATTATAGGCTGACCTGGCTCTTCAACATTTTCATATTCGACACGAACCCCACTTTTCTGAAATATTGTGTTACCATGAGTGGACCCTGGATACCTAAGGACAATATCTAATATTTGCATTCTTGGGCCATATACCACCTGTAAATAACACTTTTTAAACAATTTCATTAATCATTATTGAGATAATATAAGTATCTGTAAATTAATGGAGAACATTCTCCTTCTATTTCTGTATATTTCACCTATAGCACCTCCAGGATTTTTATTGGGATGTGGGTACCGTCTATACAAGATGTTACATCAGGAAAGTTGACAATTTGATTAAATTCATTCATAAAACTTTATAATGAAAAGGGTCTTCTGGGAATTTTACGACATTCCTCAAATTTTCTGCTAATGACTCTGAAATCTTTTTTATTATTAGAGACACTGTAGATTGTGAAATTCCCCTAACATCACTAGCAACAGTCTGAAATAAATATGAAATAGTAGAATAAATAAATAAAGTTCAAAAATTTGAATAAAGCACCAGTAATCATTTTTGTTCCAGATATAAGTACATATATAAAAATGCAACTTGCCTGGATATTTCCTGCGCCATAGTATCATATACTGATTAATCACTGGATCTGTGGAACCATTGACAAACCTCTATTATTGGGTTTATGAAGAGCATCAGTAATCAGAGGCAAAATAACATGTGCAGTTGTATCTTTTTGAAAAGCGATACCTCCTTATAAACTCACATTCTTTACATAAATCTAACGGATTTTGCCCGTCTCTCAAATACCGTTTAGGTAATCGATTTATATTATTAATAACTGGATTGACGTACTCATAATAATCGTCATTCATCTTGAAACCACGCCTCGATAACTTTTAATATTTTCTGAGGGATACTCAAGGTAAGATCAAACCGACCTTGGCCTCATCTCATCCATAAGATTACGCATCAAAATGCTTCTTTCTCTCTCAACCCACTACCTAGTTGATACCTATAACGTTTGCCATTTTACTGATTTTCTTTCGTTTCGTTTTCAGCTTCTCACCTTCCAACTCCTACTCTTGACTGTCCTGTGCACCCCTCACCATTACCCCTCCTACGAACCCATCCTCAACTACGACCTCACCTACTACAACCCTTTCAGGAACTACCTACCACAGCTGCCCGTCAACAGGTTCGTGCCTACTTACACCAACGACCTCATCGAGGACAGGGTCACCGCTTCCTACCTGAACACCCCCGACATCCTTCCCACCCTTAACGTCTTGGCGGAGGTGCCCTACGCCGTGAACAAGAAATTTACTGTCGTGCCGATGTTCCTGATGGCGAAAGAGAACATGCGGATGGTGACCGATGTGGATATTATGAAGGTGTCTAAAGATAAACCGATCATGACTGTTAAGACAGGCGATAATGATTTGCTGAGGTGCACCCCCGCCGTTAGGATTGTGTTGGAGAAACCTGTCGTGGTGTACAGCTTGAAGACCGACGTGCTGTTCCCGTCTGAGGTAAGCTAACAAGGGGTAAACTGTAATTATATTCTTCTTTGTCATAGCTGAGGCCTTACAGTCTGTTAATTGCGAAGGCTGCCTTACCTGGATCTGGAAGTTAAGGAGGGTGTCTAGAAGACACTGTACTTAGGCTCTATTGGTCCCCTTGTGATTACTTCTTGGGCAGCACTGCGCCGTTTCCTCTTCATATTCACACATTCTGCGCAGAAGTGTATTTCTTAGTCTCATTTAATGGAGTTGTTTCCTTAGTAGGCAATGTCCAGTAAGAACTCCCAGAATGAGACGAAGCTTGCTCCTGGTCATAGAATATTCATATTCAATAGAACATTGAAGTAATTTAGCAACTCGTTACCATACTGACGCAGGCTGGGGCATTTTCATTTTGAGACTTTCATTTTTTTTGAGATTTTCATTTCAAGACTTTGAGAATCATCTTAAATAGAATGGACAAAAGTTGAATATTATCCCAAAATTGTCTGTGTGAATGAACATCATGATATTTAAATTGTTTAAACTAAGCTTAAACAATTTGAATGAAACTTATGCTAATCTCGAAACTGTCTAATCTTTGAAGCTACAGTTTTCGAATTCGTAACTTTAACTTGTTCATTTCAAGTGAATTGACTTATTTGAACCATCCCATTGGTCTTTCTTCATTTGACTCCCTCCTTGACAATGAGCTCAGAACAATCCAAGCTTATTGAGCACTTATAGCAAATATTGCTTATTGACTTTGAGAATACTTGCGTTGGTTCCAATCTTGGGAACGATCCAAAGGAAAACCAAGCTTACTAGCCTCAAATTACTACTTGTTACTACCCTGTATACTTTCCAATCTTGAAAATGAGCTTAGGCAATGCAGGCTTATTAAGCTAGTTACTGAAGTGATACTACTCATGCAACTTTTTAGTAAATCTACGAGATTGACTGCTTAATTCCACTGAAATTTCCAAGTTGCCTACTACCTTACACCATTTTTACCCTTTTTCTAGATACAAATCGCTCACAGAGGCTACAAGATCCCGATCCTGGTCGGAGCGGTGGTGGCTCCAATCCGTCAAGACACTTTCGTGTCCGTTGACTCCCCAGTCGCCATAAGGGTGGTATACGCGATACCGACGACTCCAATCTCTATTGATTACATTAACAACGAAGACGCCGTCTTCTTACCAGAGACGGAAGCTGTCGCAGTCGAAAGCCATGGCGAACCCCAAGACTTACCGCCGAAAAACATCACAGTGCTGTCTTTCCCGGAAAACGAAGCTGAGCCAACTCTGCAGGTCAACGAGGAAGATGAAGAATTGGGTATGGAAATGGAAACTGATGAATCGGTTCAAAGAATCCGTTAGTTTCCAAACCCAAAGTTGTCATTAGCACTTGGACAACGGCTGGTTTCTATAGAAATACTACCCTACAACCAATCAAAACTTGCATTACTTGAAATCAAGTCAGCTGCACTGAGGTTCAGCTGATAGCTTGCAACCAACACCCAAGAAAAATTTATGTTGTCTGAACTTAAGACAGCTAAATTGAGGTTTTATTGAAGCCTTGTAATCAATTGAAACGTATTAATCATGAGGTTTAATCAACGTAACAACCAATTAAATATTACGTTGCCCGAATTCTAACAGCTGGAATGAAGTTCATTTGAACCTCAACTCAGTTATCTCGAGTTCAAATAAAGCGAGTCTTCAAATGTTGCAACGTAGTTGCAAGGTATCAGTTGAACCTCAGCTCAGCTGCAAGAGTTCAAGCAGTGCAAGGTTTGATTGGTTGTAAAATGGATTACAGCTCAGTTCAGTTAACTGGAATTCAAATAATGCATCTTTTAATTGATTAAATGGGATCAGCAGCTGCCACGTGTTCAGAGAATGTGGCAAGCTTCTTTTGCAGCGTTACATAAACATACATTACGTGAATTTGAGAAAACTGAGCTGAGATTTAATTGAAGCGCTATTGTACACTAACATCTGAGCTTGTTGCCTTGCAATGAATCCTGATACCAAGGGAAACTTGCGTTATCTGAACTCAAGACAACTAAACTGAGGTGTATTGATGCCCTCTAAGCTATTAAAATTCTCATTACCTGAATTTGAGTCGACTGAGTTACCATTACAATCGATTGATCCATGCGTTAACTGAACTCCAGCAGCTGAGCAGAGATTCAACTGGTGTCATCCAAACAACGCTGCAACCAATGAAAACCTGCCGTATTTGAACTCTACGTCGCTGAGTTAAGGTTTAATTGATGCCTCGAATTCAACTGTTTACTTGACACTGAGTCAGCTATACTGAGGTTAAGCTAACCCCTTGCAACTGACGTGCAATAAAAACTTACTTCATCTGAACTCGAGACAGCAGAACTGAGTCAATGGAACTGTGGTTTAATCAACTTGCAACTAATTAAACATTGCGTTGTCCGAATTGTAGTAGGCTGAGGTTCACTTGGACCTTAGCTCAGTTGCTTAGAGTTCAGAAAAGGCAAGTCATCATATGTTGCAAGGTGTTAATTTAACTTCAGCTCAGCTGCACTAGTTCAGTCAATGCAAGGTTTAATTGGTTGTAATGTTGATTACAGCTCAGCTCAGTTAACTGGAATTCAAATGATGCATCTTTCACTTGATGAAAAGGCACCAGGAAACCTTAGTTCAGCTATCACGAGTTCAGAAAATGCAGCAAACTTCTACTGTAGCGTTGCATGTTTTGAAACTTGCAATGCAATGCACAATGGTTTAATTGCTCGTAACGCTGATTTAAGTTCACCGTAGTTGACTCGAGCTCAAATAATGCAAGTTTCAATTGGTTGGAGGGAATCAGTAAATGTTATTTAAGCTGTCTCGAGCTCAAGGAATGCTGTAAGTTTCTACTGCAGCGTTGCATGACTTGAAACTTATATTACTTGAATGCGAGGCAGCTAAGCTGAGATTTAATTAATGCCTTCTAGTAAAGGTATTTCCTGGTCTATGCCTTGTCTAGGCGTTTCCTGAACTCCAGCAGCTGAGGTGAGGTTTGCCTGATGCGTTGCCACCAACGCTGCAACCAATGAAAGCTTGCCCTACCTGAACTAAACTTGAGCTGACCTTCAATTGATGGGCTGTAATCAAATGAACCTTGCATTCTTGCTGCCGAGTCTGAGGTTTAACCAACCTTACAACCTATTAAAGCTTGCGGTTGCCTGAATATTGAGTCTCAGCAGCTGAGCTGAGTTGCAACTGATCTGCGGCTTGTTCCTTACTAATTTCTTTATTTTTCCGTTTTAGTAAATCGTAGACCTCCACAGTTTCTAGCCCCAGGAGGGATAGTATCTTCGGATCAGCCAAGCGTCGAGGTGAGACCATTCGTCAACTCCAAGGAATCCGCCGTGTTGGTGGCGCTGCGCGAAGAATTGAAAAAGAAGCGCGTTTAAGGGGGGCGACCTGGCCTGGTTAATTTAAGTATTTATTTTTAATTAGTGTTAACAGTTTAACCGGGAGGGGTTGCCTGTCGAGTAGAAACGAAGCGCCAATTGTAATTTCTTGCAAGATTCTTCCAATAAAGTTGTATTTAACTCTATCGATATACTTTGTGATTATTTCAAGGACTCTTGCCGAGGTTATGTTTTATCAGTCAGGAGTGTTAAAATGTTTTTATAGGTATTACCGTCAGATCTTTTTATCCCGTCAATTGAGAGCCAAATAACTAAAAATGTACCTTTTTATTTAAGAAACATAAAACTCTCGAAACTCTAACGACAACATAAACTAACTATCTCATTAACATAATTATTTGCCATCGTCGGCAATCGCAACTTTAGCCATTGTGCTTTCTGATCGATCCAAAATATTGAAGTTGGGGTGCATCTCCACCATGTGCCTCGACTTCAAATGCCTCTTGAGGTCTCTCCTTCTTACGAGGACTTTTCCGCAAAGGTCGCACCTGCGAACAAAGAAATAGAGTTTAAGTTGGTATAGATATTAGGTACTTTTGTTTGCAGAAAAAAATGACCTTTGAATTTTAGAAAAATGCAATATTTGGTATATTATGGTCCTTTTCTGCCGATCTGCTGTTAAAATTAGGTGTTGTAGATATGTTGCAGACCTTGTGATTGTAAAAACACAAATGAATAAATCATTTCATGAGAACTTTCTTGATTAGAGATGCAAGGAAAGTAACCATTCTCATAATGGACACTATGGTAGCAAAATGCCTAAACTGGTACAGTTATTAAAGAAATTATAGAGAGAAATGTTATGGTACTGGACTACCAAAGGAGGTAGAATGGATACAATAGCGGTATTGACGGGATGGAAAGGTATAGATGGAGTAAAAGGCGATAAAAAATGGAGACCTCAACGAAACTGACAGGCAATATTGCAACCAAATGAAAGTCTTCTCCATTGTTTCCATCAACAGTGGATGCTATGGTTTACACCTAGTTCATAGGTGGAATCCACCTATATCTTTTTAATTTGGAACTTCCATCAGAACCATGACTCCTCCATCTGTCAAGGCGAGCCCGTGTCACAAGCGTCAAATTTTTTCCGATGGAATTCTTCGGTCTCACCTCCTACGGAGTCTCGAGCCCCATCAGGGACATGCTACGGCCCGACTACGAAGAACCCGAGGATCAAAACGTCGAGCTGCAGAAGAGACTGGAACAGAAAGTCGAA
The DNA here is from genome assembly GCA_963576515.1 of Cryptocephalus primarius. Taxonomy (NCBI): domain Eukaryota; kingdom Metazoa; phylum Arthropoda; class Insecta; order Coleoptera; family Chrysomelidae; genus Cryptocephalus; species Cryptocephalus primarius. Next base: position 11,094,905 of record OY754942.1, on the reverse strand, counting down.
GACTCGTCAGATCGGGGCCAATTGTACCTTATGAAAGAGCTCGATTGCTACTCTGGATTCGCCGACGGGTACTCTTATGGGTCGTGGAAGAGACTTAGCACGATGAGAAGGAAGGCGATTCTGAAACCCGTCGGGCCGCACGAGATGTACAGGTATCCGGGGGTGGTTTCCATGGACTACGGTTGGTGGAAGGAGGAAGCAGGTTAGGGTAGGATCGTGAGAAAGTCGCAGTGGAAAAGGCGTGGGGTTTAAGTTTTCTTTCTTCACTTTCTTAGTTTCCAGTTTTTCCTGTCTCGTGCTTCTCTAATCTACCAGCACGAGACTCTTTATTATCATCTCCCCAACAAGGGGGGGCCTTTCCTCTGCTTGGTTTTTTAATTAAACTAGTCTCCACTCTATTCTATCATCTTTTAGTCTTGCCACATATCTCGTGTATTGCCATTTTAGACTTGTCATTCTTTCAATGATGTCAGATACTTGAAATCCACTACGAATTTCTGCCATGCTAGATGTAGTTCTTGTTGGTGTTAATGTTTTTTGCTGTGGATGTCATGACAGGAAGGACACATTGGTAAAACTGTTTAAGACTGGGGTTTCAAGAATGTCGCTCTTGAACACATTGACTATTTTCCCTATGCCGCGCCCAGTCGAGTTCTCTTACTTCCTACATATCGCTATGGTCTAATGTGATTTCTCCAGGTAGCCTAAGCTTGTCAATATTTTTGTTTTATGTGGAGGCTTATTTTTCTGCCATCCTAGTTCTTCACGCATTGCTTGTGCCTCTTGTATGTCTGGTGTAAGTTTGATATCGTCAGTGAAATGAAAGTTATTCAGCTTCTTACCATCTATGTTTATCATTTTATTCTTCCACTCTAGTTGTTTAAAGACATATTCTAGCACTGTAATAGAGAGTTTGAGGCACATTGTGTCTTTCTGCTGGACACCTCATCCTAATAGAAAATTATTTGTCTTGAAGCAGTTTAACATATGCTGTTGACTTTTTATAGATATTATGTGTTAGTCGAGAATGTGGTAATTGACGCGTCATTGGCTGTAATACGTTCTTACAGTGTTGAAAGCCTTTTGGAAATCTACAAAAATCAAAACTAGAGGCCTGCTACATTCGATGATTTTTTCTGTTAGGGTTTTTAATGTTAGAAGGTTAGAGTTAGAGCGTTTTAATGTTAATGTAGCGATAATGAATCCAAACAAAACATTATTACGAAAAGCAAAAACCAGCATAAACAATGATGGATGATAGATGAAATTTTATAACTCATGGACAAAAGAAGACCTCTAAAAAGAAATAATAAATGCAAGGGAATAGAGAAAGAGATGCGCTCAAAAATCAGACTCAGAAAATCAAGAGAAAATGTGAAGATATAGAAGAATTAGGTAGATAGAAGATAGATAAAGAATAGACCAAATACCATTATAAACCATAATCATTGTATCATGGATACGGTTATAAATTTTCATTTTGAATTAAAATTTTTATTCATAATTTCTGGAAAACGGTCGTTGTTATTGAAATCTTACAAGTTTTATGTCACAAGTTTCCCACAACCCTTAAAGGACTTATTCACCTCGAACCAAGTTCTTTTTGGAATGAAACAAAAAAGTTCATATTGGCTGCCAAAATTGTAATCAACGGCGGAATTAATATGGTATTAGGCCTGAATTTCGCTATGTAGCTGGAATAAATTTTTTAAGTCTTTAAATAAATTGGACTCCATATCTAAAAAATCAAGCGTTTTCGGACAGATACTCATTACGATTTTCTGTATATCTTAGGCCATATCATTCATCTTTTATTTTATGACATATCTGTTGTACTACTCTGCACAATCACAGAAATGCACTGGACTAGGCTGTCAACCTTCACCTGTCTTCAGGATTGGCTACATCGAGGTGATCGCAATATGCGCACGCAGACTAGGTGTTGTGAGATAGTTTGATTGAGCCCAAGAAGCCCATTCTAATCCCAGATGTACTCTTTCACGTTCCTTACTTACATTTCCTTGGTGAGCTGTTTTAATTTTGAAAAATTGTTATCAGGTCTAGAGAAGGAACAATGGTACAAACCGCGGAAGAGATACCCGTTGACCACTTCGGAAATGAGCAGGTACTCCGATCACCTGTTGAAGGCCAAATGGTAAGCATTTTAGAAAATTATTTCAGCACCTCAAGCTCTACCTTTTGCGGTTGTGCACATTTTAGTTTCTATTATCTACCTATCGGTTCCTAAGAATAATTCAGTGGTTTTTTGCAGCCATTAAGCACAAGGCAGGTTGAACCCAAACTGGACTTTAGAAGATAAAAATCGAACATCTTGTCGCTTTCAATCACAACACCAATAAACCTATTTCTCAACGATCGTCTCCAAGTGACTTATCTATCGCTTACTTGTACGGAGTATCACCTTCGGCGTGCAACCTCACGTGCTTGTTGAGGTTGCTGGGATCCCCGAACGGTCTGCTGCAGTACTTGCACTTCAGCGGCTTGTATCCTGTATGGGTCCTTATGTGGATCTTCAGCCCGTACTTCCTCGAGTAGCACTTTCCGCAGTAGAGGCAGACGTGCCCCTGGCCCGATTTCCCTAGGCTGCTGACCAAGGTCTCGATCTGGGCCTCGTCGGTGTAGGTGGGAGCAAAGTGCACCTCCTGGTCGAAGTTTACGGGTTGGCTCGGCACCGGGGAGAGCTGCTCTTCCTTTTTGAAAGGTTTGAAAGCAGAGGTTTCCTTGTAAGGACGGTAAAGGTCTTCGCTAGAGGACCTCGTCACTGTTGGGAGGCTCAGGTCGATGGCGTTCTTCTGGCGGATGATCTGGGGGAGGGAATGAGTTTAATTTAGAGCTAAATTTTGTTTGTGAAGGAGAATGCGCCCAAAGCACATTACAGGCAGCCACAAAGAAGTTCTTGGTGCAGATCTGGAAACTTAAACGATCTGAGGAGGGAAAGGGATTTGCTTAGAGCTATGTGTTGCATATAAATTGGTTGAAAAATTCTTCTGGGATTCGAATTTTTTTCAGGTAATATGAAACATTGATTATTTAGATTCTAACATGGTTTCTAGCTCTTGTATGTAACCTTATTAACCTAGCTGTCATGCCAATCCTGTCACCAACTGCAGCGACAACTTTTTCATCAATAACTCTATTATTTTCTAATTTCCCTTTCCAAAACTATGCAGTTTCTTTACCTGTGGTTCTGGCGAAAGTTTAAAATCGAAGCCTTTCGGCGCTTGGAAGTTCTTGTGGCTGTTGTCGCGAAGGGCATCAGCCAGTTTCTGCCACAGCAAAGAAATTGAATTTTTTCCGCAACCCAGCATTAAATGGAGCTTTAGAGGATTCGGCGATTCGTACATCGTCGAGCAATGATGGCAAACGTATCTCTTTTGACCTGGAAAAAGAAAGGAGATTACAAATGAAATTCTTATGCGAAGTACTAGACCCTGTTAGAATTGAAAGGACAAATGCTTTGCTTACTTTGTATATTGAAAGGCGTTAAGAACGCGACCTGCAGCATGGCTAGGATGTCCTCGGAGAACCACATGAGCAACTCCTGACCGATATTGATGCGCTTGGTCGCTTCCAGGACCAACTCCGGAGGCGACGGAGTCAGGTTAGCGTTGACCCTCTGGTAGGTCGGATAGAGTTTCAGCAAAACGTTATAGGAGTGGCAGTCCTCTGCTATCCGCACCCCTCGTACCCAGTGGATGTTCTGGTTCCAAGCGTTATGAGATTTGTCGGTTAAGGAGATTTTCCTGCAGGAGTCCAAACGGACCGATAACTGGAAATCGAGGGTAAATAAATGATGACTTGATGGTATAATGTTGGAAGTTGTTTAAGATCTTGCGGGCATTGTTGTTTGGGAAGAATATGATGAAGTTAGAAAGCATAAGTATAATGTCCCTAAGTTTCTTATTATGCCGTAACATTGGCAAATTATCCCATCAATTTATCTCTATCAAAAATAAATCTAAACCTTCCTTGTTATCCCATGTAGCTGGATGACAGTCCTCGTCACAGTAACACACAATTTTCCAGCGAAAAATCAAGTTTAGTTTACTGTAGGTACACAATATTCTCAACTGATGTAAGGGAGCATGTCTTCACGCGTCCCCATTGCTCCCTTGCGCAGCATCTGACGCGCAAAGAGGCAACGCGCATGACCAACTGATTTAGGTCAGATACAAGTATTTCAATCTGGCTGATGTTACGTAATATATTTGATATGGTAATGTTATGAAGTCTTGCGCATGTCAGCCGGTCCAGTAGTGATGTATTGGACAACGGTAGTCTCCTACACGTTTTAAAAAAATAATTAATTAAGCCAAACCAGATGCCGGAACAAAGTTCACAAAAATCTCTCGTAAGCTACCAGACTAAAGGAACATGGAGATTTTTTCATACATATTTCTTATGTATTGGGGTGTCATTTATAACTTTTAATAATAACTAACATTTTTTGCCTAAAATACATTTTTATTTTATTTATTTTTGGAGATTAGTTGATAATTAGTGATTCATTTAAGGACATCACCAGAAAAATCATTATCTCAGTTTTTGCATTCACACATTAATCTTTCAAAGATTTTTTTTCAAATCAATGCCTTCCCTGATTACAATATTATATCATTTTGTAAGTAGGTGGTATTGTAGTCACCAAAAAAAAAATAATCTAATCACTCAACAAAATAATAATTTCGATTTATTCGATTATTTGATTATGAAATATTCCAAAATTTTTAGTAAAAAAGTTCCGTACAGACATTCCTTTTCATACATTTTTCAATAAGTTGCACTCATCTTGAGTCATATTTAAGTTAAGGAATATATAAGAATATTAGAATCGTATTTGACGAATGACAATTTTTAATAGATGTTTAAAATATAACCCGAGATATAATGTAAATGATTTTTGATACAATTAATGTAGTTGCAACGTTCATAAAAAGATTATGATAATTACAAATAAAAATTGTTAATTACAAAGACCTGATGAAAGTCTCTTAGGTAAAACATGACGTTAAAATTAAAGAGGCTGATGCTTAAAAAATAACGAAAAGTAGAAGAAGCCTTGAGGAAGTTAGGGCATTTGTAAATTGTAAAAATTGTAATATTTTAAATTCATTTTGAAAGGAGTTGAAACCACCTAAGAGAAGATATCATGTTTGAAGTATTGCTTAATTACTTAAAAATAATATTTTAAAATTACAGTCCTTTAAAATATGAATGTTAAAACCTAAATATTGATGTGGAATTGGAGACTTTATAAGTTACTTGTGGCAAAGTCTGTTGACATATTTAAAAAAGTTGTACTCAACTTAAACTACATCTGATATTCGATTGGAACATTTTGTAAAACATTTGGAAAGATTGCAATGAACTCCAATTGACTTAAATAATACGCAGTTTGAAATGTAATTCATGAAAATTTGAAAGTAATTTTGATGCTTAATTAAGAAGATCTTTAAGAAAATTATAACATTTTTATTCTTACGAGACATTTAAAAAGATTACAATTGTGTGTTTAATGTAATTTGAGACAGTTCAAATATGTTGTATGTATGACACAAAGTAATTAAGATTTTCTTAAGAAACTTAGAACAACTGCAAATAACAAATGTAATTTTAAAAGCAGTTTCAATTATTAATAAATATTATAGATGTAACTACTTTATTTTCAATAATGTGGATATACAAATATAGGACAGAAATAACCAATTCAGATATATAGCGCGTATATATTTTCAAAACACTGTTGATAAATTGGAAATTGTCTTCATTACGACTTCATAAAACGCAAAACAAGAAGGTATATGACATGGTTATCAAAAATTTGTATTAAAGTAATGTGTTAATAATCAAACTGTAAAAGAATCCAAATACTTCTTGCGCTTCTGCTGCACATTTGACTGAAACTTCGAGAAATTGACTAAAATAATCTAGTAATTCTGTTTTTAGTAGCAAAAAAGCAATATCTTGGAATAACTGTCGGAATATGGAGAATAGTTCTAAACTGTAGGAGCCACTGAAAGCGCTCAATTCAAATCAATCGGTTCCACCTGCACTTGTCAATTTCAATAAAAGTAACTTTGAAATTTTGTTAAGTTATTAGAAATGTCAAATTGCACAGTTTGCTCGACATGACAGTGGGTTTTTATATTGTGTCGATCCCTATAATGAATTCATGCTTATATGAAACGTAGTTAGGGAATTGCCAAGCATGGACATCACGTCAAAACAAAAGAACGTCGGACTTGAGGTGAGCTGCATTGAACCAAATTACCCTTTGCCGACTTACGAACGGGAAGCGATAGTCATTAGATAAAGCGCTTAAAAGAAAGTGTACATGATTATATCACTAAGGAAGTTTCATTAGATTATTTTCACAGTGTCATATGCTCACCTGCTGCACGTCCGGGTGGCCGACGAGCCGGCCGGCCTCGATCGGCCCTGAGGCGGCTCCCTGCGGCACCTCCTCGGCCGCCGTAACCCTGCCGGGCACCAGGAGCTGCGAGGGACCGAAGACATAACCAGCCGCGGCACCAGAGCAACAATTGACCGATCTAGAATTGTACCCGCTCGGAAACATGTCCCCGAAATGTCGAAAGCCGAAGGTTTGACGTGGTTGCCAGGGCGACGGCGGATGAGGAAAATTTGAACGTCGCCTAGGTCTATTTGAGGACACGTGCGAAAATGGAATAGGAAGCGTGCATCCGCGGAGGTGGTTCTGGCTTTCCGCAGCGAATTCACCACCACCACCACCACCATCAACGCCCACCACCCTACGTGGTCAATCGGGATGATGTACACCCCGTGTATCAACATCGTCCCTTGATGGTGATGATGATGGACCGTTTCTGATTTCTGCAGAGGCGGATTTAGCCGAAGGGGAATAAAACCGAAGGGCTCTACAAGATCCAGGTGTAGTTAATTCATAGTAGGCCAGTCATCAGCGTTAAAAAACCTTAAAACTGTGGAATTTTGGGAATCAACTTCGATGGCTTAAGCTCTACTTACCCTCTTCTTCAAAGTTGGACGTGTGCCGAAATGTGCTTTTTATTTTTTAGGGGTGAAAATTACCCCTCACTACAAATTATTAAAAAATCGTAGATTTTAGCATGCATTGGTTAATATAAAATTTAAATGAATTATTTGTAGATTTCTTGACATTCTCAAACAAGTTTATGATTAATAAGACAAACGCAACCCCTGTAAATCATCCCCTGAAAGTATCAATTTTAAACTAGTTTTAAATAAATCAATTCTTCCTCATCTACTCTTTCGTTCTGCTGCTCATTCACTTCCTCGTCGCTGTCGGTATTCACTTCTTCATCTTGGACCAGTATTGGTGATCTATTTATACAAGTGTCTTTATTGCAGTTTCTGAAGGTTGCAGTGCAATAGAGGCCTACTCATCCCGCACAAAACCGCATCCCTTTATGCAATTCCAAAATATCATCTGCAAAAGTTCTTCAGGTGCAAGTTGATTTGGGTTCTTGATTGGGTGGAATATTTTTCGACGATAATTCCCTTATTTTCCAAGCTAGAAACTTTTTAAAAAATGCATTTTGTAGGGAATTCCAAGCGCTTTAAGATCAAATTAGTTAAAAGTTTCTACAGCCCGTAGTTTTGAAAAGGGTTGCGTTCGAAGGGCTCGGATGGATTTCATGGGGTTTCTAAACAACGTGGATTAATTAATCAACAGGGATTGGTTCCATTATTCTAATTTCCATGGATTGGCACCAAATCAAAGAACCAATACTTTTAATATCGGTAAACGTGTTGTACCGCGGCTTAACCAGCTATATCATTCCAACAGGAGACTAATTCCTGAACGAATCCAGAATCCACAGCCCTTTTTAAATGAAATTATCGCTGTAATACAATTGACAAAGAAATTTATTGTTGATGTTTAATAGACTCAGTACACTGCACCCTTATATCAGAAGTTATTCGGAACCTTTCAAACAAAAACGTTTTTCATTATTTTAAATAGAAAATCCAAGCTGTGGACATTCTTTACATGTACACTAAAGCCTCAAAATAATTTTGTGGTTTTTCTGTTCTAATAAATTCGATTAATGCGGCTCTGTGTTGTCAGCAAGTGTGTGGCCTCTATCAGGTTGCAAAATAAACTTAATTCTTAATTCGCCCCGCCCTATGTTAATGTCCCTTTAATGCTTGCAATATATACACTTGTTTCGTATAAAAAGAGGGGGGGTTGATTCGGAGGGTGGAACGCCCGTGGGGTTGGTTTCCCTCCTCTTTCAATTCTAGGATTCAATTACAACTTACTTTCGACGAATTTATTAGTTCGTTTAATCTCCGATTTCACCTGCATTTGGAAAAATAGAGTATTTTGATAGAATGTGGTTATTTTTGAGTAAATTTTCAAAAACGTATTTCAATTTTTCCAAAAATGCAAGGGATAATATGACCAGTCAATTTGAAAAACTTTAACCAAACCCATCTTGTGAATGTAACTTTTTGTAGGCATTGCTTGCTATTGACAGGAATATTAATGGCACAAAAAGGATGTATACTTTTCAAGGGCAATTAAAAAGGATACAGTGCATAAAATTTGCCAAAAATTTATAAAAAAATGTGGACTAGACTGGAAAAAGTGGACATACACTGTAAAGTATATGGAGAAAACATTTTGGAGAAAATTGAGAAAAACTGACGGTTTACAAGGGCAAAGAGTCCTTCAGAAAAGATCAGTTAAGATAAGGATTATGAAAATTAGTATAGATTAATTGGTTGATTAAATATACAAAGTGAAAAAGAGTTAGACCAGTTTCCTAGATGACACAAAACTGACTATAGTAAAGTGCTTTTAACCGATTTTGACCAAGTTGGCATGGATTCTACTTTTCAGGAGATCAAGTACAAATGCAAAGATTCAGCTGCTCACTATTTACAGTTTCTTTAGAAAGTCAATCACAAAATTAAGAAAAACTGAAAATTGTCGAGGGTAAAATGACCTTTAATATATAAAAAATGTTTCAAATACAAATTGTAGGCGTTTAACCTAGTAGTTAAGACATAAAATTTAGTAAGAATATGTGAAGTTATTTTGGAGAAAATTGAGAAAAACTGAAGATTTACAAGGGCAAAGAGTCCTTCAGAAAAGATAAAGATTAGGATAATCAGTATGGATTAAATGGTTGATCAAATATACAAAGTGAAAATAAACGTTAGACCAGTTTTCGAGATGACATGAAACTGACTATAGTAGTGCTTTTAGCCGATTTTGACCAAGTTGGCATGGATTCTAGTTTTCAGGGGACCAAGCCCAGATGCAAAGTTTCAAATGTCCACTATTTACAGTTTTGTTAAAAAAGTCAATCACATACATACACAAGATATTTTTCTAAAAACAAGTTTTTCGGACATGGGAGACTTTATAACGCTTATAAAACAATCCCTTCTCATTATATGAGAAAGTAAAAATCATCCCAGCGTATTACAAAATGGAAAAATGACAGTTCCAATGCTCTCTACTTCATCATTCCTCGGTGAATGGTCCCTAATTACCCCCATTTATCGGCACCTCGCCTTCTAATCGTCCCCATACGGCGAAATCACGACGATCTCTCTGCCCCCTAGCACGCGGTACCCCGGCAAGTGGTTTGGGAAATCGGACACGTGCCGGGGAAAAAGCGCACGTGTCGGAGGAGAGCGCAAGGTGCCCGGGACAAGTGTAACTTTACCCGCGCGCCCTAGTGTTGGCACACTTTTCTAAAGCACTTAGTCCGGTGAGTCGACCCATGTGTCAAATTGAGAATGAAGATCAGGTATTGAGTCATGGTGAGTTTCAAATTTTGGCTCTGTGGAAGAAATAGAATTTTTGTGGACGCTCACAATGACAGCCATAGACATGTCATGAAAAGAATGACGTGTTTTATAAAACGTCAATATCTGTACACAAGAAATTATAATAAACTAATTCGGTTAAGTAATTGGTTCACCTTCAACTAATAGATTATTTGGACCAACTGGTTAATCCAATAAAATACTCAGTACATGTCTGTCAGATGTTCAGTACATCCAATTCAGAATCTTATAAAAAATAGCCAACTATCCTTAAACAATTAATTAAAATACAATCTAAAATAATAATAGTCTCTACCAAATAGTCTTTAAGACAAAAATAAAGTTCTCTTTAACAATAAACATTGAACACCGTTGATGTCACCTGAAACACACAAATAATTACTATTATTTCAGTTATTTCATTTCTGTTTCACCATTTTACAATTTCAGTATTTAAATTCTATGGCGGGAAAGGCGTTTTAAAATATAAATGAATACTTATATATATATATAAAAAAAATAAAAAGAAATTCACCTTCACACCGATGGAATGTATTAAACGCAATGTGCCTGTTGGTCAGTCCAGTCAAGTCAATTTTCAAGAAAGATCCGAGTGGTTTATATTTTAGAAAAATAATGGCCCTGAAACTGAATTCAATCTGAACACCGAAGAGGACTGTAGATTTGCTCAACTAGAAATAAAACGTAAGTGTTAATATTAGTACAAACTTAAACACCTACCTAGCTCAATGTATCTTAGTGATGTCATGAGTATGTCCGAGATCCCGGACGAAACGTCGGCCCATTCTTATTAAACATGGTTATTTTGACAACCAACGAGTTCTATTTGGGGTCCTAAGGAGAGGACACTCACTAGCTGTCAGCCGCATCCCCCGAGAGCTTCAACATTTGTACCAATAAAATACTGTTTTTTGAAAATTAGATGCATTTTTGCACATACAGTCCTTGCTTAAGGTCAATTATTTTTTTGGTACATTAAATACACACTAAACAAACTTTCAAATGTATCTAACTCAAAAAACATTGTATCAACTGACCAATTTTTCGTTTTTATTAGCTTATTTTTCTAATTTTATTTTGTATTAAAATTTTAGTTTAATTACAATATTTAGTAGTTTTCTGTTTATTTCTAAGGCTCTCATATAAATCAATCCACTTAGTTTCATCAAATATATAAGCTAGGCCAATCAAATGATCTGAATTCTTAGTTTAGATTCTGACAGGTTAATTTGCTTTACTGAGTGTAAGCGGCTCAACTTGAACAAATAGACAAGTGGAACCAAACACAATGTTTAAATGCTAATAGTTTAGACCCTATTAAACCCACTCTAAATTTTTTTATTAACGTTTACAATCAATAAATGGTCATATTTAGCAGTCATACTTTGCTCCACCAAACGGGCAAGTTAGACCAGCACAATTTCCTGGATTATTAGTTTAGACTACTGAAGTATGTTGGTTTAACAACCTGTATCTTCATTTATTTCACAGAAATAGACAAATGGTCTTAACTGGACCAAGTGACTTAGCTCCTTACATAACTCTTGATTTATAAGCCTTAATAATTCTGTGAAACTAATGAAACTTGCAAATTGACAAGTGTTACAAATTATTTTATGACATAGACATTTTTGTTCATTGAATTATTGGAAGCAAGCGTGGCTCTTTCAACAATTCAACAAAGTTAATAAACCTCCTCTGCTGATTACTCATATTTGAACACAGGAAGGATATTAAACATATCTCTGTTTATTTTTTTAACATGTCATCCACATCCATTATTCCCCACCCTTCTTGCGCTCGATGCGCGGCAGATGCATTCTGTTTTTACAAGAATTCAATGGGGTTCAGACCCGGAAAACACAGGTGCGTCCTATCGAAAGGATATCTTCATGCCTTGCTGACCGCTCGAGATTTATTCGGATCAGATTAATTGGAGGGCATTGTCGAGGGCTTTATTGTTTGGTTGTTTGCTGGGATGGAGATCAGACGTTTCGATTAAAAAAATACGTACAATCGAGTTTGTGGTATGCAGATAACCGGGGTGATAGCGATCTTTGGGACTTCACTATTTTGATATAGTAGGGGACTTTTAATTTTACTAGCTGGAAACAAAATGTATTTTTGATAACTACAACGATCCTTACTCAGTAGATCGTTCCTATTACGTATGAAGTCAAGTAAGTGGGCTACAAAAGCAGCATCAACCTCCATTTACCCAGCTTAAACCTGCATGCTATATATGTTTCCGACGTCCAAATTACCAAAGTCTCGACCACCCCCCCCTCTTTCAAAATTTCCTCGACCTGCTTATCCTCGTCGGGACTTGAATGGAAATTCTTTAATGCGTATTGATGAAGATGTTATGTAAATTCTGCGATAAAGCGGAAGGTTGTGCTGATCCGATGTTCAAACACAAGCCACTAATCCTCGGTTACACATGCAGTCGATGGTGTGCAGCTTGCACACACGCACACTCTTTAAATAAATCGTATTAAGATTAAAATTAGGAATCAATCGAGCCTGAACCAGGGCAACAATCGAGGGTGGCGGGTTTGAGGGTCGGCAGAGGTGTAGAGGGTGGTTGCGTTGAGGAAATGATCAAATCAAACGTATTGGAAATACGGTACCAATGTTGGATTCACTAAACCATTAACTTTCTACTTGTCTCCTGTCTTCATAAAATGTATCTTTATTTTTCTAAATTTTGTCTTTGTGCCAAAGTTCTGCCTTTCATGCATAAGATGTCTTCAACACGATTTGAGTTTTCTCCCAAGTTCAGTCTTTACCTACCAGAAACTCTTTTGTCACTTACGTTTCCTTATAGGATGTGGCGCTATTAAGAAGGGTAAATCGACTGCCAATGTTAGTATTTTAATAACAAATGAAAATAATTCATTTTTCAAACAAAAGATTTCGGCGTTCTGCTATGACACCAGTATTTTTGTGGTGAATGCAGATGACAGTTCTAAGACTTATAATTATAACTTTGTAATAACAATTGTATTAATAATCACATTAATAACATATTTTAACTTTTGTTATATTAGGCAGTGTATGTGAATTTATTGAACACCAGCAATATATGTTTAACAGACTGTATGACTGTTTAACAGAATGTGAATTATTTTTGTGCATACATGTGAGGCTCACAGTTAGATTTAAGCAGTTACTTCTAATTACCGTACGCACAGATGACTTATCTATCAATGCAGGGTCTCAGTTTCGTTTTGTACCTTTACAACATTTTGTAACGAACGCCCCGTATAAGTTGCTGTTTATGTAAAAACAATAGTTGTTTTATATGCTTGTAAATGTTAATATTGACACCAGTGTAGAACTAAATCTCTTTGTGTATAAAAAGTGTTACAGTATACAAAAATTGTAATTAATTTCACATTATAACTGCAATAATTTTTGTAATTGCACTGTAAACGGGAAATTAGAAGCTGCTTTATTAAAAAATTTCTCTTTAGATTTAGAAACACGATTTCGGAAATACATAACAGCACTTCAGGTATTTCAGATGCCTATAAGAGTGTTTCACTATCCAAAATCTCTGATCGCAGATTTTGGATCATTCCTTGTATGTACAATTCATTCATAAACTAGTATTTCTAAAATTCTAGATTTTGGTATTATCAGATAGGGATTATTAAAATTCTCGAAATGTCAATCGAAACCATTAAAATTCTAGAAGGAATCGTTTTGCTTATGAATATTCTACAAACTCTTTTGGGATCAAACCTATTTCTGGCTTTTTCCAGATAATAATTAATATACAGTAAGGTGTATCACAAGATAAATTTTTTCAATATGGTCTAGTTCTCATTTTAGATATTTTATTTTTGAAAGTATGTATCCAAAAGTGACTTTTTGCATGCATTTCTCCTCGAGTTATTTTAATCTTTCTGTAACTTCTAAAAACTTCTGTTATCAATTGAATTATATTTCTTAAAGACGAATAAACCAAACATCTGACCGTACCATTATTCTGTAGATAAATCACATCAAATAAATATACATTTCTTGTTATATTCTCCGCCCCTGGCTAGGGTAACCCACAGTGTGAAGTGTGGCTAAATGAACATTTAATAAGGGGCGAGTTACAAAAGGCACCCGGGTAAAACTTCCCTGTATATTAAATAATAAGCTCTATTGTAGCGGCACCTACCCTAAGGCACACAACAGATTCTGGTAAATTAATTCTGGAATAGTTTTGATGAAAACATAAAACAATATTGTAAAAAAATGATTTTTTAATTGTTGAAAAAAACCTTTTGAAGACTTGAACCTACACCAAAATCTAATTGTTGGTTTAATTAATTTTTATTAATAACTAAAGGTTACTGCAATTTCAAAACCATGCGAATTTCTGTTTTTTCTTTAAATTAAAGAAACATTACGATACAGAATTTAAAAATAAATGAACAAATGAGAGATTTTGTCAATAATTTATTTAATAATACCACTGCAATATACAAAAAATATTTGAGCTAAAAAATTACATTTCCTATCAACAAAATTAGTTATGTGTAAATAAATATCGATAAAAGCTATTTGTAATAATTAACAAATTAAATGTAAATGTAAAATAGTTTGTTGCTCAGTCTTAATCCGTGCCAAAATACTTTTGGCCAAAGTGATTGGGGGCGACAGGATGAACTTCCGAGGTAAGGATTTTCATCTATGGAACAAAATTAAATATATACGCGTGTACTCAAGAAGTATCCAATAACTTACTTTCGGATAACAATCTAAGACGGTTTGAACTGCTTGTGGTGTACAAAACAAGTTACTCAATATAATACTTTCTTCTTTGACGCCATGTTCCTTTAACACATTAATAGCTTTACTGACTGTGTTTCCAGTGGACATTATAGGATACATGAGCAAAACCTACAACCGAACCGAATAATAAAACCTGTCATTACCTTCACCTATTCCTCACCTGTCTTTGTGCGATATCTTCGGGAAACCTCGCGTACACGACCCTAGCTTCATGAGTGTCCATGTCGGATTCCACGAGGATTTTTCCTATCCTAATGCTTCTGCAGCAGTCCCTCAGGCCCTGTTCCATGGCCTCCCCCGATCTCACGATGGAAACCCCACAGTTTCCAGATTTGTACTTGAGTCCTTCGTAAGTCGCACCCGTGGGTGTTACGACCTTACAATCGGTAAAAGGTAGTTGGTTCAGACTATCTTCGATGACTAGACGAATGAGGCGGTCAGCGTAGAATTTGAAGTCACTTCTTGAGGTATTTCTGGAAGCAGTGAAGAATTTGTAGATTGCATTTCATGCATCAGTCAATTATTGTACGGTAACTCTGCCTAATGCATCTATCATGGATGGGGAATATTTGATAATGGGCAGGCCCACATTTTGAACAGTTTAGAAGAACTAGACTTAGCAAAAAATAGACGAGCATTTGTCAATGCAAGTGCCAACTTGTTGTATTGTATTTGTTTTTAATTCCAAGTATTTTCACTGGTATTTTCATGAACTTTTATTTTATTTTTTATAATTATACTCATTAACTCGTTCTCTGTTAATTCAACTCATGCTAGGCCTCAAAAACTAAACAACCTGTGACCATATGAATATGACTAAATTATTAAATATATTCAAATAATTTTTAATCAATTAAATATGTATGCGAATACCTAAGAGAGTCAAGATACTTGGAGTTCTTAACTTCAATGATGATTTATGGGAAACATCAGTTGAGACATTCGAATCGGAATTCAGAATTGAATTCGGATATGTCAATGAACTTTAAAAATCATCACATATAAAAAATGTTAACTATCACACTCCATTCCTATCACAAAAATCAATCACAGAGGATTAACAACAATCTAAGTACACTAATTGATCATGCAACTGTTTACATAATTTCATTATATTACTCATGGAAATCAAGTTTATATACAATGTTATGGTTTCCTAATGATCCATAACTACTCAATAAATCAATTGCAAGTTACATTTGATTAAAAGATTACAATCATGAACTTTAAGCTATCAATCTCTATGATAAAATGTGATGAATGGGGAAGTTGTAAAAAAATATAATTCAATTTTGCAAAGTGGAAAATAAATGGAGATAACTTATTAACTGAAAACAAAAACAATTTTAATCCACAGGTAAGGTTACATGCTGTTCACTATATTATAGCTTGTTTATAAACAATAATAAAGATAAGAATTGCAGCATCATAATTCAGTGATTAGATTTGCTTCCGGAAACCACTGATTGCATTTTTTAAATGATTTAAAACAAAACAACTAATAATTTCAAACTTAATTGTATCCTGTTTTACCACACATGTTCATTTACCCCCAATAGTTTATCATGAAATTAAAATCATAAAAAATACTGGTGTACATTTAATATCACACTATGATATGATAAACCTGTCATATCTTCTTTTTTTTTTTAATAACATTCCTCCTGAATGCATCTCTCTAATAAATAACATACTTCATGTACCCTTAGCAAATATTATTTTATTAGTTGTTGACATACCTCATCAGCTAAAATCTGTGAGAATATTTTAATTATAACCACATATACCTATATTTGTTCTTAATTATATTCGTGAAGGTAAACCGCAATGTAAAATAAAGACTATGCTTCAATGAAGCCTTATACATAATTAATTTCTTTTGCAATGGCTGCCAAAATCGTTATGACTGGCTCATCCAAAGTATTATCCCAAAGGAACAGATTTAAGGATACTGCCTCACTTACTTGTCTCTGAGAATGGTCTGCAGCTCCTTGATCTGCTGGTTAGTTTGTAAAATCCGTAAGCCTTTGTAGTCTTTACTGTAATCGACGCAGTTCAGAAGATCGATATCCTGGCTGCCCATTACGTTGAAATAAATTAATCTAAGCGTTTCGGAAATTTGGCTTATTATTTTCCTGATCTTGTTCAACTTCACCGACCCTGAAAGTGAGGTTAGGTCGTGGAAAACATGAGTGAGGGGTGAAGACGCGGCGATCATCGGAAACATGTTTTAGGTTTTATCGGAGTTATGTGCTCTCGACGTCCTTACCTGAGTGTTGATGGATGAATATTTTTCGAAACGCTTCGAGTTTCGAAGAGGTGAGTTGGGTAAAAATTGATGGTGACAGTGGTAAGGTATTAGTTTTGAGGTTATGATGAAATTTGACGTTTCCCAGCCAGCGTATTCGTATCCGCATTAGTCGCGTTCGTTTTGTGTCGAAGATGATCACTTTAATCACTTTCAAGAAAAAATGTTTTAATTTTTGTTTTGATTAAACAAGAGTGTTTTCATTCATTTGAGCACCCATTTGTGTAGTCAACTGCGGTCCATAAATTCATGATTACTTCTTATGAATAATGCTGGTATTATCGAGTCTTATCTTATCTGTTCAAATGTCTAAAAATAACGGATAATATTCTTTAATTATACGATAATCATTTTTATAATTTTTAAGTGATATAAGGTAATACATAATTGAAATTAAAAAAGGGTATCACTTATATTTATAGAGATAGATTATGCTAAAATTAATTATTCGACTCAGTATAAGTCAAGAATTCAACACATAAGTGTCTATATTTATTGTTTCCACTCATTTAAACACAGTTTTTAAGTAACATCGAAGAGTATGCCTCAGTTAGGTGAATATTCAAAATGGATTCACGTTGATTTATATTTCTTGCATATATAAATATTTTGTTTTCGGGCGTAGGTATTATTTCCGAAAGTAGAAACAATTAATTTTCCAACTTGGCATCGTTCTGCCATTCAACATTACGTGGAAACTCATGATCCTGATTTGTTTCTGGATAAAGTTTGAATAAATCTCGGCGTTTACGATGTGTTCTTTTGATATCGTGCAGGTAACAGATTTTGGCAGAAAGGAAGGAATCCATGTGAAACGTCTATATTTTTCTTAAACAATAGTAGGTTTTGTTCATTCGGAATTAAAATTTTTGCTTAGTTTGGACACTTTTATATATATAATTTTGGTATTATTATATTTTAGCAACACCTCTGATACTTTAGATGTAATTTGTCATAACAAACCCATACTTTATCTTCTGAACATTCATACATACAATCGTCATAATGGAAATGTAATAGAAAACTCTTGCTTTATGAAATTTTCATATTTTTGAAGGTTTTTTACATAGACAGTGATAGATCGAAAAATTTCAAAACTTTTTTTCAGGCTCGTATTTTTTTTGTAAATTGAAAAGTATCAGCAGAACAAGGCTGAAGTTAGCCATAACTCGCCAAACTCACCTTTTGTGCCTTACCTGTGAATTCTGAGCAAACCAGAAATAATTGTATTAATTTTCATAGTGAGAACACTAATATACTTACAATATTTAAATTACCGGCCTTAGTCTTGTTTCGTATCGTCTCGACTTTGGACACAAGATCGATGTGAGAACAAGCTTTGAGTATTCGATACAAGACGATACCTAATTTCGGTCTTGCCTCGATAAGTGTCAACATTCTCGAATTTTGTAATATTTCTTTTAGTATTTTCACAATCACCAGAGCCACAATAGTAAAACTAACAACAGTTTTGTAGGTCCTTTCATTTAATTGGCTCATTTGAATTTATTTTATTTTGAGACCTTAAAAAAGGTGTAATGGATTAAATTAAATCAAAAAAGGTACTAACAACGTATTTTTATGAAATTAGATCGGTAATTGTATCAAAAAAGCCCATGTTACATTTTTTTTCAAAATGATAAGGAGTCAATGATCGTAATGCCGTTTGCCTTAACTATATGCCAATTAGCTAATATCTAAAAGTTTTAATAATCCACAGTCGTCAGGGAACTGTAAAATCTACAGCATTAACAAATTGATCTCAAATATGACTTGCTAGTGATATTTGACATAAGTCAAAGTTAAGTCCAAACAGCTCTAATACACTAAGTTCTATGGACTTACAGCTACAACAACTGCAAGTTCAGACTTTAGCTTTAAGAATTTGCAAATATTTATAAATTGCTGTTCTCCAAAAAGAACGACAACATGTATTTTCTTAACTTCACTAAGCAGGAGGTGCTTGAAGTTCTTACTAAAGATCAAGGTTAGGTTAGGTTAGATTACGTTAGGCTCTCATTACTTTATATCCAAACAATGGCCCTGGATTGGACATGTTACCAGCAATTTTGTTTTATTGTTTTGTCACTACTAACTCTTCCAGTGTCTCCCTTGTTCACCCAGTCCTTAGGGGATGACGAGGTTCCCAGCCAATGGAAGAAAGCTTTGGTTGTTCCCATCTTCAAAGCTGGTTGAAAAGTTTGAGATCGAAGTGAATGAAGGGAAATGTTTACCGAAAACTAAAAGAATATGCACTAAGTTAGTAGATATTTCAACTATTATGTCACTAAACTTGATAGTTTTCATATTTGTGGCTTTAGCGAGAACCATAGATTATTGTAAGAATATTTGTTATTGCAGGAAGGTAGGGAATAGGCTATCAACTATTTATACGTGGCTGCTGTACTTCTATATATCTGGAAAATGCATGTACTTTATATGAATGGAAGAAAGTCCATTTATAATTATTATTTGTAAAGAAAATACATTTTTACATAAGTATGTAAATTGGTAATAGAATCAAAATTATTTCAAAGCTTGTTGTGTTGATTGCGTTAATTATTATTTTCATGAGAAGGTGATATCAACAATTACAAATTAGTAAATTTTAATCACAACGGAGTTAACATGTTATTACATTTTTTTGTTTGTTTGATGTTTCAGTTCGAGGCGATGGGCAGAACGAAAAGAAAGCGAGCGAGGAAAAAATCGCTCGTTAACGAAGACCCAAACACGAACATAATAAACCTCCAAACATGGCTGAGTAGGAATAATTGGAAAAACCCCTCAAAGCTGAAAATTAAGCATTTCCCAGGAACCGGCAGAGGCGTGACCTCTACGAGACCACTGAATAAAAACGACATTTTAATCACCGTGCCGTATGATCTGATGATAACCTTTTCCACGATACAAACATACTTGGCGGAGAACAAACTGACCTTGGAGGAAAGGCTGAGCATACAGGATTTACTTTCTTTGTTCCTTTCCATGGAGAAGGACAAGCCGGAGTCGCGTTGGCGGTTCTATCTGGATAGCTTACCTCGGGACTTACCGTGTCTACCCTGGCTGGCGTCACAGGAAGAGCTCGAGTTGTACCCTGCGGACCTGCGGTTGATCTGCGACGAAAATCTGGAAAATTTCAGAATCTCCCACGAAAGGACGAAACGATCGATACGGTCAAGTCGCGTGCTGGCCGAGGATTTATTTAAATGGGCTTACGTTATGGTCAATACGAGGGCCGTATACGTAAATCCTAACCTCGTGCTAGAAAATAAAGATTTATTCCTGCTGGATGAACCCGCGTCGGCTTTGTGCCCCTTTCTGGACATGTTCAACCATCACTTCACCGCCAACGTCGAGGCCAAATTGAAAGTTCAAAATGGCCGTTTAATATACCAACTTAGAACTTTAAAGGAGTTTGAAAGGAACCAACAAATTTTCATTTCTTACGGCGGCCATGACAACGAAACTTTATTGACGCAGTACGGTTTCTTCATACCCTGGAACACTTTCGACACCATCAGGTTTCAATTACCGGAGGTATTGAAACTATTGAAACTTAACGTGGGCGGTAAACAGTTTAAGTTCATCAAAGATCATCAGTTCGATAAGGAACTGTACGTTAGTTTCAACGGCGCCTCTTTTAATTTAAAAGCTGTTTTGTACACTGGCTACTGTGGGGATTTAAAAGGTATTAATTCGGTGGTATTTAGTGAAAATTATCCGAAGGAGTTCGGCTCGGTGATCAAATGTTCGTTGAAAGTACTTTTGGGTGATAAAAAGGAGACGTTTTTGAACGATTATGAACGATTTGACTCAAAATGTGTTCAAAGTGTGGTGTTCGAGTACGTTAAGTATAGGTTGGAGTTCGTAGAACTTTTATCAAATATACTATTGGGTGATTAAGGCAGCAAAATGGCCACAAAAAATATGTAGTGAAGTATACATTACAGGGACATATGAAAAACCTTCAAATTCACCGTGTAAAAAAATTGGCGATGTGCTCATCGTCTAATTTTTTCATACATGTCACGTGTTCTATTAAGTTTACTAGCTCTTAGGAAATTCTCCAAAGTAAAGTGCTCCTTTTGATTGCTATAAAATTGCTTAAGTGCTATTAAATGGCTGAGTCAAGTTGCGAAGGCTGAAATAAATATGCTAAAACCGTCAAGAGCAAAGCGCCCCTTAGGGCATTTTTGTATAGAAAATGTTTGAAATAAAAGTTGTTTAAAAATTAGGTAAGTTAAGTTGCGAAGTTTGAAGTGAATCACCCGAGCTGATTTGGATAAAATTATTAAAAACTACGTATTCTTAAAAGTAAAGTGCCCTTTAGGGAGATTTTAGAAAAATATGTTTCAAAGGATAGTCATAGGTCAGATTTATCAGACTTTTCACTGTGAACAATTCGTGTTCTGAAATGTCCTCAGTTAAGAGAACTAATCTAAAGCTGAGTGAGTCAGGTAGTGGAACTGTCATTTGGAGACCTCCTAACGTGCTTGTTTTCTTGTAGGGGTTGTCTTCCCCTACAGCTTTCCTGATATGACATCAAAAATGTACAAATTTTGAAACAATTTTCAAGAATCAATTATGGAGCAAAACTTATAGCCTTGTTTATAGAGCAATAATAGCTGTTCTGGTAGATAAAAATGGTAAATAACAAAAAACTTTGTTAAAATGGATCAAATATGATAAAAACCCAAACTCTAGACAAGTTTCAGCTTTTGCGTTTTTTTTTAATAATAAAAATTGTAAATAATAGGTGGTTTTTTCGTTTTTTTCACCATAGCGTGAAAATGACTGAAGAAAATGCAATACATTGTAGAGATGATTGGTAGAGAATTAAATGACCTTCACAAGGAGCGTTTCTAAAAGGTGATCGGAGCGTTTTTCACTGAGAAAACTTGGAAAAACCGTTAAAATGGACCCCTTTTCAAAAATGCACTGCTATGCCCAGAAGTGAAGTAAAAAAGTAAAGAAGTAATAGAAGTAAAGTAAGTAAAGCAGAAGTGCTAATTTTGCGTGAAATGTAAAGGTTAATATGGTTACTTCTACCACGGAAAAGTTGAATGTTGTCGGAAGAATGGTTTTTGAACTATGACGTTCCGAAATTTTGCAAAATTCGGCGTATTAAATGAGGAGAACCGATTTTAGTGTTTCAAACGGTTTTTGAAAGAGGACATCAAAACCTACAATTTGGGCATCTTCGATTTTCATATGCATTAGGAGAAAAGTGCGAAAAATGGCCTCGAACATTGCGCGAAACATTTTCGCATTTCGAGCTGAGTGGTGCGCACAAGCGTACCGTTTTATGCTGCTATATTGTTAATAATGTAATTGTGCAAAAACTATTCATCAGACGGCATCAATATTTTGCATGCTTAATGTAGACATAATGACCTAACATTCCACGTAAAATTAGCGCTTCAGCTTTAAACTGGGCAAAGTTTTGAATTTTTGAAAAAGGGTCAATTTTAACGGGTTTTCTCGGTGAAAAATGCTCGGATCAACTTGTAGGACGCTCATTTTAAAGGTCTTTTAATTTTCTACCAATGGCCTATACAACTTACTGCATTTTCCTGAATAATTTTCACCTATGGTGAAAAAACAGAAAATCGACCTAATGTTCTTAACTTTTATTATTAAAAAAAAAAGACTCAAAAGCTCAATTTTTCTGAATTTCGGGTTTTTATCATCTTTGATCCATTTTAAAAAAGTGTTTTTGTCCGTCTGCTGTTAAATTTTATCTACAAAAAAAAAGATCTATAAGCTGGGCTAATAGATTTTTCCATGTGGTCTATTTATTTACACGTAAAACGACCCTGTTACAGAAAACTAGTGTCCATCATTTGCGTAAAGAGAAACAAACAATTCGAACTTGAAAACCTCAAATGACGTGTCGCTTCACCTCCTGCAGTTTATGTCAAGAATTCTGCAATGTGGAATTCAGTTCTAGAAACCCAATATTTTTCGCATCAGAGTGAAATAAACCGCAGTATAATAAAGAATATCTTTATTGTTTGCAACAAGTATAATTTCGTAAATATCTTTGTTAAAAACAATATAATATGTATAATATAATTACGGGGCACTAAAAGTCGGTGCATCTATATCAAAAATTTAGATTTTTTGTTCCATTTCCATTTATTCAGGACGGGCGTCCACCTCCAGGGCCTGAAACAGAAACGAAGGACATTGAATGGAAGTGACTAACGTACGATCGGTCACGCTCGTTTCCATGCACGCATCGACGGTAATAATAACAATTCAAAGTGCATTATAATTCAATACGACAATCGACCGCAATAACGTTGAATTTCAGTGATAAGCGAGACGCCCTCATCAAGTGCCTAATGCCTTATAGTACTGGAGAGAAAGACGTACTTTTTCTTTCTATCTAAGGGGTGTTGATGGTCATATGATGCATAAGTGCCAACGGTCTTAACTTTTTGTAGCGAGTACGTTAACGAAATTTGACTAGTTTTTCACCGAATTCACCCCAGAAATATTTAAAAAAGATCAAAAAGTCAGTGCTGTATTGCAAGTACAGTGAAACAGGATTCTCTCCTTCGTTCCTAGTCTAAATCAGAAGGGACACCTGTGTTGGCGCAACCAATCGCCCCTCGCTGCAGGCACCCGATGGGGTGGCAAGCACACACATGCCCCGCCATGCGGTGTACCATAACCATCCCCGGATCTTTGATTTAATCAAAAACGCAACGCGCGTGTGGAAATCTCGATTTTTCTGCTAACTGCCCCTATGCATTCCGCGACAACTGTTTGAAGTGACGTGTAAGCGCTCATAAGGGGAATGAGTCGACGGAAATTTTGATAATTTGAGAAATTTGGTCTTTAAATGGGATTTGAGAACGTTTATTAGCGAGGATGGGTTTTAAATAGCATGGATCGATATTTTATTATTAATAATAAATTCACACATAATCGGTAAAAAATAAATAAATATAGTTATAACCAAGCTTAGGCGTATATGCAAGGTAATATAGCTGAAATATGTGTGTATATATATGCTAAATTTTCCATAAAAATATGCTTTCCTATGCAGATTACACTAAAAATATGCTTAGTGCATATCGAGAAAAATCTTACAGATGGTCTTTAAAATTTCAATTTGGGTTATGCAATCAGAGGTTAAATGAAACGATAATCTCATCTATTCGTAAAAAATACGTGTCTTGCAAAACAAAGCCTACATGCAAACATAATTATTTAGAATCTAACACATATTACAAATTATTTCATTTCGTATTATAAAAAGATAATATGTTTTTCAAAATTTTCTATCAAAAATTTGTGTTTCTTATCGGTAAATATGTGTTTGTATAACGAGAAACTTCTGTCAACATCAACCATTCGATATTTTTAGTTTATGTAAAATGAATGGTATAATATTGTCTAGAGTTTCGCCTCGAAAAATTTTTGAAATATTATTTAACACTTTATGTCGCTCATTTTTCTTAATAACATTAACAAACTTATCTAATACGATTTTTCCTGTTTTCCCTTTTACAAATTTACAATTTTCAACAATATCCATCCAATCTACTAAAGGTAGTGATTTCTTTTCTAAATACTTTATCCAATTCACAAAAAAGCTATAGTTGCATTTAATAAAAACTAATTGTTGAGCGATATCGTTATTCTGCAACAATTCTTGAGTTTTTTGTGTAGAAAAGTGTAGATTTTAGGCAAAATATGCCATATATGCGTTTTATTTTGAAATATGCATATCAAATTGAAATAACAAGATATATGCAAAATATGCCACATATGCAAATCACATATACGCCTAAGCTTAGTTATAACTAAAGCTCGGGAAATATGCACTTAAAGATTCCAAAAACATGCTTGCAAATATGCCCAAAAAACAGTCGAAATATGCACTAAAAGAGGCATTTAATATGGAAATAGGCATTTATAAAACAATGAAATAAGCAGTTTTTTACTATGTATTTTTTATCTGAAGAACTACATACATTTAAAAAAAATTAATCAATTATTTGGACTTGTCATTATGTATTAATGAAATAGAACACAGCTATCTCTTATTACTATGTTACTACTATTACATTTATCATTTATTAATTATAAATATAGTAAGTATATTAACTCTTAGATGGAAACAATATGCCGTAAGTGTTTTTCTAATGTCTCTAAAGTAAAACTTCGCAAGATGTCAATGGAGCAAATTGAAAATTGTTTATTGGAGATGGTTCTATATCTAAATTGAAATATTCATCATTGCAGAAATTTGCTTTTATTACATTATTTATTGGCACTACTTTTTGATATCCATAATTTTTTTTTAAACAGGGCAGAATTTTTCGTAAATTTTGTTATCTTTTCCAAGATGTTTAATTTTATTGCGTACTGAGTTAACGACTTCAATACTTTCGTCCAGTGAAAGATTTCCTTTTGTTTAGACTTTGTTTAGGCATTATAACACACTCTTAATAAACACTTTAGTGAAATAAAATAGAATACTAAATGCCAGTTTGCCCTTCAAACTTTACATTTAAATGGGGGTAGCAACAATTTCATTGGCTAAAAACTAAAATCAACGAGCTTGCTAAATCTCAATGTAACGCTAAGACTACATAGCGCTGTAATGCAAATTCACAGGTGATTAAAAACATGACCATAACTTTATAAGCAAGTCAAAATCTGTAAGAAAACCTGGGGGAATTTCCTCGATTTCTATTCTGTTATTCGGGCACTTTGGCCAAATCTCAAGTGAAAATAGCATGAAGTTTTATACTGTCAAACTTTAGGAAAATCAGGAAAATGGACCCAGAAAATTCTCAGAGTCTCACCATTTATTTCAATACACTGGTCAATCCTCTTACTCAGGTTCATAGCAACCCTCCCTATTTAACCCTAGGCAGTTTCTGTGCAGGCTTGTATTAACCTAGCCTGTAGTTATTGTACATTTTTACAGTCTTGGCTTGTAACTTTCTGCTTTAGAAAATAATGTAGTGTAGTCAAGTTTGGAGATTGTGGTGGTCATTATACTAGCATGGCTTTCGCCATATTCGACGTTCTTATAAATTGTACTTTCAGCCATTCTTATAAATTGCAGTAGGTAAATGGAATTTCAAATTAATGCTACCCTGTAATGGTAAACTTATTAAATTTAAAAACTTGCTTTCAGGAAAATTTAGGAACCAATTTGCATTCAAACTGTCTCTGAAGAAGAAAGCACCAACTGTTCTGTCAGTTAATATTCATTGAATATAATTTTTGGAAATTTTGTCCATTTGCATTTATGACCAATTTCGGTTTCTCAGCTGACCATTGGTTCATTATTTCTTTAAATTACACGTCGTCCATTATGACTAGTTTTAAGCAAATTTTTTGAAACACACTGTCTTATTAAAAACCTTATTAATATGTTGATCAGCTCTTAGATTTATTTGTCTACCTGGGTGTATTCTACCTTACTATAAGGTTGATTTTATTTTAATGTATTTCCTAGACTCTTTTTTTTAGAAAAAATAGCTGAAATCATAACTTAGTGTTGTGCGTTGGTTGGTAATGGCTATAAAACAGTTATTACTGAATTTTGGATAAAATTTGGTGCATGCCCATTTTTAGGGCTTGTGAATCCAATGACGTAAAGAGAATTTATTTCAAAAACTTGTTTGTTTGAATTTTTACCCCTATAAACTGATGTAGTTGCACTTGGTTTTTGCACAAATAGGGCACTTGTATTCACTAGGCTTTAAAATTTGAAAAACAACCGGGGAAATTCTCAAAAATAATAATATATTGCTTAGTTACTGAAGAACGCATGGGCACACATTGCATCATAAATGTTAACTATAATATTATAACAACGAGATTGAATATTGCAAAGAAAAATTACTAATATTTCTGACTTGTTGGCAATCGTAGACAACAGTGTAATATTTTGCCGGATCTCAAAATTATCGGTTAAATTTATCAAAAAATTCATTCTAGATATAAGAAAATTTAAAAATCTGACTGAAAAGTGATTTCCACACATTTTCCGCTTAGTTTTTGAAATCCGATTTCCAATCTAAGAATGTTTTGTGAATGATTGCATGACAGAAAAACCTAATATTTCTCAGCTTACAAGGTTTGTTGATTATCTGGCAGATATTCATCTAGAATTTGACTTCATGTTCTCCCTCAGCGTTTAGCCAAATGTATGAGCAATTTAAAACACATCCCTAAAACCTATGAATTGTGCCACGCTTTAATCAAAATTTTTCTAGAAGCCATCCATAATTCTACCTTTCTTTCTGAGACTTATGTAAAATTAGGAAACCTTCACTGCTATCAAATAATTCATTATAAAAATATTAATGAAACCAAAACCACATCAATGAATTAATTAAAAAATATTTTAAATTATATACCTACATAAAAATTTGTGACATATGACTTGCGACTGTTTTTTTATAGTGCTTCTCGTTTAAAATTCATAAAGAAAATAACTCTGCATATTCATTATAAAGGAGACACACCATTTAAGTACGATAATATCTGTAGTTTATATGAAATTTATGTTCCTTTTACCTTTGTATTTATGTTTTGTTAGGTAAGTATACATATTTTTGCCAAATACATAATTTTACTTCATTTTAACTTTTGCTTTGCAAAGCTCCTTTAACATAATATTTTGCGTATCATATTTATTTCTTAAATTAACAGCTAAATTACCATGTTTTTCTAGGGAGTCAGCTGGTCCAAAATACATCTACAATGCTGGCGCAATTTTACTAATTTCGATTTATGACACCTCGAGAAACAAAACCGACCGTGGCCCAAAGTATATTTGTTCTTTTGCTCACACTTGATTCGCTCAAATTCAAATTTTTCAGCAATTTTCAAATGACCAAATTTACTAGTAATTACTGGAATTAAAACTTTTTCATTTCCCTAAAAGGTGCCAAACTTGATTTTTTTTTATACAGTTGTTTGGTAGAATTTGGATTGGTAGAGTACAGAATTTAATACAGGTTGTACAAAACGTCACAGCAGACTCCTTTATTACGAGTAAGGCACCATGGACTAGCATCAAGAAGTAAAGAAACTCAAATTTCATAATATTTCTGACACATTACTTAAGGCATCTATTAAATCTTGCGTAAACATTCGTTTTTCATCTAAACAAACTTTCTGGCGAAACTATGTTCATCGATTGTAAAAATAAAAATGGAAACTCTACCGTGAGCTTATCAGTGAAGGTTATCAGACGCCAAGTGTGCGTTTAATGGTTGTTATGGACGAAAATCGGCAGAAATAAAATATTTATATCCGCAGCAAATCGACGTAGGAGGTTAGTGCTCGCAAAGGGCCATTTGCATTGGACCCACGCCAATGGGATACGTGCTATTTACAGAGCGAACGAAAATTGACGTGCCTTTTTCGGGTGGCATATTTATAAGGTGTTTAGAGCAATTTAGTCTCAAGTAATTGCTAGTATAATTTGTAGGAAGTCCAAGCAAATGTTTTAAGCATAGTTTTCCAAAAGCAAATGTGTTAAGGTATTTTCGAAGGAATATAGCCTCACCTGTTTCAACAAATCATAAGACAGCATACCTAACAGTGGAGACAGATTAGCATAACACAAGAGTACATTGACAAACCAATATGATCATCTACACTACTAACACGTTCGAAAGTGATAGAAATTTTCTTCTACAGCTTTACATTTAACGATTTATGTCTAGTTTTTACTCCATAAACATGCAAGTAGGTGTTTCCAGCTAATCATGCAACATACATGTCACTTCTAGTCTTATCCGTTGACAATAATATTAATGGTGCAGGCGAATGGAAATAACATGACTTCCTATTTGCTGGAACACACGTAGTGTCACCCATCGAATTATTTCGAATCAATTACGACTAAAGTCGACATTAAACGACTTACCTTTCTGAGCTCGTCCGAATTTTGCCTCTCGGCGATCTCCTTCTGCAGCTTCAGGTGGTCCTGCAGGACGATGTCCTGCGCTGAAGGCGACACGTCCTCTTCTGCGGCGCCTTCCTCGGCGTCCTCGAGCGCCTTGTATAATTCGGCGCGGTTCTCTAAGATCTCACGAACGATGTCTGTAAACGTATCAACGTAAGTACTACTTGTAATACGAAAGAATTGTAGGGATGACATTACCTGTTAGCACGTCCCTGCTGCTCACCATTTCCTGGAGCTCATGCGTTACCTCCTTCACCAGCCAAGGCATGAACGACTCGTCCAGGTCTGGAATATAAAGGGGAAAAATAGGAATTTTTGGATTGATGGTTATTGATGCATCCAGCAGCAAAAATCACTGACCGAACTGAAATATATAAGGGTAGAAAACGGCATACAGATGCTGTTGGGTTTATAAATTAGGGTTATTCGGTCAAGATTTATGGGTCTACTTGTCATGAGTCAGGAATGGTGCAATTTTGCTTAAGGCTTATCGATCGATGGTAATGTAGTGTAGTCTGTAGTGAAATGCTTCAAAAAGTTAACAAAGTATGAGTCAGGAACACAATGAAAGACAAGAGGGAACTATAGTTATCACGTGATTGCTATGAGGATGTTTTTGCATGCTTGCTATACACCAATTCGAAATTTAAACGAAGTGTCAAGGAACAACATGAAAACATTGGCGGAAAGGCACAACCCATGTGGTATCAAAAATCTAATAAGGTGAAGATTGGTATAATATCATATAAGTAAGGAAAGACATTTAACCATCTGAGCTTAGAAGCTATAAGTGACAGGTATTCAGACATAGAATCAAGTGACTGATATTTTTAAGGGTTTTCAAGGGAGTTCAGATAGAGAGTACATTGCCGAAGCATTTTCATGGTTACATTCCATAACTCCAAACGAGCTTGATGATTATCCTTTTAAAGTGACTAAAGTCCAAAGGACCTACATCAAGCGCCATCTTCCCCTCACCTTTCTTGATGTCATCCATCAGGAACCCGTCGTTCTCCAGCCCCTCGAGCACCGAGGGTATCAAGTCGGCCATGTATCCCTGCGTGAGCACCGCGGCCGCTATCCTCTCCTCCATCTCCTTCTGGACCTTGAGTCCCTCCTCGCACTCCTTCATCCTCCTTTCCTTCTCCTTCACCAGCCTCTTCTCCTTTTCCTCGAGCCTCACCGCTTCGGCCGTCTCGGAGGCGCGTATTTCGAGGAACCTCCTCTGCTGCTCCCTGAGGGCGGCCAGCTCCTCCTCCTCCAGGACCTCGATGAGGGCCTGCTCGATGGTCTTGCCGACGAGGACCTCCAGGATCGGCTGAACTTCCATGTCGAAGTCGAAGAGCTTGCGGGGGAAATCGTTAGAGTCGGGAATATTATTAGAGAGTCTTGGTTTGAGAAAGTATAAGTTATAATTTCTTCTCCTTGTTCAAGTTCAACTATTTCTCCGTCCTTAGATAAAATTTCTAATTTGTCCTAAATCGTTAACAACATAACGCAGTATAGAAATGTTGAAATATGATAGATGAAAATGTTGTTTTTTTTATTGGAGTGAAAACTCCTATAAAATTCCGATCCTATATACGGCCTTGTTATATGAGATCGAAAAGTGGAAACCAAAATCAAGTGAACACGGACAAACGAACAGTAACATCGTCAATCTACACCTTCGCGAAACTAGAGAGAGATCTACACTGATCACTTGATCTAGTAGCACTTGGTGCTCTCTTTTATCCAGATAGGAATCAAAGAACTGCTCCAAGATCTCGTCGCATCCAATGCGACTTAACTTTGCAGTGGGAAGTTTGTGGCCAAAAGTGCCAAATGCTTTGGACGTATAAATTTATGGATAGCATTACACATTCCATAATAGCAGATGTATATGGGAGATTCCACGTCAACTGATCAGCAAGTGAATGGGCTCCAAGTCATCAATTGAAATCAGAATTTTTTCGACCGAATTAAGTACCAGTAATCCAATAGGGTTCACGATACTCAGTGTGATTCAGCTGTTAAATGGTGAAAATCTGTGATTTCGAATCACATTGAACATTGTCTGTTGAACAGCTAGAGACATAAAATTTTTGTGACAGTAAATTTATGAATAAAGTATGAATTTATTTAACATATTTCGTGTTTTTCGCAATTTATTTTCTACTTACTTTCCCGATGATTTGTATATTTTCTAGAGCTCCGGATTCCTGGAGAAAAGTGGGAAAATTAATTTCTAGCAATAATACGTCAATCGATGACTTGGAGCCGTTTTTTTTCTCCAAAATTGGAAAAAAGGCGAAAATAAAACTGATAGGCCTCGGGGTGGACTGAAAATATTCCTTCAACATGAAGGTACAAAGCTGGAACGTGAAAAATGTTAAATTGAATGTGTGCATGCGTTTCAATTTTTGGCGAAAAAATCAGTTTTTTGCGTGTTTTATTACTTAAAACCAAAATATACACTGATAATTTGTTTTGACCTTAAAGTATATGAAGAAAGGAAGATTTTGCCGGCTTCCAAAAATTTTTAAAAAATGAGGTTTTTCAGATATTTCGGTTTAAAAAAAAAAAACGGTTTTTCCAAAATTCTGGCCCAGGGAAGCGTCTGATCTCAATTCTAACGGTGGGAATGGATTCTTCGGGAAATTTTACATCGATTTACTATTTCCAAAATTTTTTTAGCTCCAATCCTTGCTTTGGCAGGCTAAAAACAAAAATTTCTCATCGACCGCGAAAAAATGCAAAAAATAAAAAATTGGTCATAAAAATAAACTGGCGCAAAATGGATGGCTGAAAATTTGGGATCCGATATATTTTGGCATCCAAAGATAACCCAATACTTCCGGGGGCGGTTTGAAAACAACCCCATTCACTTGCTGATCAGTTGACGTAGAATCTCCCATATTCTTCCCATTTTTCTTTTCACTTATTTTTTAGCGATTTATCGTAATTCAGAAATTTAATTGTAATTCAGACTGTACTTCCATTTGATTTTTGCTAAAGGCATACACGAGTTCTACTCAGATTTCACTCTCAATATGTTAAATATAAAGTTTATGCAAAATGCATTATAATAATAAATAAATATTTTGACATGTCAGTGTCGATCAGTAGCAATTTTACTGTATTTTACATGAAATGTAGATTACATATCCCTAATAATAGGTGAAGTATAGTATTCAACAAATGTGTAATGGGTATTATCTACTTGGGTTATTATAGCCTTGCATTTGACCGAGGCGAAAATTTCCATCTTCAAGTGTAACAATCGTCATTATACGTTAGTTGAAGAATATGCTATTTGCTAATAACTTGAGGCCTCATTACAGTTCATTCGTTTCCTTCAAATGCACTGTTTTGTCCATGTACCCGATATTGTACCTAGTATTAAAATGATTGCCATGTTTACCCCACGTGAAAAAATCAGATTTATTTAATATTATCAAATAATTAATTTTCATACTACCGAATTAGTGAATTTACTATTACTACAAGTCGAAAAATAAATTCAGTGCGTAAACTGTGAGTGAACTCAAATTTAGCTGCGTTAAAATCGATTCGAGCGAGACAAACAATTTTTTACACAAATTCTCGAAGAGTTCTGTCGGTTTTTTGCACCTGTTTCCATGCAACGAAGAGAGTTCTGCGCACTGCGCGTGTACTATTTTCCGTACGAGTCCAGACAAGATTTATGAATATTCGTGCGGGTGTCGCGTTAACTAACGTGTGACTTTTAATTCGGCGGAGGTAAATGGGGTTATTTTAGGGTTTCTCGGGCGGTATCGTCGATGAAAACGCGAATAAACGTTCGGTTTGAACTTTGAGACATGTGGATAGACTTGATAATCGATTTAATCGATGTGCGGTATCGATTTCCGCGAGTGATGTGTTGAACTTCATCCCGAAGCTTTCAAGGGCACGCCATCAGCTGGGATCTTCAGGTAATGTGGTAGCTTTTGATTCCTATTTTTGATCCATGGAGGTAATTGTAGTTGTATGTAATTGTATTCATTGAAAGCACCTGTTCAATCGAAAACTGATCAATGTGATTTATAAATTTTGCAATTTACTGACGCCGATGTAACAGGGTGTTCCTGAACTCATTTGATCTTCACATTCAAGGTGTAATTCCTTCAGTAATTGTAGGTCTCTTAATTCAAATAAGCGTATAACGAAGAATGCACAGTTTTCTAGATGCGGGAATTACAATTCACGACCTACGTCGTTTCTTAAAGTTTGTAAAATGTTAAATCTCATCTTCAACGTGTAATTCCTTCGGTCATTTTAGGTCTCTTAATTGAAATATACGTATATCGTAGAATATAAAGTTTTCTGTATCCTGGAAAATACAATATACGACGTACGTTGCTGCTCAAAGTTTGTAAAATGTCAAATTTCATCTTCAAGGTGTAATTCCATGGGTAATTTTAGGTCTCTTAATTCAAATAAACGTATATCGTAGAATGCACAGTTTTCTAGATGTGGAAAATGCAATCCACGACATAAGTCGGCCTTCGAAATTTGTAAAATGTTAAATCTCGTCTTCAAAGTGCAATTCCTTCAGTAATTTTAGGTCTCTTAATTCAAATAAACGTATTACGTGGAATGCACAGTTTTCTATATCCAGGGAAATACAATATACGACATACGTCGCTCCTCGAAGTTTGTAAAGTGTTAAATCTCATCTTCAACGTGTAAGTCCTTCAATAATTTTAGGCCCCTTAATTCAGATAAACGTATAACGTAGAATGCACAGTTTTCTATATGCAGGAAACACAATCTACGACCTACGTCGCTCCTCGAAGTTTGTAAAATGTTAAATCTCATCTTCAACGTGTAATTCCTTCGGTAATTTTAGGCCCCTTAATTTAGATAAACGTATAACGTAGAATGCACAGTTTTCTATATGCAGGAAACACAATCCACGACCTACGTCGCTCCTCGAAGTTTGTAAAATGTTAAATCTCATCTTCAAGGTGCAATTCCTGGGTAGTTTTAAGTCTCTTAATTCACATAAACATATATCTTAGAATACACAGTTTTCTATATCCAGGGAAATACAATCCACGACATACGTCGCTCCTCGAAGTTTGTAAAATATTAAATCTCATCTTCAACGTGTAATTTCTTCAGTAATTTTAGGCCCCTCAATTCAGATAAACGTATAACGTAGAATGCACAGTTTTCTATATGCAGGAAACACAATCCACGACCTACGTCGCTCCTCGAAGTTTGTAAAATGTTAAATCTCATCTTCAAGGTGCAATTCCTGGGTAGTTTTAAGTCTCTTAATTCACATAAACATATATCTTAGAATACACAGTTTTCTATATCCAGGGAAATACAATCCACGACATACGTCGCTCCTCGAAGTTTGTAAAATATTAAATCTCATCTTCAACGTGTAATTTCTTCAGTAATTTTAGGCCCCTCAATTCAGATAAACGTATAACGTAGAATGCACAGTTTTCTATATGCAGGAAACACAATCTACGACCTACGTCGCTCCTCGAAGTTTGTAAAATGTTAAATCTCATCTTCAACGTGTAATTCCTTCGGTAATTTTAGGCCCCTTAATTTAGATAAACGTATAACGTAGAATGCACAGTTTTCTATATGCAGGAAACACAATCCACGACCTACGTCGCTCCTCGAAGTTTGTAAAATGTTAAATCTCATCTTCAACGTGTGATTCCTTCAGTAATTTTAGGCCCCTTAATTCAGATAAACGTATAACGTAGAATGCACAGCTTTTTATATGCAGGAAACACAATCCACGACCTACGTGGCTCCTCGAAGTTTGTAAAATGTTAAATCTTATCTTCAAGGTGCAATTCCTGGGTAATTTTAAGTCTCTTAATTCACATAAACGTATATCCTAGAATACACAGTTTTCTATATCCAGGGAAATACAATCCACGACATACGTCGCTCCTCGAAGTTTGTAAAATGTTAAATCTCATCTTCAACGTGTAATTCCTTCGGTAATTTTAGGTCTCTCAATTCAAATAAACGTATAACGAAGAATGCAGTTTTCTAGATGCAGGTAATACAATCTACGACATACGTTGCTCCTTGAAGTTTGTAAAATGTTAATTCTCATAGGGCAGTAGTGTAATCGTAGGTGTTACGCAGTGGTATTTTGAAAAGGGCTGATATTTTAGATTTATTAAATTCTAAGTAGGTTAATTGAAGTGTTTACCTTGACCTAATTGTAAGAAGGTAAGAATATTTGAAAAATGTTACAACATATGTTATTTGTAGTGTGCATTTCCATTGGCAGAACACGATATCTGCATTAATCCCCTGGTAAAACGACTTGGGCATACAGCGCGCCTAAATTTTTAACAGTCCTGTATAATTTAGGAAAACGTCATCGATGACAGGTTGAAATAACAGAAGGTCACCTAACTATTAATTCAACAATTGGAAATATACAATACAAACAATTGAAGCAATAATGTTATAAGTTGAAGCTTAACTAAATACAAATTTCGACGTGCACGCGACATTTTTGAGGGGATCTGCCACCTTTTATTACAAAACTATCGATCTGTCACTGTTATGGCAGCACTTTTAGGCTAATAAGTTAAGTAGTTACAACCTTAACTGAATGATAGTTTGTTATTTGACTGAAATTTGTTATAACTGAAATGATAGTTGTAGTTCTTGCAAGTTCAGGGTGTTCTGCCTTCCTATGATACCGCTATCATGGTAAATCTTTACTATTGACATTTACATGCCTTTCTCAGCATTCTCTTAAAGCAATTACATTAAATAAATCATTACTAAAATTTCAGCAGCTATAAAAATTATAGCAATGCATTTAATGAGTTAATCGGGCTTCAAATAAGTTCTGGTAAAATTTTGTTCGGTAATTGTTTTACATATATATATATATATATATATATATATATATATATATATATATATATATATATATATATATATATAAATAATATTTTTTTATATATATAGGAAGTAAGTGTTGGTAAAACATGGTCTATAGGCAGATAGCTTCATGTTCTTAAATGCTATCGTTTCGAAATGAAAATGTTTTATTGTGGGTGGTCAAATGAAACTAATTTGTGGACAATTATGGCCATAAATTGGTTAAACAAGCATGTACCTTTGTACTTTTTCTCGAACTTTGCAGGGTTAATTCCACATGCCACAGGTAAAAAGCTGTTTAATGAACGTAACAAGAGTGTGTGAGACAAAATAGATTGGTTTTGTTTCTTCTTTTGACTGTTCTAGTATCCCTAGATTGATAGAATATATTTACAAAATTAATATTTAAAAAAAATGTATATTGAAAATGAAATAGATTTTTTTACAATTAAAATCAATGGATACATAATGTACACATACACCTAAAAATATAATTGAAGGTTGAGAAATTTTTGGGTTTAGTTTTCTATTTTCTGTATAAATATTTGAATACCTTCAATTTTTTGATCTTAAAGATTCAAAAAGTTTTATCCTAAAATTTCGAAAATTAAAAATGTTCTATTTTATATCGTAAAACGTAATATGCACTGAAATGTCATCGATAAAATGACGACAAAAAGCTAAAAGTCGCCACCAAATTAGTAAAGCCGTTCACCATTTTATATTTTGAGAGCGATACGTTATTATACACGTTATATCTGCTTATAAGTCTATTAAAAATTCGAAAATCATTACAGCTTGCTTTGATGTCGAAAAATCTAAAAATCCATATTTAAGTTTATATAGTAAATATATAAATTCATTTTGTGAATATTTTCAAATTTTTTGGTGCTCAATTAGTTCCACGAAAAATAATGACGGGACAACAGCTGAATAACAGAACTGTTGGGCTGTTATTTAAAAAGTATGATATTAAAATTTCGGGTGAAGGGCTCTTATGATGTAATCTTTCGACCAAAATCACTTATTTGACGAGGGTAAGTGGGGCAGATTTTGTGTGGTTCCTTATCTTCTGGAAAATCACGAAATTGTGTAATTTATCGTGCCAAATTTGAATTTGAGAACTGTTAATTCCAATTTAAAAATATGTATACTCGTTCCAAAGTATATCCATACAGTCCATAATATGTAAAAATCGATAAACCAATCAGTTCCCAATTAGATAGATTAGATAGATTAATTAGATCTTAGGATTCATCTATTCTAGATCCTAGAATACATCAATCTAATTAGAATTAAACAGATCAATTAGATAGATAGACTCAGTTCATCAATTTAGCCCCCCTTTGATGAAAAATTGTAGCATATTCTGTCTGATCAACAACGCTTGATTACAAGCAGTCCCCCCCCCCATGCCGCATATGGTGGATGGTTAAGTGGTATTATACTTTCTTAAATTGAGTCTTGATGGAAATTTCCCATGTGCAGCCTGAATAAAAAGTAAATTCTTACATCTCCCGGATAAATCTGCGTCTCCACGTCGGCCCCCGTCTTGGCCGGCACGTAGAAGGGCGAGATCGGCCTCTCGACGAAGAGGTCCGTCTGTGTGCACATGTCCTCCACGGGCGGGTTGACGAAGATCTCCTCGAGGTACAGCTCGGTCTGGATCCTTTCGTGTTTCCGCCCCTGGACGGGCGGCGGGGTGCCGATCCGCAGCCTGTTCGACTTGTACTGCTGGTTCTTGGCCTTCTTGCGGGCGTTCGCCCTCCTCTTCGCCTCGGCCGCCCGGGCGGCCGAAGATTCCCCGTCGCCCTAATGCACAAAGAGAAATCTGTTAAGCGCGTGGACCTTTCTAGGACAGTCGATGTCAGGGTGTTTTCTTGCGATAAAGACGAACCGCAGACGACTGAGTTAGTGCTCTAAAGGGCGGTTCTTAGGGGTAAAAGCACATGATTAACGGGCAAATTTATAATCGCACTTTGAGGATTCTTCAAACCTTAAGGCGTACTTACTGTGCTATCTGTATTTTATAGTCAACTAAGTGCACCTTAAGGATGAGATGAGATCGAGGTCGGTTTGATCTTACCTTGAGTATCCCTCAGAAAATATTAAAAGTTTAGTTCGCCTTCAAGATGAATGACGATTATTATGAGTACCTCAATCGAATTATTAATAATATAAATCGATTACCTAAACGGTATTTGAGAGACGGGCAAAATCCGTTAGATTTATATAGTGAACGTGAGTTTATAAGGAGGTATCGCTTTTCTAAAAATACAACTGCACATGTTATTTTGCCTCTGATTAATAATGCTTTTCATAAACCCAATAATATATGTTTGCCAATGGTTCTACTGATCCAGTCATTAATCAATATATGATACTATGGTGCAGGAAATTTCCAGGCAAGTTGCATTTTTATATATGTATTTATATCAAGGAAAAGAGTGATTACTAATGCTTTATTCAAGTTTTTGAACTTTATTTATTCATTCTATTTCATATTTATTTTAGACTGTTGCTGGTTATCTTAGGGGAATTTCACAATCTACAGTGTCTCTAATAATAAAAAAGATATCAGAGTCATTAGCAGAAAAAATGAGAAATATCGTAAAATTCCCAGAAGGCCCTTTTCATTATCGACTTTTTATGAATGAATTGAATCAATATGCCAACTTTCCTGGTGTAACATCTTGTATAGACGGTACCAACGTCCCAACAAAAAATCCTGGAGGTGCTGTAGGTGAAATATACAGAAATAGAAGGAGAATTTTCTCCAGTAATTTACAGATACTTATATTATCTGAATAATGATTGGCAAAATTGTTTAAAAAGTGTTATTTATAGGTGGTATGTGGCCCAAGAATGCAAATATTAGATAATGTCGCCAGGTATTCAGGGTCCACTCATGATAACACAATATTTCAGAGAAGTGGGGTTCGTGTCAAATATGAAAATAATGAAGTGCCAGGTCAGCCTATAATTATTTCTTTAACATCAAATTTGCAGTATGAATCTTATAAATCATGTGTTGTTACAGGTAAAATGTTGGGTTACAATGGCTATGCATGTAAAAGATATCTGCTAACACCAATTGTACTGCCTAATACATTTGCAGAAAGAAATTATAATAGGGCTCGTAGAAGCACCAGAAATATCTTCGAAAGATGTTTGTGAATCTGTAAAGAACGCTTTAGGTGCTTAAAAAAGAAGGTAGAGGGTTTAATTTTACTTTTTCTTAGTTAAATTACAACCTATACTTTCTTGTAGTTTATAACCTCACTTTGACACGATCTTAGAACCATAGAAATCGAAATAATACTCCATAGACCAGTTCCTTATTCACGATTTGCGCTGTTGTTCGAACTTT
Organism: Cryptocephalus primarius; assembly: GCA_963576515.1. Lineage (NCBI taxonomy): Eukaryota > Metazoa > Arthropoda > Insecta > Coleoptera > Chrysomelidae > Cryptocephalus > Cryptocephalus primarius. The sequence goes on along the minus strand of OY754942.1, from coordinate 11,055,749 downwards.
TACCTTCTTAAGTGCTCCTTGGCGGATGCAAGAAGATTTTGTAACTGTCGAACAGATTATCTGAGGTTCCACCAAGGGTTTCTCCACCAATGAGTATTCCTTAAGTGATGGACTATAAATTTGCCCCTTAAACACTTCCTGTCTGTATCACTTATTCTTAGTGTTCTCCATAGTGGAGAAATCAGGATTGTTTTCACTTCTTCGCTCCTTTTATGAAAAGAATTGGTATTACCCATTAATAAGTAGGAATTACTAGATAAGGTAATGCGAAAATGCGTCCCTCCCACATAAATTATTCAAATTGTATGTATGTACATCTGAGGCCCGTTCTTTTGGTGATACCAGATTTCGTTTAGAAATTGTTTTTATCGCACGAAACTACCCTTTTCTCTTTCTATTGACTGACCTTTTCAGTAGAGTCCAATGTTTGCAAGCCAGATTGTTGCTGGATGAGAAACTCAAATTTATGTGGAAATGAAGAAGAAAAAGGTAACACCGCAATGTCGTGTACAACAAGAAAAAGAGCAACAATTCCTTAGAACAAAGGCAAAATAACTTCCAAAAATTAGTCCAAATTTTGCTTAGACTACGCGACCAATCAATTTTCTCTAGTATATTAGGGTATTTTAGAGGAAGTTAATTTGACTATTAATTGACATCGGATGTAATAATGGTTTTGTGTAACAATGTGGAGATAAGAGAAAGTGGAAATAATTATCAGATCTTCATCTTTTCTCAACGTCCTCTTGTATGAGTCATTTCATTATTTCGAGGATACCGAAAAAATCATTTTATTGTGTTATAGGTAAGGCTGGGCAAATATGCCGTGAAAATTGGTGCATTATATGCACTTTCTATGCCTTAAAAATAGCTATTTTATGGAACTAAATATGCTGTACAACTCTAAAATATGCCTTCAAATATGGATGTTGTGATGTGTTATGTACATTATCATGCCTAAACTTGTAAAGCTCGTACATGATGTTACGTTGCTTATATTTTATTGCTGCAAAAAAGCTCAGATTCTTATTAAAGTAGGTATAGAGATATTAATCTATTGGAATTATTCAAAAAAGTGTATTTAACTAATTACAAGCAACGATCACTTTACATTATCAAATTGATTTGCCTATTATCTTTCCGCAATATTTTGAAACAACAATATACAATACTGAAAACAAACAAAAACGATTTTAAATATTTATATCTACTACTAAACAAAAAGAAAAATAGACTATAAGTACATATTAAACCTGAAATAATATATTTACCAAAAAAAAAGCGATACTTAACCTTAAACCTAATCTGGTTTCTGAATATTACATCATTTGATAGGTTCTCTCCATCAATCACTTTTCGGACATATCGCAATAAAGGTAAATCACATTTTTTTGTGAATAACGAATTCAGTATTTCAGATATGTGTGAACATATGACATTAGTTAATAATTTTATGTGATCACGAAAATCGTCCACTAATGTGAGTGACTCTGATAGAAGATTTTGTTCTTCTAATTTTTTTAAAATTATTGGAATTCTGCTAAAATTGGCTTTAATGAAATTTAATTGAATAATTAATTCAGATTTTTCAAAAAGTTGTTTAAAATCTGCTATACACTTACTAGAAGTTGCATCAAAACTTTGAACTATACTTGTGAATTTTCCAATATGCTCGACATAAAACAATGCTGCCTCAATCTATGTTCTCCATCTAGTTAGTATAGGTTGTGGTGGAAGAGAGTTGTATTTTAGGAATTTACAGCAAAAATCACGAAAATATGCTCGGATATGCTCTTTCATGTATGGAACCTGTATGCCTTTATGCTGTAAAACTCCAAAATATGTAAACTATTCTAATTAAACTTTAATTTTTTTAACTAAAAAAGTCATGTAATATGTAAATATATCATGTTCATCTAAATATGCCCATAAATAAAAAACATGCGATTATGCTTTTGCCCAGCCTTTGTTATAGGTAGCAGGGTGTAATTCTCGAGTGATACACTTTATACGTTGTTAACTTAGATTTTACTTTCACCCCATAGGAAATAGAAGACTGAAAACGAAATAAATTTGTCTTTGTAAATCGTAATCGCCTAAACCAAAACCATAAAAGTATGCGATCTATTGGTGGCTTGGTTTAGCTGTTAGTTCTTATTCAGGAATCGCCAGCCTTGAAGCTGTTAAATCGTTAGTTTTTGGTTTTAGGGATTAAAAATTCAGAAGTGTGGGGTTTAGGTTAGATTGCACGTTCTACAATCACTCAACAAATAATTGAAACCAACAGTTTAGCTCATAAGAGATAGGGGTAACAGTTCCTTTTGTTGGCCTCAAAAGTTCGCCAGAATTGTTGTGAAGAAGCATGAAGAGGATTTACCATAGAAACCTAGAATTTAGTGTCTTATGCATAGCATGAATGTAATTTGAGTTATTCAGAGTGTCGATATCACAATTGTTGCTCTTGCTTGTTGCCCACGACATATCTCATTCGGTCGTTTAATGGAGGCGATGACGATGATACTCAAAGCTTGGCAATGGCGATACGTACCACGTCTTGAGATAGTAGTTTGGCATTTGCGAAATTAGGGTTCCACTTGGGCTGCATCGTATTATCACTACATTAGTTCAGGCGCAATTTCATCGACGGTTTTAATGTAATTGCCATCGCGAGTTAACCTCACATTTCGTTTCGATTTGTTAACTAGCAATGTCAAGGACAAACGAATCGGACGTCGGGATGGGTAGGGTATTCGATGTGATTGGAGAAATTTGAATTATGAATTAGGATGGTGCTTACTTGGCTGCCGTGCTGGAAAGCGAAGTTGCTGCCACGATAGATCCGTTTCTCGTACATGATGTTCGCGTAGGGGCCATCCCTGAAAGCATGTTGCAACAATATTTGAGAAAATCTTTGGAAAATTGAAATAGCATTGGGTATTTTGGAAAAATTGGGATGAAAATGGAAACACGGTAAAAAATAGATAGGAATGAATGGAAGAGGAGTGAATTTATTGAATTGTCCTACATCTTTTACCTCATAAAATAGTCTTAATAAACACCAGTGCAACCTATTATTTATTTATGTTTTGCATCCTACCTAGGGGGCTATATTTTGCAGCCCTCTAGAAGGGAAGAGGAAAATTTTAAACACAATACTTGAAGGATCTTCTGTATGCTACCTTATGGATATATCGGGAAATCAAGAGGCATCTCAAAATGGATATGAATACCAAAGGGCATAGTCGTATAAGATGACGAAAAAGCCCCCCTGGGGTTTTGACCGGACATTCCATTCGGGATTAAAAAAGACCATGCCCACTAAACGATTTTTTGATATCATTAGGATATCTCAAACTGGAGGTAATATTTTTGCATGCGGTTTGCGGCGTTTAAAAGCAAATTCATTTCCCGCATTGAAAATTTTTTCCCGGATTTTTCGGCCCAATAATCGAATAATGGCGGCCATTTCAATAGTTGTAACGTCATTTTTAGCACGTTTTTTTCGCAGCACAAACGCGACATAAACGCGACAGCATTGTTTGGCATTTTTTATTACCTTCCAGATGATGTACTGCCAAAAAATTTTTAAGTGGTTCAAAAGGTCGAAAAAACGTCAATTGTGCGATTTTTGTCGTTTTTAGTCTATTTTTAATCCTCTTGCACCATTTTTGGGGGTACTGAGTTATCATCAAGCTTCTAAGGTACTCCAACCCAATTTTTGATCCCTCAGGAAAGATTTTTCTCGAAAACGACCTCGAAAATCGTTTTAGTATTCTCTAAAACCCCCAAGTAAGACTTTCTGGCCCTCGAAAATTTTCTTTTTAATTTTTTCGCCCAAAACCCACATTTCACCCTTATTTTCAACGCTTCAAAACATTTAATTTAGAAACTGACCCCGGATAACGCATCAATAACTCCAAAAATCTCCTATTGGGCCATTTCGACATCGAAAAACTCTTATTTGTCGAGAACCACCATCAACCCCTATTTCCAACCATTTGCCAACATCACATATACTACTAGGCCTCGACATGCTCCACCCCCTCTTCCCCTGTACTCCCCAAATAAATAATAAATCGTTTTCGATGGATATGCATTTATTTATACTACCAATGAATATTTTTTTGCGTGTTTGTTTAACAGTTCAGTCACGATTTTTCCATTATTTAATGATTCTATAATTTTATTTAGTATCTTAAAAGAATCTTATAATAATCTTAAAAAATGTTATTCGTCGTCCTCTGAATCTTCGTTAAAGCACGTCATCACATCTTCGGTCAAAAAAGTTTTTGTTAAAATCTCGGCTGGTCTCAAAATGCTAAATGCTGGTCAATGAAATGCTTGTTGAAGCAGACCTGTTAAGTCTAATTAAATGATGTTGTGGTCTTAAGTATATCCAATGTTAAAAATATATTCTTTAAATTATCTATTTTATATCAACGTAGCTCGATTTCCTTAAAAATTCTGCTACTTTTACGAAACAACTCCCCTGACTCCCCAAAAACAAAAAAAAATACATCTTGCTTACTTATATCCACGGCTAGCCTATAAAATTTTTTTACTCATATACACGTCTAATGTACAAACGTTGAATTTTTGATTTCATCATACTACTACAATTCGATATGGCTTATCAAAGCATTAGCTACGTATATGTTTTTTGTTTGTTTTTTCCGACATATTTACAACAAAATATTCTTCAAATTTTTATTTCAAAGTTTTTCTTTAGTTTCTAAAATAAAGCTTCTAGATACGGTGCAATATCTAAAAATTACAATTTACATGAGCTCTGCATTTTCTTTTCGGATTTCATGTCTTGAAATTTCCTCTTTGAGTATATTATTTACACTCCAGTCGACTAAGTGGTGTGGACAAATTAATATATTAGTTTTCTTAAAATGGCTTTATAAAATATTCTACTGATGTAGACTACAAGCGCAAATTTCGTATTTTTCGAAGAATTTCGAGACTTTTTCCAAAACATTCTAAGATTTTCATAACATATGCTAAGGACCCTTTTTCCTTAAAAACTATTGAAGCAAAACGCGCTAATTTAAAGTTCATAATACTGAGCTGAAATAAAATACACAATTGCTACAAAACTCTGCAGGTATACATTATGCATTTGTTATTAAAACTAGGTGAGACATTTTATAGAGTTAGAAACACAAAACAATTCCTTCTATTTCTAAATAAAATCTTAGAAACGAGATATTTTGAAAACGACTTTCGTTACAACCAAAAATGCTGTTGCTACAAAAACGTAGCTTTAGGAAATTTAAGTGAGACATTTTATAAAAACAGAGTTAGAAACACAAAACAATTCCTTCAATTTCTAAATAAAATCTTAGAAACGAGATATTTTGAAAACGTTTTTAGTTACAACCAAAAATGCTGTGCTACAAAAACTTAGCTTTAGGAAATTTAAGTGAGACATTTTATAAGAAAAGAGTTAGAAACACAAAACAATTCCCTCAATTTCTAAATAAAATCTTAGAAACGAGATATTTTGAAAACGTTTTTAGTTACAACCAAAAATGCTGTTGCTACAAAAACGCTTTAGGAAATTTAAGTGAGACATTTTATAAGAAAAGAGTTAGAAACACAAAACAATTCCCTCAATTTCTAAATAAAATCTTAGAAACGAGATATTTTGAAAACGATTTTCGTTACAACCAAAAATGCTGTTGCTACAAAAACTTAGCTTTAGGAAATTTAAGTGAGACATTTTATAAGAAAAGAGTTAGAAACACAAAATAATTCCCTCAATTTCTAAATAAAATCTTAGAAACGAGATATTTTGAAAACATTTTTCGTTACAACCAAAAATCCTGTTGCTCAAAAACGTAGCTTTAGGAAATTTAAGTGAGACATTTTATAAGAAAAGAGTTAGAAACACAAAACAATTCCCTCAATTTCTAAATAAAATCTTAGAAACGAGATATTTTGAAAACGTTTTTAGTTACAACCAAAAATGCTGTAGCTACAAAAACGTAGCTTTAGAAAATTTAAGTGAGATATTTTATAAGAAAAGAGTTAGAAACACAAAACAATTCCTTCAATTTCTAAATAAAATATTAGAAACGAGATATTTTGAAAACGATTTTCGTTACAACCAAAAATGCTGTTGCTAAAAAACGTAGCTTTAGGAAATTTGAGTGAGACATTTTATAAGAAAAGAGTTAGAAACACAAAACAATTCCCTCAATTTCTAAATAAAATCTTAGAAACGAGATATTTTGAAAACGATTTTCGTTACAACCAAAAATCCTGTTGCTAAAAAACGTAGCTTTAGGAAATTTAAGTGAGACATTTTATAAGAAAAGAGTTAGAAACACAAAACAATTCCCTCAATTTCTAAACAAAATCTTAGAAACGAGATATTTTGAAAACGATTTTCGTTACAACCAAAAATCCTGTTGCTACAAAAACATAGCTTTAGGAAATTTAAGTGAGACATTTTATAAGAAAAGAGTTAGAAACACAAAACAATTCCCTCAATTTCTAAATAAAATCTTAGAAACGAGATATTTTGAAAACGTTTTTAGTTACAACCAAAAATGCTGTAGCTACAAAAACGTAGCTTTAGAAAATTTAAGTGAGATATTTTATAAGAAAAGAGTTAGAAACACAAAACAATTCCTTCAATTTCTAAATAAAATATTAGAAACGAGATATTTTGAAAACGATTTTCGTTACAACCAAAAATGCTGTTGCTAAAAAACGTAGCTTTAGGAAATTTGAGTGAGACATTTTATAAGAAAAGAGTTAGAAACACAAAACAATTCCCTCAATTTCTAAATAAAATCTTAGAAACGAGATATTTTGAAAACGATTTTCGTTACAACCAAAAATCCTGTTGCTAAAAAACGTAGCTTTAGGAAATTTAAGTGAGACATTTTATAAGAAAAGAGTTAGAAACACAAAACAATTCCTTCAATTTCTAAATAAAATATTAGAAACGAGATATTTTGAAAACGATTTTCGTTACAACCAAAAATGCTGTTGCTAAAAAACGTAGCTTTAGGAAATTTGAGTGAGACATTTTATAAGAAAAGAGTTAGAAACACAAAACAATTCCCTCAATTTCTAAATAAAATCTTAGAAACGAGATATTTTGAAAACGTTTTTAGTTACAACCAAAAATGCTGTTGCTACAAAAACGCTTTAGGAAATTTAAGTGAGACATTTTATAAGAAAAGAGTTAGAAACACAAAACAATTCCCTCAATTTCTAAATAAAATCTTAGAAACGAGATATTTTGAAAACGATTTTCGTTACAACCAAAAATGCTGTTGCTACAAAAACTTAGCTTTAGGAAATTTAAGTGAGACATTTTATAAGAAAAGAGTTAGAAACACAAAATAATTCCCTCAATTTCTAAATAAAATCTTAGAAACGAGATATTTTGAAAACATTTTTCGTTACAACCAAAAATCCTGTTGCTCAAAAACGTAGCTTTAGGAAATTTAAGTGAGACATTTTATAAGAAAAGAGTTAGAAACACAAAACAATTCCCTCAATTTCTAAATAAAATCTTAGAAACGAGATATTTTGAAAACGTTTTTAGTTACAACCAAAAATGCTGTAGCTACAAAAACGTAGCTTTAGAAAATTTAAGTGAGATATTTTATAAGAAAAGAGTTAGAAACACAAAACAATTCCCTCAATTTCTAAATAAAATCTTAGAAACGAGATCTTTTGAAAACGTTTTTAGTTACAACCAAAAATGCTGTAGCTACAAAAACGTAGCTTTAGAAAATTTAAGTGAGATATTTTATAAGAAAAGAGTTAGAAACACAAAACAATTCCTTCAATTTCTAAATAAAATATTAGAAACGAGATATTTTGAAAACGATTTTCGTTACAACCAAAAATGCTGTTGCTAAAAAACGTAGCTTTAGGAAATTTGAGTGAGACATTTTATAAGAAAAGAGTTAGAAACACAAAACAATTCCCTCAATTTCTAAATAAAATCTTAGAAACGAGATATTTTGAAAACGTTTTTAGTTACAACCAAAAATGCTGTTGCTACAAAAACGCTTTAGGAAATTTAAGTGAGACATTTTATAAGAAAAGAGTTAGAAACACAAAACAATTCCCTCAATTTCTAAATAAAATCTTAGAAACGAGATATTTTGAAAACGATTTTCGTTACAACCAAAAATGCTGTTGCTACAAAAACTTAGCTTTAGGAAATTTAAGTGAGACATTTTATAAGAAAAGAGTTAGAAACACAAAATAATTCCCTCAATTTCTAAATAAAATCTTAGAAACGAGATATTTTGAAAACATTTTTCGTTACAACCAAAAATCCTGTTGCTCAAAAACGTAGCTTTAGGAAATTTAAGTGAGACATTTTATAAGAAAAGAGTTAGAAACACAAAACAATTCCCTCAATTTCTGAATAAAATCTTAGAAACGAGATATTTTGAAAACGTTTTTAGTTACAACCAAAAATGCTGTAGCTACAAAAACGTAGCTTTAGAAAATTTAAGTGAGATATTTTATAAGAAAAGAGTTAGAAACACAAAACAATTCCTTCAATTTCTAAATAAAATATTAGAAACGAGATATTTTGAAAACGATTTTCGTTACAACCAAAAATGCTGTTGCTAAAAAACGTAGCTTTAGGAAATTTGAGTGAGACATTTTATAAGAAAAGAGTTAGAAACACAAAACAATTCCCTCAATTTCTAAATAAAATCTTAGAAACGAGATATTTTGAAAACGATTTTCGTTACAACCAAAAATCCTGTTGCTAAAAAACGTAGCTTTAGGAAATTTAAGTGAGACATTTTATAAGAAAAGAGTTAGAAACACAAAACAATTCCCTCAATTTCTAAACAAAATCTTAGAAACGAGATATTTTGAAAACGATTTTCGTTACAACCAAAAATCCTGTTGCTACAAAAACATAGCTTTAGGAAATTTAAGTGAGACATTTTATAAGAAAAGAGTTAGAAACACAAAACAATTCCCTCAATTTCTAAATAAAATCTTAGAAACGAGATATTTTGAAAACGTTTTTAGTTACAACCAAAAATGCTGTAGCTACAAAAACGTAGCTTTAGGAAATTTAAGTGAGACATTTTATAAGAAAAGAGTTAGAAACACAAAACAATTCCCTCAATTTCTAAATAAAATCTTAGAAACGAGATATTTTGAAAACGTTTTTAGTTACAACCAAAAATGCTGTTGCTACAAAAACGTAGCTTTAGGAAATTTAAGTGAGACATTTTATAAGAAAAGAGTTAGAAACACAAAATAATTCCCTCAATTTCTAAATAAAATCTTAGAAACGAGATATTTTGAAAACGTTTTTAGTTACAACCAAAAATGCTGTTGCTACAAAAACGTAGCTTTAGGAAATTTAAGTGAGACATTTTATAAGAAAAGAGTTAGAAACACAAAATAATTCCCTCAATTTCTAAATAAAATCTTAGAAACGAGATATTTTGAAAACGATTTTCGTTACAACCAAAGATCCTGTTGCTACAAAAACGTAGCTTTAGGAAATTTAAGTGAGACATTTTATAAGAAAAGAGTTAGAAACACAAAACAATTCCCTCAATTTCTAAATAAAATCTTAGAAACGAGATATTTTGAAAACATTTTTCGTTACAACCAAAAATACTGTTGCTAGAAAAACGTAGTTTTGGGGATAGCAATACCAACTGACTTGGCTTCTGGCTTACGTACCCCTATTCTACTTTCCCATAAATAATTCAGAATGTATACGCATTTTATTGTGTCTAGACAGAGCTATTGAATGTATGGTTATTATTGTCGATAGAAGCGCCTGAAGTATCATAATTTTAACCTACGTAATGGCTGACCCATTTCATGTAATACAAACGTACAAAGATAACATAAGCGTTGGTCATCCAGGACACATACCGGACAAATAAGAAATTAATCGTACTGGTATGACCTCAATAATTTGACTGAACGAATCGCCATCGATTTGTTAAAAGGAAACATCCAGTACTTGACCTTATTTTAGGAACGTCTCAGTACGTATCGCTGCAATAACCCTAATACATATCAATTTATTTAGATTTTTGGTATAGTCCAAATATACGGAGTTTACCGCAACGACCAATCATCAATTAGTTATTCCCGTGCTGTAAACATTCATCACAAGCCAATCGATCCTGATCGGAATGAGTACAATAACAAATTATTTATGGAGAAAAGCTGTGGAAATTACCGGTCAACCTCTCGCATGACTTTTCGGTTCGAGAACGCGGCACGTACGTGAAATTTTATGGAAAATGTCGGGCGTTACGAGAGAGATTGTAGGAAGTTATTATGTTTTCACGACGAATTCCAAAGTGAATGAACTTCTTGAATAATTTGAGCGTTTTCCCTTTTTGACACACTAAGGAAAGCAGTAAGAACGTGAGGAGATGTGAGAAAGTATTGTATTTGAAATCACTAGTAGATTTAAACGCAGTAGTTACATTAGAAAAGGGAAACGTCTTTAGTCATAATATATTTTTTCCTATTTGGCATTTTTCATCCCGAGATTTGCAATTTCTCATTCTTTAGGGTATTATTTTATATATAAGTCGAGATATTTTGAGTGTACAGCTATTCTTTTCCTTGTAAATTACTTGTCTAATCGTGCTCAGTTTGTCTTGGTTAAACAAAAGATCTTTTGCTTAGAATTGATTTCTCCTCAAGGTGTACCTCAAGGCTACATGCTAGAACCTCTTCTCTTTCTAATTTACGGAGTGGCGAATATGCCTTTGCAAGCCTTTTTTTTAGTTTACAGTCTTTTAAGGATATAAAGGCATAAAAATCTGGGGCTGGAGCAAACGATACCTACCAGCCACTTTCATCCTTAAAATATATTTCTGAAACTTCGAAATGGATGCAGCCGTATGGGCTCAAGTCATGTTTTAATTCCCTAATGCTACCAGAATAACATAGTTCATATGGGATTATAAAATTTGTCGTTCTTCGTCCAAATACTTACGCGTTTTTCTTATCGCTATTAAAGCACTCTTCTTGTTTGATTCCTGCGACTCCTCCAGCAAGCGATGCAGCTGCTTTAGCTGCAGCCTCGCACCTGCTCCAGAATTGCAATTTCGTAATCGATGTAATCGTTTATCGACTTGATCTTTACCTGGAGATGTGCAAGTTCCTCGGCGCCTCCCTATTGAGCACCCTCGGTTGACTGGCGAACGCGTACAGCCTCTCCCGTCTCTCCTTGTTCAGGGCGTCCCTTTTGTGGGGAGGATCTTCCAGTTTTATCCCGATCAAGGTCGCGATTTCCGGCGGAGGTTCCAAGAACTGGCCCTTTTTCACTGTAGTTACGAAGGGTTTTCTTGCCGAGTTATCGTTTTGGGGCTTTTTGGTGAGTTTTTCCTCTCTTTGGAGACGCTTGAGTTTCGCATCTGAGGGACGAGGTTCAGATGGGTAAAGTTCGAGCGTAAGGAGAAGTGCCATTTAAAAGAAATCAGAATCATTCTATTATCATTGTTCTCATTTTGATACTTTTTCAGAGTTCATAAATATTTAGCTAAATTTGAAGTAAATTGGAACAAAAGGTGAAGTTCCAGCGTTTCTTCTAAACAAATATAAAATAATACGGTATCAGATGAGTTAGCTATTGATTAGCTTGTTATTTCTGGACATAATTAAAGACTTCAAGACTTTACCTTCCACACAAAAATAATGCTTGATGTAATATTTGATGGTCCCAAGACCCATCATTACTTAGTTGACTCAAAACTACTAATTGTGTAACCATGGGAAGTTGTTTTAAGAAAATAAAAGTATTGATTTATTGATCAATAATGGAAGAAATTTGAAATATAGTGAAACAAAAAAATTTTGTTTTAAATATTATATCGCGCAGTTATTGGCTACTGTGAACAAAAAAAAATCGATTGATCCAGAACGTGCCATAAAATCGAAATTCCCTAAAGTTAGTTTAGTATACCGCGTGTCCAGAAATTCTTGAGACAAAATGCCTACAAATACTAGATGCGTCCAAAAATGTTATAAAAAAGCTTTATAATAATTTTGCATCAGATCGAAAACAAAAGAATTACAAATTTTTAATTAATTTGACAGGCCGCCATTTTGTTTTCACTATTTCGATTTGGCTGGTTAATGCGTTAACTGCGTTAATGCGTTAAATGCGTTTCCTATCGTCTTTGAAAATGTCACTATATTACGAAAATTATAAGAAAAATAAGGATAGTCTTGGTTGAATATCAGACTGTTTGTGACAGAAACTTAGCAACTTAGCCATAGCATTTATACATATTCTTTTGAATTGGGGGTTGTTTTGGCATCTAGGGACACCAAAACGAAAATCTACGTTGAATTTTTTCCCACGTCCCTTTATGCTAGTCAGCGCAATCTCCTGTATTTTTATCGAAATAAGCCGAAAAATGAATGATTTTTGGATATTCAAACATCGTTTATGACCGTTTCTAAAATGAGGTTTTGTACGCCTTGCATGTCATTTTGCTCATCATGGTAAAAGCTGACTAAAACCTCCAAGAACCTCTCTGTTAGGCAGATGGTACGAAATTTCCAACGGCTCTTGACATATACCCAAATTTACCTAAGGTTTTGGTGAATTTACTATCGAACTGACTCTTGAAATCCTCTATCTTCAGCTTGATGCTACTGTTGACGTGATGCAGATTCCCGTGAGAGCTACTAAAGCTCTTCTCATTCTTGTTGTTGTTAATGTTATCGTTAATATGGCCGCTGGACTTGGCCAAAGGCCTGTTCGGCCTGTTCTCGTCCACGTTGGCCGCGACTCTCCTCGTCGGATGCACTATGACGTTCGGCTTGAGCTTCTGGCCGTCGGTGCCGAAGGGCTTGAGCACCGCCTCCCCCACGACCGCCATGGGGAGGTTGTCCTGGTTCAGGACCTTGAAGGCGACGTCTTCGTCGACGTCCGCCGAGGAGAGGGATGGCGCTGACGGCGGCATTGTCTCGATCATTTGAAGCAGATGTTAGCCATGTGGGTTCTCAGGGAATAACTGGATAACGTAACCGATTTGTGTAAGAATTGTAGTGTTTTATTTGGGGGTATTTTCCCGAAGCGCTCAATAAACGTGGTTGGATTCTAGTTGGAACGATTTAGAAATTTTGAGGTTATTAGACTTTTGGGCTTTTTGAAAGCTCTTTTCGTCTGCACATTTCGTTTCCGTAGGGAAGAAAATCGACAAGTCGATACAGCAGACATTCTAGTAACTTTTGAAGAAAGTGGATAAAAAATATGAATGAAAATATGGGGAAATGTCCTTCCTTTCTTTAGTGTGATTAGTCGTTAGTTTAATTTAGTAGATTGAGTACTAGCTTGAAATACATATTAATTTCTGCGCAAAATTATATCATATGAAATCCACACACAAGTCTCACCTACGGTGTCATTTTTCAAAATTTTTAATTTACATGAGCATAGCTTATTTGTAACAGCAGAAAGAAAATTAAACCTTTCTCTTACATCAACATGTTTGCTGTCAACTTGCTATCCGTAGGGAAGAAAATGGAAAAGTCGATATAGAAGATATTCTTATAACTTTTGAAGAAAGTGGATAAAAAATATGAATGAAAATATGGAAAATGGGAAAATGTCCTTACCCAGATTCTTGTACTTTCTTTAGTTTAATTAGTTCTTTAGTTTAATTTAGTAGATTGAGTACTAGCTTGAAATACATATTAATTCCTGCGCAAAAATATATCATGTGAAATCCACACATAAGTCTCACCTACATTTTCGAAAATTTTTAATTTACATGAGCATAGCTCATTTCTAATAACAGAAAGAAAATTAAATTTTTCTCTTACTTCAACTTGTTTGCTGTCAACTTGCTATCTGTAGGGAAGAAAATGGAAAAGCCGATATAGAAGATATCTTTATAACTTTTGAAGAAAGTGGATAAAAAATATGAATAAAAATATGCAAAATGGGATAATGTTTTAAAAATAAAACAATTTCCTTGTCAACTCTTGTATTTTCTTTAGTTTGGTTAGTTCGTTAGTCTAATTTAGTAGATTGAGTACTAGTTTGAAATACATATTAAAATCTGGACAAAAATATGTCATAAAATCAACATATAAATTTAATCTACGGTGCCATTTTCCAAAATTTTTGATTTACATGAGCATAGCTTATTTGTAATAGCAGAAAGAAAATTAAACTTTCCTCTTACATCAGCATGTTTGCTGTCAACTCAGTATTCATTGGAGAAGTTGATTTATTATTAAAGTGTTTACTTGGTTGGTTTGTATCTAGGTATAACATATTGATTTCATAGGAATTAAGGGTATTAGTCGATATAGTAAAATGAGTCTAAAACGGTATTATTTTTTAATTGAAATTATAATCGATACGTCACTGGATTTTCAGAATTAAGCTAAAATAAAGAGCCTCATATGGAATTAGGAAGTCTGTCTCGCTATAAAAAGCCTCGGAACAAAACCGAACACATAATATAAAAAATTTTAAAATTTTCCTAAAAAAAAATCCTAAATTCGTTTTTATAACTTGACAATCAAAGTTTTTGATAACCCCAGAAAACCGTCAATCGAGCTGAATTATTTTTACATGTGTACATATAATATTCATATATGTAAGATACTCCTATTGCCGTTGTAAATTTAATAAATATACCTGTAATAGTCTCGAAAAAAAGTTTACTAGAGAATTTGTCTATTTAGAAATTTTTACTTTTTATGAATCAAAATTTAGGCAGGTTTTACTGAAACTGCCAAACTAATGCTAAACAAGCACCTCGAAATTTTAATTTATGTTGTAACATTACTTAATAATTGGACAGTTTTCAGTTGAAAAAATTACTGCTTACTATTTAAAATTGAATTTCATAAATGTAATCCTCGACATTTAGTAATAAATTTGTAACACCATTTGTAACACTCTTCGTTCGTGTTATAAAATTTTATTATGTTCAGTGCATAAATTAGACTTGATTCAGGAAATTGTTACTTATAGGACAGATACGCACTTTCTAAACTGTCCATATACAATGTAGTTACTTCAAACTATTACGTAAAAGGGGTTGACAGATGTAATTCTTAGCGTAACATGAACTAAAATTGTAGTTAAATATATGTAGTTAAAACTTAACAAAAAAAAAAAAAACTAAAAAATTGTCCAGACTAAAAATGGCCAAATTGAAACTATAACTTATTGTATTTTGTTTTTTAATTAATTTATTTAGAGAATTTTTTTTCAAAATATAATTTTTCTTATTTATTTTTTTCTCATCGGTTTCCTAAATTAAAAGTATCTACGGCGTCGTTCCGAAAATACTATCGTTATCGGTTAAAATTATTAAAAATCGATACCAAACCGTTTTTTCCAAGAGCTACAACGGTACCCCCCGTTATCCAGTAATCCGCGAGAAGAGCCCTTATGTGGAAATCGCACAAAAGCACCGCACCACTCTCCCTTATTCGAAGGACTGACCGTTGTCCGGTGTGGGAAACTTCGACCACGGTCCGGCGCATGGTCGCCGGAAAAATGGAAATTTGAAAATTTCCCTATAACACGACTCAGACGTGTCTCTAACCCATGAATTTTCCCCTTATGGCATATCGATTGTTTGTGACGGTGCGAAAATACCGTAGGCGGTGTAATGAATTGGTTTTTGCCTGTTTTTTGTGTTGCATTTTGATAAATGTCGCTCTGCCGTAGAAGGAAAAGAAATTCGCTGAATAGACTGGAGGAAAACGTTAGGTTTAATGGTCCCTTTGATGATCAAGCGATAAACACTCGTAAACTTTGTGTTGATTGAAGCGGAATTTTAGATCTAGGAGGCTTAGGTATAACTTGATGTTAGCTCCAGCTAGAAATCACATTTTTTCTCATTAGTTTTAATTTTTCATTTGTGAATATATAAATGCTTTCGTCATTAAGAAGTTCGTAAATTGTTAGTTCAATTAAGGAGAGGAAATTGGTAGTAATTTTAGTTAAAAAATATACTTTTATATCAGAAAAACATATTAGATTTACACAAGACTTTATTCATTTATTTATTAAAAATACTAGCACGCCCCGTCACGGTTTCGCCCGCGCAATTTTAATATCTGATAATTAAACCCCGGATGGTTTTTATTTTTCAAACGATAATGTCAGCTTTACAATAAAAAGAAGCTCATTCTTATTATTAATCATCATTCATTATCTAACTGAATTTTTTTTATTATTTTATGCTTGGAAAATTTATGTATAGAATTGTCTTTGTATGTATATAAATGCATTTATAAAAAAATTATCTAGACCGTTACGTATAAAGAACTTAGTTAAGGACAACGATAATTTAAATATTTAATAAATAATTTAAATTTAATTCGGGATTTAAAGCCGAAGCTAATAAGATTTTAATAACTAAAATTTGATACTTTTAACTGTGCTTCAAAGTTTGCTATCTGTAAATTAAAAATATGAATTAGATATTAAAATTAATTAAAAAAAATATAATTAAATGACTTTTTGAAGATTTTCTTCTTCACTTATTATTTTCATTCATTAAGTATCAATAGAACAATATAGGCATAGGTATCCCGTGGGATACATAATAGATATAAATACTCCGCTCGTTCTATTGTTTTAATCACGTAAGGAAAATATATTTTTTAAAAATCAAATTGCGATGAATTTTTAATATGTTGCATATAAATAAGCATTCTCCATTAAATACTAATTTCAATCAATCATGATTCTCAAAAATCGGATTGTTTTCAATATTTTTTATACCCAATTAAAATTTTAAACTCAGTTGATATTTATTAAAAATCTGTTTAAAAATCATTAAAAATTATCCAATATTTGAGGTTCGAAATTATTTAAATTCAATATTTAATGAAGAATTCAAATTTTTATTATAGGTGTAAAAAATCCTCGCAATTTGTTTTTGAAAAAATTAATTTTTCATATGTGATTAAAACAATAGACTTCCTGCGGTGCAACCGTCTACCTACATCTGGCATATCTCACTATTATAGCACCATGAATATAGTATACATGTTATATGTACAATGCTATAGAGCGTATATATAGATATACACATTATATATGAAACTTCGTTTTTTGTCATTTTCTACCCTTAAAAATTAAAATTCTGCAAAATTCTTTCTTAGTGCACCCCTGTACTATGATACAAAGCTACCTTTAAAATTTCAAGTCGCTACCTATAATAGTTTTGGCTTGTACGTTGATTCAGTCATATATCCATAATCTACTTAAAAAAAATTCGGCATCAAATAAATTTCTATTGTTTTCTTTTAAATTTTATTTGAATTTGAATCCTTGCGCGCCCTATTCGTGCTTATCAACCATCTTTTGAATTACGTATTATTACGCCTCATGTACATTCATACATATAGGTCAACTATGTAAAAATTGTTGATACTGCATAATTAAAAAATAATAGAAAAGGAAACTTCCCTTAATAACCTTCGAATCGATAACGGAGCAAACCTGAAGGTTCTATTGGGACTTTCAACGGAGAAATATACTCGAATTGAATTTTTCATCAGTTACGTCTGTAAGGGGTCATACGAATTCAATGTCGATGCTAAATATAGATCAAGTGCCTTATACTTATTGGAAGAATCCGAAATTTAATTTCGCCCAACAACAGCTTCTTTATAAACGGTAGAGGGGTATAAGTACGTGTCGGATCTAGTAAAGGTTTAATGGAATTTTATATTAGGCGCCATTTTGATAATTATGATTTAGTTAATAACTCAGGATAACATGCTTTTAAATTACTGAATTATTAATTACAACAAATTTCAATTTAAAAAGCTTCCCTGCAATACATCGGTCGCGTCAGGTGGGTAAGCAATCGATAACTACAGAGTGTTCGACGTGCTAAGCCAGGATTGATACATTTGTGCATTAGATAAACGTATTTAGATAAATCCTTATTTTAAATTTTATTTTATATTAAAAGTAAATAACTCTAATCGAACATTGTGTAATAATTTCAATTAACTAAAGTCGTGGTGGGTTCATTTTATCAAGTGGCGTTTCAGTACAATGAATTAATATTTTGTGAAACAAAAAATACTGCAACCTTTTTGGAGGCAAAGATAGCATTTAGTACCCTTTTTAATGACATTACGTGACCTACCAATGATGAGTAAAAGTTAATTGAGGTATCCACAGCAGTCGATCAGAGCTCTTTTATTACCTGGTCGATTTAAATAATAATAATCGAATATTGATGGGAAAGTTTACATTTCTGTTAATTCATAGGAAAATTTGTAGTTTCCCAAAAAAAATGGATGTCTATGCAAGTACAGTTGGAAAACAACCAAAAAGATGACATTAAACAGGTTGCCATCTTGTCTAATTGATTATTCTATCTTGTCTAATTATCTAATTGATACTTACGCATCATAAAATATTAATTTTTTGCCTCAAATATGGGCAGTTGCTTCTTCTAATTTCTGCCCCACAACAAATGCTTGAGTCTTTCCACTCTTATTTCAAGAAAAATTTTACTTGTCCGTTATATTATATCCTAATTGAGTTTTAAATTGATACACTTGTCCATGATATTAATGCTGAATATGAAGACAAGCCGGTGACTAATATCACAAACCAAAGTAAAAATAATGAGGTACATTTAATTCATTCAAAAATAAAAACATTAATAGAAAACAGCATGTCAACATTTGTTGTAGGAACATCCTTGCAGTAAATTGAGAAAAATTATTTTCAAAAAATCAAATTAAATTCAAAACAGCGGCCTGTATCAATTCAAGATAATATTGGTTCAGAGAGATTCACTATAGGTATTCATGTTATGATTACGATTATGACTTAAGATTTTGAGGAAGAAATGTTCCCATTCAATAACTAAAAATAGCAAAGTATATCGAAATGTTCGTAAAGTTGTCAAGGTGTATTCACCATATAACACTAGGGCGCATTCACCATTAAACCTCCCGCTGTCCGAATCTCGTTAATACATTTCTGTAAATATCGCGAAACGATTTCATATATATTACAACCCCCGACCCTTCTGTTGGCCGATCACGCTATAGAACAATTCCTTCAGCTTTTTTTCCTTACCGGACTCGGACCGGACGAAGAATTCTTTACATTAACGATGACCTTCAGATTTTCCACCCTATTCACGCTAACGCGGGTTATTCACCCTCCAAAGTAGCTGCTGACCCATCGATCCCCCCAACACATTTGCATACCCAAAAAAATGAGGGAACGCTAAGAAAATGTGTAAATTACTCGATTTTTGGAAACGGTTCAAGTATGACGCTAAGGGATTGCCAGGCGGTTAGAATGTGTTTCGTTAAATCTGATTAATATCGACGAAACATGTTCACATCGTCGGTTAAGTTTAACTATAGGTTCAGAGGATGGTGTCGGTAAAAAGGGCCCATAAGGAAGAAAGTAAAACACTTGCATGATATATTTTTTAACGTTTGATTATCATTGAAAACCTCTTTCAGTTTAAGAGTTTCCACTCCTTCCCTCTCTCATTATTCGCCACAATTCTTCAACGACTTTCTATCTCGGTCCCATTAATAAATGTTGAAATAGTAAATACTTCCTCTACTTTCAAAAATAAAATTTCTTCTGGCGTATCATTTAGAATTCTCACCCATCTTCTTATGGGTTCTTAATTATTAATTGAAAAATATAATTTTGTTATATGTAATTAAGAACAATAATTATGATCATAAATGATACATTCCTATGTTTGAACGATAAATAAACAAGTAAACCTTGTTAATTAAATCGTAGGTAAGTCTCTTTGTAAACAATTATTTTGGTTTCAAACATTTTTTTTTCTTAAAAAACCGCCATAAGGACGCTGCACTATGGAGAATTTTTAATTTTACTTAAATTTCTCCTAAACGGCTATAGCGGTTTATTTCAACCTTCGCAAATTAACATATATTTTACCGCTAACTTTTAATTAGAATATTTATTTCTAAAATCGCCCTAAAGGGCACTTTACGGATAAGATTGTTTCGTTTCTTTAATTTTTTTTTCGAAACAGTTCTAGTGGTTTATTTCAAACTCCACAACGCTATTACTGCTTTGCCATTAATTACCAATGTCTGTTTTAAAACCCTCGACTGCCTTAAAACTGTCCCCCCCATCCCTCTTCTCAATGGTGACAATTAAAAATGCACAAGTTAGGTTTATTGCTTTACTTTCTTCACTGTTCAAGTTATGGGGGAAACAAAGCAAAATGGAGCACAGCCTCAGTAGCACGGTTTGGCTTATTGGCAAATGGAAGAAACACTTCTGCTGATTTTTAATTTAGTGCCGTAG
Organism: Cryptocephalus primarius; assembly: GCA_963576515.1. Taxonomy (NCBI): domain Eukaryota; kingdom Metazoa; phylum Arthropoda; class Insecta; order Coleoptera; family Chrysomelidae; genus Cryptocephalus; species Cryptocephalus primarius. Next base: position 11,035,435 of record OY754942.1, on the reverse strand, counting down.
TTTTCTGCGAATTTGCTAAGTTGCGTATATGAGAAAAATAAAGAAAGTAGAGTAAAGGAAGAAAAATGGCCTCCTTTGAACATATTCCTAGAGGCAAAAAATACGAGACCTTACAGTTAATAATGCAAGAGAAGATTGCAGGCAAGCGAGGAGCAGGCCTAAAACGTACCTCTTGGCTAAAGAATTTAAGGCAATGGATAGGTTTTATGCTTCGATTATTTAGATGGGCTGTATGCAAACTAATATGTCTGGATGATCATCAGCATCCACCCAGACACCATGAGAAAAAGAGGAATGAGTTTTTGTTTTAAGCAACTCTCCCTTGCGTTGAATAAACAAGTGATGCTTCCCCAAAAAATCCAACCCAGGAAATTTTGGTGATCGTCAAAAGTGTTTGTAAAATGGCGACGCCACATATTAGAAAAATATGGTGGGACACCATAATACATAAATCACGGCTCCATCTCTAATTTTCAAGAGTACTTATGTTGTAAAATTTGAAACAAAATGCTCAGTTAAATGATTCCCGATGATCCCTGCCCAAACGCTAACCATAAATCATTTGTTGGTGCCCAGGCTCTTATTCTATGGGGATTTTCTTGATGAAAAATTTAGAGCGCCGTCCCTTATAAATATATATTCGTCCTTAGATAAAATGTTTCTAATAAAATGTGAATTTTCTCTAGATTTTCGTAAAAACGGAATATGGGAAGAATCAAACAATTGTTATTAGGTTTTATCAACAACATATTTTGTTGAGCCTCACAAGGGACAAGGGCTCTATACCCTAAGGATAGTCATTAATCTATTTTAATTCCATTAATCTATATATCTATATACCTATTAAATAGAATTTATTTCAACTCAAAATTTTTTTGCTCTTTTTTCAGGCCCAAGGCCACAACGATGTGTAATACTTCTTAAATATATGCAATATTTATAGGCCTGATTTGAACACATTTCTGTTGCAATTTAGTTTTCACAGTTCCCTGGGCGATTGTAAGAATGATTAGTAGAGATCATTTGAAAGTAACATTGTCTGTCATAAATCTGATATATGCGCTTGCGCATTTCCAACTCGCGCGGTCCTCAGAAATGGTGCTGAGCAATACTGTTGATAGTGTGGTAAGAAATTTAAATGATCCAAGTATTATTCAAGTAAATCGAGTACAAATAAAAGTATCTTTTCGTTAGTCAATTGTGTGAAGAACTTATTGTTGCTACTTGCGTAAACTGTCAATGCTGTTAAAATTTTGAATGCTTAACTATCGGGCTTGGTCTGTTCTCCACTTTCGACAAAGATTGCAAATGTACTTAGTACCGTACTAAAAAATTAAGGTACGCATACATTGTCCATTATAACAAATGTCATTAAAATCATACTTACGGTTTAGAAATTATGAACAATAAAATAATTTTAAAATTTAAATTTGGAAGGATTTTTGTCAAAATTTGTTAAAAAATGTATTCTCAATTTGCCACCAAGTCGTCAATAAAATAACAGACATGATTAAGTCTAACGAGTTAATCCTAAATAATAATAGATAATTGCATTTCCAAGCGATATAAGTCAATTTACTGAAGTTTAAGTGCACACAAAGAAAGGCCAGCTTAAGAATTTCCTAAGAATTCTTAATGTGAGTAACTTCTGCTAACTATCTTCCAAATAAGAGATCGTGAGCCTATTGTTTGCATATCTTTCCTCCTATAGCTTTGACGAACAACTATTCATAAGAAAGCGATTGCTCCACCCATAACGTAGATCAGTTAGATATTTTTAGACTTCAAATTAAACCACCCCTATTACCACCCCCTTTCAACCTGAAACACAATAACGACGTATCGCTCCGCCTAATAACTTTAATAACGCAATTCTTTTCGTCCAGCAATAAATCACTGACGAGACAAGAACAGGCATAAAAATATCGACGTTAAATATTATAACGAAACGCTTTCCATGCTTCTTTCTTCATTAGCATATCGGTCAGACATCAGATTTTCCACGGTCAAGGAAAGTCCATCGAGGTCACACCCGTAGATACAAAGGTCGAAAAAGACTTTTCGCGCGAAAAAATTCCCCGCGTCGTGTGTCGTACTCGTTTACACTTGGAAATAAGGTTTAAAATTCGTGTACAGATATGGCCTATCGATCCTATCCGTTTCGTGTGTCATCCCCATTAAAATTGGCTAATAATTAATTTAAAACGGATCGGTAATACTTCTCACAGGTGTACCGAGAGGGGGTTGTTCCTGTGGAAAGTTGGAAGCGGTGGGGAGTTACGACTGGTGGTCAGTGACCCAATAGTTAATATTTTCTATAGGTAGCGATGGTTTAGACTGATATGAGGTAAAGGGAAAAATTGGAAGTTTACTGGAATTATTCCGATTAAACACGTAATGAATTGAAAAATGTTGACACTTTATTCAAGGATTTTTTTTTCAAAATAAATAATGTCCCGTCTAACGGATTTTTATTTAAAAATAACAGTGGATATGTTATTAACATTGTGTCCATCAACAGTGAAACTTGTGTGTAACGTATGAACACAGTGTTGAGTCAAAAAAACATGGATTTAATAATGTACGTACTTACTACAAGTGTAAAGAAATATGTAATTGTCCCCTAAGTCTGTGTGTATGTGAGACAAATACATATTTATTTACAATTGCAGTAAGTACATACATTCTTTACTTCCATACGTCTTGACATAACATTGTATTTTTCCTTTACAAATAAATGTCGATGACGGACATTAAAAGTCCATTATACAGGGCGTTGTCACATGTGAGGACTCTAAGTGAAATCCCCCCTTGGATTAGCCATTGATTTCTACGGTAAGATATTGAGGACTTCACTAATTAATCAATTAATTAATTAAAAATTTCTCGTAAATATGTAATTATGCACAATACTACTTTTTTGATATGTATTTTATTGTTTGTGCTTTTTTTGTAATGTTTTATTTAAAGCTTCAAATGAAACTTGGCTTCACTGATAATTGTAATGAGGTGAATTTTTACTGTTTCTATAACACTGCAGTAAGCAATACAAAACGAAAAAGTCTCTTTTAATTCCATTAACACTTATTTTTCTATTGAAATTTCAATACGCTTGTTTTTCTCACTTTTCCCAAATTGTATATCGATTTCATACCAGAGAAAATTAGGTTTCCTTACCTTCCATGGACCATCTTCTTGTTCTGGTACAAAGCTCTCGGAGAGCTCGAGAAAGTGTACTCATTTTTGGTTATCGTCGTTATGCTGGTTCCGCTAGGGCGCGTTTCGATCTCCAGACTCTTGGAGGTGATCTTTTGGGTCCTTTGGACTGGTGGCTTATCCTCCAAAGTCATTTTGTACGAAGAACGACTGCAAGTGCGAAGAACATTGAAAATGAAACAGCTCCGTTAAACGAGAGATAATGTTGTTGGAAACCAAAGGAAAACGTGTTGAAAATTATCTGCCACAAAGTTATTTGGAAAGGTTCCTTTAGAACAGGCTCCATCAACCTCTTTGATCAATTTTTTTGTAATAAATTTGAAATTTTAATTTCTTGAGTTGCTTTTGTAATGGCACTTGAAATATATTAAGTGAATTTAGGGAAAATGTGGTGTATTTGAATAGTGTGTTATATGGCAGGACATACACTCAAACCTATAGTGACATGTATTGAGTAACTTCCAAAAAATTAACAACTTTTAAAATTAATTTTGTTTTATTAAATTTTTAAAATTTAATTTTAAAATAATTACTTCATATTGATATTCCACAACCATTCGAACGGTTTTTATATTATTTAATAAATTTCAAATATTTTGCGTTATTTTATAATGGATTCAATTGACCACATTTATATTTAAATAGACATTTTTTCCCAATCTGATTTCTAATACAAAATATTTTTGTCGTTGTCCCAACAAAAGTTTTGTCGTTTTAGTCTTCAAAAAATCCTTAAATATCCACCCATAGATTTATATAAAAGAAAATTTTCATTAATTATTCAACTACATATACAATTAAATATTTTGTTTTTGCTCTTCCATATGGCTTTTCAGGCAGCCAATTTTCTTCATTTGGCAGTTTGTAATAGGCATATTAAGCATGGTACATTTAGTCTGTAAAAAATCATAGAAAATATGACCGATTTTTGACTTTCCTATTTTGACATTTTAAAAATTTTACCATACAATTATATTGACCAATCTCTAAAACATGTGTACACTAGGCTAAAATATTAATACTTTGAGCTGCTTTTGTAATGACTTTAACTGACAAAATATGCCACATTTATTCGCTAAACCATAATCGTGGCATGGATACTTAAATCATAGGATTTGTTAAGTAAATTAGGTGAACCCATGGCATTTGGCAATTTTATACAGTGTGTTTGTAGCACGACCGACATTCAGGCACAACTATCTTATATGAGAGTTGTATTCTGTCAAACACGTTTTGAAAAATTTTAAAAAATTTAGGGAATTTTAAAAAATGGTCCATTTTTTTACCTCGTCTTACCTAAAATTTGGGAAATTTTACTTTATATTTAGAGTCAACAATCTTTAAAATATGTTTTCGACAAGATTTGCAAATTTTAAAATTACTATTGTAGTAAGTACGATCGACTAATCAATCAAGTATGCCATTTATTCTGTCATGGTTTTCACCTCGACATAGACGCTTGACTTTAACATTTGGAAAGTAAATTTGGGGGGAAAATGATATGACATCCTTGAAAAATGTTTAGTAGTAGGACATAGATTCTGAAACACTAATAAGAAGGTTTTATAGTACATAATTTCGAAAAATTTAATGAATTTTACACATAGTGCCATTTTTTCACCTCTTCAAATTTTAGCTGTTTTTGCTCTCTCTACTTCCCCCCTCTCTCTCTCTTGAAAGTCCAGAATACAATTCCTAAACAACACAATTTTATTTTTTTAAGTTTATTTTTTAACAAAATTCATGTCTTACGTTGAATATGTCACATTTATTCCGCTCTCTATTTATCTGTTCCTTGTATTAAAGAATGATTCATTTCTAATTCATCGATCTAATCACCAATATAGTTGTATAAATGTACAGATAAATAAGGATAAAACGATAAATAAAGAGTTATAAAATATTCGAAAATAATAATTAAACCATGCCGGATTGTTTCGGCAAATTATAGTTTGGAACTTTACTTTATTTCTGTAATTTAAAAGTTCTTAAGAGTGATATTTCTTATCAATGACCTAATTTTCACTCCGAGAATAAGTCTTGAATTTCTGCGCGGGAACCGTGTAGGGGTTGAACCATTTGATCTAACTTCAAGTTAAAAGGGAGTTACTTTCTTAAGTAACTTAAAGAACATGTCATCGTATAAAAATAAAGAACATGTCATTTCATCTAGAATTTGACCGTTTTACACTCAGCTGATATTGTCAGACTTCTATCAGTCGTTAAGTAAGAGATGTCAGGAATAACAAAAGTAGGTTAAGTGCCAGAGCCAGATAAAATTTCTAGGTTTCATTATGGAAATGTGTTGCTCAGCGTGTAAAATTTCTTATCGCGTTTCCCTCGTAAGCAAGCGCGGCGAATCAATGCAAATCATAACTGGTAGGTCTGTGTAACTTACCGAAATACTGAGTGGAAAACAACAAAAACAGTGTCGAATTTTCGAGTCAGGTACAAACGTCACATTGGCTGCCATCGTGCACGTCACTCACGGGCCTCTCGAAAAATGCGTCGTCCCGCCGTCGGGACGGCCCGCGTTCATTTTCGCCAAACTTTCCCGTGAATAAAAAGGGAAACTCCCGGGGGACGCGCTTCCGCTCCAAACAAAACATTCGACTTTTCACTTTCCATGACAAACAACCGTCGGAGCGTTTCCAAGGCGACAACGTGCTTCCGTCGCGATTGAATGGAAGTTTCGCCAACGGAGTGGATTTGTGGTGTACGAAGGCCGTGCAAGTGTAAAAGGAGCCGAACAAATTTTAAAAGTCGACCCTCGAGTTGGTACACCTGAACTCGACGAAACCGACGACAGGTCGTAGTTTATCCGCTGGAATTTCGTTGCACAATTTCCCGCAATTTCTTTGTTTTCGAGCTTGTGTCAGCAAATTCAACAAAAGTTGCTTTCGTGTCAATCGCATCGACGGCTGTCACTATGACATGTTTCACAACCCTAGGAATTAAGTCTAAATGCACTAAAATGATTCAAAACATTATAGTTTAATGCTTTAATTTGGTACTCGGAGTGAGAATTGTAATAACACAAGTTTTAAGTTTCTGCAAAAATGAAAATAATTATCAATAGGATACATGCATTTGCATTATTTTCCCTAATAAAGTTTCTTTCGTACTTTGTTTAGCAACTATTAGTAATGTATTTTTGATACGGTTATAATTACTAAAATGTCTTATTTATTTGGGTTTTTATTTAAATAATTTGGCAATTTCTATGGATATATATATATATATATATATATATATATATATAAAAATGAAACTAATTATCAGTAGGATACATGCATTTGCAATAATTTTCCTAATAAAGTTTCTCTCATATTTAGTTTAGCAACTACCAGTAATATATTTTTGTCATGGCTGTAATTACCAAAACATCTTATTTCATTAATTTTTTATTTAAATAATTTGGCAGTTTTACAGAATATATATATATATATATATATATATATATATATTAAATATCTTCAAAAAATGAAACTAATTATCAATAGGATACATGCATTTGCTTGAACTTTCCTAATAAAGATTCTTTCGTATTTAGTTTAGTAACTACCAGTAATATATCTTTGATATGGGTGTAATTACATTTAATTTATATTTTTAATATAAATATAATATAATTAGTAATATAAATGTAATATTAAATACAAAATAATTAATGTATATTAATACATTATTTAATTTTTTTTAAGTAATTTTTGTTCTATGGAAGTTTAAAAGTTTTCTTGTCGTGGTTACATACTTACTATATTAATAATTTATATCTAATCTCTCTGGATTTATCATTTACATCTCTATTAATATTAATGAAAGAAACCAATTGTAATCGGTAAAGTAATTTAAATTTAAAATGTACGTTTGTACAAAACGCTGGCAGAGTACTCTATTAGTCGGAAATAGCATTACCACATACAGCATTTGTAATCGATTAAATCTCAGCTGTTAGCTGTATGGAACAGATTACACGTGCCCTGGGTAAAGAGACATCTGTCGATTATCAGTAAAAGCTTGGAGACAAACACGTTTTGGCCTGAACGGTCTGTGGATAGAGACGTACTAAAAGGAATCTTTAAAAAAAGCTTCATTGCCTCGTTAGTTTCTGTTTGTTCGAAAAGATGTCTGTACCTGTATCAATTTGAGCATTAATCACATTTATACCCCACTTGAAACTCATTACAAAAGTTTATACAATGTCCTTAGGTACTTGTTCATGCATTTAATCATTTAGGACAAATTTTTAACGCCCCTTTGAGATTTAAAGATTGGGCTAAATTCTGTATCATTATTTATTGTAGTAAGTAAATAAAGGTAAAATATGCTTTAATTAATAATACCACAATTACATTGTGGAGAAATTTCAGTTTTTTAAAAGAACTTATTTCTTGTTCATATCTAGAAAATTCGAATTAATCCTAAGGCAAATTTAGTACATACTTCCATTATTTTGTGTGCAGAATATCATTTGTACTATTTTGTCAAAAAGAGGTCTTGTCAATATTGTGATTATCTAATACGTAAAAGCAAGTTATCTATGAATGTGTATACCTGAACTAGCGAGAAGTGAAATGTCCATAAGGATATTTGGGTAAGTAAGTACCATAAAAGAATTTACCTGCTTTGAATGGGCTCTGTTACCTGTTGCAGGTAATGGTCGATAGCCGAAATTTATGGAGATTTACCCATATATTCTTCAACTTCTTACGGTAACAAAGGCCATTATCCCTTATGAGATGAGAAGTCATTTCATTTTTCGCCGGAGAAGGTATATGGAAACGTTTTTCCGATTACATGGAAACTTAACTCTTGCACATTTATAGCAACAAACCCGAATGGGTCCGGAAAAAGACTAAAAATATCGAATTTCTTCTTTTGTGGGGTTGAAACATGGGGGTGAGATTGTAATTCTCTGCTTTTTTTCTTGAGGTTCTCCTCGACTTAAATACTAAAATTATATACTTTATATTCTTCACGGTTATAAGTTAGCCTCCCGAATGGCTCTAATCTTAAATTCCTCCAACTGTACTTACCAGGTGGTAGAAAAGGGGATGCAATTTAATTTAGGGTATCCAAATTTTTAAACCCAGCACGTTATGGTTTAAGCTAGAAGATGGTTCATAAAACATTTCCAATTCGAATTTGCTTTTCCTACGGGGTTCGAAATGAAGGTAAAATTTATTCTGTACATTTTATTCTAAGGTACTTGTCGAGTATTTAGAAGCTTTGACCTCTGTGAGGTTATGACTTAAATCCCCCAGTGAGTAGAAAAGATTTAAAAATCCTTGAATTTTGCTCACCGGTGGGTGGAAAAAGAGGTGAAATATATGCAATATAGTTGTAGATTGGGTTCTCAGTTGATTCAGGAGAATGCAATAATCGCAACTTTAACTTTCTGAAGTGATAGGAAAAAGGTTTGAGGTAAGTCATACCTTCGAGCTAAACGGGGTACATCGGCTTATTTGATGAGTAAGATAAGTAAGGTGCAACAGTGTCTCATCAATCCAATCAGAAAAGTTGTCGGTCATTCAATGCAGTAAGGCAATGAATAAACTATTAATAACATGTTACATAGTAGTCCTCCTATAATCCTAAAAGAGTCGTTACATACAAGCACCATTCAATACAAAACGATCATCGATAATTCCTCTCTAACGTTCACATTTTTTGTTTTATCTTTCGATCGCACTCTGTCACGTAAAACACCGAAGAAGCACTCACGACTCATCAGTTATCATCCCTCGGAGATACGATCCGTTATCTTCCTCGAGCCGTAATGAGGAACTTTAACATGGGCGCGAAGAACACGGGGCCTCGCCGTGGGCCGCCGCCGCTTCCTGGGGGAGACGGGCAGGTGGTCGAACCGAGAACTACGGATACATTTTTCTTCCACTATAATTTGAACGCACGATTTGTAAGAGATTTTTTTAAGTGGCGGTTTCGAGAATTTATAAGTGGGTTACAGCTATGAGGAAATCGAGTGAGGATAATTTAGGATCCGCGAGTATACGCCTACTAGTAAATTTCAATTGGTAGACAAGTAAAAGATATTTAAAGAAAATTATAAGAAACTGTTCAGAAATCTGTCGGGGATCTTCGTGAGATCTTCCTGAGAGATAACCAATAAGTGAATTACTAGTGTAAAGAAAGTCCATGAAGATTTTTTTGTATCTGAGGCTTGAAGGAGATGCTTTGAGAAAGATACGAGCAGACTACAACTGCTAAGAAATAATTTAAGAATTTATTTGAAACCGCGATAAATTTTAAAGAAATTCTGAGCACATTTCAACTGTAAAGAAATCAACTGGAATCTTTTTGCATCTACGAGTAATAAGGCATTTTTGAACACAAGATTTCAATTGCAGTAAAGAAATTAATTTGGTATATTCAGGTCTGTGATTAGTAAGAAATATATCAAACAACTTAATAGATTTTAAATGTAAAGAAATCATTTAAATATTTCTATTGCTCTGTGATTAGTAATAGATACTTTGAATAATAAACATTTGATAATATGAGCAAAGTCTAACTGTCAAGAAACGCCCTAAAACTTTTTGGGATCTACGTCTAACTAAATATATACTGAAATGGTTAAAAAAATTTTGAAAATTCTTTTGAAATGAAAATTTTTTTTTAAATTACCATAAATTTTAAAGAAATTGTAAGCACATTTCAACTGTAAAGATATCAGTTGGAATTTTTTCCCACCTACGAGCAGCAAGGCATTTTTTGAAGACAAGATTTCAATTGCAGTAAAGAATTTAATTTGGTATATTCAGGTCTATGATTTTAAGAAATATATTAAAGAAATTAATAGATTCCAAATATAAAGAAATCATTTAAATATTTCTATCGATCTGTGATTAGTAATAGATACTTTGAATAATAAAAATTTGATGATACGAGCAAAGTCCAACTGTCAAGAAACGCCCTAGGACTTTGTGGGATCTACGCCTAACAAGATATATAGTGAAATGTTTAAAATTAAAAGGATCTTTTGGATTCATGTCGAGTTAGAGATATTTTGAAGAAATTCTTTGTAGATTAAAAACGGATAAGAAATTTATCTGTGATATTTGAACTCAGTTCTATTAACATGTACTTTCAAGCACTTTGAATTATATTTTAACAGTCAAGTAATGTTAAAGATTTTTTTGTAATTACTACTACTAAGGCATGTTTTCAAAAAATGTATGAGCAGATTCTCGCTGCACTGAAGATAATTTTTTTAGAGAGAAGTTATAAGCGGATTCCAAGAGTTGTAAGAGTTGCTTCACAAGATGCATTAAGTACGTTGCATCCAATGAGACATTTTGTTCTTTGTCACGTCACTAAATGTCCTTAAGTTCCATTAGCTAGTCACTACAGTCATATATCCTATTGGAACAGATCCAGGATCACCAGCAAGAGTTATTTCATAATATTGAGTAAATTTCCCGTGCTCTAATGGTTACAGCATGTAATTACAACATTACAAACTACTACGTGTCCATGTAATGATAGGATTTGTTTGCTGTTACGTGATTCAATATCCCTACGCTCCATTGACTCATGTCCACGGTCATAACTTCTATTTTAATATGGAGTAGACTTGATATTACAGCCAAAGTTGTTTGATAGGGTGGATTAAGTATAATGCATTCAATGAGATACTTTGTTTTCTACTACGAGACTAAATGTCATGTACCTAATATTTGCTAGTCACCAATAAGTACTGTTGGAACAGATCTAGTACCACAGTCAAGAGTTATTTCATCAAATTGTCGTTGCACTCAAAAACAACAGCCTACATGGTTATAATAGCCTGAAACATTTTCATAATTTTCTTTAGAAGATTTAATGGCTATTTTAGACAAGGTGTTCATGCAATCTAACGGTTTGTTTTTTGCCACGGTAATTGAATGTCCCCACGTTCAATTGACTAGTCACATGATTGTAGTTTCTTTTGAAACAGACCCAGTTTCAAAGGCAGTAGCAGTTTCAAAAAATGCGTTAAACATGTTGCATTCAATGAAACATTTTATGCTCGAGTATCGAGCAGATGTTCAAAACTGCCACCAGAATATTCAGTACCTGGTGTCCATGTGGTGATATGCCCAGTTTTCGTGATTAATTGCCTCTACGTTCTATTGGCTAGTACCCAGGGTAATAACTTTTATAGTAATAAGGAATATATCTAGTATTAGAGGTAATAGTGCTTTCATAAGCTGAATTAAGTATGTTGCATCTAACAAGAAAGACACTTTGTGTGTTTTCTTTTTCTGTTAACTAGTCACCACAGTCTTAAATCGTATTGGAACAGATCCAGTCACACAGGCAAGTCGTGTTCTATAGGATACTAAAACCTCTACTGTCCATTGGTTCTATTTATGAAATATATTCGTTGCTTCCACTAGAAGAGCTTAACATCTTATAAATGGGTCGTAGCAGTAGGTGACTATGCAAGTGAATATCTGTCATGTCTTTAAAAGACCCTAATGTACATTGGTGAGACAGGTGGACTTATCACAGACAGGATATGTTGACAGATGTATTTACAGTCATCATTTATGTTGTACTTATAGAAGGATACATTTCCCAGGAGGCTTGTGACTTTTCCACTTTTCGTTTCTACATTTTTGCAACTTATGATGGTTGCTGGCCTCCTGAACCATGTAGTCATTGGAAAAAATCATTTAACCTCTTTTTTTGGTTTTTCGAGGACAATCACGCACATGATCTTTTTCAGAAATTGTACTAAACATGTGCCATCCAAATGGACGGTCGGTTTTCCGTCACGTGATTTGATCCTTGAACCACAAGGGTCAACACAATTATTATTTTTCCTCTCCTCTCGCCCGAGATCGATATCTCCCTCCGCTCTTAATTTCGTGGCTGACAAAACGATGATTGAAAAAAGAGAATCACTTTTCAAAGATCCTGACAGCGCCGTTCAATACCGCAATACCTTAACGGCTTTATTAATATCCTCTCTACGGCCTCGGTTAGATCGTATCGAGTCCGAGTCCATTTTTCAAGTCGTGGAAATGCGTCTCGTATCGGGGCAAAAAAATTCATTACACCTGTACAGGGCGCCCTCTCGGGGGGTGGACGGGCAATTAGGCGGAGCGACGGGGGGCGCGGGAAACGTTAAAAAGTTACAGGCGGACGTTTGTTTCATCGTAGAAGTTTAGCCAAATGATAAAAGTGACTCGGTGTATGGTGGAGTCTAAAAATGGATATAAAAACAGAGCGTTTGAAATGTTTGATTGCTTTAAAATTTTTTTGTAGGAAATGGTTTATCAGTAACGTTTTTATGATTCCTTGAACCGGCAATTGCAGAAAATTGCTTATTAATTTATGCAATGTGCAACAAAATTACTGTTGTAAATATGTATTAGACAGGGTGTTACGAGTGATAATTGGATTGGTTCAATAAAGCAAGGATAAATTGGCAATTAAACATTATATGTACCACTTCACGCTTAGATTCGAAAATAACTTGCTAGATTACTTTGTTACATATTTAACACATATTTGAAATATTTAGAGTTATGACGAATATTTAAAGTTTTGCAAATTTTTGAATTTTTGACATGGGAAAACCTTAAATATTTATTTAGACGATAATGAACGACAAGTTGATTAGATTAGAATCATTAGAATTAGATTGTATTATTTTCAATGTTACTACCTATTGAATTTCGCAAATTTTTTATTTTTGTTTGTCGAAGAACTTTAACGTTCAATTTATTAAAATTCTCTAACAAAGTGTGAAAAAGATTTACATATCTACTTGAGAAGTTTCTCTTAACGACTTTTAATGGTTGTTAAATTATGATCTTTCTTTGAAATCTCTGAAAACACAGCCCCACAAAAAAAGTCCGGATCTGTAGAACAGACACGTGTATTTTTTCATCGCTTAATCCGAATATGTGGTCAGAAAAAGGTCTGCACCCCTGGAATTGGCCCCAGTGGCCAAAAACAGCCCCTATAACACAGCTCCACAAAAAATTCCGGATCTGTGGATGAGACACGTGTATTCTTATGTATTTTTCATCGCTGAATCCGAATCTGAGGTCAGAAAAAGGCCTGCACCCCTGGAATTGGCCCCAGTGGCCAAAAACAGCCCCTATAACACAGCTCCATAAAAAAATTCCGGATCTGTGGATCAGACACGTGCATTCTTATATATTTTTCATCGCTGAATCCGAACCCGCGGTCAGAAAAAGGCCTGCACCCCTGGAATTGGCCCCAGTGGCCAAAACCAGCCCCTATAACACAGCTCCATAAAAAAATTCCGGATCTGTGGATCAGACACGTGTATTCTTATGTATTTTTCATCGCTGAATCCGAATCTGAGGTCAAAAAAAGGCCTGCACCCCTGGAATTGGCCCCAGTGGCCAAAAACAGCCCCTATAACACAGCTCACAAAAAATTCCGAATGTGTGGCCAAAAACAGTGGCCAAAAACAGCCCCTATAACACAGCTCCACAAAAAAATTCCGGATCTGTGGATTAGACACGTGTATTCTTATGTATGTTTCATCGCTGAATCCGAACCCGAGGTCAGAAAAAGGCCTGCACCCCTGGAATTGGCCCCAGAGGCCAAAAATAGCTCTTATAACACAACCCACAAAAAAGTCCGGATCTGTAGATCAGACACGTGCATTCTTATGTATTTTTCATGGCTGAATCCGAATCCGAGGTTAGAAAAAGGCCTGCACCCCTGGAATTGGCCCCAGAGGCCTAAAATTTCTGTGGGGCTGTGTTATAGGGGCTATTTTTGGCCGCTGGGGTCAATTCCAGGGGTGCAGGCTTTTTCTGACCGCGGATTCGGATTCAGCGATGAAAAATACATAGCGTAGCGTAGCGTTACACGTGTCTGATCTACAGATCCTTGGATAGCTTTAGTAATGTAAGGATAAATTGGCAATTAAACATTATATGTAAAATTCCCACACTTACATTCATGCATAACTTGTTACACTACTTTGTTATATAATTAATATACATTTGAAATATCTAGAGTTATGCCAAATGTGTAAAGTTGTGCACATTTTTTAATTTTCCTTGAAAAATTATTCAGACGGTAATAAATAACATGACGATTAGAACGATTAGAATTAGATTGTACTATTTTTAAATCAACGACCTATTGAATTTCGAAATGGCTTTAATTTTGTTTGTCGAAGAACTTTAACGTCCAATCTATTCAAAATTCTACAACAAAGTCTGAAACAGATTTATTTAACTACTTGAAAAGTTTTTTTCCTTAACTACATTTAATGGTTGTTAAATTATGACCTTTCTTTGAAATCTTGCCTCAAAAATGAAAGGAAACCGACAAATTTGTTAAAACTCTAAACTAAACTAAAAAAAGCAACCAAAAAAATAGTTTTACTAGCCTATCTTTAAATATTTCAAAATAAAGGCCATACTTTAATTGAGTTGAATATTTGAGTTTTTAATTGTCTTCAAGACAGCAATGAACCACCAATTTTATTAAAGTCTTAACAACGTTTGAAGGACATATTTATCTAATAACTTGGGAAGTTTTATGTAAATACTTACTTAAACAAGATTTGGTGCTATTCTCCTATGTTTGATATTAAAGGAATTTTTGAAATATTTTGTAAAACAAACTAAAAATTCATAAAGGAGTAGCGAAAATCAAAACATTTTTGAAACTCTGCTATAATAAACTGCATAGTTTCGATTCCTGATCTCAATAGTTTCAGTGTTATGGTCATATGTTAAAATTATTCTTCACTTGTTTCAAAACCATTTTCAGGTAAATACTGGGTAATCAAGGTATGAGAGAAGTGAGTATAATGAGTGACGTAATGTTCATTGTAACATTTTTAATTTCATGCCATACTTAATTTGTTATATTTCACTTGATTGAGGCGTTCAGTGAAAAATTAATTTAGCAATCAATCTTTTATATACTTATCATCTTATAACAATTCTAACCCAAAAGTATCACCTGAAACGTTTCACTTTTCGTACATTTTTATATTGACAAGCTCGATTTTCAACGAACTTGTCATTGAAGCACATCGAGCGAACTCTTTCCCATTTCACATCGAATCGAGAGCTGGTGAAGATACGCAGATACGGCGTGTGGACGTAGGAACACCCGAAGAGAACCCTTTTTCGTCTTATTATTCCTATTCGATTCGGTATTTGCGCGATTTGTGTATCGAAGCACGAGCGAACGGTGGCTTTCCTGCAAATGGAAGAGGAGGCCGTATTAGGATCGTCACGATAAGCATGACTTTGGGAGCGCATGCACATGCACCTCTCCTACTCCCGGACTCGTTCATATTGTTCAAATATCGATAAATATTATAACGCTTCTAGCACCCGTATGCGACTCCTTAATCCTCAAGAAAAGATAAAATGTAGTTAAGCAACTGTCTCAAAGTCACATCGCCTATTGGTTATTGAGGAAGAATTCAGCTACTTCAGAAAAATCGTATCAGCTTGAGATGAGGTTTAATTCATTTGCAGTAATAATAATAAGATTTAGATGTAGTATACCTTATCAAATTTTGTATATTTGAACGAAACGTGTATATGGATGAATATTTTTGAATTTTACTGTATAATTGAGTTGTGCAATAATAGTAAAATCAAAATTTTATTTTTTTGAAGGAAACAAGTATGCAAATGCACTATTGTCAGGTCTTAAACAATACAAGGCTTGTCTTGTATCCAATCCATTTTTGGAGCCAAACTGTGTTTCGCCTGAGTGTTCTTCGCATTTACTGTATATTCCTGCAAATAATCACATAGAGAAAAATTCGCTCATTGGTGCTAAAGAAAAGTAGGGAAACATTGTCGTAGTTAAGCTGTAATCGGTTGATCTAATTTCACCTATCAGTAGCAGTGATGCCAAAGTATCTACATAATATTTTTTAATAAATACATTGGGCTGTCACATTGCAATGATGAGGAATATATTGGGCGTGTCAAATAATGTTTTTTTCATTTATCGAAGGGTTATATGAAGGGTTTACTTCAGGAACTATTATAACATTTTCATTTGTTAAAAGGTATTTTCAGACCTTTTCAGGCTTACTAAAATATCATTTAGGGGTGCACTTTATGCTTCGTTAAATATAAATATTT
Source organism: Cryptocephalus primarius (assembly GCA_963576515.1). Lineage (NCBI taxonomy): Eukaryota > Metazoa > Arthropoda > Insecta > Coleoptera > Chrysomelidae > Cryptocephalus > Cryptocephalus primarius. The sequence goes on along the minus strand of OY754942.1, from coordinate 11,019,098 downwards.
CAAAAATTTCTATTGCCTTTTTCTCTACCAACTTATGTACATCAATTCTTGTGAGTTGTGTGTATTTGTTTTAATGTAAACACACATTCGTCATCTCGTATTTAAAGTATCATTATTTATGTAATAATAGAATAATTGTGGGATTATGATATGAAATCTGAAACCACACCAAAACTTGTTGCCAAATAATGGTTACTACATTTTCGTTTTTATTTCTAGGAGTGACGATATATGTTCTCTTTTTGTTAAGTTATCCTATGGAATGTTAGACGATTAATCACCGTCTAGTTGGCCGGTCAAAGACAGTGGGGGGTTAACTTTGGTTTACTCCCAACGCTTAACCGGAGAAAATCGCCAAGAAATTAATTTTTGAGATGTCGGGACCTTCCTTCTCTCTTTCTGTTCCTCTATTGTTTAACACACGTGGCCTGAGAGAGAACGATTAATTTGAAATTTAATTTTTAAGGGCAGCGGGATGATTAAATGTTTTTTATTTATGGACTGTTGGTAGAAAAAATGTTATCCAGTGATTGTCTTTAATTTAACCGTCATTATATCACATTGAGAGGATTGGAAGTTGAGTAATTTCGGACCAACTCGCTTTATGATTAAACCACTAAAACAAATAGTCTTAAAACTATTTAATTACCTACGGGTTCGGTCCTACGGAGATCGGAGTACCAACGGTAAGAAAAATAAAAGGAATTTCTGATATCACAAATTGTAGACAATTGTGACTTTCTTATTTTCTTATCGACTTTGGTGGCTCTTTTTCTAAAAAAAAATAATCGCAGCTTCCTTTTCCTTCTAATATTACTTGGACATTATAATTAGGTTGCGTTATTAAAATTTTTTGAATATAAACGCTTATTATCCTCAATACATGAACTCTATTGATTTCCACTAGCTTCATCAAGTATTTTACGAGACAATAAACCCAGGACGACTCCAAGAAGATCATTCCCAAGCTCTTCGTATCTCATAACCTTCGGGACGAGATCCCTTTTCTTACCAGAAAATAAAGAATAACAGACCGAAAGTTTTTCGAACCAGAAACTGTTCCCGGTTGACCGTTTCCAATCTCGCTGAGTGACTTAGTTCTGGTTAATTAATTTGATTGTGCACCTCCCCTAGTTTTACACTTAATTTACTTATGTGGTCACCGTGATTGTGGTCGGGTACTTAAATCCTGTCCCGAGCGATACTGAATTATGTGGGAGAAAGATCTCGAGTGGCCTGAGGTTCCCAAACTTGGAACTTGGATTTTTTTAGAAGTTAGAGGAGAAAATAATGAAAAATAAGATAAGTGAGTAAATGTGGAATTACTTTAGGGAATTGTCTGGATGTAAGGTACTTAATTAGACAAAACTGTATTATTAAAGTACTGAATTGTATTGAAATTCTGCAATGAAATTTAGGGAAACTTGTTCAAACAACAGGAAAAATTTCAATTTGCTGGTGTCTTAACGTTTATGCATATCATTGTTTGAACTCTGACGAATTTTTAGTATTTTGCCTGAAGACAACTTTTAAAGCTCATGGAGGCGATAGTAGACCATCAATTTTATTATCACTCGTTATGAAAGTTTCTAAAATATTTTTTAAAGAACGAGAAAAGTTTCACATTCTTACCTTATAAGATTTCAAAATTATCATCTCGTGTTCAGTAGTAAAGCAAATTTTAGGAGGCAACATACTGAAGTATTAAATGAAATGAAATGAAATAACCTCTAAAATATATCGGAAATCATTAATAGATTAAAAATCTTTATAGAAGCTATAAGGAATTTTACTCTTGTCAAGTTTTATATGATTATTTTTAGAGACTTTAGTTATAACCATTGTTTGGACCAGTGCAATTTTTTTTTGAATATTTCATAAATTCAAGAAGAAAGTGGTAAACTGGGAAATTCATTGAAATTTTTCGCCCAGAGGCATTTATCTATCAATTTCCGAAGCAGCATCTCACTATTTCAAAAAATTTTTTAGTTATGCCTATTGAAGTTTCGCTAAGTTTACGTTTTTGTTTTTAATTTTTCAAGAAGGTAGTGAACCGTTAAGTTTATCGAAATTCCTTAAAGAAGTTCCAAAGGCAATTGGCTAATAACTACCATAGATAAACCTCAAACTTTTTGGACAGTACGGCCATTAAATTTTTGCAAATTTTCATATTTTTACTGGTGAAATCTTTAAAAACTCATCAACAAGTTAATAAACCGACAGTTTCTGCATTCGGTGAAAATTTATTTATTAAGCCTTTTTGAAAGCATCTGCTAATTGTTACATTGTTAGTTTTGTCTAATTGTTTCACAGCAATTAATAATGGTGCATTTGCAGCATTTTCAGACAAAATGCCAATAAATTCGCTATATAGCCACCGCAGGCATCAGTTGTTTCATCGACGACTATGTACAAGAACTTATTTTCTATACAAGTCTTAATTTTTGAAATACTTTCATTGTAACATCGATCCAGTTTCGTTTTTCTTAATGTTCTTTAGTCAGGAGCTTTTTTTTACACCAATTTTCTATGAGCATTTTAAAACTAGGATTATTGAATTTATATAAGGAAATATTCCATTCAACCATAAACCGACATAAATCTCATTTAAATTCTTCTTCTTCGTTTTGTCTTGAATTGATTGAAATCGATTGCCTTATGCTTAACTGAAAGCTGGAACTGTCATTTGAAGTTTTTCTCGCATTTTTTTTTTAATGAAAGGGCGTGTTACAATGTTGATCGATAAAATACTTTTTGTTACTGGAAATATAAACGAAAAAACATTATAAATTATCTATAATTTTTCTAAAGTTACCCTCAGTTAAATACATATTATGTAAAAGATAAAAAAATTCTTACCAGTTTTCCACAGGGTTTACAGAAAACACCACCACCATCAAGGGAAAGCTCAGGGTAGGGAAGTATCCATGAAGAAATATTAGAAGACATTTCAAATGATGTTTCTATAACATTTTTAAATGACAACAGTGCGAAACGAACTGAGCCCCAATGATAAATAATGCACATTATATGAAATATTTTAAGCCCTACCACTTTCGCAACCAAGGAAAAGTAAAAATAAACCATAATACCATAAATATCTACTTGCTACTACCCGCAGGATAAGGATAACGAGGGTGGGTAGCTTTACCTAAATCTTCGAAAAACAGCTTATCTACTACATTTTGCCCAAACAATAAAATATAGGCAGTTTTAAAATTTAAATTTACACAGTCAGGCTTGAGATTTAATAAAAAGGCACATATAGGCAGTTTCTTCAGTAAAGGCAAAAAAGGCCGAAAATTGATGGAAAAGACAAAAAAGGCAAAGAAAGGCAATTTGCCTAAAGTCCGTGCTCTAGTCATCACCCCAGATTGTTCTCTAGTAGTAAATTGAAATTCTCTCACCTGGACACACTTACTGAAATATAAAATATATGTTTGTACTTGAGCTTAGTGACTGTCTACGCAGCTGTCTGTCCCTCTTGCGACATTTTGTTGGCCACTGGATCGGCTACTCCACGGATTGGAGACCACTCGAAGAAAATCGTCGACCAAGGTTAATGTAATGGAAACAGTTGTCTTTGGCGCTCCTCCGGTTTCCCTTCGTTCCGAATAATTTTTATATTGTCATCGTCGGGATTTCTCTTAAAAGTCCGAGTCATTTAACACGAGACGTCGAGATGTTCTCGATTTTATCGGTGGAGTTTTTAAACGGGAAACAGTTGAATTTTTATCTAGGGTATTACTTCCATTCGGTATGAGGGTAAAAGGGAGCAGACGAAAAATTTACTAATGGCATAGTTCGAGACTTGTCGGGCAATGTTTCCTCTCAATACGTAGTTTAATGCTCTCGTTAACAAGTAACAAGTTACTGAAGTTAAGTTGGAGCGTATATAGAAGACTCAGCTGGTAGAATATACTACGATGCAATAGATGCTGATTAGATTCAGCCCAAGTTCAACCCAAATTTTCACTCCTTAGAATGTGTAGCTGAGTTCTTTCTTATTCTAAAAATCACATGTGCTGATTTGGTTTAACATGTCCCTCTGTACGATATTTTTTAAACCAAGTACATTAGCTCTAGCACGTTTTCTTCAGACACACCAACTTAACTAATAAATAGGTTTGTTTGGGTTACTTCGTTTTACTTACTTTCATAGCTCTTGTCACATTTTTATCAATATTAAGAAATGCTGCTGAACAGTGGTGTTTGACTGTTGTGGTTTTATTCATAAACGCATATTAACGTTAAAATGGGTTTTAGCTTAAAATGCGTTTAGAATGTGTTTCACTGATGTCACTACAGTGTTTTGTTCCATGTATTCTTAATAAGGAGGTAACTATAGTTACCTTGTTGAAACATATTCTAAACGCATTTTAAGCTAAAACCCACATTAACGTTAATATGCGTTTATGAATAAGACCATTAAAGTATAACTGAATTTTATTTCTGAAGAAGCTGATAACAAGGCTTAGCAATTATTAATAGTGGATATTTTTCTCATTTTTAGATTTATTTAGCTATAGAGCCGAAGTGCTAAATTTCTATCAAACTTTATTGCGACCAAAACAATTCAGTGCAGTATGGTCACATAACATAGACGATTGATTAATTAATCTTTCCCTGAGACATTAAAACCGCCAGTTTTCAATAAAACAAATTATCCTTTCAACCTATAACAAAGCATCACATCATCCAATATTTCACATTACACCCAATTCGCTATTATTATCCAATATCTTATGTAGACTGCGTCTTCATCCCGTCCGACAATGGCAGATAAAGAGGAAACTAATCTGTTCAATCATCTAAAGTTTGACGTTGATAGAGGCAGGTAGGCGAGCATTTTTTTGATGTACGGCAAATTAGTTGTGGTGGAACTTTATGAAATTTTCGGAAAAACAGATGCCAGGTAGAGGATGATGATGAATCTGTAAGCTCTACTAGGGAACGTTCCTCGGGGTGGGGGCGTGTACGCCTATCAGGGTGTCGTAAATAAATCTGGCGTGCCACCTGTTCGAGACAGTGACAGATTTTTCATAAAATTGCTGGAAGTGTTTTCTCGGTTTAATAATGGAAAAAGTGCTAAAGACGTATGGCAAAAGTGGAATCAGGAATGTGAAATATGAATGTTTAAAGTGGTAGTAAATATAAGTTGAAAACTAACTACTCGAGAACCTTAAAATTATTGTCAACTAATTAGTAAGTTAATGTTGTTTATATGGCTCATTACAATATTGTATAATAACTCAACCTCACAGCGCAGAAGATATTTGTATGAGTTATTTCAGTATTGCAGTTCAAGCAGATACCTTAAATGACATATCTGTAGGATAGTTCAAGATTGAATTATTAAATAATTGCATGACTCATTGCAGCATTGCGACTCATTAAGATACTATGAATGATTTTATTTTATAGGCACGTTATAAATAGATTATTGAAACAAAATTCAACTTACAAATTAAACAAGTAATATTTGATATTTTAATGATGATTACAATACTGAAAGTTACATATGTACTCTAGTGCACATGAATGGATTTTATAAATTTATATAATTTACAAATTACGTATTACAAATTGAACACATATAGTTTTAAGGCGTATACTTAAAGTTGAAATGTAAGAAATAATCTAGAGGAGAAATATAAGTTTACGAGTTATCAAATATTATATAGTTGTCTAGTAGTAGAGGTGTATATATATTTACATTATTTAATACAAATCGAGAAGAGAGTTTAGTCAACTTTAAAAATATCTTACAGGAATTACATTAACACACATTACTTACAGGAATACATTAATATTCAATGCTTTTACTAGAATAAACATTACCAATTAGGATTCTTGTAATTATTCATTACAACTTCTTTGAGCATTTGTTCGTTATACATTTTTAATGATTTTCATATTAAACAGGAATGTTTTCAGGATACAAACGTACTTGATGACCGCACCGAATTGATGATACCCTATGTTATATTGATGAAGGTTGGAATTGTTCCTTTGTCGATATGAGGGGGTGTCGTCTATCAATAGAAAGAGTTATCTCTACTTTAAAAGTCGATTCGTAATAGTCAGCGGACTCGACATTAATAAGTTTCACGTCCCCATATATCCATTATTAATGATATGTAAAGCGACTGTCACCTAGTTTTTCGAAATGCGACTTTGTCGGAATTTAAAGCAGGCCTATTAGTCTCATCGCGAGACTAATAACATCAGTCGTGATGATTTTCATTCCGGCCTTTGCCGAAATATAAACAACTACCCGGACGTTTTAATATTTGAATTACAAATTTCGTCGATTTCGTTTCAAAGGTGACTTATCCCATTTTCGATCTTTGGACGTCGACCGTTTAATTCAAATTTGTCCCTTTAACTTGCAATTTATAAATGACAAAGAGCGATGAGATGTATCTCTCGGGGGACTGTATAGATATATTTGTGTGTGTGTGATCTCTATCGTCGATACATATGGATTAGGAAAACTCGAATATGTTTATATTGGCTGCTGACCAGACGGCCAAGGCTCATAACGTATGCTTATTTGGTTTAAACATTATTTCCCTGTTTCATTCAAATCAGTTGTATAATACTTTTATGAATCGCACTCTTTGTAAAATAGAGACGTTTCACGTCTTTTGTCCAGCTGATGACTTAGAAAATTTTAATAAAATTACCTCAAATTATGCTCAACAATATTTGGTCTCAACAATTTGGCTCAACAAACACCAACGAAATTCATCAACTTAGAGGTATACTTTATTCAAAATTTATTCTTAAGCTACGGTATGGGGTTGCTTTTATTTGATATGTTTTAAATTTTTCTATTGAAAAAACGTTGGTGGCTAGTTTGACGGTGGTGAATGAAATATTTGAAGATTCTTGTCGCTTATATTCTTTTCAATTCATGCCATTTTTTATAATCCAGTTTGTGGAGATAAATGAAATACCTATTTCGTATTTTGAATATAAAAATCACTGAAAATATAAACTGGAACGACATTCGGAATCTTAACTCAAGTGAAATTTGGTCCAAAAATGGCTCCAAAAAATATATTTAGGTATTGAGTTAACAATTAAATTTGCAAGAAAATAAGAAACTATCTGGTAAATAGAATTATTCATAATTCCATACAAACAATTATAATAAAACGCCGTTAAAATTTCCTTTCTTTAATATTGTGAGTATTACCAAGGGAACATGCATGCATGTATTGTATTTATACTGTCTTGCGTAAACCCAGGTGCGTATTGTACAGTGCTAGAAAAATTCATGTGCAGCCCAGGGTGACTGCGCATTAGACAATAGTTTTACATTTTCTGCAAGAAGCTTGCTTAGCTGAGGACAAGTTGATTTCTCAAAGGTATAAGTTTCTATTCGTAATGGTATAAATGCAGTAAGAAAAGCAACACTACGTTGCTAGTGTTTGGTAGGAAACTACATTGGTGAAACTACCTCTGATAGTATTTGTGTTATGAAGTTTTGCACTTCCCTGCTCTGTGCCACAATTTACATTTTATAGAGTATTTAAAAGGTGCACTGTCTTGCCTTACGTAGCTTGTGTCCCCTGCATTTTAATGAGCGCCCGGACTAAAGGTCGCTTCATCCGTTCATAAATTGGAGAGATAAATGTATCATCATACTATTATAATGGTGAGAATCCAATGGCGAAATTTCATTGAACTTTCAACATCACCATCGTACAACACGTAATCATTCTGATAATTGCAAGCAACACTTCTTGATGAAGAAGTGGTTCGAAATATTGTAGTTTATTAAACCAGGTCAACCATTTCATAAGTCCGCATTCTTTATAGCACAATATTTTGTTACTAATTTATTACGCCAAAGACGAGTCTATTGCTCCACCCCTTTCCGAGATAAAGGGGATAATCTGACTTAATACTTAAGTCAGGTCACCCACACCTGTATCTCCTGAACCAATGAAGATGTAGACATTAACTAAACGTCATATTTTATTGCTACTTTATTGCTGGCGGTATAGGCAAATTGCGATTTCTCATACCCTAGCATATTTCTCACCCCCCTACCCCCCACCCCGAAATATCTTGGTAGACATTTTCTTTGCAAACCAAAGCATGGATCATTTATTGCTGAAATTCTAAGCCAAAAAAGATTTTATTGCTCCACCTTTCCCGAGAAAAAAGGGGTAATCTGGCTTAGTACTTAAGCAGGTTACCCATACCTATATCTCCGGAACCAATAAAGATGCAGACATTAACCAAATGCCATATTTTACTGCTAATTTATTGATGGCGATATAGGCAAATAGCGATTTCCCAAAATCACTCCTTCAACCCTTGGCAGATTTTTCACTCCTCCCCCCGAAATATCTCGGTAGACATTTTCTTTGCAAATCAAAGCATGCATCATTTATTGCTAATTTATTGCTGAACTTCTACGCCAAAGAAGATTTTATTGCTCCACCCCTTTCTGAGATAAATGGAATAATCTGGCTAAACTTCTGACTTTAACTTAATAATCTGGACCTAACTTAAGTTAAGACACTCACACCTATATCTCCGGAACCAATGAAGGTGCAAACATTTACCAAACGTCATATTTTATTGCTAACTTATTGCTGGCGATATAGGCAAATTGCGATATCCCAAAATCACCCCTTCAACCCTTAGCAGATTTTTCACCCCTCCCCCCAAAGTGTCTCGGTAGACACTTTTTTGCAAACCAAAGCATGCATCATTTATTGCTAATTTATTGCTGAACTTCTACACCAAAAACCATTTTATTGGTCCACCCTTCTCGAGAAAAAGGGGATCATCTGGATTATTACTTGAGGCAGGTTACCTACACCTATATCTCCGGACCCAATGAATGTTACTTAATTTTTTTAGAGCGTTTTGAATTGTTTTTTTTTATGTGAGCTTGAGGCTACGGAAGATATATTTTAATTCACGCCTTTTTATTACCGTAAAAAAAATTTAATGATTTTTATATCATTTTATTCATTTTTGAGTACATTTGAGCCGATTTGGTATAATACCCATAATTTGGTAATCACGAATATCATAAAGTTCCCAAATAAACAACCTCTGCTCCGTTTGAAAATAATTTTATTGCCGGAAATCCCTGATCACAATCAATACCTAATCAAGTCAAAGTTAACTTCCTGCCAGAGCCCCTCCCTCTATTAATGTCCCAAAACTCTTATCTGATATCCTACGAAGGAATTTATCGTGCGTGTTTAATTTTTCTATTACCATCCGACAATTCAACAAAATCACGATCCTCGGTTTTCTTTACGATTTTCATTCACCGGCGCCAGTTCCATTCATTCCGTCCGAAAAAGAGCTTCTGGAAACGTAGCGTTATTGTACATAAATTATCATAATTTAAACCGAAAATACGAGCGGAGCGCGCCGCATTAATTAATATGCTAATATCGATAAGGAAACCGATAGGAATCGAGCCACTTATGGGAAAAATCGTCGCCGGAAACGTTGATTTCTATCAGTGTATTCCTATCAAAGATAAGAGTAGATGAATTCGAATAATGTTATCTGATATAAGTTGTGTAGAGGTTGAGCTGAAGTTCACATGCGTAAAATGGTAAAAATACTAACAGGAAGTTTGCCATTTTAATTATACCTGCTTGTGTTACAGTCGCTCTTTATTTTGGTGTTGCAAAAATATGTTTCTAAACGCAGTAATGACAACAGTGTAAAAATGTATTAATGTGCAGGTTGTTATAGTTAATATTTGCACTAACACCTACCGGCATAAATGGATACTTTAATCCTTCACTCAAGGAGTACACAAAATAAATCAAAAGGGCATGCATTACTGTTTTTTTTTTAAATTTGCTTAAGTTGTACTATAATATGATCCATTTAACTGTCGGCACTATTTAACTGTCGGCACTTTAATGAAAAGGTTCCAAATGAGAGCTGAGATGTGTATTTCGACAAGTAAAGCCTTTTCAAAAATCACGTTATTCTTGCTAAGGTATTTAGCTTAAATTTAGTAATAAAATATAAATATATGGAGTAAAACAAGAAAAACTGAAAATTGAAGGATATCAAATTTGGCAGTACAAAATGCACGCTTAGTTTCTTAAAAATTCTTCCCATTCGCTTTGGTCACTAAATCTTCATCAAAAGTGAAGTGTAACAGGCAAAATTTCAATTTCCTCTACCTAAAAGCACAAAAATTATGGGCATTTTTTTGAAGTCTCCTAAACTTATTGAATTTTTGCTAAAGGCAACTACTGCTACAAATATTTTGTCAGTATTTAAACCACATATACTGAATAACATTTAGATTAGGATGTATGTTAACGTTGTCCTCTATAGGTGAAAAATTCTTAAAATGTTCCTTGCATAAGGGTTTTATATGGGATATGTTTTGAATTCTGAGCATTTTTAGGAACTCAGGAACATCAGGAAATCACATTTTGTAACCTTCTTCATATTTTCTATCATATGTCATAACGTTGTTTTCCATGCTTTTAAATTTCTCGATTTTATCCTTCACGAAATTCATTTCTTATATAACAAGAGGCATGTGGATAAAGTGGCTAACCTGCAGTCTCTTACTCTAGCGTAGGCCGGCAAAAAGAGCTTGATGGAATAGATGGCGCTGTAATTGCGAAATTTGCTTAATGATTTGCTAATATAATCAATAGCATTCAATAAAAGTAATGTGATTGCGCCACGCTAATGGTAGTTCCTTGTACAGGTGTATCTGAAACACGTGTTCTATGCGCATTTAATCCGAGGTTGCATTAAAACGCGTCGATATATTACAGAGAGGAAGAGAGAGAAAAAGAGCCCAGTATTCGAGAGTGTGTGGCTCTTCAATAAATATCATTGGAGAGAGAAAGAAGGGGCCATAAGGAACGGGCAAGATAGTGGGGCTTCCTGCCGAGTAAGCAGAATTATAGCGCGTTAAAGGTCTTATCACGAGTCGGCGCTCTTTCGCCATACACGCTTCTGCCCTTTTTTACAACCAACCACCAACAATAAACAATAGCTACTGTCCGCTTTCTATTCCGCCGAAAAAACCTTTTTCTTTCCTCTCCTTCCTGGAATCACAACTTGAATAATATGCTTGAATTCTCTCTCTTTTTTCCTTCTTCTTACCTTTACATAGCGACTCCAAGAGGGTGTTGGACGACAGCAGGACAAACTTTTCAGTCTGTTAGTTTGTAGCCAATTTATCAAAAGCCCGATTTGCCTACGGTCAAGATTTAAATTCTGAATATGTTGTATCTACAGGTTGGTAATGGTGTTATGGCAAAATGTACAATATTTAATTCATGCAGTAATTAAATGTTACCAAGAGCAAATACAAATGTATATACTATCACAAAGATTAGCCCTTTAGTTGTGGTTGTAGAATTTCTGATTTTCGAAGGAATGTCTTGAATATCACAAGACTTTCTAAAATGGTACAGTTAAGTCTTTTCCCGATTTACCTTATTTGAAAAATGATTAAAACAACACGTTTTTAACGGTTATAATAATTGCGTAAATTAATTCACATAGTTGATGTTCTGTAATTTTTAATAAATGATCAATACTTATGTGCAGACAAATAGTTTAAGTAATAAACACGATTCTATAACCTAAGTTAAGTCATAATTTTTTTAGTTGATTGTAATTGAAACTTTTGCCATACAAATTATAGATAATTAATGACTGATTAACGAGATAGAATATAATTTGATACTATTTAAAATGGTTGATAGAAGTTCAATACGATTTAAAATTTCTCTAAATGGTTCAAAATGGAAAGCACCTACCCTAAAATTTCTGAAGATAAATCGACAACCGAGAATCATTTTATTCCTTTTTGAAATTTCCCAGGTAGATTAGAAGTGGAAAAACTTCCAAGTACTCCTCAAACAGCCTCAAAACTTAATTGGTTACCATTGTTACAATTACTACCAAAAACATTCTGATGTTTGTGGAAAAAAGGAAAAATGCCCAGTTCAAAAGTCGAAGCAAAAATTCATAAAACCATAGAAACGAAGCTATATTCATTCGATATACTCATTATCATAAAATGTTGTGGATCAATCATGAAAACTGAATATATCTGATATGAATCTGATATATCTGAATATAACTGATAGCAACTGAACAAACAGTATAGAATTTTAATCAATGGCACATTTTGATAGGAGAATAAAATTCTCTGATACATAAGATTGACCCTTGCAAGTAAAATATTTTCGGATTTAGGAACAGGTTTGTAAACCTTTAATGCTGAAAATTACCCATATAAACAGTTTTACTTAAATCTATGCCCCACGTGTAATCATGGAAATCAAAATTTTTATTTGTTTTAAGTTTTAAATAATAATTAATTAGTTTTTATCGATCTCAGAACATGTTAATCGGCTACAGAGTGCGTCTGGTTTAGTTTATACAGCGTGAATATTTATGGAATAAATTTATTTTTGATGTTATTTTAGCTATAACAAATACTTCGACAGGTCAGTTTTTAATATGAAAAAAAAAAATTTATATTTATACGTACAGGGTGATTCATGAATTTGCAGTAGTAGATAGATGGTTTTTATGAATTCATTGTTTTATAAATTGTTTATAAAATTGTTGTTGTATATTTTAAGTTTTGAAATTCTGTTGTTTTTTTGTATTTCGTTTTTGAACTGAACCAAAAACATTCAAGTATGCTGTAACATTCAAGTATAAGAAACTATATAAATGATATTTGCACGAATAGATAGATTGAACAAATGAAACCTTGTGATTTTAGATTAAAATTGTATGAAGTGAAGGCCGATCACGAAATGATTTATACCAATATACACCAATTATACCACCTAAATGTATTTCTAATTATTTTTAATGTTAGTATTTCAAGAAAAATAACCAGTCACTATAGGAGAGGGTTGACGCATTCAATTTTAAATTTTCCATAAAGCAATCGAGATACGTTGGATGCTTCCATGTTCTAGGATGAGCATGAGACAAATACAATCTTGTAACTTCATCAAATTTTACGTTCTACGTTTTTCTTATTATGTTTTTAATTTTTTGCTAATTATTTTTAATGTTAGTACTTCAACAAAAATAACCAGTCACTATAGGAGAGGGATGACGCATTCAACCTTAAATTTTCCATAAAACAATCGAGACACTTTGGATAATCCCATGTTCTATGATGAAAATCAGACAAATACAATCTTGTAACTCCAGCGCATTTAACGTTCTATGTTTTTCTTATTATGTCTTTAATATTTTTCGAATTATTTTTAATGTCAGTAATTCAACGAAAATAATCAGTCACTATAGAAGAGGGATGACGCATTCAACCTTAAATTTTCCATAAAACAATCGGGACACGTTGGTTGCTTCCATGTTTTAGGACGAAAATCAGACAAATGCAATCTTGTAACTCCATCGAATTTAACGTTCCCTCCTTTCGTAAGTCACTTCCTATTGTAACGTTAGCAAATGAACAGTTTTATTCGTACTGGGAGCTTCCGAGAGGGTAAGGGTGGTCATCCGACTCGTCGATCGTTCGTTCGCTACATTTTCCTCTCCCGTGGATCCCCCCATGCGATGACAAATGGACCCGCGAGGACACAAAACGCGAAAAATAAATAACGACCGGGGTCCGTCCCGGCTTCTCACGCCTGCTAATGATGGCGCCACGTGCCAAACGACTCTCGATTGTTTCCGATTGACCGGATCCGGTGAAAAAAATACGCGAGTGAGAGAGAGAGGGGGGGGTTAAAGAAAGAAGCGAGCGCGACTAATAGCCGGCGTGTCGCGACGCCCATAAAAATCACAAAAATATTTGCATAATTGTCGTAAACAGAACAGATCTAAATGGGGTACGTCCTCCTAATGGGTGTTTTATTGTCACGGGTACGGACCCCCGCTCTAAGGGCCCACCAGAACCAATTTGTAGCCCGTGCGTGAATGTAAGGAGTCATTACGGGGGCTGGGGATGAATGGGATGAAGATCTCATTGATACAGGAAATTTCATCTGGAATACACATAAATTTTCGACTTTGATTCTCCGGAAACTGCGTCCCCCCTTCTTACATTACGTAACTCATTTTTTAATTACTCGCGGAAGTGTTCATGAAGAACTTCTTGTGGAGGAACCATCGATCAACTCTTCAATCTTTTAAGCCGAAAGAGTGTTTTCTCTTGTCTTTGATCTTTCTCACAGTTATGGAATTATTGCAGAAGTAATATGGCTTGTCCCAAAAGTTTCACTTTTTTACTATTAAATTTGAACTATAGAGTAGTCAAGCTATTTTTTGTTTAGTAATTAAATGATGGAAAACCAATTGTGTCCACTGTAACTGTATTACACTTAATAGCGGAAAATGCACTTATTATCTCGAAAAATGCGGATTAAAATGCAAAGAAAATTTAAAGAAAATGCAGAGTTCTTGACAACAAAAATGTTTTGACAATTTCAAAGTTGATATTGTGACTATGTATCAATTTCTATCATTCTACCATCTAGGGGCGTTTATTAACCAAATACAAATTTTATACATCGACACACTTTTATTAATAAACACATTCAAAAATAGTGCAGAAAAATATAGGTAAACAATTAAAATCAATTACAATACTTCAGTCGATATAATACACCAGTCAATTACACTAGTAATTTAGCAATTATTTAGGAATTAATAGCTAATTACATTAGCAATTACCGTCCATTGGAGAATTATGGAGAAACCATCGATTATTCTTCAATATTTTAGGCCAAGAGAGTGTTCTCTCTTATCTTTGATCTTTTTTACTTTTATGGAATTACAATAGAAATAATATGACTTGTCCCAAAAGTTACCATTTTCAATCAAGCTATTTTTTGTTTAGTAATTAAATGATAGAAAAAACAGTTCTGTTTACTGTAATTGCATATTACACGTAAAGGCGGAAAAATGCACTTATAATCTTGAAAAACATGCATTATAATGCAAAGACAATTTAATTAAAATGCAGAGCTCTTGACAACAAAAATGTTTTGACAATTTCAAAGTTGATATTGTTACTATGTACCAATTTCTACCATTCTGCCATATATGAGGAGGGATTTCTATTAATAAAAACAGTGCAGAAAAATGTAGGTAAACTAAAATCAATTACAAAACTTCAGTCGATGTAATACACTAGTCAATAACATTCAAAATTTGAACATCTTTTGGTAACAAAAACATTTCCTACAAAATTTCAGTTCATTCGATAACTTCAGTTGTAAGTTATTTAAACTATGACCTTTCCTTCAGAAAATTTGCACTCATCATTTTTCCATAACCATAAGAACATAAGAACATGGAGATCTAATTGAATTCTGAAGAATCCTACCAACGATTTCGAAAAGGACTTTAAAGGACGGAAGGAGTGCGAAATCCATCCTGGCGATTTAACTGAAAACCCGCTAGAAATGAATATTTCCCCCGAACACACATACATACATACATATTCGATCCCCATTAATCAGGACGTCTCGTACGTGTCCTCGGTAAAATATTGTCGTTAACAGCAGACACTAAATAATTCATCAGTTTAAACTTTATTTTGGTTGCCCGTAAATCATTTTCGTTGCGTTTCCTATTGTGCTCCTCTCTCATCGTATAATAAATGCATTATTAAATCGGACCGATTTCACGGCGTTGTCTGTATTTGTTATTCGAGCCGGCGTCGATAAATTAAAGGTAATGAATTCGATAGGCAGACGGAGGAAGAGAAGGATGGTAGACGATATTAAGTCCTGGACTAAACACTTTTATTCAATTCATAAATACGTTATTACATAATGACATGCGATAAAGACAAACCTCATAAATGAGTTTTTTATAGTCCCATTTTATCAGGAGAAATTATTAACTACAAGTATAGGAACTGACGGTAAAATTGAAACATGCAAGATTTTAATATAAAAATATATCAATAAATTGTATTCCACAGCCCTTTTCTATAACAACCACTTCATAGCAGTTGTTATGAAAATAAATAATTAAAGAGATCTGCGGCGAATTAACAGAGAGCACTTAATATTTAAAGAACGCTTAATTTGGGTTCGATTGTAGCAAATAAAACTTTGCATACTGAAGGCCCTGGACCTATGGGATTGTAGCAGTTTATGCTATGCTTCTGGTTATTTTTGCTAAAGCATTTTCACTCAAGTATACACGACTTGCATAACCCAAAGTTATATTTTGTGTATAGGACACCCTTGTCGACCACAGGGGTTGCGTTTTGAAAGGGTGGCAGTGAAAATAAATAGTTAAATAGATCTGCGGCGAATTAACAAACAGCACTTAATATTTAAAGAACGCTTAATTTGGGTTCGATTGTAGCAAATAAAACTTTGCATATTGAAGGTCCTGGACCTATGGGATTGTAGCAGTTTATGCTATGTCTGGTTATTTTTGCTAAAGCATTTTCCCTCAAGTATACACGACTTGCATAACCCAAAGTTTATATTTTGTGTATAGGAACCCTTGTCGACCACAGGGGTTGCGTTTTGAAAGGGTGGCAGTGAAAATAAATAGTTAAATAGATCTGCGGCGAATTAACAAACAGCACTTAATATTTAAAGAACGCTTAATTTGGGTTCGATTGTAGCAAATAAAACTTTGCATATTGAAGGTCCTGGACCTATGGGATTGTAGCAGTTTATGCTATGTCTGGTTATTTTTGCTAAAGCATTTTCCCTCAAGTATACACGACTTGCATAACCCAAAGTTTATATTTTGTGTATAGGAACCCTTGTCGACCACAGGGGTTGCGTTTTGAAAGGGTGGCAGTGAAAATTAATAGTTAAATAGATCTGCGGCGAACTAACAAAGAGCACTTAATATTTAAAGAACGCTTAATTTGGGTTCGATTGTAGCAAATAAAACTTTGCATACTGAAGGCCCTGGACCTATGGGATTGTGGCAGTTTATGCTGTGCTTCTGGTTATTTTTACTAAAGCATTTTCACTCAAGTATACACGACTTGCATAACCCAAAGTTTATATTTTGTGTACAAGACACCCTTGTCAACCACAGGGGTTGCGTTTTGAAAGGTTAGCTGTGGTTGGTGTCATCCCCCACTACTGTGTCTAATGAAGTACAAGAATTTTTTCAGCTTTTGTAATTCTAAGGATTTCTCCTAAAAATAATGTACGTTTTGCCATAATTGAACAATGGAAATATATCTGGTACCATGCTGGAGGCTGTATACATATATACATGTGTGCTATCCACATGGCCTAACTACTATAAGGAAATGAGGCTCTTAATATCCTAATAGTTTCTTCATGGGTGTTAAGTTGATTTCGAGTAATTAGATGCAAAACTTTTATTATTGTGCAGCTGCAGTAAACTGCATGCCCATGAAATTTGTGACATAGAAGCGAAGAACTGTTAACATTTAGTGAACTTGTGCTACAGTGTTTTAAATCCTCCTCTAGTAGTTTCACCAATCTCATGACGATAACCATGGTTAAATGAAATTTTTTGCAAAAAGTACTATTACTCTATTCGACACAATAAGTCACTGTGAAATAATCCCTCCTGAGAAATTTATTTTCTAACACTTTAAAAATTTCTGGATGATCATTGAAAATCACCACTGAATCATTGAAACATTTGAACATCGAGCATTAATATATCAACTAAAAGATATGAACCACCCAATTTTTCTCGTGCTATGAAGTGTGGTTACGCGCCAAAATCCCGTGTCTTTTAAGCTCAGGAAAAGTAGGGTTTCATTAAAAACTGCTTACCTCTACGTTCTCACTTCTACAGCTTGTGATTGTACAACCTTAAGATTAAGATGTTCGGTGCAACTGTCCTCTGGGCTGATGTAACATCATAACAATCATGTGTATTCTGTCAGCAAGTTGTGTTGTTATACTTGTTATGCTGGATATATGGATATAATAATTGAGATGTCGAAAACTATGTCACTGCTTTCATATAAGTGGAATTGAAATGACATTTCTCTGTTGAGATAGGTCAACGATTAACATCACCTGGGCTTTATTGGAATTTTAAAATTTTATTGGACATGGGACTTGGTCTGGTTTGAAATGGAGTTCGATAATTTAATACACTTTAATATACCCTTTAATATTATACTAAACACTATATTAAAAAATATTTAAATCTATTTTCTATTGTCCATAAATTACCAATGTATAGTTTTTACTCAAACTTAAAGCAAAGTGTCCAATTGTATGAATATCACATGGTTACATATTAGTTCTAGTGCTTCTTCAAGAAACTACTTATGTTTACTTTATGTCCGGCTGGACATAAAAGAAACGTTTGATAAGAAACGCCCACATTTGATATACAGAATATATAAGCCAACAAATAAATTTTAGCAGAAACAGAGTATAGAAAATGTGGCACTTTTAAGCACATTTAAAATTAAACTTATTTAGTCGCATCATATTTGAAGGATACATACTTTTGACATTCAATTTCCTAATTAGTATGATTTTTTTCCAGGGAGGCCTGATTTTCAGCTGCTCGCCGATGAATCGGTAAGTAAAAACATTTTCTGCACATAGTTTGAGTCAAATTACGTACGTTAAACTTTTCCTACTACCATCTACTTTGTTGTTACACCACGAGCGTGAAGTTAGAAGTAAACTGATTTCACCAGCCGTTCGTAATAAAAATTACAGTTGTCAACGTCCCTATAAGGGGTCGAGCGAATGGCGTATGATTTATGGCAAGTCATAGTTGTTATCAAAGCTGTAAGTCTCTGTGTTTTGCGCCCGACTTCATTGTTTCGACTTATTTATGGTCTTTGGCACCTCCTCCTATTTTTATCTGCTGTCTTTTCACCAAAGGGGAGGGTAGATTTTTATACCCTGCGTCCCAATAGTACGTATAAGGTTTGTTTCAATCGTTTGAATTTTTTTAGAAAAATGGCTTTGCAGTCGAAACAAATGTTAGTAGTTCAATAGCAAAAAATTATAATTCATATTCTTTCTTTCGGCTCATCTAAATGTGTATGTTAAGTCGATAATGTTTTCTTTTAGGTTTCTACTATTATGTGTGTAGTTACATAAAATCTAACGTTTTAAAAAAATTAGTCTTTTGTAAGAAAAAAGACTAAAGTCATATATAATTATAATTTTTTCAAACATGTTCAAGGGGTTCTTTGATAATGGTATCGTCAAAATGGATTTTCTATCGCGGTGTAGTTAGTAAATCGGCTTCTCCGAGTTATATTTTTACTGATCGAACCCAGATAACAGTGAATTACAATTTTAATTTTTGGTTTCATATTTCGATCAAATTGGTGTAGGACTTCTTGAAATTTTTCTATCGGCAGTAATTTCGTCAGGTTCGCCAAAATTTAATTCTAGGCCTAATTGCATTCAAATCGACTTTAGATAATCTAAATAAAGCATCGGTAACTCGATTATTCCTCTTCTTTTAGTCTTTTACAGTATCGATTATATAATCGAACTGTTCTAATTTTAGTCCATAGGGCGATGAATTCCGAAAGTTCTTCTTTTTTTTCCTTAGAAATTCAGCACTACCTAATTTAAGTTTAAATCTAGCTTCTTTTAATTTTTATAAATCCAATTTTAAATATTATGTTCCTATAGTCCGGTACTAAATAGTTATTGTACCATTCGTATTATAATGTATGCTACCTATTATTGCTATATAGTACATAATAGTATTACATATCCCAGGAAAATAACATTCTCCAGAGACTTTTTTTTTTAAATAACTTACAGCTATAGTAACAAAAGTCGTATGACGACATCCAAAATTTTCTTTATTATTTTAATTAAAGACATTGTAGCATTAATTTGTGTAGTCACTAATTCTGCAACGTTTCTGTATAAATACCGCGAAATAAATCAGTACAAACACCGCATTAGTGTCCACTTGGCCACTTGGCACTACCACGTCGTGACAGCCACCCTTGCCCCAGGACTATGTATGATAACCCCACATTATTTGGTAACGATTTATTTTGTTGTTGTCGTTTGTATTTTATTATAGTTTTTGGTGTCTTGTACTTAATTCTGTGTAGTTATTTTTTCTAGTCCTCTTTATTTTTCCCCAACTGAGTTACTTAGTCTTAGTTATCGTTCAGAGATACTTGGTATTAACATTATTTTTTACTACGTTCTTTTGATTACTTCTTGAAAACATCAAAAATTCTTTAAACAGTGTTCTTGTATGTTTCTGATACAGTTCAGCTTCTAGATTAAAGACTTGTCTTGGTCAATTTTCAACACCAAGCAACCAGTTTATGTTTTTCATTATGTTATCTCATTCTTGAGCCATGAAGGTAGTTTCGGCAGGCCGAGGACAGGTACTGATCTTTATCACAAACTTTTCACTGCCTTATTATGGTATAGTAAGGGTTTATAACGTCGGCTTTACTCACCGTTGATAAAGCAATAAGAGATTAAGCACTAACACTAAACAACTAATATGAAATTAGAAGTCTGCAGCTGACTAGATTACCTCTCATTGCACTACCTACGAGAGTTTCCATATTGAAACTCCTTTAATTTATGACGCATAAAATCAGTAGAATTGAGTTATCCCCGGACTGTTCCGTGACTTTCCGATTCCTCTGGGAGCGCATACAGTATTTTTCGATTTGAACTCCTAAGGGTTGATTGCAAAGTGTTGTATACGTTGATCCGTTGAATATTTAGGCGATTAAAACTTTTCAGACGTTTTAATTTATCAACCGCCGAAAAGCGATCGGCTTGATTTTTATTTTCACGAAAACTGTCAGAAAAATCCGTCATGCCTTTGTGCTATCCATTTTTGGACGTTCCAATAAACGTTTTATGAAGTGTACGTTGGGGGGCAGTATTTGAGAAAGTGCAAGATATGCAAGCTTCTATTATTGTTACAATTAATTACAGTAAGAAGTTTAGCCTAATTTAGCGATCAAGTAAGGTTGCACAGTTTGTAGAGTTTTTATAGCAGATAAAATTTAACAGCAGATGGACCAAAAAAACTGTTTAAATTGGATCAAAGATGATAAAAACCTAAGATATAGACAAATTCGAGCTTTTGCGTTTTTTTAAACAATAAAAATTAAAAAAATAGGTCGCTTATCAGTTTTTTCACCGTGAAAATTATTGACTGAAATGCAATACGTTGTTAGACGATTTATAGAGAATTAAAAGGCCTTCAAAATGAGTATTTCTAAAAGGTGATTGGAGCATTTTTCATGGAGAAAACTTGGAAAGACCGAACGAAATTGGAAATGGAGCCTTTTTCAAAAATTTATTACGCAATTGTGCAAAACTATTCATTCGACAGCATCCAAATTTTGCATGCTTAAAGTAGACATAATAACCTAACATTTTACTGAAAATTAGCGTTTCAGCTTTGAACTGGGCAAAGCTATGAATTTTTGAAAAAGGGTCCATTTTAACGGTTTTTACAAGTTTCTCGGTGAAAATGCTCGGATCACCTTTTAGAAACGCTCATTTTGAAGGTCTTTTAATTCTCTACAAATCTTCTGTTCAACATATTGTATGGTGAAAAAAACGGAAAAGCGACCCATTATTTTAAAATTTTTATTATTAAAATAAAAGCATAAGATCAGATTTGTCTAGATTTTGGGTTTTTCTCATCATTGATCCATTTTAAACAAAGTTTTTTGGTCTGTCTGCTGTTAAATTGCAACTACCAAAACAGCTTTTTTTTTCCATAAACTGGGCTAAGGTACTTGTTTCCTGTTATAAATTTCACTTAAATGTTTTACAAAACGTGCAATTGTGAAGGCAAAAACTTTGGTAAAATTTTGTGATTGTCCCTTTATACAAAGCTTTCTTAAATCTTTTCCAATAAAATATAATTTTAACATTTAATTTAATTTTGATTCTGACATTATGACAGATATGTTCGCAACTTCAACAGACGAATTAAGCTTCAGTGAACTGTAGTGACTTCCTTTAATAATTTGTGACGTGACATCATTATAATAGAAGAGCGCTTAAAGTCACGTACTTCAATTTGTTAAGAAAATTTACAATTTTTTTGTAGTAAAAAAATGCGTTTTATTCATTAATTCATGATAGTCTAAAGTATCTAATGTTAGAAGCAAGCGAGTTATTAGTTTTATTCTTGTTTCAATTTTGCTTTATAGAATCTTGTCCGAAATGAAAATTATTATTATTTATGTTGGCCGGCACGTTAAAAGCTCCACATAATAGCGAAAAACCCTAAAAGCGCGATACAATCTGGCAGAAAAAAATGACGACGCTAACGTAGCCCATTTAATAGATACAATGCTCCCTCTCCGACCTATCTCAAATCGAGAGACATTCTTTTTTTTTGATTAATGCCGATATATCCGAAAGCAGGTAGAAGAGAGAAGAAGCAGCGTGGTCCTTAACAAAAATTAACCATAAATCAAATAAAAAGTGAACGGCTCTCGGGATTTATGAGATGCCTTGACGTCTCCTCCACCTACAATATGTTTACTTTTGTTGGCGTGTCCCTGCGCGGGGACTACGTTAAATTCGAATTAGTTTGGCTTTTTATGCGGACGGTTTAATCTGGAGAGACAGGGGAGAAACCGATGAGAATCTGGAACTCGGGTTTTATTCGCCTTTCACATGTTTGGAATTGTGACTGACACATAATTCCTCGTCTGGGACTCGTTACTTTACCTACTCGATTGAGAACTGATTAAGGGGCCAATTTATAATCGCGCCTTGAGGATTCCTCAAACCTTGAGTCGTACTTACTGTTCCATCTATATTTTATAGTCAACTAAGTGCACCTTAAGGATGAGATGAGATCGAGGTCGGTTTGATCTTACCTTGAGTATCCCTCAGAAAATATTAAAAGTTTAGTTCGCCTTCAAGACGTGGATTCAAGATGAATGACGATTGTTATGAGTACGTCAATTCAGTTATCTATAATATAAAAATGAGTCGCTGAATGTCTTGCTAAGCGCAAAACTCGAGAACGGTTGGACCGATTTCGGTAATTCTTTTTTTAAAATATTCCTTGAAGTACGAGGATGGTTCTTACGGAGAGAAAAATTCAAAAAAAAAAATTTAAATTTCCTGAAAAAGTCTAAAAATAACACTTTTCTATACTCCCATACAAAAGATTTGTGATAATACTTAAAAGTCAATTTAAACTTTAATACCATACGATAAAGTTTGTGTTAGTGGAGAGGTTTCGGGAAGGCAAAACAATTGAGTGACGTTAGTATCGTATAAATATTAATGTCAATATTTGTCAATATTTATTTTTTTGTTGTCTATGGTAAAATGTCAATTGAAATGTAAATATCTCTTTGCTGTGCATCTATAATATTACTAAACCTAAAAGTGTTGTGTGTTTGTGACTTACTAAATATGCCTCCTATAAGGCGGCGGACAAATTTAGGCAGGAGAACCCGAAATGCAACAAATCAAATGCATTATCAATCTAATCGCACTGCCCAGGAACGTGAAGATCGCAATGAACGTGAAAGAATTCGCTTAAGACAGACCCGTGAAGCGCGACATTCCACTAATAATGGTGCAAGTTTGAATCGAGCTGCTTTCTGTTACGATATGTCAATTGATTACAGTGCCTACAACTGTGTTGCTATTGGACCTATGAACTCAGTTTGCCAATATTGTAAGGCACTGAAAAGGCATACAAAAATGAAGCCAATGGATTGTGTTGCGCAAATGGAAAGGTGAAATTGATACCATTGCTTCCACCTCTAGAGCCATTGTACTCATTAGTTTTAGGAATAGGAACAGATTCAATACACTTTTTAAAGAATATTCAACAATATAACGACTGCTTTCAAATGACTTCATTTGGAGCATCAAAAGTAGTTCGGGAAAATTTTATGCCAACTTTTAAGGTTTGTAATAGTATTTGCAGTTGTATGTTAATTAATCATAACTATTATAGCCCATATACATTTTTACAATACATTTTTTCCCTTTACAGATACAAGGTCAAATATATCACAGAGCAGGTTCTTTGTTACCAGTGCCAGATAGCGACTACAAGTTTTTGCAAATTTATTTTATGGGCAATTCTCCACAAGAAATCAATCTACGTTGTGCACATAACAATTCAGTAAAAAGGCCAATATATGAACAATTACAAAACTTATTTCACGAACACAATCAATTAATTATATTATTTAAAAGTGCAATGGATATTATGCCATCTGATGATCACAAAATTGTTATCAGAGCAGATAAAACTCCTATGGGCCAACATGCAGGACGTTTTAATGCACCTACTATCGATGAAGTTGCCATTGTTGTAGTTGGAGAAAATTTGGAGTCACGTGATATTGTTTTACATCGTCGAAATAATCAATTACAACGTATTAAGGAAACACATCGCTCATATGATGCACTGCAATATCCCATTATATTTTGGCAAGGTGAAGATGGCTATGATTTCTCAATCAAGATGATAAATCCCATTAACTTAAAAAAATAAAAAATTAAAGAATCGACTGTTAGGCGATACGAAGTTCGCCGGGTCAGCTAGTTAATAATATAAATCGATTACCTAAACGGTATTTGAGAGACGGGGAAAATCCGCTAGATTTATATAGTGAACGTGAGGTTATAAGGAGGTATCGTTTTTCTAAAAATACAACTGTACATATTATTTTGCCTCTGATTAATGATGCTCTTCATAAACCCAATAATAGAGGTTTGCCATTGGTTCCTCAGATCCAATGATTAATCAGTGTATGATACTATGGTTCTGAAAATTTCCAGGCAAGTTGCATTTTTATATATGTATTTATATCAAGGAAAAGAGTGATTACTAATGCTTTATTCAAGTTTTTGAACTTTATTTATATATCCTACTGTTTCATATTTACTTTGGACTGTTGCTGGTGATCTTAGGGGAATTTCACAATCTACAGAATGTCGTAAAATTCCCAGACTACCCTTTTCGTTATCAAGTTTTTAAGAATGAATTTAATCAAATTGCCAACTTTCCTGCTCTAATATATTGAACAGACGGTACCCACATCCCAATAAAAATTCCTGGAGGTGCTGTAGGTTAAATATACAGAAATAAAAGCATAATTTTCTCTATTAACTTACAGATACTTATATTATCTCAATAATGATTGATGAAATTATTTAAAAAGTGTTATATACAGGTGGTATGTGGCCCAAGAATGCAAATATTAGATTTTGTCCTTAGATATTCAGGATCCACTCATGATAACACAATATTTCAGAGAAGTGGGGTTCATGTCAAATATGAAAATAAAGAAGGGCCAAATCAGCCTATAATTATTTGTTTAACATCAAACTTGCAGTATGAATCTGTTATAAATTAATTGTTGTTGCAGGTAAAATGTTGGGTAACAATGCCTGTGCATGTAAAAGATATCTGCTAACACCAGTTGTACATCCTAATACACCTGCAGAAAGAAATTATAATAGGGCTCATAGAAGCACCATAAATATCTTCGAAAAGTGTTTGGGAATCTGGGAAGAACGGTTTAGGTGCTTAAAATGGAGGGTTGAGGGTTTAAATTTACTTTTTCTTAGTTCAATTACAAGTTTTACTTTGTTGTAGTTTATAACTTCACTTTGACAGGATCGTACAGTCAGAGAAATTGAAATATAGACGGGTTTCACGATTTGCGCTGTTGTTAGAACGTTTACCTTCTTAAGTGTTCCTTGGCGGAGATTTTGTAACTATCGAACAGCTTATCTGAAGTTCCATCAACGCCTCCTTGAGTATTCCTTAAATGATGGACTATAAATTTGCCCCTAAATTTTAGTAGCAGCAGCAAAAACGAGTTGTATATATAGATTTCAAGGATTGATAGAAGTAGTAACTGTATGAGGTTAAATATGTAGCCCTCATTAGGTAGAAGAGAAGTGGGGTTCACCATCTATAAAAATATTGCTATAAAGTTACAATGGCGGTTTTTAAAGCATTGTAGAGGTAACTTGTTTTAATAATTTTGCACCACATAAATTTGGGTATTCCTGACCTTAATATTTCAGGAGTTAGAACTTGCCTCTAATGCACACCTCACTTTTTCACCATTTCTTTATAGTATAGTATAGTATAAATATTACACTTAACGCCAGAGGTAATGTGAAGCCTAGTGTCTGATTCAAATGAATGGGTCTTTCAGTTCTAAGTTAAATGATGCAAAAATCCAACCCAAATTAAAAAAATATATATATTTCAGTACACTTGTACATATGAAAATTTTGAAATTTTACTACCAAATATTTATTAATTGTTACATCTCAAAATATCACTCTTGTACATAATTTAAATTCTTAGTTGTTTATGTACAAATAATGACGTTATGCAACAAAAGCGACGGAACTTCGGAAGTTCATAAAGAAAGTACAACTCATTACAATTAGTTACATTATTACAATGTTTCCAAAAATATTTTTATAAACGGTTTAAGTACAGTCGAACCTCTATTCAACGAACCTCTATTTAACAAAATTCTCTATTTAGCGAAATTTTGGTTAGAACCGTGAATGTCCGATGTTATTTATTAATAAATTTCTCTCTATTTAGCGAAGACAATCTCTATTTAACAAAGTACAGTTAGGGTTATAAACCCATAGCAGGTACACGGTAGTCTGAATTTCAAGAAGGTTCACTATTATCCTTACCTAGATTTTTAATGCGGTCATTACGCGGTATTGCTGCCTGCATTTTTTCAGACTGTTTGTCTGAGATTAGTCCGAGGTATTTTTTGAAAACGCAGTATTATTTAAATGCGAAGCGCAATCAAAAATTACAGACTTCTTTAAGAATTCTTAAGTTAAGTCCACATCTGATGTTTTCGTGAGGACCTAATACGGTTTTTGTTTCTTTGTACATTATGTATAATAGCCCTAATAATAGCTTATATGTTTAATCATACATAATGCACGTTCATGTAAATACATATTAGTTCATATATTACATGTATATATTATTATATATGTATTACGTTCATTAAACTTCACTTAAAACTACAACTTCAATTATTTAATCATTTTTTATGTCGATTAAACATACATCATTTATATATGTATATACGTATAATACATAATAATTCGGTCCATATATATACCGAATTATTCTATATAACGAATTTTCTATATAACGAAGTTTTTTCGGCGGATTTAGGACTTCGTTAAATAGAGGTTCGACTGAATAATTGTTTAATTTACAGTTTACCATTGAAGGTTAATGTTTCTTTGAATAGTTTTTATTTTATTACACTAAGAGGGGCCAATAGTTGCAGTCGAAACGTTTAGTAGTACTGCGTGTGCAAAGCATCGTACACTTGACGACTTGTTAATTTACTGTTTCATTCCATGTTTATGAGAGAATTCCATTTTGTGGCATCAGCGCCAAACGACTCATTCGCAGCTCGAGTGTTTGTTGAATTAAGCACGTTTCCACCAAAGTACGTCTCGTCATCGTTTAACGTTTCCCGCTGTCGCGTGATATACTCAAGTAATAATCTATTAACCGGCGGAATATTATTTGGGGGATTTTCCCCGATAAACGTGGACGTAACCTGCGTCATCACCACCATCGAACGTGTACACAGCGTAGAAGCACTTGCCCCCGAAACTAAAGCTATTGTCCTCGAGACGGACGCATCAGCTGCACCGAGTTTCCACACGTCTCCCTCTTCTATCTTCCTCTTTCGGGGGCGAGTGCGGGAACGAACAAAGCCTCCAACGGGTGATTTTTCTGGGAGAGACGATGGCCCTCGAAGCGCCTCGCTGGAAGAACTCCCGGGCGATCTGACTTGCAGATGAGCCGGTGAATGATTCACACACACACACTCACTCCTGACGAGGTCTTCCACTCCATTGAGCCCGTCTCCTCCGCACGCCCTCTCCTGCCTCGAGTTTTTCCGGATGGAGACGCGTTAAGTTTGTGCGGAAAGTGTCAATATCTCTAACGCGACGAGGAATTTGCACGAACTGTTGGCTTTCTTCTTTGGATGCAAGCCGGGGAAAATATGCAGTTTTAAGTGGCGTGCGATGATCGATGGGCAAGGAAGTTTCGTGGGGTCGAGGGTGGGACACTTTAAAAGAGATGAAATTGCCCGAAAATACTGATTGAACCGGGGTGCGGGTTATCGGAGCTCTCGCGAACTTATGGATTTAGTTTCAGGTCGACATCCTCGTCTCCAAAAGTACAAGATATTCCCATATGAGAACAGTAAACTAAGTGTGTATTGAGTCGCACCATATCGCGATATATGTGCCGCCTTTTCCTCTAGCAGTGAAATAAATTTGGAGGAGAATATGAAATTGATCCACTGTTGGAGTGTAATAAAGTCCACTTGGACTGTAATAAAGACCAGCAGGAGTATATAATTAAAGATATGAATTATATATAATCGATTATATGTATATAATATATATATTAGTAAACAACAATAGAGAAAGGATTAATATAATTTTTATATATTATATAATAATAAAATTATATATATATATATATATATATATATATATATATATATATATATATATATACTATCAATGTATAGTTATAATAATAAATACTAAAACTATAATTATCTATATATATATATATATATATATATATATATATATATATATATATATATATATACTAATATAATTTTTATATGAAGGCATTATAAATAATTCCATATAAATATAAAAAAACTCCTTTATTTTATCGTAATTGAAACTTTTTATATATAAATAATATAAAATTATTGACAAAATAAAGTATATTTTGATAGTATTCAAATTATCTGTAGATGTCTTATATAAATTAATCAAAATTAAGTTGGTTGTAAATAGGTATTCCACGACAAAATACTAGTTAGTATACTAAAATGCCGATATACTCGACTTCCATTGGAGGAAATTTAACCTTACCCCTTCTTTCCAACCTATTAGCAAGCAAATTATTGGAATTTTATGGATAAAGTGAGATAGGGACCCATTAACCTACAACTTTCAGGTTAGCCCCTGTTAGCCTATAAAAATCTGGCAAGTGTGTCCACTAGAAAAAATGCTGCAATGATTTTTATTTGATATATTGATATATTGAAATCCACTAGAAAGTGTCCAATTTCTAGTGTCCACTAGAAAAAATGCTGCAATGATTTTTATTTGATATATTGATATATTGAAATCCACTAGAAAGTGTCCAATTTCTAGTGTCCACTAGAAAAAATGCTGCAATGATTTTTATTTGATATATTGATATATTGAAATCAATAGAATATGAGTATAGTACGTCACATTTCATTTGAGACAAAATTACACTAAAAATGGTACAGTACACCATAATAAAAGGTCACAAATTATCTGTTGAATGAAGAAATGTGAAGTGCTCTACTGCCGATTAGGAGATGAATTCGAATGGTCTTCTGGAATATTTGGACCGTACCGGAATTTTTAAATGATCACAGACAAATTAATCTTTTCCACACCATAAAAAAATTAAGTCATCTCCTTTTCTCTTTTTTGCCTGTGGTGTCTCTGGACTTCTTTTAGGGACTTCTTCCAATTCTTCCTCACTTAATTCTCCTCCTTCGTCATACTCCATATCTTCATCCACTGCTATTTCTTCATCTGAACCTACTTTTTGATTTATTTCAAGTTTCTGCTTAATCAAGGCCGCCACATTTTAAAAATTATGAAACGAACTCTTGTCGAGATCAGAGTAAAATGAATTTATTTTAACACACCATTTAAATATATTATCAGCCCCTATCTTACCCACAGTTAAGACAATTTTACCTCGTTATTATGTAATTTAAATTTACACCACCACCCTTCAACGAGAATAAGTTCTTTCTATGTTTATAAGTTCTTGAAGCCCCTGTTGTTGTCTAAGTATTCTATGTATGGTCCATTTAATATATGTAAATAGCCTGTTTATTACTACGAGCCCTTACTATTACTACGACCTGTTTACTACGAGCGGATAACAATTTTTAAGCCTCTTCATCTTCTTCGTTTATAATTTTTGCAATCGGAGTCTGGGTAACGCCTACCACAATTCGAGTCTCAAATAAAATGCGACGAATTATATGTTGGAAGACGTAAAGTTCAAATTTTTAATAACAACTTGTAAGCGAAGTGCAATTCTACAGTTTTACGATTCAGCAATACGTACTTTTTCTTCATATTACTTGTATGTGTCTGAAGAAAATTTCGCAGTTGCTCTTGATTAAAGGCAGCCACCGTACCACCTCCGGCGGTTAGTATAGTACAGTACTATAGCGGTATAGTCAGTTGTGAGATTGTTTACGGCTACTGGCGGCGTCTCCTCCTGATAAATAAGACGAATGTCGTTCATTAATCAACGCGAGGTGCCGCCCTATAGCGCAAGGATCGCGGCGTCCGAGCCCAATTTGTTCTCCTCCGGTATTCTTCACGTGACTAACGTCTAACAAGTAAAAATTAAAATAATCCAATTATCCTGATGAGCTGGACATGAGAGGGCATTAGTCAGGATTTATGGTCGCAGTAGGCCTCGGACTGATCGGTCCTCGTTTGTTCGGAATGCGCGAGCGTTTATGCGCGGAGCCCCATTACAACTTGGGGGACAAGCGCGACAAGATAAATAAATGAATTAATCAAAGGTGCGCGGTATTTATGAAGTCGCCGCCGGTCGGTAGGACCGCCGCCGCCGGAAAACGTATAAGGAACACACACGTACCGTGCTTTTCATACTAAGTATACTTACAGATACGACTCAAAACGAAAGTGCCCTTTGTGGCGTCTCTCTCTCATTTTATGCCAGGAAAATTCCTGGCCTTCATAAGTAAAGTTAGGTATGCACTTTCCATAATCAACATAGGATGTTATCTGTATTATAATTTACCAATTTAGTCATATCTTTGATGAGAAATTGCTTTTTACAGATAAAGCGGGGTAATAAAGTCTACGACCCAATCTGTATCTTGAAGTTTCTGGTCGAATTTTCTGATTCAGTATATAAATCGTAAGCAAACATTTTGTAAGTTTTCGATTCGACTGAATATTGATCAGTGCATTTGCAGGTTATTATAAAATTAGGTGTTATCTAGAAGTACGAGTAAAAATGTATCTAGTGGGTAAGAAGCAATTTTTGTCTTGTAAACATAATTATTTTTGAGAGTTGCTTACTTAGCGTCATTGTCACGTAGTTAAGTCATCAAAATTAACAATTTTTCTTAAAAATTATATCCTTTTTTACAAATTTCGAGTTTGTAGATATGCATTATATATTTGGGCTTGGTGATGGTAGCGCACTGGAAGCCAAGTGATTGTATGAAGACTGCTTTCCTATTAGAAATATTTCGGATTTCACACGAAAAGGTTGCGCGAAAAGGGAATTTTAAATCAAACAATCATCTAAATCTAAAAGGATTATAACTTGCTATAAGACCATCAGAAATTGAGGTGGAAGTTTTGAATTGAATTAAGGAAGATCCTGGATGAAGTTCACGAAAAATTGGAAACAATTTAAATACACCACATATTTTTGTTTGGGAAATTTTACGTGACATTTTATTGTATGCCTACCATATCCAACGGGTTCAGGCACTACTCCATCGCAACTTTTCATTACGGACGAATTTTTGGCAATTGTTTCTTCAAAAAGGATTTGAAATTCCATTATTTCATACTGAAATTTTATTCACCGATGAATTCGCCAAATTTTGCCATAAACTCCATCCAAAATTTTGGCAATAATCATATTTTGGCTGAATAAAACTCGCATGCAATCCAGGGTTCCCGTTAAAGGGAAGAGTTTTCCGTTTACGTATGGGCTGAAATATACCGTGATTATTTAACTCTACCCTATTGGCTTTATGCGAGGTTTAACGGGCATAATTACCGGCAGTTTCTCGAAGAAGATTTGCCAGCTTTGATGGAAAATGTTCCCATTTTTTCAATAGTTTACATTGTTTCCTGTGGTAATAGGAATAGCAATAATAGTTACAAATTGTATTATTACTATATTTCCTGCATATTCTATTTGTAAATTTTAGTATACCCTTAAATAAATTCAAGGTAGGGAATGATTTGAAAAAATGTTCACACCTAAAAATTATGTGAAAATCCCGAAAAATGCTGAAAATGAAGTTTTTCGGTATTTTGACCCTGATGCACCTCTTTTAAAAATGTGAAAAAATTCATGGACTTAGTCTGAAGTCCAAAAAACAACATAGTGTTTGTTTTCGGTATTAGAATTGCCCTATTTTTTTTTTTAAATTTTCAAATATTTCGAACGCTTAAAACGTTTGAATTTCGCCCAAAAATTCCTTCATTTTTAGAATTTGTTGATGTTTGTTACATATATCTTTTAAATGATATTTAGTGCGCAGGTGTAACTTGATATATTCTTTAATAAAAGTCATAAAAAATTAGTATTGAGATTAAAAAAAGTCGATGACTTCATATCTCAAATTTAGTACACGCTATAGAAGATTTTCTTATATTAAAAAAGCGCAATTCAAAATAATAGTCAATCTGTCCAAGCATATTTCCATCAAAAAACTATATTTGATTTACTGAATTTATTACAAGTTAGAGACTCCCACGGCATTAAAAGCAATTTTATTATTTCTTTATTTATTATATTTTAAAATAAATTTTATTTTTAGAATCAACTACTTTTAAAAATTTCAACTGATTCATAACGAATTTTTTAATTTTGAAATTGGGTAGAAGGATACACGGCCAAAATTCCAAGATATGAAAGATATATAATTCCTTAATTTCCTACTAAAGCAGCTATCTGAAGGGAAAGCATCTTTACACGTCCGGGTAGGTGATACAAGGTTCTGAGAGTCAATTGTTCAGTGGTTGGTTTTTGGTGAATGAATCAATCTAAAACAATACTTTAATAAATTTCCATATTAATAGAGGACATATCGTACCATATTAATACGAATGTGTGCGGAAGACAAATAATTCGGTGGAAAATGCTGAACTATTAATTTTCTTTTTGTAGCACTTGATGTATATATCACGGTGCGGTAATACTTTTAGCTTTTAATCACTTATTATTGGAACAATTAAGTATCATAATTTTGTTGAAAAGTATCATGCGCAACATTAAATCAGAATCAAAAGTTGTGCTGTTAAAAATTTTCCCGACTCAACTGCCCTTTGAGGATTGAAAGTTTAGGTAAAACTTTAGATCCATAAAGTACCTTAGTGAAAACAAAATATCCCTGTCCAAGCGATTTTAATGAAATGTAATTTAATTTATAATTATAATTAATAATACCAATTAAATGTAATTTAAATAGTTTACATGTAATAGGTAATGTTTCCTCAGTGGGTATGATTCTTTAACATTTTTCTCGTTTGATTCACGTTTTTTAATTTTCTATAATTTTGATAGAGTCTTTAGAATATTTTTTCGTTTCATAATTAAATAGCTTGTAACGTAAACTGGTGCTGTTGTTTAAGTATACAACATATTTTACTTATTTATACGTTTCCCAGCGGTACAACAATAGAAGTACTATTCTACTAATAACCATTAGAAGATAATAACTAAAATATTAGTTTTAGAATAATATTAATTTAGGCATACATGGCGTATGAGAGATGCTTAAGATTAGGTGAACTTAATTGTAGCCTTACTTTTAAGCACAAATTAAAATGAGTCTACTTTAAAGTGGGTCATAATCTTACGGTGTTCAGCACAGTTTCAAAACATTTGAACCATATGGTAGACACAAAAATTCATGTGCTATCTGCACCATCTTGGTACGGTTGATTTAAGCACTGCGTATGTATCGGCCGGAAAAATAATTCATAAGCGGAATTGATAGCTGTCACTGGTGCTCAGTCCTCGTAACGTGTCGCACCTTTTAGCGGTTCCATCGGTCGATGGAAATCCGGGAAATTTCCCGACGAAAATTCCTCTCGGAGATTTGAGCATTTTTTCCCCTCGGGGCCGGTCAGCGTTCGCGAAAGAGTGACGTGATTAATTTGCTGATTTGAGTTTTCATCGGACGACGGGATTCATTTAAATTCCGACATGGGCGCACCTCGCGTTTATGTCTAATAAGGTAATGGTAATTACGGTAATCGATTTATCGCCGGATCTCGGCGCCAAGGTGTAATCAATCCTCTTACCTGATTTTTCAGATGGATGGATTTTTCAAAAAGTGGAACTGATGAATGGGGAATACCTGTACATATTTAAAAATACCCTCACTCTTATCCCATAATTATTAATGCACTCATATCAAACATTCTTTTTTAAATTGTAAATATTACCAAAATTTTATTACTGAACCTTATACTGTTTCTGAAATCATTGTAAGGTAGCTTTTATTCAATGGTTGATAAATGTTACTATAGTGGTATGACCGAGGGAACTCAGATAATATTCCACAAAAAATTATAAATGCTTTTTATTAGTTTTAGTTTCATTGCCAAGTCATTAGTTTTAATATATCTAGAGCTCTGGAAATATGCAAAATGCATATAAAGTGCATATTTGCATATTCCCACAAAATTCTATAAATGCTTATGTACTTGTTAAAAATGCATATTTTCAACGATTTTCGGAATGCAATCCCAAGAAAATAAAAATTTTGATTGTATAAATCTGTGTAAATAGGAATTTATTATGTTCTAACCTTCAGATTAGCGTTAAGCCGTGTTCCTTTTAAAAATAGCAAGAGTTGTTGTTGAAACGCTGTTAATACTGATGGCTAGTATTGTCTTGTTAAGAATATTTTTCGAAAGACTACTTAAATCAAGTAATGGTTAAAGCTGGGGAAAAGTGCTCTCTATTCTCGGAATTAGTGATAATAGGAACTCCCAAAGGTAAAATCTTCCTCAGCTTTTATGTATGGGGATGCTCGTTGATTTTAGCCCTTGATCAATGAAATCATTTGTTACTACCCTTATTTAAATATAAGGTTTCAAGAGCAAATTGGCATTTAGTTTTTCTGTTATTCCCTTTTATTTCACTGAAATGTTTATTAGGAGAGTGTGATAATGCTTAAACAAAGTGGCCACAAATTTGTTCTTTTCGAGAAATGGATAACTAGTAAAACCGATTTTAAAATCATTGACAACAATATATTTTACACAGTTTGCCACAAGAAGGTAAGTCTTATTATGTCTCATGGTTTTAGGTTTTAAAAATATATTTACCATTCCCTTATTTCCAATCTAAAAATAATACTGTTTAATAAATGTGATTCAAACTTTTATAATCATATTGTTCCATTCTAAAGTTTGTAAATTTCAAATTAATTTTTTTTAAATAATACAACTAAATAATTACCTATTATAATTTAAAGATTCCAATATGAACAAGGTGTTCAAATAAGAATGACCGTTTGCATTCTGTAAACTATAACCGCTACGCACAGTCTTAAACAAAAGCCTCAATATTTGGTTCAACAGCTCATCACAACAAATCATACCAAGATTTCAGGCCAAGAAAATTTTAATAAGGATTTATGTTCTTCACTGGTGGGTTGCAATATTTCAATTGTAAAATTGGACAATCCATTATTTTTAACAACTTTTAATGAATTATTACAAAGAAAATGTTCACGTGCCTTGTGGTACGACTTTACGAAAAAATATGTCGATCTCACTTATCAGTCTGCTATTGGGGCGATGAAAACTGCCACTGGAAATAATCCAATATGGTATATGTTGACGAGACGACCAATCTAAGGGCGTTATGTTGCAAATTTAATTATTGGAAGCTTAAGCGATAGTAGTGAATGTAGCACTAGTTATTTAGTTTCTATTAAGGAATTGCAAAAAAACTAATAACTTGACTATATCCAGATTTGTAAACGAATCTCTCACTAGTTTTTTTTTTACCTGAACTGGTACCAACAGAAAAAAGTTTGGTAATGTTAACCGACGTTGCGCCATATATGATTCGAGTAGGGCAAAGTTTAAAAATATTTTTTCCAAACATAATAACATAAGAATTTTGAATTGTAAATACTCTAGTATCGAACATAAAAACAGTATTTTTAAAAGCCCCTCGTAGAGTACAGGTGTTTAAAGATCGTTTACTTAATGTGCCTTTACCACCTGAACCGTGGTTAAATTGTGTCGATTTCATAACAAATAATTTTGAGAAAAATTGAGCTGTAATTTGCAGTTTCGACATCGGTAACTCTAATGCTGTAAAGAAATGTGTAAATGTTTTCAAAAGAACTGCTTATTTAATTGTTTTATAAATGCATATTTACATATTAGATTTATATTTTAGTGCATATTTTAAATTTTTTGTGCATATTTGCATACATATTTTTGGGATTTTTAAGGGCATATTTCCAGGGCTTTAGTAATTACTAAATAAATTAAAATAACAAAAATTTTTCCAGTAATGTCGGTTGGTCATCGATATGTGGAAATTGTATCAAATGGATTCAGACAAATTAAATTTCTTTTTAGACACAAAGTTCCGCATTTTCGTAGATTCAGTAAACTTGGAAAGGGTAATTAATTTTTGGGTTTTTACAAAAATTAAAAAATTAAGGGAGAAACATAGTTGAAAACCGTAAGGTAGAGTGCCACGTCAATTTGTTTTTAAAATAGTGATATTGAATCCTTGAGTCAAATGGGAGAGAAAGAGCGTTCATTTTTTATATGACAGGTTATAGCGGATAACTCAAAGGTATAAAACGGGTCCACCTGCCGAAACACCTCCCAAATAATTAAAAAAGAAGTCCCATGCAGTATAAAGGCCCTGTCCGAGGTAAAACATACACACATACACAATAAAGTCAAAATCCAATAACACTAAATATTGTATACGACTCCCCCGTTATTCAGGCGTTATGTGAGAGCGGCCTAGAAAAGAATCCCATAATAACAGAAAAGAGGACCGAAAGGCATAAAACGTAAAATAAACAACCATCAAAGAGCTATATTAGTAGGAAAAAAAGAGGAGAGAGAACGGCGGTGCCCCGTGGAGCGGAGAGAGCGGCCCCGAGATGTAGTGTTTACGGTATTGTTTATGGGGCATTCTCGGCGGGGGCCCCGCCCGCGACCGCGGGGACCCCCGCCGGACCGATTTTCGACTGATCACACGTCCTTTTTAACGTCCTTTTGTTTATCTATGCCCGAACGTTAGAGGGGGGCTAATGCGACTGTCGTTATCCTATCACCCCCGAAATACATATCTACACGGATTCAACCCTTCCAGGAACATCGAATCAAATAATATTTCAAAAATTTCTCTTGTAAAGCATTTGGTTGAAGACATTAACTTAATATTCACCGAAATGCAGCTTACCATAAGTAAAAGTACGTACGTAATTGCGGCTACTGGGTCCAGTTTGTTTTTGCTTGTAGATTGTTTCTTGGGTCCAGGGTCTCTTAATCTATTGACATTTCTAATGTCAATATTTCTAATTTTGTTCGTAATTTGTTTATTTTCTAATTTCGAAATTTTCTAATGTTTCTAAAAATATAGGATAGAAATATCCACTATGGGCTTAAAAACAAACCAGTGTCACTATAGAATTAGGCCGGCTTCTAATCATTTTTAAATATGTGAATAGGAAATATTCTCAAATATATGAAACGCAGCAATTTCTGGCAGATCTGCAATGTAGCAAGTCTCCTCAATTAAATTGTCAAGTATCGATATTAGAGCCATTATTCTATGACTTTTGGCCTGATTTTTCAAGATATTCGGAGACAAGTTTTATAACAACAAAAATTTCTATGACCAGCAAAACATGTTCGTCTAATTTTCTGCTCTAAATTCAGGTAACCAGTTCTTCATGAAAACCTGAATCGCTATACTTTTATTATGAAACCAATTTCACTCAGGTGTCGACCAAATCTTTTCACTACTTAACCAGAAGGTACTTATATTAAGTTCATGAATGTTGTATACGGGATTCTCAACTCAAGTAGTGAGGGTAGGCCGCAAAAATGTCTTCGCTTCTTCCTATCCCCTCCTTGCGCAATGTGTAATGTATACCGAGGCCATTCAAAACAAATCTGACATGCTGTCATTCATGGAGAGAACAACACTGTTGTCAAAGTTTTCAAAAGATAATGAGATCGATTTTGTTTAAGATCCAGTAATGCCCCT
Source organism: Cryptocephalus primarius (assembly GCA_963576515.1). Taxonomy (NCBI): domain Eukaryota; kingdom Metazoa; phylum Arthropoda; class Insecta; order Coleoptera; family Chrysomelidae; genus Cryptocephalus; species Cryptocephalus primarius. The sequence goes on along the minus strand of OY754942.1, from coordinate 10,981,031 downwards.
TACTTTTTTGTCACATTAAGTACACACGTATTCAGTATAATACATTCACAAATACGTTCTCAAAAGGATTGTTGATACACTCAACAGTCTTTACAATTCTATTTAATTGTAAATTGTAAAGTTAAAACCCACGAACTGTAATGTAAATAAACATTCATAAACGCCGTCCGGTCGAACCTACGGAGAAACACAATATTACCCATTATTGCCAACTGAAATAAACGCGCGAATTTTAATCTGCATAGAACAATGATTTGCCTACGCCTCACAACAGTTGGTACATATGTGACGTCACTGAGTCACATGATACCAGATTTGTTTCGAATGAACTGTAGTAGTAGTAGTAGTAGTAAGTGCGCATGACTCTCCTCCCTCCGTTTACTCGCCAGTGCCGACGTTAGCCAACTCTATACAGTGTGCATCACTTGGCAGAATGACCTGGTGACGACTGCATATCTTCTTTTTTTTTAACCAGTTTCGACTTACGTATGTTTTGTATCCATGGATCAAATCTCTGAATATTTTCTCGTCGACAATCGCTCCCAAAAATCGAAAATCGTGTGTGTTAGTTTGGGAGGCGCCATCTCGCGGCAAAGAGAGTATTTTTAAAAGTCGTTATTTGACAGCTATTCGACATTTTTTAAATTGTCATATTTTCACATTTAGATATCTTTTTTTACTTGTGAACTGATTTATATACAGCCAAAAATTTGCTAACAATTTTATTACAAAGAAAATATATAATGGCATATATATAATATAAAATTTGGCATTTCTGCCAAATTTTTTTAAAATCATCACAACTTTTAAGACTGTAATATTAATTTCAAAAATATAAGACAGCTTTTATGTAGAATTGTCCTGGAGTAAATATGACACAACCAATATCCAGGAAAAGTTAAATTTTAGTGGAAGCTTATAAATGATACAATATGACAAATTCTGATATGGAAATATTGAGTTTGTGCTGACTGATATTCTAAATGCAAAGTACTTCAATCAGTGACAAAGTTTTAGAAGAAAGACGATTGCTGCTGAGAGGTTGTCATAAAAGCTCCCATAACATATGGTGCTCGATCTTAATAATATATTGGCATAAGTAATAAAGTACTATGATAAATAGGAAGAAGTTTAATTGGGCAATGAAAGCAGGAACCGCTAAGACAGATGAGTAATTCTATAAGAGGTGTGAGTCTAAACCATGTAATAAAGGAATTAGAGCAAGGGAAAGCATACCTTCCAAAATTTCGAAACAATAATTTTAACGCAATAGACACTTAGACCTTAGCGAAAGGGAAATTTACCTTCTACAGTTGTGATAAAAACCTTCAAAGTACATCGGGAGCAACACGACTTAAAATAGTAGAATCCATCTGGAAATCCAGAAAATTTCCGTTTGCTGTTATATTTCAAGCGATCCTTACTTCATTCTACTTAAGTACATATTTAACAGATATCATTTTTTTAGGTCATTACGTTTGTTCAATTGTTCGCGAATCTCCCCGACGTGAGGCGAACCCCACAAAGGCAACAAAGAACAAACAAATATATCGTTATTTAATTCGTCATAAAGCGGTCCCCTACTGCTCCAGCTCCCCTGCGGAACCCCCTGCCAGAGCATTTTTTCGTATATATATTTTATATAAAAGTCTTTAAATGATCCGGGTGTCACGTGATCGACCGGAAATAAGCACGTTCCGTATGCGTCAGGGGCGGATTTTTTTATTTCCGACGATCGACGAGATAAGAAAGTCGAAGGAGATAAAGAGAAAAAAGAAAGGAACATGTAGGCTACTCAGATGGGAGTTAAAGCACGAAGGCCTGCGAAGCGTGGGTCGGTGACCAGTCCGGGCATTTCCGGTGAAAAAATTCGGTTCATTCCTTCTCAAATATTTTTGTAATAATAGTTTCAGGAAAGTTTTCTTCTCAACCAACCCCTCGACTGAATTATTATGAATAAACAGAAGGAACACAGTTATGTCGATACTTAACAGTATTTGACAGTTGGGATCCGTCCCTGGATAAAATTAATAAATGATCCTCACATCCTTGTGATATTATTTCCTCCTCCTCCAAGGGGGATTATTGATACATCATCGTCGGCTTTTTAACTTTGGAGCACAGGAGTTGGGTCGTATATAAAAAATAAAGGAAAATAAGGAAAGAGGAGATGACTTTGGAAAATGACGACGTCATACAGGAAGTCGGCTCGTTTAAGGATCATTGTCGTGAAAAGGGAGCTTCTAATGGTTGATAATAAACATTGATATTTTGGATGGGGAAGGGTCTATTTTTGTGAAAATATTGGTAAGGGCGAAAATAGAATCAGATGAGGCAGTGAGCAAAGCAGGGGAGTAGGAGATGGTTGGGGTACTAATGGATTATTTAACGTTACTAATGTTTCAATTTGACTTAATTATTAACGTTTAGTACATTTGTTTCACATAGTTTGTATTTAGTTCTCAACTCAGGCTCTTTAAATTTATGATTTTTAAACGGTGTGATCTCTCAGTTTTCCTAAAAGAACTTAATGTGTTGTGGGTTTTATAAAATAGTGTTCACTATATAGCGGATTTAAGTTATTGGGGAAGAAACTCGAACTGGATAGTGATCGAAATAATCAACGAAAAACAGGAGGGAGATTTCATATATCAGGTTTAATTTTTAAAACTAGAAACAGGTTTCAAACCTTTTATTCCCAATGAATGCCATAAATTGACAATCAGAGAATAACATACATTTTCAGTCCATGAATATGTATATAATCATATATGAAACGTCGGCATATATTTATTAAATATTTCAAAAATTATATTTAATAAAGGGTTATAGGTACATCCTGATGCACTGCTTTAATCGTTTGTACAGCAAAAGACCAAACACAACGTGGAACTCAGTCTGGCTGTCACATGAATGGTTCAAAATATATTCTTACGATGTGATTAATACAAAAACAGAAATAAAACGGTCCGAGTTTGAAAAAAAAAATTATTTTCGATTACATAAAAGAAAGAAGATCAATCCAATACTATATAGGTGTTAATAGTGAGAAAGGAAATGTTCAAATCGCAAATTATCAAAGGATTCTGCAATGTTACAGAAAGTAAATACTTCCAACTTGAAAAAACCCCATTGAAATATGCATATAAATGGAATATGGTCAAATAATAAATTTTTATTAAAATTTAATATAACACGTCTTGCTTTCATAGATGCCAGTTCATTGATCATTTTTCTATGATCAATGGCTTCACAAGTTTTATTTGCAGTTGAAATGTCTGCAAAATTTGACAGCTTTTCTTGGGACATCGACATCCTCAATTAATTTTTTATAAGCTTTAGCTTTGAAAAATTCCTTCCGCCACATGCCACCGAAATTGGTAGGGCCAAGAGGCAATAAATAGATTTGGAAATAACATTTTTCCTTGATATATAATTTAAAATATCTATGGGCGACTCTGAAATTGCTGAAAATATACTTCCCGTCCTTGGTTTTGTAAAGTATTGAAACTCGTCGATAACTTGGCATAAATTTGATCAATTTCGATCAGCAACATCATAAAATCGAAGCATTTTTTTACGAGAAATATGTTGGTCAAGTTATGTTTTTTGATATCTTTTTTAGTTTTTGAGACAATCGCAAAAAACTAAAAAATTGTCTTTTTTTTGCCGATTTCAACCCTTTGCCGGGGGCTGGGGCTATTGAAACCAACAAATTCGGAATCAATTTTGATCAGCAATATCATAAAATCGAAGCATTTTTACACCAGGAACATGTTGGTCAAGTTATTTTTTTTATATCCCTTTTATTTTTTGGGACGATCGCAAAAAACTAAAAAATTGTCGTTTTTTGCCAATTTCAACCCTTTGCCGTGGGCTGGGGCGATTGAAATCTACAAATTCGAAACTCTGATGGTCGAAAAGGTATTTGCGCCCAGATTTCATCGACGGAGGAAAAAATCGAGGATCAAGGCTCCATTAAGTGGCCTAAAAGGCCCTATTCTTGAATGGACCGAGAAGGATGGTAAACTAACTAATAGCCATTTGCGATTTAATACATCATTATATTGAGCGAAATGGCACCATCTCCCTTATTTATTTACGAATTTCTTGCAAAAAATGGTAACAAAGTGGTTTGAATAAATACGTCAATAATAAAATCAATAATGGGTAAAAATACAAACCTGTTATCTAGTGCATTTTTATTTATTTTATTATTGATACATTGATTTAAACAATTTTATCGTTATTAAATTTTATTTAATTAAAATTATTTTCTATTTATTTATTTATTTATATATTTTTAATTTCATTTAATTTAATTTATTTAATTTTTAATATTTTAATTTAATTAATTTTAATTTAATTTAATAATTTATATAAATTTATTTTATTTATTTATATTTTATTTAAATTTATATTTATAAAATTAAATTTATTTATTATTATTAAATACGAGAATTTTTATAAAAATAACCAAATGTGGCGATCGCGTGGGATCGACTCATTGCCTACCAAATGCCTTGTTAATTAGCCATTGACCTCTGATCATGATTCTGATGATTCTGATCATGATTTCAATCTGAACTCCAAGTGATTTACTTGTGGTTGCACGATATTTCATAGCCGCTTTAAAACCTCCCCAGAATGACTGTACAGATACCGTTGATGTATTCAAATCGGGGAAGACAAAGTGACAAGTCCTTTTTGTCACCTGAAGACCGTAAAATTACATCGACGCGTCGCGTGAGGTGCGTATCCGTCCGTTAAATACTTTTATACCTATTAACTTATACCTTACGCCTAGATGACGGGGCAAATCGCGACCGAGGAACAATCCTCCTCCGTATGATCAAAACAACAAAACCGGCCGCATTGTGTGTGTGTGTGCACCCAAACACAAAAGATCTCGACATTTACATATTGACATATCACTCCTTGCCCATTGGTGCTTTATTGAATGGCAATTATCGAGAGACAAAAGCCTACTGTGATAACGGAGGCGCACGTGCGTCGATGATCGTCGAAGCGTTAAGGCCGCAAACACAAAACAGCCCCCGTACTGTGATTGACGGGACGGCGACGATGATGGTTGCGTGAATAAGTGCCGAAACGTATTTGTGTGTTACGTTGAAGGTACGATATTGCGTCAGAGGATAAGCCGAGGAGCGTGACGTTACGTCAATAGATTTGATTAGAGTTATTATTTGTTATTGCATCGTCTGGAGGCGTTGATTGAAAACTGCCCACTATTATTCTCATATTCTTAGTAAAAGACGTATGTTAAATCTCCTCAGGGTACCCTTACTTTTCCTATATTACTGACTTAAGCCGAGGAGTTCAGTAAAATACATTTCCCAATAAAAGTGGGAAATATGCAATAAAATAAGGCATATATTTCATTCGGATGCAAATTGCGCCCTTACTTGAGCACGACTGGATTTCATACACCATGAATGTTACTGCATAATATTCATATTACAAAGTAGTTATTACTCATTAAATACTTAAATTTCTGTTTATGTTTAGTGTATATTTTATAATAAACGCTATAAGCAAATACAATAATTCATATCAATTATTCGTATAGTATAACAGGAAGTATCACATCATTGAAAATATATTATGTTCTATTGCCCGCATTGATCATCTTATAAATGTTCTCCAATTTACAGAACTTTTATACATACAGTATTCTATCTTTCAATAGACGGTTTTTCTGTGTATATGTTCAAATTATAATTGGATATTTTTCAATTAATTAAATACCGGGGGTCTAATTAACTTTAACCTTTTAAGTGGCACCTCATTACATCAACAACTGATTGAACTACCGCTTATTCTTTCCATTACTGTTTCTAAAAATGAAATTTTTAATGAAGCTTTAATTTTTCTCACATCCAGTTTTTATGTAATTTTGATCAAGTGCCAAAATTATTTATTTATTATTTAATTATTTATTATAGAATTGTGTCACAGTGTCAAAATTATTTATTTATTATTTAATTATTTATTATAGAATTGTGTCACAGTGTCAAAATTATTTATTTATTATTTAATTATTTATTATAGAATTATCTATCAGGTAGGATCAATACCGGACAGGTTAATACAAATAAACAGTAAATAACTATCGAGTAAATTTGTGCCTTATTGTATAAATGAAAAAATGTATAAATTAAATCGATTTGTTTCGTATTATATATTTATTGTAATTAAATATATTTAATTAATTTATAATTAATTAATTATTATTATATATATATATATATATATAATATATATTATATATATATAAATTATAAATTATATTTATAATTTAATTAAAGTTATTGCTATTGTAAAAGTATTATGTGGTAATTAAAGTTAATGTATTGTAATTATTCATCCAAGGTAGTTAATAATATAAGCTATATAGTTTCATTTAATAGCTAGAAATTTTCGTAGGCTAATTTGATTGAAACCAATAATTTTTAATACAAAAATACAAAGTGATAAAGCCACTATTAAATTTAATAGGTCACACTACCATATAATAGAATTTTGACTAAAATATCAATTCACATTATTTAACAATATAAATAAAAAAGACACAGCAACTAAAATAATACAAACTAATTAACAATCAATAAAGCTAACCCGGGATTAAAAATAAAACACCTAATATAAATGTTATTATAATGAACTTATCGATAACAAATAATAGACTAGAATTATTCAAGTTAATACAGCAAATCCTAAGGATCCCTCGCAGACTCAAGAATGAGAAGAAATGTTCATAATCAAAGAAAATAAAAATATATAACCCAACACATTATAAGAAATAAAAGATGTCTTAGTAAATTTAAAGACAGACTATGGTTGAATTAGCCACAGACAAAATCGCTGATGATATAGTTAATGCCACAACTACAACTGTAACTGTTGGGAACAGAACTTGTGGTTCAAGTGATATCAAGGACAAACTGACTAACTAGTGACATTTTGTCTGTTTTCATTACTAAATGACATGTCAAATCGCATTTAGTTACATTTATTTTTTAAAGGAAGAAGAGGTGACGTACTATAACTGTAAATATATTTTGGAGTTTACCAGATTCTAACGGTAAGGTTTAAAAATTTGGGACGTGAGTGATTTTATGTGTGTAAGCGAGAATACAAAGACACTCTTATCTATTTCACAAACTGTCGGGACCTCTCCGGTAAGATTAAGAACATCCCAGGCCGATTACCAGATAAAATTCTTAACACTACAAGGAAAAAACGTGGACGATCCCGAGATTGACATGAACAATTATTTAAAACCATGTTGAACACATGTTCGAACATGGATTTTGCCGAAAAGGCATAGGCAGCCCAGTAGATCCTCGCAGAAGATAGACGTGGCACATCTCACAACTCATAAGGAGCCTGTCAACACGACCCTTTGTTTTCCACGGGGGTTGCAATTTGTCACGGGGGTGCGTGAGAGATTTCCGAGATGTCGGCGCATCTTTGCACGTGGACGGTACCCTCATGTAAATTACTTTTTTTTTTAAAAAAATTTTAAGAAAAGAAACTGTTAACAGTTGTACGGTAGCAGGGGACGGAAACTAATGCGTCTGATGGGGAGAATTGATGCGGCCCCTGAAGTGGTCTAGTTCAAATTTACATTTTGTTTTGTTGCCGTCGGTTTAGGTAATATTTTTAGAAGACTTGACACCATGAAAAACGTCGTGGGTTTCAGAAACCAGAATTTTTGAAATAGTAAGAAGGAATTATATTAGGGGTGCAAAAACCGGAGAAAAACAGAATTTATGAGTTAAGACTTGATAATCGCACCGAATGGTACGAGCTGATTTTATTATCAAACAGGTTTACCTTGGATATCGAAAAAGCAACGGATTTGGTCTCGACCCAATTATTTGTTCGAAAGAACAGACCGTATTATTTATATTGTCGCTTCAAAAGTTTACGGGTAATACTTACTTGAAATATTTCATGAATTATGAAAATACGATAGTACTGACAAAATAAAAATTTGGGGGTATTCATAGAGAAAAAATTGAAATGAAAACAAATAAATGCTTTACTCAATAATTTTCGTAAATTGACCCATAAATTTAATGAAATAAGAAAATTTGGCAACCAAAAACAATTAATTAATCTTTATAAATCATTGATAAAGTCAATTCTGAGATATGATATTGTTTGGGGTTGCCTTCATAAAGATGCCTTTAGCAATGTTATTCTAACGATTATTACGAAAAATGTTATTGCACCCCAACAACTCTCACTTACATAATGAAGAAGTAAATAGCACTAACAATTGAAATATGAAGCAGTTCTCCTGCCAATATATTTAAGTATTTTCTTTAATAGAACAAATCAAGAAACTATATCACTACATACTTGAATGAAATCGTTATTTTAAGTTGCTTTCATTTTGTTCATTTCTCTTTACTTTTATTATTATATTATTATCTTATTACAGTATGAACCATTTTTACTTACATTTTTTCTTTCTTTAACTTGTTTTCAAACAATTTGAATATATTAGACAATATAAACGTAAAAATAATTTCTTAATACTTTGTAAATAAAAGAAATTGTAATTAATTCATTAACTGCATTTACAGCATATAAGTTGCTAATATATTTGATGGTAAAGACTTATAGTTATAACCTTGCAGTGGAATTGAAAGGATAGATGTAAATTTAAGAGAAATACCAAGTCTTGACAATTAGTACTTAGCTGTATAAGAAACTAGGGCGACCACTTTCGACTAATTATTAGTCATCTTAGGGCGGGTATATCATTTAATTTACTAAAAAATTGAAGTGGCCATGCTGACAACTAATTGGGGTTCATAAAAATTATTTTCTGTCAAACTTACTAAAATTACTAGTTAATTTTAGTCTTTAATGTTCACACTATCTTAGATGACTTTAATTTTGATATTTTATTATGTTATTAACATAATAATTAATCTTACTGGAAATATCCACGATACATACGTACTCCCGCCGGATTTAATATTTTTAAATATTTTTAAAACGATCCCTTAAAGATTTTAACTTGTGATCATAAATGTGTACATCTTTTCTTGTTTTACACTTCGGGCTCGATCATCAGTTTATTTAATGATGGCTCTAGAAAAGCATCGAAAAATATTAGAAGCGCACCTCTGAAATTTCCCATTAAGTATATATATATATATATATATATATCAATCTATAACTTATATCCAGTCATTTAAACAGTTGGTGGATATGACGCATATAATTCATTACGACTTAATTGGAACGCTTTGACTCGTCTAGAGGACGGGTATTTTGTGAAGCGTCTTAAAGTTTATTAGTAAATAAGTCATAAACTAATTCGCACCGATCCTCTTCTTTTGTCACTCGTGCTCTTTTGTCCAAGTGGATTGTAATGCAAGAAAAATCTATAACGAGTTAAATAATATTACGGGGAAATAAGCTTAAAGCATCATATTGCTGCCTACAAGACTTTACCATCAAATTTATTGCTAAATTAGATATTGTAAATGTAGTTTATGAATGAAGTACAGTTTCTTTTAATTACAAAATACTTCAAATGGGTTTTTATATTTTATATTGAATTATCAGTACACAATAGTCGCAGTCCTTAACATATGGCTTAGAAAATATCCAAACATATAACTACAGCACGCTAAATTAAAATATTAATAATTATATTTACATTAAGATATAAAATTTACATTTAGTAAGTTGAACATAGATAGTAGTTGTAATAAAAATTTTGATGTCACAAAACCAAGACAATTTGTTGTTTTTAACAAACTAGTCGAAAAATTACTTTGGTTAGAATTATTTCTAAATAAAATGTCACGTGGCAAAAGGGACGCTACTAAGTAACGACCACTAAGAGCCCTTACGCTTAAATAAAACATGTGATTTCTCTTTCTCTTTCTAGAGTCTTGGTGGTTGAAATTATGAGACAATCCTTTCTGTCAATGCGTGTAATAAGTGAATTCCTTAAATTAATGTAAAGACAATTGAAACATAATTCAGTTGGATGCTGAAGAAAAATATTTATTTAATAAGTATTTTTTTCCACGTCGTTTGATAAAAATAAGTAAAATTTAAGTTTACACGTTTTTAACACACTTTTTATGTACTAAATACAGATTCTAGAGAAAAACTATACATCACGATAATGTAGAACAATTATTGAATTATTATGTACTATAGAATTTTTAGTGAAAATCAGTACTTTCCCAAAGAAAAACTATGTGTACCAAATAAAATAAAAACAATCTTTTTAAAACAAATATTTATAAAAAAGAAAACAGTGGTTTTTTGAGTGTTTGGAATTATCATTTCACGGGTTTACCTTTTGATAGTCCCATTTTATTCCTTTTTCTGATACCAACAAATTAGTCCTTTAACTTTTTATTGTACAATCGACACCAGAGTAACTAAGTGAACAAAACTCGAAAAATGGCTAATTTTGAACTTTCAAGGGTTACTGCAAAAAATCTGCCACCTCTATCGCCCATTCAGAGACGTGGGGGTCTTAGAATTTTTTACTCAATACGATGAAACTTTGTCCTACCATCTAAAATTTTCCTACTTTGTCCCATTGGTCGATCTAATGTATCTAATAGATTCACTTGATTGTATTATATTATACTAAAACCTATACTGAGTGACATAATCTTTCGGAAAGTGTTATACAAATACGTGTAATCAAATTTTGGTGATTCCGTTTTACCTGGAGTGGTGATGGTGGACCATTAAAGCTCATCGAGTTCAACCTCAGCTTTGTTTACCATTGGTGAAAACGCTCTAATGCACTATCTCATTGTGAGTGATTTTTGAGAAAGAAAAGTCTTTGAGATATTAAATTTAATTTTCCAAAATAGTTCTTCGTTTTTTAAATCTTGTTTGGAATATATTTACTTATACTATGGCATGGTGTAGTTATTTTATAAGAGTCGTAACAATTTGCTTACAAAATATGGTTGGTGTGGTTTTATATTGATGTCTTTGTCTATAATTGTTGTTATACATAACATTTCCTATGAAGTAATGCTTATAGAATCAAGGTATTAGCACATATCAATTCAATTCATTAAAATAGTTCAGAAAACTGTTTAATACGTTGTAATTGTCAAGATTGTCATAACAATCATAACAAAGGTAACATGCATAACAATTTGTTTACACAATAGAAACCATTGCCAGTTTTTGGGACTAACAATGTTAATGTTCTAGATTCGTTGAAGTCTCATGTTAATACATTCCTTTTTATGAAGTTTAGAGCAACTCCATGTATCACAAACATCGATACCTTCCTTACAATCGCAAAATTACTTAGTATCCTAATTTTTTTGAGTGGGTTGGTTGGCGGATGCCGAAAGGAGATGGGATCAAAACGAACATTCAAATCGGATCCGTTTCTTGTGCCCATTAAGCGAAACCAAAATTTAATTCAGATCCATCGAGGGACACATTCAAAATTCGTCTCGTCTCATTTAGTGACTGTAACAAATGCGCGATTCGTCCATTATCATAATGACCGTTGACAAATAATGCGAGAGACACGCCGGGACATCGCACGGAAAAAACCGAAGAGTTATATATATATAGAGAGAGAAAGAGAGGGGGAGAGAGAAAAGAGACGACGATATATCATTCTCGAACGGTGTCCCAGCTTATTTACATAAGAAATGTACATAATTACACGGGCTACATGTGTAATTCGTGATACTAGCACGTGGAATACCGAAACGTACACACATATAAGTATATCTTTGATTTGGGGGATCATCAATAGTATATACGTTAAAAGGGTGTCATTGTAGGTATGTCATTGATGCCTGTTAATATCTGTCATTAGGTATTGAAGATGACTTTATTAAGGATGCCTGGAAGGGAACCGATTATATGAGAAATATTCGTAGACGGAGGAAGGTCCATTTATCACTAACGTCTTAGGGTGCGAGAGGAAGTTTCCCATTTTAACATTCTATTGAGGTTAAAATACATCGAGAAACCACATTAGGAGCTACAAAACCCAGAGATAATAAATCATCAATATGTTCAAACATTTTTATGCAATACAGTAAAACCTCACATAAAAGAAGTGCAAATAGTATGTTACAGCAGTTTAGAAAAGTTATAATAAGGTAAATTTTAGTCTTTGTTTTATCACTTATTTCATGAATTTGATTGGAGAGAAGTAGAAATCGAGTTGGGAGAATTTTACTTTCCACATGCGGAATCACGTGCAGGTACATTTAATCCTGCTTCTTAATTGGACTAAGAAACACAACAGGTAATCTTTTTTACTGCCATAACGCTAGGAATCGTTTTTACCCGTTTTGGGGTATTTTAGTGTGAAACGCTTGAGATGAAATGATGGAAATGATTAAAGTATTTACAAAATAAAAATTTTGGATGAGTACTGCAAAAACCTATTAAATCTAGATTTACAAGCGTTTGTGGTTCTATATAATGATGAAGTACAAAATGCCGGAGTATGAAGTGCAAATTTTCGCCCAACTCTAATGTAAGACTATTTCTGGATAAGTTCTTTGCCGAAACTACTTTGTTGAGAAATAAGCTAAGTAATATCACTAAGACCACCAGTGCGTTAAACTTTCTTGTGACAATAAGTCACTGTTAATACGAGATTATAACTCGCAATCGAAATCCAATATTTAGTATGTGTAGATTTTAGGAACGAGATTGTTTTTTAAATTAGAGTTTAAATCTCACATCACGTATCTTTTTAAGTGCATCCCTCGGTCGCCAATTTTAAAATTTCACACACAAGCGCGCGCTGACAAAAAAACAATGATTTATTAACATACTTTCGGGCATAATGTCTCTAAATTCTAAGAAAAGGTTCGCCTGATATCTTTGTGTATTTCTTTTGTGTCTTTTGTGTTAGGGTGTCTACTGAACGGCCAAGCGATGATGCTGGTTCACTTGCCCATAGAATACCTGTCATAAAAATTTAACTTACAAAATAAGCTTGGACCGCTAGTTTTAGGGTTTGCTTTCGTGGCAACTATACAGTTAGTACATGTCTTTTGTGCGCCTGGTTCAGTTATCCATAAAATTAGGTTAAAGATATGTAGCTTTCAAAATTTTAAACAAATTTGATTACCACTAGTTTTTTGTGGTATCTTCTTAGCTCATGTAGCAAGTTTGATGTACAAATTTAACTGTCAAAGTTATGAAAAAGATTACATTTCTACTTTTGTTCATGACAATACCTTTACAACTACACGACTAAGAAATAATATTGGCTACTGATGGAAGTCCATGACTCTAAAGGCTAGGGATGATTGATGCAAAAAGACACTCTAATTCTCTCCAATCATCGAAAACAGCGCACTTTTCAGCGGTTTTTATTCACAAAGTATATTGTCAGCTAAATTCTGTGTATAGAGGAAAGAATTCGCTGTATTAAAAATAACATTACACTACAATGTATAAAGCGCAGTTAACATTAAAATTAATAACCTGCTAAAAATTGAATTCTAAAAATGAAAATTGAAATTTTTTCCTACTTACAGAGAATTGAACACTAGTGGCCCGAAACATATCCTATTCACTTCGTGATTGAAAATCAATTGAAAAATTTGCTTGTTTCAATTGGTGGAACGATTTCAAGCGGATCTTTTTGGAAATAATGATAGTTGAATTGCTCATAAATCAAGTTTGGTATAAAAATTTGTCATAATTTAAAAAAAAAAGCTCTACTACTAGCTTTATGGTTGTCTTTTATAACAATTATATACTTAGAATGTCTACATTTTGTAAGTAAATTATTATTTATTCCAATATTTTAATTTATTCTCTATTGACTTAACTCAACAATTGTTATGCACATATAAATGTATGATATATATATAAACTTGTATATATCCTTTTAAGAACTTCATTTACATCTTTTCTAACTGTAACAAAATGAAATATTGCCTACCTTCTTTACTACTAAAAATGTTTAAAAAGAGTTTAAAACCATATAAATTCACCAAAAACATGTCATTGACTACTCAAAAGACGTAGGGTGGGTTCTTAGGTTTTTGGATTTGTTTTTGTCTAAAAGCACTGTTCCATGTTCCACTATCTGGTAAAATATTAGAATTTCCATGAATTTCACCAGTTTCAACCGCTAGCATATTTATTTACTAGAGATCAACGGGTAAATATCCTTTACAAATTATTTACAACATGAACGTTAACCGGTGCATTTGGTCAAGAAATTCATACTCTTACAAAATATATAATTAAAATCAAAAAAATCCAGTCATTATTAATATCCAAAGATTTTCTTTACTTATTCTATATATCACTGCAATTCAAAATTATTAAAAATACATTAGATTAGATTTGGTTTAAAAGTAGTAGGAATACCAATTTTATGGTCGTGAATTGATTAGTTGTTCATGAAATTGCTTAGTGTATATAAGTATACATGAAATGTAAAGTTAGGTGAATGCTCTCGGAGCTTTTATGCCTAATATGATACTGACCAACACTAAATACAGATGACTCAGTATCTATAAATCTATATAATCTATATATGCCATTGGTATTTCCAAACTTTACTAGTAGCAAATCTTATAAATTTGTATTGATTTCTCTCCAATTGTTCGTATTATACTCAGTTGAAGAGCTTTATATCGGGGGGAGGGGGGTGTAGGCAAACGTTAGAATTTGTAGGACTAAGCTTCTAAATAATTAAAAAAATTCTAAATATGAAGTTTGAAAATAGAAAGTTTTACAAAGCCTAATATAATATATGCATTTTCAGATATGCCATCAATACGACTAATGAAAGACTAATGAAAGACGTTCAAGTGTAAACGTTCCAATCTCCTAACTAAATATAAAATACTATCACTCCTTCTAATAAAACACACAATTTTACAGTTAGAATTTAATATAATTATTATTATATTAACGTTATAATTAATGCATTTATTGAAAGTTAATGTAAGGGGGTAAAAGAGAGTGTATGAACAACGTATAACGAAAATCGAAGTTAAAGGACCAGAATCAAAAGTGGTACCACCATTTAACTTATGAGTGCGATTTAATATTTAATAATAATAATTCAATTCTAATTTTTCTTAGTATTTAGGTTAATTTCATCATCCCTTTGTTGGATGTAGCGAAGGGTTCTCTGGGAGTCTGAGACCCTGACCTGTCAGTCTTTTAAAATCAATGTAATCAATTCATGTTGAATGCTTCTTGTCATCACTACCGTATTATGTCGCCTTATAATTCATACATGAAGAGAATATTTGGATTTGCTAGTATTCTTTATTTTGTCTAAACATCGTTCACACCTAGTTAATATATTTAGTTGTTGGGCAATGTTTTGTAGTTATGATGTTTAGTGCTGAGGTCCATCGAAGATAATGGAAACAACTGCTACATTATTTACGTTACATATAAAATAACTCATGGGAATGCATTGCATTGAAACATTTACGTTAAAAGGTGGTAAATTCAGAGAAATTTTTCGTTAAGCTAGTAAAGTCAATACTTATTATTTTTCATAGTACACTGACACTGCCCTTTTTCATTAAAAATACCCTTCGTCTATTGGCCGTGTTCAGTGAGAAAATCTTCTGGCAGTAGGATTGTATTTAGCAATAACATTATATTGTGTTATATTTAAGCGGTATATGATCGTTTGTATTGCATGATGATGTACATTTATTTTAAATCAACAGAATGGTGCAGTCAAAGTTTCATTCAAAGTTCAAACAAGACAAACACTTGCACTAATTCAATTTGTTAATTCGTTCGTAAACTATGGAAAAAAAATCAAATGCAATTTATTAACCAATTAAGTACTCTATTCACGTAATCTGATACTGAGGTAAAGCAACAGTATTAAATGAACCGTGTAATTGGTACTTAATGACCAATGCTAAGGTTTGAATAGAGCCCACATTGCTTACTTTATGGGTAGTATTAAATTGGATTAATGTGTCTTTTCAGTTAGATTATTTTTTCATGCCATATTCAATTGAAGCAATTACTGTCGCTTCGTCAATCCGACCGGGAAAAATAACAAAAATTATCATAATTGTGAAATTACAGCAGTATTAGTATACACGTTACTATATGATGGTGCAGAGGAAACCGTATTTAAAACAAACTAGGGGTGTGTAAGCAACATAATACTTACGTCAATTAATTCTGCAGTAATTACATTTAACCGATTTATAATCTCTCACACTGACTGCCCATTTTCTCATCCCTTCTCCTTTGCGCCAAACGACCATCAGGTTCCCTTCGTACGTATATAATCTGTTGCATGGTTCGTGCCGCTTGTGTTTTATGTTAATTTTTTCGCGAGGTCACTAATTTCACTTAAAACCTCTATCATCGGTTTCCATTAAAGGTAGCAAAAAATCCAGCAAAAGGACTATTGTAAATATAGGTCAGGAACCGATGGAATTTGTGCCCCCTTATTATGCGGCAAGAAAAGGAAAAGGTCCCGGTGGCGTCAGAGGCGGCCTTTAACAAATTAGATTAATTGCAAAATAATGTGTCGATTGTTACAAGGGCGCGTTGATGAATGAAATCGTCGTGATTAATAAACTTGAACTGATTATATATGTATCAGTAAAAAAAATTTTGATATCGGAAGTAAAAACTGCTAGACGACATTTTAATTAACTGTTTGATTGCACGAACCTATTTCAAGGCAAATATAATTTTATTAAATAATTGTTACCTGAATTGATCTCATTTTTTAAAGGAATAATCAATGAGTGAAGGTGTGGTTACCTCGTAAAATCTAATACGTAAAATTTAGTTACCAGCAGGAATGGCAATTGTTTGTAGATAAAATCTTAATTAATTAATAAATTTAATTATGCGATTAAGTAACGGGCACTTTTGAAATTAACGTTGCGGATTATTCAAAAGCTAAATTCCTTTTTTAGCTGTCTTTAATAATCTGATTATTTTTGTGACTTGCGTGCGCCGCTGTTCGGTAATTTCTGTTTGCAGAAGACGGCCTCGGGGGCACGAACGAAAAATTAGGATAATACTGGGGGGCTAATCCAGATTCAGGAAGCATTCGTGTTGCACACTATTAGTTCGAACAATTCGACTAATGTTTCGAAATGAAGGGTGGGAACCTCGTATAGCGCGAGGAATTTCTAGGAAGTCGGGCGGGGAAATTATACGTACGATAGCGATCGGGTTGTGAACTCCCCGTGTGTCGGTTTTATTTTTAAAAAAATTTCAAAATTAGAGAGGTAAGGAAGTTGTTATACATTTTGAACCCAAGGTAGCAGCTCTAGCGGTAAGAGAAAGTAACTGCAGGAGAAAGATGAGTCTGCGCCGAAGGTAAACAGGTATCCTGACAAGGATGCCACTACACCAATGTTTAAGTAATGGACTCGAAGAAAAATCAAGAAATGAGGAGGTAATAGAAAATTAGTACAAACATTCTCATGGCGAGACACAGAAAACAATTTCTTCCTAGAATATCTTACGACTATGAGTAGGGGCAAGAAATAGAAAACAACCCCTCCCATGTAATTATATCCAAATCAAACTAGTAAATTATTGATTCAGCAGGTACATAAGACAGAGTACCATTACTAGAAGCGATAGTTGAGTTCAGCATCCAAACAATTAGGTTGCATCTTCAAGCGGCCATCCTATTGGTCAAAACTTACTTCTGATGTTCTATGACATTGTTTACAATATAAAATATAAAAATATTTTGTACCTGTTTATTTGGTTGTTTTATTATTTTTAATTATTTTCTTTGTAAAATTAATAGGGCCGACAGTGCATTTTCCTATGCAGAGCCCAATGCTATAGCAGCCTTAGACTATTGACTATTACGTTTAATTTAGTTTTAGTCTCTCGCATGCATAGTTATTCGTCGTGTTCGCGATTTTTTGGCATTTTTAAATGAAGGTAGTTTTATATTTCTTTTGCCTTACCCATAACTCCAATATCTATTGTTGCTAATATATTTTTATGTTTTGCAGGGCAGAAGGTGCGGTCGCCTAAAGGTGAGTTAGTTTTCTTTTTAGAACCTTATTTGATTAGTACATTTTTTATTTGTAGTTCCTTTTAAATTTTGGGGATGTATTGATAGTATTGAGAGAAATATTCTATATAAGGTCCAAAGTCATATATATTTTTTCACGGGAAAATTAATAATTGAATTATTTTCATGAATTCTTAACCATGAATTTTTAATTTTTAATAAACTCGTGAAACTCGGTCGAACCCCTCAAATTATATTTCCATTTCCGCATTTTTCCATATAAAATTTTCGCGTACAAAGTGGTTCTTATAGAATACAAGAATACAGACTGGGTATAGATCTTTACTTTGTCTTACGTAAACTATTGCAATCGAAGCTGATATTTAGAGGTTCAGTGGTCAACATATACCAGGCAATGATAAAACCAACCGTCTGCTACTACTACGAATCGTGAAATCTCACAAAATATAATGAACTGATACTTCAAAGGTTTGAGAGGAAGAAGCTGAGCAGAATCTAAGGCACTGTACAAGACTCGGTAACAAGACTCCATCGCATGCGAATAAATGCAGAAATGGAACGGCCGTACAAAAATCCAAGCATAACAAAGGCTTACGATAGGCTGGACATGTCCAGAGGGCCCCGATGGGAAACAAACCCTCTAGGAACAAAACCCCTAGCTAGACCAAGATTCAGATAGCGAGATAACATAGTGTAAGACGTTAAAACTATGGGTATCGACGATTGGAAAGGGGGCATGATCGATAGAGACAGATGGGAGCAAATCGTTTTTTCACTTGAAATCCACGAAGGGTTGTAACGTTACTAAGAGGGGTGTGGTGGGTGAGTAATGTGGATGGTATGGCATTTTCAATATTTTCAATAGCAACTTGTTTTTCAAACTGTACGATACTTGGGTTGTAATGGATGATCAAGAAATATAAATCGAGTGTGAATATTGGGTAATTTTGCTGTTTTTTTGCTTTTTTAATTGTCGTTGACTGTCTTCAAAATAAGGTTTGTTTTGAGTCTTGCTCTCAGTCTTGAGGTTTTCTTGAGTTTGTTTGAAATATTTGAAGTAAAATAATGTCGTTTCAAGCCAGGTCGCCCTCATCTAGATTAAGTTAATAATTGTGATGGAAGTAAGGAATAATATTTGTTCCCTTAACGGACCTGTTTTATAAAAATGTTATTTATAAAAGCGTTTACTAATGGAAATGATTCCGTATCTCCTTTGATTTCAAATATTTTGCTTTGAGCTTTGAGAAATTGCGAAGCACATTGAGAAATGTTATTTTTCCTTATGATACATTTATCAGGTATATTTTTTGTAATATTTTCTCAAAAAACTTTCAAAAATTATCATAGGTGTTTAGTTTAATTAGAGGTATATTACATCCGAAAATAGAAACTGACAAATCAAGTCTAAATATATCTGCTTCAGTTTTGGTCGAATTAATTGATAATACCTGCCTTATAGAAACTTGGGAGGGGTGATCCAATTTACTTTCTTCACAGTTTGTGATGGGGGTCTTCTGCAGTGATGTTCAATGCAATGCATTTTTGTGCTTGATATTTGTTGAATGAAAAATAAAACTAAATAGAAATTATATGCGGCTTTATAGTAGGCAAAATTCCTAAGAAAATTGTGTGCAAAAAATTTGATAATAGATCTTTACACCTACATATATGCAAGCATATAAAATTTAAGTTGTTGATTTAAGTACAGTTGATAATTTAAATTAAGCTAAAATGAAGAAATATAGACATTAAAAAAACTTATGATTTTGGCACATGGGTTACAAATAACACTATTACCATCTAAAGAAAGTTCCCATAAAGATCGGATCTACGTTAATACTGTGGAATTAAAAATGAAAAATGCACCCCCTCCACTAACTCTCTCAGTTCATCTCTTTGCTTAGCAGCAATGTTACAATGATTCTTTATTCTGGGTATTTATTTTAATTAGTTTAATAGGACTAAGAAATTTTCTCTTTAAATAGTTTCAAGGATATGCAGCAATATGCGCACACCATTTAAATATACAAAACATGCAAGAAGTAAGAAATTTGCACATAATTCGGGTTTTAACTATAGAGTAACAAAAAAATTTCGTTGTTAGGCTTTTAATACACTGTAGTCGTTTGTTTTCGAAAATTCATTGTTATTCAATTAAATATTTTAAAGTTCTAAAATGACTATTCAATGTAAAGAAGTGTGTTTTCTCACATTCTATTGCAAAAAAATTAGGGATGCAATTGGAAAAAATATCGATAGCGTCATACCTTCCACACGAATCACCCACTATACGAGCATTTTACAAGGAAAAATGGGCCAGTGAAAATAAAACTTCAGTAGTACGAGCGTTTTTCCCAAAATCGGTTTTCGAATGTTTGTCAAATTTATTCAGCACTTTACGAAAGCACTGATAGATTTTTTGACTCTTTGTATAAGTGACTAGTTACACTAGATAGTCTTAGCTATCTTAGACTTATCTTGGTCACTTAGATATCTCTAAGGCTACCAAAGATTATATAACATAATTGAAATATGATTGTAATGTTAACTAGGCATAATTCACCCTATTAGACCAGGTAGCAAGAAATGTATTTTATTAATATATCGCCACATTCCTGTGTGGGTCTCGCCCCGCGGACGGACGTTACGCCCCCGGCGTTCTCCTCCTCAGTGCCGGCGCGACACTCGCGGTTATGTCGCCCTGTCCGCGTGGCCGCCGCCGCCTCCGCGGTCCTGCCCTGCATCCTGCCCATTCTGGGGCCGTCAACCATTATCACGGGGCTCGCGGCCAATCGGCTCGCTCCTCGCTATCAAAAATACGAATGGGTGGTTGTTCGAGCGGGGACGTATCGCGCATTGGAGGAACGAACGTATGTCGAATGCTTAATGTTTACATGTGGCGCACGTTTTGCGACGGCCACCTTCTCTCTCTTCGCCTCCCCGTCTTCGTCTAGCGGAAGTTTTTAATTAAGGGATACCCTAGATCGCCCCTCGTATTGTTATTAGTTCGTGACGTATGCAAATTCACCTGGCTGTCTCTCATTTCAATCTCATTTCGATTAAATTATACCGCGCGACTTAGGAATGAATCTGCGTGCAGGTATATTCAGCCTGAAATTATATTCATTTATATGGCCGAAAACTGGAACGTCTGGCCAAAATTGATAACGGACTACTGGTTAGCATGTCACGTAGTCTAATTTAAATCTGAAACAAAAATGCTTTCATGTACATGCGACCTGAATATTTACCTGTTTACGTGGGTCAACTAAATTGAACTTATTGATGTATGAATTTCGTTTCACTCATAATCTTCTAATTAATAATTACCTAATTTATCGATTGCGACATTGAGGAAGTGCCTAGCTCTACTGTTTAAGTAACATTAAGTAATATAATGTTGAGTTCTGGATATCAAAACAACCCCCCTGTATGTATATATGTAATAAAACGAAATCCATAAATACTACAGAGAGCGCATTTTGAAACTATTTCCAATGAAATTTTGTACAAAAATAGTTTGGGTAAGGGTCTGAATTAAGTTGGTCATCGAGCCAAATCGGTCCGCTAAAAACAAAATGGCCGCTTGTCCAATTAAATAAAAATTCGTAGTTCTTTTGTTTTCGATCTAAAGCTGAAATGTTACAAAGCTTTTTTATAGACCTTAAAGCCTTCTAAAACTTTTGTATTTAACATTTTTTTGAATAAATTGGGCAAAAAATAAAATTGTGTGAAAAATCAAAGGTTCCACGAATATTTCTTTTTTCATATAGCAGAACTAAAAGCTATAAGTGCCAATTACATATCTTGGTAAATGTTATGTTTATGACGGACCACTTGATGTTCATCATTTTACAGTTTTTGTTTTGAGAAGCCCATGAAATAGGCTTCTCAGATTCGTCGTGTCATGGGGATATTTTTACTTTAGATGTATGTCGTTTGTAACTTTCGATAATCGAATGTCAAATTCTCTCTTATTAAAATCAGTTGGGAAAAACTTGCTAGGATGAAGTTCATCATCTTCACCTGCCTTCTTTCAGCTTATTATTTCCACATAAAGAAAGTCATAAGATTTATGTTAGTATAATTTTATAAAAATTGCAATTGAAAAACGACAAAATAGGCAGAAATCTTAAGAAAGAGTCAAAACTATTTAAATTTCTTGGTAATCTCTTTATTACATTATTTTATATTCAATATGTGATTGTCTAATAATTTTTATATTTACATGTAATTTTTATACTTACTTTGGTTTATTACAAACTCCTTAAAATATACATCTACGTTAATTTCAAATCTCACAAAGGCAGTTTCCATTATTGAACCATAGAATAAGTGCATCTTACTGTTGAAGTTCCTTTTAGTCTTTGCATTTATGTCTTCACTAATCTTCTGAATTATTATCGGCACTTCAATACTTTTTTCACTGAAATGCATTATTCTTTAGAGTTTTGTAAATTCCAGTGAATTTTTTGGTCACACGATAAATATTAACAATTGTGAAATGTTAACAATATGTTAGTGCTATTCAACTAAATTGAAGTGCCAGAATTTTTATTACGAATTTTTTAAGTGACTGAGTCATTGTGGTGAAATGCGTTGGGAAACTTATTGAACTCTTAAAGTGGACTGTGATAAATTATCGGAAGAATTTTCAAAGAAATTTTTTTGATTTATTTGAAAGCAACAAGAAATCTACTTTTTATATGAGCTTATATGTAATGATTTTCAGAATTTTTCCCGAATTTATAGTCATTAATATCAGACTTCCTGCATATTATCCCTTTTTATTTGTTTCACTGGTTTACATTACATACTTTGTATACAATTGAAGAGTTGACATTTATTACAAAACGATAGTCTTAGGGTCAAATTTCTTGTTAATAACCGTGATAATTAATAACGTTTCGTTTCTAAATTTACTTAAAGAAATAAATTTGTTTCTTAATTCCAATACTACTTTCTCGATTGACTGAAATAAGTCGTGATTTTAAAATAAATCTCGTCAACTCTCGTTACCATGATTAAGCTATCACGTGTGTCCTGTTATTTTAATCAAGCAACCAATTAGTTCTCGTCTTCTGCCTGACAGGTTTTCATATTTAACTATCCGATAAACATATTTCTATCACTTGAATCACGATCGTGCAACATACTCAGCAATTGTAAACTTACATATCTAACGTACCTACATTTTCCGGCTAATATTCCTCTAGCGACATCGTGCTCATATTCACTTAATGCACACCTTTAGCTGTACCTACGGTTCCGAAACGTTCTCATTCATCTTTTCTATTATCGTGATGAAATGGTAATGTAACGTCCGCAAATAGCGGATATTGTGGCATGTGAACATGTAAAAGAGGCGATGAAAGTACATTTTCACCGCCAACTGAAAGGTTAAACACATAGAGGCGACAGGTGGCAGGATTGGATCGAGTAACTTATTTTGCTGCGGTTTAAAGGTTAACAGAAGTTCCAGGAGTGTAAATATTTAAATTTTGTTTGTACAGAGGTTATTTTTATTGTCGTTTTCATGTAGGATGTTTAATTTGATTTGGATCATTGCAATTTGGTAACACGTCCAGGGCGTTCATTAATTTTTTTGGTGGAAGAGATGTTTTAAAGTTTTGGAGGCCAGTAATTTGCCTTTTCTCTAAAAATTTAACTTTGTAATAGTTTTGTTAATCTTGTGGAGTGTCAGTAATGCTCACGTGTATAATCCAATGAGATTCTGTCAGTACTGAATCATAATTCTAGTATGAATAAAATTTCCATTTGTAGATTACTTAATTGAATGTACAGTTTTTACACTATACATAACGGGTATGCCACTGCAAGGAAACAAAATATTCCAATTAATGAATCTAGTTGATTAAATAAAAACGACATGAAATGTCATGATACATTATAAAATTTTAAAAAATTGCTAAATCTCAAGAAATCAACACTATTTGAGCAGCTGTTGAACATAATACATTACCTTATTATATTCTCCGAATTTTTCTCGTTGTTTTTGAAAAAATGTGTCGCGATCACTTAGAATTATATCTTGGAGTAATGCGTTTCTCTTAAAGCAATTCTTCCCTCGTCTTTGCTGTCGTTGAATAAATAAACTTTTTGAGGTACGACCACAAAAAGGACTAAAAGACTTAGGTGAGAAGATCTTAGATCTTAGGCAATAGGCATTCATCAAATGCCATGATACTCATGATACTTCATGATACCAGAAATACGACGCCCTTGGTAAAATGTTAAAATATTGCTTCTATACCCAAATTGCTGTATTCCTAGCAAACATCCTTCTTGTGCTCCCAATCAGTTCGAGAAATTTAAATACACATTCGTCAAATAACTAACACGATAGCATCAATCAGAGTAGCAAATATTCAGCACTTTCACCTGATTTCAGTGTCATTTTCACTTCAGTAGTTTTCCACGCATCCGGCACATTTTCATCAGTCAGTTTGAACAAGGCCCTTCATCGATAATTCCTTAAACCAGTGGTTTCTTAGGTAGACCACTGCTTCAGTTAAGGTGTGAGAGAACATTTTATGTGCACTCTTAGTGTAAGTATATATATTCACTTTTCTGGAGCCTTCCGAGCTGATTTTCCAACAGATTTTCTGATAGGTGCAGCCTCAGCGATTAATCGCTTTACGTATATTGCAGCTTACCGCCTTAATTTGAATAGAGTATTTTGGGTCCATTGAGAAGCTAGATAATTTATATATATAGCAAGGTGAAGGTAATGCTGTGCTAGATAGTACAAAAAACAGGAATAATGTGCAAAAAGCCGCAACTTAAGTGAAGACGTCAATTGTAGACACGTGTTTCTGACTGTTGGTCGTCATCAGTACGGTGTAGTTTTAAACTCCTACGAACAGGCTGCTACGAAACACGTTTTTACAGTTGCACATATATATAGGGGTTGGTAGCTACAGGGGTAGAGCTCGCTGTGAATAAAGCAACAGATCGAGGTATAAAAAAGGGGTATCAAAAAATACAAAAAAGGCCAAAAATGGAAAAGGGATTTTCAGGCACAGCGCGAATCCTAAGGGCTGGAGAGCGTGAGAGACGAGGGAGGTGACTTATGTGATAGTGGGCTGTTGTTCGGATTTTCGCATTTCCACAGTGCGAGGAGGGTCGGAGAGCATCTCCGGGTGGGTAGGTTCTTTTCGGTCCCTCCGTCGAGGGAACCAGCCTGTAAGGTCGGACACACACTCTCTCTCTACCTCTCTCTACTTTCCAAACCGTTCTGGACCCTCTGGGAAACCCCTCTGGACAACACTGTCCGGACCACAGTTTCTTCGTCTCGCCTTTCCTGTTTCTATTTGTATTCATATTTTGTTTTGTGTTCTTCTCGTCGGTATAAGAAGTGTCGTTTATCGAATCATTTCTTAACTTGATTGTCAGCACGCTTATAAATGTTTATGTCGCTTCACCTTGGCCTGAGCCGTGATCCCATTTCTTGTTTGGTTGATCGTTGTGGAAATTTCGTGGTCGTGACAATAATAAATCATATCTTATGCAATCCAATTTTGGAATGAATCCACTGAATATCAACAACTATCTCTCTATCTGCCGACATATAGCTTTAATTTTCAATTCTTAAGTCTGAGGAAAACATAGAACCCAATAATAGATTTCGTTTTGCAAAGAAATTATTTTCATATTATTGGTTTTAGTTTTCAACAATGACTGAAATACCGAAATACAGAAAAATGTCTTGTTTGTAGTATGTCTTTATACAATATATCAATATTCCTTTATGAAATAAAATTGGTCTTAATTCACTACCGATACAATTTTATGCTATTTCATTAAACATGTGTGCTACAAGAGAAATATTTCAATGCTTTTCCATTTCTCTTCTCTTCAGCTTCCTTTACGTCATCATTTTCGACACGTCCTACTGACGAATAATTATACACAATTCATGGTTGGTGATTCATGGTGCTATGTTCTTACCACAAGGGCAAACAGACGTTTCGTGGTTTTTCCAATTCTAGAACATAATTATTTATGATTGTTTTCTTCAAGCGATGAGAGGAAAACAGAGGAAACTTCTACGAATACAAATACTTTGGCCAGTAGAAAGTAATTTTGTCTTAGACTTCAAACCCTTCCACCTGTAATGTCAATATTATTCAATCATGCCTAAATTCTCACTTAGATTAATTGGATGACTAAGATAGATTAGATTCTATCTTAAATTTTAATCTCACTTTTAAAATGTACCAGTGCTATATAAATGCATATGAACTGAATGTTAATAATACGTTTGCCTTTCTATGTTGCATATATTGTTGCATTTTCATACAGTTAGTATTATAGTATATTGATAATACTCCAGATCTGGGGTGAAACTTCGACTAATTACAATTCTTAATTATATAATGACTCACCTAAAGTAACGATCAGTATATAAGGTTTTCTTTTATTAGAATAATCAACATAAACGTTTACGTAACGAGTGCCCTGACAATTAGTTTCTACTGGATAATTTACCTAGTTTATTATGTTGAATAGTTGAAGCAATTTTTGCTATGATTTGACCGGTTTGGGATAGCAAAATTTTGATTTCCAATTGCTCAAGAGTGAGACTACTTGTTATGAGTATAGTGATTGAATTTGTCGATTCCTGTTCGGAAAATAACTGTGATTCCGTCCCTGTTCGCCAGGACGCGAAAATTCGCGGTGGGTTTGCGCCTTCACCACGTGGAACACACACGTAAGATAATTACAGAGAATAGAGAGAAAAACTTTTTAGTATTTCACCTGTTGACCCGCCCCGTTGCATTGTGTTGTATGTGTGTGTGTGTGTCAGACGCGAGAGAAGGCGCCCACGCTTCTACCAAAGGGATTATTTTTCCTTTACTCTCTGTATGTGTATGGTACGTATGGTGGTGTGGTGTGTATGTCCGCTGATCCTTTTTCGTCTTATTTTTCGAGGTTTTCGAGGAGGCCGATCGTTATCTGCGTCGCTTAATTGATCCTTGTTTGGTTTGTAATTACGGTCTTCTTTTACGGAGCTCGGGTGTGATTAATCTGTGGGGGTGTTGAGGTGAGAGAGACTATTGCCAACGTCCAATTTCGGGATTCTCATTGTATTTTAATTACCGGTTTACGGCTCACTTCGGTGCGTCACTGAATTATTGCAACGGCCGACCGTAAACTTCCAAGAATTTGAGGAATTTGATGTCGCACCTACACAATTTTCGGAGTTTGTAATGAGTCGAATTGCGTTAGTTCCGCTAGAAATTAAATGTTTCGTGTTTCGTTAAGGAGGGAAACAGATTTGCCCGTTTATACCCTGTCAAAGAATGAGGCGAAGTAATAAACCGATTATTTCGCCGCTAACCAGAGGCGTTCTTAAAGAAATCAACGAATATTAATAAATGCATTAAAATTGTCTATGTAATGTTGAGTTTCCTTAAAACCGGTATAATTGATTTATTAAAAGGTAGGTATTACGACCGCGATTGTTAGCATCTCAGGAACGCTTCCCTTTTTACCTGAATTGTTGTTAACTCGTCATTAATATAACATATTACAATATTGGAAATCGGTATTTTTTATAATATTTTACGGTAATGTTTTTTTTCATACTGTTTGTCTAATAAATCCTCGGGATATGGAAGAAACGAAGAGATATGAAAATTTCCTACCGATGTACAAAAGTGGGTGCTGTCTAATCGAGGTGCAGATAAATACTAAAGTTCGGATTACGTGATTAACTATTCCAAGAAGGGACAAGACGGCTATTATTTTCTCAGTAATTCTAGGTAAGTTAAAGGAACTGATTGCGCTTAATGCTTGCGTTAACATATCAGGTGGTTATGTGTATAAGATCGGCCCATTTATTCCATTTAAAATCATTAGTCAGTCAGCATTGCTTATAGACGTGTATGTGTGTGTGATTAGACAGACTTTGACAGTGACTTTCCTGTGTGTCCATAGTGGTATTTTTAAAGTACGGAGATACGTATTGGAGTATGGAGAATTTACCAAGACCATCGAAACGCCCAAAATTAGCGCCGTTCTCAGTTAATGAGAAAGTTCTAATTCCATCAAGAAACAAAATTTAGATGCGAGTGTGGATAAAACCGTGAAATTAACCGCTGCGATGCTAAGAGTTGGTAAGACATCAGTGTACAGGTTATTAAAAGAAAGAAAGAGTGGTCCTGTTCAACCGGAGAAAAAGTCTCCAGGACGTCCGAAAATTTCCTTAGACGAATTTCTAAAAAGGGGACTACGTCGAAAAGTTCACGCTTTCTTTTTCCGCAACGAACTTCCAACACTAGATAAAATTCTATTGTCTGTCCAAGAAGACGAGGACTTTCCAAAAATGAGCCGATGTACATTATGGACGATTTTAAAGGATTTATCCTCGAAAAAGATCGAATGTGCCGAAAACCTATTAAAAGTAGAACTCTTGCGTTTAGCCAATTCACGTAAAGGTTATTTTAAAAGGCACGTCGTCGATGAATTAGCCAAGGCGAAAGGAATAACAGTGGTTCGGCTTCCTCCGTACCACTGCGACCTGAATCCCATTGAGCTAATATGGGCACAAATAAAAGGGGACGTGGCGAGAACAAATACAACGTTCATATTAGCAGATGTCAAAAATTTGCTTAAAGAAGCAATATGTAAAGTTTCCAAGGAAAATTGGCAAAAATGCATAAATCACGTTCTGAAAATTGAAGACCAAATGTTACAGTTGGATAACATTTCGGAGTCGTTGATAGAATCAAGTATTATCAACCCAAATGATGATTCTTCTTCAGATTCCGATGTTTGGGAAGAATTCGACGATGGCAACGACGACTGAGGTTACCAAGGAGAAGGTGACGGCTGGGAAAAACTTTTCATAAACTGGCCCTTCTCAGGGCCGCAAAATTTCATAAACTAATGCACGACCATACATGTACTGAAGTGTTGTCTTTCTTTCCCTCTCTATCTCGTTCAAGCGCGCGCCCACACACACACACACGCACGCACGCACGCACACACACGCGCACGCACACGTAATTTTTTCAGTTATCGATTATTGCACATTTCGTCATTTTTCCCGACCGTACGCCAGTGAGTGGTTCTTCGCATGTGCCGAGGCGTACAAAATAGCCAATGGTCAGGGAGAAACACTCGTAATATAAAGAGATTACGGAAGGTAGCGTGCAAAACATTAGAGAACTCGACATATTTAGTGGGTGCCACCTTGTATCGGTTTTGCATTTATAATGAGTTTTTATTACTTCGCCTCATTTTTAGACAGACTATAATAATAATTAAAATCCTCGTATCTATGCACACAGCAACTTCATTTGTTGGCTTTGAAGCTTCAAGTTTGGACCTTTGGACCTTTTTCTATGTTAAATGGCCGGTTAAAAATGTGGACAATTAGCAAAAGGGCTGCAAGAGGTTTGAACTTTTCTACCATACAACACTTTTAGCCGAGGTAGATACAATAAACTTTTGTTTCATTCATAGAGAAAGAAACTTTTTCTCTTCATGGGATTTTTAATGAAATCAATACATCATTCACACGCATGTTACACATTTATATGGTCAAATTCAAAATTTATGTAGAAATTTTTTTGACATTTTTGCTAGAATCAATCACTTTTTGTAGATTTTTTTGAAACCTACCATTCGGCCACAAAAAGGCTCCTGCGCACTGCACGTTTATTTGATTTGAGGTCCAGCAAAATATTCGAATCGTTCCCCCCCCCCATTGCTTCCTTGTTACACCACCGAAATATATTTTTATAATTCTATTATTTGGTATTAAACCGAAAACTTCCAGATTCTACTTGAGATTGATTACGAAAATCTGGTTTCTCTCCATGGTCCTCGGAGAATTAAAAAATTTAAAATTTCCACAAAATTTTTATTTTGGAAAGTCTTTTGGAACTTCGCAAACCACCTAGATTTTCTTTGGGAAGAATTTGGGGTGTTAAATGTTCTATATGAACTTGATTTTTGAAGTTTACTAACGTTTTGAATTAAAATGGAAATGTTTGAAAATTTGGGGAACCTTCTAGACTTAAAAATACTCTAGTGTTCCAAAATTACAGAGAAACGTCCAGGATTTTTCTTCAGCATGATTTAAGCTTTCTAATGTTTAAAATTACAACGAGAAAACTCATGGAAACTATCTAAGACGATTCAAAAAACCACGTGTTTTCTACGGTTCTCTTAGAATGAATCAATTTGAAACTTGCATAAACCGTCCAGGCTCGATTTCAAGGAATTTTCGATAAAGTAAAAGCGTCTTAAATCTTTATTTCAGATACGTCACAACGTTTACAATTATAAAAATATTGATCGGAATTTCCTTAAACCATTTAGATTACCTTTGAAAGTAGTTTTGGATATGGAAGATTTCAGAAGAAATTCTGGAATTATCTTACTGCATTCTTGAAATTTTCTAACGTTTTGAATTCGAATTGAATTTGAATGAAAATCTAAATGTTTGAAATATCCATGAACCCTCATAACTGGCACTTCAACCAATTCTGACACCACGTTCAAAAATTCAAAATTTCTAGAGGAACCTCTAAAATTTTCTTCGGCGTGATGAAGGCTTTCTATTGGTTAAAATTATAAAAGAAAGCTAGTAGTACCGATGCGAGATTATTTAGGAAAATCTAGATTTCTTCTATAGTCGATTCGGTAATTTAAAGGTTTTCAGGGCTTTCTAGGAAAGAAATTTTGATTCTTTTTAACCTTTAAAATTGAACCTGGATTCAAATTCAAAGTCGTTCTAGCTTTCAAAAATTTTAAAGAAACCTTTAGAGTCTTTTCGCCATCATTCAGGCTTAAATTGTGAATAAATCTAGTACTTAAAATCAAAATGAAAACTTTTCTAGATTCTATTTGATACCATTAGGAAAATGGATATGTTTTTTCTGGTAGAAAGGAAAAAGAAAGTGTCCGTCATGAGACCGGTGAGACGTATTAAAAATATGCAAAAACGAGATTCATGAATTGCTTAACATTTAATTTATATTTGTCTATTTTATATATAAACGTTAACATAACGTTTCTGCTAAGTTAATGAAGCAACTGAATAACTTCATATGAAATTAGATTAAAGGAAAGAAGGAAAGGAAGATTAAAATAATACTAACTCTATTTTTGTAGCATATATGTTTTGTGATGATTGTAAGTCTTATATTTTATAGGGGGGGGGGGGGTTATAATTGTGGTCCCTGTATAGGGTACTTATAATCCCCGTATTAAAATAAATTATGCTTGATTTATGTTGAGATAAGTGTAACACATTATAAAATGTAGTCAATTGGTACCGTATGCTTTTGTGAACCATTCTATAACCTTTGTCGTTGTTTTAAACCTAAGGTTTATTTTTGAATTTTTCAATGATCAAATTCAAGAAAATTTCAGGTTTTCTCTTCTTTAACTCGAAATAGTAATTTATTGGGGAGATTTGACAAAACAAAAACCATCTTGCTTTGACACAATAATTAAAAGCCTCTTATTTTAAAGAGGATATTTGTCAAAAGCAGCAAAATTCCATCACCTTTGAGTATGCTACATAAAAATCTTCAGATTTTCTTAGACTTGAGCTACAAATTTTTGGATATACTTTTGCATATTTGCTGGTCAAGATTCACCCATTTGGCAATTAAATTCTTTGTCATTTTCTAGTTCAGACCATACCGTATTTCAAAATCAAACAGAAATGTTAAAAGTTGGTAGCCCTAAAGCAGGTACGGGAAAACAGTTTTCGCCCTATAATTAGCAACAATGTTTCAGCAAAAATATTTCGGCTTGCTCGCGTGATATCGAAAGCAACACGAATAATTTCCGTGTGAATACTCGCACAACTTCCATCCTAGTTTCACTCGTTTTCTCTCGCTCACATAACCATTATATTCTAGACAAAAATCCTCGAAATCTCCAGGTCCGTAGCATGATGCAGCAATTTCAAAAGTTAAAGGGTACAATTTAAGAGCAGTCTTTGAGATAATTAGCAGTTCCGATGACTAATTGAGTACTCGTTTCGGCTTTAGACGTCAAATTAACGTCCTTTAACGTCACTACATAACGTCTAGACAATCATAAGTACACCCTTTTCAGACATTAAACGAGCATTAGCAGTGTGTTAGATTTTTAAGAGGAAATTACACCGATTATATTATTAAAACAACATTTATTGGGAGGTGTATCTAGATGAATGGTTACGTTATCGTCGAGGAACTGACTTTATTAAATCGTAGATGAGTCGTTCTGAGGGTTCGCCGCGAGGCACAAAAAACACGCACACACACACAAAAGGAGACACAAGTGGTTCCTATGGTAACCCTTTAATTATAATGTAAACTCTTGCGACATGGAAAGGTGAAGATACGGGATAACATTCCAGACGTGATATCAATAAATGATAGCTTGGTTAAGTTTAGTTCATTGAAAATACGAGGGTGGTTTGATAAGTCCGGGAGTTTTAAAGGAAAATCCTTTTTTTCGGCATTTTTCTATCTAATTTCCTCAGCCCCATACATTTAGTCCAACGTGTTTCTGATTTTTTTTATTTTTTCTAAATAATAAGATTCTCCAAGGCCTTCAAAAGGCCTAACATGACCTTTGTTTTCGTCCCCAGACTCCTACCAACCAATCATTTCTTCAGGTTTGGAAAGACGAAATAGTCAATGAGGGCTAAATGTATAGAATATGGTGGATGAGGTAGCCCAATTGATGAATTTGAATGAAAAGCATCCATGCATTTTCCTGATGAAACCACACTATTTTCTTCGCTAAATAGGATCGTTTCCTCTTCAAAACAGTGTCAAATCTGCCCACCAGCTGTGGATAATATTTGGCGGTGATCATTTTACCCTTTCCAAGGTAACCAATATGAATGACACCTCGCGAATCCCAGGAAACTGTGGTCATGACTTTGCCAGCCGACAGACCCACCTTAGCGTTCTTTTCTGACCATTGAAACCATTGAAATTGATGGTGCAGACTCCCCGTAGCATTTATCAGGGGTCTTCTTGGTTTTGGTATTGTAACGGTTTCTTATACAAACTGGCTTTAATTTTCTAAAACTACAACAGTCTTTACACACACAGAGATTTTGTACTACACTGACGTCAGTATTACATTTCACAATTACATAAACAACTACTTGTTTTTCCCTAACAACGACCTATACGGGGCATTCGCTACACTATCCCTCCCCGTCTTCAGGGTCGCCCTCGACCCTCGGACGATCTACTTCCATATCAGCGAACTGCTACTGCTACGGGTACTGCTACAGCTACCGCTACTGCAACTGCTACTGTTCCGGCTACGGCTACTGCTACGGTTACGGCTACTGCTACTGCTGCTACTACTGCTACTGCTACGGCTACTGCTACAGCTACTGCTACTGCAACTGCTACTGCTACTGCTACTGCTACTGCTACAGCTACTGCAACTGCTACTGCTCCTGCTACGGCTACGGCTACCGCTATTGTTACGGCTACTGCTACCGCTGCTACTGCTATGGTTACGGCTACTACTACTGCTACTGCTGCTACTGCTACAGCTATGGCTTTTGCCACTGCTACGGCTACTGCTACTGCTAATGCTACGGTTGCGGTTACTGCTACTGCTACAGCTACGGCTACTGCTACTGCTGCTACTGCTACGGCTTCTCCCCTTCTTCAGAGATTCCGCCTGATCCTTGCCAAATCCATTTGATTAACTCCATTGAGCGGGTTAGACTGCAAATCTTGTACAAAAATTAATCAGCAGCAAATCGAAATCAAGCAGGCCAATCCTCTTTCTGACCATGAAAGACACCAGGGATGACCAATCCCATCCAATGCTCCAGGTAGAAGAGGGACCTGTCTCTTGAAATCCTCCAAGCAGGCCAATCCTACTTCTGACCATCAGAGACACCAGGGATGACCAATCCCATCCAATGCTCCAGGTAGAAGAGGGACCTGTCTCTTGAAATCCTTCGCTGCTCCTGCAGTTACTGAAATCCCCAGCAACTGCTTCATGGCTCCAGACACACAACCCAGTGGTCAACCATCACCAATTCTTGTACTAAAGATGATCAGCGCCCGTCTCCCAATATGAGTTACAAATGTGGGTGTAGCACTCAAACGGGCCACGCGCGCCAGCCGCACGCAGTCAATCCATTCGAGTGTTATCCTAAATCTAACTTAGCTGTAAGTCCTGTGGAATCTCGAGTCGCGCCAGCCGCTCAACAACTCCATAACGCCGCACAGACTGCACTCCTCGCCTCTCCGCCGCGTGCCATCGCCATCACTTCTGTACGCCATCTCAGGTCCACCAAAATTTTTCCGCTACTTCGGTTCACCAAATCCCGGTTGAGCCCCCAAATTTGTAACGGTTTCTTATACAAACTGGCTTTAATTTTCTAAAACTACAACAGTCTTTACACACACAGAGATTTTGTACTACACTGACGTCAGTATTACATTTCACAATTACATAAACAACTACTTGTTTTTCCCTAACAACGACCTATACGGGGCATTCGCTACACTATTGTTTTTTTCCGCAAAAAGTAATGCTTAATCAGCACAGGAAATTCACAATTTTTGTGGAAATTAACTAGTTTAGCTGCTTTCAATAGCCGTCAGACTTAAACTAAATGATGGAGCTTGCTAAAAATTTTACAGTAGTCTACTGATAAATGGCAAATGATGGGAGCAGTGTTGCCATTAAAGTTACTGCGCGGGAAATTCAAAAAGTCGCCTATTTATGAAACTACCCTCGTATTTAAAGAATTTTAAGTATGTGTTGAAGTTGGCATTAATTGTTTTGTAGAAAAGTGGGAAATGTAAACAATCAATACAAATACGTGTATCATTTTTCTGGCAATTGTTTTCCAACAAACAATCTTACATTGATTAAATGTAAGGATACAATGAAACTGATAATATTGATATCCAAATTTAGTTTTCTTGTTTGTTTTTAATTTCAGGTTAGCAATAATCAATAAGTAAGCAATATAAATGCTGTAATTTCGTTAACCACTGCTGCTCTACTTCCACACTCATCAGGCCTTCGTATGAAGTCCAGTTTTATATGTCAAAACCCAGATTTTATCACAAAATTAAAAATATCTTTCAGTTGTTAACTTTAACAACAGCAATATTTCCAAAAATTGTGAATCGTAACTTTAATAACGATTTACCAAAGCATGGCTGTAAATCATCAATAATAAATAAAATTTAAAAAACATACAAACACTAAACCACCCTCAAGCTTCAGATTGAGCATTTTAATTTTTCATCATTTCACTTGGTTTAAATAAATGGACACTACTGACTATACATAACGGAAAACTGGAATCATGTAGATAATAACATATATTCTGAAAACGTAGTAAGTAAATAGAATACCAATATTTAGGACATTTCAAAGAAGAATGTGATGTGAAACAACTCTCAGCAGGAAATGTATATACATAAATAGCAGTAGGTTTTGAATAAAACACAGTTGAGAATAATAATTACTCTGAACTGTCAGTGCCTACTATTCTTCCATCCTAACTAAAGTTAAAACCTGAGGTCACTGCAGTAAGTTTTTTCTAATCTTTAGACATCCAGTTATTGGTCATCCTCCTCAGATCTACCAAACTCCTCTTGGCCTAGCAAAACGTAGGTACATATATAATACAAGGTTTCTAAAATATTTTCTTCTCAATCTGTCATATTTTGAAAGGTTTGACATGTTGTTCTTAGTGTGCGCCGTTTTATTTAACAATTTAATAAATGCTACTATCCAAAGATTACTGTTTATTTTCTGAAGCAGAAGCATTGTAAATTTTTTTCAAGTAAGTTTCAGCAATATGCGCTTTACTTGACGGGCCTCCTTCTGGTAATAACTAAGGTAATGAACTCGAAAGCTGTTTACGTATCGCTTGTACTTTCCATACCCTATAATAAAGTCTACTTCAAATACGTGCTACAGAATTTTAAAAAAATTCAATTTTCAAAAAAAAAGTATGACGAGAACGTGTATTTTTCTTCACTGATGATGTTCAGATCAAACGTTGAGTTATAACCCGAAAAGTTGTTATACAAGGTTTTTACAGCTAGTGGAACGTGCTCTACTTCACTGATTTCGTTCAGGTAATTTACTCCAAACCCTCTGACCACATCTTCCAGTAAAATTGTAACGCAAGCACACTTCAGAATTTCATTGAAATAGAATTTTCAAAATTTTTTCTGAGTTGTGGGAACATAAATTTTACTTCAGTCTTTTCATTCGTTCTGGTCACACAAAATATATCTTAGAACGTTATTTATGCAATCACTTGAAATTTTTCTTGTGATGTAGGACAGCTCCAATAGAACTACTAAAAGGAAACCGTTAAACTTTTACATGCAGTGAAGCGATTTCGTTTAAATGCTGTAGATAGTTGCCTTCGATATTCTTCAATTTTGAGCATTCAGGATTCCTAAGCTTGTGTAAAATGCGATGAATTATAAGACTTGGGAACCCTAGAATTTGGATTTGTGCATTCTGAGGGGTATATAAAAGGCACACAAAGTTTTATGCATGGTGGAATTATTTACCCTTTATCTATGTATTTTCTTACAATTTTCGTAGACTATTTGGCCAGTGTTTTAAAACCCCCAGTTGAAATATCCACCTCATAACGTTCTATTTGCCAAATGTTCCTTTATCAAATATAAAATACATTTTATAGGCAAGATATTGTATGCGTACCTTTGTTCTCATTGTTAATTCGGCGTCCCCTTTGTCGAAATGGGTGGTGCATACCAGAGGTCCGCCAAAAATTATTTATTAATTCATTACGGCCTTACGAATTAGAACAAAATATCAATTTTATGGCATGTTTCGAGCATTTGTACCCGGAGCCCCCCCGGAGCCCTGATGATTAGATTTAAATCGTCCAAAACTGATGTTGTCTGTGATTTTAGACTGTATTTCCAAATTTTAATTTTCATCGAAATTTTTAAGAACCTGAGAACATTTTTAGAAAATTAATAACCACAGGGGCATTTCCAGGCCGAAAGATTATCGAAGTTTGTTTATACGTTGCTCAGTTGCCTGAATTTTATGAAAAGTTTAATGTTTTATACTGTGTAGTCGCTTCTATCGGACAAATGACGTCAGCTTGACCCCAATTCCGACCTGTCAGGCATCACTCAATAATTAAAAGTATGATAGAAACTCTGTAATTTTTTTCGCCGTCTCCGTCGCTACTCTCTTTCTCTGTCTCTCTTCCTCTATCTTTCTCTAGTAATAGAAGAACGGACAACCCGATGAACCGTAGAGATATTCATTGTCCATCTCTATATGGGCACGTCGATAACATACCAACTTCAGCAACTGGTGATACTACATCTAATTGTCATAAAAAAAACGCCAAAGAGAAAACGTACGTCGGTTAGGTACCCACAGACGTCATTTTATCGTCGCGATGATCAACGTCTGATTGTTTTATTGTGGTGAGCCTTTGGATCGGACGTCCAAAGCGGTCCCGTCGAATCGACATCAAAAGGAGGACGAGGTTTTCGTCGTCTCGTGTCGTTCGTCGCTCATTTTTCTCATCGGCCCTTCTCTATTCGATAAATACATATTTTACTGCCCGGTTATGAAAGCGTCCGTAAATAACGGCGGAGATAATCGAGGCGGCATGACAATTTGACCAAAGTAATTCCAGTGAAAAATATTTACAACAGTTCGGGTTATGGTTTTACTTCGCGGTCGACTGGATGTCTGATCTAATAGATATTGAATTAATTTTGCTCAAATTGGATCGAGTGATGTACCTAATATTGATCCAATTTTGGCGAATCCCCTAGAATTTCGCAGTAGAATCTATTTCGATCCGTTCTTATTTTTACTTTTAAAATGCCTTATTGACTTGTTTAGTTCAGTTCAGAAATGACAACGGCGACTTCAAATATTGAAAACGGCACATCCCATTGGGTGGCACCAATTCACAATTATTGCTTGAACAAACCTTGTACCATTGTGGGTTTTTAATGTATAATAGACACATTGTATTTTCCTGCTTAATAATTTTTCTTCTTGTATTCATGTTTCACTCATTAAATTTTCTTGCATGTTGAACTTACGTTCTGTTCTTCATGTTTTGATAAATTTACTTTTTATGAATTCAATATTGTTTACAGGGAAAAATTGTGTTGCAATATTGTTCACATTCCATAAATAGTCGAATAGATTTACCCAATCGGTAGATGCAATGTCAAATTTAAATTGCTCGATCTAATTCAATATACATAAATAATTTTTCGGTTAAAACACTAGCGCTGTCAAATTTTAGTTTGTTTTTGAATTGAATTGAAATTTATATAATATTCTATCAGAAACGTTCTAATGACGTCTTCATAGTCATGTTGTCTTTAAATGGCGGCCTTTCGATTTTAATAATTAACATTTGTCGTCAAAAGAATTTATTCATTACTGACTCAATAATTATCATGTACATTTTAAAATTGAAATAATAGTAATTGTTAATCATAGCCTACAGCAGATTAAAATTGTAATAATCTGTTTGAAATATATAATAAAGGCACATTGTGCCTCATGAGATAAGAAGGGCCAAATCTCTAAATCTCGTATTTCATTGGGTCGCGTTAGTTTTCGACCCATGATGACCATCATCAAATAAGTACTCAACAAAAAATCGTCTGTGCTTTTAAATGCACGTTTTACAAAATACTTATTAATTTTATATTTATTGTCTCACGATTAGGTGAGAACTACACTCAACTACGAAAATCTACAGAGAAAACCCTCTAGTGTCCTAATTGCGCTTTAAAATTTGGGATTGGTGGATTTTCTTGAATCATCTTGGAGCTTAATCTACATTCGTAACTTGTTTCCAGTGTCTAGCTATTTAGTAACTATTGGATAAATTTTACTCCATTTTTCCCTCCCTCGGTAAATGAAACGAGGTTTTTATATTTTGTCCCATGCAAAAATAAAAGTTTCTAACTACTGTGGAAGTACTTCAGACTTATACCGACAAAAATAAACTTTATTTGTATTTTCACCCCCTGGAAAAGTAACATTCAGTGCTACAATTTTTTTCTAAACCAGCTTAGAGCCCCTAATTTATTAGCATGCAAAATTTATAGTATATTGTTATTTGAGCGCTGTTAAATAAATTTCATCCCCTTTTCGGCTCCTTTGGTAAGGAAAATTCGGGATTTTTACATAGTTCTGAAACTAAAAATAAACACCCTTTAATAAACGAGGAATAACATTAACCGATTTACTATTCGTCGTCACAAATCACAGAATTCAGTTTTATTGTTTCTAAACGCAACGTGTTAATTATTGGATAAGCTGCAAACAATAAAATTAAGTTATAATACGGAAACATTCCTCGACCATCTTTTTCTAAAGGGAAATGTGTTGTCTGCCACAAAATTTCTTTCATATACTATTATTTCTCCGCTAGTTTCGAATCATAATGCCATCAGCACCCAGCTATAAACAAACATTTTTCTGAATACTTCTCCAAAATACTCGATTAATATTACAGGTAAATTGCTTTGTATAATTATTTCAATTTCTCTATAATATAAAGAGAGATTGTTGAGAAATTTTAATGTAAATAAAACTATTTTATTTTTTAATATCCGATGGGCTATTTAACATAATTTTTTAAATTTTGATTTGAAGCGTAGGTTGTAGGCTTAATAAATTTATTTAATTTATAATCGTCATATTGCCACGACCACGAGATTTCCACAACTCTGAGCAAAACAAGAAACGGGATTACGACTCAGGACAAGGTGAAGTTATATAAACTTTTATAAACGCACTGACTATCGAGGTGCGAAATGTTTTGATAAACGACACACCTTGTACCAACCAACGCGGAGAACACAGACAAAATACGAATATAAATATAAAAAGAAAGGCGAAAAGGGGACAGGGTTGTTCAGACAAGGCCAAAGAGAGTGGCCGGCCTGAGAAGTGACTCTGCTGGCGAAAAGACCGAGAAAAACTTATCGCCCCGAAGATGCTCTCCGATCCGCCTCGCACTGTGAAAATCCGAAGGTTCGGACAGCCCTCTATTGTGTAAGTCGCCACCCTCGCCTTTCACGCTTCAGCCCTTGGGATTCACCGTGACCGCATCTCTTTTTCTCTTTTTTAGTGCCCAGACTTATTGGCTCTCCGCCCCCAAGCGGAAATAAAATCTTATCTTCTTTTTGTTTCTCGATCATTTGTTTTA
Source organism: Cryptocephalus primarius (assembly GCA_963576515.1). Taxonomy (NCBI): domain Eukaryota; kingdom Metazoa; phylum Arthropoda; class Insecta; order Coleoptera; family Chrysomelidae; genus Cryptocephalus; species Cryptocephalus primarius. Next base: position 10,940,757 of record OY754942.1, on the reverse strand, counting down.
TTCGCTGCAAGTTCCACCCCCTGTGGCTACCAACCCCTACCTCACTTAGCCGTGAAAATATCAACGATTCAATACAATTATGGTATATGAAATAGTGTAATGCATTAAAAATGGGTATGACAACAGTGTTCTAACTTTATGTCTGAAGTATTACTGAACTTGCATGTGAAGAGATGAAGGGAGGCTTCCTGTAAAAATCACACTGAACATGTCAATTTGCACTATAAGTGCCACAAAAGTAACACCATTTTAATTGTTTAGCAGTAATACTTTTACAATTGTTAGTAGTTGCGTGTAATTAAAAAACATTTTAAAGGAAAGCGGAATGAATCAAAGACATACGAAATAGATTTGAGTATCCAGTCAATGCATTTATTATACAAAAAAAAAATAACACTTTGTCGTGACCCTCGACCCTCTAACTGTAGGAGTTATTCGTTGTCTCTATATTACCATCGCGATCCTTTGTTTCTGGGAAATTCTCGTTCATTGCCATCCTCTTCAAAATCTTCGACGATTGATTGATGACCGGGACGATTAATGAAACGCAGTTTTACGTGTCAAAAGGGGAGGGCAGGCTTTTATCTCTGGAAACATTACGAGAAGAAGAGACTCGATGACCGGACTATTTTCGTATTTTCATCGGTCAATGGAAAGTCAAAGTCATCCGAGAGCCAAAGTGCTCTCAGCACGGCCGGGGAGAATTGTTTGCGATGACTCGAAAGTCGGGGGTCCGTCAAGGGGGACGTGAAGTTATCGAGCCGTATAATCGCAGGTAATCGCGAGGAGATAGGGCGAAAGTTGAAGAGAAGTTCAAAGAATTTGACGATATAGATAGGGAAGGGATCGGATGTACAACTCCGCTAAGAAGGAAAACTCTTTCTCGTTAAATGCATTATAAGACTGTTATTTTCAGAGTTTCTTTTGATTTTTAACCATATTTTATTCAGTTTTTTTTTGAATTGCACATACGTTACCCATAGCATCAGATTGACTCACCTTCAGATCAGTTAGTTAATCGAATCCAAATTTATTTAATGTTCAGTACCCTACCATAGCAGTATACCGTAGTAACCAGCAAATTAACCACAAAAATAATAAGCAAATACTTAAGGATTCACATGTATACTAACAAATGTGTAGATTTGAAAGCAATACAATATATCATAACATTTTATAATTAGGAAATAGCCCCATAACACGTAGGAAATAATCGTTTTTAAAATCCATCTAACAATTAATTGTATTATTTCAACGCCATAGTAAACAAACAATTGGCTGCTTTTACAGTATTTGATTTATTTACGTATACGAAAATGGTTGGCTAACTTAGTAAAATGAACATAAACTTCCGCGTTCAATGTAGTAAATTGCTTGCTTAAAACCGTTTAATAATCTAAATATAAAAAGTCATTGAATGAATTTTATACTTTGAATAACTTGAATCTATTATATCGTTATGTTGCATATTTTGTTGTTGATATGTGACGTCACAATTAATTTTGTGACATTAAATGTTTTCGTGCTAATTAGTTGCTTTTGGTCTGTTGATTTTAGAATGCAAGCATCATCAAAGAATTTGTTGCTAACTTGTTACTTTGTGGCTACCTTGATCTTACCCCCGAAAATTACGAAACTTCCCTCTAGAATAGATATCTACCCTGCACCCAGTGAAAGAAAAACTAAAAATGTACCATCATTAGGATTATGAAAGAGTGAAAGGGGCTGTTTTTCACACTTCCCAACTCGTATGATATCGCGAAGCTAAGCCCAAAAACACTTACATGGGGACCTTCTGTCCCTTGCAAGATCGTACGTTCTCTTCAAATCTGGGAAGGGCGTTCCATGTTTCTGTGAATTTATGTATCAAGATCTAACAGTTCTGAATGGGGACTGTGAAGATCCTTTCTTTCTCCTCTTCGTACTGGTGAAGGACACTTTTTCTTGCACCCTTTCCCAAGCCGTTTTACAAGCGCCAGTTTGTCGAAGGTGGATTTGGATTTCGAGAAAAGCGTGGAGGCTTGAGTGGAAATGATGGCATGAGTTGCCTGCGATATTTTATACCTATAAAGTCACCGTTGTGGTATATTTAAACTTGGGAATCATGATAACGTCTTTCTCTGGGATTGGGGAGAATTATTTTCTGTTTGGTACCTGTTAGAATCGTGGGTGGGATTGTGTTACATAATTTAGTACTGAAACCATCATTTCATATTGCTTAGGTTAGGTCTCGAGGCTTAGGTCTCAAACGCCGTAGTGCTTGAAGGCGTGAGCAAGTTCCTAGTTGTCTATGTCGTAGCCAGTTATACTTAGGTTAAGACTCTTCAGGCTGTTTCTTGTTTGGCTTCTTCAGGTGTTTCCGACTTTTGGTCTTCATCAGTACGGTGCAGCTTGTTCAGAAGGTTTCACCTTCGCTTGTCCCGAACCATTCTGAACAGGCTGCACCGTACTGATGAAGGCCAAAAGTCAGAAACACGTGTTTCTGACTAACTGTTACTTGCTCTACAAAAGTTGCTAGATTGCTGGCAACGTAAATCCAAATACGATTGAAAGAAATGTCAAAAAAAAAGGTAAAAAAATGAAAAAACATCAATAGCTGAAGCTGACAGTTTCAAACCCAAAGAATATTCAGTTAAAAAATCAAGTTCGAAGCTCTTCAATGTAGTTTTACCTAGTACACTAAAAATATTTTCAAATTTTGAAGTATTCAAAATTGAATCAAATAATGAGTTACAAGGTTTTACACATGGCACTTTCAAATTTTTTTGGCAAATGTTTTACATCTCATCTGACGCCTTAGTAGACCTACTAATTGCATTACATATTGCTAATAATTTATTAAAACTGCTGCGTTTTTTTTTTTCAAAAGAGAAGTAGTGGCATATTTTGAATATAAGTTGCTGCATTTAAACTGAACGTATCGGAGCAACAGTGAATCCAATTTCAAATAATTATTTATAAATATTTTAGAATATTTTAAATCGAAAATCTGCATGCCTGTTTCTCATCTGTCAACTGAGAATGAAATTAGGCCTCATTTACTTTGTCCACACATGAAACAATCTTAAATGCTTTGCTGAAATTACTGTCACCGTCCAGCTATTTAATTGAAACATTAATTGAAAATTTTTTAAATTTCTAAATAAGTATTCGACTTATTTCTTTTTTAGGCAAAATGGAAAAAGGATTTTTCTCAGTGTTTCTGAATTTAATGTGTGGGCTGTAATTCACTAAAAAGCTTCTATTATTAGTTGACCAAATATCAACTGTGGTACACACGAAAAGAGCTTTCGCCACTATCTTGGAAACCTTATTTTTATGATTGAAACTTCAACTTTTCACCTATTTTGCTAATTTTTAACGACACAATATTGAAAGTGACCTGCTTTTACATCGTCAACAATTCTTAAATACAGTTTTAATTTTTTCTGTATATCGCAATCACTTTTGTTGAAAATTAAGTGACTAAATTTTGATTAGTTATTTTTGATAAATAGTGGATATATGCCGAAACATGAAAATTGTGTGTGAAAGCATAATCCACTAACCTTTCACTTACGGACGTTCTAGTGATCTCAGTAAAAATTTGCTGAAAACTGTTTTTATTTAGAAGAAAATTATTTTTGTAAACATTGAAATCCCCAATAAACACTAATCTACGTATTATTCACGTACAGTTCAAATCACTAATTTTTCAAGTATTTAAATATTTCCTTTCGCTTTTGCCAGTAGGACGATACACTACATTTACCAAACAGAAAGTGAACCTGAATCCTTCCTTCGACTTTTCGCCTTCATCTTCTTCATAAATAAAAACTCCTCGACAATTGAAGATAGAACGGGTCCCAGAGTCAAATACGACAAAGTTCCCAGGTCTGTCCGAGATAAGATCCATTCGAACGCGGGCCCCTTTTGATATTCACTTAGCACGTCCAGATGGTTTCTCTCGACGGTGGAGAGCACGTCGTCTTTGTCCCACGTACATCGGTCACGTTCGATACGTTTATCCTTTTTAAAGAGGAAGAAATGAGGATTTTTGTGAGCCGCGTAACAACAAAGCGCACAAAACGGCCGAGACGAGTAGTCATTGAGACGTTGTGGGTAGGCGAGTCGCTATCCGTTTCTATTCGAATTCTTGAATGGGAAGTTAAAGAGGTCGAAGGGAGGGAAGTTTGATGTTTGCTCAAGGCATTGCAAACCTTCGACCTGGAAAGGGTAGATAAAACCCAAGGGTTTCGTTAAAGTCCCAAAAGTTGGAGTGAACGAAGCCTCTCCCTAGCCAATATATAGTCGGTATATATAATGAGTCAATATGCAGGAATGCAGAGCCTTCAGATTTGCTAGAAACTGTAACCACAGACACAGGAAACTAGAGGCAACAAAACCAACGTCGCAAGATCGTTTACCACAACTGATAAAGCTAACAAGCAGAAACAAGTGTCGGTGGTTACCGTTTCTTGCAGATCTGACAGTGTTTTCACGATTTCATTCCTTGTCCAATTACCAATTGTAACCAATTACTAAAGTAACAGAAAACTTTGATGCTGCCTGAAATGTATCCAAAAACCTCGGGAGGTCGGGGCCGTAAAGCCTCTCCGGCAAAAACACTGCAGGCCGAACAGGAGAGGATTTAGGCTGAGATATTCGAGCCCATGGACAGTTTAAGAACTAAATTAAGGAAGAAATGTGACAAAATCCACCATATAATTCTGCAAAAAATTGTAATGGCAAACCGTGCAGAATCTGGCGAAATGGTAAAATATCTTAAGAGTGTTGCTGACAAACACAAGAAATAACATATAAACCTATTAAAGATATCCGAGGGAAAATATACTTCTAATCATATAGTGTGTTATGTCTGCTACTTAGGAATTATATTGGGACATGTTAGAAAATCCTAATGAAACTGTCTTAAATCTAAAAATCTTAAACGCCCCTCTCTATATGGATGTATAAAGAACTATAAGACAACCTAAATTAAGTAAAAGTATGATCATGGTTCGTATGAAATTTCAACAGATGTCATCAAAGTTCTTGATAAAGATAGCTTGGAGAAATTAATATAGATTTTCATTATATATCTGTCTGACCAAGCTAGAATTCATATTCATCTCTGCACCTAAGAAAGTTCTAAAAATTTTACATATATAATAGAATCGATTCAACTTCTGTAAGAGTAGTGGGTAGAGAATAATTCGGGTTTTGGGGAGGAATAGGAACACTAGAAGATATATTCTGCATCAATGTATTAGTCCGAAAATCTTATGTGTATCCCTAGCAACTATGCAAGTACCGATATGACAGGATCCTGTGGACGAACAAGATATGAAAATATTGATACATGCTCACTCCACATTGTTTACATTTCATCCTAAGCAAGTTTTTGAAATAACCTTAGCACATTATATTGTTGGTGTCAGGATAATGAAATTATTAATAACATCAAATACTCGAATGACCAGGCCCTGTCTGCTGAGAATATTGAAGGTTAAAGAAGATTTACCGTGTACATCAGGCGTGTACAGATATAGGGCGTAGCATAAACGCCTTTAAGACCAAAAGGCTCTAGCAGGCAAGAACTTCAATGTGTAACTATACGTCACACTTAAACTTAGGAATAGCACCAGAAATTGATCGTTTCAAATATCTCGGCTGCTGCATCAACTTCAGCAACAATTCAGATACGGAGGAAAGGGTGAAAATCGAAATGGCAAGAAGTGCATTTAATACATAGAAAACTGCTTTAACTAATAGTCAGTGTTAAAGTGCTACATGTGGTCGATGTTACTATACGGCTTTAGAGTCGACATGATGAATAAGCTGAAGGTGTTAGAACTGTGGTGCTATCGTAGAATGTTGCGGGTGATCCGGACGTCTCATAATATCGCCAAAGATATATTGAGAAGGCTGTGCAAGGTTCGTATGATACGGTCTACTATTAATAGATGGAAGAAATTGTATTTTGGTCCTATGCTTCGTGACCCCAATATGACACTGAAACTATTGATCCAGGAAAAGTAGAAGGGAGGCAGTAGTAAGGTTATAGTTTCTGACCACAAATACATTTGATATAGTTGATCTTTTGAAAACCTTGGCAAAGGTATTAACCTCTTCATTAATGACGTGCAACCAGATTTGTTCTAAATGAAGTTAGCTTACAAAGCTGTAAAGTAAAACTGACGTTCATATTACTATTTTTACCCAAAACTAATTTTACTGAAATGTTATTAAATAATCTGGTTCATTCTCAATCTGCACCTTGAAATTTAGATTTTACTTAAGCTTCTGACTTAAGCTGACGTTCATATTACTATTTTTACCCAAAACTAATTTTACTGAAATGTTATTAAATAATCTGGTTCATTCTCAATCTGCACCTTGAAATTTAGATTTTACTTAAGCTTCAAACTATTTAACGCTGAAATATTAAAATTTTCAATTATTGCTGATGCAATTTGGTACAAAATATTAGTAATGTTTTCTTAAAACAAGGCTTGACAAGTGAGTTTAATTTTAAGTTTGTAGTTTCGAGCCAAGGTTTCCATAGAAGACCCCATTAAATTTTCAGTCTGAATTTTATTTTATTTAGTTCTAAAAAGTCGAATATTCAGCGACTTCAGTATTGGAGGGTTGCCAATTTTTCATTAAAATTAATTGAGGAAATCCTATATATTTAATAAAAATTATATAGTAAATATTATTAATATTAATTTATGAGTTGGTCATGACAGTCAAGAGGAGATTTATGTGGTTTTGAGAATACAATTGTAGAGCACTATTTACTGGAGAACTCAGTAGTAATTTTGGCTTGATATCAGAAGTCAGTAATTAATTTGACAATTTGTAAAGCATCTAACTACGCTTTTAATCTATACAGGTTCGGTGAAATCAGTAATATCTGAGTTTTATATCTGGAGAAGTATTGCATGTTTTAGTGATCGCCCTGTATATTGAAATGTTAACCGAAAATAATTGAAAAGCGATTTGTTTAAGTAGCGAATCGTCATGAGTTCATATAGGTGCAAACACGTTTTTGGCTTCGAGCGCAAGTCCATAACTCCTTTTACGCCGAGAGCACGAAATTAACATAATCTCTCACGACTCCCGACGTGAAGTGGACCTTTTGACATTTTTTTTAATGTACCTGGTTTTGCGATCCGAAATCGGAATTTTCTAATAACGTAATTATAATAATCGAAGGTACGAGAAGGCATGGAAGAACTGAGTCTCCATTCGAGGTCGTTGGGCTAACGATAATTATATACACGTACAACCGTGGCGATGATGTTCCACCACGATCTCTTAACATTGAAAAACCGCCTGGTAGACAAGCGATATGCCGCATTTCGGACCGACACGGTGTATTTTGGCCCACGGCTACCAACTCACCTGTCCGTGGATCCACACCGTTTCTTTTACATCATCTGCATAATATTATTATAAATGAATCAAAGTAGGAAGGGGGAAGATCGATTATGTGCAACCTAATCGAATGGTTTTAAATTCAAACAGAAATTACCTACATAAAAGGTCAGAGAAACGTTAAAGATTGCGTTGATTTTTAATTAACTTGGTACAGTTGAACCATGACCAGTAATTTAAGGACTTAAATATTATAAGGGGGTTGTATTCTGCGTGGCTTATATGATTGGTGGTAAATGTATAAAAAATGCGTTATAACATTCAATTTGGAATCATGAAAAGTACTGTTATCATGAGTAGAATGATGTTGCTCATGTAGAGTCGATGAGTATCTAAATTTGAAAGTAACTACCTACAGGAGATCACATAAAACCCCCCACAGCTGCATATTTTTAGCCTGGAACTTTTCCAAAGCCCTGCTAAGTTTATCGAGTTTTGGTTGTATGGTGGATAAAAATCACATGAAGGTTACTTAACAATTTCAGTAGTTTCTTTAAGTTCTCTGAGATTCTTCTTCTTCGCAAACAGGTTTTCCTGAAATAACTTCTGAAATTGCTTGGAATTGTTGTAATTCTTCCAACTTCGATTTGGGAGTTACCATACTTCAAGTATATTAATTAAAGTTTCCAAAAAAGAGTTTTGGAAATTCTTTCAAAATTGCGAGCTCTGTAAATTCCCAATATTTTTTCCATGTCGACAGCTTAGCGCGCGCACATTCTAAAAGTTTCCACATCTTTAAAGAGTCGTTTTAAAATTAGTCTCAAAGTTTCTTTCCTTCAGGTTTACTCCTTAAAATCCCCCCTTAAAAAATATTTACACATTCTACTCATTGTATGTTTAACATGTTTCTACAGTTCTGGAAATTTTCTGAAGTTTTTCATTTCCATCCACGGTCGATTGGAAGTTTCTGGATTCTGTTTAAAATCCTCAATTTTTTTCTAAAATGTAGAACTCCGAGAAAAACAATTCTGAGAGCTCTTGGGAATGTCGCAATTCCATCAAATTTGTTTCAAAGTTGCCAAACTTCAATTGTGTTTATTAAGATTTTCAAAGATTTTTAGAATTTACCAACCTTTCGCATATCATCAAAACCGGAAGGTTTTTGGCTTTGAAAGTTGTCCTGAAATTTCTAGTTGCTTAAGTGTGCAAAAGTTTTTCGTGACAGTTATTCTCATACATATTCGGAAATTTCTCTTTCTTGTTCCGAGTTTTTTCAAAGTATCTTGGAATTTCTTGCTCTTTAAGTTTAAATCTCGAAGATTGCACAAATATGACCTGTCTACAAGTTTTCTTGTATGAGTTATTTAGAAGAAATGGCAATTTTTTGCAAAATTAAAAAAATGCTCTATTCACTCCACGCTCAATTTTTTTCAAAACTAAGCACTGTAATCCGATTAGACTTCTAGAGCATATTAAAAGTACATAAATAAAGTGGACTGTCAAGTGGTGACAAATAGTTTCAATTAGGGTGATAATTAGGGGGTGATTTTCACGTTTGTTTTTCGCCCGAAAAAATAAAAAGCAACTTTATTTATGTCATAACTCGCTTAGTTTTGATACTAGAGACTTTTGTAAAAAAAAAATATCGGATTTTTTAAAGCACTTTTAAAGCCCTGTAACATCCAGGAAAATGCATGGTGTTTTGAGTGTTTCACGTTGAAACTTTCAATTTTGGCTTTCGTCAAATAAGAACAAACTTTCAACAAGCATATTCAACTCCATGTGTATTGGGTCTACAGACACTGCAATCGTACCATTGTTTTTGTTTTTTACAATTTACATTTTCGATGAGAATGATCCCTTTAATAAAATACATATTTTTTGAATTATTCGCCAAAAACAGCCAGAAAACGTGGATTTTTTGATTAAAAAATTGACACTTTCACTCGCGAATAAGTGGAAGGCTATGGACCTTCAAAAAAAAACTTTATAGAACAAGAGTTGCTTAGAATTATTCAATTTATCAACATGTCAACTTTGAAATAGAGCGTAAGTAGAGCTTACATCCAAATTTTTATGAGAATCGGTGCTGCACTAATTCTTAAAGAACTATATTCACCTACAACGTTTATAAATTTAGATTCTGTGTACCATGATGATAAATTCAACTAAATTTAATAAATTTATTAAAACAGCTGAATATGCAACAATTTCTAATAAAAAATTAATTTGAAAACAAATTTGAAAAAACAAAATAATAATAACAAAAAAGCCTTTTGGTGTCGATGTTGAGGTGGATCTTAATGAAATATCTTTCAACAAATTGTAAAGTACAAGAAATACTTTTTGGTTAAGTCATGTTAAAATTATAATAGACAGTTTCTATGGCTTCACATAGGGCGGCGGTACCATATTTACCAATTAATTTTCAATGGCAGTGTAGAATTTTTCTGAAACAATACAGAGAGCATGAAGAACCCGCAGGGTTATAAATTTGAAGAGCGTCTTGAAACAACAGAATTCTAAAATTTTGATCAATTCGAATTGTTTTTAAAATACGACCTTCATATCAGACTTCATAAATTGCATAATACTTTTGAGGTTTTGATATGAAATACTCGGTTTAAACATTTTTATTCGTTAATAATAGCTTTAGGCTTTCTAGAAATCGTAGAGTTGCAGTTATTTTGCTTATAACTGTTTGTTCCTGATTATACTTTTGGATGGACTCAAAATGCACAAAATAAACGTCGACGAAACGTTTGTAACTCATAAAGATAATTCGAAAATTCAAAATAAATTCTATGGTAACTGGAAGTGGAAAATTTTTAACACGTATAGTTTAACGACCATGGAAATTTGGGAAAACCCTGAAATTTCACCTGGGTACCGAGATATGGGGTGCTATGGTTTAAACCAATAGACAAGGTGGCAGATCAGTGTGTATGCGTAGAATATTTAATTAGTTACTTAACAAATTAGCCTGAACAATTAATTGTTCAGAAGAAAATGGCTCGAACATTTTCGACATTTTTTATTTTTTACAATTATCTTTTCTGATAAGAAAAACATTAAGCTACGTCATTGGCTTCCGATTGTTGTGTCATCCTATTTTTTTAAATGAAAACGACCAATTTGTATTTTCTCATATAAGTTTCATATGACGAGGTGTGTTACCTCAAAAAGTAATCCATGTATGTTTAATTCAGTGTTCAGTCCTTACTGAGTACCGCAGGCATTATTTTGATTAATTTTCCCTGATGGGCCTTTGCCCTTGTAAATTGTGGTTTTCTCAATTTTTCTCAAGATTCAATTCTTCACGTTTCTCCAAAACCGCTGAAGTACCCCAGGGCAATCATGTCGCCAAAAAGGGTTATTAAAGATTTATTCGATATGGAGGTATGTTATGGTCAACATACTTCAAAATGTTTCTCATTCGAAGTGAGATTTTTTCGTCGTAGCTGTCATGAGGAATGTATGTAATGAACCGAAAGGGAAAAAAGGAAAATCTCGTCGTTGTACGGGTTTGGCGTGCGTATTAATAAAAATATACAAGAGCGATCGTCTGTTTCTCTTCAGCTCATTCCTTTTCGCGTATCGAATGAATATTCAGAACTTGTCTTAGGAACAGTTACTTATATTTAAAGGAGCGATCTGTTTTTTGCGGCAAAAAGCGCCCGCCGGATCTGAAGCAGAAGTAGCAGCAGCAGCAGCAGCATCAGAAGGAGAACAAGAAGAAGAAGAATAAGAACAACACGGCCACTGTCATACGCCGTTGCCATCGAATATAATTTATCTGTCTGTTCGGCCACAATGGGCAGCGAGGTCTTTTGAATTCTCCTACCGAAATTCCGATTCAAACATATGTTTAAAAAATATTTTATTCGAATACCGGCCACTTTTTGTGGGCATCTTTGCAGCTGGTCAACTCCCTGATTTCACATACTGTATACGCGCTCGACGAATATGGACAGTTCGTTATTTATCGTCTCAGAACCGGACTTTTTCGCTGGCTTTTTTTCTAACTGCGCCCGATCCACGGTCCTCTTTTTTTCCCTCTTCGCTTTCTGATCGCTCTCTATCTTTCTTCTACGACGTCGCTCCCTTCGAGAGTTATTACCTTTCGGCCCACGGCTGCCCGCGGACGCTGATGGAGGGAGGACCAGAATAATTCGTTTTATATATACTCGAAAACAGACCGAACCAGAAAATCACCCCGAGATGAAAAATAATCGTTGAAACATTGATTATATACTTACATATCCGGATTGGGTACTACGAACATCATATTGTTACGCCTAGGGACCTGAGGGGTCTCTAGGGGTGCTTGTGGGATATATCTTGGAAGGAGGAAAGGAAAGAGTAAATTAGAGCAAGGCTCTAAATGAACATAAATAGTCCATTTATATATTTATAACACCTGACAACCTAACCTCCATTGAGGAGAAAGCAAAAGGGCACTAATTTCTTTAGGGGACGGACAGGTAAGGTCCATCCAGTCTGAATTGGTCCAGTTGAAAAAAGGCAGTAATACTTAATAGCCATGTTACCGACATACAAATACCAAAAAGCCGATCCATAGACGCGCCATATTTAAGGAAATATCAAAGATCGTTGCTTACTATGACAAAACTGTTTGTTTCTGTAGCATTATTTGTATTGTAATGTGTATATCATTGGTCATCAAAGGTCTCCAAAAAGCCATTTCAAAATAATAATTGCAATTGTATACACACACCACTGAACTCTAATGACGACTGAAAATGAACACGTGTTCGGCGCTCAAATTTAATGGCTGTAGTGGACCTGTCTAATTCTCGATACTAATAGGCATTTCATATATAGGCATGTATTGTAGCGACTAACAACGTTGCTCTGCACCAAATATACGGGGGGAAGGTTAAACAGTACGTTACATGAATATTTTGCTTTTGTATAGGGTAAAAACGTATTTTTTGAAGGCGACCAATATAAAGTCGGTATTTTTTTGTTTTTTAACTGGACCAGTTCTGATTGGATGGATCTTAAGTAACCAGTGGTTACGCGGAGCGGCATGTGGAATTCCTGGAGGTGAGAATATACAGATTAGGTGAAATATATAGAAGTAGAAGGAGAATTTTCTCCATTAATTTACTGATACTTATAGTATTTCAATAATGATTGATGAAATTGTTTAAAAAGCGTTATTTAGAGGTACGTGGTAGGCGTTAGAAGTGGGGTTACGTGTCAAATATGAAAATAATGAAGTGCCAAGTCAGCCTATAATTATTTGTTTAACATCAAATTTGCAATATGAATATGTTACAAATTATATGTTGTCACAGGAAAAATGCTGGGGGACAATGGCTATGCACGTAAAAGATATCTGCTAACACCAGTTGTACATCCTAATATACGTGCAGGAAGAAAATATAATGGGGCTCATAGAAGCACTAGCAATATTTTCGAAAGATGTTTGGGAATCTTTAAAGAACTAATTAGGTGCTTAAAAAAGAGGGTCGAGTGTTTAAATTTTCTTTTTCTTAGTTGAATTACAGGCTTTAACTTGTTTTAATTTTTTACCTCGCTTTGACACTATCGTAGAACCATAGAAATAGAAATAATACTCCATAGACCGAGTCCTTGTGCATAATTTGCGCTGTTATCATAACTTTTACCTTCTTAAGTCCTCCTTGGCGCAGCCAAGAAGATTTTGTAACTATCTAACAGCTTATCTAAGGTTCCATCAAGGTTTCCTCCACCAAGGCCTCCTTGAGTGTTCCGCAAGTGATGGACTATAAATTTGCCCCTTATTAGACACTGTAGTGACTGTCGCAAATGGGAAGAAAGATGGACGTCGCCGAAAATTGGTTGTTACCATACTTGTTTTTAGTTTAATAACAGGTTTTAATTTGTTTTAGTTTATAACCTCATTTTGACACGACCGTAGAACCATAGAAATAGAAATAATACTCCATAGAGCGGTTCCTTATTCACGATTTGCGCTGTTGTCAGAACTTTTACCTTCTTAAGTGCTCCTTGGCGGAGGCAAGAAGATTTTGTAACTGTCGAACGGGTTATCTGAGTTTCCACCAAGGTTTCTTCCACCAAGGCCTTCTTGAGTATTCCTTAAGTGATAGAGTATAAATTTGCCCCTTAGATACTACTAGCAGTCTTTTCTCTGAAACCGTCTTACTCAACGTACAATACTTCCCTTGGATTATCTTCACCGTTAGCGCTTTTACCTGCGCCTCCTCCCTCGCCTCGAAAAATATTATCTCGAGAGTCGGGAGAGTTAGTCGGTTGTTATTTAATTCTTTATTTTTTTCGTTTTCGTCGCCGTCGTTTGAAAGGCTGCCAAATGTGGGGTATTCGTTACCCGCGAGATACATAATTAAGTGGCATTTCGAAGGATGGGTTCAGTTCTAGCCCGGGGGAGCGCTCACCGTGACCGACTAGACACCCAATACACCAGATTTAACCTCGATGGATCTTCACGATCTCTAAAGGGAAAAATGCGACCGTCTGATACTCGTTCCGAAACGGAATCAATTTTGTTATGAAGAACGTTTCGACGTGATGCCGTGGAAAAAATAGGACGCCTCTCTCCATCGTGGAATTATTTCCTCGATCATTACGTCAAGTTGCCTTCTAAAGGAAAATCTAACGGCCAATTGATGGTTTTATTTGGAAGAATCAGTATCTCCATCAAAACTCAATTTAGGAGGTCGAAAAGTTTGCGGTACACATTTTTCCTATTGAATATCGCCATTGAAAATGATATTTTTTTAAGGGAACCAGTAAATTAACTTTAGCATACCAGCAGATTTTGAGAGAAATTCGCTGCAACAATTTGGGGAAATAAGTGAAAAGCTTGGTAAATCGTGTAGAAGACACGTGATAGTTGTTGTAGAAAAGGAATTTTCAAGAAAATTCCACTTTTTTTGGAAACGCTCCGACAAGTACTGAAATAAATACTCACTACATACTTCATATGATTTATGCTTCACTATTTAACGATACAGCTAATGAACTTGTGTTATAGGGCGGCTACGCGAACCAATAGTTTCATATACATTGAAATATAGGAAATTGTTAGCAACAGTCTTTAAGTTTCTGGGATAAGTGATGATACATTAAAAACGATACCTTCGACTGTCTTGAAAAGCAGCATGGCACAGCTTAAAAAATTATCCTCAGATTTCTTTAGAAACTGAGAAGAGTGAAGGTTACAAAGTCACTGCAAATTAAAATTCTCACATTTTCGCCTTGCCCATTTTTCCAAAAACTAAGCGAATTACAGCGAAAAACAAGAGGAACGACTGCTTCAACACTAAAGTGAAATGAAGAATGAAATAGGAAGTTGGCATTTCAACATGCTAGAAAATTATTGTTGGAGATTATGATTAGAATGGAGAGGAAGGAAAAAGAAACCCGCAGCGTCGATCATTCAAAAGAAAAAAGATTACCTTCCAGGGAAAGTGGAGTTCTATAAATGTAGTATATTCCATATTTTTTAACATGTTTATTGGCTTGTTTTTTGGCTCTAAATGGATAAATGAAGAGCTGAGCTAATCTGAACTGATCTCAATGACGGAAAGTTGAAAAGTTGAAAGAATTTAAAAGAAATAACTTCAGAAAAATAATGTGACCAATAAATGAACGGAAATCCTCATAGAATTTTAAAGTTAAAAAGGTCCTGAAGCGAGAAAACTGGATGAAGCTGACAGATTTAGATGGAATGACGTCATATTTAGGAGGATGGAAAATTTCCCAATAAGAACCAAAACTGAATGAAGATGAAAAGACGACCGAGAAAATAAATCGATGGAAAAAAGTTGAAATGAGAACCACATTACAGAAATATGTGAAAAAGTGGATGCTAATACTACCAAAGGCAAACCGAAAGTTGTAAAGAAAAATAGAAGAGGAAGATGATCAGAAGAGGTAACCAAACTGTGATTAATGTAGTTTTCTGAAACGTACAGTTTAAGTTACATACATTCCTTCCCATATTGCCTTTTGTATACGAATATTTTCCATAAACCGGCCGGATAAATATTTAAGAAATTTCCGGCTATCTGTCCCACCGAACCATCGACCGTAGCGCCGTATAATTTGTGACAAAAATTGCCCCGTTTACTGGAAAAAAACTCCTCGCACCGAAAATCGCCCCTTATCATCGGGATCTGGTCCCATTACGACCGATCGTCTTAGATAAGAAAATCCTTACGAGGGACGAGAACCGAAGAGAGCCCTATTCGGCTACCGGGAGCCTTTCTATCTCTGTCTCACTCTAACTCTTTCCCACATCCAATAATTATGCAGTTATTATACGAGATATGGTCGGCTAAATTATATCGTAGACCCACGCATATCACGTATCTGTATCTGAGGAGAGCACATGCCGACCAAAGTAATGGCCTTTGGTGGACAACGAGAGAAAGAGAGAGCGAGAGAGTATGTTACTTCGATGATGAACGGGAGCCTCGGGTGACGCCCTGACAATGTCTTGTAATTACCGAATGAGCGCAATTTCGGAGCCAAAAACTCGATAATAACGAATTATTAGAGGAAAATTGGATTCGTCGGTAAATCCGTTTTATTAACAGGCAATAGCTTACGTGCAGACTATTATTTGGTTTAAAACGCACCGCTTTAACTTATGGGAGATTTATGGAAAGAGCTGCAAACATTTGCTCTAGCGAATTACGATGTAACGACAATATATGTTAGCAGTTCAATTAAATTGTTCAAAATTATGAACTGTTCGTTAGTATTTGTATTCATTTGTTCCTTTTATTACTCTTATTGGTGTTATTATGTTTTGTACGTTGTTACATCCAATTGTCATATATTGGGCCTTTTCCAAGTCTACTTCCATTCCCCGTTTCTCATACTCTTCAATTAGTTTTCTCATCATATAGTTAGCACCTCCTTCGTCTTCTGCCAATACAACTTGGTCGTCCGCAAATAACAAAGTATATATACATCTATCCCAGATTTGAGACCCATTTTTCCACATTTTGGTTTCCACTGTTTTCATGCCGAATGTAAGTAAATTTTAAAAAGAGTGGCTGTTGAGCAATAACCCTGCTGTAAGCCCTTGTTTACTTGTTTGAAAGCTCAATTTTTGTTTTTATATAGCTTGCGTTGTTCCTGTAGAAAATTTTAACTGCATCAGTGTATTCCTTTGACATGTTACTGTCTTCCATAGCTTTCCCTATCAACTTTATAGGTATGCTATCATATGCTTTTTTACATCGATGAATACAAGGTGTTGTTCTGGACCACGTTCATGTTCCTTCGACTCGAACATAAGTAAACACGTAATTGACATTTGGAGTAAATACAAGATTTTTAACTCGAATTATCCCATTATTCGATATAGCCAGTTATAGCCAGTCAGTTCCATTTGAGAAAACTCGAAATTTATTATAGGAATGAACAAAGGATTTTTCTATGTTTCACTAGAATTTCACACATGCACACTAAAACTTTCCTTACTTGATTTGCAACTGTCCGTAGTGTTTGTTAGAACAAACTTAATAATTATTTAACAGGAATATACCACCAAGTGTCCCACAAGGAACGGACTTGACACCACTACTGCTTTTAATTTATATATTGGCCTACATATATGGACAAATCATTGCAATCAAGGCTAAGTACTATATGTATATAAATATTTACAATTTGTCTTCATCTTGAAGATAACTGATCACTTTCGATAACACATATCTACTATTAAAGCACAAAATGGCGATTAAGCAGTAAAATTGCAGCACACCCCTGTAATCTTGAAATTTTCAAATTAAGTGACACTCTCCAGTTCGAATAGAATAACTGTTCTTACGGTAAAATACGAGGGGTATTCAGAAAGTAAGCTTCTCTAGTCTGGCGTTCCTTTCAGACGCTACCTAGCGGACTCGCACCGAACATAGTTTTAGTTTAGGGTCTGTCGATAAGAGCGGAATTGATTTTGACGGTTAATTAGCAGTACTAGCTGGGAAATCATGGAGTTACCAGTGCAAAGCATGTCCAGTTGTGAATTACGTGCGGTTAGCCGTTTCTTAACTGCAAAAGAATCCCTGAAAACGCCCTGGAAAATTACCAAAATAGTCTTGCTTTTTTTTGCTTCTTCTTGCTCTGCAGTTCAAATGGGAAATTTTCAAGCACCCACCCTACTCCCCAGATCTCGCACCAAGTGACTATTTCCTTTTGTCTAAGTTGAATGAAAGCTTGGGTACCCAGCATTTCACTTCAAACGAACAAAATAAAAACGGTCGTCAAATCATGTATTTAAAAACAGGGCACGAGTTTTTATAAGGAAGGTTTATTTAAGCTTGCAAAAAGATACCAAAAATGTATTGATGTCCAAGGCGACTATGTAGAAAAATAGTTTAAGGAGTCAAGGAATAAAATTAATTTGTCTTTAAAGCCTAAACCTTGTTTTTTACTTTTTCCCAACATAGGGGAACTTACTTTTTGAATACCCCTCGTAGTAACTCAATTGATACTTTCGATCATACCTTGGTTAATTTGGGAATTACAGTTTCAGATTGGTTCCTCAATTGTATTCGATTCCTTAAATTCTCGAATTCAATAGAATCTCCTTACTGCTTATAAGCAAACAAATTCCTCATGGGAAGTCATAAGACGCGCATTGAATAAACCATGTGCTTTAGATTTTTGTACTCGGTGGTATATAAATTATTGATAGCGGATAAGGCTTAGATTCTGTGGTGAGAAAAACTGATTGACTACGGCAGTATTAATTTTCACAAAAAATGGCCTAACCAGTAGCGCTGAATGTTTAAAGAGCACTCTCTTCCTACATCATAAACCAACTGTTCATTTGCATATTAATTATGGAAACAGGACCAAATAGAACGGGTTAGGACGTGACGGCAAGTCGGCAACCGAAAATAAAAAAGGGAAAATAGAGTATGAGAGCAGTCTTACGCGACGGAAATTATTTCCATCGTAGAAATTATATAACATTATCCCATAACCGTAAAATGAGTCAATTTAACTAATCATAGTAATAATGCAGTAGTGCAAGAAGCTGAAAATGGCCGCATTATATGCAAAACTCTACTACATTGCTACCGTTTGATCGTTCTGATACTTAAATAGCCACTTAAGTTTATTTGGAGCTAATTTCGTTATATCCATTGACATATGATGTAAATGGAAATTTTTATCGCTCTTTGGGTTGAGGTATTAAAGACGAAATTACTTGTGGCAACGATGTGTTTAATTATAGCGGTTATGCCCAGAAAAATATCTACTGATGCTTTTTTAGCTGCGGTAGAATTTTTTCACAAGCATTAGATGCCCCATAAAATGTTAGAATCGACAAATTTTTCTTTGCCAGCATTTGTAGCTGAGGATAATTTAATAATCCATATTTGGATGTAGTGTTGATCACTTTTATTCAAGATTATTAGACTATTTTGGACCATAAAGTGATTAGTGTGATATCAATAACAATAGCATAGTCTATACATATAACTAGTCGGGTCACTCCTTTGATCTCCTCGAAAAACCGGCATTTTTTGCTACCTATCATAAATCATTTTATAGTTCCTGTAAAGGATCCGAAACTGCAATGTTCAGGGGTAAAGCGACTGTGAAATCGATAATTTCATTAAACCGTCGACATACGGGAGGTGGACGAATTTTAAATATATTCGAAAATTCAGACTAGTTGAAATTTTGTCGGCGCAAGATGATTTACAAACGTATAAGGCCGAAGTACACCATAAACAATTGTAATCAGGAATTTATCAGTACTTCTTGAAGTAATTGCTGTTTGCGAATTGTTAAGGATAAGGATTGAAATCAGTTGCAGGACTTGAAAAAGGTTCGCGTAGTAGGTAAACCCTAAACAGACAAAGTACTTAGAGATACATATATTTCGTTGCTAAGATAACACATAATAGCAACCAACGTATAAGTATATACGTAATGACCGTATTAGTTATAAATATAATGACGTACAAGTTTATTGTGTATTTGCAAGTACTTACTACAGTTTTTACATGCTATTTAATACGTTTAATTTAGAGTTTTCCTTATTATTTTTTGTTGTTTTATTTCTCTATTCGCAAACTTTAATGTATAGTAGATTCTTAATCTTGTGTATAGAGAAATAAAATAAATATGAGGGAAATTGGGACATGGGTGTGAAAATTTAACATTTTTAAATAGATTTAGCAATGCCATCCCTACGCCCTCATGTATACAGAGGTCGTTGAATTTGGATGTAAAAATTTCTTCTAATGCTACTAAATAATTAATAAAATCAATTAGAGGGACGTTTAAACCTCCAAATATCCCACCATGAGTGCCTTTATATTTCTTTAGCTCGCAAAATTTGGTATTTCTATCGAATTTTTTATTGTTGCTGTAATTGACACAAATGTCATATAAGTGTTTTAAAATATATTTACGTAAAAACATCCACCGACATATACAAGTGCGTTACCTTCTACAGTTTGTAAATTTCGTTAGTCAGAAGTTTCAATGGCTAAAATTGATTTTTGTTTTTTCGATGACGATTTGTTGTGCTGCAAAAAAATATTTTTTCCATTAAATTTGGCGTTAGTCGTTGACGGTGCGTTTGTCGCACGTGTACAACCTTACGCGAGGACACCGTGTACAAAATGACCACAAGCTTCCCTTGCTCAGCCAGTAATCCGTCCGGGTAAGGGGGTTGAGATGACAAGAGGGGATGGTTTTCTGCAATTCGGAGAGTGACTACACTTATAACTGTATACACTATGACAATATCATGTCACCAAATTTTTTAGTTAATAGATTCTTCTCATTTAGCATTAATTCTCAGTGTATTAATAGTATTAGTATAAGGCAGTATAAAAATTTGGCTTTTATGTGAGTTTTTACAGCTGTTGCTTATTTTGTTTTAGGGTACTTTGACCATATTTGTGGAGTTTGTTTACAAAACAGTTATGTTGATACTTGAAGCTATATTCAAGAAGCCATCCCAAATTTGCCTTGTCTGGACTTTAATACCTTCTCAAATATCCCTAAATTTAACTGTACGTTCCCTCTTTGTATTTATTATTATGGTTGAAAAAGGAATGAAGGAATGAGAGTGAAGCCTTCGGGTTCAGTTCGGTCGCTGAATTCGATAGAGCACGAAGAGAGGTCGGAAAAAAGGAAACGACTCTCCGCCAACTGTCTACATATCTTAAAGCAGCATGTATCGGTTGCACGGTAGCGATTGGTCATCAACAAGTAGAAATAACAATGCCAAGAGTGCGCGGCTCTCTCCTTCCACGCAGATTTAGTGGGCTTCGTATATCGAATCGCAGCAGCCCAATTCGATACTGATCGAAGAACAATCGGGGCGGCGTCGATGCTGCCCAAGCGACGTCCGGCCAGCTGGATCGGCAATCGATAATGTAACATAAATCCGATTGTTGAACAGTAGCATCTCGAGAACAATTGTTCTGGCTTACTGTCGGTTTAGTATAAATGTTTTTGTTCTTCTCCCGTCTCTCTCTCTCTCTCTCTCTCTCTCTCTCTCTCTCTCTCTCTCTCTCTCTCTCTCTCTCTCTCTCTCTATTTCTCTCTCCTTCTCTTTCTCGCCTTTTCTTTTAATTTTGTTACTATTATCATCATCCTCCTCTTCAGACGATGTTGGTGGTGGTGGTGGTGTGGTGCCTGAAATCAGACCAGATCGGAATGCGTGCCTTTTTCAGTTAACCGTTCTTTCGATCGATAGATCGATCGATTTTTACTTTTCGATCATTGCGTATACTGGACTCGTTCGATCGCCGGGGAATACTTCGACTGATTGCTGTCGATCACCGTTGATATCATCGACGTTTACGTTCCGTATAAAATGACCGTTTTAATTAGATATCGAAACGGTTGTTTATGCGGTCTCGTCCAAAAGAAAAATCACCATACGGCCAAGAAATAGTTCGCCATAGTTGGTAGATCATCAGGATATTTGGTGATATGTGCTGCATAATTTGCGAGTTAATCAGGAAAAGGGAATTTCTTCTATAATTTATCTTAAGCGTTGTGGGAAGTTCACTGAAATTTTTAAACTAATGCTTGTAAATTATATTAGTCAGTTTTGTGAATGTTTCAAAATCAATGAATATCAAGTTAATTGTTGTGTTCTATCATCAGTGATAATTATTTGTATCTAATATTTGTTAAGTAATATTGGGCATTTTAAACTTCATAAGTGTAACAGGAACCAAATTGGATGGGCAAGTACAAAGACAATCAAACTTTTTGATAAACTTTCAAAAAAATTTTGTCGTGCAGCAAATTTTAGAGTTTTTTAAATGTGTCCTTAGTTATAATCGTCTTGGAGTTTTGAGTGCAAGTTTAAAATTCATTTCCCAAAACCTTTTTCCCATGCATTTACATTGAAAAGTATTGAACTGTATTTAATAAATATGTGTAGTTTCCCATGTAAATTTTATAAATTGTCAAATATATCGATAAATTGAACCTAAACGTATACTCAGGTTGCTTGAGTACCTATTTAAATAATTTTAAAAAAATGGCCATCAAATCTTAATTTATTATGAAGCCTACATTAAACGTAGTAATTTAATTTATGTAATTAGTAAATCTCTTTACTTTTCATTTATTTGGGTGTTCCCCTCCTTTTAACTAAAAGGTAATAAATTAAAAACGATTTCTGGTGTAGTTTCAAATTTTATAATTCTAAAAATTTTATATTTAAAATTAGTAATAATAATAAAAGCCCAAATTACCTAATTATTCACACATTTGCGAGTGCACAAACTACTCATTAATTTATTAACTACATTTTAGTTATTAGATTAGATAAAATTGAAAAGGATTAGAAAATATGAGCGTATTTTGGAAAAACACACAAAGTTACTTATTTATGTTGGACATTAACTAATTTGTTTAGTTAACTATCTGTAATAACTTAACGAAACTTCAAACGTCATCAGTGAAGGATTATTAAAAGTGTTCTAAGAGTTCTTGAAGATTTTTCGAAATAAAAATTGTCAAACGGGGCCAAAAATTTACTGAAACGTCATCGAATCGCTGATCTTCTTGGCTATAATATATAGCATAATTGCCTTTTTCGTCTCAAAAAACTATAAATGGTTTAAAAAAAAAGTGTAAAAACTTCTTATCATTTTTGGGAACATTATTATTTGTCACTGTGTTAAATATATTGCATTTTATTGTTACTGGAAACAATTGTTTGTTGTTAATTGTGTCGAACCTTTTGTGTTTTTTTTAATATAATTTATATCACTGTTACCATGAAGCAAGTATAAAGTTCAGACCACCTCTGCAGACACTAATAATTTATATTATTTTTATGAAATTTAATATATAAGGTTTAAATTGATTTCGACGCTGTTTTAGTTGTATTATAATTTTTAGATTTTATGGTCAGCGTATAGCCTTTATCGTCTAACGCTGAAAACGCAGCAGGTGCGTTGAGAGTTAAAACCTTATTTAACTTTTTAAATGAAATACCTCTTCCTTACTTCTTATATACTACAATACGTTCAATATACATGGTATACTCTGTTCATGAGGTTAACTGTGTGTAATCCTAGGGTGAAGGCTATCACGACCGGAGTCTTGTAGAGGTTTTTCTTCCTAAGGCTTATTTGAGATACCTAGCTAAGCATATTGCTTAATTTTCAACACAATAAGTATCTTTTTTTGTGTTTTTCCAAAATACACTAATGTTTTCCAATATTTTCAATTTTGCCTGATCTAATAATTAATGTGTAGTTTGCACAAACTAATGCGTATTTTGTGTACTCCTAAACGTATTGATAATAACTAACATTGAATAACAAATTACTCATAACTAAGCCTTAATACCCCTTGTTTAATCTGATCATCGAAGGGTTTCCTTCAATACTAATCGCCTTTAATCGAACCTCACGATTTGGTAAAATTATACCGAGAAATCAATTAACTGGATACCTTCTTCCCTCGGCCCTCTCGGTCGACTTGGGTGAAACGGAGAAGGAGGAAAGTGTTGTAATGGCAACCGAAGGAATTTAGGCAATTACCAGAGGCACGCGCTTCACCAGCAAACACCAATCCCTATACCTCGGTTATATATTTACGGCCCCTTGAGAAAGAGAGAGACAGAGAGAGAATCCGTACAAAAAAATAAAATGTCTATTCGGGAATTGTTCTTCTCCTTCTCTCTCTCTCTCACACACACAAACAGGCACACTTAATCACCACCGCGGTCGGAAATATTTTAATTTCGAAACGGGAGGTATGTTTTAGGGTTGCGGAATGCGAGAGGTTGATGTACGATCAAAGACAGATATTTTTTAATAACATGTTATTACCTCGGTAGACGGAGACAAAAATGGAATTTCGATATTAGATGTTGTATCATGTCAGTATTATTTGCGAATAAGAGAAATTCTTCAGGTATTTTATGTATCAGTTAAAATGATTTTCACTGATATGCAATCAATTTGCGACGATTCTTGAGACACTATAAAGATTTTTGGAATATAAATTTGCAAAAAACGCAAGCAGGGTACAATAATGTAGGTAAATTACAAGTACATTCCATTACATGGATTAACAAAGGTTTTAATAGATATTGGTGAATGGGCAGATCAAATGGTGTCTAAGCAGAAAAAACATCATTTCTATTGAACAAATAGATCTACGATCTGCGTATTGCTAAGAAATATGTTAAATTGGAGATACGGACGTCACTGTGAACCATTTATTAAATATTTTGAAAAACCCCAAAGTAATATTGGGGAGAATAATAAGCTAACACCTCAAATATCTCATATTAATATTAAACTTATTTACTGATAGATACACGTGATAAATAAATACGTTTTTGTAGTTTTCCAATCTGAAATCATTTTAGTCATTACAATTTTTTTGCTATATGCACTTAATTTTTAAATATTTTCAATTTTGTACTTATGTATCTGATACTTCCCCAATTGCAGTGAAATATAGTCCATAAATGTCGTATGTAATAGTGTATTGATTTTTTAATAGATCAGATTGGAAAGTAGTGTGATAAAAATTTTGTCAAAAACGTTTTCTAAAATATCTCCTAGTTTTTGGGTTTTTCCTTGTACTGAGTTACTGTTAATTTCAGGAAAGTGAAATAAAAACAACATAAAAGGTCGACGATTTACAGAAGTACGCTCTAATCCCTTTCAAGGATATCAGTATTTCTAATTACTTCCAATTTTTACCACATGAAATTCTTCTCTTGGGGATCTAATGGATTAAATACGTTAAAACTTGTTTCTTTGAACTAAATGCCTCTGTCTTCCAGTTCCAATTTGAGTATTTCAATTCCAGTATTTGAGATCACGTGACTAATGGCAGTCAATTTAGGTTCCTAATTTCGTGAAAATGATGTATTTTTAGCAAATTTTCACCAACTAAATTTGATTTTCGGCAACTTCGCAACTCAGTTTAGCAGAGAAAAGCAAAATATACTTTCTCGTCACTGTCATCTACTCTATTCCGAAAATTCTATATGAAAATGCAATACCATATTGAGAATATGGAGTAATTACGTTTACAACAACATGCTAGCTCGAACGATACCTTACGACCCTCCTCCTTAAATATTCCTCGGATTGAAAAAACATCCTCCATTAATCAAAAAGCGGGTGGATTTTAGTGAATGACAGAGTGGCGGAGTGCGCCCACGCGCCTTCTTCTCCGATGACTTGCAGAAGTGGAGGAAGAATGAAAAGTTGAAGAAGGAGTGTGTGCGTGTGCGTGTGTGTGCGTATATAAGAAGAACGAAGAACGGGCCCTCCGAGGCTCGGGCCGGGCCCCCAGACTACAATGCAACAGGCACACCCGAAGGACCCTGCCTAACCTCCTCCGACCGGAGCCGTGTCATTTACCCCGGAGCAGAGGGAGCCTACCCACGCGTTTCGGCTAATATGAGGCCCAACTCGGGCTTTGAATGATTCGGAACTGGTCGATTCTCTACCACGACTTAGAATTGAGTTAAGGGAATGTTTAAGAGAGTTGCAAAACGGCTTAGAATATACGAAGAAGTATTCAAGGGGAACTTTTTACCGGGCAGCAGGTATACGTATATACCTACATACGTGCAATGAATGATAGAAATGTATTTTCCACCAGTTCCGCCAGTTCTTCGAGAATCTCGTAGAGCGATTTTCGCTGCAAGTTTTTACCAATTTGCAAAAAATTAAGCGCATTTCGGAACCTCCAGCTTTATCCAGAAAATTTTTTACTCAAACCTTCAAATTTTTCCAAAGAGCGCAGATTCTCATAATGAATACTCAGTACTGTTGTATTGGGCAACTTAATTTAACCTCGAAATTAAATTTATTTTATTCATACTTAACAAACATAACTATTTTAGTCTTCTTCCGTTGAGACAGGTATACCAATATTCCATAAAATTTTCAGATTATTTTTAGACGTGAACTTATCCAGAAAATTCATTTTTTTGTGTTTGATTATGTTTTAACAATTTCTGGAGCTTTAAAGCTTTTTTATTCCATAGCTTTCTTAAAATATATTCTTCATTTTAATTTTTCCATGACACCCAGACTATTTTAATGCTCTCCATTTTCTCAAAGAAAAAGTGAACCGTCGTTTTTTCCTGACAACAAATTTCCAAAAGGGCAGGGTTTATTTCAATCTCACCCAATTTTTACAGAATTTTAAATGAATTTCAGCCTGTGGCACTTGTTTCTTTGAGTCGACCCTAATTTCAATATTTTCAGAATTGAGTTTATTCCAGTCTTTCCTAGAAATCACAAGTATTCCTCTGCCCTTTCCATAATGAGAAATACATTTTAACCTTATTCGAATTTATCTAAAAAGGAAATAAATTTTTAATCTTCTTAAAATTTCATTACCAATTTCAAGTATTTTAATTTTGTATATGAAAAAAATGATTTTAGCCTTTTCGAGATAAAATGTTTTAAACATCTGTGAAGATTTCAGACTTACTTCAGTACTTCCAGAAAACGAAGGCATCTTGGAATTTTTTCCGTTTTCTCAAAAAAAAAGGAACTTCTACATGAAACTGTAATGAAATTTTATTCGATTTTAGGAAGCAAAACTTATTTTAAAATGCATTAGTTATCACATTTTTAAAAACTGCGGAAATGGTAACCGGTGGACTTTTTAAGTAAAATTAGGTCGTGAAACTACTGACCTTGTGACCTCTGCAAAAATGTGACGCAACATAGATCGAAAATATCCAAAAATCAATTTCTTGCTTTCTTAATACTGTTGTTCTACCTAAAAAATAAGAACTCTTCTTTTATATAATTTGAAATTCTCGCGGAAAATCAAAATCACGTAGAAAAAAAATTCATTAAAAAACTACACGCCATTTCCTCCTGTTTCCACGAAAAAAAGTTATCCTCAGTTTTTCTTAAAACCAATTTTCAGCTTTTTCCGATGAACGATGCTTCTTTCAATTTCTCCCAAATTTTATACAATTTGAAAAGGGATTCCAACTTTCCCATTTTCTTACAGTATTTCTCAAAAAAGATAGCTAATTTTTTGCCTTTTTGAATATCCATGCCAGTTTTAATCTATTCCATTTTGTACAATGAAAAAGTGATTTCATTCTTGAGAGAGAAAAAGTACCTTGAGCACCTCTGAAAATTTCAAACTTATTTCGATATTTCCAAAATCCTTCAGAAATATAAAGCAGATTCCTACTGTTTCCTGAAAGCAAAGCCAGTTTGAATTTTTCTCCAGATAGCCCATCTTTTTATTTTCCGGGAAATCCTATCCAGAAAGCATAGCATCTCCCAGCATTCCCTTACATTTAAAAAACCATAATCTTCCAGGAAGCAAAATTTCACATTCCACATTTTCAAACGGTAAAAATGATCGACAGAAAATGAAAGACAGAAAATTCCAAAAGATTACTTTTTATGTTATTAACACTGTTGTATTGCATCAAAAAATTTGATTTTCCAATGCGCGTCTGAAGTTGCTCAAAAATATGTTTTCATTACGAAAAAGTGTTAGTCCCAAATTTTTTATTGCACCTTAAAGTTTTTAAACGCTTCTTAAAATTTGAATTTCGCGTCAAAAACTTTTTCTTTGGATTCTTACTGTAGACCACAAGAAAACTTTTTATTAATGTCTGAATTTTCTCCAAAACTAAGTTATCCTCAGGTATTTCGTGAAACAAAACCAAAAGCACAGCTTTTTTCAATCCTGCACAGATTTTACAGATTTTGAAGCAAATTTCAGGTATCGCCATTTGTCTACAAATCGATACTATTTTCAATATTTTCCAAATATAAAGTTTATTTCAATCTTTGCCAGAAACACAATTATTTCATTCTTCCCTTCCCATAACCAAAAATTCATTTCAAAGTTTTCGAATTTTTCAAGTCTTATATTTAGCTACTTTAATCGGTTTTATTTTGCACGTAGAAACATCATTTTAATCTTTCCGGGAAATTATAATTCAGCGATGTCTAAAAATAGGAGACTTGTTTGGAGATAAATTCAAAACTCATTTTCATAAATTAGAGCTGATTCCAAGTGAAAATTTCTACATGTTCTTCAAAGAAGAACGTATATTTCTATATTTTGTTGAAATAAAATTTTAATCCCTGTAATTTTTTTAAGAAAGCAAAGCATGTTTCAATCTCACTGTTTCAGAATACAATTTTACAGAAATCAGTGATAAAATTGAGTCATGACACTTATTTCTTGCAATATGATTACTATTAGAAAGTGATGTTCAAATTATGCCAACAATCGACAAAAAAACAGTTTTTTGCGTTATTGGCACTATTGTACTGCAACAAGAAACTGTGTGTTTTTAACATAGTTCCATATTAAAGAAAATGTTGTTTCAAAATACTTTTTACACTATATGAAAAATTTTAAAAGCTACCTAAAACTTTAAATTTGGCCCCAAATGTTTTATTAGAACCATATCGTAGAACGCAAGGAAGTTTATTATTTTAAGAAAACATAAGAAGCATCTGTCGAAGTAATGGAGGGAAACATTTTATCTTTCATTATTGTCTGTCATATTTTTGGTTAAAATGTTAAAAATTGGGGGATAAAGAAAACTTTTGATGTCGAAATTAATCCGTTTTATTTACCAAAATCTCCTGTGTCCTGTTAACACTCATATACGTTTACCTACTTTAATACTGATTTCACTACGGAATCATATTTTCTTGCCAATTAATACAACGTAGGTTATTGCTCATTCAATCTATTAGCACCCATTCATGGTATTAATCACATTTATATAAAGATCGCGGAAGCGCACATTCAAAGATTTTCAAGGAATTTAAACTGCTTTAGAGGTTCAATAGTTTTAAAACCGAGCTTTAATGTAGCTCCATGGCCTACATGAAAAATTAGCATTTTAATCTAATAATTTGACGATTACCATGTGTATTCCTACTGACGGGTTTTGTAATACAAATCTTCTGAGCTAATCAAATGCAAACAAATCATCCAAACGATCTCCTTTTTGTATCCAGTTTCTAATAAATCGTAATGTTTTTTTTAATTGCGCGTTGCAACTTAAAAGAATCGTTTTTTTTTTACTGAAAAATTTCAATTATCCACATTTTCTAAGAAATTTATTTAAGAACGGAGAGTACCTATGCCGTTCGAAGAACGCCGCAATAAATTAAAATGGTCAAGGTTTTGGAAAGTCTGATAGGCAAGCAATAAATACACGGACGTCGTAAACATCTTATAGTTATTGCGCAATGAAGAAATATCTCGATTAAAGTGTTTCCATTTCAAATGGAAAAAACGAGGTGTCCATCACGGGAATCCCTCCGCGTTACACTAGGGAATCCCTCTTACGAAGCGACTCTTCAGAATTTTTCTGGTGTCAATACTTCAATTATGCAAATTAACCAAAAAAACCTAAGGAAAAAAAAAACAAACCGCAAACAAAAATTTTTATATGAATTATTATAATCTTCGAAAGGTTGGAAATATTTTGACGACACCATTATTACGTCCGTTAGAAAATTACACGTCACCCAAAGAGAGGTATTACGAGGGGTATCATTTCGCTATAATGCCATAGCGCTGTGTAAAAGTTACTATTAAATCCAACTTAATAAAGTATATATTAGGTCAGAAACTAGGCATTATTAAGAATCACTTCGTCCTTTCCGAGAAAATCAAATAAATTCCTTTGTTAAAAACTGTTTTTGAGGATTAAGAACGGTATAATACATTATCAGTGTGGGCGATCGCATCTGGTTTAATTCCAGCTAAATGTTGGTCCTTTTTGAAATTTAAAATTATTTACCGCATGGGTAATCACCGTTTAATAATTTTTGAATTGATTTTACCTTCATTTCAATCTCTAGTACACGTCTAATTTATCATTACGTGCCATATTTATTGATCATCCATATTTCACCAATCAATATCACCGTATAAAAATTCAGGTATAACCGAAATTCTAGTTACAACTGTTATGTCGAATCTAATTCCTCTAACTTCAAAGGGAGATTTCCAAATCAGACAAGAAAACGTAGCTAATGGCCGTAAGAGCCGACCGGAGGTTCTCCGAGGCCAGTTCGATAACTCCGTCGGTGGATGATCATATCCTGGGGCAGCGTCCGTCTGCCTCGGTAATAATAAGCATGTTGGTGGTGTGCATGCACACAACAACACGGTCAACAGCCAGGCCGCTTCTTCTCTGCTCCCTGTGTATGCTACACAACCCTCGGGCATGTTCTACACAGAAGAAGCGAAATTATTCGGGCGTACACTTGGAAAAATATTTATGTAGGAATCGTGACATTTTTCGTCATATTGGAAATGGAAATTACTGTTTCATAAGTTGTATGGTGATATTCACTTATATGTTTGCCAAAAGGGTACTGTTATTTGTTAGATAAATTTGTTGTTTTGAGACATAACCAAATATCGTTACTAAACTAACTAATTTTTAGGGTTCCTTTCTGCTCTCTCATATAAGTTACTTATATATGAGTAGTATTGTACCTGATTTCTAGGACTTGAACTATTTTTTCAATTTCTTAACCCTTCTGACACCAAAATGACACATTATTAAACAAAATATTCTGTGTGAACGTCTGTTGTTAATTTTTCTCTTCAATTCCACAGATGTAGGTTTTTGTACCGTACCAGGACCTCGCAATAAGCTTTTTGTGAAAATAGGACAGAGCAGAGCGACACCCTTAAATAATTATTTTACCATCGAATATGCATTACAGCTTTATAAAATTTAACATTTTTGGTTAAATTTTCTGTAAACAGCCCTTGACCCTCTTCTCGTCTTTCGATTATTTAAATTTTCACAAAATTCGCCCTATTAATTTTGGAATATGCATTCTACTACCCAATATTTAAATGAAGCTTCAATAACAATTTTTGACCAAATCTCTCCTCAGTTGCTATTACCACTACTTATTGGCTCTAGAACTCGTTTTAGGCCTTGGCTGCAATCACAATTTTTTTCAGATTTTGGCCGCCTTGAGCCTCTATTTCTCACTCTAGTGCCCATCTTCCTTTGGGCTGTTTTATCATCGTCCTTCCATCTATTTCTGTGACGTTCTACTGGTTATTTTCCAATCGATCTTTCCTAAAAAGCGGTTTATAAGACTCTGATCTACGGTCCTCATTACATGTCCTGGCCATCTAAGTCCATTGTTCTTTATATTTTTAGTGAGGTTTTCTTTAACAAATAGTTGTTGAAGTTCATGATAATTTCGATGTGGACACTCTTGCGTGTTAGCATCTTTACAGTCATAGAAAGGGATCAGAAGGCAAATGGAAACAAACAACTGGATAAAGCAATCACATTTTTATAAAAATAAGAAAAATGGACAAGAACAGAAAGTTACAAAAAAAAATTGCAGGAGACATTTGACAAATAAATCAGATTTGTTAAACAAATGTGCAGAACAACAGGTTAAGGTCAAGACTAGAGAAAACTGAAAATGATGAAGTGGACTTGATATTGTATAAACGAAGCCACAGTGGACACAGGCAGTAATAGTGACTAAGTCAAAATGGAATGGACAAAATTGGGCTTACGAGAGTACACTTAAGCTAATAACGAGTTCTTGGTAAAATAATTGTAAATAACTCAAAATTTAAGGTAGTCAGAACGCTTCCTAAAAGTTCGAAATCCCCGAAGCATTTGTGGCCTTACAAAATTTTCAAGATCTTTAAATCAATTACCTACTGGCTTCGCGCTATCTCTACACGATCTGTGCTGCATTGTTCTCAGTGTAGACCCAACGGAGAAACTTGAGAAGCCCAAACACTCGAAATCTGTACGTTATCGGTAATTTCATCTAATTTATCACTTCGCTTTACTCTCACTAATTACGATCCGCTCGGGGACATGGAAGCTTTTGGTGCAGTGAAACGTGTCGATTTTTTCTAATTTTCATATACTCGTCCGAGGATCATGAGAAGGGAGAAATAAGAAATAATCCTCATACAAAGTGGAATATTGCAAGATCGAACAGTTTTAGAGATCGAAAACAACCGTTTCCTCTTTTAGAACTAATTATTATAAATGTGGGATTGAGTTGTAATGAGAGGCAGCGACGGCCTTAATCCATTTCGAGGAGAGGTATATGAGTGTGTGAGAGAGAGAGACGAACGCCCTGTAGGCGTTTCGCATTTGCTTAGCGTAATTAATCCGCGCGTTATGTGCCGGAAAATGATAAATTCGATTTATCATCGACGGGGATCGCGAAGAGGAAGCGAAAAGAGGAAAAATAACTCCTAGAGAGAGGAGAGAAAAAATATGGAATCGTGTGAATAGCTGCGAACGGTTGACAGTAACGAGTGGCGCCGTCCTGAGGATTTCTAGATTTTCTTGTTTTTATACTTATAACTAGCTGTCATGTCACCGGTCGACAAGAAGACTTGAATAACAATTTAAAAAATCCCATAACAGGATTGTTATTTATAGTTTAATCGCATGAAGAAATGGGAACTTAAAAATTCTCCTTGTGTCCGAGCGAAGTTTCCTTTTACGAATTTAAGATTGGACGGAAAGAGGAGCAAAAAAGACGAGAGGGGCAGAGAGAGGAACGCACACATTCACGAGACTTTGATTTGCTCAGCCTCGACCGTTACGTCTCTTCTATACCGCTTACTCAAAGTCTTCTTTCGTTCGGCGGACAGGCCGATTGTAGTCGACGTGGCAAATCCTCATTTGCATGCTGAAAGCTGAAGATAATAAGTGATTACTTCCAATTGGAATGATTCCAAAAAGGGTATCTGCCGTTGAGATGGCAGAAATGCTCATGTTGAAATATTTTGAAATAAATTTGGCCACTCAGTCGCAAAATTTTTAGAGCAACTGGACCAATCGATCCTCCATATTGGATTCGTACGTATATACCAAAAAAGGTTGCGAAAACATATATATTCTGTAACTAGGGACCTTTAAGTACGATTTTTTTTTAATCGTAGTGATGGATTTTTCAAAT
Organism: Cryptocephalus primarius; assembly: GCA_963576515.1. Lineage (NCBI taxonomy): Eukaryota > Metazoa > Arthropoda > Insecta > Coleoptera > Chrysomelidae > Cryptocephalus > Cryptocephalus primarius. Next base: position 10,907,926 of record OY754942.1, on the reverse strand, counting down.
CTATGCTAGTTTTTGAAATAATCACATCTCTATAAGTTTTAGGTCCTAAGCGCTTCGACGCTTTTTTCCAAAAAGTACGGCGAAGAAAGAATATCAAATTGATTAATACACCCTATCTAGTACTAAGAAAAACTGTTTTTCGAATTTTTCTCCTGGTGCTTGTCATTAAAATCAAAGGTAAAACTGACTATCAAATTCTACTGGAGAAAATACATCACAAATAATTTTCATGTGTACGAATGTGACTATTCCTTAGTAAGAAATACCATTTGCCAAGAGAAGTTTATCTAGATTAATGAGATTTGTGTCGAAGAAAACGATAGCTCCATCAGATTGTGCGGAAAAATACATTGATTGATAATACTACACAAAAGTACTTGATTAATAAATTTGTTGACTAATAACTAATCACTTGATACATCTGATATAAAATGATGACATTACATAAAATGTTCTACCCAGAACAGTTAGATTCCTTTGCATAATATTAAAAATTGTTTTCCAAATGCAATTTCTAATATTTATCGTACTAAGATCTCCAGTAGTCTAATTACAATAAACTAATCACCTGAATCACACATTAATTGCCCAACTAATTAATAATTCGACGCGTCCACAGCTCAAACGAAGTCCTGTCTCCCTCTAACTTAATTCCTAATTTTCCATTTCCACCAACTTAAAAATTTAGCTCGATACCAACATATATTTAATAAATTTCAATCAAGTTTCCGCTCTCTCTCTGTATTTTCAACTGCACCCTCAATAGCTTGTGCCAGTCTTTCCAAAGTCATAAGTTATAGTTGCTTAGTAGGATATTTCGCAGAGGTGTGTCGGTTTCTGTCCTTTAAAACTAATGCGGGGTCACAAAAGTCCTCCCTTGGTTGATATCAGCTATACCTCACCTCCCTATGGTTCCAAATTTTTAACAATGATGGATGTTGCACCAATCTATCCCTGCTTCAAATTTGGCTTTGCTCGATCGAACTGATTAGAAGCTATTACAAATTTACCTAATTACAGACGAAAACAGTGACCGCCAAGCTAGCGCAGCTAAAACTTTAAATGGGGTACACGAGGCATTTCAATTTCGCACGAATCTAAAATCCATAATGTAACATTCAAGCGGGTAGATTCTTTGCTCTCTTTTCCAGGACATAAATGACATATCTGTTATAGTAGAGGTTTTTTAGCGTATGGATTGATAGATCCTTGTTTCATTATATCCTTTGGAGTAGGTATTGTGCAAATTTACGTTTTGTTGTTTTGTTCTATTTTCCTCCCTGTTACTACAAAATAAGTCCCTGCATATCCTGCAGCAACTCTCTCCTCTACATCTAATCCTCCAGGATAATTTTACATATGGCTTGCCCAGTGTCGATATTCACTACCACATCACAGTCGTTTTCCTTTGAATCTGCTTATATTTCCTCGTGCTTAGCTTTAGATATGAAGAGAGGTATGAGGAGATATATTTTAGCTTGATCCTGAAGGATGTATCTGTTAAAATGTGTAACTTGAATAAGATTGATTTTAACTTAATGAACTTATAAGAGAACATATAATGTTCCAATACTTACGAAAACAAGTAAGCTAACTACAATACAGCTTAAAGTTTACAGGTAATCTCTAAGCATCTCCAACTACTAAACGGAATAATATTGCTTCTATCTACCATATCCTTCAGTTTCTTAGTAACACCTTCTAGAATGGTTGGAACATATCTACCAAGCTCTAGCATGGTCAGAGCATGGTCTTAAGAAGTCATAACAAATCTTATGTGATTTGCTTGAGACAGCATTAATAGAGTTAGGAGTTTGGTGTTAGAAATCATCATCTGCATCACATAAAACCCACATATGTCTAATTGGCACTATTATAATTAATATCATTTCTCAGTACCATTTAACCACGGGATCTGCTGTTCCATACTAATGGCGTTTTCAATATCAGTAACCAGCCTTTAGATCACAAAACGTTGCACTTGTCAACAGTGCGTTTGTAATCCCTTCAACGGATTTTCTTCACAAAAACCACTAACGGCGATCGCGATAAATCATCGCAACATTGTGTGCACAAAAGTGATATTAATATGTAGGCACTTATCGACGTTTCATCATATTATAATAAATGATCCACTGCGGTGGTTATAAATTAAACAATTTTCAGCTTCTTACATTTAAAACGACCGATCGTAGTTTAACGAGGCGACGGGTTAGTAAGCCAGCCATCAGTGATACAGAGAAGGAAAAATGATTCTGATTACATTAATGACGGAGCCGTAAGAGATCTGGCAAATTGATGTCTGGTTGTGTGATTTTAGAAAAGTGGTTTGTGATTAATTTGTAATATAAATTGTCTGGATGTTGTTTAACATTAATTGCACGAAACTTACGTAATTTGTCATGCGAAATTAGTGCGGTAAATCAGAACAAATACGCCTGTGATTACGTACGGATGGTTACTGAATTAGCAACGATTTCATGGGTTTTAATGTTTAAACGAATTTTTAGTTTACGAAATGATAGTCTTGTAATTAAAACCAAACACAAATATAATGATCAAAAAACTTTATATCAGCGTTTCTGATGTTCAGGTTTATTGTCGTGGATATTTTTTTCCACGAGCTAAAAGGGGATAATCCAGTTATTTCATGCTTGATGCCATACTTACATTTACATCTAATATCATATAATACCAATTTTGTTGTTAAATATTGTACCAACTTAGTGTTCAGGTTGTTAGTCCATCTATCTAACATTATTGTTGAATCAGAGCATTAGCTTAATTACTGGGAAACAGATGGAACCATACTTATGTTGAAAAATGGCAATTCGTGCGTCAACTACACATAAACATCCATGTGTAAATTTTTGAAATTTTTAGAAATATATTAAGAGATTGACAGATGTGTTCCAACTGGCCCAAAGTATGAAAATCACATTATTTCTAGTCACTCACACATTTCACACGCCGCCATTATCATTCATATTGTTATCGGTTTATAAGGGCTAGGGCATAGGCGGTAATGAATCTTTACCAAGCCATACCATTTCAGACAAATCCAGTGTAAGACAGGTGGGTATACAAAGAGTGTGTTTATCTTTTCTGACTACTTTGGTGAATTTCAGTGATCGTTGTTGATCTAGGTTTCAATTGATGGCTAAAATATATAGTAATATTCTACTAAATACAAACGAAAACAATCGGAAAAGTCAGTACGACCCTAGCAACTACATTACTTTATCATAAGCGTAATTCTCCGAGTTTAAAGCCCCTGAGGTACTCCCGAAGAAAACTACTGCTTCACCTAATGACGTGCCGTCACAAACTTTCCCACTTCCCGAACTTTAAACGGTCATTCTCGCCCCGGCACCTCCCCATATATGACCATATACTTACCCGCGATCCGACACCCCTTTAATGTCATTACGGAGATATCTCGAAGTTTCCAGCCGTCTCCCACGGGATCTGCGTTTACCTTCCAAGTTAGTTTTCGGCAAGTTTCGTCGTACCGAGCGAAAAATTAAACCTCTCGCTAGTCGTCCTCGTGGCGACGACGTCGGGCTGGTGATACGTATGGAAATCGAAGGGAAATATACCGGGGAAAACGGCAGAGGAGACTGAATCGACGTGAGGGATTTTTTGGGGGGATGAGGTGAAAAATGAAATCGCAAAGTTTTGTTGCAAAGTAGATTTTGTGTTAAATGAATTAAAAGAATGTATTAATCAACTGTCGATGTAGATTAAAAAGCGACTATTGCATGAAAGGGGTTTCAACATTTTATTGGGCCCCTGAGGGCGATTAAACACAAAGTGCGACAAACACAAAGTGGTTCGTATTTGTGATTATGATTGAAAGGATAATTTTTAAATTTTTTCATTACATATCGGAAACTAAGCCGAATTGGGCAAAATTGGGGGGAAATTTTTTTATCGAAATTTGAATTTCTTGTCGAAACGGCCTATTCACTGTGTGAGAAAAATTGTTTTCCATAAAATATTAGTCAAAAACTAACACCAAAAAATGGGGAATTTAGGTACACATTTTCTTTTATCTTAGTAAAATAGGTATGGAAAATTATACAGAGTAAAAAGGGCAGCAATCTCATCTAAAATTCATCCTTCTCGCAGTTCCTACGACTAAAATTGGTTAAGATATTACGTTTCAAATCTATAGCTTATTTTTGTCGTCAGCAAATACAGTAATTGGATAAAAATTTACATTTATTTTACAAGATGGTTTACACATGAAAAAAAATTTGCTACAATAAACTCTAAACTACCTTCTCTACAAAACTACAATTACAAATTTCAACCCCAACGTCTTTGACCATATCCTCGCCAACGTCCCCTCCAGATACGCCTGGGATGCGTCACAACTGAACTTTATTTAAGCATGCACTCTTCACAAAAATTGGGCATTAGATAACTGCTTTTCTGCAGCTACAGTTTCCCAGGCAACTTTTTGAACGACCATAAACAAGCTGCTTCGGCAAAGTCTCTGGTGCAGTTGGTTATGTTTAGTGTCACTGCCAGTGGGCATCAAACCATATGCTGTCCTGTAACATTAAATGGCAACTAAAATTTGTCCTTGCCACTACTATTTACCCTTTGGGCTAATAGCATCAATTTTGTACTTCCTTCATGACAATCTTCAGTTTGTTTCACCTTAACACACTTCAAACGAAATTAAACATTTCCCAAATCCCTTTGTTATCTTTCTCATTCCCTTTCTCTTAGTCTCGTCTCTTTTTGCGTGTTTCATTCCTATTGTTTCCTCACAGGCATGGAAAAATCTGAATCCTTTTTAAGTCTTTGTACTGTTTTCGCTTGGAAACAAATATCTTACCCATTCTTTTCTCTCTCTGTATATGCTTCTCAGTGGATGTTTCCTGCACGGAGAACGGCGCGAAAGCCGCGTTTAATATGTAGGAGGCTGATTTGCTTTGCAGATGATCCCGTGCAGAAGTCGGGACGCGGTCAGAAACTGGAAGGGATCGCGAGGTTAACCTCATACGGGCCGAACTTCGGGTGGTAATGTTATTGAGATGTAATTGCGTTAAGGTGAAAGTTACACTAGTCCACGGAAGAATGGTGACATGTACTTCAAACAGCTTCGTCAGCGAATGGAATTCTATGAAATTTTAACTGTTTGGAACGAAGGAAACACTTGCATTAGAGATATTTTAACTCAGTAATTATACTTTTCATTCCTCCTTCATACCATCGTTCATCAAAAATTTCAAATTTCCTTTACGTTTTGGGGACTCCTGTGTCGAAAAAATACATTTTTGAAAGTCGGTCGACCTGCTATGCCATTACTGATATTTGAGTTATTATTTGCTATTAAACCAATTACAGAATTTTTTAATTTTTCTACAGTATAATGTATATCCCCTTAGGCTGTGAATAGGCGGGTATATTTATTTTTAAGAGACACGTGACGCTGTGAGGACAGTTACATTGTTCCTCAAAACCAAAATTTGTTATAATTCGCTAACCACAATATGTATACCAGCATATATATATAAGAAATATATAAGATATATAACTATATAAGAAATACAAATTTTTGAAATAAAGTATGATTTTATTCCATCAGTATAAACAAAGAGCAGTAGAGTACTCAATAAATTATGTATTGAAATAAGAGAAAATACCTAATCCTTCTTGTCGTCTGAACCTTAGGCAAATAAAAATAATATTCACCACAAGTAAAACTACCTTTGTATACTACGAGTATATATGTAATTATTTAATGTCCTTGTTATGGTATCAGAAAATAAACCTCCTTAGGCTAAAATGTGCAGTAGGTTTTGGCCGTTTCTTTCTTTGTCGTGGCATTTTATTGAGCAATTGGGACCTTTTCCATATAGAAATTTCTAGCTGTAAGCTTTGGAATAAGACAAACAAGTACGTATAATTTTTAGAGTGGAAAATGCAATAAGTGTGGGCATTGATGGCTACCTAATTAATAAAAAGAAGCTTAGATATCTTTTATAAATACGCATGTCTGGAAATGTAGCTAGCATTTTTTAGAACTGGTCAGATAGCAAAATAAAACACTTCAAATATTCAAGTTTTCATATGCATATGATTTTTGATTCGACAAAATAAATTTCCAAAAAAATCATTCTGATGGCTACATTTAGTTCAATAACCCATCGTTGGGATTACTTAACCCATGGACCAAACTGTCTCTATACAAGCGTCACTGTGGTCTGCCCAATAACTTGTTTTGTCTCCGCTTCCAAATCCGTAGCATCTATTTCCTTGTGAGAGCTAAAAGAGCTATTCTTAGAGCAAGTTTACCTTATGATTCAGTCTTAAGACCAAGCTTATTGAGTAATTCGTGACCTATTTGTGTCATATCACTTGTTTTAGATCCCAACCCTTTACTCACACTATACCAATTATCCTTTCAAGATCTAAGCCAAGCTATTTGGAAGTTGTTTTGCTTCGCAGAATGTTTTTTTTGCTTTGCTTCTGATTGCAACAGCACTCCAGAAAATATGTGCATATTAAGGTGATTTTGATTTGTAGAAGAGTACGATAGTATTAATCATAGGTACTGTTGAAGGAAATACGATAAGAATCCCTTGTAAATAGGACTCTTCGCTGAGCCTAGTGGTATTGCTTGTAACTATCAGATAGGAGGAGGAATGGTGGTCGGTTCCTTCGTTACCCACTCTTCAACACGTGCAGGTGGATCCCTTAGGTTCCCGTAGGAGCACGATTTCCCACTCAAGCTACATAAACAAATTTGAATAAGATACTTTGCAACTAATAACATTGGAGCTAGGTAATCTTTTTGAATTTTCTCTTGAATACATGGCGAAATAAGAATCATTTACAATTTCCAGCACAATTTGACTCATACCGGATACTTATCGATACATCAATGATATTTTCACGAATGTGATATCATCATAACTATGTGCCACAAAAAAAGATATTTATAACTAAGTTTACTGATATTCTTATCCCACGTTTTTCCTTCTGTTTCCACCTCGATTCTCTCAATGTTGGCGACAAGAAATATTGTAGTTATGGGCTACTTATCAAGTCTGTATGTTCACTTAACTATGTGATGATAACTTTTTCTTATTCTTCTTCTTGCAGCACCAGAATGCAGAGTATCTTGGCTGTGCTCTCACCTCCCACGGACGTCCATAGGAGTTAAGTCGGTGAGTACTCTCATTATTTTTAGGACTGACAAGATTTTCCTCCACCGCATACGTGGTTCTCCTAAGAACCTTTTTCCTATCGGGAAACTATTAGAGATTGACTATGAGGAATAGCCATTATACATAAATATTGGTCTGATATTCGATATGTATACCTTGATTTTAGAGGTCCGTGTTAAGCTTTTACACTTAATAACGTTTATAAGGCTATACTTGCACCTAGTTATCACCTGGATTATCTATTTTATCTCCTCTTTGACATCGTTTCGTGCGGTGATTGTCGCTCCGAGGGCATTGTGCTCTTTGGGCATTGCTTGTATATATAGTCACAGTTTGCCCTTTTTTGTTCTGTCTAAGCACATGAATTGAATTTATTCCTCGTTAACAATTTATCCTCTTTTCCTTGCATCTACTTTAATTTTACTGAAATTTCCATTGCAAAAATAAATGTATTTCCAACAAGTTCAATGCCTTCTACATATGTCATTAGGTTTGGGCCCATTTACTCTCAGAAAAGCTCTTCTTACTACATTTTTCATATTAAAGAGGAAGGGTGTTAGTGTATCCTCCTGATGTATTCCATTTTCCATTCCAAATGGTTCAGAGAGTTGATTGCTTCCTTATACTCTGGGTCTACAACCATTTGTACAAGTTTAAACGAGCTGGATAAGTTATTTTGGGGAAGAGAGTTCTGCCATTGCATTCCACAATTAATCTCTTGTAATACTATTGTATGGCTGTCGAAAGTCAATAAATAGTTTATGGATATGGATAAGTATCTGTCTTAGAGCAAAGAGCTGATCAGTGGTCAATCCAAACTCTCTGAAGCCGGCTTGATATACTCCAAGGAAATTTCTACGAAAGGAGTTGATCTGTATAGTTTAGTGTTCGACAGCATTTTATAAACAGTTGCGAAGATTCTTCTACGATTGAAGCATTTAGTTTTCTCTTCCTTTATAAGGGCAGGGGTTATAATACTTTCTCGTCATTTTATTGGTATTTTCTCTTCTTTCCAGATATGTGCGAATAGTTTGTATGGTTGCCTATGTAAAGGCATGTTTAAGAAGCTCGGTGGGTATACTATCGAAACCTGGGGCTTTTGAGTCCTTCAGTTTTTTACTTATTTCCATTATTTCTAAAATTGTAGTGCCACCTACTGACTCTTTGTATCTTTTTTCATGCATCGTGATTGGTAGGTATTTAAAATAATTTTGCTATGCTTGGGCTAGTTCGGTTCCATTATCAGTATCCGTAGTTATCAGTTCAGTTTTATTCTTCTTAAGAGCAGATAGTTAAGTCTAAAGCCTTTCTTCTCGTTTGATATTGCTTTGTAGAATACTCAGCTGTTTGACCTTAGTTTAATCGTATTCATTTCCTCGAATTGCTGCTGCTCCTATCCTCTGTTTCTTTTCTTATTAGCTTTCTGGTTTCATTTCGGACTTTTGCATATTTTACCTTGTTTCCTCTTGTTTTTCATTGTATCATGATGCTTTACTGCCTCTGCTTGTCTTGCAGTTGTTTCTAGCATTCCTTATCAAACCCATTTGTTGGTACTTTCCTCTTACTCTTTTCTTTCGTTACTTCCGCTGTGAATGTAATTGTTTTCCCATTTGACTCCATTATTGCTCTGGTACATCTTATTCGGTTATTTTATTTCTTGAGGGTATGTTCCACGATTTTCCACATTCTATGAGTTTTTCCTGCTTCATTGCACTATTGCTTCGGTTGTTTCACGTTTCTGTGTCTGTGTATTTTCATCCCAGTTTTTGCCCCTACTGGATAAAGGTCTGAATCGCCATCTAATTTCTTGAGGCTTCTTATACCCAGCGCATCGCTTCTATTTCTAGCATTTACAAGCAAAAATTTGTTTATTACATATTTGACTTATAGTTAAACATATTTGACTTATAAGCATATTATTTCTACGGGTCTTCTTCCGTTATCACTTGAGGTGTCGTGGAGGCTGTGTGAGCCTAGATTGGTCTTAGGTTAAACCCATTCTTTTACTTTGTATCTAAATTTCCATAGAAGATTGGCATATATTTCTTCGGGCCCTTTCTGACGTCCTTTCGATTTGTCTATGAAAGTCCTTGTTAATGGTTTCCTGCTTCTCTTCTGTCGGAACCTGTGCAGATATAATTGATATATTGCTCGTTTAAATCCAATGCAGTATATTTTCTCACTGGTAAGTTCGAAAGCAATGACGTTATTCTCGAATTTTCCTCTACCACGAACCCTGTGCGAAATTTGTGTTTTCACAGGCAGAAAATTGCCGTGCCAATTTTTGTTTCCAGTACCCAGCTATCTTATTACTTGAATTGCAGTAATATCTATTCATACTTAATCTAGCTGTTGTAGTGTTTGTGGGGATGCTCCTCTTCGGTACCAAATTATAAGGTTCCACGTCCCAGTATTTATAGTCCTATTGCTTTGCCATTGTAGGTATCCATAGCCATATAGTTTAGGAGCATGTTTGCAGTTTTCATAACAGGATATTTTTATGAGAGTGTTGGTTCCACTTAAGCCTGTCTTACTTGGGCTTGGGACCGGCAGTGACACCGAAGAACACTTTACTATTCAGATGCCGCAGGTGGGGTTTTTGATGGTAACGTTCTGATGATTTGCCTGTTAGTTAAATAGGTAAAGGAAGCTGCATGTTTTGATCGAAAGGTACTGGAAAGTTAAAAAATTCTCTCTTTCACAAAAATCTCAACCCCCCATTCACCGCCAATTATAAAATTTATGCTTTTACTTAACCTCCATCAAATTTTAAGTAATTTTTAAATGCACTACGTACCAGTCAAGGCCAAAATGTACGTCACGTCTTGAAGCCTGAAAACAATTTCTATTATAATATATTTAATAGTAAAAATCAGATTTCCTATTAATTTGCGCAAGTAATTTGGAAATCTACAATATTAATTGGTGAAAAATTCCTCAAAAATTATATTATCGCGTCTCCTTCTTGCTACTTTAAGTTGTAAAAATCCCCAGTTTTTAACAGCGAACGACGACATTCGCAACCCAGGTGGTTTTCCTCAGTTAACAACATTTCCAGTATGTTAACAAACTATCGTATCGGCATTCCCCATCTATATTAATTACGAATCAAGATTTATCGTTACGTTTTAAATCAAATAAATTAATAACGATTTTTTTAACTAAATCGCGCTACTGCTGAACAGTTAATAAATAATTAAACGGAATGACGGTGAGTTGTGAGATTGAAGGATACGACACTTTACACTCGAGATGTGTTATAAGTACGTAGAAAATACAGAGTGTCTACGTAAGGTAGGTTGCACGTGGAAAAGTTTTGTAGTAATATTTACGTTAGGTTACACTTTTCGAAAAAAAATTGAGTCGTTGAAATTTCACAAGGGGTAGTAAATTAAATATAATTTAGTAAATGGTGGTTGTGTTTTGCTTTTGTAGATTTTTTTATGTATGAACAACAGATTTATCTGAAAACAGTTATTTGGAAAAAAATTGCTTACATAGATATTCAGACACGTAATGTGTAATACGCCATAAATAATTCAAAAGTTCTGTAAACAGTCATCAAATCGTAGACATACGCACTACCACTACAACCGTCAATCTATTTCAATTTAATTTAGTCCTCGGAGGGTGCTCATTATCCTTATTCCGCCGGCTCCCTGTAATGACGTAACGTAATTTTTACGCCCTGCTGAATCATGTCTCATCATCATAGATTAGTTCCGATAAATTGTTGGCATTCTGCTCCCCTTAAAAGCAGTAATAATTCGAAGTATTTTTTATAAAAAAATTACGCACCGTAGCAAGAACATGTGCGCCTCAGGTCTTGCAATTACCTTCGTCAAAAGAGTCGCGGGTTTTGTGCGCATCGAGGAAAACACTCGTTTCGCATCACTCTGTAGATACATATAAGTTTATCGATATAAAATATAACAGTTTGACCAGTTTGTAACTTCCGACCCTTGAAGGGGTTAAAGGTTTGGACAAGTATACAAGCTTATCATTTATAAAAAAATGATTTCTTTAGTACCATGGCAAAATATAATTTAAAAATAGAAACGTCCTTTTTTTAAAATTATATTTATTTAATTTGCTTAATATTCAGAAAACTTGTAATTGCTCCAGTATCCCCATTTAACCATAGTTAATATAATTCATGGTTATTTTTTTCCCACATTTTGCTCTTTTCGAAAAACTGCAATTTCTTATTTGTAACAAAATATAATTTTTAGAATAAACTCTGAAGAACCCATCATAAACTATCTCAGATTAAAAGATATTAAATTGGAATAAAAACATACGCCCTTAAAACAAAATCGACTTGTGTTTTTATAAATGTTTATAAATATTTTTACTATCACAGTAAAATTTAATTCATCATGTTTCTGGCAATATTTCTTATCTTGAAAAGAAAACTGTTTAATTTCATCTTCAATATAACTATTTGATATAACTCTATTGATTGATAATGTTGAGTTATTTGATAGGTTGTGTCTTATGGATCAATAATAGGAAATGTTCATCATAGTTGAACGACAATACTTAGAAAAATAGATCCACAATAGTTATGTTATTCACATAAATCAATTTCTAGAAAAATCTATAGAATTAATCAGCACAGTGTACTCCTGCTAAGTTTACAACAATCATGTGATATACTCGTCATATTAACAGTTCTTCCAAACTCTTCACAATAATAGCTAGTTCATATATGAATTACATAAATAGACAGTCCATATTTGTTTGATAGTACATTAGTGACTCACAGAATTCATTAAAAGAACGACAAGGAATTACCTTCTCCACTAAATAATTATTTTACTTTACTTCTAACTTCTGGTTCTGGTACCGTAAGAATTTACTAAAGAGAAAGAGAAATCATTGATTGTCCGAAACTATCTAAGTACTTGGTATGGCAGCCAACGTCCCTTTCATTATCCTATTCTTTGCGTTCACCACCATTTTATGAAAGGGCTAATCATCTTCATTAGAACTTTTAATCATCAATAAATCACTCGGAAATAACTCAATATTTGGTTTTAAACTATTTTCAAATAAATTGCTTCAACTTATATAAATTGAATGAAAACTTGAAAAGTATTATAATCCAGTCTTATAAATAACATCGAAATTGAAAAAATTTCAAATTTTTGAAAGTGATTCAATCATTTTTATATCATTATTATTAGTTATATCCTAATTTCTAACGGGGTTATAAGTTCTTATAAGATATTTTTTATATATATTTTTCCTTCGTTCGGTTATTTGGTTTTGCAAAAAGTAAACATTTATTTTCTAATAATGTTGAAATAAATGGCAATAACACATGGCAAACATTTTAAAATATTTCTTGGCATATTTTCTATTTTTATCTTTAGCTACACACGTACTTCAGATAAGCTGATACAATCCATGAATATAGAATAGAATGGAATAAATGCATTAACTGCATAATATTTCAATTTTATTTTTCTGATAGCCCTCGTATTATCAATCGATTTGATTCCCGTCCGCATAGAAATCTGTAGGTATTAATTAACCTGCGAACCTTTGGATCAATCCTGCGTCTGAACAGCACTTCTAAATCGTCTACCCTCTAACAGATGTCGCACTATATTAAATTCTCTTCGTATCTTCGTTTTCTTATGAATGAACTGTAGGAATAAATTTGTGTATATTATATGCAATTTATCCGCGCTCTGTTCCATGCTACGAATTAAAATAATTGAAAGTGATACGGTAAATATTTCACACCTAATCTAATTTGAATCTCTTTATGCAAATGTGGAGGTAATCTGGCCGAGAATTTGTACCTGCAGTTTTTTTAATTGAGCGCACGTTAAATACATATTTGAATTGAAAATAAGCGGTGTGTTAATGTCGGTATTTAGCGTTGTTTCTATTATTATTATTATATGAATTTTAGTGGTTGTCGGATTGTTACGTTAAGGATTTACGATTGTTTTAAGGGGAAAAAGACGAGATGGCACTTTGCATTCAAACGTAAAATAGGTAATTCATATGGGCAAAGGTAGTAAACCGAATAAGTCCGTTTTGAACCATAAAAGATCTCTTGGTTGATTCATGCTGTAACACCAAAGTGATATGTTCTAATAGTTAGTAATAAATAGTTTAACAAACTTAAGTGGAACTAGATGTGTATGTGTACTAAAATGTGTTAATTAACAGAAAATAGTCCTTTAGTCCGAACTACATCTGAACAACGTTTAAGAGGTTAATAAACTTGTGTGAAAAGAGAAAGCAACTAGTTGTGCCACAGACACGGTAGATCTAATCAGCCGTAAATAAGTTCTGCCACGAATTACCGATATCAAAGGTTGTCTCCAGTCTTCTTAAACCAATTTCTTGAAAAATCTCTAATTAATAATTTATACCATATGTATTAGTTACTTATAAGCTAATAAATTGTTTGAGGGCTGAAGTAGCAGGTATTGAAGAGGTTTAAAACATTGAAAATTAACATTCGGCAACATTTAACATTGTTGGTTTGCTCATCAATTGGTTAAAACGTTCATTAACGAGATTAGACTTTTCTGAATCACTTAAGCCGTCAAAGGAGAAATATTCTAGAGGAATTTTCCAATTGTCGTTTTCTCAAAGGTGAATGGTAAGATGACAAATGTTAATGGGGTAGTCGTCATGATCTTTTTATTGTGAAGTAAAAAATAGACAATATTACTGTCTTCTGTAATGCATTCAATACTCATTTTTATAGTTTAATGTCAAAATTTAGACACGAGTCTACGGTTGCCTTTTTTACACTTTTTGGCAAATTACCCGTTATTTCTCTCAGTACTAACAATAATAGTTTGTATTGTATTATATTAAAACATTTATTCAGTGTGTACATTATAAAAATTTCATATTTAAAATCATTTATTAGTCCATTACAATGTTTGAAACAAATGCTTTTATGTTAAATAATATTTGTTAAACAATGTTATTTATTAACAATAAAATTTAAATAGGCGACTTGCAAATTGTATCTATTGTACAATTTTATCTCCGGACTTAATATATTTATCAACTGAATTGTTCTTAACAATCCCATTGGATTAAAATACGCATTATTTTGTTGTATTTTGTAGCATTGTTGTTATATTTAACCAATTTACTGATTATTTACCAATTATTATGATAACTAATATAAAAAAATGAGTGGATTTGATTCAGACTCGATTTATTTTGAAATTACCCATAAGGTAACCCAAAGACGTCTTTAGGGTGTCCTTAAGACTTCCACTTCAGACATGCATGATCGTCATGTAAATCCCCTAAGAAGTCTATAAGGCAACTTAAAGTCGGCCGTTGTTGCAAAACTGGGCGTCTATAAGACGTCTTTTTGGAGACTTTATGAACGTTAAACAGGCGACTTTAAGACATCTATTTGTCACCTTAAACAGGCTTACTAAAGATCAAAAGCAAACGTCTTTAAGACTACCCGCAAAACCTCTAATGACTAAGATGTCTATAAGGCAACTTAAAGTTTTACCTTGTTATATACATATATATACGTTATATATTGTTATTACCTATATAATGTCATATATTGTTATTTACCTAATGCTGACCTCGCATTTTGAAATTGTGGTGGGTTCGGCATATTATTTTTTCGTAATACTATGTATAAGATTGCTATATAAATGTGTATTGCTATCGCAAGTCAATAGGAAAATCTGTAGAGGGCTCTCATGGCTTCGTTTCAAAACCAAAAGCAAAAGACAGTTTTCAGAAAACTATGTATTTTTTAATAAAGGGGGACCATATTTTTCCAATTTTTGGTCCAGTCGTTTTCGAAATAAACAAGAAAATATCATTCAAAGTAAAATTTTCAAAATTTAAGACAGGCACGCAAAATTGGGATAAAATTTCGGAAAATTGGTTTTGTAGTTTTCTGAAAAACCACCATAAACCAAATTTAAAGTCGGTTTTGAACTGGAAATGCTTAATAAATTTGAATCAGATTAAGGAGACTCGGTGTTTATATTTTGGGAATATTGAAGTAATAATAAATAAATAATAATAATAATAAATAATTGTAATGTTAGAAGTTTCATATAAATTAAAGGTAAATTGTGTATATGCAGCTTTGATTTAAAAAACATGCAAGTCTAGGTGTATCCTTATCATGCAGATGTTGAAATATAATATCCCAAATAATATGAGCCCCAAAAATATCCACCAATAATCTGAATTAATGATGGTGTTGGATTCTACTGAATATAGACAATAAGGAGAAACTGTAAGATACTTTTAATTTTTTGAAAATCAGCGCATGCCAATTTAGTCTTCGTGTCTAATCCCTCTTAGGTTTGCACTTCAGTAATAAAAATTCAAAATATTTTTGATTAACAAAAGTTTGCATAAATTTATATACAGATAGAAGAAATTCAAAGCTTTTTAGGCTCAACATACGAAAATAATTTTTGTTTCAAATGTCATAATTTAATTTTACGGCAGATATGTAATATAAACGTGACGTATTTATCGCTATTTATTAATAATTGCAATAATTGCATTTTTTTGTAACATTTTTACTTATAACAAGTTTCGTTGTAATGAGAAACGTGAATTCTTCTTATGAATTGAAAGTTATAAAATCGTCCAAACCGCTAAATTATGCAATTTTCAATAGCCTTTTCCTGGTGTCACGAAGGCCGTCTCGAATCCATCTCGCCAATTAAAAGCTTCGTTAATCTGTTTGTCGTTTTACGTAGGCAGAACTCTCTTGATATTAACTGTACGTTACACAGACCGGATAGTATTGAGAAAATCTAAATTACACGTAGAAGCTGATTTGATATTCAGGCTTCACGCACCCGACAACAAGAATATCAATCGCCGTTGCGAAGGTCCTTCCCGGTGCTCCCCTCTTTCCCCCCATGGACCCTCTACGTCATCGACGATTATTCCTTAATTATCTCGTATAATTCACTGTCGCCGGCGTTCGGTTTAGCGATAAATTGACGTTGTATTATAAGCGTTTTGATTTATTTCGTGGCAAGTTGTAATCATTGCACTATCTGATCGATTTGCATAAAAATGTTCCGCTACTGGAACTATGCGAGCACGTGTATGTTCAGGGACGCTACTGAGAAAGAAATGTCGATAATCGAAATCATATGTTAAAGGAGGGATAAACTAAAAATAATCGTGTACAATTTTCGTTTGTAACATAGAGGGCTAGTGATATTTTGACCTTCATTTAACGTCCAGTGCTTTGAATACAGTAGTAGACTGAATCGATTGGAAAAATAATATCTACCTACGGTAGATCCAATCAGAATTTGTCCAGTTAAAAAACAAAAAATTACCGACTTTATACCGAGCGCATTTAAAAAATGCGTTTTTACCCTATACAAGAGCAGAGTATTCATACTATACAAATGCCTATTAGTATCGAGAATTAGACAGGTCCACTACGGCTGTAGTGCCCGTAATTTGAGCGCCGAGCACGTGTTCATTTTCAAACGTCATTAGAGTTCAGTGGTGTATGCACGTAAGTCGCAATTATTATTTTAAAAAGGTTTTTTTGGAGACCTTTTGACGTGGACGAAATTAATAATGGCAATGATATAGACATTGTACACAATACATATAATAACAAATGAGGCACAAATTTGGTACAAATATTTTTTATTTCTTTAACTATGGCACGCCTCTAGATCGGCTTCTAGGTCTTTGTATGTCGGTAACATGGTTATTAAATTTTGTTGCTTTTTTTTCCACTGGACCAATACAGACTGGATGGACCTTACTTAATCATATCCCATAAATTTGTTAAAAAATGTTATCAGCTGACTTCTCATTCTTCTCAATGTACTGCTACTACGTGTCTCGTTACCTCTATAACTATTCGATACATTTTCGAATTTCCAATAACCCTTTAAACAGATAATTCTGCAAAAAACAGCCTAAGCTACACTCTAAGCCCGTAGATTATTGATATACTATATTATCGATAAACAGATTAATTTATTGTCAAATGCTCATCAGCTGTGAGAGTTTGCGTTCGGTTATCATAAGAATTTTTGAAAAAACTTTTTTCAAAATGAACCCTGCCCTGTTCACAGTACTATCCAATTCCGAAAAGCCAGGAAACCTATGAAATTTTTAAAGTTGCTCAATTTGCTTATTACATTTTGTCCTATAGGAAGACATATAATAAACTTATAAAAGGTCAGTGAATGCAGGCTCATTATGCCCACAATGGTTTATGGTACCTGTCGTGAATTAAACGTTGCACCTGCATCTTTCACATATATGGCGTCGGTATTTAAAAACGCGTTTGTGTAGAGTCAATATTGGTATGATTTTGTAATTGTCTGATCCAAGACTATACCTTAGTAAATTGAGAGGCCTTTGGGTAATGATCGTCTTATTTTGACAGTCCAATTAGGAAAATATCACGCATCGTTTTGGTATTATGTTCAAATATGTATGTACTTGCAGTTGTATTTTAAAACTGATATATTATTCTATAACCTACCACTAGCTTTCATAAGTATGCCATTTTTATGAATTTATTTTCACAATGAAATTTTGAAAAGTATTTAAAATAAATGAAACCTTAGTTTAATTGTAATTCAATCAGTTATTTAAATCCGGCCATGAGAGCCACTTCGGTACTCATTTATTTATACACAGCGGCAGAAATTTACCGCCCTGTGTGAAAATAGCAGTAAGCGAAAATTAGTTTCATGCATCTCTTCCATTTACTATGTAATAACTGTAAAACGCTGTAGACCTTACAATTTTTATGGTGTCGGAATTTTTAAAAAAAGCGCATGATTTTTGAGGGTTTTTAAGGGGAAAATCTTTCATAGACACCAGATGAGATAAAAGACATCTCATGAGAAGGAAGGATATAAGTTTCAACCTATTGAAGGGTCGTTTATTGCATCTGATAATGTGGGACTGCGCACATCGCAGCGGTTACCGAAAATTTGCTCCTACAACGTTTGTATTTTAAAATTAACTCCATTAACATTAGCAAAAATTGTGAAATTTTGTGGACAAATTACAAACAGTTAAAATCCAAAAATAATTTTGGAGGAAGAATTGTATTAACTCAATCAGTCAATTAGCTAGTTAAAAGGTAATTAATAACTAAAGTGATATATTTTATTTTAAAACAATAATAATTTATGGACATATTAATGGACATATGGTCGTATTAATTTTTCAGAGGTTGAATTCCCTCTGTCTATATGGAAAATAAAGCAGTTATGCACATGCACTGATTTTCAAAGATTTTTAAACGTCCCTTTCCCAGCTCTTTTAAAAACCCAGTACAATCAAACATTGTAATTTTGATTTCTAAGGAAATTTCAACATATGCATATTTTTCAGAATTCCTGCAATTACTGTAGCAGCAATTCTAAAATATAAAGCTGAGCCTGAATTCGTTTAAAATATAAACGATCCCATATATAAAATAGTGTCCATATGCGTCCAGGAATGTTAAATCACTTTTAGATTGCGTAGAAACTTTGCTTGCTTATAGCTTCTGTCCCCGGTATACCCAGAGGAGAGGGTGAAAATAGGGCTGAAAATTTATAGCTTTTTCTGAGGGTACTGCTCAAATAGAAACTTTAAACCCATTACTGTTATAACTAAAGATCCTGAGTGGCCGTTCATAATAAAAAATCTTAATTTTCTTTATGAAGGGGGTAGAAATGGGAATGATTATTATTTAACAGTGCCCAAAGAGCAAGAGTAACGTCGAACTTGTTACGCTTATAGCTTGAGGGAGTTGAGAAAAAAGTCTGAATTTTTCTTTTCGGGTGATGAAAAAATCCTGAATTTCGCCTACCGAAGGGTGGAAAAAAGAGTGAAATTTGACTATGAAATATTATAAGAATAATAGCTAAATATAGAAACCTTAAAAACGTAGTAAACCTATTTGGTTATAGGTTGAATTCCAAAATGATTGAGAAAAATCTAAAGTACCAATTTTGCTGGCTGAGGGGGTGGAAAGGAAGGGTGGGTTATTGTTTATTGCAAATATGTAAAACAATTGTCTAATTAACTTTCTAATCGTTTTATGTATTTCAAATTTTCTATTTGATATGATGATGATATCAAATTTTCTATTTTATGAAATATTGATGTCCTAATTTCGTGTCGACTGGTATTTCTTGGTGCCACCATATCGCAGCGACTCTTTTTACTTTACTTTTTTACTCTTTTTACTTCACTCTTTTTCGAGGCTGATAAATCCAATCACAGATCTTTATTCAACAAATCACTATTATGAATTTTTGAATTATTATTTCTAAAAACTGACCCACCGGGTTTTAAATTTTGTGGAAATAAAGCATTATTTGGCTCGGATAATACAATCTATCTATCTACAGTGTGAGCAAATGTGTATTAATTATCAAGGAATCTGCGGTTGTCTTAATTTTTTAACAGGAAAGCATTTTTTGTTTTGGTTTTAATAATGTACATTATACATTTATGATTGTGTGAATTTACATTTCAATGTACATACCTGTTTACAAATCTACATATGCATTTAAATTATTATTAATTATTAATAATGCTTGTAATAGAACTTTCACATTGTAAGTGAGGGGCTGTAATTATCGAACAAGTGGAAAATAACAAAAATACCAGCAAGTCAAGTTAGAGAATTACAAATAAACAGTTTAGAATAATTATACTAATGCACTTGCATAAATCGGTTACTCACCTAATTTATAAACGAAACAAACAAACAAAAGTAATAAAGACAGGTCAGACATTAATCATTATAACAATCTTTTATACTACTATATAATAAACGCAGTAATGTGTTTACATTTTCGTTATTAATATCATTTATTTACATTAAATTAACATTTGAATACTTAAAAGTTGTTTGACGTTCATACAAAATTTATTACGGGAAGGGGCCTGGACCTTGATACCGAACGAATTTTGTTGAATACTGTAATCATTAAATTCCATTATTTTTAATGTTTTCCTGTACGTAGTAAATCCGTCATTTTATTGATTACGTATATTAAAAATGATTGTTGCCAATTTCTGCAATTTATTCTCTTACTATGGATTCCTCGATAAGCATATATAAGATTTGAGTGTTATAAAGTATAAGAGCTTTAATGCATTAGTATCGTGTAAAGATTCAGAAAACCGACGTTCTCTATCAAATACCCAGGTCATTAATATGGTCTGAACGTTTTAATGACATCATTACTTAATTTATAACTGGCGCTTATAAAACTATCCTATAATTAAGTCTAAGTTATTATTAATCGATATATATATATATCTATATATATATATATATATATATATATATATATATATATATATATATATATATATATATATATATATATATATATATATATATATATATATATATATATATATATAAAGCATAGAAGGTATTGGATTGACACTGTACAAGTTATGAGATATTATGTGTAATAAGATATACAACATACAAATGATAAGATCGATTATTGGATTGAATAGCTTTTCTCTATTCTATATAAGAAGCAGTTCTTTGTGTTTACATAATAATCCCTAATTGCTTAAAATTTTTGGCGTAAAAAACGTACAATATGAAAGCTTTATGGGATGAAATGGAAAAATTATAAAATTGCCTACAAAGAAAGCTCGTTGGATTTGGGAATGTCGTTAATTACACAGTATAGATTGCCATACATGTATTCCCTTTATCTCTCTGGAATTTTTTAAACTCCATATTCTGCCAATCATTCAATTAGTTACCATTTTCATATGTTGGATCGAAACGGTCATTACTTTGTAATTTATTTATTGAGATATACTATATGTTAATATAAACATGCTTTATAGCTGAATTCCACCAATAGAATGTGGAACAAGAAATGCAATCCCGTTTTACTACCTCCCATTTAGCTTCACCATTTTAACACATCTCCGCGGAAATGCCATTTTTAAAATGGAACAGAAAAACATGCAGTTGCCTCAAATTTAAAGTTTACAGTTAAAAGAGTTATTTACACCAACAGGGACAGACACTGTTGAGTATTTGGGACTATACTTTCTTCAACTTAATCCTTTAATCTAGAAGCTCAGGCTGCTTAGTGGTAAAGATCTGAGTACCCTCAGAATTACACTAACAAAGGTAGGAGTTATAGTAGCAACTAACGTTTTGAAATTTTTGGTCATCTAGATGTTTAGCATGTATCGAAGATTCGAAATTGCAAACAAACTCTATGAAACTGTTTATTACCTATTTAGTTCACTTATCCACTGTCTTAGAAACTGTACTTACCCCGTGATTTCATAAATTTAAATTCACATTTACTAATTTATTTTGCTCTGGCCTCCAATTTATATTGTGCCGATAAGAAAGTTCGATCTTTTTCTACCTCCTGTTGGACGCGAGTCATATTTATACACCTGCTGGTGTTTCAATAAATTCTCAAACGTTTGGTACTCTTTAAGAACCACCGGCGACCTAACCATGGAGAGACTCATAAGGGGCGCACAGAGGCATGTTAGCTCATTACATATTTTACCTTCAAGCTTTTAGCTCTATTATTTTCGTCATTTTATGTTGCTTCTTAACATATCTTACTTACTTTTTTATCGAAATTTTCCTTTATTTTTGGTTCAATACACTGTCTTTGTCGTTGTTTCCTTCCCTTCGATTTTTTTCGGAACGTTTAATATTTTCGCACCAAACAAGGCGTCAATCATCTTGTAAACAATTTGACAGGCGCACCTTCCCGTTCGTATTTACCTAAAAAATTTCACACCCCTTAAATGGGAGCCGGAACATTTTTACCTGCATTCGGAATTTCTGCAAATTGGTAAATTCTAAATAACGACGTGTCTTCCAACGATATGTTTGTTTTGACACCCGCCTTTAAACCACTAGTATGGAACCGAAAATCGACCCCCAAGTATAGAACAGCAGGTTTCAAATCTGAGGGATGCATATTATGTGGGTTACTATTTAATGGTGTAAGCTGGCGAGTTCGGGGCGATTTTTTAACGGTGCTGTTAAAAGCACAACCGAACTTGGGTGTAGGTATAAAAATGTCTTAAGGTATTTGGGGGTGTTACGCGAAGGGGGTTAATTTCCGTTTTTTTCACATCCCATATCGAATTTTGTCACAAGACACCGCATCCCGCTCAGTACCAATAGACAGGGACGTGACGGTACTCCAGCTGTGTTAAAATTTAAGAGACACGTCAGAAAGAAATTTTACCCTTTAATTAGGGGTGTGAAGAAGTGCAACTCGAGAATCTGTAGTAAGCAGACCTTTCCAACAGTTTTGTCTAATTCTCACTAACGACATGCGAGAAACATCGCAATAAGTAAAAGCCATCGTTGTCTCCTTTACATCGCTTTACAAATATGCGGTAATCCTTTAATACCATTGAAAAAATTTCCGTTTCTCACCGTTTGCTGCTTTCATCCATAAGTTTATACATGTATCGAAAAACTAAAGCGAAACGTGTTCTCTTTGCTTTTTCCTTTAGCAAATTAAACGATAAATTTTGAATTCACCAAAGAAACTTGTCAGCTAATAGAAAATGTAACGAGTCAACTCTCGACCGATTCCGAATTGACGGCAATGAAAATTCACAAGGTGCATTTAATTTTTTCTCTTTCCCTCTCACTCCGACGGTATCAATATTAAAAAGCTGGGAGCTTGTAAGGTACGCGATTAGATTATTTACATTTTTATTATGCGATCTAGTCGCTCGCTAGAACCATAACAAGAAAATTAATTCGTTATTTAGATCGTAACTCTTCGGGTTTTGTCCTTTATTACTTCATCTTAGGCGACCTTTAATTTGTTGAAAGTCCCGATTGAATATCGATCGTGCGATGTTTTATTGATATTCAGAAGAAACGCTACAGCAGTTTATCATTTTCAGAACAACTAAAAATTGGAAGGTAAATCACACAGGCAATCAATATATTTTGAACGTTTGAATTTTTAAGGGTGGAAGATGGGACTTTTCTTTCCCAGAGTCTGTTTGGACAGATATAAAAAAATGTAATATCAACTGTGTTCACCAGCTGTTCATTCCTTCGGCCTAAGCCAATCAAACTCTCGTTTTGTGAAGTAGCAATTTCTCGTTATAAGGATAACTAAAATAGTCAAAAATTTATTACATATTTTAGATTAACATTGGAGAAAGTGTATTTACTTCTACTTTTACTTCTAAAGGAATTTAACTTTTACCAACTTACTTAAAACTGGAGTAGATTTTTAGTTTTCTTTACCGTAAACTTAAATTTAAAATGGATTTATTTTAAAATTATGATATTGCTTTCAAAATTCTAATGAGTGAAAGAGTAAGTCAAAGTAAAGAGACCAGATTTGTTTTCAAAATTCGAATGAGTCAAAGAATAAGTCACAGTAAAGAGACCAGATTTGTTTTCAAAATTCTAATGAGTCAAAGTAAAGACCTCAAATTTGTTTGTAAAATTCTAATGAGTCAAAGAGTAAGTCAAAGTAAAAAGACCAGATTTGTTTTCAAAATTCTAATAAATAAAAGAGTAAGTCACAGTAAAGAGACCTGATTTGTTTTCAAAATTGTAATGAGTCAAAGAATAAGTCACAGTAAAGAGACTAGATTTGAATAAATAAAATAATTTCCTAATTAAACTAGTATATCTTAAAATCATCTCACAATTGATTTAGTTAATATTGGGTTTTCGCAATTCTCCATATAACTTGATCTATTTATTATAACAGCAATTATATATTAGATCTGGTGCTATAAATATTAAAGCAAATTTTAATTAGATTTAGAAACAATTAGGATATATTAGGTAACTTACTTTTATATTTGGTGTATCCCCGGGGTTGCCTAATTGTGTCAAAAAGGCATATTTTGTGGAATGTTGCGTCACATATGTTTTTTATGTAAAAACTTTCCAAAATTTCATCCGTCGGGCGCCGGTGTAGTAACAAAAAAACTGGAAAAAACCTCAAAACTGTATAAGTAGAATAGATTTCACAGTTTTTTTCAAAATTTTAAACTTAATATGGCTGAAAAGCTAAATATTTTTAAGAATGTTGTAAATTTAAGAAAATGGGCAACATTTAAAATCAAGAAAAATATTGCAATACTGCTTCGTCACATCGAACTATATTTTTAATTAGGTTAATGTCAGATTTGATCGATTTATATTTTATAGGCGATTTTAAAGCTATTTTAATTTCCGTCTATCTTAAAATAAATTCTAATTATTTTTACAAGCGATTCACACATAAAGTAAATTTTTAAGGACTTTTATACATTTTTTTAAAAGCTTTTTAGGACTACTCGTCAAAAAAACTTGTGCCTCGATTAAAGCAACAAAATTGCTACACCCTTAAAGTCTTACACGATTTCAAACGCAAATTCTACTGATTTTAAGGCACCACTACCAATTTCTCGATTAGGCATCTATGTCTGCTGCATGGACATACCACATATTGTTATTAATACTTTTTTAAAAAGAAGGTCACTAATGTAAGTTAATAGTAGATTGTACATCAAACGGCACCCTCGTACCTCGAAATCCTATGCCACAGACCCCAAAGGTAGTATCGCCGTGCTTTCCCTTTTTTCCCCGACATACACAAAAAGTCGTTCATTTTCTGAACTGAACTCCGAGAGCGTACGTTAAACTAGGCAAAATCGTACAAAAAACCCGAGAATAATAGACAATGCCCGGAGATGCTGCTATTGAAAGAGACAAATCAGTTTGAAAAGGTTATCTGTCTATTCTTAGAGGAGAGAGAGAAGAGAGCACACATCCAGCCAGATGAGGACGATAAGGGGTGAAACGAGGGGTTCCATGGGGTCACACAAACACACACATACATGCATTCAGGCACGCATTTTCACTGGTATATATACACGTACATCTTTTTAGTAAATCAGCGATTCAATACTACACGGAGGCCATTGTATTAAGTGTCGTAAAAATAAAATGTGTCTTATCTTATAGTTGTATTCATCAAATTTCTGTTTATGGCGTTTAAAACGGGCGGTTAGTACAACATGAATTCCAGAGATCATCACCCTGCCTTTCCCATTAAAATAATCGAATATTTTTGGAAATGTCTACTTGAACGTTTGTGGTAAAAAGTTAAGAAGTCCGTTTTCTGTGTTAAAAAGTTAGGTTTCAGGTGAAATTTAAACAGCCTCGCTCTGATATAAAACATTTTCTAAGCAATCTTTTACCCTTAATGATACTAAGCTAGATCGCCTAATTCGATATACACAGAACGCCTAGTTCAAATCAAAGGGCTGTCTTTTCATTTAAAAAGAACATTAAAGTGTACTAAAGTATTCCAGCAGAGAAACATCTCTTTACAAGTATATTTGCTGTAGTCTTTTTTCGAAACCGGTAGTCTTCTTCCTTACGAAGGGTCTCGAGATCGAAGTCTCGCGTGCTTCTCTCCTCTCATAATATATGGCACGTCACATCAGCGTTACTTCATTCCTTTTTAAATTGTTTTATGAGTCGACGAAATTAAATAAACACACCTTCCGTTCTTCGTTCGACAATCCCGAATATTCTTTTTCGGTATCTCCACAGGTAAATATTGTAGTTATGACGACAAAACATCTGACAGTATTCATCCCATCAGCCGTTGGATTTTACACTCATTGTGAGATAAGATCTGAGCCGAAGCGGATAACGACACTTTTAATCCTTCGTTTTGGTCATCTCCTATTTTGCTAATTACGTCGTAATCCCATTTAACAGGTACGACTTGACCTGTCGGGATGAGGCTTAAGGAGTAATTCACAAAGGTTGCCGGTAGGAAGAGACGTTTTACAGGGAATTTTGGAGAATTTATGAGGGAACGTAATAGGGGCACTTTCTTAATGTTTATTGGGGATGAAGGGGATATTTAAAATTGACTAGTGAGAGGCGTAAGAATGCGTCAAGGGATACGTGTTTGAAAATTGTACGGAGCCCAAAATCAAGTAAAATATTGACCTTTCGCGCGCCCCTGGGCCCTTTTGGAACCAACATATACTGGCAGATATGCCATTGATTTTTTTAGAATTTAGAAGGGATCTAGAAGTTTTTGGAATTCCTAAGTTTCCACTTTAATTTCGAAATATATAGAAAAAAATATTCTAAATGTTCTTTCGAACGACAGAAGTCGCAGAGAAATCAAATCTGGGTGGTTGTAACCTTTCAGATAATCTGATATTAATTGTAAATGCTTTAAGAATGGAACTTATAGAACCTAAAATCCCAAACTACCTGCTAATATAGAAATTTTAAGGCAATTTCAATTTGTTTCGATGTCCAGGGACCACAAAAAACATTTTGCCAAATGGTCTCAAGTAGAATCCGCAAGAGTTTTTGTTTTGATTTCAAATACTTGAGGCACTGAATCATGTCGGAAAGACTTTAGAGGTTCCTTTAGAATTTTGGAAGGATAGAATGTCTTTTATAATTAAATCGAACATAATTGTACTTTACATTGCATTTTTAATTTTGTTCTTTCTAAAGATTGAAACTAACTACCCGAGACGTGTAAATTTTGTATTATAAGGTCGTTTCAAAAACCTTGTTTTATTTAGTGAAGAGACTTTGAGCTTTTCTTCAATTAATCTCCTTAAGCATTGGATGTTAAACAAATCAAAAATAAGGGTTCTAGAGGTTTTTTAGAATTATAAGTTACCCAAAGTAGCCTAATATAGGATATATGAGTATTATTGAAGTTTCAAATTGTTCTATTTTTTCAATTTTCAAAAAGTTCTAAATGGTTTCTGATTCTCTGATAGTTTTTAGAAGGTTTTTCGTTACAATTTGCATAATTGAAAGTCTGAAACATGTCGAGGAAAACCTCTAAAGGTTTCTTTAGGGTTTTAGAAGGCCAGAATGGTTTCAACGCTGGCATCTTGAAGCTTTGTAGATATTTTGAAGGATTCAAATTTAATTCTAAACGTTATAAAATTTCAAAATCTGAAACGAGGATTCCACAGGTTACTTGAGTCAACAACCAAAATTGCTGCCAAAGCAAATCCTGGAGATTTAGAAAATTCCCAAACAGTTTCATTTCAATTTCAAATGTTAGAATGAATCTAAAGTAAAAATTCCAGACGTTTTTCTAAAAATGTAAATTACTGAAATTGACTTAAAATCAAATCTCTTAGGATTATACATATTTTCATTCTACGAGCACCACATATAATCTAGATTTCTCTAATTAGTCTCATATAGATTCTACAAACTTTTAAGTTAAGTTAGAGATAGTTAATAAACGTTAGAACATTTGATGGGTCTATAAGGAAGATTCCTAAATTACTGGCACCGTTATCAACCCAATTGCTATGAAGCAATGTGAGCTGCTGTGAAGAATTCCCAATCAATCTTATATCGATTTTAAACGTTAGAACGATTCTAAAATATAGATGACTGGCGTTTTCCTAGAATATTAGATTACCGAAGCTCCTTGAAATTTTAAATGTTATAGCGATTTTAAAGAAAAGATTCCAGACGTTTTTCAAGAAATTTAAATTACCGAAAATGCTGTGAAATCAAACCTTTAAGGTTTATGCAAGTTTAAAATTATCACATCTAACAAGAACCACAGAACATCTATATTTTTCTATAGACAAGTTCAATAAGCTTTTAAGGTGTATTTTATGCAGGTTAGAAGAGAGTGAACAAATAAGGGAAGGAATCAAAAAGAGAACAGTACCTTGCGAAGGGATAATGAAAATAGCAAGATGATTTTTCCATATCAGAATGGATCATGTCGAAAAGTTATACAAGAGGAACTTTAACTCATCCTAAAGTTATACATATAAAGGAATATTTAATAATAATAATAAAACATTCCCTATTCTCAAGGAAAAATGACAATATTTATCTCATTTACCTTCTAGATTATATGTACCTTTTATATGTAAACGCATGTTTTGTGGATACCTGACAAATTTCGCAGCATATTTTTATAATGTTAGTAGCACACCATGTGAGGCTCACTAACAACTTTATCATTTGTATTCTCTAATCTAATCGTTTACGTGGCGAAGACAACATAAAACTCCATGTAATTACAATCTCTTGCCTTCGAAACAAACCCATCATCTAACAACTATTATGCAGATACATTTTCTCCACATCTTCTCCCTTAATTACTCGCCAGAAGTAAAAAGCCCATGCGCTATCAGCAATAATAAAATTAGCAGGTAGCTACCTGCCTTATTTACGCATGCAAATGTATTTAAATATTTTAATAAATTCAACCGCAAATCAGATTACAATTAAGAGGGTGAATTACAAGGGCCGTTACAAAAATGGAAACATTTACACAAGAATAGGCGACGAACTGACCTATCGCAATCAAAGCCGAAAAGACAACCTCGCCGCCGCTAATTCGCGCGTTGTTGCCAGATCTGAACGGTCCAATGTGATATGTTATGTAATCGAGCGTTAATTGAATCTGGTCTATTGTTCTAATTTAAGAAAAAAACGGATAAGCTTTGATTAAATCATTTGAAATTGAAATTTGACAAGACGACCAGTAAAAAATGCTCACGTATGCAGGAATCGGTAAATTTTCGATGATCTTAACTAAAACAAATAGTATTTTGGTAATTGTTTCGGGAGATTTTAAATACAATCCTAAAGGATAGCTTAATATCTATCAGTGCTATCTGTTTCTATAGGTAAAATAGGAATATGTACTTATTTGTCATTGTTAGAACCTACCACGTAACCATACCATTAACATATGTTTGTAAACATTTAATCAATTAATCCCTCAAGGAATTTTTACGTTCACTCTATAAATTACATAAATTCCAATTTGATCACTATTAATAACAATTTTTTATATCACTCCACCTCCTTAATTGTCGCGAGCAACAACTTATCTTAAATAAAATTAATGATTTCTCTTTCCAAGCAAGTTTTATCCTTAATTGGATGTCTGACGAAGACGGTTTGTTGTCCAAATTTAATAATCACCTAAGTACACACTGTTTGGTCTTATAATTTTCGCTAGACTGCCAATACCGCAGCAACATTTAATACTTACACTTTTACAATAAATACGCTTTTTTCCTAAAGCATAACCAATCTTCCCACTCCTTTTTGGTTGTGGTTTCATATTCTTGCTTAGTTAAGTTGATCATACTATTGGATAGTTTCCGATTGGTGTCGTTTAGCGTAATTATTCTTTTAAAGTGCATTGGTAGTGCTAGAAATAACATGCCCATATTTTTTACCATTTCACATATGAGTAGGTTCTTTGAGAACTGTTTTTGTTATTTGAGCTCTCAGGTTCTGTAAATGTGCAAATTTTCACTTGCCGTTAGTATTCATAGGTTTATTGAAAGGAATTCAAATTTAAAATGAAGGTGGTTTTATGTATTAGAACCGATAGAATCTAAGAATAGGGTCTTTAACGAGTACTTAACAGATAATATCCGTTATAAATATTAATTTCCTGTTTAAAATAACCTAACTACATCGACAAATGTTAACTGATTTTTTATGTTTAAAGGTACCAACAAATGTTGACGTAATGGTTATATTAAAAACGGACTGTTATTAACGAAGTAACTTAGCAGGTAGAACGCACCTTATATATTCTTTCCTTTATAAAGATAATCTTAACTTTTGTAGTAAATCTTATATATCGATGGTGAAACTGTACGTAAGGTCCATTCAGTCTGACTTGGCCCAGTTGAAAAAAAGGCAGAAAAATTTAAGTCGTGTTACCGATACACGAAGACCGAGAAACCGGTTCATAGGCGTGCCATCTTTAAAGAAATATAAAAGATTGTCATTAATTTTGTCAACGAAATTTTATGACGAAATCCCAAATTTGTGCCTCAATTTGTTGTATAAAATGTCTATCATTGCCATCCTTAATTTCGGCCATGTCGAAAGGTCTCCAAAAAGCCATTTTAAAATAATAATTGCTACTTACATGCACACACCACTGAGCTCTAATGATGACAGAAAATGAACACGTGGTCGGCGCTCAAGTTTAATGGCTGTAGTGGACCTGTCTAATTCCCGATACTGATAGGCATTTCATATGTAGGCATGTATTGTGACAACATTTCTGCGCGCCAAATATACGGGGGATGATTAAACGGTACGTTGCATGAATACTCTGCTTCTGTATAGGGTAAAAACGTATTTTTTGAATGCGCTCGGTATAAAGTCGATATTTTTTTTATTTTTTAACTGGACCAATTCTGACGGGACAGATCTTAACCGGGGCGGTTTTTCGATATATCTTCAATAAACTTGGACTATGTAGCAATACAAACAGTTAAGTCCCTTCGTGCATGAACGCCCGTTTTACACTAGGGCATAAAAACGATGTGCATCGACTCAGTTCGTTACGGAAAGCGGAGACCAAGTTTTATACCAGTATTAAAAGTACGAAAAACGATCTAACCTAACTTACCTCCCTTATGTAGTTACGCCGAACTGTTATTTCGCTCGTAGAACACCAGCTTGAATCACGACTTTATAGTCGAGCACGCTCTTCCACTTTTCTCCGTTAATTTTTGTTTAACTTCGTAAGTATCGAGCGTCATCGTTTTACCCTCGGCTCCGGCAACGTTCCCGTGTCGCGAATCCTGCACCAACCCCGCGCCGTAACGCGACGTTTCGTCTGCCATACATATGTATAAGTTGCAAGTGCTAATGCCCCATTGTATTGCAAATTCCATGTTAATTTAGGGAAGGCGCAAGCCGAGCTATGATTTGTCCTCTCTCCTCTGCCGTGGAGGTATAGGAGAGCAACAGGTGAGTTCGGGATTAAAATTAGTTTTTTCTCCCCTCGCGCCCCTCGGACAGACGAAAAGTTACACCTGCCCGTTCGGCCTAATTGATTCCGATCGGTAATAGGGGAGAGGGAGGGGTTTCGGTTGATGTAAATAGTAAATTATGAGGATGGAAATGGCGAGATGTGTTATTCGTCGCGTTTTATTTGAGACAAAATTACGGTAAACTTGGTACAAGACACCCTAATAAAAGGTCTTAGATTATCTGTTGAATAGGGAAAGGTGAAGTGCTGTATTGCCGATTAGGAGATGGTTTCGAATGGTCGTCTGGGATATTTGGATCGCACCGGAATTTTTAAATGATCTCAGACAAATTCATCTTTTCCATACCATGAAAAAATTTAAATCATCTCCTCTTCTCTTTTTTGCCTATGGTGTCTAGGCCCTTGGACTTCTTTTAGGGACTTCTTCCAATTCTTTCTCACTAAATTCTCCGCCTTCGTCATACTCCATATCTTCATCTACTGCTATTTCTTCATCTGAATTTATTTCAAGTTCTCTGCTTAGTCAAGGCCGCCACATTTTAAAAATTATGAAATGAACTCTTGTCAAGATCAGAGTAAAATGAATTTATTTCAATACACCATTTAAATTTATTTTCAGTCCCTATCTTACCCCCAGTTAAGACAATTTTACCTCGTTATTATGTATTTTAAATTTACACCACCCCCCATCAACGAGAATAAGTTCTTTCTATGTTCATAAGTTCTTGAAGCCCCTCTAAGTACTCTAAGTATGGTCCATTTAATATATGTAAATACCCTGTCACAACGAGCGGATAACAATTTTTAAGCCTCTTCACCTTCTTAGTTTACAATTATTTACAATCGGGGTCCGGGTAACACGTACCACAATTCGAGTCTCAAATAAAATGCGTTTAGGTGCCGTTAATTTTTGTCGAGATTCAAGTTCAAAAATCGACGGCTTCTCATTCCATCCTAATAACCCTAATTAAATATATGATGAATAGAATCCATTAAACTTAATACCGGTCAATAATTTATTCGTCTGTTTTATTACACATTCCGTTTTCGTTGTTATTTAATTATAACGAAATATCATCGATTTATAACGCACCGGTACTAATTAATAATTAAGTTATTATTTGCGACATATCGTATTAATCGGTACGTTTTTTCTATGTTAAATTCACGTGTTCTCCGAATATAGATCGGTTCCTACCCGCTAATTAGGGTTATATAACTCGTAGGTGTCGATGGCAATTTTTCCCGTCATTATTTTAGGCGAGCAGGTAATTTTAATTGGAGCTGGGCTTTAACTTCTGTTATGGATTTATGATAAAACAGTACCTGACACCCACTCAGTGCCTTTCTTATCGATTTTTTGTTAGTATAGTTATGGGGAGGAGGTACTTTAGGCCAATAAATGTTTATATTCGAATGTTTGAAGTACGAAAATGTCATAAGGAACTCGTAATAAAACGTAAAATACGAAATTATGGCAAGTTTTCGATCTACTAGTTGTAAATGTCAGATTTGTACATATTTTACGTTATAGCTTTACTTCCTCATCACTCTTCAACAGTAACCCATAGAGACCATTCAATACAAATAGGGTGATAAGATAAGATGATTAAATATTTCACGCCCTTTTGCACGGTTTTAACTTATGCGTATAAATAAGCTGATGGAATTGAAAGATGTTTTGTGAAAGATACAATGCGTATAACACAACGGTAATTACGCAATTAATCTTTTTGTTACTTCCCTTCTTTTCCAAGAAGTTTTTTAATTTTAAAGGTTACATCAAAATAGACTCACAGCGAAATAAATCGAGCCGGCCAATAAATTTCTACCTAATTTATTGTTCCTAGTTTAAGTGGAAAGATACAAAAAAATGATTATACAGCTTGTCATTTTATAATTCAAATGTTTGTGAAAAAAACGCATCGTGTTCGTTATTTATTGCAATTGAATTTCAAAACATTGGTTTTACGCTGCAAAATGAAATGAAACCACTGTAAATTCAGCTTTTATATAAACACGTTTTGATTAATGCGATTTTACAATTTCCAAGGTAGTAGATGTCATTGTGACAACCAATCTGACACTGCCAATTACTGTAATGATATAACCGCGACACGTTTTCTGTTCCATTCATACATTTAATAGTGAAGAAGTAGTAATGACTTCGTTTGTATTGTATATAATTGGGTGAAAGTAATTATAGAAAAGACACCCCTTTAAAAAACTTAACAATTATTTAATTAATGACAACTTCAATAAAATACCTTTCGAAGTTGTTAACTATTAAAAAACAAGTTTCGAACAATTATGATGAGTGATGAATATCATGATAAACGCTTATCACAGAAATTTTTTTATGGAGGTATTGATAATCCAATAGTTGAATATCATCAATTGTTGTAGTAATAGCAATAGTAATTAGAGTGGTACAATCTTGACAGATGTAAGCCACAAATTAAAGTTTCACTGCGATCTTCAGTAAGGATTAATACTTGACCATTAATGAAAATTTGTTACTATAGACATGATTACTATTTTATAGTATTTTATAGCATATATCTAAAAAATTCCAATTTTTCGAAAATTAAAAAATTTATTGATGGTTTGTTACATACGCATGTCTTACATATACTTATACCATTGTATTATGTGTTCAAATCGTAGAAAAATTAATTGAACAATTATTATACAATGAATAAGTAAAGATCAATTCAATATCTTGGTTTGTATTGAAAAATTTCGTTCCTTAAAAATTTAATATTTGAGTTGCCCACAAAGATTTTTAGCTGGTATAGAATTTTTTTTAAATTCACCACATTTCTGAATACGTGCAAAACATGCAACAAGTTTGAGTCTTATTTAGTAATAATTGTGGTAATTCGTACAAGAAGCGATAGCTTCCATCGTTACATAACACAATAATTTACAATACAATTATGTCAATTTTATAAATTCCACAAATCAGCGTCAACAACCTTACAATGTACTATTTCATTAGATTTAATGCAGTATATATCATTTTTTTAAAAATATACAAGTAGTTTTGAAATTACACAAGATATGTTAAATATACTTGTCCTAATGGCCTTTTTTTAATAATCAGTAGCAAATATAATTAAAAGTAAATACAAATTACACTTTTTTAAACTTTTCTTTAAGGATGCATTCTAGGCTTTTCAGTGTCCATTATGTTATTTAAAAGCTTTTTAGAATGCAAATCGTTTAGTCGAAGATGATGCCTGTTATTACAGTCAAATCGTTCTAAATGAAAAATGTAAAACACAGGTTTCTTCTTTTCTCAAGTAACTTTATTTAGTGCAGATGTACGAGGGTATTTCCATTATTAGGAGAAGGGCCACAATTTCTTATGCCATAAATTCTTTTTATGTGAAATTACAGTTTTCCATTTAGGCCACTCGTAATATTGAAAAGCTCCTCATGTGTTCCGATTTGTTTCTACTGCCTATAGTTAAACTAGTAACTTGAACTGCTTACTCTAACATCGGTCGACTCGTCAACAGCTATTCATATTGGATTATTTTTAATGACAGCTCTATTCGTTTCAATAATAAAATGATAGGTAGAATCGACATTTTTTCTCGTAAAGTCGTGGCGGTAGTCACGTGAACTTTGTCAATAATTTTAAAACAATGGATTGTCCAATATCGCTGTTGGGATATTGCAACCCATCAGCAAACTGCATAAATCCTGACTGAAATTTTCTTGACCTGAAACCTTGGTTTGCTTTATAGCAACGAGCTACTGTACCAAATCTTAAGGTTATTGTTTGTACACGTAGCAGTTTCCAAGTGTTGATTAACTTGCAATTTTTTTGCATAATACATAGGAACTAGAAAAGTGCACAGTAAAGCTAAAATTTGATAACCTGGGTATCAATTTAGATAATACTATTAGACTTTGCTGACCATGACTAAGTAGATATTTAGTATACTTTTTATTTGAAAGACTTGTTCGTACTATTTATAGTTAACGAGATACAGCCGGCAGCCAATCTTATTTGGACACTATAATTACTACTTGAGTTGCAGGAGGTAATTATTTAATAAGGTATAAAATAAATTTGAAATATAAAACTTTGAGATAGAAGATTATATGATAAAAATAAAAAGAAATCAATTAGAACTAAAGAAATTATGAATATATTTAAAAAACATTAGACATACCTTCTTACCTATCTTTTTATTGCAGACTATGCAAACATATGGTCGCCATCGTTGTTTTAAAATGATTTTTTTATAAATCCAATTTTTAAAGGATGTTTTGGCAATTTCAAACATTTTCAATGAACACTTCCATTAAACAAGGTGGAATAACAAAAAATAGATTTTTTTCTAGTTTTCTTTTTAGGCCTTAAATATAAATGAGGGTAGCAACTGATTTCTTTGGCGCAACCCCCATTCATATACGCCAAGAAAGATTTCAATTTGGGATTCCGTATTGGGCATACAGGTACTAATTCACGGAATCCTTTTCAATTAATTTTAATACGCTTTTAACAACCACCCCTAATAATCCCTTAAGGAATAGACTCGCTTATCGATTTGGAACTAAAACACACTTGCTTACACAGAGATTTATAGGATCAATATTTTATTTTTCACAACGAAAACCGCTAACATAATTTTTCCAGAATGGATTGATGTAT
Source organism: Cryptocephalus primarius (assembly GCA_963576515.1). NCBI lineage: Eukaryota > Metazoa > Arthropoda > Insecta > Coleoptera > Chrysomelidae > Cryptocephalus > Cryptocephalus primarius. The sequence continues at coordinate 10,872,266 of OY754942.1, read as the reverse complement.
GTACTGTCATATGGATTTTGCATATTTCCCGAGCCTTAGTACTAATTTACGTGTTCCTGTGAGTAATAGGGCCACACTAATTCGCTTCCGCTGACAAATACCCGATGAAATTAGAACTTAATTTGCTCTCGATGCACTATTCCTTCGCTCCAGAACTTCTGGGAATAACGTAGTAAAGTGGTTGGTTAATTGATTTAATACTGAAATGAAGTTAAAGCCTTAAGTACAAGAACTTCAATAGCAGATTGTTTATAAGCACAGAACAGAAATTATAAACTTACATAAACCTAATATGTACTACACACGAAAAATATGTAGATGGTAGGTATAACATTTGAATATGACATGTATAAATCTATATAAAACGTATTTTACGAATTTAAATATGATTATGAGCTAATTGTTGGATTTTAATATTAGGAAGTTTTTAATCAACTTGGAAAGCTGTCCATAGTTATAAATTATCAGTTTTGATTGATTTTTGAAAATTCTAAAAATTGGAGTATATTAGGAATTGCAAAACAAAGAATTAAAGTTATGACGAAAACTTTCACAAGCGTTATAATGGCGATCGACTTTGGAAAAGTAGCTTCTTCTAAAATGTATTTGTCCATTAGATTAAGCACGCTTCTTGCGACATAATTTCCTGACATTTCAATAAAAGTGTTGCAAATATTCAAATTTCTTGTAACTAATACATCCTGGTTTTATAAAAAGCAGCATTTTATAAAAAGTTTACTTAAAATTATTGATAACAAGCATCTGCTTTCCCGTTTAATCCATTATCTCATTCACACCAAATTTCTCCACCACACGTAGAACGTCACAAGCAAAAACGAAATGAAAATACAAACTTCCTTAAACAATGTCATTTCACGCCACCGCGTATTAGTGCCCGGGCTTATCCTTTATGAAATTTAGCGAGGGAGCGAACTTACCTGTACCCCTTTTTAATGTAGGATTATAATTTGGCCGCGGAAGTGAACTACTGTTCGTAACGTCAGCTCCATGCAATAAACTCATTGAGGGAGATAAGGATTTTGAAGGCTGCACTATAGACATTCTATAAATACGGGTCCCCGGGACAATAGCGGCAGGGCATCGCGGTGTTACGTTCAAGCTATCAGTAAAAGTTAGTTACTTCGTGAATAACTAATCTATAGTTATGTACATAAAAATAGTAAGCTTTTATATACTTGTGTAAGTTTCGAACGTTAATTACATCCCTCATTTGGGCGCTCCTCTATCCTTCCCGAAAGGTAAGGAAAGGTCCTGCCGTCCGTCGGCGACCGGGCCTCGTACGTGAGAAAGAGAGAGGGAAAAGAGGGAGAGAAAGATCGTGTCGTCCTGCACGCTGTGTTGCCTAGCTACCGTGTCCTGCCGAGTGTAAACACACTTCCCCTCGCGCGGCCTGTGGTATCGGCTCGGGGGGGAAGGGTCGGAGGGGGGGCGACTATGGGCGTTATCCTGTGGGCCTGCGGGCCAGTCGCAGAGCTCTCCTCGTGACGTCACGCGGACCCCGACGAGTGCCGGGCCGTCGATGGAATGGCGCGCGCGCACACCCCGCGTGGTGGGGACGCGATACGCGAGTGGGGAGCGGCGCGATTAAGGGGGGGGAGAAGGACCGACGACGTTGCCTCAGGACCCCAAGGAGATCTACACATCTACACGCCAGTCAGTAGTAGTACAAACAGAGTCGCCGTGTGTGTGCGTGTGCAGACAGACAGACAGACCGATGATACCCATACATATGTGCATAACGTATATAGTTAGTTAGTTAAGACCCTGCGAGTCGATACATCGCATCGCATCGCATCGGCTGGAGTGGTCGTTTTGGGCTAACTAACTGTTTGAGAATCGTTGTGGTTTAGTGAGATTGGGTTTAGTGGACAAGGAGGTCGTCCGCGCGACGTGTGTGTGATGTACCTGCGCCGCGGAGCCGCCTTGTAGCGCGACCCCCCGAGCCCGAGGAGGCCGCGGCGGCGACCGGGACTCTGCGCCCGATCTTCCTTCGTTTTTTGGGAGAGTGTCTGGGGAAGTGACGCAAAGTGTACGAGAACGAGGAGAGTGTGGACGGGCGGCCCCTGCAGGGCATGGCGGCCACGACGTACCTCCCGGCAAGTAGTGCGGTCACGACGGACCTCGACGGGAACGTTGTCGGGATGAACATCGTAGGGGGATACCACACGTCGGCCTCGCCGAGGTCGGCGGCCGACGCCGAAATGAAGTACCTGCCGCAGCACCACCACAACCATCACCACCACACGGCGAGCTCGCCGTCGCCGGGCAGCCACGCGGCCGTCTCCTTTTCGAACCCCTGGGTGAGCCTGCAGCCCGGGGCGGACCCGTGGCCCATGGCCGGCATGCACCACGCTCATCACCACCCGCACCAGGACGTGAAGCCGCTCGCCCAGCAGGCGGACATGATGCACCACCAGCGGCAGCAACAGCAGAACATGGGATCGCCGCACGCGTGGCCCGGCCACGTCTCTTCTGCCCATTACAACCCCGGCGGGGCGGCCTCGCCGCTGACCCAATACCACGCCGCTATGAACGGCATGCTCGCCCATCACCATCAGACGGCGCCCCAGCTCCACCACCCGCTGCACCGGGACATGCAGAGCCCTCACCACGCGCAGCACCTCGACAGGGACGTCAGCGGCGGCGAGGACGAGGCCCAGCCGACCAGCGACGACCTGGAGGCGTTCGCCAAGCAATTCAAGCAGAGGCGAATCAAGCTCGGCTTCACGCAAGCGGACGTCGGCCTCGCGTTAGGCACCCTCTACGGCAACGTTTTCTCCCAGACGACGATATGCAGGTTCGAGGCCCTGCAGCTCAGTTTCAAAAACATGTGCAAGTTAAAACCGTTGTTGCAAAAGTGGCTCGAGGAGGCGGATTCGACGACGGGCTCGCCGACCTCCATCGATAAGATCGCGGCGCAGGGCAGGAAAAGGAAAAAACGCACCAGCATCGAGGTGTCGGTGAAGGGTGCGCTCGAGCAGCACTTCCACAAGCAGCCCAAGCCGTCGGCCCAGGAGATAACCTCGTTAGCGGACAGTCTGCAGCTGGAAAAGGAGGTGGTGAGAGTTTGGTTTTGCAACAGGAGACAGAAGGAGAAAAGGATGACGCCGCCGAACACGTTAGGGGGCGAGATGATGGAAGGTATGCCCCCCGGTAGTCACATGCATCCGAGTTACGGTCACCATCCGGACATGCACGGCTCCCCGATGGGCCAGCATTCGCACTCGCACAGTCCCCCCATGTTGTCCCCCCAAAGTATGGGCCACCAGTTGACGGCCCACTAGCATCCAGCCCACTGGGCCTCCTTGCTGCACAACAGCGCCAACGGCTAGTGATTTGTCCCCCCGCGGTCGTCCGCTCTTTCCGACGGCTCGTGATCTTATAGACATTTCTTTTTAACGCTACCTCAAAGCCAGGATAGATTGCTGTGTGTGTGTGTGTCTCTGTCTCTCGCCCTCCAAACAGGTATGTCAAAGAACGTAGCAGAACATATATTAACTACCCTAAATACCGACCTACTTTCTTTTCCCGCACGGTAGGCGGATGATATTAAATCAAGTCTTTTTCCCAGAGAAAACGGGATCGAGAACGACGATAGCCTCAATTAATTCGAGCAACATTAAATCTGGTCCCCTATAATCTCGGTAGGTTTGTGTCAAAGATACCACATCAATCATCGATATACACCTACCAATTAGTATTCGCGGCTATGTTACAAACTTGCTACCTTATTTCAAAAGCATTCCGTATTACGTACCTACATGTATATATCCATGTGATAAATTTGTGATAGGAATTGGAGCAAACTTATCTGTAGTACTTAAAGGATATTTATTTATTTAGTCGAAATGTAGAAAATGTTATAAAAGTGCTATTCGAACGTCGACGTTCATTCCAAAAATTACAAATGCGATGTGAATCCCTTGATTTCATCACTTCACGTACAAATAGTTGAAATTTCACTTTAATCTCGTCACAAATGCTACTACGAATTGCGAATTACTTTGACAAAATTGTTTGGCGCAAATCATCAAATATTTGTTTGACGTGGTTATAAGAAATGAAATTCCAAAAGTAATTAGAGAAAAACTAGTTTCAACCTGAAAAATTGAAAAACTGTTGATCAGCTTGACATTAAATGTTTTCGAAAATGCGATCTGAACAAAATTTTATTCCTACATTTTGAAAATTGCAGTTGATTAGTTGGTATTAACTATTAGTGCATCTTATGATTAATTAGGGACTTTAATTTCCGTTATTTCACTTTCTTAAATAATCCCTTCAATTATTTTCATTTTTTGAAATTAGTTTTGTTTTAGATTTTATTTCATGAATTTTCATGCAATTCAATTTGTCATGAATTAAAATTAAAATGCATCATTTTAATGTAATTGGTATTTAGCCTTTTTGCCAAAATTACAATGATCAAATTGAACACATCATAATAGCTTGTTTTATGTTATAAAATAAATTTATCAAACTAATTTTTTTCACAATTTACCGACCAGTAATAGCTTGAATTAATTATTTTCAAGAAACTAGTCAATTTGCCAATGCTGATATAACAAAATTTAACATCTAAATGTTATTGACTTATAAGAGTTGTTATTTTAGCTCAATAAATGGTTTTAATGTAGTGGATAATAATAATTTTTTAATTACCTTCGTGATCGATATTGAATGTAAAAAATTATATATAGAGTTTCGGAATTTTTCAGTTATATTTTTTCAAAATTTAGCAAAAGTTGCTCTAAGGTCAAAAAATCGATTTTATTTTAGAATTATATTTTTTATTCCACTTTAAAATATTGACTAGTTGTATTTTCCTTTCTTTCCATTTGTTTAAAAATATAAACGTCATTTCGCTCTATGGTAACTTAATTGTTGCATTATGGGTTCGGTAAATGGTCAAAGTTCCAAAAAACGGCAATTTCATTGTTATTTCGCTCAATCTATTTAAACACACATTACTTAAGTCACTATGCGATACATGAAATAATGTAAATTAAAATGTATTGAATGGTAAATGCTCTTAAGCCCAAAAGGGTGAGTTTTTCTTTGTTATTACGTCACGAATTTTTTTGGCAGATACGAGCTTGTTTTTAAAAATGTTTTTGAGAAAATACACAAAACATTATTTTTGTGTGCATCATTACCCATTAATCGCATTAGTTTAAAGAGGCCGAAAGTGCTATTAGTGTTATCATTATTATATAAAGAGTATTTGGTGAAATTAAGGTCTTTAATAAAATTTATCAAAATTATATTTAACATCTGAACAATTTTGTCACCGTAACCTCAACACATTTACTTCGCAATTAAGTGAATTTTATGAGCTTGACGAAATGTGTGTAATTTCAATATGAGGAGTGACATTTAAATTAACTAATTACGTTTTCCTCTTGCGATTCTTTTTGGTTTATCTTGCGATTTTGTGCTCTGCTAGATTCTTTGACATAGCTAAGTCGTTGCGGAGGTCCACGTGGACTGTGAACTGCCCAAAAGACTATTACTTATATAACATTGAACGTATAACATTGAGTGCGAGTTAGGACTGTGGCGACGGGCAGTCGTCGATTTTTAATATATTTTCCCCTTTTTTCTGTTTCTGTAAATTTATTTGTAAATATAAAGAGTGATAATGCCGTGTAATATATTGAGAAATTAATCTAGGCAAAAGTTGCTAAACATGAGACGTGTACATACAAATAATAAAGTATCGACTACTGCTCCGACAGTAGGGATTTCGTGATTTATACTTAAAAAGAATTATACAACGGGACGGTTGACGATAAAACAATTTACACTGTAAGTTTATAATGTATAGAATGTCGTATATATTTAAAAAAATATGAAAGTTGTTCTTACGTTGTTATTATTTTATTATTATTTTTTTTTTGGTTAAAGTGTCGTGCAGTTGAACTTATGGCTTTTTATTTTTGGATAATCCGTACTTTGGTCCATATAGAGTTTTCAAATAATGTGTATATTTATTATATTATTAGTTATATATCCTTGTACGGTGTAACGAAAAAAATCAGTTTTGTTTCTAAAGCACCCAGGATCTTAATTTACAAAGAAAACTACTAAACATACCTAATTACGAATTTTTACGAATTTTCTAGTCAAAATAAGTGGGGGGACACTTAAGTTTCGTTAGGGCCTAAAATCTCAAGTATACTAAGCTCGCGCCGCCTGGTGTGTGCACGTGACGCCTCCTCCCGCTCGGGCGCCCGAGCCGGAACGGTGCCACCTGTCCTCGCCCCGTTAATTACCGAGGTGGCAATTGGCCACCGTGTAAATACCGTCACGGAAACGAACCCCCTGCTCGGAGGGACTCGGCGAGGAGGAGACGTCACGTAAAAGACGGCGCGACGATCCGAATCTCGCAAAGACGGAACTCGTCGTCCGCTTTCCCGATCCATTTTCTCGATACGGGGGAGCTCGTCTTTTCGTTTCGTACGTCAAAAGTGAGCGGGAGACGTTAACGCGGCCGAAGTATGGAAAGCGCGGGAGTTGAGGGAATCGCACGACCGAAACCTCGCGAACGGTAGTCGCCGAGAGATAGGCGGAAATTTGAATATTTAGAATTGGGTTTTGTGGTCTTTGTTGTCAATGATACGAGCTGCCACGCGGAGTGAGACGAGTTGAAATTTGACAGGCGATGGAAAAGTCCCCTGATTTTGTTATATCCACGCTGTATTTTGGCTTTTCTTCTCCTCTAATAACTAAGGTAGTTAAACAAAATAAGAACACGCCGGTATAGTTTCAAGGGGTTGGCTACAGTTGCACGTCGCTAAAGCACTGTGTTATTTCTCAACCCAGAACAATGAAGTTTTCCGAGCGATATTATATATATATTATCTATATTACATTTATTTGCTTTTCTTCGCCATTTTGGACAGATCTGTGGCCATCTTCAACAAAATATTTGTAATTAATATCTATTAGTAAGTCTATACCAAATTTGAGTATGCTTTTTCAATGGTGATTTAACATTGATGTTTTTGTTAAAAAAAAATATAAAAACAATTCCCTTTGCCAGAAAATACTTTCAATCAAAAATGTTAAAAGAGAAATCACGTTTGCTTTTCCAATTTTTCCACATTAGTTTTTGGATTCCTTTTTATGGAAAACCTTTCCTCCGTATTCAGAATTAACCATTTCAGTAGTAAATTTGGTTTAGTTGTCAAGTGTACTATAGAAAAACTGAAAAATTGTCCATTTGGCCTAATGTTTAACTCGCCCTCCCCCCTTTTTAGTAATAAACAACATATACGTCAATGTCAAATCGGCGTTGAAAAGGTATTCTCAAATCAGTCAGTCCCTTAAAATTGTAGTAACGTTCTCTTGTTTTTCTCATCTCTTGTGGTTATTAGAGGAGAAAAAAAATCAAAATAAAATATGGATATATTAAAAACACCTTCTCAATCTCTCTTCCTTAGCTTAATTTTCTGTCATCAACTCGCTTAACACATGTGTTATTAAATACACCCCACTTAGGGTTGTGGTTTAGGCTGTTCTCTAGTGAATTAGAATGGAACTTTTGCGTTAAGAGGTCTTGTTTTTTCTACCATGTAATTGGGCTTCTAGGGATGTTAACAACACAAAATTTAAATTTACGTAGGGTATTTAGGGTACGTTTTTAAAGTTGGGAAAGTTTCGTTTTCCAGTGTTTTCCATGTGTTTCAAAAATTAAGGGGAACTGAACAAAAATACACCAGTACTTGTAGAATATTGTGTATCTTGTTGAAATAGCTTCTCCCAGATACAAAAATTTTTTTCGTGTGACTGTTGCAAAAATAACGAAAAAATCTGTTTTACTTTCTTTAGAAAAAAAGTGTAAATTAAAATAAATATCTAGGATAAAAATTGACTGCTATCTTACTTCAAGCTTGGTTTATTTTTGTCGTTTGTAATCATATAGCCATTGGATAATGATGAACATTTATTTTACGCGTTTATTGATATATTCTTTATTATGAATATAAAAGGATTACATTAATCGTTGAGCTCTTTTCTACAAATCTACAATTTCTAATTTCAATGCCCTTAGCTTCTTTTCTATCCTCATCAAGAATCTTTTCAGAGAGATCTGGAATAGTAGTATTGCCACAATCAGCTCCTATGGAGCTGAGATATTTAGTTTCCCCACCTTTTTTCATCTGCAGTTTCCTTGGCAACGTTTTAAACGGTCACTATCTTTTAGCAAGGTATTTGGTGTTTTTTTTTCTTGAATAACTCTTATAAACTCAAAAAGGTGCTATTTGTACTTTTTCTGCACAATCATATCACCTGAACATCAAAGTAGTTTTGCAACTTCAACAATAAATTATCATGATCCAATCAAAAAAAATGAATTGTACTTTTAAGTAAATTTCATTTTTGAGAACAGAAATTTTATTACAAATTTTAAACCAGGAATGTAAGCGAAAATGATGAAAAATCACCAAAAGTAAGCTTGAGCCGTGATATCTCAATCAATTTTGATTGGAGAAACTCTATGAAATCTCATTTGAGTCTTTGTAATTTCTACCTATTTTTATTTGAAAATTTTTGTATATGTTCTTCGCCCAGAAGAAAATTAGATTCAAAAATGTAATATTACTCTAACTAATGCTTCATGAATCAGAATTTTTTTCCTTATTCTAAATTAACTTTTCTACACAAAATTACCCTTGTATATTCAATCTCGCTTAATTGTTGAAATATACTCAAAAAACCTAAAAAACGCACCTTTTGCCCTAATCTTTAGAGCGCGCCCCTCAAACTCTTAACCACGTTGTGTTGTTTAATTTCTTGTGGGCCCAATAAACCCCAATGAAACCCCTTTAATGCAATTCTTACTTCATTTCTTTTTTTAAATATGTAAACCTAGTTTATTCAAAACAGAAACAATTTAAGATAGTTTGTCACCATATCACTACTTAACATGACGGCTGGTTAACACATCAATATTGAAGGTATAAGATAACGTGTACTATTAAAGTTTGTATTAAACAGTAAATTAATTTTAAGCCGTAAAGGTAAAGCAACTGTGGGGAACTTTCAGTTAAGCGCTACCTCTTAAACGCGGGTGTATGAACCGACAATTGCCTGCCGAACAACCTTTAATTAAGTGGTATTTACCCAAGACATCTTAAAATTTCAACTCGTCTCTTTGGTGTTAACTACAAAAATAGGGCCTACAAAATCCTCAAATGTTATTAATTTTGGTCCGCGCTCCGTTTGCGATCCCTCAATCGATCCATTTCCACACTTCACGCTTGGAATCACGAAAAATTCAGCTAGTCTAGTTCTGTTAATTCTATCATGCGCCTGAAAATGTGTTTTATTTTTGTTTCTGTGTACGACTGTAGCGTTAATTTAAGCTGTTTCATTGTAAACATTTGGCATTATCAAAATCCGATTAACGAAATTCTTAAAGAGTACTTAGGTATTAGGTAATATGTGCAATTAAAAAAAATTAGCGGTATAATGAGCGGTAAACGAGTCACTGAGTGGTTGGGTAGTGCTGAAGTACTTTTTTCTCATGACACCCCCTCCCTAAGAGTTATTTTGTGTTCGAAGATTGCACGGTGGGGTGCCGGTTTGTTGTTATTTTGACGAATTGGTGTATTTAGTTAAAGCTTTAATATATTTTATGAAGTTGAATAGTAGTTATAATATCTAAACCTGTAGCTGTAAGGGTAACCGTTAGTGCAAACAGTTGAAAATTTCAGAGTAGTAGTTACTTAGCAGATACATAGAGCATTGTGGCTAATAAATGAACGTAATTTTTGTAGCGTATTTGCCGCCTAATTTCATAACCTCCTGTATGGCTGGTCGCATCGCAAAAGCTTCCTCTGGTAACCTTAAATCAATTACAAAATCGATCTATCGTCCCACTGTAAGTGTCCACCGCAGTTGTGCAATCTTCGCCTTCTGCTGCCGTATACGAACGCTTTTACGTTATTTTTTTCCTTCTAATGGCGATGATGAGAAAAAAGATACCGGACCGGACGATTCCGTTTCCCAACAACGCACCACACATAGACAGAATGCTAAGGATGAAAAATATACGAAAAAGATTGCGCAACGCACTCACAAGTTTCGGCAGTAAATCAAGCATCTTCTAAGTAAAATGTGACATCTATTAGCTATAAAACCTCTAAATCTGTACGGCGGTGCTGGGTTAATCAACAATTCCCGAACTGTGGAGTAATAATTTCTGTACAAAAAACCAGTTTGGTGGCTCTCGTTGTGTGTCGGTTGGTCTTTGAAAAAACTAAGAGAAAAAAGTCTCAAGGAAATATAATAAAACGGACGATTTTGATAGTGGCTCAATGGTTATGGATTTTTGAGAACTTGTGACATTCCTCCTTTCATAGGGTAACTAATACTATTATTTTTTTAATTGTGTAAATGGTTGTACAAATATTGTTATATATTATTATAGAAGTAAAGATAATATCTTTGTGTATATTGTATTTTTATGAATGTCCAAAAATAAAAAAATAAAGTAAGACTGTTTATAAATTACTCGATTGGTTTTATTTTTGGATTTACAACTTACTTCAGCAAACAAATCGCATAAAGTTTAAGCTTGATGAATTCAATACTTTTTACTTTTTTATTAGGACTTCTATCGGGCATCAAATTTAAACAACGTTAGTCGATTGATTTGAAACACTTTTCTGCAAATTAACTCATCCAATAATTTTGAGGTTATTATAATTTGACAAGCTTAAAACACTGTTGTAATATTACGTAGTTGAAATCCCAGCAGGTGGATCGGTAATTATCCAGGCATTTCGACGATTTATAAATCGAAAAAGTAACAAGCCCGACAGGTATGAATTAAAAAGTGATATCACAATTAAACAAATCGATTGCTTGTAATAAAACGGTCCAATTACGAGCGTTATTATTTTTCGTTCACTTTCACCACTTTTTTTGCATAATGACTTTTTCGCATTTACATAACAATCCGCCCTAAAATCGAAATTACACTTGTCTCTTTCTCTCTAGGCTGCTTAAGTGTAACGCAACATTTTTTTTCTCCATCGCGGTTTTAACGTTTCAATTAAATCTGACAAATATAGATCACGAATATCAAGCAGGTGCGCACGTCGCAGCGTTCCTACGAGCAACTACAACAAAAACAACAAAAAACTAACACACACACACACACAGCTTCTCTCTTTGTAAATGTACCGATCTCGATTTTTTTTTACGAGTTAATTAATACCAAAAGCACTGACTCATGACCGAGAGGCACTAACTTCAGCTAATTTTATTTAATAGCCTCACTTGATTAATTAAGTAAAGCTGTTTAATGATTGAAACATCAAAATGTGCACCGCCTAAACTGTTAATAATGTTGTAGTTGTTTTTCTCTTGAACACGAAAGGGTTTTTTAGTCGTCAGATTTACGCGCAGAAACGTTACCGAGCAGATTTTTCTCGGTTTGCCATACCTGCCATAGTATGAAAATCGACGTTTTCCTGTAATTTTCGCTGATTAAATAATATCTTTTGTTATTATTTAACGGGGAATTTACCTACTGCTACTTGCTTGCATTCGTCCCACTGCAATCTGTTATTTTCTATAATTTATCCAAATTACATGCAAAATTTTGGCTTAATGAGCTTGTATTATTACTTCTAACACTTAGGGGAATTAAAATGTTTTAGATATATTAGAATATGTTTATAATTGGGTTACAATCAGTTAAATAGCAAATATGCCTGTAATATGCATATAAAGCACCATCAATTATTATAGTGCAATTAAAATATAACCGAGGATTTCGAATGACGAAGTTTAGTCGATTGATATTTGAACATATAAGAAAATGTATTGAAATTGTAGTTTCAATCTTTGTATGGAATTTACATCAATTTTTAAGGTCTATTTTGACAGAAACTGCAAATTTAACCAACGGAAATGTAGTGTTCTGTTCGTTGCAAAAAGTTCGGGGTTAGTTCGTAACATGTGTTGCAACAGACATACTAAAGCAATGAAATGCTAAGTAGAAGTTTAACCCCTTATCTTTAAGGTTGATTATCAAGGTCTGTTGCAACAGAACTTACGAATTTAGCTAATGGGGAATGGAATTTTGAAATAATCAAAACGAATCGTTGGATCTGTTGTAACTAGTTTGTAACAGATTGGGTTCTGTAGATGATGTATTGCACTGGACATTACTAAACCAATGAATGAATAAACGTTGGAACAGACCTATTAAGCTAATGATTTAATAAACGGATGGTTACCTTTTAATGATCCGAAGTAATTTTAAATTGTGGTTCCAATCTTTCTATGGCATTTACATCAATTTTTAAGGTCTATTTTGACAGAAACTGCAAATTTAACCAACGGAAATGTAGTGTTCTGTTCGTTGCAAAAAGTTCGGGGTTAGTTCGTAACATGTGTTGCAACAGACATACTAAGGCAATGAAATGCTAAGTATAAGTTTATCCTCTTATCCTTAAAGTTGATTTTCAAGGTCTGTTGCAACAGAGCTTACGAGTTTAGCTAATGGGAAATGGAATTTTGGAACAATCAAAACGAATCGTTGGATCTCTTGTAACTAGTTTGTAACAGATTGGGTTCTGTAGATGATGTATTGCACTGGACATTACTAAACCAATGAATGAATAAACATTGGAACAGACCTATTAAGCTAATGATTTAATAAACGGATGGTTACCTTTTAATGATCCGAAGTAATTTTAAATTGTGGTTCCAATCTTTCTATGGCATTTACATCAATTTTTAAGGTCTATTTTGACAGAAACTGCAAATTTAACCAACGGAAATGTAGTGTTCTGTTCGTTGCAAAAAGTTCGGGGTTAGTTCGTAAGCAATGTGAAGCTAAATAGAAGTTTAACCTCTTATGTTTAAAGTTGATTATCAAGGTCTGTTGCAACAGAACTTACGAATTTAGCTAATGGGGAATGGAATTTTGGAACAATCAAAACGAATCGTTGGATCTGTTGTAACTAGTTTGTAACAGATTGGGTTCTTTAGATGATCTGTTATTAGACATATTACTAAACCAATAAATGATTTAATAAACGGATGGTTACCTTTTAATGATCCGAAGTAATTTTTTGGGTTTTAACAGAACTTATTAACTCAGACAATTAGCATTAATACAACTCAAAACGAGGCGTTTCATTTCCTGAAACCTGCCCGAAATTACTTCGTAGCATCTGCTGTAACAGACATTCATGTGTATGTAAAATACATGTCGAAGTCACTAGAATTTCTAATCCACCTTTGAGGTGTACTTCAACAGTTACTGCAGTCTAGTCAACGGAAATTTGAGGTAATCAAAATTAAATATTTCATTTGCTGGAACTACTTGCGATCTTGTCTAATGGGAAATGGGATTTGGAGGTAGTCGATAACGAATCGTTGCTTTTGTTGGAAGTTTTGCGGATTTCTACTCAACTACTATGTTGGAACAGACATATTGAGGCAATGACTTGATAAAGGGTGTTTACTTTTTCACGCTTAAAAGTATTTAAAGCAGCAGAATTTACAAGCACATCCAATATACTCCTAGCATTAAGTACAACCCAAAACGAGGCAATTGATATATAGATACCAGTTCCGGATTGGTCGATAGCAATTGTTGCCACAGGCGTATCATTAAGCAAGTATATTTATGAATGACAAGTTGAAGTTACATGAATTCCTAGTCAACTATTAAGGTCTGTTTCTATAGAAACTGCAAAATCATCTAATGGTAAACGGAAATTTGAGGCAATCAAAATTAAAACGTTTCATTTGCTGGTACTAGTTCGGAATTAGTTCGTAACATGTATTCAAACATATTAAGCCGATGAGGTGGTGAGTGCAAGTTTACACCTTTATGTTTTGACTTAAATTTTAAGATCTTTTGGAACAGAACTTACGAACTCGGACTTTGAGATAATCGATATCCAGTTATTTCATTTGCTGGAACCGATTTGGAATTAGTTCGTGACATGTGTCGAGACGGACTTATTATCAGTAGTTGTGATGATTGGAATATGCGTATACGTAATTTCGTGTTTCGAGTTAATGTTTAGGTGTGTTGCAACTGAACTTATGAGTTGAATTAATAGAAAATCGGATTTTGGGGTAATTTCGGATCGAATTTCATACTGAAATTGGTTCGTAACATTTGATGAATTAGCATTATTATTAGGTCTATGAATTGATAGTTGATAGTTTGGTTTTTTGGGGCATTTCTTCTCCTCCTTCTTTTATTGTAGGGTACTTTCCTGTTTTTAAGCAAGCTTCGTTTTACATCAGGGTGTATCCTCATAAGAGGATATCCAATTCTTTTCCCATCTCATTTGTGCTCTTCCTACATCTATTTTTCCTCGGGGCTTATATTCTTTTGCTATTTTCATTAGTCTGGTACTCTCTGTTTTTGATAGATATTCAGTTCAATATTTTTTTCGTTCTTTTATGAATTTTTTGCATCGATTATGTTAAACTGGTGTCGAATGTGGCAGTTTCTCACTATCCTTCGTGGTCTTTCCCACTATGGCTCTTAGTGTGTTCAACTTCAATTGTGCGGAGTTAGTTGCTTTGTAGATTTATTTTTTCACGCTATGTCCTATAGAAATCCTGACACTTGTGCTCCTTTGATGGCTTGGAATTGTGCTGTCTTATAGCTAGTGCGGTCGCCAGGTATTTAAAGTTCAATCCCTTGCTGTTATTACATTATTAGAAATCGTTGCATTTCCTTCCATTCCCAATTTACATCTTATCGGCTCTTACGACATGATCATGCATTTAATTTCTTCCAATTTACTCTAACATATGTTATATTTTTGGCTATCGTATTCTTAGATTGTAACTACTTTTGGAAATCATCCGGCTTGTTTCGACTCTTTATGACCCATCATCAGTAACATGTCGAACAGGAGAGGGGAGTTTATTTTAAAATATATTGTTAAAAATACTAAAATTATATCACGTGGTAGAGCAATGTCAGATGTCTAAGAAAGGGATTCATTTATATCTATGGTCCCTCGAGGAAGGAGAAATCTTTAGAGTGAGTTGGTCCTGTTTTCCAAGGAAAAAAAATCGTTTTCATGGACTCTCCATCATTCAAGTTTACCTAGGATATACTTTTAAAGTATACTTATACAATATTTTCATTGCCTTTACTGCTAGATTCCTCACATTATTTATTATTTTATCCATGACAACGTTAAAAGGGCCGGACTTAAATCACCGTGTCTTATTCCCATATATCTGTTTTCACTTAGTGTAGTCACTTAGTTTCACCCCATCGAGCCTTCTTCAGATTTATAAAACACAGACAGGCGGGTTTGATGAATTCGAATGCTTTTTCTACTATTAAGAAAATTGCGCCGGTGGTTGATGTATTAGCTCCAAAACCCTGTTGTTCTTCACTTATCCGTATTTGAAGCTTACTTACTATAATTATAGATGGCACGTTTTATCTGGGTCTTTTCTGCCCTTCATTTCAATAACCTTTTCTACAGGTGATCTTCGAAACAGGCGCGTTATACCAGCGAAATTATAAATGAAAGGTCATTTCATGTTGTTCATTTTCAGTAAAATGTAAGTTTAACTTTATAAGATTTGTTGCAGCAAAACTAAAAGAAAATTGCTAATGGAAAATTGAAATTTAGGACAATCATAACCCAATTCTTTCTCATTATACATACGATACAATTTTATATGTTATTATTATACCTTAATATATGTAATTATTAGAATATCTCTAATAACTAATTATAATTTTAATGAAACCAGTCCAGAATTAGATCGTAACATCTCTTGCAACAGACATAGTATTAAGCCAAGGAATTGATGAATGGTAAGTCTGAGTTTCGAGAAATTCAAGTGAACTTTGAAATTTGAGATGTCAAAAAAGTGTTTTATTAATTTTTTAATCAAGAAAGACGTTGACTTGGCTTGTAAGCGGTTTTGGAAGGTAATGTTTTTCGTCTGAAAAATTTTTAAATTTTTATTTAACAAAAACAGCAGGCGATCAATATTCTTTTCTATTTGAGAACGCTGAGAAAAGTCTATATTTTTCCAATGGTCCTCAGGTAATTAAAGAAACTGAAACTTCCGCAAAACTACTAAATTCTATTGGAACGCGCTTTCTTCGGGAATTTATTTGTATTTCTGACTATATTTTTTTCGTTTTTTATGTTGAGGGAACTTCCGTAATCTATTTAGGTTGCCTTTGGACGTTTGAAATTGTAGGAAAACTTTTAGAATCTTCCTTATAGATTTTTAAATTTTTCTGATATTTAAAAACAAAATTAAAATGTTTGAAATTTCCATAAACATTTAAGGATTGGTTAAAAGTATTATCATGCTCCAAAATTCTTAAGGAAGCCCTAGAGATTTTCAAAATTCTATTTGAAATTAACGAGAAAGCTCTTTGAATCTCTCTCAGATCATTTATGGACATCCAGATTTTTTCTGTGGTCCTGGGTCCTCGGAGAATGATCCACTTTGAAACTACCACAAGCCTCCCTGATTATATTTGAAATAAAACTAAAATATCTGGAATCTAACGTTTAGAATTAAAATGAAATTGTTTGGAACCTTTGTTACGCTTACAGATTCATTTTAATGCCATTTTAATCCATCAAATTTGTAAAAAACGTCTAGGGTCTAGAGATTTTTGGCCATGATTCGAACTTTTTAGTATTAGAAATCAAAAAGAAAGGGCTTTCTTACCTGATACCATTTAGAAAAATTTAAATATTTTCTCTGTTCCTCGCAAGATCAAAAAATTTTAAATTTCCTTAAACTTTCAAGTGAATTTTGAGATTTGAGATTTCAACAAAAATAGCGAACTCATCTAATGAAAAATGTTAATTTCTATTTGAAAATGAGGCGTTTCATTTACTGAAAAGAGTTCGGAACTGATTCGTGACATGTGTTCAAACAGATTAATAAGTGTATGTGGTGATAAATAGTTTATACCTTCATGCTTTGAGTTAATTTTTAATGCCTTTTGTAACAGATCTGTCGAACTAGTTAACAGAAAACTGGAAGAAAGGACAGTCAAGACTAAATTTCCTCCATTTACCGGAACCAGTTCGGAATTGATTCGTAGCAGCTGTTGCAGCGCACATATTATTAACTGAAAGAATTTATAAATTATAAGTTGAAGCAGTGTGGATTTCGAGGCAACTTTTCAGGTCCATTTCAACAGAAACTGAACTTATTTAATGGAAATGGGGATTTACAATAATCGAAAACGAGTCGTTTCATTTGCTGGTATCATCCCGGATTTAGTTTGTAACATCTGCTTCTACAGGCATAAAAAGTATGACTCGTATTTTCAATCCTCTGTATTAAGTAAAAAATCTTGTTCTTTTATATTTGTTTCTTAAGTGAACGATATTTACATAAAAATTTCAAAAAATCTTGGCATATTTCTGTTACACTCGTATATAAGTATCCCTTACAAAACTCGGTCTGTATAGAAGAAACCTCGTTCTTTCTTCTTTCCTTCTGCCGAAGATGCCACTCTTCTCTTCCTCTCCTCCTTCGTTTTTTTCTCCTCTCCAGCCGATATTCATCTAAGTGACCCTTCAACAAAATCTGGTTATTATCGCCTAAAGCCCAGGCCACAGCTACACACACGAAAAAGCGAAAAGATCTGAAAACAAAATAAAAAATATGAAAAACGGAGAACAAAAATATTCTTGGAAGGTTAACGGTGCGACGCCGCTTCTAACGTTACAGTCGTTATAGGTTTCTTTTCACGGGGCTTTTTTTGAAGGAAAAATAAGAGAGGAGGAAACAAAAGGATTCTTTCGGTTATCGTTGTCGGGTAGAAATTATGAAACTACGAGATTGGTCAGCCCAATAGTTTTGTTGTTTGGAAGCTGAACTAACTTAAGTAATTCTTGCGTATTTTATGGCGATTGTATAAGAAAACTACTGCATAACTTGGCACCTTGCTGTTTTCAAAACTGTACATACACAATTCATTAAAAGTGATTACAATCAATTGTACAATTTCGATACATTTAAAGTAGCTACAGTGAGAGTAAGAAATTTCCACTGACACAATTTTAGTGTATTTATTTTTCGAAAATGCCCTGAAAGTACGGGCGGAAACGTACACGTTTCCGTGTTATAGGCCAACGATCTCACCTACATCTAAATCATATTTTTCTAATATGGCCACGTATCGACCAAATTCTGCCAGCGTGTGTTATCTAAATTAAACTTTTACACTTAATATTGATTGATGATTATTGATTGTTACGATTAATCTGTCGATAATTTAATTGTTATGCATATATTAGAAATGCGCCTTGAAGGAGTTACAGAGGATAAAAAGTAGAAAAGTGATTAATTAATTTTTTTAATCAAGAAAGAAGTTGAGTTGGCTTGTAAGCGTTTTTGGAACGTAACATTTTTCGTCTGATAAAACTTTAAATTTTATTCAACACAAACAGCAGGCGATCAATTTTATTAGGGTTATGTCATTTGCTTAATAATTTACATAGCTAATTAGGCAAACAAGATATACACAGTACCTTGTATTTTACATTTAAGTGGATCGAGCTGAAATAAACTAATTACATGCGTGTAAGCTATAGAGGCTTTCAAAAAAAAATATTGTAAGTTTATGTTGTAGTCGGAATTTTAATTCCATTTCACCTTTTAGGGGGGATTAAGAGATATTGCAAGACATTATCAATCTTCTTAGAATTTGTTTATTGGTAAAGTGATATATAAGTCTAGTTATTTTAAATTTGACTTAGTGTAAGTAAGAGTAGTTAGAAATTTAAATGATGGTGGCATGGCACTGATATGATTTGGCGTTTTGTATCCATATCGGCTGATATATATAAATTGAGTGGAATATTACTCCAGATCCTGAAAGGTCCTGGGAATACAAAGCAAGTTAATATTTAATGCCCTTTGCAGCTTTGATACGCCACTCTATCACTAGTAGAAGCTTTCTTCGACATGATCAGACGTTGTAGTATTTAAAATCACAACAAAATACTTCCAGATTATACTTGAGAACGCTTAGGAAAATCTATATTTTTCCAATGGTCCTCGGAGAATTAAAAAAAATTGAAACTTTCACAAAACTACTAAATTCGATTGGAAGGTATTTTCTTCGGGAATTTTTTTGTATTTCTGACTATATTTGTTTTCGTTTTTAATGTTGATGGAGCTTCTGTAATCCATCTAGATTGAACTTGGAGGTAATTTTGGACGTTGAAAATTGTAGAAAAATCTTACAACTTTCCTTCTAGATTGTTAAATTTTTCTGATATTTGAAATCAAAATTGAAATATTTGAAATTTTCATGAACCTTTAAGGCTTAGTTAAAACCATTATGACGCTTCAAAATTCTAAAGGAACCCCTAGAGATTTTTATCATTCTATTTGAAATTAACCAGAAAGCTCTTTGAAATTCTGTGAGATTATTTATGGACATCCAGATTTTTTTCTGTGGTCCTGGGTGCTCGGGGAACGATCCACTTTGAAATTACCATAAACCTCCCTGATGATAATTTAAATAAAAATAAAATCCCTGGAATCTAACGTTTAGAATAAAAATGAAATTATTTGGAACCTCTGTAACTCTAATAAATTCACTTTTAATACTATTCTAATCCATCAAATTTGTAAAGAAGGTCAATAGTATATAGATTTTAGTCTAAAGGGCTTTTAAGCCTTACTTGAAATCATTTAGAAAAGTTTAAGTATTTTCTGTGTTCCTCGTAAGATCAAAAAATTTTAAATTCTCTTAAACTTCCTAGACTCGATACAATGACATATTGGTTAGTTTAACGTTATAGAAGAGCCTCGAATTTTTATTCTCGATTACATAGAGAGTTTAAAATTTAAATGTCATTATTTGAAACGTCTGTAGTCATTTGATTTTGAGGCAAATTTTATGGTTTCCAGAACGCCTAGGACTTTTACTCTTTTAAAACTTTTATAATGCTGTACAAAGTCTAAAGTTTCAACTTCCAAAAACCCTCAAGTTTTTAGTCTAAAGCAATGCTTAATAAACCAGTGGCGTAACTTCAAGCATGCCAAAAAGGACCGAGGGCGCATGTTAAGTTAATATTTGGTTCACTGGTCACTGGCTACAATCAATAACACTCTTGATTTTGTGCTTAAAATTGGCCATTAACATCTTTAAATATGTATTCAGTGACGGTAAATTTTAAAATCTGAAGATACTACATTCAAAATTTTCGAAGCGCGATCTAATTTAATCAAGCAACCTCCTCTCATCATAATCATAATCTCTCTCCGGCCTGAATCCTCCGATTGACCTGCGCCGCGCATGGAGTTAGATAATAGATGAGATCTCATTTGAAGTCCTCCATTATTTCCACCCGCCAATTATATAATAACATATAATTAGGTTTAAAATTAGCTCCAAAAAAATTTACACGCGGCAATTAAAACGGAAACAATCCGCCGTACGCAGTTGCGTAACGAGTTTCTAGGCACATATTTAATGTTGCACTATTTTTTGTTATCGACGCGCCCCATCTGTATGTGGCAATGTGTAAGTTGGGTTTGAATTGATGGAACATGTGGGTAAAGATTCCACGGTAATAAGGGTTAAGATTTCCATGGGGGTATTATTAAGTGAATCATTTTTTACAATTGTTACAATCGTCTAATTGTATTTTATTAGTGTGTTGACTTTGATTTCTTCACTTGATTGATACCGTGCGTTGTTTAATTGACGGGGTATCTCCGATCTGCCGTTCTGGTTCGGTTCGTTAAATAGAGGGCAAATACACGTTAGGTATGCGAGATCCGTTTCGGGCTTATGCAGATTTCGGGAAATTGCGGTTTTTATTGCGCGAAATAACGATTATTACGAGTCGTTCGACTTTTTATTTCTATATGTAAGAAAGTAAATCGTGATTCAAAGGGCGTTCGTTAAGATTTTATCTAGAATTTGAAATTTAAATCTACCGCCACGGCTCAAGTGTTCAAGGGGAAGCAAACAATGGTAAATCAGTCTTATCCTCCGAACTCGATCATATTTCGATCGAAGTGTAATAATTTAACCGAGGCGGCTTCACACGTGACATCCGGGCTTATCGTATGTTCGAACCCTGATAATCCGATTAAAATACGATAGAAATAAAATTGACGTAACTCCATGGCTACTCCTAAAGTCTCCTCTTATACGTATATCCAGTTCAAGTTTGATTGTACCAAATTTGGCTTATAGGTACTCCAGTAATGAATCCAATCAAACTGGACCAATCAAAAGCGTCCATAACGTTCAACCATCAACTGAATTTAATTAAGTAAAGTGTAAGTTACACATGTGTAATGGAACACTAAGCCCCGTTACATGTACATGTGAAATTTAAATATGGTTTAACTGAACCAATTCAGCTACACCTGTGAGAAATAGTCAGGAAGAATGACTTCCTAATAACTAACTAATCCCAATTTAACAACTATAAAACTAAATTTACTTACTTATTTTACTTAAACTTGAACCCAGTTTAAGTAGACTTAGCTAAGGTGCAGTTTTAATCCAACCTATTTGTGTAATGCTATTTTGTTCAGATACTCCAGTAACGTAGTCCAAACCAATGAAAACTTAGGCTTGCCAATAGCTATTACTTAGCAACTGATACCAAGTTTAATTGGACCGAAAACTAAACTGCAAATGCAACATTGTACCTGTGCATTTTAAGCCTGCTTTAACAAAACTTAGTTAAATCGAGTTCAACGTTCCAAAATTAGCAAGACTGTTCAGAAACTAAACCAGGTTTAGATCAATCAAACTTAGGCTACATATTTTCACGCGAGTCCTGCAGTTTACGCTTAGTTCGGACTAACTCCAGTGATTATGCTGAACCAGTGATATTCTAGATTTAACGGTACACCACAAAGAAAGTAAACTGAGTTTAGTTAATCTACACACATATGTACTAATCGAATAGTATACCCAACTGTATATGTGCAGTTAAAATGTGATTTAAATAAACTGCGCTTAGTTGCAGTCAAAATCTGAAAATAACATTATTACTTAAAGGCTAACTATGCTTAACCTGATTAGTTAAACTAACCTGCGGAAATGAGGCTCTGTTGGATACATTCAGTTTAAATTTGGTTTAAGTAACTTCTGTTTACTCCTTCTCTAGCAACAAACAATCTGAACCAATCGAATCCAAGAATAGGCTAACTCGCTTAGCAACTAAACCTAGTTTAGTTAAATCAAGCGTGGAATAATCCATATGCGATCTAGCCCAAGGGATTTTTGTATGTACAGATGTAGTTTACATTTGGTTTAAAGTAATTTTGTTTTATTACTCTAGTAACAAAGGATCGAAACCAGTCTAAACTTAGAACTGTCAATATCACTTATCCCAGTTTCTATATAAGTAAGTTAATTTGGGTTAAGTTGAACTGAGTATAGCTAGTATATGGTCCACCGGTTTAAGACTAAAATTAGCATTACTGTCTATCAACTTAACCAGGTTTAATTTAACCAGACGTAGCATTTATAAATTCATTAATATACCCTGCCATGTTTAGCTTAAACTTGATTCAATTAAACCCAGTTTAGATCATTCAGAAATGCTGGTGAGCGGCTAAACCGAGTTTAGCTAAATCAAGCGTTAACGGAATTTAGATATCATTGTCCATGTGCAATTTAAGCTTGATTTAGCTAACTCAGTTTAGCTGCCCGCAACAGTCTGTTGAAGATAGAAAATACAGTTTAGCGCCTGTGTACACTATTTAAAACAAGTCTTAAGCCATGCACTCTACACGTCTAGATTTAACTACTTCGGTTTAGTTAATCCAGTAGTAAACAGGGTGAACCAGTCAAAATCTTGTTTATACTTTTGCAAAGCAGCTAAGTTAAGATTAGGTTATTCAAGTGTAAACTGCTAATTATAGGTTCAATTATATGTTTGAAACTTAAATGGTTTAACCAAACTCTGGTTAAATACTCTAATAAGGAGTTACCAACAAAATCGCTTGAAGTAAGTTACATAATTGGATGATGGCAAAAGAACAGAGCTGGTCTAAATGTAAAGTAAAAATAATAATTCATGTTTTTGTTTTGTTACATTTGTACAGGTGATAAGTACATGATTTTTAGAATTTGACAAATGGGGAACTCCTTAGCAAGTCTAATTAAGTAAGTGCATTTTTTTGTAACTTTAATTGACATAATTTAAATTGTTTGATGCTTCATGTCATTGCTGTAAGTCTAAAGATCTTTAACTGTCAATTATAACATCAGTTATAACTGTTGTCCATCAAAATGACACCGTAAAATGACTTACCGCCCATTCAATAGATTACAGGTAACATATACAAAATCTAACTATAAGTACATTACTCTTATTATTTTGAGATTAATAATAAAGCCACTGAAAACATTTTACAAGCTAGGTGAAGACATGGTCATGTACTTTAAACACATTTGGTAAATGCTTACACCTTATATGAAAATATCTGGAACCCTATAGCGATTTGTGAGGAATTCTGTTATAGTTAAATATTTGGTATATTTTTGTAGTTATTGCTACCGTTTAGTACATTAGTAGTTAATAGAAGATCCTACGTAAATTTAAGCTTTTTAAAATTTGACCACCTCTAAATTTAAGCCGTAATAAATTCAGTACCTCAATTTTGAATGATTGTACCGTTACAGGTACCTAAAAAGGTATTTTACGTTACAGATTGTCATAACAACTCAATCTTGATTTGTTTTCAACAAAATCCTACCATTGGTATGTAAAGGTATACATCAGAACTATAAATTTTAGGTACATTTTTAAATTTTGAACGAATTTGATAATCCAGCTGCCCAAAAACTTTCGATATGGAGCATTTCGTGAATTTCACAATTGACACATTAATTTTGTGATTTTGTGATTTATAAACTTTTATAGGACACGCATCCATTGCATAACAACTCACGGTTCATTCTTTAATTCCTTACTCCGTTGCCGCAGTCCGTGCGATAATAATTTTATTACGGCACTCAGTCAAAATGTCGATAAATCATGTTTGTTATGAAACGGCCGTAAATAAAAATAATTTAACAATAGAATTCGATGCGTTGCGACTTTTGCAGGCATGACTCCGATATTCGCGACGGATCGTTGAATTTATATACGTATATACCCACTAACCTACAATATATAATTTCGCAATATACAAGGGATGTTAATGCCTTGTAAGCGGTAATTTTTAATTTTTCGCTTTTAATTCCCGATGCTGGATTCGAATTCACGGTTCACGATCCATCATCGTATCCGCGGTAATTTGTTACAATGAAATTTGCATACTACTAAACACGCTCATTAGCAGAGAGTAAAATAAATATTATTAACGTATTAAAATTTTATTATAATGAATTCAGCAAAAAGTGATGATTTAAATGTGTCAGATTCCATTAATACTATAACAACATCGGAACGTACAATTAATTCCGATATTAGTGTTATTAATTTTAAACGGGCGCGATATTTTTCACGTTCGGAATAGCGCGCGAGAAAGGTGATGAATATCACTCGGCTTTATAATTAATTAATTAATTAATTCAATTGTATTGTAAGTGTATCAAGTTCAAGTTAAAGACTTAATTAAGACGATCGTTAGAAATTTAGAAAATGTATATACAATTGAGACACGCTCTAGCTTAAAATTAAAACCGTTTATTAACTGTTAATTGTGAAGTAGTGTGGAAGCACATCAAAGGTATCTTTGTTATTCAGGTTAATTAAGCGCTTAGGAAACTTTAAAAAGAGATATTTCTTAGTCTGTACGAAGGGCACTTTCCTCAAAATGTAATAATAACTGATATTGTTTTAAACAGAAGTGATCTTTCATATCACAAGAGGTACAACAGAATTCAAAATTAATGGCTTTTCAAGCAAATCAGTTTTTTGGTGGTGTTACTATAGGCTCTTACCTGACACAAATTCTGGAGCGTAGTGCCTGCAACTTCGGAATACAGGGTGATCATGAAATTCCTTCCTTCAGTCCTGACTAGGTTTGGCTTAACTCTTAGTCATTGTGTGCTCCATTGAGTAGGGGATCTTGCTAGTGGTCTCGTTTCCTCCACCTTTCCTTTGAATGGTGAGTTTTTCCATATTGTCTGGGCATGTCAATATTAGGAACTCTAATCGGTTGATCTTTGATCGGTACTTTGAAAAATCTTTAAGAAATTTGACATTCCTTCAAGATTTTGGTCAGTTTGGCCATGCTATACTTTTAATACCTGATTTTGGCCAGGTCTTGGCTATTAATAATCCGAGGTATGCATATCTTTTAACAACGTCGAAGGGGTCTATTCTTGTTATGTTTGGATCATTATCCATTACCATTATTTGAGTTTTCCACGTAGTTAATCATAGAAGGTTGTTTATTTTTTGGTCATATATTCAGATACCTCCTTACCATTGAACACATTGCCATACCTTGCTTCGTCATAAGTTGATAAAGATTCAGGGCATAATATGCAATCTATTATTTAGAGATTACACAACAATTTTCAGGTTTATTTGGTCCTTTAAATGTTTACTCCTATACACAACAATATTGTTGTTCAATTTCTATTTAGCCCTCCACATTTGTTGATGGCTTTTCACAGTGTTTACAATCTGTTAAACCTGAGGAATTTTGAGAATCATGGACCGTTCGAAGTAACTTGAGATAATTTCAAAACAAACCAGCAAGGAAGAGCCCGTTTTCGGCAAACGTTTAGAGGAGGAATGTGGGCGGACCTTCGATTTTAAAACTTTCAAATTTTTCTTTGCCTTTGGCAGTTCTGAGAGTCCAGAGCCTAGGCATACATTCAAGGCAACATGAAATAATTTCAAGAAAACTTGCAAGGTTTCTTTAGAGGTAAGTTAAATTACTTGACTGAGTGTTGCAGAATACATTCTTTAAAATTTACATAATTTCTTAATAATACATATTTGAGTTCTAAGCTACTGTGAAGAATTTAGTTCTTCGAAAATGATAAAATAGTCGCCCATGGTGCTTGCTAACCTTTGAAGTTAAGTCAGTAGATGATCGCTTTAAGTCATGTGTTGAAATTTCAAATTTAGTGATAAAATTGTCTCATTTTTTTTTATTAAATAATTATTTAATAATAAGTGACTGACCAACAAAAAAGCTTTTTGAATGTCTACTAACCGCAATGGTCATATCTTTACTAATTATAGGTCGAGAAAAAGGAATACAATATTGAAATTTATGAGATATTGACATAGTGAGAGTATGAGATTAGGTCGATTTTTGCAATTTGGGATATTAGCTTTTTCGACGTTATGAGGTTACAGAAAATTTTTATTTGAAACATTTCTTTCAAATCGCACCTTAGGGCACTATACTCTTGAATTTTCTCCAAAACACTTCTAGTAATCTAGTACAAACTTTATAACTTGATAAGTCTTTTTAATACCTATAACATTTATTTAAAATTTTTTTTTCTAAAATTGCACTATAGGCACTTTACTCTGGAGAAGTGATAGAATTATAATATGGATACGTCGATTTTCTTATTAACTTCTGTTTCCAAGATGAAGAGGTGTTGAGAAAAACCTTCCCAATTTATGTGATAGTGCGGTTCATCACTTAATATTAAGAATTTCCATTCTTTCTCAAGTACTAGAAAGCATCTCGTTCCTGGTCCACAGGTTCAACAAAGTTCTTCATCACTCCCAACTTGAGTTGCAAGGGAGGGAGAAAAAAAGGTTTTCAGATCGATAAAGGGTCATTTAGGGCACCTTTTTCGTCACACTTGAAGATTTTTCATGTTATTGACCTATTATGTAATGATACTTTCCATCTCAGCTATCCCACCTACATATACTTGATATAGCCCATTGGCATTCCCAGCAGTAATGCGATAAGTAATGCAGTACAGTAATTTCGTAGAAATTAACTGAAATGTGTTTACACTGGTGTACTGCTTTTGAACCAATAAGTAGTCTTGCCAAAATATTTTAGTTTATGTGGGTATCAGGTAATTAAATTTAAATTTTTTAACGTAGGCATTTCCATTTTTAAGCCTTCACCTTAAAGGATTGTCAGAATACAGTTTATAGGAACTATATACATCAATAATGTAGATATTACTTTATGTACTCTTTGGTTTTGGTTAATTTAATGTGCAGGTGCCATGAAATGCAGTGCCAGTTGAAAAGTCTTTCTTCAAAATCTCCTAACTTTGAAGGTTTCGAAAACAAATTAGTGTGATGTACAATTTTAACCTGAACAGGTGCTAATATAACTTAGTAGGTAAAATCGATCCCTCGTGCATCCATTCAGCTACTGTGCGCGTATTTTAAACCAGTTAGATTTTTATACGACCAGTATACCCGTTCAATAAACTTCATACGTACACACACGCAGCAGCTACCGTAGCCATTGGCTATTATATTTGTATATTTATATTAGACGTGGGTATAATGATGTTTCAACCAGATTAAAATCCCTTTGAATAAGGGAGCCACAATGGCCTCGCTTCCCACTTTGTTGCACTCACAAAAACTCGATTCAATACGAATTTTGGCTTACGATACAATACGTCCGGATAACCCTTTTTTTTTGAGTTCAAGTGTTTTGTGTTTGCTATTTGCCTTGTGGATTTTTGCAGGGGGTGCTAACAAAGAATAGAATTAAGTATATATCTTTAAAGATTTCGCAGCGTTTGGATTTAGCGTCATTGGTCGACTCGATTATATTTGATTGCGAAGTTATGCGTATGCGTATTACGGTCGTCATTGTATTCTAAGAATGACCTCAAATAGGGATAGAACAATGCTTATTATCGATTCCACCAAAATGTTTGTGCCTTCCCAAAAAAATTTATATGTAACCTTTTTACGGGCACCCCTCCCTCCCTCCCTCTCCATTCCCGTGTATGCCTGTGTATTGATATATGCATACTATTTTGTTAATGTCAATAAGGTGGCTATTTATTCAAGCCAATTTAAATATAGCCATTGTTCATTATTTTCGAATTTTCTATTGAAATTTACGCAAATATCCACTGTGAGGAGACAAAGTACTTTTGAACAAATAACCAGTCTAACGTTGGCGAAATATTTTCCCATTTTTTAACATTCGTTAATTTGGAACATGACCAACTTCGAAACAATATTAATGGTAAAATTTTATTTGGTAACAAATCGTGATCACGTGATCAAGTCATCCATGGTCCAGATCATGAAGATGAAATGAATCGCTGAAGAAATATGCCTGCAGTGATATAATTTCATGCAATTACCTGCTTACTATCAGTGTGACTACATCAGGCTATATATTAAGTCTGGCTTAAATTCTTCAGTCTTAGCTGTGGACAGTAATTCGCCAGAAAATTCGTACTAGCAGAAATGAGTTATTTGAGATTTAATTAAACTTATTTATGGAAAGGACGGGGGAATTACAATTTAATAACCAATAAATGAGTAAATTGTGCAACTACATTGTAAGCATTTAACCTTGAAATAGAAATTTACCTCTTTTGTTTATTAATTTTTTAATATCGTTTAATACATCATAGTATTGCAGAACTATTGAAGAACTAACTAATTGAAGAACTATTTCAGTAAGTATTCCTGCGGATTTATTAAATAAAAGTAACATCAGCTTGAATATAACATAAATAGTAACTTTTAATACAGCAAATAAATATAAATATACAAGGAAAAATTACATGTCACGTACATGGTGACATTAATTAACTATCCCAAGGGTGTCCACTAATCGTGTTTCCCGAACTCCCGGGAGAAAATGCTTTATCAGTGGTACCGGTAATTTATGGCACCCATAAAGCTATTACCGCCTGTCTTTTGGGACATTTTTGGTCAGGAGATTCAGGGTTGAATTAATATGACTTTAGTTAGACGTGTTTGAGACTTTAGAATTTTATTATTTCATGTATGAAACATATACGAGCATACCAAAAATGTTTTTACCCGTTTCTAAATATTTAGTATACAAAATCGTGTACAAGTAGTGAAGTAATTGTTCCCAGTAACTAGTATGTGTAAGGATGATTGAGAATTAACGTGTTATCCTTTATCCTTTCAAGAAAAATGTACCCGATGCGCCGTTATGATCAGGTAAAAATAGGGCAAATAACTGAGTGATTTCCACAAAATTTTGACGTCACTTTAGAAAAATCTATAAACTGCCACCTTAAGGTTAATAATATGTAGTCTGTGAGTGACTGTACTAGTGTGCTTTGTATGGGTAAAAGATTTTACAGAGTATTTGTTTTATTCCAGTTCTGTTTGTCAATTTTGACTTGAAACGATTTTCATTTCCTCTTATTTGTAATAACCTGTGCTTAATGGAATCAGAAAATCAGGGGCAAGATTACGATACTAAATGGAGGGATTTATTTGGGGTTTTCAAAATATACAACACCATTTTATGCGTCATATGTGGGCAAAGTTTTGTAATATTCAAAAAATATAACTTTCAGCGGCATTATCAAAAACAGCATCTATAGAGATTTTCCATTAGGTAGTGCGTCACGATCCAGAGAAGCCTGGATACCAGAAAATCTGGAAACGTGTGAAGGAAAAATGACATAAATGGACCCAACCCAGTGCTTCTTTGTTAATCTAACGAAATAAATTTATTGAAATATAACGTTACGTATAATTTTCATTAATGATTCATATAGAAAAGACGTTAGAATTACTAGTTAATAGTCATCATTTTAGTATTTACAAAATCTGTAAATTAGTACCTATTTACAATTATACAAATATTAGGTAATTGCTTTTCATAGCTTCTCCTCGGCAAGAGTTAACTCGCTTTCTGAGTCCAAACCTTTGCGTGTTGTACGGAAACGGCGTGCATATTAATATTCCGACTATCAGCCCATTAGGGCCCGTTTATGATGGGTTGTATCTGTCACTTCTCTATCTCTCTTGATCCTAGTGGACACTTCTGCCTTATCCAGCGAAAAATTAAATGACTTATGCAAGTATCTTTAGGAATTTTAGGTAAGTAAGTACCATAAGAGAATTTTCCAGTTTCCATCCGCGACCGATAGTTTAGGGATTCGCAGTTATCTTTTACTATCTCCTATGGCCACTAATTCTTTTAACCTGGGGAGCCATTTACAAATTTCTATTTACATTAAGGTACGTAACTAATAGTAATAGATAAACACAGAAGTATCATTTTGCTCTGAGGAGTTGGAGGAGTAATCAGTGGTTTAATTCACATGTTCAGTAATTAGTTATGGTAATTTGGGTCCATACTTATTTAACATAAACAAGGTAATTAAGCACAACTAATAAATCTAGGAGTAACTCAAATGAAATTGTTTGCATGTCATTATATTTTAGAATTGAATCTGTTTTCTTCGAAATTGACGTCGAGGTGACGTAGAAACGTCTATTTTATTTTTACATACACGAAAATTATATTTGTTTTAGCTGAAATGGAACTTTACTCCTTATTGCTTTATTTTTTGTTTTTAAGTATAATTCCAATAGTTGACGTGGTCTAAGAGTGGACGTTTAAAAGGACCTCTTGATTAATTCTCATTTATCCCTTTCCTTATTGGTGGAAATTCCGTAGGTATCGCAGTTAATAGCAAATCAAAGAGTAAATGCTCTGTGAAGGCGAGCAGAACTCCATCCATAAACATCCACTCGGACATGTTTATTAATTGAGAGAACTTTCGATTAATTCCATCCGGGAACGTACACAACTTACCGTGAGATAAATTCTTGATAAATTAAATCGAACGAGTACCAATAAAATCTCTCGCTCAATATGACTGAGGCCTCTTCATTATTCAGACCACTCGATAAATTGAAGCGTAACAGTTTTGCACGCTCCGCCGCAGGATTTTATACGTTCCATCGCTGATTCCTGATCTAGTTAAATACACAGAGGTAGGTATTAATTTGAGAAACGACCCGGTAATGTTGACACTTCGAGGTGCTTTCGAGGCGACATCTTTTGGTAAAATATTTGGCAGAGGAGAAGAGACAACGCTGTGGGCAGAAACTGGTTTCGATTTGTACACACACACATATACATATATACACACACACAAAGAGAAGCAGATTTTAATGGTCACCATACAAACTTTGCTCTGAGCAAATATTAAAAATAACGTTAGACAAACAGAATACAAGACGAGTGAAAAATTATCAAGGTTTGTATGACACATTAGATGCTTCGGGTCAGGTATGTACCACCGATGTGTACCACCTGTATATACATTCTGAAAGAAATGATTCCGATATAACGTTTAATTGTCGTGTTAATGGCGGCAATTAGTAGGTTTTTCGAAATTAGTACTAATAGAGGGACCACATTACCGAATGGGTGTGTTTGAATAAATATGAATTATTATCGAGGAGTCAATTAAGTCATATCTTTAAAGAGTTTCGATGACATATAGAAGGAAAAATCTGCTCTTTACTAAGCAAACACTGGTATTTTCCTACTTTTATAATCTTCCGACCATTCTGCAGGTGTAAAACGAAACATTATTTAACGCTATGAATACCTCCTTTATGCGACTTACAATCAATCAAAAGTGTGAAGAGGAAATGTTCCTTGAAAATTTTAATATATAACAGGTAGAAGTACGTGGCATAAAATTGGCATAAAGGAACCTTTTGAAACCCCTTATCATCCCCTACACCCTAATCAAATTCATAATTAGCACCAAGGCCAGATATAAATATAGTTACTCTAGATAAAAATAATAAAATCAGTAATATTCCAGATGAAAAACAATAGTTAAATCGGATAAGTAAATAGACACCCGCGGTTACTAAAGTAGAAGAGTGGACTAAAGATGATACAGGGGTAGGAGCGGCCATCGCAGCAGGAAGTCATGAACTAAAAGGAATTTGGGCTCTTTTAGTTATAGCCGCCAAAATAATGAACCAGCCAACTCTTTTTATATAAAAATTATCTCTACATACCTCTAAATAAAAAAAATTTCATCTGCCGAAATTTATTATTCAAGCAATAGCTATTAATAAAGCCACATCCCCAATTCGATTAGTTGGGGCAGTTAATATGCCAGCATTAAATGATTTAACATTTTGATAATAAATTACTAAACATTAAGAAACCAACCCCAATCCATCCCACCCTAGGAGGATTCTAGTTAAATTTGGACTAACAATTAATAAAACTATTGACCTAACAAATAAAACAATTAATAAAATAAATCGATTTATATTATAATCACCATCCATATATTCACACCTGTAAAGAATTACAGCCCTTGAAATAAATAATACAAAACTAATAAATAATAATGATATTCAATCTATTAAGATTCTTGTAACAATTGAAGAAGAATTTAAACCTCATAGACTAAATTCAATAATTAAGATATAGTCCAATATTAAAAATCATAGAGAAGAAAAAAAAACTAAATGAAGTAATAAGTAAAAAGGAAAAATAATATTTGCAGATATTAATTATCTAAAGCATAAAATACTTCTCTAACGCCACAAGTTATTATTTTTCATAAACTATTTAGATATAAATTTAATAGAAAATCCCCCTTTAAGATCATCAGATTTAAAGGAATCCAATGTAATAATAATAATAAGTACTCATGTAAATAGGCAAAAGATATAGAAAAAGATATAGAAGATAAATAAAACCATATCCCCAATTCGATTAGTTAGAGCAATTAATATAGCAACATTAAATGATTTAACATTTTGATAATAAATTACTAAACAGTAAGAAACCAGCCCCAATCCATCTCTCCCTAGGAGGATTCTAATTAAATTTGGGCTAACAATTAATAAAACTATTGACCTAACAAATAAAACAATTAATAAAATAAATCGATTTATATTATAATCACCATCCATATATTCACACCTGCGTTTAATGGCCTAATTACATTGTCTTACAGTCAGAGCACTTTTAACATTTACCACGACATAAATTGATGGGAAACTGCATGAACTGTCGTACAATATTCATCCGCTTTTTTGCCTTATTGATAATTCATCGTTCAACCATGGTGCGCCCTACTTTGTCGCTTTCCTGTGAGAATCGTTTCGTCCTATTGAACACCGTAATGATATTAATTGTGAACGATAAGATTAAGTCGGACTGCCGAGATTAAGGCTGAAAGTCATGATATGTAAGAAGTTATTGCAACACGCCGTAGCTTCGGTAACATTAAAATCAACAACGGGTATCGAGAATATATTTGGCATTTTATGTATTTAAGGTTTATTTATTGAGCATAAAGTTGCATTACAATCGATGAGGGGTGCAATTTATAGTCTAGATTGGCAAAATTTGGGCATAGTTGTAAAGTAATGTAACGAATTGGGGGATCTGTATCTTAGTTTTGAGTAAGGAATTGAAATGGAGTGGAGCAAACACGATCATGCAAGCAATTGCTACTACGTGTAGACAAACAAATCAGAAGGCAAGTTGGAACTCAAAAAATTAAAGTAACCAACAAATCACATTGAAAAATTAGAAGGGGTAAGGCAAGGGATCATTCTAAACTCTCTACTATTCATCTATGCAAACAATGAGGTGATGAAGGCATTTCAACAAAAAAAAAAATGGAAATTCCTAAACCGCTGCAACCTGGTCTCATTACAGAAGAACTATTGCGTCTTTTTTTTTGGAAATATGGCAACATTTAAAAATTCGGAAAAGAACTTGAAGGAAAACCAAAAATCAGGAAAAACACTGGAAAGACACATTAAAAATGAAGGTGTTTTACCGTACCAAACCATAGCAAAACATAGAGGTAGAAATCAGCTCAAGAGCAAAGTCAATAGACCAATTAATGGCTATGAATTCTCATGAACAGACAGTAAAGGGATAAAATTAGTAAATCTGATTTCCAAGTCACTAATCATGAAATAGTATAGGATTAAGGGATAAAAATATTAAAATCGCAAAAAATGCAAAAAAATGCAATTTACACTTTTTCCTCCCTTTGGTGTTAACATAAATTGTTACTTTTCCATACATTCAGTGTAGGCTCGCTCCTGAAATAATTTTCTTTACTTCTGTACTTCTAGGTGACAAAATATTTTTCGTCTTTCGTTTAGGAAATTTTGCAGACTGCCGCAAGTCCTCGGTAATAAAGACCGAGACCCGAAAACGGTCCGTCCTGTTGAGGCTCATTAACGTCGTGTATGCGCTGGGTTTTTTCTCATTCTTTCCCTCCTCTCTCCCCCTTTCGCCGTCTTTTCTCTCGTTTCCGCAATCAGCCTCCGCGCCGAGCACACGGGCGTAAAATCCGTGACTGCCATCGAGTGGTTGTCACCGACACTATCGAGCACGGTCTTCTTGTCTCTTCTTGGAAGTCTCACTCGGTGTGTAGTGTCCTGCTGCAACTCTAT
This sequence comes from Cryptocephalus primarius, assembly GCA_963576515.1. Taxonomy (NCBI): domain Eukaryota; kingdom Metazoa; phylum Arthropoda; class Insecta; order Coleoptera; family Chrysomelidae; genus Cryptocephalus; species Cryptocephalus primarius. Next base: position 10,837,881 of record OY754942.1, on the reverse strand, counting down.
CGCATGCCTCCTCTTCTCCCGGCGACCGGCAGCAACGGCCGATAAATGCGCTATGCTGACTTAATGAAACATGTTAGTGTAATTAAGTAATTGTGGAAAAAAGGCGCGCACATGCAAAAACACTCGCCGTCGATAATTTATCGCCTTCGGCCGAGTCCTCTTCGGGGAATGGATCCGGGATCGGATCAGTGGTGGAGGCGGAACGACAACGCCAACATTTCGCATGTGGAGACGACATTCGTCCTTCGAAGGATCGAGGGTCGAATTGAATCGATCGTCGTGAACTTTATTGTGTTCGGGCTGTTTATCGTTTGTCACCTTTCGTATCGTTGGGGAAAATAAACTAACACATATTCCACCAAACGAAACTATCCATGGAGCTTTGAACAGTGGCGTAACAGCAAAGGACCTGTGGTCGAAAATTTTGCTGGGCCCCTAATCAACTCTTTAACATTTTTCTTATGGCACCAAGATGTCAAAAATGGCAGTTTTTATCGGAAAAGAGGACAGTATTGTGGTGCAAAACAATTTTAACTTTAGGAAACCAGTATTTCTTGAAAAATAAAAGTGAGAAATTTTGCCAATTTTCGCGGTATTCAAACTGAAATTTTTAAATGTTCTCGTATGTTATTCTCATGGGTTAAACGGTGATAATAAAGTTTGATTATTCCACTTTACGCCAGTATTCAAATTTCGTGAAAAGAATGTGGAGAAATAAGTGAAAAAAAAGATTACAAACGGCGCCGTTTTCGCGCCTTCGCCATTTTGAATTTTTAAATGCGGGTGTGCTTAGCGAAGATATGGTGATGGCTAAACGACCGTCGTCACGGATGTTGCATAAGCCTAAGAAATGTTACGAGTGATTAAATAGAATATAACAGAATTATTCACAAAATATGCAAATCTTTTCTTGTTGGTGGCCTCGTGGGGGAAAGGATGGTTTGTATCATATGATGAAAGTAGTATCGGTTTATTAAAACGTCGATTCTATTGGAAATGCACAAAACAACAACGTAATTTCACTATTCTAAGTACATAATATCGAATAATTTAAACTTGGAATGGCTTTCGAGAGGGCATGGATAAACCTTGACCAGCAGATGTTCCGTTGCAAGATGAAACGAATATTTTGGACCCAAAACGCGTGATTGCACAAATTCTTTATAAAGTTTCAATAAATACAAACAAAACCAAACTGCCTAACCTGACACTAGTTTCTGGAGGATTCTGCCCAGGAACTTGTACTCTGCAACGTTTCTATAAAACAAACAAAACCAAAATACCTCAGCTAACCTAATAGGCCGTAGCCATCAATACACATATTGTATGGTCGATTGCCTTTAATTTATTCTCTTGCAAATAACGAGCTATTCGCTGTAAATATATGAGTACAATGTATTTCAAGAAAGCCATGGCATGCCCTAAACCCATCATTAATTTCGAAAGTATTTTAAAAGAATCAAACTATTGAAAAGGGTAAATCTGAACGCAAAGCAGTGAGTTGCAATGCGTTCCCTTCGGTCGATTATCCACTACCATTCAAGCGTCGACTTCGTGTTGCTATTTTGATGTTCCATGTTAAATGAATGAAAAATTCTAATGAAAGTGGACATATCCATATAAATTTGTTAATTTATGTATGTCATTGTGAAATATCGTGAAAATTAGTGCGACACGTATAGAAGACATTCCACAGATGTAGAAGAAAGAGAAATTGTGGTTCCCTCGTACTAGTCTTATCGATTAGAAGTCGACGAAATAGTGATTCGCGGAAAAGTGAGGTTAGATGGAATGGCCCTTAGGGCCTAATATTGCATTTACCACTGACAGAAAAATCAACATGTTACACACAAATGACAATTGTTAAAACATCAATTTTTTATTTGGAATAATTTTCTCCCGTCTACGATTAACATATACTAAATTATAGGCTAGCTCAAAGATTTCCAGCCACTGCCACTTTCGATTGGCAGAAATTTTAGATTAATATAAATCGTAATAAATTGCCGAAAGTCATTAGTAAAAGTGCAAGATCTGTGGTTTGTATGATTGGATCAATTAATTATTACTTATTAATTAACTAAATTTACTATCCAAGGAACAAAACTTGGAAATGTAAAATGATTGCATATGTTCAAATGATATAATCTAATATATAATGAACTATAAATCTCTGAACTACATAGGAAGGTTGGCATCACATTATCTATGTCATTAAGATGGTACAAGTGACAGTTTTGACGAAGTTTGAACACATTATGAGCTTTTCCAGTTTTACTAAAATTCTCGATACCGAAAACAAGCACATGTTAATTACCTCGTTTCATGGGCGAAATTCGAATTATACAATAGTTTCCCGTGACAGCAACGCTAATAACAAAAAAATTCCGACGACCGTTTCGCAAGAGGACGAAGTCGACGACGACGTCGAAGGAGGCATTAGAAACTCACGGGTCGGTCGGCGATGGTGAATTGTGTGAATCGCCCGATAATATCCGTATCCGCAATAACAATGCACCTTCGCGCTCCTGCCTCGGCCATTGTTATTCAAAAGCGTAACATTTCACGCATGGTGACACGTTTCGGCCGCCATATTTGCGAGCTTATCACCTTTCCGACCACCTTCGGGCCAATGTGCTCGGAGCTTTTACGTGCACCTATAATGTACCCGTGCACACATCGGGTGGATGTCGATTTACCGTCGATGCGAGAGATATGCGGAATCTGACGGGAAATTGACTCAAAGTCGGAGCTTTTCATTTCCCCTACGAATTTGGACGGGTCAATTCCCAAGTAGGCGTCGTGGGGTACTTTTTCGCTTTGCTACAACATAAAAAGAATGTCAGAGAATAAAGCTTACAATGCCGGTACTTCTCTTTTTATATATATATTTCAAGGTAGCGCAATCACCATTTGTCACTAAAAAAATCTTGAGCTGTAGAGACTTCGATTTACGACTTACGACAATTCTATTTTAGATACAGCCAAAACAGAAATAAAAATCATACATAAAATATAAATACATGATTACTTAAATACTGATTTAACTTAATGAAAAAACATCTTCGATTTGATGCCAGTTTCCATTCGCCATTTTTGATTCAAAAAAATATTTTGGAAATCATTTGGTTTATAATTCAGTTTCTATTTCTTTCAATGTGGCCTTATCAATGCTGAAAAGTCATTAGATAGCCAATCATTGACTGCCAATCCTCCTGCTGACTAAGATTTTTAAAACTACCACCATTTTCTTATTTTCTAAGTTTTCATTTAAATCCTATGGCAATGATGACATAACGACAGATTTTCAATAACTCCTTGGTCAAGCGGTTATATGACATCATATTGGATGGAAAACTTTAGCTAGATAGACTGCTACTGCGCATTAAGGTTCTGTGAATGCTATCAATACGCATTAAGATCATTCCTCCTGTTGCCAAAAAATTCAAAACTCACATCAAAACTAGTTTTGAAAAATTTTTACTACCATCCAAAGCTTTCGTATTTGCCATATAGTCCACAGGTAGCCATGATGCAATGGGGATACTGAGGATATTTAAAGGGAAGCTTCTTAACGTGAGCCTCGGCGAGAGAAGTGAAATTAGAAAAAATACCACAAAAAGCGTGTCATGGAAGCATATATGCAGTTCATTGAAAACAAATCTGATATCACATGACCCGGTAACCTCATATATATATATATATATATATATATTCGCGCGTTTTTTTCTGTTAGCAATAGTGAGCGATATTGTCGGTATCTGTATGTTCGACCGGACGGCACTTTTGATAGTTGTTTTTCTTTATAGTTCGTGGTTTTGTGCTTTATAGTTTGCATTAAATACGTCGCTAAAGTCTATACAATAACAAAAATTTAAAGTAAGAGCCTGTGATTTAACACAGTATGTACAATTATATTTTCTTAGTTTTGTTATTATTCAAAGCTGCTATGATCCTTTGTACAATGAATTATAGTAAGTAGTGAGCATCCACTCAATAAGTAATTGTAAAATTGCTTTAAATTTAATAAAGATTCATAAAATTATGGTAAATATTTCTCTGCTTTTTTGAATCAAGTGCAATATAGATATAATGTAGCACCCTATAAAAGTTTGGAATATTTGTTTAAAATCATATTTAAAGTATTTTTTTTTTCATATAGTACGTTCACAAATAAAACGCAGTTCATTTATTTACAAATCTACCACAAAGTTATATTTTTCATGTGATTTTTGGAACAAATTGTTATACTAACATCTTATTTTATTCAAACTAAGATATTCGAGATTCTATTTGTAACACTTACAATAGTAATGATGATCGTTTCTATTATATTTACATACAAAGCACACCTAATTCGGTACATAATTTGAAGTACCTATCTACGCATGCAGGTACCTGCCTTGTAGGATTCACAAAAATAGCACACATCTCATATATCTATCAAAAGTAATACTCGTCACAAATATTTGATACTAGCACAATCCGAATTGAATGTGCACTCTCAATTTTATTGTTATTAACACCATTTAAATAGGTATCGTTCCTATATTTGTAAGAATATATTACACATGTATTTTTATTATGCAACATTAAATATTATAATAGGTATATCCATATAATTGTAGTAGTTAGTACCGATAAAAATGTCAAAGTAAAAAATATCACAGTCAACTGTAGAAAACCATATAGTTTAAAATATTTGTATTGCGAGCTAATATAGGTTTGGTAATTGGTTATACGTACAGTAGTTGTGACTTTCCTGGCATTTAATGAACTTGCTACATTTATGATATTATGTTTGATAATTACGGTAGTACACTTAAAATATAATTGTGTTATTGCACTGGTATTGTGGTTCTCACTAAATAGATTCTTACCAGCTACGACGATTTTTTAAAAGGGCATATGACCCTTCCTATACTGGCAGTATAAGGAACAATACAGTTCTCCTTCAGCTGGAAATAGCAGGAAATCGAATAAATATACAAATTGCAGCATTGGTTACAAAATTTAAAGTTCCCGTTATAGCCGTGATTACAGTAAAATAATTTTTAGTGTCCAAACCCAGAAAATGCCTTAATGATTTTAAAATAAATCAACATATCTGATACACTCTACTATTTAAATTTAATTTATGTAGGATGGGAACGTGTATTCATATTTGTATTTTTACAAAATGCTGTGGTGCAGTGATTTCAATTTTTTTTCCAAAAAAAACGAGTTTTCATAAATCACATGATTATGAGCAAAGCCAGAAAAGATATTTTACTTAATTCCCAAAAAAATTATATTTCTTTGTCTCTTTTCACCAGAAAGTTATTAGAAAGAAAGGTATGAATTGGTGAGGAAATTCATTAGTATCCAGAAATAGTCGAAAATGTGTTAAACATGTATTTTTAGTGACTGACTTCCTACTAAAAAAATACTTAAGATGATTTAGAAATGGCGAAAGCGATAAATATATTCTTTCTTAAGAAACAAGAATTTTGCATAAAATCCGAACTCTAGTGGTTACTGTTTATTTAATCGTAAATTTGCCTGGAAAGCAACTTAACCATCATAGAACTAGCCATTTTAGTAGATATCCTGTATTAACACCCTTTGCATCCGGGAGCCCGAACGGGGACACCCGAAAGCCCATCGTAACGCTTACCGTTAAGTATGTTAATGAAAGATCTAAACCGCCCATAAATTATCCGAGCAGCGTTGTTTCGCTCAACAGACTGAGAAGTTTCTATTATATGTCTTTTTTTCGTCGACGACTCCAGTTTTTTCGTGTAACGGAATGCCGTTAACTTGTCGCGCACAAATCCTCTCTTCCTCTTAACTGTACAAGCCGTGGAGGTGGTGGTAGCGTCGGACGGAACAAAAACGATATGGTGTACCTAATTAGCCGATGGTGAGGAAATGAAGGAATAAATGGATCGCGCGACCCATGCAGACACACGCACATGTAGTTCAGGGTTTAAAAACAAAAATATTTTTATATTTGAATGACAGTCACTTTAACGGGAGAAGATTTTTGGATTTCATGTGAAGTATTAGATTTGGTCATTTAGATAAACGTCTTGAAGAGTGAAATTGAATCAAATCAAATTTTAAAGAGTACCGAAATTTGGGGCATTTATTCAAATGCTTCTAGATGTAAAAAGTGTATTACCCATTTTGTATTACCCAAAGGTATTACCCATAGCTGTTTCAGCATTTTAAACACTTTCAGCAAACGTCCAGTAGCCAATCATCAGTTTTTACTTGATCAAAATAAGTAAGATCAAGTAAGGTGCTCATCTATACCATACATTGGTGTCTATTAGGACACCAAGTCTTGGAAATAGACTTTCACCAAACTTTGAGTATGTTTAGGTTGCTTGAATTGTAGGAACCCAAAGCTAAATGCCTTAAGCACAGATGGGATTTTAATATTTGCTTCTATATAAAAAGTCAGATATGTTATCTTTTGAGTAAATAGAGTATTTCCTATTTCACTTCGAGTTCTTTCCCCCCTGTTTGATATGCTCCTTCCATTTCAAAGCACTACTTCAAATTTTGTATCTAAGCAATGTTTAGCCTTGTTTTATATGCTACGCCCGTTATTGCTACTCACCAGGTATTGGCGTTATTATCGATTTTATTCGTAAAGTACAGTCCAACCAATTTCCATTCGTCTAACCTGTTGAGCTACTTTCAATTCATAAATGACACTATAGGAGTTTTCTGTAGCTGTAATCTTCCACATAGCTCATATTAAAAAAAAGATGGTGTCATATGTTGACAGAAAGTATAAGGCTTCTTATAGTAAAAGTCCATCTCTTCATGATACTCAAGCATCGCAGGTATAAGCGATATCTCTTAATGTTGCAAACAGTCTCTAGACGGAGAGAAATGAAGAGTGGAAGAGCAATGTGAGATAAGGGCGCTCTTTTTGCCTTTGCCATATGAAATTATGACAACCGGTGGAGGAACAAGTCATTACTTGGTCAATGGTACTAGGTACAATGGAATACTTGTTAATGGCCAATGGTATAAGGATATAAAATGCCAATGGAAAACTAATGTATTCAAGACCCGTAAAATTATAATTAAGAAAGGTCGTCATAGCCAATAATGAAAAAATAGAGGAAATTACTGATCATGGACCACGGATGCCAAGGGCCAAGGATAGAAAAATCATGTTAAACTTAGGAGGAGCACCATTTAATATCAAAATGATTCTGATGTACACTCCATCCTCAGGTAAAGGATGAGGTCGAGACCTATATGATTCCTAATGATAAAGAACATGAATAGTAGAAAGGTGACCATTTTAATGCGCAACTTCAATGGGGAAGGTGCATCAGAAGGTAAAATAGTAAGGCCATTTGGTTTGGAGCAAAGGAACCAAAGGAAAAAAATATTAGTTCAATTCTGTAGAGAAGAGCAATTAGTCATTGCCAGTATGTTGCTGAAATGACCGAGAAAATTGTTCGAAAAAATGAAATAATTTGGTTCCATTGCTCTTTTTATTAAATTAAATTAAATCTATTTATCTAAATCTATTTTGCGCTTTTTAAAATGTTCACTGGCTTCAAATGTCAAGTTTCTTCCAAGTAATCGACAACTTGATAAGCTACTGAGCAAAGTATAGATTACTTAAAATGCTGTTATGAAATTGTTGGTGGGAGTAAAAGTAATTGCAGCAAAAAAACAACGGATTTTAAGAGGAAACTCCGGATCCAATTCATATCTTTGTCTTAAACCATTTTCTTTAATCTTGCAAAGTATACCTTAGTAAAAGTATAGAAGAAGCCATATATCTAGACAGAGGAAATTCCTGTGATACAGTACTAACTAACCCAGTTTCATGATATGTCAGTATGATTTGTAGTCTGGGAAAAATTCTTGCTTCTTTGGGAATAATCGAATAAACGTGACTTCGGTTTTATCGAGTAAAAGGGCAACGGAAATTGCAACGGTTTCTTTTATCGTATGCATCGTGAAAAGTTGGTAAAACAGATGTAGTACAGTCTTGATGGTGCTATCTGCATAATAGATTACTTGACTGAATTGTATATAGCGATATCTCTACGATACAGGGGTGAAGCCGAATCGTTTTGCTAATTTTCATATTTCTTATGGTTCTCTTGATGCGCATTACATGCGGAAGGCTGCCTGCTGCAGCTGGAATAATTCCAGTAAATACAGTGACTACTGCATCCATTTCTGATGCGTCTTGCAAACCTTGAGCATTGTCATGAACAGCACTCGTGAAAGTTTTCTGCGACATTATTCTGGGTTTAACTTTCTTTAATAATTTACTTAGCAACGTTATTATTATATACGTTTTCCGTTTTCGCAGAGGACACAGTGCTTAGTGCCTTAATGTTATTTATGTGGTAGATTTTTACATCATAAAAGCTGAGGAAAAATATACATCTTATGTATAGACATTACCGCTACAATGCAATTATTGGTAAATTGGCATTTAAAGCAGTCACTTTCCGAGAAAGTTACGATTATAACAAACGCAGTAATAACCGTTTGTAGAGATAACTGCAATCCGGGAAATATGCTACATGAAATATCTACTTACGCGGTGTAACTAAATTTAACTTACTAGTACTAATAATTAAATAATACAGATCGCTCTGTAGTTAATTTTAAACCAGTAAAATGTGCCTTGTAGGTACTGCAACGAATAACCTAATTTTTATCGTCAAATTGAAATATATAATAGAGAGAGAATGAATTAAGGAAGAATTAAGAAATTAAGGATGTGCACAATACAGAATCTTACTAGATACTGCTTAACTTTTTATAACTGTATACGTATAATATAATGGTTCTGTATAGGGACTAACTTACATTCTCCTAATACACATTTGTGACATCTACTCAGATTGCTAAAGTAGCAGAGTAATGGCGCGTAAAGTCAGAGGTTGTAGGTTCAAGTCTTGTCGAGTTGTTAATCCTTTAGGACTGCATTTGAATGATGTTAGTAGTTGATGTATTTATGTAGGAATTAAAGACGTACTTCAATGTTGATAGGGTCTCTCAAAGTTATTTCCTCTGATAATTCCCCAAAATTAATTTTCAAATTATTTCATGACTTTTGTGGGAATTATCTTAGTTGGTACTGAAGGATCGAAATTCTACGTTTTCTGGGAAAAAATCGAAATTGAAAACAAATATATATATATAACTCATACATAAGAAAAACTCATACGTCTAACGTAAATCAAGTGTTTGGGTATTACATTGGTCTCAAACTTAAATTTCCATGGCCAAATAATATGTTATCAGAAAATTTTCAAAGTTTTTTCTATTTTATAGCAGTATTTGTTTATAGCATAGTTTTGCATTTGCTAATGCGTACTTCAGTTACACTACATAACGCAATAGTAATACCTCATTTCCAATTTTGTTCTACTTTATGATATAACTTACTTTAGGATATAAAATATAGGGTATAGTATAGTAGTATAGTAACTAAATAGTATTGATTTCATACAGAATAGAGCAATAAGACCATAAATTGCAAAAATTATATACCACTGTATAAGTGTACTACTAATTAACAGTTAAGTTCCATTCCTTGTAGGCGTTTACTAGAGTATACTGAAATGTCGAAAAGTAACTATCCTGTATGTAACCTGTAACTGTGTAGCAGAGTGTAGCAGGTTATTCTAAATAAAAATACATATTTACCTTGCATGGACAAATCTGTAACTGTACTGCGAAAACAAGCATGCAGGTTGTATACATATTAGCAAGTCATAAAACAAGTTGTCGTTTTTATGATTTAATCCACTATTAAATGCAATCAACATTTGTTATCCAATTCTAAAGCCAATTAGTTTCGTTATAATACATGTTTAAAGCAACTTGATGAATCAACTGGTAACTGGTTAATGGCAACCAATATATTATTTATTCTATTATTATTATTTAAACTCACTATTATTTATACTCATATTTCCATGTCTGTTTCGGTAACATTATCGGTAGCATTGGTGTCCCTTAAAGCTCTTCGCTCTTCTAACAGATCCTTCTAGGAAGGTTTTCTACAAATGAAAAAAATTCACATCGAAACAATATCCCATTGAGCGCTTATTTACACTGGGAGAGGCCGTTAGAGAAGTCCGCCTACAAAAAAAATTAGAATGCTTTATAATGTGAAAAATGAAAGAGCAAACAATCTTTGTTAATACCTCCTGGCATTGTATAAAGTCAATAGGTTCTGATGGCCACCCAAATCTCCGTTCGTAATAAATATTAATTTCAACTTGCCTCCGACCCACATGTAACTTCTCGTATGTTAGCCTTTTCGGCGGATTACCAAGCTTTTAGCCTCACTTTTAAGCTAATAAGTGAAAAAGAAAGACAGCTTCCTTATCTCCAATCATCTCTATCTCTCCTTTTCTCTCTTTTTCTCCGATAAGGCGACGATTTACGGACGGTCCGAAATGGATCTGTCAATGGATCAATGCGTCCGTCAAAACTACTAAGTACTTTCCATTTGTCTAAGAGACGCTTCCAGCTCCATTCCGGGCGATCAATAACTGTCGTGGGGCCTTCTTTAATTACGCCTTCGATTGTTACGTGTGGTTCTTTTGTTTCGATCAGAAGTGGTAGACGCGAGTGGAGATGGTATCGATGATGTGAAAAATTTAAGTAGCTGCTGCTGCTGGTATTTTAAATGGACTCTTTCGGGATCAAAGAGAAGTCGGAATTGAATGGTCCTTTTCTGCTGGCATCGGAAAAAAAATTGAAGAGGATAGAATCGAGACACGCCAAAAATGACGGGCGGATAAGTGGATTGATTGGTGAAATCGCTAAGACAATGGTTCCACATAACTTCGTAGGAAGGAATCAAATGAATCAATACCAAACCGTTAAGGTTACTGCAAGAAGAAAGAATTCAACAGGAAGAGGGAAAAGCGTATTGTAGTCATAATATGTGCTAAGATTTGCTCTAGTTTGACTTTCGCGTGCCATTTCATTACATTATTGTTTTATGTAAAAGTCGAGCTAACTTTTGCGTTTTTTAGAAACTGTGGAAAGCGTAAGGAGGAAAATAATCCAAACATAGACAAAAGTGTCAGATAAACGTGTGCCAATGCACCACGTAAAGGTGTATTAGGAAACATGAATTCATCAGCTCTGATGAAACTGCAGCCCACAGCCATGAAACATTTTGGCGCGTTTTGTGACGTTTTAAAGAAGAAACAGCTTTGCTTGGGGTCAGGCGTGTTGCTTAGGAATTTAGGCACGCGTCTTCCCTGCCTTTTCGCTGCGAGAAATCTCAATGTGAATAGAGCAAGACCAGGCATAAACACTTGATGCCGACCTACCAACAACATACCTTCCTATACGTTAATGCCATTTTTTCCACCCGTTTCCTTAAGCTTTCTTTACTACGGAAATGTTTGTGTAAGAGGTAGTCGCAGGACTATTAATTCCTCGATGGCCTTCTTAACATTTTCTGGATTAGAATCCTTGGATATTCTCTCTTCTGGAATATTTATCTTCAGGAAACAAACTGTTATAGTATAAAATGGTTATAGTATGTCCCTCGCTATATAAAATGGAACTTGTTGCTCTACTGATGCAGTTACAGTTCCCCTCGCAATCTCAAAATTATGATGTAACATAACTTACGAAATATATAAAATGAAAGAATTAAGTTAAGAGAAACTCTTAGGTAAAGAGCCGGTTGTTGTGGATGTTTAAATTTTTTCAAAAATTTGGAAGTTGAATCTAACATAAATACATCTTATGAGAGGAATATTGGAAACATGAAAATTCACTCTACTGTAAGCACGAAGTTTCAAAATTTAGGTACAAATGGAAAGTGCTGCCAACCCCACAAAACATATTTCCTAAGATTCTTAATCCGGTATCCAAGTAAAAAAAAGAGAAGGGGTTAAGCAAACTGCTTTATTTACATAACAGTGATATTTCTTTATAATTTTATATTTAAGTTTCATTCCGATTCACCCCTATTAACAGTATTGGTATTAATCGTTTTTTTGTTTTTGTTGGTACATTTTTGCGGTATTAACTAATTGGAAATATGATTATAAAGCTGGATTAGTTAACAAAAATGCATTAGCGATTCTTTAATTAGACTTGGCAGCAAAATGATATTTCTGGATGCAGTAAAACGTCTCTGTGCTGCAGTCACTGATCGGAAAAGTGTGTCTGTTATAAAGGCATGCTGTCATTAGAGTTGTTTTTTGGAAGGAATAAAAAAAACTAAAGGTTTAAGCACTAAAGGGCAAATTTATAATCGCACCTTGAGGATTCTTCAAACCTTAAGGCGTACTTACTGTGCCATCTGTATTTTATAGTCAACTAAGTGCACCTTAAGGATGAGATGAGGCCGAGGTCGGTTTGATCTTACCTTGAGTATCCCTCAGAAAATACTAAAAGTTAAGTTAGACTTCGAGACATGAATTCAAGATGAAGGACGATTATTATGAGTACGTCAATCGAATTATTAATAATATAAATCGATTACCTAAACGGTATTTGGTAGAAACGGTAGATTTATATAGTGACCGTGATTTATAAGGAGGGATCACTATTTTAATAATACGACTGTACATATTATTTCTCTTCTGATTAATGATGCTCTTCATAAACCCAATAATAGAGGTTTGCCAGTGGTTCCACTGATCCAATTATTAATCAGTTTACGAAATTATGGCACAGGAAATTGCCAGGCAAGTTGCATTTTTATATATGTATTGGTATCTAGAAAAAGGATGATTACTTATGTTTTATTCAAGTTTTTGAACTTTATTTATCTATTCTACTATTTCATATTTATTTCAGACTCTTGCTGGTGATCTTAGGGGAATTTCACATTCTACAGTGTCTATAATAATAAAAAAGATTTTAGAGTCATTAGCAGAAATAATGAGGAATGTCGTACAATTCCCAGAATACCCTTTTCATTATCCAGTTTTTATGAATAAATGTAATCAAATTGCCGACTTTTCCGGTGTAACATCTGGTATAAATGGTACCCACATCCCAATAAAAAATCGTGGAGGTGCTGTAGGTGAAGTATATGGAAATAGAAGGACAATTTTCTGCATTAATTTATAGATACTTATATTATCTCAATAATGATTGATGAATTTTTTTAAAAAGTGTCATTTACAGTTGGTATGCGGCCCAAGAATGCAAATATTAGATATTGTCACTAGGTATTCAGGGTCCACTCATGATAACACAATATTTCAGAGAAGTGGGGTTCGTGTCAAATATAATAATAATGAAGTGCCAGGTCAGCCTATAATTATTTGTTTAACATCAAATTTGCACTATGAATCTGTTATAAATTATGTGTGATTACAGGTAAAATGTTGGGTGACAATGGCCATGCATGTAAAAGATGTCTGCTAAGACCAATTGTACATCCTAATACACATGCAGAAAGAAATTATAATACGGCTTAAATATTTGGGAATCTGAAAAGAACGATTTAGGTGCTTAAAAAAGAAGATTGAGGGTTTCAATTCACTTTGTCTTAGTTTAAGTACAAGTTTTAATTCGTTGTAGCTTCTTACCTTATTTTGACACGATCCTAGAACCATAGAAATGAAACTAATATTCCATAGGCCGGTTCTTTATTCACGACTTGCGCTGTTCTTGTGCCTTCTTAAGTACTCCTTGCGGAAGCACCTTTGCAACCATCGAACAGCTTATCTGAGGTTCCACCAAGGTTTCCTCCACCGAGTCCTCCTTGACTATTCCTTAAGTGATGGACTATAAATTGGCCCCTGAATGCTCACTTCTGTGTTATATGCTGCAACACTTTAGTAAAGCATGGGTGAAACTATCCTCATTTTTGCTGACAATTCAAGTACCCTTCATATCTCTTAAATTCTAATATGTGTACAAGATATATACCTAGTAACTACACATGAAACATGTAATTATTACAGAATAGACCTGCTATACATCCCCTCGTTTGAAGTAATGGTGTTTTTCGAAAACGGCGCGAACCGTTTCAATTATCCGTACGAGAAATAGTGAGAGAACACACTCGAATCCCCCCAATTAATTAGTACTTAGAACCGTGTCCGTTTTCTTTCCGGTAATGATGGATTGAACAGTTCTTGCAGTCGCATTTAGATGTGGCCGTGATAAGAGCTCTAATTAATGTTGCTCGCATTCGTTACGGCCAACTGAGACAGGTGGTCCGACACCGGGCCCGCTCTTTTTTTCTCTCTCCTTCGAAGAGGTAAGAGGTAAAGAGGAGGGTATTCCTTCGTTTTTCGACCACTTCGTTTATCTCTTCGGTTACGGGATCGTCGTCTCTGGGGAAGAGGGGCCCACTTTATCGTGTGTCGATGTGCGATATCGTAAATATCGGTTATTAGCTACGAAGTTATTAATTATCGTTCTAAGGGAAGTGTCGGTAAATATCGGGGTCTCGTCGGAGGAAGATGCCGCTTTGTGTGAAGTAAATTTGGGTTATCACTGATAAAACATTCAGAAAAATGAGTATATTTTGATGGGACTATAACAACTCGTTACTCAGACATTCAAATGGCATCACTTGGTCGATTTAACCTTCTTTCGTCAATACGTGATTCGTCATGACTAAAAATTTCGTGACTCATCACCTGCATCCTTTTGACCTGCTTAAAAGTAACAAACTATTTTTGTTCCTATTTCTGCAACGGCACTGGTGTGAAAATCACCTTTTTCTTCTCAAATCACAGCAGTTTTAACTGATTAACTAAGATAATTTAATATGAAAATACTTTCCTCCAAACTTTAACCCAGGTTTAGGACTGGCGAAGTAAAAAGCTTTTACTTGGCGTGTTTAAAAATATTATCCATATTAATCTTTACACTAAACATACATTTTTACAATAGTTTTGTATTTTATTTGATAATAAATATTAGTCAAAAGTGGCGTTGTAAAATACTTGACGCATATAACATCAATTGTATTTAATTATATAACTTAATCTTAACAATGTTTCTTTAAGAAGTCTTTGAAACTGGTTTTAATTCGTTCGTCAAAACTGGAATATTTTCGAACTCCCTTTGGCGTTGGAACTCAGGTTTTTTCTTTTTGCCTGACTATTTTATAATAATTTGAATCCAAAGAATACTAACCTTTAACTTCGTTTGTTCTTCGATGTCGATTATTACAACTCCAATTCCACTGAGTTAGCGAAAGTAGTACACATTCCAATATGCCTTTTAATTTTTCCGTTTTCTCTGTAATCATCAGCAAGGCCTAATTCTTATGCTTTTCGTCTTATGCTTTCATCTTATGCTTTCGATTGAAGTGAATATTACACCCTTTGATTTTCACACCAGGCAGTCTATTTTGTTGTGCATTTATTTTCCAAAATACTTGTGAAATCCCGATGGCTTAAATGCAGGTTTTTTCCCTTTAAAATCTTGAACAACCTTGTGTAGACCTCTACTTTTTTATTGACCAAAAGGGCGTAAGTTACTGGGATATTCAAAATTTTGTCATCTGTACTTCCTACTCCATATGAATTGTGTACAACTTTTAGACCTATCTTCACCAAAAAAGACATTGCCTTTCTAATAAATAACCACCTTTGTTACCAAAAATTACAATTTTGTCGTCTGATGTGTCTTTGAATAACACAAAATTGTTGATTTTTCTAGTGCTACAATATCTTTAGGATGTTTGTGTTAAGTACTGATATCCAGAAAAACGTGTCTAATAGCTACACCGAAGAAAAATTTGAGATTTTCATCACAAAGGAAAGTTCTTTATCTCATATGATTTACGAATTTTTTTCTGGTATAGTCAGGTGACACGAGAAAATGCCGTTTCCTTGCCTGAGATAAAAATACCTCCACTTCATTTTCTCTGTATCCGAGGCATATCAAAAATTTTGTTTTGTTCTTATTTTTCTTTTAAATTATTTATAGGCATTAAAGAGCTATGCTAAATTGCGAGAGCTACAATAAATTACCAAATGCGTTTCAAAAAAAGTAAGAGAAACCGAAAATTCTCCAAAACAAAGTGACCTTTAGGGCGCTTTAAATTTAGCCATTCATTGTAGCAGTTCAGAGGTAACGTCAGATTAGACTATAAAAGCCGTTTTGAAGAAAGTTGTGGAAACCCGAAAAGTCACTAGCAAAAAGGATCTTCAGAGAAAATCAAGAAGAAGTAGCGGTGTTCTACATCGATTAACAGTTAAATCAAATGCACAAAATTTTTAACAAAACATTGGATTAGTTTTCAAGATAACATAATAATGACAAGGAGTCCTTTGCTTTCAAACCATTTTAACCAAAATCGCACCAATTTGAGTTTTCAAGGGACGAGTTTCAATTACGAATTTTCAGTTTCCAACTATTTAGAGTTTCTGTGGAAAAGTTTATCACATACGTACACACACTAATACTTCCATACGTATGTACAGTTCAGTCAAACACAAATCTAGTATCACGTGACCTGGAAACGTCATATTTGTACGAACTGTAGCAGGGCAGATTCAAATTCGCTATCATATACACATATGATACATTATCTACTAGACTCATGTTATTTCTATGATGGAGATAACTTCAAAAATAGTAAATCTTGCGAAAATATAACAGGCTGATTTGTGTTAACTCGATGGCGAGCAATTTACCGTATTAGAGAGGTTACGCTTTTATCACCACTAGGCAACAATAGAATCACCATTTACAACTAATGTACTTACAACGGTTTTGTTACATTGTAATACAGGCAGTAATGATGTTTGATGTCCATGCATTGTTAGATTTAAAAATAGGAAACTTGTGCTGCAGTTTAAAACTTGGGAACTGCAATGTTTAAGACACTTGAACTTAGAAAAAGTTTTTGGAATCTTAAGTTTATTGTTTACATTATGGGGTGTAGCAATCCAAACCATCTCCTACGTTAATAATAGAAGATAAACTAGGTAAGCTTCCATCCACACGAATGAAGAGGGTGAAAACGATCCCTTTCGTTTTTAAAATTAATGTACAAATGCACAATTTATACCTTATTACATGGGAATAATTGAATCTCTAGTTATATTTCGTTTGAAGTTTGTATCATTAGTTGTGTGTTTCATGAGAAAAGGACAAGGTTCATTGTAAATTACTTGTTAACTTCATGCTCAAAGGGAAACATTTTCATGGCCTTACTTGAACATAATGTGAAGACACTTTGCACGTAGGTTCTGTTTTCTTGACAAACTGTTGCGAGACTACTCACGTCTTTTTTACCTTTGAATATTCTAGATTACCATCGTTTTGCTTCGAATGACGAATCGGTTATTAGCCCTGAATATTAATTAGGAGCGCTATCTCCATTATACTAAAAATTACATTAGCAAACTTCCTCGCCTGTTTGAAAAAAAATCGCCGTATCGCATCGGCGGTGTAATTAACCTCACTTCCACCGTACAGCGAAATTCTTCTATTTTTCGGCTCTTCCGGGCGCGCGTTAACGAAACCACTTCCACGGCGTCGAACCCCGTCATTGTTATTACCATTATTGTTGTTGACGTTGTTATATTTACAATCTCTCTCTTTGTTGTGATGCGTTTCGATTCCCAAGGCAGCCTCGGAGTTTACGTCGATTTCGGTTTCCTCAATTATCTACCGGAGTCGCTCTAAAACGAACAGGTAGCTTTTAATTGATCCCCGTTCCTTGGAACGCCAATTAGTTATGGTAGAGGTGATCTAAGGTTGATAATGAAATCTCGCCGGTTTTCGTCTCGCAATAAATTAGAACGAGTTTCGCGGAAGTCGCGGGTGCAGACGTTCTTCATTTCAGGGTAAAGTTAAAAATATATAATTCGTTCAGTTACTACAGGAACGCCATAACTCGCAAATTGAAAGTTTTGAGATAATAGCGCATTAAAAGTTTCAAATGGTACTTTTATCTAGTAAAGTGCTCTTCAAGTAGCTTCTGGATTAATAAATTGAAGTATTTAGTTTCAAAAATTGTTGCAAACTGTATTAGAACACAGGATTGACAAATTAACAACACTAATCTTATGCACATTTTTAAATATAATAAAATCTGTAGGCAACAAAACTTCTTGACACTGCACAAGTACATGCAAAATTTGGATTTCCTCTGCAGTAGGTATGCAATTAAAACATTGTCATTTTTCTTTAGGATCGTTCCAAAACAAGATTTACTTTAGTAAATAAATTACTTTAAGTATAAATACACTTAAAAATAATGGACAATAATAGTTAAAACGTACCTACTTATTTAGTTCTAAATTTCGTCTACTTTTCGACTATCGAATTGAGTTTTAATTTAATTTAATTGATTTATTTAAAAAAATCCAAAGTTCTTTAGAAACGATATAAGACACTTCAAACTTGGTTAAAGTAGTTGCAACTGTTTTAAACATATCTTAAGATCGTTAGTACTGAAACAAGGAGGTTTAAGGTGTCTTAAGGAAAGCGTGAAAATTTAAATAAACAGTTTAATGCTTTGAGGAAAATTGAGGAACTTCTAACTTCTTAGAAGTTCCTAGAAGTTCTAACTTCTTAGAAGTTCCTCAATTTTCCTCAAATCATTAAACTGTTTATTTCAATTGTCACGCTTTCCTTAAGACACCTTAAAATGTCTTTTTTCCTGCGTTATTTTCTAAAATTTCCTTAAAATGTCGCCAATTATTTACAATGGTAATAATGTTTTCTAACAACTCTTGACCTTCTTTATTTATGTCAGAGCCTATTTCAAAACTTACTTATACGGGAACAAAATGACTAAAAATTTCACCAGTTTCTTCTTATATATTATAGTTTTCTAAGTTAATTCCAGTTCTTTACCATATAGTATTTAAATTTTTTAGAAACTCCTCAACTTCCTCAGGGATATCGAATCCGATTTAAGATGACTATAACTTGTTCAAAAATGTCAACACATTAAAAATTTCCCAACTCTACATCAAAATTAATATTTTGAGTCTCATCTTGTCTTTGTAAACTATAGACATCCATTACAAGAATATACAGTTTTACTAAAGGAAACCTTAAGCTTAAAATATTAAGAATGCCTCAATAAGTAATAATGAATGGAACTGTCATTTAAAAAATTTATCAGTTGATTTCAATTGTCAAAAGTCCCCTAGCGACTCGATTTAAATATTTAACGTTAAAAATCAATCAAACCAGGATAATAACGATTTAAAGGTTAGTGTGAGATTTATGAGAGGAGGACAGAATTCATAGGTCCACACCTTTTAAGACGGGGCTCTGAAACTGATTCTTTATTCCTTTCTAAACACTATGGAATAATAATTAGAGCCTATTTCTTCATTTTTCTGACTATATTTGTGAATAGAGAGTACCTATTATGAAAATATTGAAACAAATATATCCACATTTACTGTATTGTAGGTGTTATTAAAGTACAGCTCTTGGCTATTGGAATGTACCTGAGAAAACAACCATTGATTTGGTATAACATGAGGAAATTTTACTTTACTACGTACTTACGTAGTTGTCTTCAGTTATTGTACTCAGTTTTAGCTATTTTGGCACAAATTTGCAATCCAATTTTAAACTAATTTCCCCGATTAGCTAGAGACTTGAAGCTTTCAGCGTAGTTGAAAACTGGATAACAAAGCAATAGTAGCTTGCTAGTTAGAAGGAGGATATAGTGAGAAGATAGGAAAAATAATGACTTAACTTGTTACAATATCATCAAGATGTTTAAAATGAATTTTATAATTTAGAAGCTAAGAAGAAAAAATTATTTTGAATATTTTTATTATGTACGTTTTTAAAACACACCACAAGTTATTAAATAATTTCTCCTAGCCCAGTAACGATTAATAATTCCATACAGATTGCCGTGAAAAATTGTGAAATTTTGATAGGTGTGAAAATATTTGTAAGATTTGAAAAGAAAAATGTAGTGCCATGCAATAGATGGTAAGGCGTGTATGTTGATAATTGATGAATCAGTAGTTTAACCTCTACACTCTTTACATGTTTGCTTCTTTAAATCTTACAAGTATTTTCACGGCTGTCAAAATTTTTCAGGACAATCACTATAGATCTAGGAATCTGTGTGGGGTTGAGGAAAAATTATTTTGTACTTTTTAATGTTTTGAAACGTTGTATTTAAAGAAAATTTTTACAGATAAAACTTAGATATTGCCTATTGCCTCTGTTTTATTGGTTCAAAATTAGACATCTCTATATAAGCTACTGAATGATTTTTTACAGTGCATTGTATTGTAATCCTTCCTCTTTCTGGTCCATTATAATCATGTTATCAGCAAACAGCAGTTCAGATAACTCCACCATGTGCTTCCTCATGCTTGCTGAGTTACCTTGAATCTATTTCTTGGCCGTTGTGCATCCATTTTCACGACAAGACCCTCGTATCAAATCCTTCTGAACATTCTTGATCCACTCTAATACAATTTCTGTCTCATCAGCTCAGCCAGTTTCTTTACTTAAAGCAAGAGACACCAAAATATAATAATTAGGCGAATCACGAATATTTTGGAAACTACCAAACTGGTGGTGTCCTTATTTTTTCGAAATTGTTAAATTTGGAGACTACATTCAATTAAATCGACACTTACTGAGGCAGTAGAGGTAGTGGCGTAGTCAGTAGAGGCAGTAAAGGCAGAGGTGGTTGTACAAAATCCATAGAAGGTACTTGTTCCTCCTGATCATTCACCCTGGTATTGAAGAACCGAGGTGAATCCTTCACATTCTCCAGTGGCATCCAACCTTTAAACCATCCCAATCCGAATTAAATTTAACGTAGTTTTTACTTCGGGTTCTTTTAACTCTTAATGGTTTCAATTTCTTCGCCTTGACGATGCCATCGAATATCTTCCTCGCCTTCGCTGGAAAAACTCAAGAGGATATTTCGCAAGAGCAGAAATCGTCCGCCGATTTCCGTGCGATCTCAAGATCTCAATATACCTAAAAATCACATCGCCGACGCAAAAGGAAACCTCGAATCGGCCGTCACGAGAGATGCGATCTCGCCGGAGATATGGACCACCATCGCTGAACTTCAGCTATATTAATTTCTTCTTCGCGCAGTTAACCGAGTTAATTGCCAGAATATCCAATCAGGAATTTTCACTACGGGGCATTTCGACATTCCCGATAATTTAACGGTCACATTTCGCGGCCTAATTGCTCGTGGCTTCGGCTCGACCCGATTCGGTATTGGAATTGATGGAACTGTTTATTGCGATTGTTTCTCGAAGTAAAGGTAGCCACCTTACACGGCCGTAAAACTCTGGTGGCTAACGAAGTATGTCCCGATATTAATAGCGGTTTTAATGAAATGGAAAAACTTCTTTAACCCGACAGGTATTTATTTTATTCAGGAGCATACCTGAAGTAACCTTCTCGATATCATCAACATGTACAATAGAACTTATGATTAAAAGAACAAACGCTATTATAAAGACGGAGACTGTATTGTTGTTCTAATTACTAGAGGAAATTACATTAGTAAATTCATTTTGATAGTTCCTTGATTCTATGGTCAATACTAGTATTCTATGGTATGTTACTATGTTAGGACCATATAGTGTTACTCTACATTTGGGCTTGGTGTCCGGAAAAATCGGAACCATATGGTTTTAGTTCAATTGCTTTGTATATGCAATTTAATGTTTACTCTATATTGACTACCATAATGGTTACCTTAACTGACATCCTCTGATGGGCCCTTTGTTCTTGTGAATTTTCAATTTCCCTAATTTTTTCCAAAGCACCCCTACATATTGTTACTAAACTACATCTTGCATCCGGTATACTAGATTAAACGCCCATAATTTTTTTAGAAACATATCATTCTAAATGCATTTAAAGAAAATTTTACTCTTGAGAATTTTTGTTTTCTTAAATTTTATTAAAAATCTCTTCCCCGATACATTGCAAACTTCGCAATTAGATTTGTTTAATATTTAATCTGATTTGAAATATTTCTGCATCTAAAACTGCTCTTAAGGGCACTTTACTTTAAGCAAATATTCAGTGCTTCATTATTATTTTTTTCAAAATGGAATTGGCTATTTCTGCCAAACTTTTCACCTGAACTATTTTATTAAGTGGCTATAATTTTATTTGAATGGTTTTCTATTCTACTTTTCAGAATTTTCAGTTTTAAAATTAATTTTCACATATATTGTATATTTCACAATTTAACTTCGCCATTTACCGTCTGTAGCTTCTGTCTGAAATATTCTCTTCTGAAACCGACATAAAGGGCACTACATTTGGTTTTTCTTAATTTCCTCAAAAAAGGTTGGTCATTTCATTCAAGCCTTGCAACTTAAATTATCTATCTAATAACTATAACTCTCTTAAGCCGCTCTAAAGGGTAGTTTTCTCTAGACAATTTCCAAAGGGTCTGTAAAGTTATATAGAACGCATGCTTCATATGAGAAAGTTATTCGCCAAGTTTTAATTACGCTAAAGCACAGATTTTTTTCAGAGATTTGAGAGAAATTTGGGCTTTCGTTTCTTTGGAAAACTTAACAATTCTTTTATTTACCTTTGAAAAAAAAGTAGATTTTGTGAAAGCCTGCGCACAACTCCATCTTGACACTGATCAGTCCGCAACGCCATCTTAAGCGTTAAAAGACAATTGCAAGGACAGCAATTTCGCCGGTCATTACTTCACAGTCAGTAATAATAACGTATGTACTAAACGTCCATTTTGCCGGTACTCCATAAAAATTTCATTGGTCCTCTTTCCCGGTCCTGGTGTGCGCTGCCACATCGCGCGTGTTATCTTCCCTCGCCCGCTTGTACACCTCCCCGTTATCTGCCTGCATGGCAATTAGAACACAGGCGCGTACGCGTACACACCGTATAATAATACTTCGTTGTTATCACCGCTAGGCTTCGGTATCTTTACACGGGCCCTAATCGCCATGTTAAGTGAATTCGACTGTCACCTTGTCGTTAGCCGATTGCGGTTTGAATACAATTAACCGGGGTCGATCTAGACGAACTAGGCCGTATATCTGGCGTTCAGCGGTGATTAGGGTAGGGAATCTCAGAAGAATCCGTGCTGTAAATCTTATATCTCGTGTGTAACAAAGTCTAATAGTACTATAACCATGGAAAAGAAAGCTGAAGCAGCAGAAGGTAGCACGGGGCAAGCAAAATACCGTGCATACCCCAAAATAGTAAAAGATGGGAAGAAAACTGGTGCAGAATCAGACTCGGTACGGAGCATACAAGATTATCAATCTTGGTATTCTTCTCAATCATTAAAAACTTGCCAATAATATTATTCTTTGCTCTAAAATAGTAAGGCCTAATCAGGCAATGTCATGGTAGGTATGTCATGTCCTTATACTCCATACATTACTTATCTATGGTCAAATTCACTTGCTAAATTTGTTGAGGAACTCGCTACCTCTCTTTTATCAAGAAAATGCTTTTTATTTGGCCAAAAGTGAAAGTATAACACAGATTGTGTGTGGTCCTGCATTTCTTTCACCCCACATCTTCCACCAATCTGTAATTGTAATTTTTTACAGTGGAGGTTCAGTAGAGAAACGTTATTGGTTTTTTCGATGTATCTAGTTTTTTGAAAGATAAATTTTTGAACATTTAATTTAGTTTTAAGGATATTAAATTTTCTTAATTTTCTTGAACTATTGAAATTTTGTAAATTTTCTGTGTCTTTTAGAAAACATAGTTTTCTGAAAATATTAAAGTATAACAGTAAATTATTACTTGTGTATTTAATTAGTTTGGTATCAAAAGTTTGAGTTTAGCAAACTAAATTAAGAAATAATGATTGAATTAGTAAATTTTTATGTATCAATTCATTCACGGTGCAGATAACGAATTCGGTAATTTTATTTTTCATCTGCTTATTAAATTGCTGCAATATGTTAACCGTATTAAGGTAGCATCATTTTTAGCTTCAAAATTTGAAACTGGAATGATAGATTTGATGACAAAACTGTTTCTTATCTGAATTTATAGAAATATTCTTTGTGTTTTCATACTGTGGTTCATTTCAACTGTACTTTGTTACTAAATTTTTCCCTTAAAACAGTATAGTCACTACATGCCATGTCCTACAATTACAGGCTATTAGTAGCACTTGCTATGAAACTGAAACAGCATTTGGTAAATTTGGTTAAGTAGCTTTATTTTTCAGTAGTAGTTGTATCTATGATTTTAAGCGATGTTCAGTTCTGGAAGTTGGCGCTGGAGTTTTAAGGTGGGGAAGTGGGTTTAGTTATATCGTTGCTGGAGAAGTGGACATGCAAAGTGGAGCCGCCACCTTTCAATTTTGAACGTAAGGTGCGAATTTTGATAATTCCTCCGAGCTGAAAAAGTCGAGGAGTAGAAACGGCGAAAGGAGGGAGCGTCTTCTATTGTGAACCAAAACGCGCGATAAGAAGACATTGCGGTTAAGGCGGTCAGCGGACCTCATAACTCAGCATAATACCATTACATTGTTGGCGAGCCATTGAATGGGTCGAAGATGGGCCCGACATGGGTCGGTAGCCGTGATCGAAGTCGCGATAGCTTACACCACCGGCAGCGAACGCTACTGCATTGTTTTCCTTGTAGAAGACGACGACGAAAGAGAAACGGACGACGACGAGGAGAAGAAGAAATGGTGGAGGTGATCGGACCGGCAGTGGTGTCGCAACAATTGTTTCTGCCGTATGGTAATCGGATTATGGTCGCGACAAATCATCGGGGAAACTAGTCATTTCGAGACCGTCGAGATGCGAAGTCAGCAGCCTTCTTGGTTCTCGCCTTCTCAGAGGCGAGACCAAGAACCATTTTCTGCAAAATATCGAACATCTTGGAAAATATATTTTCGAGGGCACCTATTATAAAGAGGATAGTTACTCAGTTGATTAATCAAGTCATCGCTTTGATTAGGAATCGCTTGCTGTCTCTCAGCACCATAATTGATCCACTTGATCCACCGGTATGACCATATATCTAATGCGCACGTGCAGTGGTGGCCTGATTTTGTTAATATAAATGTTATTGGCGGTTTTTAGATTTGCACTGGATACCACAACATGATCCACTTTCCTTATTTCCCAAAATGCAAAATCCAAATGCCTTTATTGCTACAGACTCACCACTAGAACATTTAATCAATCCATCCTTCTTTTATCGCTCTGCTGTTATTGCCGTAGTATCTTTCCTGAAATCTTTAGAAAGAATTTCCTTGTTCAGTCTGTTATACAAAAAGTAAGTTTCTCTTCCAATTATTATTTTATTTATGACATGACACATTTTATTACATGACTTTTTAGTTAAAAAAGAGCATATCTGAGCACAAGGGCGTCGCCAGCCGATGGCGCAGGGGGGGGCAAGTTGACTTTACATACTACAATTCATACTTTTCTCATTCTCTATGAATGAGAAAAGTAGGTATGAATTGTAGGTAAAGTAGGTATGAATTGTAGGTATTCTGTGACAGTACAGAGTCCAATGTGTAAAGCTACACGAGCACGAGCTCTTGACTATGCAATAAACTTTTTTAGAATCTCTAGGGGGGGGGCAGCTGCCCCTCCCTGCCCCTCCTTGGCGACGCCCTTGTCTGAGCATATTTTCGTCATTTTTGCTGCAAATTCCTAAAACACAACCCTCTTCCACCAAAACCTATCCTAACTAGATGGATTGAGGCAGCATTGTTTTATGCTGGGCATATTGGAAAATTCACAAATGTAGTTTAAAATTTTGATGCAACTTCTAGTCAGTGTATAGCAGATTGTAAACAACTTTTTGAAAAATCTGAATTAAATATTCAATTAAAATTCATCAAAGCCAATTTTAGCAAAATTCCAATAATTTAAAAAAATAAAGGAGAACAAAATCTTCTTTTATCAGAGTCACTCCCGTTAGTGGAAGATTTTCGTGATCATATAAAATTGTCAACTAATGAATTATGTTCACGTATATCTGGAAAACTGAATTCGTTATTCACAAAAAATTGTGATTTAGCTTTATTGCAATATTTCCAAAAAATGATTGATGGAGAGAGCCCATCAAATGATATAACAATCAGAAACCAGATTGTTTTGGAAAAATCTTACCTATTTAATATTGCCCCATTACGTCATATGACGTTGAAAGGAGTTTTTCGCGATATAAAAATATCCTACAAGACAATATGAGAAGTTTTCTTTTAGAAAATCTTGAAAGGTACATGATTATTTATTGCAATAATTTGGTTTAGTGTGTTTTGTTTGTTTTTAGTATTATACATTGTTGTTTCTAAGTATTGCAGAAAGAATTAGAAATCAAGTTGTTGTCGTAAAGTGATCACTGCTTATGATTAGTTAAATACACCTTTTTGAATACTTCCAATAGATTAATATCTCCATACCTACTTTAATAAGAAAGTGAGCTTTTTTGCGGCAATAAAAAAATAAGCAACATAACATCATGTACGAGCTTTGCAAGTTTAGGCATATAATATACATAATACGTCTCAACATTCATATCTGAAGGCATATTTCAGAGTTATACAGCATATTTAATTCCATAAAATAGCTATTGTTTACGGCACACATAGTGCACATAATGACCAATTGTTACGGCATATTTGCCCAGCCTTACTTATAAGTTGCATATTCTTCGGAAGAGTTCCCCCCTGAGACTCGGTTACATGATTAGCACTATTGGATAGTGATAAACATGGTAAAGTCTGAGCAGCCATAACTCCAACTTTTCATATAAAATTAAGCTTGCAATTCCTGACGGAACTCCATGTTGTCCTTTTCACATTATCGACAAAGACTTAACGAATATTGCCTTAACATAAGTGAATTATAGGTGCATTTACATCAACTTTCCTTGTTGACGTGCTTCTGAATGTCATGTAATTAGAGTGAAATATGCAAGAGAGTTATATGAAGATATGAGCATATTTATGCAATCTTTTCAGTGACTATAATTACAGTAATTAACTGAACACTTGATAAATATTTAATACTTTTGAATGAAGACAGCAAAATAGAATTATAAAATATATTTAAAACGACAGTAGAGAACATACGTAAACATATCTACATAAATGTGCTACAGTAGGGAGACAGTCAATTTATGAACATTTTTCCCAGTGCAATATACTTTTTAAAGAATGAATGAGACCATATATTAGATGTTTCTAATATTCAGGTATGAGAAAATCACTTATTAATTACATAGATTTATCGCAAAAAATATTTTTTCACATTGACCCAAAAGCAACTTGTACAATTCACAATTGTATGTCTGTTTTTCCTACATCCATTATTATTATTATTATTATAGTAGTAGTAATTTTAAATTATTTTGAACAGTATATCTTTTATACATTATCTAACATATGTATTTACTACAAAAGATTGTGTATATGCCATATTTTTGCTGCATCTATATCCCAACTTACCATTTCTGTGGAAGAAATTCATATAAACTCTGCAACTACTTTGAAATTACTTAAAACTATTACTATAAAAATCTTTGAAATTGAAGTTGTGCTTAGTAATCACTAATGGTTGTTTCTGTACAATACTATTAATATCTTGATGTTAAATTGATTTTTTTAATAGATGTGCTTCTTGAGAAATTAGCTATTTAGTTGTTAACTGCACTTCTCTAGTTACTCTCCTTATACAATCGCTTCAGTTATTAAATTAAAACTACCAGCTAGACATACAACAGGGTTTAACATTATGTTGAAAAATTGTTAATGTTACCTTGTCTGCATAATAAAAGTGCCTTTTAAAGGATAATTCATATTTTAGAAGGTGGCGAATTCCAGAGAGTAATTATAAACATCCTTTAGGATCTCAGAATCATAGTTTTTATAAAAAATTTGACCATGAACTTATTTCGCAATATACAAAAATACACACTATGTATAAATTTTCTCTTCTACTACGAACATTTTGTAAATTAAAAATAAAATTATTGTTCGTAAATTAAGAATGTCAAATTGTGAATAGAGTACCTACAGGTACTAACATTCATACGTACATATTTTGGAACTCCTTTATATCCCAAAAGCGTCTCTTCACGTTTCAACTAATTTCCTCTTCACTCATCTCATAACTTATTGTTAGTACACGAAAGAAGTAACGATCCACGACGTCTTCGAAGAAGAGATCGCTTGCCGACTACACTATTATTATTTAGTTGATACATACACACGTGAGTTGCGTTGTTACCAATCGTGAACCATTTGGAAACACTTCATTACGATGTCGTAACGTGAAAGTAAGTCGTTAAAATCAGCTCCTTTAAGCAACGTAGTATTTTCCTTGAAAATTGTTTCCAATAACTATATTAGCAGTTCTTGTAAAATCGATTGTATGTTATTCTTGGGCATTCTTTAAATTTTTGCTTTAAACTCACCTTAAGGTTTTAGGACTAAGAGTGCCATTTCACTTTTGTTACAAAATAATTTTTGAAGCTCCAGTAGGATTTAATGGCAGTTCGTCATTATAATTAATTGTAAGATTAATCTGTAAAATTCGTACAAAGCAGAAAAAGTAATACACATTTTTTTGATTCTAAAATAAATTTACGTGTAAGGTAAATGTAGAGAAGTGCCAAAAGTAAAATGAAATCAATATGTATTACCGATTTCGGCACTCGTCCATCCTCAGATACTTAACAAGAGTCACAACGTAATTAGTTAAAACCACAAAAGTGTACTTACTTCTAACAAACAAATAAACAAAAACCCATTATAGCCTTCTAACAGTCTGAAGGAGTCCCTTAAGTCTTTTCGACTTTCTGGTATTTAAAATAAAAGCGAAAATGTTTCCAGATTGTACTGGAGACCATTTAGCAAAATCTGGAAAAAAATGAAACATTAACCTACCAAATTCGATTCGATTCGAAGGCACTTTTGGCGATTTAATCTTCTGGATCCTGCGTGTCCAGATTAAAAAGTTTCTATATTTAATTCTGAGGGAATTTTTCTGGTTCAAAGTTTCAGAACTCCTTGAATATGATTTTTTAAGGTTTTTTAACGTTAAAAATTCAAATACAAAAGTTTAAACATTCCAGAAACCTTCTAGATTCCATTTGTAAGGCATTATGCATTTTCAAATTTTTAAAGTAACCAGTGGCGTATCTCCCGATGAAGCACACGAGCCCCAATAAGGGCTCAGGGGTACCTACATACAGGGCAAAATGTGCTAATACAGGCCTTTTCATCTACCTAGAAAAAAATTAAATTTGGTTGCATTAGAACACACTTATAGTTAATGATTGCAAAATATTACAATTTCAGTGTTTATTGCAACTTCAGTTTGTTTATTACGATTTTAGTCTATTAATGTCTTCATTAAAAAAAGTTGCTTAAATATAAACTTTATCTAATAATTATTATAATACGAGTTCCATAAAACTTTCATTAATTTTATGAAAATACTAAATATACACTATTTTACGATATCCTCGACATTTTTAAACGAGGTGCGCTAACAAGGAACCCTGCGCTAACTGTAGATACCGTGAAAGGTATTTTGCATGTTTTATGTTCTAGTTAGAATACTAAAAATGCGGTAAAAAAATACGATAAAAACTAGGCATTTATCAACAGATATTCGCATAAAAACAACTTTTTTTTTTAAATTCTCGTTGAAAATTAATTATTTCGACGTATGATAGACTAGTTATGGAATTAATTTCTGACATTATGAACGTCTATAAACTATCAATATTGTAACGAACACCCCGTATAAGTTGCTATTTATGTAAAAACAATTGTTTTGTTTATGTGATTGTAAATGTTAATATTGACATTAGTGTAGAACAAAATCTCTGTGTGTGTAAAAACTGTTATAAATTTGGGAGGGAATTTTTGTGGTGACAAGTTTCAGAAGAACTCCTTGAATATGATTTTTCAAGATTTTTAACGTTTAAAATTTAAATATAAAGTTTTACATTCCACAAACCTTCTAGATTCGATTTGTAAATCATTATGCATTTTGAAATTTTAAAGTAACCAGTGGCGTATCTCCCGATGAATAAGGGCTCAGGGGTACCTACATACAGGGTAAAATATGCTAACACAGGCCTTTTCATCTACCTAGAAAAAAATTAAATTTGGTTGCATTAGAACACACTTATAGTTAATGATTGCAAAATATAACAATTTCAGTGTTTATTGCAACTTTAGTCTATTTATTACGATTTTAGTCTGTTAATGTCTACATTAAAAAAAAAGATCTTTAAATGTAAACTTTATCTAATAATTATTTCAATACGAGTTCCATGAAACTTTCATTGATTGTATGAAAATACTAAATATACACTATTTTACGATATCCTCGACATTTTTAAACGAGGTGCGCTAACAAGGAACCCTGCGTTAACTGTAGATACCGTGAAAGGTATTTTGCATGTTTTATGTTCTAGTTAGAATACTAAAAATGCGGTAAAAAATACGATAAAAACTAGCCATTTATCAACAGATATTCGCATTATAACAACTTTTTTTTTTAAAATTCTCGTTGAAAATCAAATATTTCGACGTATGATAGACTAGTTATGGAATTAATTTCTGACATTATGAACGTCTATAAACTATGAATATCAACTTGAATCTCTCGTTAGCGCAAAATATTTGAATTTATAATTACTACTTTAATGCCATACACGAAAACTTCTCATGCAAACATTTCGCATCGATCGCGGTTGCCCTACACCTACTCCCGCCGATTTCTCATTGGACATTACTCGAAAACGTGTAAGGAGTTGACAATAAGTCACGGTAGATAAGTACAACTCGCTGCGTACTTAAGCCGTAAAAACTGCCACCGTAACAATCATAAATAAAAAGATAAATTTCAAGCGCGCGCAATTTAAATTATTAAAAATAATTTATATTCCCGTTTATGGCATACAAATATCTGGTTTATTGTAATTAAACTGTAATGTTATAATTAGCGGTGTCGGTATCGTAAGTGGCGAGCAAGACAGATATTGTTATTAGGTGTAACGCGTTAAGGTGTGTTCGAGAGTGTGAGAGCGTATGTGTGCGCGCGCGAAGGTAAATCGTTTATTTTTAAGAGATCACTTTCTTTTTGCATAGAATAGAAAATGCAAAGTAACGAAAATGAATTTATGTTAATTTATGTTGCAGACGTTACTGCAGGGTCAAAAGGTGATCAAAATTCGTAAATCACACTCATAACACATTGTTTGTGTGATTTCAAAATATTTTCGGTTTGTAGATGTATTGTATTCAATTAATTAAAAATAGCGTACCGTCCGATTGAATTGACCTCACGCCATTGGCTGGTTTAAGTATCACACGAAGCATGCGTGATGTTGTGACATTTTACATTTGAGTTTATAATAACTTTACTGCCAGTTAAATTTTTGATTCGGTAGCCATATCTCATATTATTCATAATCTCACTATTTTAACTCCAAAAAAAAACAAACTTCACCTGATTGCCGTTTTCATGACCATTTCGTATGTTTGCAATGATTGCTCTAGAAAATTATTAAATAAACTTATTTACTTCATTCATGTATGATAACGGCATAGACTGATAGGTCAATAGATTCAAAAGATTTGTGCATTGCATACATTTTAATAATATATAACATTTTGTTTAAAATTTTTTGCCAATTGTTAGTGTTCGTCATGCATATACAAATTTTCTATTTACATGATTTTCGTTAAATATCCTATGGAATCTCTATATATAAAAGATGTCCTGACTAACTGACTAATTCATAATCAACGACAGCCAAAACTATTATAGGTAGCGACTTGAAATTTTAAAAGTAGCTTTGTATCATAGTACAGGGGTGCACTAAGAAAGGATTTTGCAAAATTTTAATTTTTAAGGGCAGAAAATGATAAGAAACGAATTTTCATACATCATTGTATATCTATATATACGCTCTATAGCACTGTACATATAACATGTATACTATATTCATGGTGCTATATATAGCGAGATATGCCAGATGTTGTAGGTCGACGGTCGCACCGCAGGTAGTCTATTGTTTTAATCACGTATGAAAAATTAATTTTTTCAAAAACAAATTGCGAGGATTTTTTTATACCTGTAATATAAATTTGGATTCTTCATTAAATATTGAATTTAGATAATTTTGAATCTCAAAAAGAAGGATAATTTTTAATGATTTTTAAACAGATTTTTAATACTTATCAATTGAGTTTCAAATTTTAATTGGTTATAAAATGTATTGAAAGCAATCCGATTTTTGAGAATCGAGATTGATTGAAGTTAGTATTTAATGAAGAATGCCTATTTATATGCAACTTATTAAAAATTCATCGCAATTTGATATTTAGAAAATATATTTTCCGTACGTGATTAAAATAATAGAACGGGCGGAGTATTTATATTTATTATGTATTCCATGGGATACCTTCGTCTGTATTGTTCTATTGATACTTAATGAATGAAACTAATAAGAGAAGGAGAGATTCTTCAAAAAGTCACTTAATTATATTTTTTTAATTAATTTTAGTATTTTCTTTTAATATCTAATTCATATTTTTAATCTATAGATAGCAAACTTTGAAGCAGAGTTAAAAGTTTCAAATTTTAGTTATTAAAATCTTATTAGCTTCAGTTTTAAATCCTGAATTAAATTTAAATTATTTATTAAATATCTAAATTATCGTCGTTAACTAATTTTTTTTTAAGTAATGGTCTAGATAATTTTTTTTATAAATGCATTTATATACATACAGGGACAATTCTACACATAAATTTTTCAAACATAAAATAATAATAAAAAAAATTTTCAATTAGATAATGAATATATAATAATCAATCAATAAATCAATCAATCAATCATAAGAATGAGCTTCTTTTTATTGTAAAGCTGACATTATCGTTTGAAAAATAAAAAAGAATCGGGGTATAATAATTATCAGATATTAAAATTCTTCGGACGGGGCTTGCTAGTACTTTATAAAACTATCTGCTTCAGTTATACCCAAATTTTTACATTCATATCAGTTAATTCAGTTTCAGTAAGTGTTACTTTCTCCCCTGAAAAATCACTGGCCGTATACAGTCAGAAGTACAATTTTTGATCCTATCGACTATGTCAGCGTAACTCGTTTAACGTTTAGGCGTGGGCACATTTCCTTGTCGTTGTTTGTAAATTATACCATATTTTGCTTCACTATGAAAAATCGCCGTTTCGTTGAACTCTTCCGACAGCTTTCTTTAATTTATTATGCCATCCTTCAACAGTGTTCGTTGTTATAGGTCGTTGCCCAAAGCATATCCATGTTTTTCCCATTTCTAATCAACAAAATAGTCATTACAAGTCGTTTCATTAGTTGACGACGGTTCAGTAATGTAAGCAAATCCCTCATTAACATACCCCTCTACACAGCTGCACACTTTCATGTATGGTTTCTATTTTTATCTGATGTAACTTAAGGCCTTTTGTTATTAGCCAAATTTTCGATGTTAGGGTACGAATTAATATCGAGCATTTGTCGTCTAACTATTTAAAAACAAAGTAAGGAACTTTACTAACGTAGGAATTACGGGGTTCCGTGTGGGAATGAATCTAATATCTGTCTTTTTCGTTAATCATTAAACAACAACACAAGGCTTTTATTACTAAGGTTACACGCTCGTGTTAACCCAAACCACAAAATAAAAGTAAAACCACTAGTTGTCATGAAAACTTTAAATAATTCATGTAACTCTGCATGGAAGTTTGATTGATGTCCATTGGTTTACGCCATAATCCACTAGTCAACAGTGGGTTATCGGCCAGTTACTCACCTTAAACAGGGACAAATAAGACTTATCACGTTTCAAAATATGACATTAACTTACGAACATTGATTAAAAAATTCTCTTACGCAAAAATTCCTTCAATTGGCCGGCGGATCAGTCGAAAAGGTGAAAACGAACCGACCGTGACCACCGCCATGTTTAGTGCGCCTTTTCACCGTCGCCGCCGCCGCCGCCGCCGACCAATTAAAACAAGGAAGAGCAAATATCGTGTATGTGTTTGTGCGAGTGTGTTTCACTAGAATAACTCTATTATTTACCGTTATCGACGATCTAAATAACCATGGAGGACACAGTACTTCGTAGCTAATTGTACTTTTATTGCGTGCGGTTTCCACCTCGCCTCTCAGCGGCGTACCGGAGGGTGTTCGAAGGAAGTGGGGGTGTTTCGGTAAGACCGAACCCCGAAAATTTTTCTACTCGTTACAAATGTTAGGTGCGTGACGGGTGGAAAGGGAAAATTAATTCTCAAAGAAAATTATTGAAAGCTAGCCTGGATGTAAGTAAGAGGTCGTCTACACAAACCAACATTTATTAAACTTTTTACTGAGTCCACTAACCAACAACGTAGTCCAATATTTACTCCACACCAACACAGAATTGTTACAAATTCTAATCGGAATTATAAAGTGTTGTTCCACTTTTTTTACTAAACGTACTCTCATGCCATTACTGTCTTATTTCAATATATGTTAGTCAAATATTTACTTATCGTTAATTTTGTTTAAAAAGCTTTACTTACTACGTATAGGTTTATGATAAGTTTACTATGCTATTAACAATAATTTAGAAATTTATTTTCTTATGTTCATATGCGTTTAATACCTGACCTCATTTTTAAAAAACTCCCGGTAAGAAAATTTGGAATGAAGTCTTGGGATGGATAGGAAATAATAGCGATTAGACATCTCGTTCATTTCTGCAATGTGATACACATTTTAATGTGACTAGTAAATTAAATATTTTAAACGTGGTCTCATGTTTATTCAAATATTTCAAAATCTACATTGGACTGAATAGAATTACCAAAATTTGTTGAAGTATGCAAAGGCCACGTAACATTTTTTGTATTGGGAAGAACTTTCAATGTAAATCCAAACAAAATAAACTTGAACCATGCCGATTGCACTGCAGAATTTTAATCTACTTGGATAAAAATGGTGCGTCAGTAACCAGATTGAATACACGAACTAATTACAATTATAAATGATAAATGCCCTTCAAGAAATATAAATTGGCATTATAATTAGAAGTATAACATGAATTGAGACGTGCAGCCTAGGTAATTGAAGTTTAATATTATTAAAACTATATTAATAAAATTTCTCCATTTATATCGAATGTTTTAAATGTGCACATTATTTAATGAACAGCCAAAATAGATGTCTAAAATGCCTTTAATATAATTCATGTTACGTATTTTCACTTACTGAATGTGAAAGGGATTCGAAAATTTTAATACGTTGTTTTACACAATTATCTTTCCAAAATGCTTCATCTAATTATATTACGAAGAGAAACTATTTTTTTTCCAAAATTGCGGTGAAGGATTAATTTTAATGGGTGCGAAAAATGGGACTTTTTGCTTTTTAACAACCGCAAATTATTTGATTAATAAAAAAGTGTAGGTGCATAAATGAGTAAGATGGCTATATGAAAAATGTCTAAATATGCTAGACTATTATTAAAGTTTAATAAAACACAGTATTAGTTATTGTGTGACTAATTGTATTAGTACTATTATTATTTAGTTGATTTATTGATACATGACCTTATTTTGATAGTTATCCTTTCCGGTGCGTTTTTGATGGTCCACCCTGTATATGTATGTATGGATAAACGGCTTAAATTGTGTACTTTGTCACTGTCATGTGCCCACTCGCATTCAGTCATAATGAGTTAGCAAAAATGAGCTAATAAATATATCAATCAATCAATTAATCACTATTGTTATATACAAATGATAAAAGTAAAATATGTAATGAATTTTGGTATTTTTTTAATAGCTTTATGATTTCATTTTCTAGTAACCCCTTCACCAATGGGTTTTTTCGGTTAATATAGTGAAAGTTGCCCCAAGCCCTTTTAAAAAATAAAAATCCTTTTACCCAACATATCAGAAAAATACCTGCAACCAAATTTCTAGACCTCTGTGCCATCCGGTCCCCTTAAAATAAATCAGTTTAAATACGAGTATAATTTTCAGTATTTTAGTGATATCTCCGATTTCCATCATCGTATAGACTTTCTGTTATTTCAATAGTATGCTTTTTCACTGCCTAAGACATGATACTATTGAAAAACAATTTGGCGCAATATTCTAAATCGTCAAACTACAATATCTCGACAATGAATTGGTAGGAACGATGAAGAAAAATATACTTATATGAATATGTGTATGTGGGTAAAATTTTAGAAAACAGGTTTCTGCTAATTTTACATACACAGGTCTTACAGTGCGTTACACTTTTTGTTCGATCGGCACAAAATGATACAGAAAAACTATTTTTGTATATTCAAACTCGTGAAAATCAACTCAAATAGCAAAAAAATGTGTCTTCCTAACTTTAACATTATAAACCTGCGTAGAAAAGAGCCAAGGCATAAGAAACCTTTTCATTATTTTTAAGAATCGAGGTACCTATCTTAAAGTTTTTAAAATTCCTTTAGCATATGTTGTGATTGAGCATAATTTTACAATAAATTTCAGCATATAACGCCAAAGTAACTTTAAGTTTTAAATTACTAAAAAATATACTACGAAACTCTAGATAGGTTTATAACGCCTATGGAACAAGAAAGTAGTTTTTCTTTGTGTTATTGAGTTTCTTTTATAGTTTTCCTAAATGACGTAACGCCATTCCAAAGAAAATTAGAACACTAGGTTAGTTCGAGAAAAACACCCGAAAATGATACTTTGACGTTTTTAACCATGTTGTACTACTTAAAAATTTCGATATAGAATTGCTTTTTCTAAGTTTTTATACGTTTCTTAGCTAAGTTTTGTAGTATAATATCAAACACTATTATTACAAAGTATGTAGAACATAAATATAGTATAAATAAAAAAATAATCGACCTTTTCGTTAGGATCAATAAAAGAAATACCCAAGATTTATTAATATTTATTATATTTTTAGTAGTGGTTCACTAGTAAAAAAAATTATTAAAATTATCTGCCTAAAAATACACCTGTGCCTTTTTCATCATTTCTACTATTTTTATTCTCAAACTAGCATAGTGAGAAAATTTCGAATATCTCTAAACATTGAATCTGTCTATAATTTTCTTTAAATAGAGCAAATAACACTGGTGCAATTAAAATATAAACACGAAGTTCCAAGAATGAAATGAACTGGAGGTCTCGTCAGTACATTGAAAATGATTTTTTTGAATTTTTGTTAAACTTTTGGCTGTGGAAAAATCTGGCCTAAGGTATATTTCTTGATCTTATCCATCAGAGTATTTTTGTTATTCAAAAGGGCTGGAGGAAATTTTCACTACTTTGCCCGCCTAACTTAACAAATTATTTTTCAAATTTCACCTTAAAGTACCTTAAAATTAATTTATCGTAATAATACAAAATTATTTCTGAATATTTGGAGCCATACTGAAATTAAAAGTTAATTAAAGTCAGTGTGAAGTAATAATAATAATGATATGAAGATAAGATGTAAGTCACGCAATGAACTAGCCACAAAATGAATTTTTTATCCAAAACGTGTGATGGAGATTCAGCTACAAAAGCAAAAGGATTTGCAGGTACATTCATAGCAACGATCTCGTCAAGTTAGTTTTGAGGTGCAAAAATGGAATAGGTATAACGGCTATTTATAGTGTAAAAGCTTTCTGCGTTCATGCGAGCATTTTATAAATATTCTTTCACGCGAAAGTAGTAGGTAT
Organism: Cryptocephalus primarius; assembly: GCA_963576515.1. Classification (NCBI taxonomy): domain Eukaryota; kingdom Metazoa; phylum Arthropoda; class Insecta; order Coleoptera; family Chrysomelidae; genus Cryptocephalus; species Cryptocephalus primarius. Next base: position 10,800,211 of record OY754942.1, on the reverse strand, counting down.
AATAATTGGTGTTCATAAAAAATAAAAGGATTTATAATGTATGCTTATCTCGATGATATAAAACACAATTCCTAATTGTCCAAAGCGAGCTATAAACTATTATTGATCATAAAAATAAGAAAATATAAAATTCGCATGGCGTTTGGTGCTGTTTAACATAAATTTAATGTAAATTCTGTAATTTATTTAAATTAGATTTTCTAACTTCATAAAAAAGAGCAAGTGTATAATTGAGAAAAATTAGAATCGTCTATGCGTTTAATATATTCAAATCTTCGATTTTATGTATGTACATATTAAGCACGGAGTATCGAAACGCAACATGTACCTACACGGCATTAGCCCTTACGTAGAGTCCTTGTTTGATAATTGTGGGGTATCTCTGCCAATTTTGACATTTATAATAGCCGCGGCATCGCTGTATTAGCACGACGTTTCGTGCACTCGATCTCTTACAAATTGGCGAAAGGATCCCGCGAAAATATTTGATAGTTGTTGCTCTCTCTCTCTCCTTCTCCGGCTTTGACTTAAGGGCTCGCAATTATAAAAATAAACGAGGAACGTCGTTCCCGTTCCATTCTTTCTAGCTCATATCGAATCTGCATAATTGAGGATTTCGTACATTCCATAGCTCAATTAAAATACGGCCGATCGATCGAATTACGGAGGGGCAATTTCGACGAATCGAACGGGAAACTGGACGGGGAAAAAATCGTGCAACAATAATTCTAACGAGAGAACGAGAGATCGCTCTAATATTTCTTACCTTCGGGGTAAACAGCTGCATTTCGCGATCTAGGCGGCATTGAGAGAGGGAAACGGTGATGAGTAACGACGGCTTTTGTTCTCACGAGATTACCTACCGACGGTGAGGACAAACGCAACCGATCGCCTTCGAGGAGAAGGACGGGCTCCTACATCCTACGATCCTTTTCTCGCTTAGAAATGCAATCATAATCGCCGTTTCGTCACTTTTACAGATTTCCTTATCGATTCCCACTTTACCACCTATACCGAAACATGGTAATCAAGCGACTAAGTGAGTGAAGTTTATTCTTGGAAGAATTCTTCTAATGAAGTGTATTCTTGGAATGCACCTTTAATTCACTGCATGAAGTGCTTTTAAATATCAAAGATTGCAATTGCGGTTAATTACCCTACACGATATTAAAAAAATTAATAATGTAAAATGCTGAAAAACACTACTAAATCTAACTGCAGTCGATATAAATAGTCGAAAAAATTACGTTGAAATTCCAATCTGATTGGATTTAACATGAACGTTGTAAGTAGTTAGATTTAGTTACTCTGTTAGATTTAAATTATTTTTCCTTACTGTATTTATATGAATGCATTATACGAAGGCAACAATTATAAAAGATATTGCGAAAATTGGATCTTCAAATTTAATTTTCAATATGGCTGTTTCTAAATAGATTGGTTCATGCCTTTAAACAGCCCCTTGGTACTGCACCATGTCGTCTTGGTGTCATTTGGTGGAGATGCTTTCTTAGTGAGCAATGACCAGTAAAGACTCCAAACTCTCTCAAACTCTTTTAGAACCCTTTAGCCATTCTTTAGAATAAAATAGGAGCTCTTTGACGAGTTTGCAACTTGTTCTCTCATCTCGATTTAAAATCTAACACGGTGATTTCTTTGATCATTCCTGTCAAGGTAGCTGGAGACACACATGAAAGGCCAGACTCGATGATAATACATTTGGTTGCCTTCCTAGCCAGCTTGTCTGCTGTGTTGTTGTGTGCAGCACACAGAAATTCTCTCGTTGTAGGCTGCTTTAAACAGTTAAACAGCATTCCTTTGCTGACTCAGTGGTGAATTTGTGCGGCTTCAAGATGCTTAAGGAGTAATGCTCCTGGCATGCTTGGACTGGAATGATGAGCTGGGATAATGAGCTGGGACGCTCCTGAGATGCTCCTGAGATGAACGTTGTAAATAGTTACATTTAGTCACATTGTATTTATATGAATGCATTAGTCTACATTAGTCTCATTTGGTGGAGATGTTTTCTTAGTGAGCAATGACCAGTAAAGACTCCAAACTCTCTCAAACTCTTTTAGAATCCTTTAGCCATTCTTTAGAATAAAATAGGAGCTCTTTGACGAGTTTGCAACTTGTTCTCTCATCTCGATTTAAAATCTAACACGGTGATTTCTTTGATCATTCCTGTCAAGGTAGCTGGAGACACACATGAAAGGCCAGACTCGATGATAATACATTTGGTTGCCTTCCTAGCCAGCTTGTCTGCTGTGTTGTTGTGTGCAGCACACAGAAATTCTCTCGTTGTAGGCTGCTTTAAACAGTTAAACAGCATTCCTTTGCTGACTCAGTGGTGAATTTGTGCGGCTTCAAGATGCTTAAGGAGTAATGCTCCTGGCATGCTTGGACTGGAATGATGAGCTGGGATAATGAGCTGGGACGCTCCTGAGATGCTCCTGAGATGAACGTTGTAAATAGTTACATTTAGTCACATTGTATTTATATGAATGCATTAGTCTACATTAGTCTCATTTGGTGGAGATGTTTTCTTAGTGAGCAATGACCAGTAAAGACTCCAAACTCTCTCAAACTCTTTTAGAATCCTTTAGCCATTCTTTAGAATAAAATAGGAGCTCTTTGACGAGTTTGCAACTTGTTCTCTCATCTCGATTTAAAATCTAACACGGTGATTTCTTTGATCATTCCTGTCAAGGTAGCTGGAGACACACATGAAAGGCCAGACTCGATGATAATACATTTGGTTGCCTTCCTAGCCAGCTTGTCTGCTGTGTTGTTGTGTGCAGCACACAGAAATTCTCTCGTTGTAGGCTGCTTTAAACAGTTAAACAGCATTCCTTTGCTGACTCAGTGGTGAATTTGTGCGGCTTCAAGATGCTTAAGGAGTAATGCTCCTGGCATGCTTGGACTGGAATGATGAGCTGGGATAATGAGCTGGGACGCTCCTGAGATGCTCCTGAGATGAACGTTGTAAATAGTTACATTTAGTCACATTGTATTTATATGAATGCATTAGTCTACATTAGTCTCATTTGGTGGAGATGTTTTCTTAGTGAGCAATGACCAGTAAAGACTCCAAACTCTCTCAAACTCTTTTAGAACCCTTTAGCCATCCTTTAGGATAAAATAGGAGCTCTTTGGCGAGTTTGCAACTTGTTCTCTCATCTTGATTTAAAATCTAACACGGTGATTTCTTTGATCATTCTTGTCAAGATCTGGAGACAAGCATGAAGCACCAAACTCGATGATATTACATTTGGTTGCCTTCCTAGCCAGCTTGTCTGCTGTGTTGTTGTGTGCAGCACACAGAAATTCTGTCGCTGTAGGCTGCTTTAAACAGTTAAACAGCATTCCTTTGTGACTCAGTGATGAATTTGTGCGGCTTCAAGATGCTTAAGGAGTAATGCTCCTGGGGCGCTTGGACTGGACTGATGAGCTGGGATAATGAGCTGGGACGCTCCTGAGATGCTTATGGAGTAATGCTTGTTTACTACCTGTGTACATTGTAACAGTTTTCTCCACGATGTAGTCTTTGGAACATTCAGGAAAGTGTTCACCGAACCTTCCATGAGTTTTTTTGAATTAATTTGAATATTGTAGTATTTATCAAAGACAAACTGAGAGGATACAATTTTCATGCTGACCTGTAGGAGTGGCAATCTATTGACTGCCTGTCCCACAGGCGACGTCTCATCTTAGAAGTGCTGATGAACTTCAGAAACTCATCTTTCTATGTTGAACTAAATTCAAATGCTGAACGCGGTAAAGTAGAAGAAGTGTATTTCACCTGGGTCAAATTCTAAGAGGAGACCGTTATTCTATCCCCAAATTTATTATTCGAGGTAAAATAGAGGGAAAGCGAAGACTCGAAAGAAAACGACACTCGTGGCTACGTGATATTAGAGATTTTTCGATATTATGGTATTTCTAATGGTGAAGAATTTGTCTAATTCACGAAGAAGGGAGACATTGTCTCCATAAATAGGATACTATATATTAGATGGGACAGCTTCAATTTTAAAAATCTGAGGCCAAACTCGTATTCAGCGACCTTAAGGACATTTGCTGAATCAGCAGAAAATATATATAGAAATATCAGAAAAAAATATATAAATTTTTTTGGAAAAGTTAAGGAATTTGTCCACCATTTCGAGTGTGAATGTCTTCTAAAATGATGTGCTTCTGAAAAGATGAAAGCCGTTTGATATAAGTTAGTAAACATTAAAAGATTCATTACAGCAATTCCAAAATTCTTTTAAAAAATATTTACACTGATTACAAACTACAAAATTCCAGCTTTTATTGAACAAGACCTTTCTGAGTAGTTAAATAAAATTACTACACATTTCAGATCTAGATACATGATCCGGACCAATTATATTCATTTTCTTGTAGATACAAGGAAATCGTGTCTGAAAAAGGATCGTTTTCCCCTGACGAATAACACACACTTAAACAAAGATCACTGATTTTGCAGCAGAAACAGGTTATTACTTCTAATTGTACACAACGAAAAACAGCAGCGTGTTTGAAATTTTACACCAAGTGACTTCTGAACAATTCAACATATTTACCCTATCGTGGGTATATGTGCTGCCAGTGACGTTAGAAGAGTAAAGTAGTTACTTAAGCGTTTTGTCAGTTGAAAGTTTTAGTAATAAGATTGTAGTTTCAACACCTCATTTTTCGTAAAACTAGTGCTTAGCGACTTGTCTTCTTAGCACCTTGCTACTGTATATAACTAAATATATGGTATCTTATAAAATGCTCTTGTAAGTTGTAAGTCCGTAGCACACCTGTTGTATGTTTTAAATCTAAGCATGAATTCGATGCCATTTCGTACGCGCAATTACCAATACAATTACTATTCTTTCCTTCTAATCTCAATTATCTTTTCATTTCGGTAGGAATATAATTTCCTAATAGGCCGACATTAAATCGTCTCGCATGCTACTTCACAATAGCCCAAAGTGAACGAACCACCGCGTGTATTATTAATAATTCGGCGTACGTTTCATCAGTGCACTAATGAATTCATTTCACTTTTAATTTAACATAAGTTTACATGCGATCGAGCTGGAATATTTATCCGCCATTAGGAATTAAAAAAAAAACATATTACCTCATCGGTACCATTAAAACGATCAGATAAATAATAACGCCGACTATATGACAGGTTCTTCAATTATACCGGACTTGGCTTCTGCTTTAGGCGTTCCATATAAACGCGATGATTGTCGATATTACTCACTTTTAATGAATGACAGTACGTCATATTCTCCATTGGAGTTCTCGGTTATTGATGGCAGGAGATGCAAGGGAGACATCCGAGGAATCTTGTTACGGATTTACATTTTTGCGTATCGCGACGATTCCCGCGATTATTGTCGATTGATCGATCAAAGTTAATTTCATGAATTCTCGCTGCCGTACCAGCTGCCAGATTTAATGAGAATAAGTCTCGGGATATTTATTGAATTAATTCGTCAATCGCTACTTAACGCGACCAGATACGGAGTTAAAATTAAATTCAGTTTTTAAAAAGGCTTGAAAAGTAATTACAGTTAATTAACGTATGGCGAAAAGTGTTTTTAAACTTTTATCCTTTTTCCGTAAGAAATTACAAGATATCTACATGTCATCCCCCACGCGTGTTACGTGGTTTTATCGAGTTTCGCTGCAGCATTCGATGACGACAGTGGGTTGCCTTTTATTGAGATTATGTGGGATTTTAATTTACGAAAATTAAGATTACCTGTTAAATAACTTTTTTATATGAGCGCGTAAGATAGTGTCATATACGTGTAGTTTGATTTAAATTCTGAGAAGATTGTGCAAATTTTACTCTTTTAATAAAAGGTAAATATGTAGGATGGCTGATTTGATTTAGTGTAAATTACAATTTGTGTGTTTAATCAGGGGCTTTATGTGAAAAGATGACCAGTCAGAAGTTAAGTTGAATGAAATTTGAGTTTGAAATTTGAGAAAAAATGAAAAGTGCCTTCTTTTCTTTGCCCTTAAACCACCACTAGATGTGTTTGGAGATTACCTATACTTTATAAAAAGTTAATGAATGTATAATTATTCTACTGAAAAATTAGGTAGCCACACTCTTATATTAAATCAAATTAAGTAAATTTTTTCATATTTTGCTCAAAATCCATAAAAATCGTTTCCCTCTTTATACTTTGGGGTTCTTCTGGCTCTTTTTCATCTTGTGCGTCGTTTATGTTTGCTTGTAGGATTTGATAAAGGCATGATATATAGGTGGTATAGGGCTAAGCTATTAAGGCTTATAGTTATCAATTTTCTTTTTTGAAATTTTTATCATTTCTATGTATTTTCAAACTAGACCAAAAGAAGTTTGCATCGGTTTTCCTATTTTTACTGCAGCCACTTTTTCTACCAGCCATTAACGGAGTCTTTGGGGTGAAAATTCTATGAATTTTCATAATTAAAATAAAAGGAATTGCCAAATTTAAATTATTGCGACCATCTGTGTGCCTATATTTTTTAACTTTGCCAAAATGGGTGCCATTCTGCAAAAATACCATTATTTGGAACTTCTCAGGAATTCTACCTCTTGGAGGAGGAAATTCTCCTATCAAATTTGTTCAATAAGATTTAATAAAACTTTTAGCTAAACCTTGAAACCTTAGCTAAATGAAAGTACAATTATTCTACTGAAAAATTAGGTAGCCACGCTCTTATATTAAATCAAATTAAGTAAATTTTGGTGATAGTTCATGGAGATAGTCATAAAGATAGTTTCCCCCTGTATCCTTTGGGGTTCTTCTCGCCCTCCTTCATCTTGTGCGTCGTTTATGTTTGCTTGTAGGATTTGATAAAGCCATGATATGTAGGTGGTATAGGGCTAAGCTATTAAGGCTTATAGTTATCAATTTTCTTTTTTGAAATTTTTTACATTTCTATGTATTTCCAAACTAGACCAAAAGAAGTTTGCATCGGTTTTCCTATTTTTATTATAGTCACTTTTTGTACCAGCCATTAACGGTGTGTTTAAGGTGAAAATGAATTTTCATAGTAAAAATAAAAGAAATTGCAAAATTTAAATTACTCAAATTGTCTGTTTCTATTTCTTTATATATTCTTATATTTCTTAACGTTTGCCAAAATGGGTGCCATTCTGCAAAAATATTATTATTTGGAATTTCTCGGGAATTCTTCCTCTTGGAGGAGGAAATTCTCCTATTAAATTTGTTCAATAAGATTTAATAAAACTTTTAGCTAAACCTTGCCTGAAAGACTTGGTAGCATACAGTTTCTGTAGCAGTCGCTTTCATCTCGTTCTTTCTGTTGTAACAAAATATACTTGTTTCAGTCATAAAAGTAACAAATTAGCTAGTCATAATGACAACCTTTTTTATTTGAGTAACAATACAAAATGCAATATAAGAACATGTCTTCGAAATAATTGTCATGAAATAATCTTCATGTTATCACCATCAATGTCATCGAACAGTACATCTAAATTACTGCATCCATTGCTTTTTTCTCAATTCTGATATATTTTCACTTGCTTTACGGGATGTCATTATTTTCTGTGATTTAAAAAAAATATTATAAGCTTTTATTGAATAGCAAAACAATGACTTTCCTATAGGATTTAACAGTTTTTTCTGTGACTTGTAACACTATTGCAGATTTCGAAAATTTTTAAAAATGTGTGGCTTCTCATTATTTTACACCAAACCTTTCATTCAATCCTTAATTGACAAGCCATTTGAAAAATTTCCTTTTGCAACCAAAATTAATGTTTTATCTATTTTCGTCTAATGTCAATTTTCAATACTCTCTATAGTATAGTACCTATAGTATCAATACTATCGTTCAAATCTTGAGTTGCTTTAAATTAAATTTACTTCTATTTCTTTAGCCACTTTTTAATGAAGAAGTTCTTCAAATGTGGATAAATATAAACAAATAAACAACTCCATTTCATTTCACTGAAAATTAAACCCTCTACTGCGTGTTGTTGAGGGTTTCGATCGGCTAGTGTCCATCATCAGAAGGCATTGTCTTTTACCATACACCTTTTTACTCTTTCAGCTGGTATTGCTCAAAATTGGTTTTGAACATTTTCACGTTTACAAGGAGACAACTTTAATCACTGTTTATTGAATTTTATACCTAGTCAATGAAACGCTCATTTAGCTCGTCCACAATTAAAAATTTCTTAAAAACCAATCAAAATTTTATATGCATTTAGTCTAAATTTTATATTGTATATGTACGTATATGCATTTTGACATATGAAATGAATACAAATATCCAATAATAAATCAAGTATTAAAATTTTGTCATTGACAATATTACAATACATGATTTGTTATTATTAATTAAACACATCTGCAATAACAAATAAAGATGTACCTTGATTATAATGTGGTGCACTTAATTGCGTTCTAAACTGTTACTAAAACGATCATTGGATTGGCTGATCAAAATTATAATTTTTTTCGTCGTATATCCTAAATCTATTTCACCATATAATAAATATCGTGCGCTGATAATTTCATGATATAAAATTAATATGCAGTTATTACCTTGTTAATTTTAATGGTGCTAATTTTGAAATAATTGTTTTGAATTGCACGTAAATTATATGGATTCGCAGCCGTGTTCTTCCCATGATTAATTCCGCATATGAATATTAATATTTTTTGTATATAAATATACACGATTGTTTACATAAATCAAGGTAATTTTCGAGTTGAACACTTTTTACACAGCACACGCTTCAATAACTCTAATTGTTATTTCTGTTGACTCATGTAATGAGTTGAAGAGATATTTTGCTTGTCGGAAAATTTCAAATGTTTAAGTAAGAAAATGTTGGTCATTGCCAGAAGTAGTTTAAGTAGTAATTAGTTCATTATTTTTCTTTATCGAGTGACTGAGCGAGAATTTGCGTAGCAGGGTTCTTTACACATCAGAAAAGTATCATATTGACGAAATGGTCGAAGGTGTGTCAAAATGGTCCGTGTGATAAAGAGAAAATTCTATAAAATCCCGCATTAACGCCTTCCCAACACTTCATAAGTTCCATTTTCGCAGTACAGGAAGTAACTATTCCTCGGCTTGTTTTGCGGAATTTTCGGTGCGACCGTACCCGCGACGCTAAACGATCTTAAAGTGCTTTTAATGTTTTTAAAAGAAAATCGCCAGTCTCCGCGGAAATAATAATTTTAGACAATTAGGTAAGTCGCTTGTAGTTATAAAAAAATTGTAGCAGTCGACCAGACTCAGGCACACACACACGCGTTCAAGAGTCCGACCCAGATCTCGTTAAACCAGTACTCTTATCCTACGCACAGAATGTCAACACTAATCTCATTAAGGCTATTTCGTAATTTTTTAACCGTTAACGAAAAGCGTTTCAATATAAAATTCCTGACTGCCTTGATCGAACCTTGAACACTCCTAGAGCGCGCTCAGCTATGTTGGCGTTTGTTTACTTCCATTGTGAAAAGTTATGGCTTTTCAAGACTCCGATGACTTTTATTTATAATATTCCAAATCGACGTTCCTTCATCGTTAGGAAATATATATAGAGAAGCTTCCCATCGCCAGCTGATTCTCGGGATTAAATATCAATAGAAATAAATGTCTCTTACAAATATTTATTATTTAGAGATTTTTGCGTTTGTAACAGCGCTTGCCGGCAGGATTTATGGAAATGTGCTAAAAAACAAAAAATAATAAAATAAACTGAGCGGAAGTGTCATCGCTAATGAAACAGGTGTTGGTGTGAAATATTTAATGACGTGAGCACGGGATTAGGTGTGTGTAAGTCATATTTATTTATAAATTTTCCACAGAGGAGCCTATAGGATCCGCAATGCCAAGTGAGTCAAATCTAAATTCTTCCTTTAAACTGTTTATATGATCTACCCAGATTTTGCTAAAGAGCACGTATTTTCGTGTTACGTTGGTGCAAATTAGGAATGCTAGAATGCACATGCTAATTAATAGCAGTTAAAATACCAAAACTTCTGCAATCACATACTAAACCCTGTATATCTCTAAAATATTGTTAAGGTTATCCTGGTACAGTTGCCTTAACCTCAAAGCTTTAATTCTTTATTTTTTTAGAGAGTTTAAAACCAAAAAAAAAAACCTTTTTTAAAACTTTTAAAAGTGGTTTAAAACTTTAAAAACCACGTGATTCCCTTTGGAGGGGGTAGATGGAGGAGATAGGTTTCTACTTTATGTTATAAATGTAGCTATACTTCGTCTCCTAGGAGCTGAGAGCAAAACACTTCACGATAAATTCAAAAGTATTTAAAAGTAAAGTAAGTAAAGAAACTCATAAGCGTTTCTTCATATGCTGTATGCTTGTATAGCAACTTTTGGTTTATCGTCCCTGTTGAGGAAGTAACAGGTAGCAAATACAATGAAAACCGAAGAATAAGCCAATGAGAAAATGGAAAGCGTGTTGCGTGATTGGGTATAAATGAGAATTTCTACTATAGTGCATAAACCATGGATTTTATTTTAACAGAAAAATTTTAGATGAAGAAGAGAATTATGTTGACGAGGTTTATTTTGTATTTTCATTTTTTGGGTGTCCTCCTCGTTTACTAAAACAGGTAAACATTAAAAAAGATTGTTTGTTGTAGTTTCTAGGGGCTAGCTGCAGATATAGATCGCTATTTTGTCAACCAGCCGGTTTTAACACTGATGTTGCCTAACCAATCGTTTGGTTTCTTTTACGTTTCTTTTATACGTTTTGAAAAGCGAATTCTACGAATATTTTTTCTAATTGTAGGTATTTACAGACGACAGCAGCCGAGGTATTCAAAAAACAGACAAGGTGTTAAGAGTGTTAAATCGGCTTCTTGACAAACTAGCGATCTATATCTGAAACCAGTCCCTTGAAGCTACACTAAATAACCTCTTTTAGTTGCCTATCTATTTTTAGTAACACCAAAATAGTGAAAATATTGGATAATTTTATTTGGTTAAGACAAAATTTTCTTCCCACTCTTTTCAGGACTAGAACTCACAGTGTAAACAGGACGTTGTTAAAATTTTGCCCAGTGACAATCCGCCAATACTATTAACTTCAACCTAAAAATATATACAAAATAAATACATAGGTAATTCAATTAATTAATAAAATTAATGAGAAATTCATAATTGCAGCAATTTGTGGCTACACTAAAACTAAATAATTACATACCTTCGAGATGGGAAGCTTTTCGTCACTTACGAATTGTATGCTTTACTTTATTGAGATCCTGGTCTAACATCTTTGAAAGTTATACGTGTTAATACAGTGAAAGTTTCCAAAACTTATGAGACTTAAGTAGAGTATCAATTGGTGTATTATTGAAATTGGAGTTTCATTGAATTTTCGATCAATTGTGAAATATACGCTTTAGTATATTGAGATTCTTCTAGTTAAACATCTTAAACGCGTTAACACAGTGAAATTTTCTAAACCTTATAAGACTTAAGTAGAGTATCAATTGGAGTATTATTGAAATTGGAGGTTCATTAAATTTTTGATTAATTGTGAAATATATGCTTCACTATATTGAGATTCCTTTAGTTAAACATGTTATACACGTTAACACAGTGAAATTTTTTAAACCTTATGAGACTTAAGTAGAGTATCAATTGGAGTATTATTGAAATTGGAGTTTCAATAAATTTTCGATCAATTGTGAAATATACGCTTTAGTATATTGAGATTCTTCTAGTTAAACATCTTAAACGCGTTAACACAGTGAAATTTTCTAAACCTTATAAGACTTAAGTAGGGTATCAATTGCAGTATTATTGAAATTGGGGTTTCATTATATTTTTGATCAATTGTGAAATATACGCTTTACTATATTGAGATCCCTCTAGTTAAACATCTTAAAAAGCCATTCACATAATCTCTGGAATTTGTGGAATTCATGGAATGGATACCCATTATAGTTTCTTACTAAGTCTCAATAAAACTGGACTTTCAACAATTTTTTAATTTCCATCCAAACTGTGACACCTCAAACTGTCCAGTGCAAGACAATTTGTATTCACTTATGAACCCTGAAACCTATGAGCTCTACAGCTTGGTGACACCAAACATGATTGTATTTACATTGTGAATTGCCTGCCAACTGGAAGCCAGTCATCTAGAAATTCCACAAGCATGGAGTATATTTCTTCCAAATCTATCAAACATGATAAACACCTGAAATTTTTGCAAACTGTCATCAATGAGAATGATACCAGAATAATTCAAAATGTGCTAAATCAAACTCTTAGTAGTAGTATTGCAGTGTACTGCGGTGTCGTCAGTTGAAAAAGGAGGATATCGAGAAGTAGGAGAAATAGGCGAAAATCTCATGCAGGCACTAGTTTAACTGGCCATTGTTTTTCATAACTGAAACGTCTCATTGGAACATACGTATATAGCCTCTTAGGTAATTTGAGATTTCTGTTTAAAGACGTCCCACTTTGGAACATTATTTTGCAATTTTTACACTCAATATACTTTCTAATCCTAAGTGAAAACTTACCTACAGATTTAATAGGCAACTTCTAGTTGTCACACATAACCAAAGTGTAAACCTTCTAATCTGTACTGCTTGTGAGATCACAACTTTCAATAAAGTGCACATCAATGTATATTTTTATCAGATCCGTTCCGTGTTCGATGTAGTTTTATCTAAATTTCCACGCTTCAAAGATACGTTACAATATATCCATTCTATTTTTATTTCGAAAATTACAGCTCGTTATCACTATCAGGAATAGGCATTTCGTAAAACTCGGTGGATTCTCGTAATATTTGCCGTAAACATTTTTAATACTCCAAGTATTTGAATATCGCGCCCGATTACCATAAATTTGCAAGTATAATTGGAAAAAAATAAAAGTAAATAAATATTGGACAGTTATGGTTATCTTTATGGCACGTACTTAACATAATTCGATATTAACTAACTCATGACTTATTATGAGTAGGATCAAGTCCTTTTCAATAATGAAACTACGACAATTGCCAACTCAGAAGGTTGTAATGATGTCGGTTTTGCTCTATGCAAATGATATTGATAAACTGATTGATATGTACACCATAATTACGTCCCTGTTGATGAAGTTAAGATATCCGCTTGATGGTTATTAAAATTTTAACAGCGCTACTTCATAAATTTAAACAAACAAGTGAACGCACCGTAATTACCATTATTCACTTCTGACGAACACCATTTCGATGATTTGCGGTCGAGCTTCTATAAAAGATGATTTTTACACATTTCCTGCAGGATGACGTTCCTCAGATAAACGCTGAGGTTATTCCAATAAGGTCATTCGATGGACAACAATCGCTTTGAAGTGAGCAGCATTTGTGATCACCGCAGACCGCAGGGAATGATTCATTAATAATATTAAATCTACGGCAACTGGTATTTTAGGTACGTCACTGAAATAGTTTACGTCCGATTTAAAATTTCAAATTACTCTAAAACAATTCAAGATGCCTCTGTAATAGATCTTGTGGTATTTCAACCCACGTCATCATATTTGACGTTAATACAACTGCCTTTATATTAAGTTATGTCATAATAGACTATTTGTGGAAGTTAAAATCGATTCTTCAAACCGAGGAGGTTATTACGGCAATGGTAATTTAGTGAATTCATGTCACTACTCGTAGACGTCATGACTGACATTTAAAATTATAGCTATTGCTTTTAGAAAACTACATTTTTAACAAGACTGGTTTGTCAAAGATTGACGAGAGTTGACGTTATGGTTAAATTTGGTGAAACTCTAAGATCAAAGAGATCAATAGGAATCAATTTTCATAATAACATTGTAATTGCTTGTACCACCATTGAGCTAACAAATGCCAATTTCGATACCTGCAGGCCAACTTTAACAAAATTTAACAAGGACTTAGTTCACAGTAATATAGGGTATACAAATAAGTTTCTGCCGTTTTCAAGAGATGGCTCCATTGACAAGATTGCTTTGAAATCATCAGATAAGATGTCATATAGAAAGTTTAAACACCTGGCAACAACATAACCTTAAAATACTACTATATTTGTACTGGTAGTATACATTTTTTTGTTCGAAAATGTCGAGTTTTGTACCAAATAAGTGTCATTTGCGGGAAGTTTTGATTTCATTATTTCATTTAGAGAAATCTGCTGCTGGGCGCATCGTTCTTTTGTATAGGTTTACGTTGATGCTGCTTTAAGTGAAAGAAGTTGTCGTGAATGGTTTCAAAAGTTTAAAAATGGCAGGTTTGACGTGGAAGATAAAGAACGCGAAGGAAGGCCGGTCAAGTTTGAAGACGCTGAGTTAAGGGCATTATTGGACCAAGACTCATGCCAAACTGAAGAGCAGCTCGCAGAAAGCTTGGGTGTGACTCAGCAAGCGATTTTACACCGTCTCAAGACCATTGGTATGGTACAAAAACAAGGAAATTGGATTCCGCATGAATTGAAACCCAGAGACGTCGAGCGCCGTCTTTTCATGTGCGAACAACTTCTCCAAAGACAATGTCGAAAGAGTTTTTTTGCATCGAATAGTGACGGGGGATGAAAAGTGGATCGACTACGACAACCCAAAGCGTAGGAAATCGTGGGGTGAGCCCGGCCATGTGCCAACTTCAACGGCGAAACCGAATGTTTATGGCAAGAAGTTAATGTTGTGCATTAGGTGGGATCAGCTCGGAGTAATCTATTACGAACTACTCCAGGCTGAGGAAACTATCACTGGAGAACGTTATCGACAGCAACTGTTGCAAGTGAGCAGAGAATTGAAGCTTAAACGCCCCGAATATGCTAAAAGACATGACAAAGTGAGTGTTCAGCAAGACGACGCATGTTGCAAAAGTCGTCAAGGATACTTTGGAAGGTTTACAATGGGATGTCTTGCCCCACCTGCTGTATTCACCAGAGATTGCTCCTTTGGACTACCACCTGGATGGCTCACACTCTGGAAAAGCAACACTTTACTCCTTAGGAAGAACCCAAAAATTGGGTCGATTCATGGGTAGTCTCAAAAGATAAGGAGTTTTTTCGACGTGTCATCCGAATGCTGCCAGAAAGATGACAAAAGGTAGTAGCCAATGACGGACAATATTTTGAATAAAATTTAACGTACATTTTTTTTTATAATCAATTGATAACTTTTTATAAAAAAACAGCGGAAACTTATTTGTATCACCAATATTTTCCATCTTAAATACTCATTAATCGCAATTCTAATCAAAAACCGTCCATTTCCCGGATTTATTTAACAATCCCATCTCGAAGATCGCTCATCTCGGTCCCGTAGATTGATTTAAACGTCTCGACTCCACCGTGTAATCATATAATTTATTATGACATAAAGTGCACCTTTCGGTAGTTTATACACCTGTTCGCCGTAGACGAAAAAAAAAGAGGAACTGTAACGTATATAATTATGTGGCCTACAAAAAGAATTATATCTAATGTGCTTGCGGTTAAGTTCGAAATTAATGGAGTTAAAAACGCGAAACGGGAGAAGATTAAAAGTTTGAAGAGACTTGCGGTTTAAGCGATACGGTACGTTAAGTACATTGAGGCGTTATTAAAATGTGGATTAATGGTATGGGGATTTGGTTAAGTAGGCACGTAGAGTTATGGCCGATTGGCGCTAAATTTCGGTGGAATCATAAGAAGGAAATGTTGGTATAATATGTACTAAGATTTAACTAAATTAGGTACTTTCAGTTTTGTTTTTTAGCGGAATCAGTATAGATTTCTCTTCGGAAAAATTCTCAAAAAACAGAACTCTCCAAATCTGCACTAATGAACACATTTCTCTGCTTAAAGCAGGTGCAACTTTCTTTATTCAATAAATTAGTTGCAAAATAGGTTGCTTTTTATTTTGACAAAAACTGACCGAATCATCCGAAAACTTATGAAAAATCTTGTACAAAGTTTTCTAAAATGAAAAATTGTTGTTTTTTCATTTTAGAGTTTAGAATTTTCGAATTCATTTAGAATTGGAATTGGTAGAATAACTTGTTTAACACGAGAATAGTTGCGATGCTATGGGGGAGTGCATTTTGGTGTGAAACCTTGAAAGTCTTGAAATCCTCATTGTGATATTACTTTTAGATCAAAACAATAAACGTTGAACCATAAGGGCAAGGGAATAATCTCTTTAAAATTTCATTTTGGTATAAAATAACCTGTCAAAATTTTCTTGCATTCGTTCTACATGAACATGAGTTATATTGTCACTGACTAAAGTGCAGAACAGATAACAGATGGCATTTATGTTTCCATATCGATGTACAAGTCTAAAAAAATCATTTATTTAACGCGCCTTAAAGGAAATCCTGAAATAATACCTTGGGCTATTAGCACCGCTTTATGACAATACATTTTCCAGCTTGTCGTTTAAATAGTCGATGAACTACACCGGCCAGGTTAGTTAACCTCGCGTAACGCCATACGTCATGCATAACATGTCATTACATTAGAGATATGCAAGTCCATTTAAATTTTCCTCTCCCGTGCTGCCTCTTTTTTCTTGCTGGTTAGAAGTATCACTTGTGAGAGATGCAACGGAATAATAAAATTTAAAATTCATTATTTTTGCACTTTACGGTGTTATGGTGGATTATTTTTGTAATGGAAGTCGTAAAATTTCGAAATTTGCAATTCGTTATTAAAATCAGTTAATGTCTGGTAAAAGGCTTAATGTCGACAAGCGAGATTTCTATCTCGAATATCACTTTTTAATGCGTTTTGCAACCTTTGTTAGTAGCTCGACTTTGTTATTTAAGATTAAATAAATTACCGAGAGTGTTACTGAAATTTCAGTTAACACTTAACATTGCAATAAAGTTCATTAGCGATAACGTTTCCGGCATGTTGATGATGTTCTATTGAAATTGTTCTCCTGTGATTTATGGATAGGCCGTCCCGTTTTAGGCCCTCTAGACAAAAACGACGTCATCCGATTGGCAAAAAGGTTAATTGAGAAGTGTGTTCATTTCGATATTTTTAATGGCCGTCATGATTTACGGTGTGGGTGCGTTCCCTTCCAATTACTTTCAAAAAAGTGTTGCCGACTCATCTGCTTACCGGCAAAACATCATGTATTATTGTGAAACCCCCACCAAAAAACGTAAAAATTAAACAAAAATTTTAAATTCCTATTTATACTTATTAACATTATCCTATTTATATTATTATTATTGGATTTAAACTCGTACTTAATTTTTTGTTACAATTGTTGCTTAGCTATTTGACGGCACCCCGTCACTTAGATTTTTAATTTTGAACATTGGGTTGAAGAAGAGACAGATAATAAAAATGATTACGAATGAACAATTTTTTGAGTTATTTATCAATAGAAGGGAATCAATAAAATTCTATGCTATTTTATTTGACAAAATCTGTATATACCATGCATGCTGAATGAAAATATATGAGGATATTGGTAATTCTACGTCAAACATGTAGGTCGTAATGAAAGTGTAATCAACCCTTAAATTTGCACAAAAATTAGCCTGTACCGACTAATCGAACAGCGTATGCCCTTTAGGTTTTCATTAAATAATCGTTTACTTCAGTTATTTTTCAAAGGGTATAAAAATTTGCTGTTTTGCCGTTTGTATTTTATACAATACACATAAACGTAATTTTCCAAAGAATATTTTCGCGGGTCCTCTCGTACGACGCGTGATTTTACTTCAAAGAATGCTAGAAACAGGTACATATGGGGCAAAAACACTCCAAATGATATTATTCATTATTCAAAAAAAAAAAACAAATTTTGCGAAATTTCAGACAAATATATTAAGAAAATTTTGGTTATTTAATAACTTGGTATTTGGTACCTACATAGCATGTAAACCCCTTAATGGGTATAAACTAAATTTTGTCAGAGATTTCAAGATGGAGGTAAAACAGAGTTAAAAAACAGAAACTTTAGTTTTTGGAAATCTTACTCGTATTTCTTTACTCTCACTCATTTTAGCACTAACATAATGGAGAAAAACTTATTGGCATATTTAAGAACGTCATTAGTCCTGGAATAATTTGGAATGCCTGTGCAAAATTTTTGCACGTGAAAGTTCAAACGTAATCTTTTCAAATTTTTTTTCAAGTGCAAAATAGGAAAAAGTCCTTACATAAAAACATTTTGTTTGTTGAAAATTTTGAAAATGGGGTACAATACAAATTTTCGGGGAAAACATTCATTATTTAAAGAAAAAATTAATTCCAAAAATGTATAACTTTAAAATATATATTACAGACGCCAAAAAACATTACGAAACGTAGAAATAATAGTCTTTCCAATCGCAGTAATTGGAAATATCTTTGTCAGAAACCGATTTGCAATGAAACCATTTTGAGGTTATGTCTTAATCTATACAGCTGAAATATGGTGAAAAGGTACACTCTTTTTCATGCACTTCATCTAGGTATTTTTTTGGCCTTGCAAAGGAGGCAAATTTGAGCATGTTATTGGGGTAAAATTACGTATTTAAAGACTATAAATATTAGGTTATGAGATTTGAAAACAAGCTTTTGTTAGAAATCTCTACTACAAATTGATCCGATTTGTGGCTTGGAAGAATAATTTTCAACTATTCAGAATAATTCAGGACGAACTATGTGGTTTTAGCGTGCAGACGGACTTCTCTCCCACACTTATGGATTCTTCCTAATTTACATACTCTTGGTGAAAGTCATCGTTCGTTTTTATCAAGGTACTAAATCGCTTAGCTCGAATAGTGGATCGATACTTTCGGCATAGATAATGTCTGTTGCAATATTTTGGCGAATCAATACCGTTTCACTAATAGATCGATACTTTCATTGCAACTGAACATCCCTAATCGAAAAAGTACATATTTTCGTTCTAGGGTGATTTCTTTCCTTACATCTTTATTATTTAAAAATAAGTGTTTACATGGCCCTGCTGAAGACCCTGAAGACCATTATGAGTTGCCTCGAAATCAATTCTATTCTATTCTATTCTACAATTACGTTGTTCAATATAAGTAGAACGTAAATAAAATTGACGTAAAGGCAGTGTTATCAAATTTGTATATATACTAATATTTTCTAAGTAAATATAGTAAATTTATTTCCTAATTACATACTTTCCAGGCAATTACAACATGAAATTTTAATAAATACCAATCTGTGTAAAAGTAGGGTGGTTTCCATTAGCTGTAATAATAATAAAAAATGTAAACTCCCTACCATTTTAATAAAAACAAATTAATTTGTTTTCTACATCAAACTCTTTTACAAAGGAGTACAAACTCCTTAAACAAATATCTGCTACATTTGACCACTTTGAGTTTTGTCGACTTTTTCTGCCAGTAAATTTTAATAACAAACACAAAATCAGTCAAAAATACAATAACTTATCATTTGAGGCATTAATTGAGATTTTCGCCAAGTAACGTATGTCTCTTCATCTTTGAGTGCTGAATTTCTTTCGGAAAATATTTGTAGGATTTTGATAATCGAGGGTTTACGTCCCGATGGCATGTGTAATAATAATTTAAAAGTGGTTATAATCGAAACTTCCCCTTAAAGTTAGGGAAATTGTTTTTATTTTGATTTGAGCTTGTAACCTTCTTGTACTTCACTCCCTTAATAAAAATTAATGCAAATTAATTATGTTCATAAGGGCAGTTAATATATGAAGTAACGTTGATATCATGCAATATCCTGGATTTACCTCGCTTTGAATTATTAAGAATTGAAGAATTGAACATGAAGGAATTCCATCGACATTAAGTGGAGTATTAACTTCAGGGAAATACAAAAATATTAAAACGAGGCAAATATAATCCATATCTAAAAAAAACTTTCTGGAACAAATCGGTAAAGATGCAACAAAATGTCGGCGCCAAAGACCTGATCTTCATAACTTAAAAAAAGTAATAATAGCAAGTCATGAAAAGAAAACTTAAAAAATCTTAAGGTAGCTTCTATCCAATATCTATTCATCCATTGCTTAAACCTAGACCGGATTTTTCCGGTATTCTTTGGGTCCCTATTCGGATTTTTGCAATATATCCCAGGAAATTTAACAAGGTTTAAATGATAAAAACTAGGGCAATTAAAAATTAATAACTACAAGTTTTTCCCCTACTGCGTCTAATGAAATCATTACCATCAAAAGAAACGAAACTTAAATTTTTAACAAATACACATCAAGTCCATTTCCAATTCCATTGGTACAACTTGACAAGAAATGCAGCCTTGCTTTAGTTGTGAGAGGAAGTGAATATTTTCATTGAAGTTTAACCCGTTTTACGTTCATAAATTACGAAGAATTTGTTCGTGGTTTAAACAAAATTCGATTTTTATTTCTATTTCTACTATTGTGTATGTAATTCTACCTGAAAATTCGTATAATCTGCCATATTTAAAGAAGCCTTATGACACTTTTCAAAACAAAATCTTTAAAATTGTGAACAAATTGTTTGTAAAGGTATTTCTTCCGGGTTGTAAGGCCGTGGTCTGCGTAGGTTTAGTCCTGGACGTTTCGTCTACAACTACGGTGGACGTATTAATAAATAATTGTTCTGATGTGGGAAATAAAGTTTTCTATTTGCCAACAAGCAGAACAATGATAGATCAATACACGTTCGGTTCGTGTATGTGAAAGTATTTTTGTGCCGTTTGAACAAAAGCGCCTCCACACACGTGGCCGCACGGTACATCCTTAATGCCCTATAATAACACCCGGTAAGTGCATAGGGTTATCTATGAATTTAAATAAAAGGCCATCATCGTCATCGTCGTCGGATCGTTGTTTTCGAAACGGAAACGCGCCAGGTTAAGAAGCACGTCGGTATATATCTTCACTTCCGTCAAGTTATCAAACCTGAATACTAATTCACGGCGCGATACACAGTCCGACTTTTTACGACTGCTGCTTTTCATTTGGTAGCGATATTAAAATTTCGGGGATAGCCGCGGATCCGACGTAATTTATGTTTTTTACATACGGATTTACGTAGTTCCGCGTGCGCCGAAGACGCTTTGATGTGGGATCGTTAAATCGGATTATTATCGAGCGGTCATTATAAAAGAGCTCAACTATGGGAACGCGCCATAAGCATTGTTATCGATAATTAAGTACGGATAATTGCTAATAATTAAATTTTTATCATACAATCAAGCATGACTGCAGCAGCACCAACACATATCAACATACAAAATACATATACGTGCTCATTTCTAGTAATTACAGCAGAAAGCCTTAAATCGATACAAATACCCAACTTTATTAACCAATGCACAAAAAATTCACTGATTTGATAGCTAAATATAAGCTAGACTGAAGTGCGTTTTCATTTAAAATATTGTAATTTTCCACTCCTTATCGGCAGTCGAAGGTACTGGAACGATCTGGATGTGTTCCCCGATGATTCGGCGCCGCCGATCCCGAGAAGTGATTAATTGTTCTAGAAAAATCTCGAAGTAACACCGTTAGAATATAAAAAGGCGACCGAGAGATAAGCAGTCAATCAGCAAACAGATGTTCAGTTGATGCGTCGTAAAAACCAGTCGAATATAAATTTACGTGTAAATGGATTAGAATACATCGTATAGTGTTAGTGTTAGTTAAATAAATTATGATTAATTAGTCATAGTTAGTGTTATTAATGATCAAGGACCCACGAACGTAACAATATATTCCAGGTTTTGGTATCTCCTGTATAAGCAAAACTTTTAACTTTTAGCTAATTTTTTAGAAAAAGTATTTGTTCTTCGCCGATATAAAGTATGCATGGGATGTTTGTAGATAATTTCAGAAGTAAAGATATTCAGTTTTTTAAGTTATTCAATTTTTAGCCAACTTTTAAAGCAATGAAGCTATTTAAACTTCGTAGTGGTAGACAATTTTTCTACCACTTTTAGAAATATACCGTAAATACGAAACCGTTTAGAAATATGCAATAAGATCGATTTTAAAAATTTCGACGAATTAAATTTCAATAATAATAAAAGTTTGTGTTCTACTCAATTGTGGTAAATTATTTAAAATAGTTACATCTTCCTTGTATAAATATATTAATAATATTTTTTTTGAAGCGTAGGTACTAGCTAATTTTCTCCTATTAATTTCATAAGTAAATGTAATGTCGTATTTCTTCTACTGTCCTATCAATCGTAAGCAGATTTCTGTCTTTTTTGGAATCCATCATCACCAATTAAACACATATCGAAAATTGATTGTATATCAATCATATATATGAGATTATAGACGCTCATAATTCGGATAACGTAACTCAGGCAGCTTGAGGTAACTGTTTGCACTCCTATTTTTCAAATTATATCACAGATCACCCATCAAAGATTTCTTAAAAAAACAGTACATCGTCAAAGTTTGTGCTGGATATACACGCCCCTAACTCGTATAATTTTAGTTTGACTTGTATAACCATTTTCTAGCCGACAGCCTTCATTTTATCATTAATTTTCATGACGTCATCATGAGCCATTCGGCATCTAGAAATCACAACTTTATATTTCTAAATCAGTTCGTCGTGCTTTCGCCATTTTGTCGGTTCAAATTTAAGTTCTTTTAAACTAACTAACTGTACATCTTTTTTTAACGCATTTACAAAATCCGAATATATCCATAGTACAATCAATCATATATTTTACATTACAAAAACACCTTCTACAGATAACTTTCCTTCTACATGTTTAATGCCACATTAACTTTTGTTCATTTTCCTTAATTACATTAATTACAAGCGTAACGTAAACTAAGCGCATATGTTTAAACTGTAATTTGACTCACCTTCAAATGGCGACTCGCCATTTGCCCAAACACGTGTACACTGTATAGACGCGTAAGTATTACGTTTTAAAATGGTTATTCTCGTCTAATCGGATGCCTTTACGGTACAATTATAAGGTTTCAGACGAACTTTTCGGCTTATATAAATTGCTGGTACAATTATCATCTCACCTCCTTCTATGGATTGAATCTGAAATAAATCAAAGATATTATTCCTACAGGACATGAAATCATCGCATATCAACACCTAACCAATTAGTAAAAGATAGCATCGCTAATTGAAGATGCATGCACTAACCTCCATTAAAATTTATAAACGAGACGCATATTTACATTTACATAAATTCGGCGACGCTTGCATACGAACGGAATGAAAATGAATTTTTTTCTTTATGGCTTCTCTATAAATCATCAGAGGAGAAATGTTTATCGTTTAAAGACGTACCGATATTTAAATGTCGTACCAAACGAAGAATTTGTGTAAGTATATGTAGATCGATAATATATATCAGCAAATATCAAAGGATTAAATATTGATCACCTTTGGAACAAATGGAGTTTTATTTGGCAAACAGCGCAAAAAAGTTGTTGAAAAGGTTAAAACAATTCGAATCATAGCCTGTTTGCCCCAAAAAACTCCGATAATTATCTGATTTCATACATTTTTAAGTTTTTAAGGGACCAAACCAAATATAAATTCAAATTTGTGTAAAGGAGGAGGAGTACACGTAAAACTACTAAAAGTATGTTCAAGACTGGCTTATGTTCCTCCTGTATAAACGATAAATCGTTTGATTTCATTACTATCATTGTACATTTCTTCTGTACCGATTATTTAGTTTATGAAGCTAAATGTGCTGTATATCTCTAAAATATACATTCAAATATGAATGTTGTGACGTATTATGTACATTATATGCCTAAACTTGTTAAGCTCGTACATGATGTTACCTTGCTTATTTCTTATTGCCACAAAAGCTCACTTTGTTATTAAAGTAGGTATACAGATATTAATCTATTGGAAGTATTCAAAAAAGTGTATTTAACTAAACATAAGCAGCGATCACTTTACATCATCGACTTGATTTGCCTAGTTATTTCTGCAATATTTAGAAACAACAATGTATAACACTGAAAACAAACAAAAGAACAATTTTAACTATTTATTTTTACTACTTAATAAAAAAATAATACAATATTATTACACATTTAACTTGAAATAATACATTTACAAAAAAATGAAAGCGATGCCTAACAATCTAACTAAACAAAATTATTGCAATAAATAATTATGTGCTTTTCAAGATTTTCTGAAAGAAAATTTCTTCTATTGTCTTGTAGGATATTTTAGTATCGCGAAAAACTCCTTTCAACTTCAAATGACGTAACGGGGCACTATTTAAATGGGTAAGATTTTTCCAAAACAATCTGGCTTCTGATTGTTATATCATTTGATGGGTTCTCTCCATCAATCCCTTTTCGGACGTATTGCTAAATAAAGCTAAATCATAATTTTTTGTGAATAACGAATTCAGCTTTTTAGATATGCATGAACATACGAAATTAGTTGACAATTTTATATGATCACGAAAATCTTCCTTTAATGAGGGTGATTCTGATAGAAGAAGATTTTGTTCTTCTAATTTTTTTCAAAACTATTGGAATTCTGCTAAAATTGACTTTAATGGAATTTAATTGAACAGTTAATTCAGATTTTTCAAAAAGTTGTTTACAATCTGCTATACACTGACTAGAAGTTGCATCAAAACTGTGAACTACATTTGTGAATTTTCCAATATGCTCAGCATATAACAATGCTGCCTCAATCCATGTTCCCCATCAAGTTAGGTTAGGTTGTGGTGGAAGAGAGTTGCGTTTTAGGAATTTGCAGCAAAAGTAACGAAAACATGCTGGGATATGCTCACTTATGTTAAAATATGGAACCTGTTTGCGCTTATGCTGTAAAACTCCAAAATATGCTTTTTAAAGTTTAGTTTTTTTAACGAAAAAATCATGTAATACTTAAATATATCATTTTCATCTAATTATACCCACAAATAAAAAATATGCGATTATGCCTTTACCCAGACGGCAAGGCTGTGTGTGGGTATCTGCATTACTTGTGAAATAAATCATAACATCAAATTAATAAAAGCAGTACCCTCCGACTACAATTAATTGGATATTTCTACCCTGACTCTAACACCTGAACTATAAATTTAGACAACAGGCGAGCCTGGAAAACTTTATAGTAAATAACATAAGGAAAAAGTTAGTACTAGGTACAGCAAATTACAAATTCTTACCACAGATTACATTGGAAAGCATTCCCACAACAAATAATAACCCAAGGTCTATATTTCCCTTAAAATAAGTTATATTTCTAGCACCAGTAAATACAAATTCAGGCAGTAAGTAACTTTGAAAAGTTTCTCAAATAATAACACCCAAAATTAAGTCATCTCGATATTTTGAACGCCTTAATGAGGAGTCGAAATGTTCACAATATGTTTTCTTGCACGTCCTGTACGATTTCAAAAGTTTAAAGTAATTCTGAGTCTGATATGACTCGACATACATATAGAAAGCATTAGTTCAGTTCTAATGATCGATAACTTGAATTGCTAATTTGTTCAATCCGTCCAAAAGAGGAGTAATGGAAATATGTTAAAAAGTTTGAAAGTGGTGTTAATTCACTTTAATCTAGCAAATGTACGTATTAAACATTTTTGAAGCCAGAACGGTAGAGATAAAATAAACTTCATTTAATATTTATATTGCAATGTAAAAACTGCCCTTTATAATGTATGAACCTTGGAAATTTGATTACCTGGTTTAAACGCAAACGCAGCATCGAAGAGTCTTGAAGAGTATTCGGTAATACCTCGTAGAAGCGTTATTTCAACTGTGGTAACACGACTCGAGATAGAAATCTGTCCATTCCAAAAAAGTCAACCGATAAAGACGTCCACCTAGAGTGACATCATCTAGAACACAAGAGGACGTCCAACAATTACAATTTGATAATGAGATAAAAAGTAAGTGGTGCCATAAAAGAGTCATAAAATAAAACAACCTCACGACTTAGATAAAATACATATGGCGTGTATGTCTGTATATATGTGGTATGTAACACATATATGTATATTTTCTTAAACCGCCCGAAGTCATATATGACATGTGTACAAGCGACTTCTACCGTAAACATGTCCATTTTATTGTTTTTCATTTTGTAAGCGAGAACGTTATATGAAAAAAGGCAGGCGTTGCATAAGACGAGTGACTATTCTCGCCTACTGCGATCGTTAATAACATTAGCAAACAGAGTAGGACGATCTTCTTAGTCCGCTCTGTGTCTCTTTCTCCGTTTCGTGACTCAGTTGCTATTATATTCCATAAATTGAAACCATAGCCATTAGCGACAAGCATATGCCACACTTAGAGAGAAGGAGCGAGACGGACGAAGTGAAAAAGTTTAATCGTCGCCTAGGAAGAGGAAGAAGAATCAGACGAGGCGTCGAAAGGAACTGTTAACTACACCACTGGGAAGAAAAAGTGTCGGGATGTTGATGATTCATTCATGGTGAATGGTTATTGAATAATTAGACGGTGGGTAATTAATAAAAGGTGTATTTTAATTCGTTCGATTTCAATTTTTTCTCCTCGCAAATATATGGTAATGTATGTGTGTTTGCCAACATTGATCATAATAATCGATATCGTCGATTGATGAAATCGGCCGACGTTCTTCATTCATGCGCCTCGGATAATTTATGTACATGTAAAACGACAGATCGTTCGAGGTTTCTGTCCAATTTAAATAATTTTCGAAGACTATACGATATAATCGAGTTTTATTCTTGGTTTCAAATTTTTTTGAAACGTTGGGAACAAATTTTAATGGTAATTTCTCTCAAAAAAAAATCATTGGTGACTAATAGCTTTACGCACATCAAATACATCCTCAACGTAGAAGGGAATTCAAAAATAGGCAGTGTTATGTTTGGAAAGTTATGTAGGTGTTAATATTGTTGTTATATGATGTTGTCATATAACATTGATACAATCAATGTTATCAATCAATCAACATTGATTTAAGTACAAAGGTCTATTATAAAATAAACAAGGTGGCACTTAGTAATACTATTGTTACCTCATGAATACTTTCATCGATTTCTTGAATTCTTCTTTGAATACTTTTACTAAATATTTTTCACCTGAAATGAAAAACAAATTAATTTTTTGCAATGACAATTTACATTATTTATATGTAATTACAATTTGTCATTATTTGTCCTTTTTTTTGTTCGAAATATGCCCTAACTGTATTCCACAAAATATATAATACACATTATTGCCAACCTCCAATATTTACAACATAATTAGCCTCAATTTTCTAAATTCCCATTCTCATCCCCTCAATTAAAAGCATATTGTAATTAGGTTCCAGACATTTCTGTTAACATATTTTTTTCAAATATACTGCTATGTTAACATCCATTGCGTATGGCATTCTCGAAATTACCAAAATTTTACACCTAAATACACCTGGTGGTGTAACATAAAATTTAGGTGTATGGAATTGCCTGCCCTCAGGGACTGGAAATATATGAGGAACCTACAACACTTGTTGAAAACAAAAGAAATAATGGCATGATCATAATTCAATACTAAATACACCTGATGGAGTAGCTACCAGTGATAAAATTTAAGTGTATGGAATTGCCTGCCCTCAGGGA
Organism: Cryptocephalus primarius; assembly: GCA_963576515.1. Taxonomy (NCBI): domain Eukaryota; kingdom Metazoa; phylum Arthropoda; class Insecta; order Coleoptera; family Chrysomelidae; genus Cryptocephalus; species Cryptocephalus primarius. Next base: position 10,772,657 of record OY754942.1, on the reverse strand, counting down.
CTGGAAGTATATGAGGAGCCTACAACACTTGTTGAAAACAAAAGAAATAATGACATGATAGTAATTCAATGCTTATGATTTCTGTCTGTATTTCCCTTTTTTGTCGATAACAAAATCGACATAACACATTATGTTGCATTTGAAAATTTTAAATTTGTTTGTTTGTACTGAGATGTGCCACGAAACGATAACTCCATTTTTCAGTAATTCATAAATCTGACAATTTAACCATCTTGTTATTTTAATGGCATCTAATTAGACGTAGTTCCTCAAAATTATCATTAAATGATCAGTTAGGTTTAAAGAATTGCACGATATTTAAAATTTTAATCAGGTCTGTATTACTCGTATGTCACTGTGTTAACAGGATGAGAAATTACCATGATAAGTCTCTTTATCTATAGAATACCGTAACCATTCAGTTTTAGAATTAGAACTTCTAATCCAGAAAACAATCTGCACTACTCTAGAGTATGTTATAAGTGAGAAAGGAAAACCAAAGTGGTTACAGTCAAGTTTCCAGTTGCTTAAACAGTATAGATAGATTGCACTGGTCAAAAGCCTGTGCAAGGTATTTGGGATAAGTTAAAAATCATTAAAAAAATTAGATTTGTGAAAATCACACACGGTGATAATACGATCAATCCTTGCAAGTATCATTAAAAACCTTGACGTTATTTTTTTTAATCAAGGTACTTGATCTTATATTTTCGAGTCAATTGAATATTTCCTGGGTTCCACTGTATGTCATCAACTATTTTTGTAACTTTAAGTATATATCATATTTATGTTTTCACAGAATGTGAAGATTTTTATTCAATGAAATATAATGACTGAATCTAAGGAATACCGACTTAAATAACTGAAAACCAAGGACTTCAGTTTAAATTTCTGTATTCATTGAGTTAAAATACACTCTCATAAAGAAATGGAGAATTTAATGAGCAATGCCACTATGAGGCTGGACCAAAAAGAAAAACTTTGTTTTTACTATCATTATAATAATCGTAATTGTGTGATTTGGTACCTTATTACAAAGAAAGTGGAAATCGTAAAAGGCAATCAAAAAAAAATCCAATTAACTTTTTATTAATAACATGCTGTTATTAATTACTTCGTACAAAGACAAAGAAACGGAAATTCATGCAAACATTAATTCGTTGTGAGCAGAAGTGTAAACGTTGAATGACGCTACATTTGTTTTAATAATTACCAGTTGATTGCTCTCAGAGCATTATTAACAAGGTTAAAAAATAATTAACGGTAGCCATTTACAATGGTTCGTTAGCAGTAATTTAAGTTTTTGCTAATTTTTTTTGTTGGAACCATTTTGGTTTCCGGCGGTTCTGCACTCCGGCTAATTTAATTTTAAACATTGGATTTATATTTGATTTTAAATTAGTTGATACGTCCGGCTTAGCTCGCAGATCGACTTAACCTCATCCTTTTTCCACCCTCTCAGAGAGTAAAAATTTAGATTGCTATGTTAGGTAAGAGGTCTAGAGGTACACTTTACAACAGACTCTCCAGTTTGGATCTATTTAGTTACCCTTGCATAAGTTTCAGCCCTGTTCCACACGTCGGCAAAGTTTTTTAACATTTTCGAAAAACTACGGAGTCTAAGCTATTTCTGTGCAACGTTTAATGTTTTCGGGTACTCAAAAATTACCACACACAAATTGACACCCTCTCAGAAAGGGAAATTCGAAGACAGTATTTTTCTCTAGAATCACTTCAAGAAGCGCCTTCCCTAGTTACAAAAAAAATTATTTACAAGTAAAAAGGTACTTACGAGTACGAATAGTATGAGTAGAATATATACGAGATATAAGAAAAATAACGACGGAATAGTGACGGTCCAAACTGCAAGAAAAGGTAACCATCGACACGTGTTTCTGTTTATTAGCTTCGTCAGGGTGGTATAACCCGTATTCAGATAAATGATGGTGGTAATATGGAGGCAATAACCCCAAAAGGAACAGTGAATAGTGGGGAACAATACGAAAAACTTCTTTTTTTGGAAGTGACACCTATAAATTGAGACACAACTGTTATAATCATCTCGCTAAGGAATAAGCCTCTCCTTGCTGTTTACTTAGGTTTTCACATAGGATCATAAAATGAAAATTTTGTACAATATTACTCGACGCTTTCGAAACGCTATAACGTTTCGAGCGTCTTAGTCTCATTTCTACCTTGGTATTTCGATACAAAAGTAGAACTTCTAGGTTTTCAAATCTCCATGCCCCATGTATGCCTCCTATACTATAGGTGTGCGGAAGTTCAGGTTCCTAGTTATATCAGAACTTAAGAATGATTTCTCTTTGGGTGCCTTTTATGATTTCCATGTGTATCTTATAGGCAGCGACTTGAAATTTTAAAGGTAGCTTTGTACAGGGGTGCACTAAGAAAGGATTTTGCAAAATTTTAATTTTTATGGGTAGAAAATGACGAAAAACGAATTTTCATATAAAATTTCAATATCTATATATATATATATATATATATATATATATATATATATATATATATATATACGCTCTATAGCACTGTACATATAACATGTATACTATATTCAAGGTGCTATACATAGTGAGATATGCCAGATGTTGTAGGTCGACGGTCGCACTGCAGGAAGTCTATTGTTTTAATCACGTATAAAACATTAATTTTTTGAAAAACAAATTGCGAGGATTTTTTTACACGTATAATATAAATTTGGATTCTTCATTAAATATTGAATTTAGGCAATTTCGAACCTCAAAAAATCGGATAATTTTTAATGATTTTTAAACAGATTTCTAATACTTATCAATTAAGTTTAAAATTTTAATTGGTTATAAAATGTATTGAAAACAATCCGATTTTTGAGAATCAAGATTGATTGAAATTAGTATTTACTGAAGTATGCTTATTCATATGCAACTTATTAAAAATTCATCGCAATTTGATTTTTAAAAAATATATTTTCCGTACGTAATTAAATTAATAGAACGGGCGGAATATTTATATCTATTATGTATTCCACGCGATACCTATGTCTGTATTGTTCTATTCATACTTAATGAATGAAACTAATAAGTGAAGGAGAGAATCTTCAAAGTCATTTAATTATATTATTTAATTAATTTTAATATCTAATTCAAATTTTTAATTTATAGACAGCAAACTTTGAAGTACAGTTAAAAGTATCAAATTTTAGTTATTAAAATCTTATTAGCTTCAGTTTTAAATCCTGAATTAAATTTAAATTATTTATTAAATATTTCAAATATCGTTGTTGTTAACCGAGTTCATTATACGTAATGGTCTAGATAAATTTTTTTATAAATGCATTTATATCCATACAGAGACAATTCTACTCATAAATTTTTCAAATATAAAATAATAAGAAATAAGAAATAAGAAATTTTTCAATTAGATAATGGATGATGATTAGTAATAAGAATGAGCTTCTTTTTATTGTAAAGCTGACATTATCGTTTGAAAAATAAAACGAATCGGGGTATAACTATCGAATATTAAAGACGGGGGGGGGGGGGGGAGCCGTGACGGGGCCCGCTAGTCACTTATATTGTAGCAAAATTTGAGTAAATTTGGTTTTACTATGCTACTAGCTACTGATTTGTCAGCGCATCGGTGAATGCGTCGGTACTAATTGTGGGTGAAATCAACCTTGATTTTACAGATCGTAAACATTCTTCGACGTATAAGGACGTACTGTGCGCATATTTTTCTCAGCGGATCTTACACAACGTTGGTAATCGTGACAATTTTTCCTTTTCGTAAAGCATAGATCGATCCATCGGCAGAATAATTTGTCGATGGTTATCTCCGGGAAAATTTCATAGCATCAGTAGAACGAGAGATGTAATCGACGTATACGCGATGTTTATACCTTTAATAACGTCAGCTTAGAGGTATTAATAGAAAACACACTGGTATTACCTGGTGTTATCTAGCTTCTAAAATATTTTTGTAATTGCGTTTGTTATTTTTTTCTAAATAAAATTTAATTGTCGTCGACGTTTAATCCCGGCTTGTCCGGCAATAACTTCGCATTTAACCGTTAATGATAATTCAGGCGGAGGTAAGAGAGCTGGATTAAATCGGTATCTAAATCGAAAATCGCCATTACTTATGGGACAGGTGTGAGTCGTAGTTACAAAATGAAATTTCCTGCTAACTGTCAATAAGAAATAAAAAAGAGCGCCAGGTGAGAGACCGTGTCCACGACACATTACGTTTGTCAGTTAAACAAGAGAAACGGGCGCGAGAACCGTAAATTCACCGAAAATATTACTGGTGAGTTGGGGTTTTATACGAGTTTACAATGCGGGAGGTCTTATCGCACCCACATTCGTTACAGCCTAATCGACAATTGGGTATTTGGAAATTGTTAAAAATCTTTGCCTCACCTATCTGAAAATACAAGAAGGGGAGCTAGAGGGGGCCGCAATTATTATAATAATAATATCCGTATCATAGACAAAGTACTTAAAAATACAGTACTTCAAAATTACACAACATGAAACAATAATAATACCAAACGGGAAAATACTAAACTAATTAGTCTCTAAGTAGCAATTATTAAAACAAGTAGCGATGATTTATGGATGTTGTAGTTCAGAGGTGTCCACTAGGATTAAGCGAAATGACAGATTCAACCCAACATAAACGGGCCCTAATGAGCCGAAATATTAATATGCATGTCGTTTCCGTACATCACGCAAAGGGTCGGACTCAGAAAGCGAGTTAAACTCTTGCCGAGGAGAAGCTATGAAAAGCAATTACCTAATACTTGTGTGTAGGTAATGCTACAAAAACCTCACACACCCCATTCGCTATGCCTGTTTGCTATCATTTAAAATTTCAAATACCTATCATAATGGGCAGTGTGGCGATGCTACAGGTAATAAGTATGGCAACACTGGCATTACCCATGGTAATTGAATACTCAAGAATATGCATTTTAAATGAGTATTAACTGCTAGATAGCCTATAAGTTATTAAGTGAGAATTTACAACCAGCAGAAAATTCATATCATAATTATGTGTGATTATAAAGAAAGAGGTATATAAAAGGGTGGTCAGTTTACAGCGGTCCAGAGGAAAATTGCATACAGGGGACATCACCAATAGTCAAATTAAGTCAACATAAGTCTATGCAGAATTATGCCGCTAAAAAGTTATTCATACTTATTATTATGCATATGTAATTTTGTTTCCTACTTGATAGACAATATTTCTGAGGTATGTTTGAGTTTCGATGTTGTGAATAGAGTTGATTTTAAAGATGTTCTAAGAGAAAGTAAGTCGTTAAAGTTTAAGAATGCAATTACTATAAATCAAAATTGATCCAAATCTGCACACCAATATTACATTTCATTAGATCAATTACCAGAATATATTTGCGTGAATTACCAATATCGATAAATTAAATTGTTTTTAGTGACAATTCAAAATAAAACCTTCATTTAAAAATTCTAATATGAATGTAGCGTTACATTTTTAACTGATATTATATCAGTTAAACCAGCGAAGATTAATTTTGAACGGATTTTACCCTCAACTATCAGTGATTTGTTCCTTTTGTTGCTAATGCGCCGTACCCCTTTTACCGATTTTATGAATTTACTCCTATAACGTACAGCACTCGTGAGGACTTAACAACTGTTGAAAACTTAAATAGTGTCACTTGAAAAGTCCCCAGAAAGCCAATTCTAACCAATTAAGGATCAGCTACGTTCTCACCATCTAGTGACTTATATAGATTACAATGATTAATTTGGCGTCATGCAGCTTTCGACCAAATTTTAACATTTTGATCGTTAATATTAACTTTAGGGCTAAGTTTTGATGTTAAGGGTCTAATATTAAAAGGAAAGTATAGAGGTTATCGATCATATCCATAGATTTTAAATTCTGCCGCTTATTTCCTCCTAAACTATACACTAAACCCAATGAGGTTCTCAAACGGACCCAACTGGAAAAGGGGAACTAATAGGCTTGGGTTGGTTACTTAGTTAGGGTAGTTATAAATAGAGCAAGGAAAATTTGCACTAAAAATAAATGAAAAATAATATGCACTATAAAAGTTACAAAATACGTTGATCTGCATTTTTTGTTTCAATATACACTTTTTTCAAACATTTTAGATAGAAATTAATATCATTTACTCGATAACAGTATGCCGTTTTATTAGGTACAGATTATAAATTAGCTAATTTTAATTATAATTCCCACCATTTCTAGAAAATGTACAATAAAATTTATTTCACAAAATGGTGTTGGGTCCAAGTTGTAGACTTGTAAAATATAATTATAAATAAAAATATGTAGCTAAGAATCTTTATAATACTTTTATGTCAAGCAGCTTATTACCGTTTATGAAAAGTAGGATTTCTATGCAATGATTGCAGTACATGCCTTAACACATTTAAAACCATTTTAAAAACTGTATGAAACACATGTTAGTCTAAGTCAATTGCAGTCCATTACTAACTTTATAAATATTTTAAACTCCTCTATTTTTTTGAAATTATTTTAAAAACTTTAAAGCTATATTTTAATATCATATTTTGTTTAAAATACCTAAAACTTCTTTAAAAATGTAGTGGGGACATTCCAATAATAACAAGTCACTTAAAAGTTTCTTACTTTCTTTGGAGAAAATATCTGAACTTCTACCCTTGTTCAGTTTTTCATAAAAAAGTTGTAACAACTTTCAATTCGACGTTTATTCTTTACAGTTGTCAAATTTTCTTAGAAATTTCTCAATTTCTTTAATTTCCTCAAAACTTATTTCAATTCATTTCAAATTACATGTTAAAGAAATAATTACTTTTTTTACAATATCTCGGCGGATTGTAAATCTTATAATTTTGTTAGAAACTGTTAGAAAGAATTTTTGTTTAGCAAAAATTTTTTTCGAAACTCCATGACACATTATAAACTACATGTTATTTTAAGTCAATGGCATTTCGTTATTTACAAATCTTATGGGAACTTCTTATCTTCCTTTGAAACTACTGATCTGGTTAAAGATGAAGCATCTTAAATCCTTAATATTCTTCTTCTCTACACCTTTAAAAGTATCAAAAGGATATGGTTACTGAAGTTGAATGGATGTGTCCACGAATAAACCATAGTAATTTCAAAATAGGTAAATTTCTGCTGTGGTTGTTTATTCTTAAAAACCGTAATTGCTATGATCGTTAGGTAGGGTTACCTTCTTTTTAGAAGAACGAATTCGTTAAGTGAATGTACCTCGATAGTTAACTGACAAATTAAAAGTACACATACATAATCCAACATAACAAAGTGTAACATAAATAAATCCATATTTTAAATTACATGTGTACTTCAAAACTATGCAAATGTGCGTTCAATACGAATTTTGAATATTTTTCGACCTCTATTAAACGTACCATTACTGATTGTGGCGGATAACCCTGCAAAATAGTCAATTTTACCGTAATGTTTTGATGATTTTGACTCTCATATGTACTTCTTTTGTTTATTTCTTACCTCGAAATATGTACTAAATAATTATCGATTACTTTCTTGAATTTTGTCAAAACGTCTCCGTTAATTTTGATATAATTTCCATAAGTTAGAAAACAAGTATATTACGATACATCTTCGTGCAATCTCGCTTTATAGGTACCTTCGGTCCACGGAAATGTAACCAAAACTTACCTGAGTCAATGCATTCTTGTCTAGTAAACTTCATGAAGATCTCGTTGTTAATTCCTTAACCAGAGGAAAGTCCTTAAGGAAACTTGTATGCCAGTAAGCAAAGGTCACTTTGTCTATGTTCAATTGTTACGAACAACTAACATATATACATTATTCCGTTCAACAAATTCGTGTGATAATTTCCGAGGCTCTGTTGTGGCTAATCCAAAGTACTATTTGGATATACGAATCAGGCATTTTGTTATGGTGCAAAAGCCTTTGTTATAACCAACCACAGTGTTCCATATCGTTTAAAATAACGTGATCTTTTGTCTATGTGTCATCCATTTGGAGTCAGGAGGTCGATCCAAATCTCCTATTACCACGTGGTAGTGCATCAAAGCTTTTTAACCCCTATCAGCTACGAAACTTCATTCGGACCGATAAAATTTTTCAAACGTAACTTTCGACCCGTGCGACGTCTACGGCGTTTCTTCCTTTCTCTCTCTCCGCCTTTACGGAAATGATAAAAATCCGTCAGAAATTTTTAATCGATAATTGTCGGATTCAAACAAGGAATCCTACTTAGAAATCCAACTTCGTCTATTGCCTTATCTATACTCTGCCTGGGGCGTACGTGCAGTGCAGGGACGTAGATTGAATCTTAGGGCATGGTGCTTTTCCCTGATAAATGTTATTAATTGAAGCTGTTTTGGATTAGGTGGTAATACATTTTCGTATGTTTCTTTTAAATGGAAGTGAATTTATTTACTCCTCGAGGTAGTGATCAACATGTTTCCTCGTTTATTCAAAATGTGCCATGGATTCACGAAAATGAGTTTTCACTCTACTTAACTGAACTGAGATTTTACAATTGGGTTGAACTGTCCATGGAAAGTTATGGAAAAGCTATGGAAAGTTATGGTTTTTCCTAAAACTTCCACAGTGGCGACATAAGTTTCCACGTTCACTTAACATAACGCCCCGGACTGTTGGGTTGCTCGTGACGCGCCACTGATCTAAGACATTTAATTGGGTTCTCAGGCGGTGCACAGTAGTAGCTTAAGTGAGTGACCACTTAAGACTGTTATATAATAATTGGTTCTTTGATTGATCGAAGTCAGCCGTATCAGAGCCGTTAGGAGAGGAGAAGAAAAGTAAAGAGCCGAAGGTCTTTTTGTTCCACGTTCCGCGCTCTCGATGGACTCACGGATTCCATTTTTCCACTGGAGGAATGAAGAGGCGGAAAAGTGAAGCGATGTTGTGGTAGCGGCGGTAGTAATTAAGAAAATAATTTAAATATGCATGTGCTACCAAGTGGTAGCGTTAGTGTCATCATCAGCAAGTGATTCAGGGGAGAAGTGTTAAATGTTGTGTAGATTTCGCTTTTCAGTTGAAAAATTGATTTGGGGGTTTTGCTGCGAACTCGCCCATTAAGGAATTAGACAAATTTTTAGTTTTGTTGAGGCTTCTGTGTCGAATTTTCTCTTGACAATCTGTTTCTGATCCTGCGGTGAAATTTCACTTCACCAAAATCGAAATGCGATATAAAATGAGTTTTACGACCTTTGGAGAAATCTCCAAACCGTAAACCTTCGCTACCAAGCGGAAATTTCCTTACCATTTCACCAGTCGCGAGAAGACGGCCAAACTATCCGGATAACCGTAAATAATGAAGTATATACGACAGTCTGGCGAATTAAGGAGTCGTCATTTTTGTCATAGTAATAGTAATGACGCCGAACGTCGAACGTGTGTGACCTTGCCTTAGGCCTTGACCTTTTGCCTCCTTACGTCCTAGTGAACCCCCGGTCAGCTGGCGAGGAGCTAATAGGTTAAATGAAATTTATTCGGCTGGGTCATTATTTAAATTCCTCTCGAGTCGTAAGTGCGTTTTTCACGGCGGAGATGTGGGGGAAAGCTGCGCCTTTTCTCGTCGATTTTACATCGTAGATAAGACAGGCCGATTTAGCACTTGTGTGTTAAACGCCGGCGGGAATGAGACGTCGAACGCTGAACACCTTTGAAATTTTTAGGATGGATTCATGCAGAAAAACCTGCAATAGCAATAAAAGTAAATTACCGGGGATATAACATCAGTGATTAGTTTTTGAATCGAATTTTTAATTTTACGTTAAAATTGCATGTTCAGTGATTAAAATAAGATGAGTTGAAATAAAACAGCTGTGATATTAAAAGTTTAGCTGGAGTTAATCAAATGGGGTGTTCACGAGTCGAGAAAATGGTCTCGTAAAGTTAACATTTCGTAAAATTACTAGAAACAGTCGATTCTTATCAGGTGGCCACAATGCGAAGTCTTTGTAATTTTATGCATCATTTTAAGCTGCATTAACTCATGGAAGGCATTCCGGTTTTTGAGAATTTACATTTGTAGTAAACAATAATTTTAGTATACAACAATTTTAGAATATTTTGTGTTGAAATTGTGAAAATTGAAACAGATACTTTTTTTATTTGAATTATGGTGGTTACTTTAAGTAAAATGAAGCAACAGCTTCTGGAGAAATTTTTGGATCCCTTGAGATCCTTTCTTTTTATAAACGATCACTAGCTTGGACAGCAATATCACCAGGTCACATCTCCTTGGGCTTTTCCATACTATTTTAATGAAAATTACCATGAAAGTATTATATATTTGAGGTCACATAAAACTCAAATTATCGAATAAAGTGTATTTACCTTTTACGTCTAACGTATTTCTTGTGTTGACAAAATTCCCATTATGAAAATAATCACGGAATGCTTAACAGGCGTACACTAACTGAAAAAATTTGGTAGTGCAACTGCCAGTAAATTTCAGGAACAAACACAAACTGATAGTAAAAAACATTGTTTAGCGTGCAGCGACCCTACTTGCCCCTAAGAAGAAGTTATGAAAAAATTTTTTAAGTCAGTGAGGGAGGAAGATTGAGGTAGGGTTCTTATAATATGAAGTAGTAGAAGATTTATTTAGGACATCTTAGTGTTTACAATTCCATAAAACTTTTTTTCTTAAAATAAACAAATGCATCGTCGAAGGGCTTCAACCCCCTTCAATTTTTTAAATGAAGCTTTGAATTGAAGTGTAGGTAAATACTTGCCTAGATGGGAAGTGTGCATTTATCATTAAATTTTGATAAATCTTCATTGTTACGTCACTCTTTGCTGAAAATATTTCATGCATGGTGCAAAAAGATAAAATTTCCAGTTATCGGTTTTCCAGTTATAAATCAATTTCATCTGACGTGATGGAATTTTTTATCGGACAAAAACATTGGTTTGATTCATGTAATCTAAATTTTCAAAGGCTATAGCAGGATAAATGTGTAAAATCTGAATCAGAAAATATGGTCAAAGAATATACACTGACAGAACAGTAATACCAAACTTCCTGTTCGACCAAAGAGGCTTAAGAGGCTTAATTAACCGTCCAAAATATAAATAAATTCATGGAGGTGTACTTAAGTGTCAGAAATAAACATGATTTTTCTCAAATTTTTTGGACTCATAAACTAAGTGCAGAATTTTTAAATATTCCAGCCCTATAATAGAGCTTCGTAATTCTCTAGGCGCCACTTTCTAACTTAAGTTTTTTGTTGTATTTTTTCCCGTGCTTTCCAGTACTTTCTACAACAAATTTTTATTGTTTAGAATTAAATTGTACTGGATGTAATTTGTATTTGGACATCGTTTTTATTTATTTTAAATTTCCCTTTGAATTTATGTTATTCACCACAATTTTCCACGTTTTGTTTAACCGTTTTTAAGTCTACTACTTCAGCATACTTCCTTATTAGGTATTACTACTGATTTCTTAACAAATTACTGGCATCTGCCATTAAAAATTTAAATCTGTAAGTTATCGTCGACACCTCGTGAAATCTGATAATTGTGACCAATAAACATATATCAAGAGATTGTATTTGGCATATTAACGGTGCCTTTTCTTGCTCTCTCTCCCCCACAAATGCAAACCGACCGCCTACTATACGGAACTTTCGCTAAAATCCTCAAAAATTCTAACAAACTACCGGAGACCTCCTAGACAGTTATCTACGATATTTTATAATCCTATAATTTTCTCGTTCAGGCAAAAGCTACCTGCTAGCTTAATTAATAACCGGATTCAGTAATAGAAGTGGGAGCATCGTACAGCGAGTTAGTAAAAACATAACTATAAATTACAGACGCGGACATTCGAAATAAGTATTAAGGAGCTTTTTTACGGGATTGGTACAGTTAAGATTTTATTACCGGTCGGATCGACGTTTTCACACAATTACGTCTTGGGTAATTACAGGTACAATTCGTACGTACGTAAGTCGCAAATGGATTTACTTCCTCCCATAAACACACTTCAATCTCTTACGGTCCCCAGGCCCAACCGAGGGCATGATGTTCAAACCGCTTTTGTCCGTGTCTTAAAGATTTTCTGGTGGTAAACTCCACAAAAACTTTGATCCAGTTCAATTTTGCAGTCTTGCCTTCAAAGGAGCAATTTCAGTGCTGAAACACGGCCAAGCAGGAATAATATTGAGAGGTGCCACAACAATTCTATTGTCCACTTTTCGATAACATCAAAATAATCATCAAAACCATAAACATCAAAAAATTGAACTGGAACTCAAGGTTGAGTTACATGGTGGATCAAAGAGATATACTTCCACAAATGTTTGTCCTTTTGTTATTGGTACAACTAAGAAAAGAGCTAGAGAACATATTCATATAGGGACTATATGAGCATGACTGACTAAAATGATCAGATCGGTAAGTGGTTGCAATTATGGAGGACAATTTTACTGGCGGTTTATTTATTCATAATCCTTTTAACTTGCAAGGAACTTCCTGCAGCGAAAATAATTTTTTTAGTGATTACAGCACGAAAAAGTATTTCAACTACATGCTCTCCCTTGCTGCCCTATCACTCTGTATTGCCTTTCCGTTGGGAGGTTAAACTTGCTGTACCAAAAATCATACTGTGAGAATCCTTTGGTAATCAAAATGGTTTAACAAAATCATCATCCATTTATCAGTGATTGTTTCCTTGTCTGAATGTTATTGGTCATTGAGGATATTTTATTAGATTTGCCGTTTCAAGGAAATATTCGTCAAAATCAACAACTTTCACAAGATTTTTCAGCATTTCCACTCATGCACTAGTTACTTAGGTTAAACTCTTAGAAGCTTAAACTAAGCTTCTAGCTATGGAAGTTGTTCAAAACCTCGAGTTAAACTCTGTTCGAAGTCTCTCTTGGTCATCTCTATCGGTAGAACGTGAACTGTCATTATATTTAACTTCGAAGGGGGTTTAAGGTTGAATCGGCCTTAACAACTCGACTTACATGACTACACATGAGGGACAAGGGCGTACTTCAACTTATGTTAATGTTGCCTCGTCGATGTTTTAGCGTATAGAAACGTACGTCAGCCATTAGAAAGATACATTCACTTCCAATTTCTGGGTTTCCTGCATAGTTCCGATGTTATGATCCTTGTTTGCTCTTGGTGATGATATAATTCGGGCTCGTCGCGTCTCGTCGTCAGCTATCCATTCCGGTAACAGCGTAATACACGATAATTTGTCGTATAACAGAATCCGCGTGAAAAATTTGTTACCTTACCCACGTGTTTATTTTGTCAGGTTGAGACCGAACAAACTGCTTGTACAAATTCCAACAGTTTGATGTAAAGTTGACAGGAGGATCAGTCTGTTTGCTCAAGTAGTGTGGTACATCAAACACTGCTAAGTGTGAAAATTAACATGGACAACAAGTACGTAGAATTCCTTTGAAAATAAACATACGGTGGCATACAACACACACATACATACATACAACACACCTGTCTGTTACGTTGTTGTAACAAACACACACTCACACACATACAAAAAAGAATCATTCAATGGCCCGAATGTGGCGAGGAGCAGCATTTTATTACCTTGTGAATTCGTGTGTTAAAACATAAAAACTCACAAATTGGTAGCCACGTTCGGTTTATTACTTTAATTGAGTACTTCCCATTAAAGTGCTATTACAAGTTCGAAAGAAACGCACGCAGCTGAAACGGGTACTGAAATAAAACCCGGGGCAACTTACTTTCATCTCGTTGCAAGACCTAAAATTTGACGATCACCGTACGAAAGTGCCTCTCGGATCTAAAGCAAGCACGCGCTTTAACAGCTCTTGCTCCTCTATTTTTAACATCCTTGGAGGTAGAGCGTCTCCCTCTCTCTCTCTCAATAAATTCCTCCTTTCCGTTCCTTCTCTCAATGGGTACTGGGAAAACACATCCAATCCACCATGAAAAATGTAACGACAATAATTTACGAGGAAACCTCTTGTCGTATTTCTTATGCTCACACCTTGCAGGTACTTAACAAACCAAACGAAGAGACACCCGCATGTTCCACCCACGCTCTCTAAGTCAACATCGGAATTGGGATATTTTATTTATTGCATCTGCCAATGAGGCTATTTTTGTTGGTTTTATTGCGTTTTTTACTTACGCGAGGGCAGCCTCAACAAATGGAAATTATTCTTTGGGTACTAATACATTTTTTTTAAGAAGTACAAAAATAAAAATATTAACGCGTATTTCATTCAATTATATAGTAACTGCTAGAGACAGAGTAAATTTCCTTTAAGCACTAGCCATTAGCTTAATCGATAATATCCTTAAATTGCTCTCTTTAATTTTTGCGCTAACTTTTAAAGCATAATTTGCCATTATGACACTTTGGAAACGATTGCTTTACTAACCACTAATAAAAAATGCAAGTAGTTAGAGTACCTATTTACTCAAAGAGATGGTGGCATGAACCCATCGAATAGGTAATATTGGATAATTTCTATTAACTAATGCATCTGATTGAACCTTAGTACAAAAATAAGTTAAATAAGGTACCTAACAAACCTCCAGTGACAAAGCTGACAAGCTTTGTGATCCTGAGCACACCTCATTCGCTTTGCGTACAGTTTTCTTAGTTTCATAGTTGCTTCTTGTAATTTATTTTTGACACTGTGCCTAATAATGTTTGCTCGTGGTGAAAATAACAAGCAATTGATAAGTATCTCTTAAGAACTACGAACTGAAAACTTTTGTTTGTACATTTGTTCACCTGAATATACGCCGTTGAAACAAATGTGCTTCTATTATCCAGGGCTTCTGGTTAAAAAGATCTGGATTCTGAAGAAATGTTTTCCTTATATAGGGTATACAAATAAGTTTCCGCCGTTTTCAAGAGATAGCTCCACTGACAAGATTACTTTGAAATCATCAGATGTAAGATGCCATATAGAAAGTTTAAACACCTGGCAACAACTTCACCTTAAAATACTGTTATCTTTGTACTGGTAGTATACATTTTTTTGTTCGAAAATGTCGAGTTTTGTACCAAATAAGCGTCATTTACAGGAAGTTTTGATTTCATTATTTCATTTAGAGAAATCTGCTGCTGGGCGCATCGTTCTCTTGTAGAAGTTTACGGTGATGCTGCTTTAAGTGAAAGAAGTTGTCGTGAATGGTTTCAAAAGTTCAAAAACGGCAAGTTTGGCGTGGAAGATAAGGAACACGAAGGAAGGCCAGTTAAGTTTGAAGACGCTGAGTTAGAGGCATTATTGGACTAAGACTCATGCCAAACTGAAGAGCAGCTCGCAGAAAGCTTGGGTGTGACTCAGCAAGCGATTTCACACCGTCTCAAGACCATTGGTTGGTACAAAAACAAGGAAATTGGGTTTCGCATGAATTGAAACCCAGAGACGTCGAGCGCCGTCTTTCCACGTACGAGCAACTTCTCCAAAGACAATGTCGAAAGAGTTTTTTGCATCGAATATTGACGGAGGATGAAAAGTGGATCCACTACGACAACCCAAAGCGTAGGAAATCGTGGGAAAAGCCCGGCCATGTACCAACTTCAATGGAGAAACCGAATGTTTATGGGAAGAAGTTAATGTTGTGAATTTGGTGGGATTAGCTCGGAGTAATCTATTACGAACTACTCCAGCCTAAGGAAACTATAACTGGAGAACGTTATTAACAGCAACTGTTGCAATTGAGCAGAGAATTGAAGCTTAAACGCCCCGAATATGCCAAAAAACATGACAAAGTGATTGTTACAATCGTCGTCAAGGATACTTTGGAAAGTTTACAATGGGAATTCTTACTTGATTGGATTGGGATTGTACTTTAGGGAAAGTACTTGAAGCTAGATCTGAAAAAAATATGGTGAAGTTATTCCATTGGTTATTTTAGGTATGGCTAGAGTGCTACAAAGCAGTCTTTTGCTCTGTACATTTAAGATAGTGTTAATGACATATATTAATGGTAAGGTATTTTAACAGTGATTACCTACGATACAAGTCTCTCGTCTATAAATTTACATCCATGTATTTTCCTTTGCTCTACTAGGCTCCTATGACAGGCTGATTGGGAAATTATTGAATTCAGCTGAATTCAGAATGAGATAAGCTACTTACTTGCCACTTCAGCACTGCCAGTAATTGTGGGAACAACTCTCTAAATATATCGTTTGCATCGTCGTATAATTTATAAAGCAAATGATGCATGAATAAAGTGACATCTTATTTGCAATCGCACGGACGAGTGAATGAATCAAATTTCACTTTGCCGGTAATTTATTATTACTACAAAACGACGTAAAACCGATAAAATCCGTGTACCACTTTGATTCATCGATGCGCGTCCTCGACGTACAAGAACGTCCGTAGGTAGTGGTTGCGCTCCGGGTTTTGAGCATTTTTACAAAAATTTGATTTAATATACGAATCAGCCGTGGGATATATCATAATCAGAAGTGGAGTAACTAGTAGCAGTAATAAATAACGAATCTGCGCGTCGAAATTTCATCTCCAGCTCATACGTCTTGAACACCACCCTTCTTCAAGGCGGTCAGTTTTAATCGCTTCGTATTAATCAAGTGAGTAGGGTACTCCACGCTCACACCTCCGATTTTTCCACGCATTCCCCCGCATAAATTTGTACCTTTAACAATCAGAGGACCGTTCTCACGTATTTCCCGAATCGATATATATAACAGAACAGCGTGTTCCTCTGACCGGCCGGCGTCATAATTTTCATAAAACAGGCCCGCGTCTCGACAGAGGCTCTACATAGATTTGTTCTCGGTACGTGCTAACACAGCGAGATGTTGTAGACTAGGAAAGCTGATAAATTATTTTAGCCGAGGAGAGATTTTAGTACAGGGTGAGTCTGAGGGCATAACTCATAACGGTGACGAAGACGCGAGCGGAACATCTTCGAGCGCCCCATCAATTCTTATGGGAGGTCGGTTCTCACGTGGGTGAGGCAACGAAGTCCACGGGATGGTTTTAATGCGTTTGTTCGCAACCAGTCGTAAACGACGGCAAACGGATAGTTTATTTAAGGAGACGCTGCGGACTCTAACTTATTTTACATTTACATTCGTTTCATCCCTCGGAACATCACAATTTAACAAAGTGTTACAAATGCGAGCTAAAAACAACGTTTATTAAAGGTATGATTCATTGGAATCCAATTTTCATATTTATTAGATTCCTGTTTCTGCTGGTCTGTGGCTCCTAATTTCTTTGCTATATTTTCCATTTATTTACAGTCAGGAGATTTCAGTGAAAATTACTACTGAAACGAATGGAATTTAACCCGCACTAGCAGTAGCTGCCATCATTAAAATTTTAGAAAACTTTCCAAACGTAACAAAGTTTATAAAAGTTCTTCTAAGTAAGAAGTAATGCCTATTTTTCAAAAATTCGATATATTTTTCTCCTGACTACAAATTTAATATACCATATGTACACACCCTCGAAAATTATAGTCACAAAAATTTCTTGTTTTCTAGATAGGTTCAATCTTTCATCAAAACAGCCCAGTGGGTTTTTAAAATTGTATAGTGTATAATCCGATTTTTATGATGTTTCAAACTGAAATTCATGATACAGGTTCATAAACTATTTTCTTCATGAGCTTAATTTTTTATTGGTAAATATACATTGAGCTTAGCTAATAAAGGTACCAGGACATCATTGCATTAGACATGTTGTTGTAAATCCTTATTTCCCACGTATGATTCTTTTCTATGGAGGTCATAAGCACCTTTCTGGTATTTTCTAGAATTTCAATATAAATAAGGTCAATTTAAATAATTGTTTCATAAAGTAATCCTTTCTTGTTACTATTGCGATAAGACATAGTCTTACAAACGTTCTAACGTATCCTTATATGTGATTACGCTCAACAATAGACCGAACGTCGATGCGATGTAGGAAAATGAAGTATATACCGAATTATGGAACTTTGTAAAAGAACAAAAGGAGCTACTGTTAGTACTTAAGCGTTATTAATAATTGCTTTACAATTAATTGCTTATCAAATTTGAGAGCTTGTAGATTCTGTTTTGAGAAATCTGTTCTTCCAAAATAAGCTCTGATCAGAATATTATCCTAGAAAATACTTAAATCCTGAAATATTAAATTTTAAACTATATAAGTTTAATCCTAAAGGAATAGAAATTTTTTCGATGAGAATTTTATCATGTTTTATCAACAGTGAATTTGAAACACTACAATATTTACTAATACTACACTAATACTAATACACTACACAACAATATTTGACATATGGAAACCTAAAAAGATTGCTTGAATCTTTAGACTAATAACCAATAATGTTCATAAGGTAGATCAAATTTAAAGAATTTTTTTTATCTAAGTTAGTTTTGAAAATTGTCTAAACTTTTAATGCATAACATATTTTATGCTGTGCGTACTTCAATCCAGTTTTTGTTGTGAATTATGAATTTTTTGTC
The DNA here is from genome assembly GCA_963576515.1 of Cryptocephalus primarius. Classification (NCBI taxonomy): domain Eukaryota; kingdom Metazoa; phylum Arthropoda; class Insecta; order Coleoptera; family Chrysomelidae; genus Cryptocephalus; species Cryptocephalus primarius. The sequence continues at coordinate 10,754,155 of OY754942.1, read as the reverse complement.
TGTGTTGTTTTGTATTAACAAAATTTAATATCTACTCAAACATGTAAACGATTCAGTTCAACTAGTGAATATTTTAAGGCACTTTTGGCTACAAAATCCAATAGTTAGTGAAAGGTAAATGACGCGTTAGGTGTAGTTGGCTTTTAAACAAACTTGTTGTTTTATAGGTATTTAATGAAATAATAATTAAAATGTAATCTGGATCCTTTCGCATTGAGCAAGGACCAGTTAGACTACTCCATTGATGGAGTTGCTCCAATATTATTTGTGTCTTGTACCTGGTACCCACACCTCGTACACATACTCCGTACGTACACATGCCTCGTACACATACCTACCACCAATCCTCATACATATACCTCGTGCACATAAATTCAGGCTTCTATTCCAAAACTGTCAGATGACTCATTAGCAGCAAATAACTGAATCGAGACTATTACTACTACTATACTGATTGTGAATTTTAGAAGTTTTTCGCTTAGTCTATATGCGTTCAACGCTTTAAATTCTTTAAGGATTTAAATAATTAAGATGGAAGTTAATAGAGAAATGTATTTGGTCTCTAAGGATATTTTATACAAAAGATATTTGTAATATTTATGTGTACATTATTTCGTTATATTTCTCACATATCTCAACTTACAGTTTTTGATAACACCAATATAATAATTTACACATAGAGAACATTGCCTGTAGTTTTTATATTAGCAAAACAGAGCATTTTTCTCCTTATCGTTTATTAAATTTATACATATATTTATTTGTTGTACACTCGATAGGCAGTAATGTTTAAATGCTTATTTCTGTCACGGTAATGCGACATTCATTCGACAGCATACAATTTTTTTTCAAATTCTTTACAAAGAAACTGACTGAACTGAATTACTCCCGAAAACATTTAAATTATTTGGTGTTAAATGCAATAAATGAATAACTTGTTTTCAAAGTAATGGAGAGTATAATAAAAGATTCCATAACAATTTACTAACTGCCCTGATCAGGTTCACAAAATGGTTGCGCTTTCAGGCTATATTCTATATTAATTTAATAGTATAACACCCGTTGGATATTATATAAGGTCACTATATATTTATTATTTAATAGTTCTCTCTATTTTATAGTTCTATTTGTCACTAGTTTTAGGTTTCTTCTTGATTGTAGTAATGTGATCATGGCGATTTGTGGTCCTTTTAAGATATTTTGCACGAATGATCATGATATAATGGATTGTATCCCGAGAAGAAATTACGATTTGAACAAGTATTTTTGATCAATGTTTTTTTTCCGCAAAACGGTTTAATTGTTTTGTGTTTCTTGGATTTCAACAGTGTAGAATATTAATGGTGGAATATAGTTTTCTTATTGAAAATATAATTGTGCTTAGGAAATTTGCAGTTGTTAAAATTTTGTTATACGATTAAGCAAATAATTAATAAGAAATGAATAATTCTAAAAACCAAAGGCAAAGTGCAAAAGTGAACTTTTTTAAATATTTTTATACATTTCCACCATTTTTGGAACGCCATTTAAAAATTGGTGAGTCTGTTTTAAATATCTTTTTTGTGGGTAATCCTTAGATTTCAGTTCAGGATGCCACAATGTATTTCAGCAAATAATTAATAAGAAATGAATAATTCTAAAAACCAAAGGCAAAGTGCAAAAGTGAACTTTTTGAAATATTTTTAAACATTTCCACCATTTTTGGAACGCCATTTAAAAATGTGTGAGTCTGTTTAAATATCTTTTTTGTGGGTAATCCTTAGATTTCAGTTCAGGATGCCACAATGTATTTCAGCAAATAATTAATAAGAAATGAATAATTCTAAAAACCAAAGGCAAAGTGCAAAAATGAACTTTTTTAAATATTTTTAAACATTTCCACCATTTTTGGAACGCTATTTAAAAATGTGTGTCTGTTTTAAATATCTTTTTTGTGGGTAATCCTTAGATTTCAGTTCAGGATGCCACAATGTATTTCAGCAAATAATTAATAAGAAATGAATAATTCTAAAAACCAAAGGCAAAGTGCAAAAATGAATATTTTTAAACATTTCCACCATTTTTGGAACGCCATTTAAAAATTTGTTAGTCTGTTTTAAATATCTTTTTTGTGGGTAATCCTTAGATTTCAGTTCAGGATGCCACAATGTATTTCAGCAAATAATTAATAAGAAATGAATAATTCTAAAAACCAAAGGCAAAGTGCAAAAGTGAACTTTTTTAAATATTTTTATACATTTCCACCATTTTTGGAACGCCATTTAAAAATTGGTGAGTCTGTTTTAAATATCTTTTTTGTGGGTAATCCTTAGATTTCAGTTCAGGATGCCACAATATATTTCAGCAAATAATTAATAAGAAATGAATAATTCTAGAAACCAAAGGTAAAGTGCAAAAGTGAACTTTTTTAAATATTTTTAAACATTTCCACCATTTTTGGAACGCCATTTAAAAATTTGTTAGTCTGTTTTAAATATCTTTTTTGTGGGTAATCCTTAGATTTCAGTTCAGGATGCCACAATGTATTTCAGCAAATAATTAATAAGAAATGAATAATTCTAAAAACCAAAGGCAAAGTGCAAAAATGAATATTTTTAAACATTTCCACCATTTTTGGAACGCCATTTAAAAATTTGTTAGTCTGTTTTAAATATCTTTTTTGTGGGTAATCCTTAGATTTCAGTTCAGGATGCCACAATGTATTTCAGCAAATAATTAATAAGAAATGAATAATTCTAAAAACCAAAGGCAAAGTGCAAAAGTGAACTTTTTTAAATATTTTTATACATTTCCACCATTTTTGGAACGCCATTTAAAAATTGGTGAGTCTGTTTTAAATATCTTTTTTGTGGGTAATCCTTAGATTTCAGTTCAGGATGCCACAATGTATTTCAGCAAATAATTAATAAGAAATGAATAATTCTAAAAACCAAAGGCAAAGTGCAAAAGTGAACTTTTTGAAATATTTTTAAACATTTCCACCATTTTTGGAACGCCATTTAAAAATTTGTGAGTCTGTTTTAAATATCTTTTTTGTGGGTAATCCTTAGATTGCAGTTCAGGATGCCACAATGTATTTTAGGTAATAAATTTTTCGTTTTTGACATTTAAAATGAGGTCACTTACAAATTCATTCAAAATTTTCATACATCATTATAATACTTTTAAAGGCGCTTTCTTGATCTTCGACTCCTTTTACACATTTTTATTTCTATGATTAAACGTAAAAGTCAAACGGGTAACGGGTCAAACGGGTAATAATTTTCATCTTACGGTTAATTATTTCTCGAAACTGTTTTTACGTCGACATAAAAACCGTCTTACATCTAACGAATATTATTTCCCCCCAATCGGAATACATTAATGGAATGCATCGCCTTAGGTCGAATTAAATTTCGGATTATCGAATGTTCAGCATCGACTGAATGCTTTGACGACGTTTTGTGATTTCTCTTCGGGCGTGTGAGGTGAATTTAAATCGATTGTTTATTGGCTGCACGATTTTTGGGACAAAGGAAGTCGACCGTGCCCGATTCGGGCCAAAAAAGGAGAAAAATAAAACGAAAGAAGGCAGCACGGGGGATTACGTGCCCGCTATCATCGCTTTCGGTTAGTGTTAGTGAAGTTATTACCCGGGAAGGTACTAGCGCGACCGTGTGGTACCGGGCCGGTTCCATCAATCTTGTTCAAAATCACGACCCGGGCAAAAAAATAATTTGACAACATCCCATTTTGAAAACACACACTCGAACATTAATCTTAATCTTCCGCTTTCGGAGGTAGTGAGCAATCTCATTTTGTTGCTTTATTAGTTGGTTCTTTTTTCTATCTTCTTTCTTCTCTCTGCTCATTCCGGAGACGTCCGTATGCGAGGAGAGTTAAAAATTGGACGCGGCATGGGGCCCCGAACGTAGATTCCATTTCCCATATATCCTTCGAGAGGATTAGAAGTTGATGGGTCGAAACCGAAAGTCTTTACCTTTCGACAAAACGACGTTTTGACCCAATAACCCATAAAAAGGATTCCAGGTATATCGCACACACTAGCATGCTGTCATCCAGGTAGAAATACGAACCACAGCGAAAGTGAAAGGAGCCCTCTGTTAGTTTTTTTGTTTCTGAAAACGATACTTTTTTAAGGGAAAAGCCGGAGAAGCTTCTGATGGTAAAAAAGGGTAGAAGCTACTTAACTACGAGCAGAGGCGTCATCAAGACGAAGGCATTTTCAAAAAATTAAGTCAGTTAAGAAACCCATATTAAAAATAACGCAGTATTGAAAATGTTCAGGCACTGATCGTTGTATTTATGCGTTCTCTATAGACTTACTGTGCGATGGTCGATGTTTATTTCTTGAATACTTCAAGATTATAAGAAAGTTTGGGTGTTCACTCCTTCCGTACATTTAGTTTGTTTCACAAAAAATCCGTAAAGGTGCCCAAATTACCTCTGAAATGAACCTAATCTGTCTACCAATGTTGCACCAAAATACTCGTCATTGGCATACCTTACAGCGCGCAGAAGGGGAAATTGCCTCCAAGTTCGCTAGCATTGGTGCCCACTGATGTTTTTAAAATGTTTAAACTTTGTTTAAAACTATTACACGAGCAGAAACGATGATAATAAATTCGAGAGAATCAATGCAATACTTGCAAACTTCTACTACTCTACTACTTAATATTTCTTTAAAAAGTTGTAAAACACTCGCTGGTCTTCTCGAAATGATTCACTATTGATGTAAGACTATATTTTATTGTTAAGTGGACGCTAGTTTATTACGCAAATTATGCTTTTATTGCTCCACCCACTTGGTGATATCACCCACATCCAAATTTTCGGAACCGACAGAGTCTCAAGCGCCACATTTAACTGATAATTTATTACTAGTAATACTGACCAGTAGTAGATTACCAAAACCTCCTTTTTAGCCCCTAGCACGGTTATAACCCCCTGAAATTTTAGAGGAAAATCAAAATTTTTTTTCTTTTTAATAATCTAATTTTATTTTCTCATTTTGTATTAATACTGTCATCTTTGTCTTACTTTTACATTTTTTTAAATCCCTTTTCTTTTCTAGGCCTTTGATACGATGGATATATTAGCTGCAATACCATATTTTGATTTTGCTGCAATATAGGTTGATTTTGCTTTCAGTTTTATCCTATGAATTAGTTTATTAATCAAAATAATAAGTAGTTAGGGCGTAAAGTTCCTTTTCTAACTCCTTCTTGTATTGTTCTTACATATAATTTTCCCTTTGTATAGGTATTTGACGTCTGTTGTTAATTTATTGCCAACCATTTGGTTTTGAAGGTTTTCAAAATCCGATTTTTTTTATATAAAATCGATTCTCATCTTCTTACGTGTACTCTTCCTAGCCTCAGAAGCTTCAGTTATAAGGAGCCATAGAAAGATTTATGATCACCTAAGTCTTTACAACAGGGACAACTGTATCGACCAGTGTTCATCTCAACACACCAAGTAATCGCACTCTCGTAGTATGAAAAGCATTGCAGTGCCTCTTCAAAAGCATTGATCAAATATGGTTTACGCATCACCAACGAATATTTTTGATTTACTCTAAAAAGGTCTTTCAAAAGATATCAAAGGAAAATCTGGCAACACTGGATCAAAGCGGACCAGGATCGTTATGCATATAAGACTAATGGGTAGGCCTACATGTGTCCAGGAGTGGACGAATCTAGATAGATAGTAGAAGAGGGGGACAACAAATATAAAATTTAAACGAGGTGTTTAATTTGGGGTAATCACAAGTAATGCTAAGTGCCTGTGATTACCCCAGACTAACAATGAATACTTGATCACAAATAACGTTGAGTGACGTCTGAATATCAAATCGATAAGGGAATCCCTTAGACCCCATTATATTTACCTTGTTAAATGAGAATAATTGTTGCAGCCTCGTGGTCGTGAACTTAAATTCGTCAATAAATTATTGGTGGTCGGTGATGGATGATATTTACTCCGTAGGACTCGAATAGATTAAAATTGTACCATATAAATTTATACTACAATTTTAGCGCTGGTAATTATATTGTCTTAAGTTTAATATCCTCAATTATCGCAGAGGTCGCCATTTCTCACGCATCACGTGTTTTTTGAATAATTCTAAATGGATCATGAATACCTTCACATGTTGTACTCCTACTCCAGTGGTATCCCCAAATTTTCTTAGTCAAGACTAAATTCTCCTCCTCAGCTCAACCTCCGGTGGAGTTTGCGATGCGAATACTCCATAGTGAGACCTTGATTACATCATCATCGATGCATAAATTCGGTTGCCGATATGAACTAATCCAATGACAGATCGTCGCTGACCGCCGTTTCCGTATGTATTTTCCTCGCATCGATTTTTACTTCGTATGATGTATCACCGAAATTAAAAAATGATTACACGTGTTTCTGCTCGGGAACAACAATGTAACAACACCAACTTTCCTGTTCCCGTCCTCGACGAGAAAGAGGGAGAGAGAAGAGAGTATCGAAAACCTTCAGCGCTCATCTATCATCGCATTCGATACGTCATTTTGTCGTTCAGGAGACGTATTGAGGCTCTCTCCTTCTCTCTTCCTCTATTTTCCCTCACAAGACATACACACACATGGCTGGCTCTTAATAAGTGAGAGAAAAAAACTTTTACTCACCGATGTCGATGTCATAATTCACCGAATGATGAAATGCCTCAAAGGAAAAATATAATGAAGAAGTAACTCCGGAGCTTTGTGTCCATTGTAAGGTGACGGAATGGGAAGGTTCGCCAGTGGAGGGTAATTAAAAAAAATTCACATCAAAAGGACAATAACGGAGATTTTGAAGGTACCAACGTAGTTTGAGGGTTACGTATGTTCTGGATTAGATCATTCAGAGTGTGCTTTTCTCAAAATAATTTCAATGAGTGTAGTGTAATTCAGGGTGGTATTCAGTAGGGTTTACGTATGTTAATAAAAAAGTGGAGTAATAAATTAAAACAATGCAAATTGAAGTTCCCATTAAAAAAAATAGAATTGGTCATAACTGGAAAAATAAATGATATGACAGTAACATAATAATAACGAATATTTTGAAGGTACCAAGGTAGCTTGAGGGTTACGTATGTTCTAGATTAGATCATTCAGTGTGCTTTTCTTAAAATAATTTAAATGAGAATAGTGTAATTCAGGGTGGTATTCAATAGGGTTTACGTATGTAAATAAAAAAAATAGAGTAATAAGTTAAAACAATGCAAATTGAAGTTCCCATTAAAAAAAATAGAATTGGTCATAACTGGAAAAATAAATGATATGACAATAACATAATAATAAAGAATATTTTGAAGGTACCAAGGTAGTTTGAGGGTTACGTATGTTCTAGATTAGATCATTCAGAGTGTGCTTTTCTCAAAATAATTTCAATGAGTGTAGTGTAATTCAGGGTGGTATTCAGTAGGGTTTACGTATGTTAATAAAAAAGTGGAGTAATAAATTAAAACAATGCAAATTGAAGTTCCCATTAAAAAAAATAGAATTGGTCATAACTGGAAAAATAAATGATATGACAGTAACATAATAATAAAGAATATTTTGAAGGTACCAAGGTAGTTTGAGGGTTACGTATGTTCTAGATTAGATCATTCAGAGTGTGCTTTTCTCAAAATAATTTCAATGAGTGTAGTGTAATTCAGGGTGGTATTCAGTAGGGTTTACGTATGTTAATAAAAAAGTGGAGTAATAAATTAAAACAATGCAAATTGAAGTTCCCATTAAAAAAAATAGAATTGGTCATAACTGGAAAAATAAATGATATGACAGTAACATAATAATAAAGAATATTTTGAAGGTACCAAGGTAGTTTGAGGGTTACGTATGTTCTAGATTAGATCATTCAGAGTGTGCTTTTCTTAAAATAATTTCAATGAGAGTAGTGTAATTCAGGGTCGTATTCAATAGAGTTTACGTATGTAAATAAAAAAAATAGAGTAATAAATTAAAACAATGCAAATTGAAGTTCCCATTAAAAAGAAATAGAATTGGTCATAACTGGAAAAATAAATGATATGACAATTATATAACAATAAGGGAGATTTCTAAGGCACCAACGTAGTTTGAGGCTTACGTATGTTCTAGATTAGATCATTCAGAGTGTGCTTTTCTTAAAATAATTTCAATGAGAGTAGTGTAATTCAGGGTCGTATTCAATAGAGTTTACGTATGTAAATAAAAAAAATAGAGTAATAAATTAAAACAATGCAAATTGAAGTTCCCATTAAAAAGAAATAGAATTGGTCATAACTGGAAAAATAAATGATATGACAATTATATAACAATAAGGGAGATTTCTAAGGCACCAACGTAGTTTGAGGCTTACGTATGTTCTAGATTAGATCATTCAGAGTGTGCTTTTCTCAAAATAATTTCAATGAGAGTAGTGTAATTCAGGTATTCAGCAGGGTTTAGGTATGTTAATAAAAAAATAAAGTAATAAATTAAAACAATGCCAATTGAAGTTCCCATTAAAAAAATAGAATTGGTCATAACTGGAAAAATAAATGATATGACAATAACATAACAATAACGTAGATTTTTAAGGTACCAAGGTGGTTTGAGGGTTACGTATGTTCTAGATTAGATCATTCAGTGTGCTTTCCTTAAAATAATTTAAATGAGAATAGTGTAATTCAGGGTGGTATTCAGTAGGGTTTACGTTTGTAAACAAAAAAAAATAGAGTAATAAATTAAAACAATGCAAATCAAAATTCCCATTAAATGAATTAGAATTGGTCATTACTGGAAAAATAAATGATATGGCAGTAACATTTTTTATATCAAAATGCAGCATTTCAAGAAACACAAAAAAGTTGTCTTAGAATTTTCCCTCAAATCATCTAGTTCACGATAAAAAACTGAATTTTCGAAATCACGTCTCCCTTTAGGGCAATTTTTCAGGGGTTATCAGCACGTATATGAATTTGTTGATCATGTCGTGTAGTTTACAAATGTGAAGTTTAATTAAAATCTTTAGCCATATAAAGTGATCACTTGTTGACGTGAATAATGCAATAATACAATTTTTCTAACACACGTCTATCTCCAAAAATTATTTAAGTTTAAAATTTAAATTTTGGCTGTCAAATAAGCAGAATCATTACGCACACATATAGACCAAGTTCTAAAAATAATAATTTTTTCGACTCAAAGGCCCTAAAACCTAAAGAATAACAGATGTCTCGATTTTCAATTTTCTGAATGATCGCAATTCCATACCCTTATCCAGCCAATATAATTTTGATAAAGAAAATAAAAACAACAAACTAGAACGTACCTCACACCAAATCACATAAGACGAATGCCTTTTTAAGACTTATTCTTACGGTGCCTCTTTGGAAAGTTAAACACTCAAGTATCATCGACTTTACATCCATAATGCACCGCTTCAGTTTCATTACAATATCTGCGCTCAATCCTGAAGAGCTAAGACTCTGTATCCTTGGAAAGAATTTCCTTGCAGGTTACACGCGCACTACTCCTCGAGTCTGATAACTGCTAAAGATAGAAAAAATAGCTCGGAGCGACCGATGAATATGGATACGACTGCCGCTCGAATATCCGACAGACCCAAATAAGACACCTGACCTAATAGACTTATTTGATGTTGAGAAAAAATATACCGGTGTTGGTCATTCACGAAGAGCGATGGAAACGAGAGTGATTTAGCAAGGACTTGTGACGTGGTTGACACGTTGAAATGATTAAGAAGAAACGGTTTAAGAAGTTCATTCATGACTTCTCAATAGATTTACGAAACTAATGATCAGAGTGTAATGTTTTATGTAGCGTAACAGATTAACTTCAACCTGCTATTAAGGAGAGTACGTTGGTACCCTCAAGTCTTTAGAACAGAGATGGAATTTTCGTTAAAAACATCATATTTTCAAACATTCAACCAACAATTGAAGTGTTGTTCCTCAAAAGCCAAAAATTTCTCAAAAGACAAGAACCTAGAGAAAAAAGTACAATCTTCGTATCTCCGTGTATACATTTAAAAGCCGACCAGATTGTGGCCGCTTGACAGGTCGGTGTCATCTAACCGGTACACGTTTTATCTCTTCAGCATCTAATGTTCGTTTTGCTGGACCTCTTTCTCGTCCTGTCTCTCTACAGTTTGACCGAAAATGGGATTAATATCGGGTTGTTTTTCGAGCTTTTATTTTTATTCCTTTCGGTATCAGGCGAGCCGAGCAAGGTAAATGGCTTGTTGGATTTGGTAAGAAGACAGTTTCATAACCTTTTTTATAGACGCCGAATCGTTTTGCTTTTGGAGTAATGTATGCTTATACGTAATAGGCAAATGTTAGTGTTTCTTCAAAATTCTACGATTTACAAAGAGAATATGAAAAAATCTGATAATAAAATACTACATCTATTATCGATTCCTCAGACGTGCATGTTGCAATCCAAAAATTCAAGAAAATTGTAATCATATATATTAGGAGTTCAAAACTTAAAAAATAACCGCAAAAATTTAAAACCTTATAACTGTGACATATTTATCTGGAATACATTTTATATTATTTTAGGTCCAGAATTACCTTTAGGGAAGTATAGAGAAAAATCATAAGTAATACCCAATAATACAATACACCAAGCTATAGCAATTACGCTGCTTGCTGTCTGAGCTTGAAATTTCCGTATAAATGGAAGTTTTACAGCTTCTTTACTTGCAGGACATTTTTCCAGCTCCAACTTTTCTCCTTCTACAACATTATAGTTTTCTTTTGTTTCAGCACTTTTCTAATAAACACTATTCCGAATTGTGACGCAATTTTTTTATGAGGTGCGTATGACCAGTTGCATTAGTAATTCTTATTATACTTGGACAGCTTCGGATAATCTCCGTATATCTAATTAAGTAAATCGGAGTTTACAGAGCAAAAACCTTCACCATTATAGTCTGTAGGTCTTTTACCTTATCATTCGATCTGCTTTTCCTGCTTTACCATGTCAGTGCATTTTTGGAGGTGAACATAAGAAATGAGTAGTATTCTCCTTTGTCACATGAGGTATCATTGTTTTATCTTTGGTGTATCAATATTGTGATGTTACTATAGCCCTTGTTCGTTTTGGACGCTGTAGAAAAGAACAATAATGGTGTGTTTGTGTGACTATTTTTGACTATCATGAGCCACTAATTATTTTGTTTGACTGTCCTTCATTACTCAAAGAAAACATTTGGTTGTTGCTTGAAACGTCAATTTAGAAAATACGAAGCTACCTCCTAGAAAAGATTGTCTCATCTGTAATTTTATTTGACGCCAAGAAAATATTTAAAACAATTGGAAAGTAAAGCAAACAATAGGACTTTTTGAAAATGTCCTTGTAATAAAAATTAACGCCAAAGTTTACCTATTTGTACTCGTAGGTTACTTTGAATCCTGAAATATCCGATTTCTTGAACAATTTAAACAATAATAATTTCTTGTGCTGCATATATATAAAAATACATTATCAAATATTACCGTTTATAAAAAACGAAAAAGGATTTTTTTGATCATGGAAGATGGTCAAATGAATCTGAATAATAGTCAATTATTGTTAAATATTAAAATACCACCATGAGAAAAATCACTTACTTTGACAAACGACTTTATACTGAGGTCTAGGTAAGAAAATAGAAAACTATTATGGAACCAATTTGACTGCTCGTCTGTGACAAAGGATTATGAAATGGGACATGAACAATCTTGTTTAAAAATTTGTCCAGAATTAAAAGTTACCTTCAAATATACAATCAGTGCTTCCTACTACCCTTTTATGCGACTAGCACATTTAGCTGAGTTCGAAGTACTAGAGTTTACCTTATCTTGAAAGCAACGCATGCGCCTTAAGCACGTGCAATAGCACTTAAGAGGGGTCAAGTGATACCTCATTTTGAAGCTTATCAAATTCTGAATTCGACTAACAAATAGACTCAACAATAAAACCGTTATTAAGTGAAAAATCCGGAAATCAGATAGACTTTCTTAAACAGAAGAGTTACTCTATTTTCAACAAGATGGAACACCTCCCCACTACGTACCCCCTATCATACAAAGTCATTAGGAGAGAAACGTATATGACTTGCAATTTACAACAAATAGCAGAATATTGGCATTTTCTTCTTCATCTTCTTCTTGAACTATCTAAGTGTACATAGTTTGAAGTAGCAAAGCTTATGATATTTCCTTAGAAAAGAATCTGACCAATCATATCAGTAAGTTGAGATGACTAATAAGGTACTAAATACCTTTCAGCTCGTTTGTCAGAATTTAAACAAGTTTTGCATTGATTTCTGCAGTTTGACATTTACGGTTTTTAGATGTTTAGTACACCCAGAGAATAATTTACTTTTTCATCTTTTGACAGAAGTTGAACTCGAAATATCTTAGCGATTCGATGACATCAAAATTCAAGTTAGTTGTCAAAATGTTGATTGGTTTAAAATTTTAAATGCAGTAGTAATAACATATTTACATGATTCCGCTTAAATAATAAATTGTTGTTAAACGTTGAAATATTAATTCTTTAAAATTATTAGAGGAAGCTATGGATTTCAGCCTAATTTCGTCTAATACTTAATTGGACATTTCAGTCCTAGAAATCCTAAAAAGATAACTTCAAGGAGGTGAAACAAATGATGTAAAGCCACGTTCGTCGAACTCTTGTAACAAATACACATCGAAAGAAACGTCGTTAAAATAAAATTTCTGAAACCTACACAAAACACCACAAAGCAAAATTCAAAGAAGACCCTCTCGTTAGAGTATGCAACTCTCCATAGGTCGATGAAATAACAAACTTATCTTTTGATATTAAACACACTGACAGAATTGGCATATCGATGGTAGTGAAACAAATTCAGACATATTGACAGAAAAATGATTTAAATACGTATTTACTCTCTGATGAGACCTGCCATGAACGAAATTAACTTACAAGAGTTGAAGTTCCTCTGATCCTTCAGGATCCCATTATCTAAAATGTTTTAGTAGGGTTCATAATGAGAGATTTCGTGATAACTTGGGTCATGTCATAGCAGCTGAAACATTTAGACATTCTGTCGTTGGTACCTAAAAAATTGACATTAACATCCCTCACTACCATAGCTAAATTATGGGTTGGAGTTAAGAAAGACTTGGTCAATTGCTTCTGTGGGATTTCACAAATTGCTCTTTTGTGGACTACGCGTGATACCCAATGGTAGTGACTTATTTTCTAGTTTAAGTTTGAGTCAAGGCTGCTAGAAAACTGTCGGATTATCTCTTATGTAGTTGTCGTTATTAATGGCCTTATACTTTATTGGACGCTTGACAAAGATTCCAAAGACGCCAGTATAAATTCTACTTGTGATGATGTTTATTGCAAATTATTTACACATTAGATGGATGTTGAAGACTATTTTCTTTAGAAAAATTAGAAAATATAACACACTAAGTGAAGTTACATGCTTATCACGTTATCAACGCTTTTGACGTTATCAATTGATTTACAAATGTACAAATTGATTTCTGCTCCCTGATAGATTCACCCATAAGGTCTGATTTTAAAATTTTCAATGTGGCATTAATGGTGTTTTGCACTTATTTTTGTTCCAGTACCCAAGGTGTGGTTTATTCAATTTAAGCGGACAGATAAGACTCGTGGAATATGGTAATCTTCCTCTAGGAAGCTTCTCCGACTATATCTCAATTTCTTATACATTTTTTGAGTCGTCGCTTGTCTGCTCGCTCGCTAACTCTTCGAAATCTTTGACCACTTATCTTCTCCAGCGGAGCGAGGCTATGACGTTTATCTCGGGCTCAGATGAGGTCCGTGCATGTCTCGGATCCGCACATCTTGTAACGTGCGGATATAAAATAGATTTGTCGCTGCGTTTCGGTGTTCTCCTCCTTGTCGCCGGGTAAAATATCGCCGTGCTACGAAAAAGGAGCGGTGTTTTCGGCGCGGGGAGGGAAATCGTCGCGCCGGAGGTGAGAGAGGATTAACGGGGAGAGTCCCGTCGAGCTGCTGATGTTTATAATGGGCGATTCGGTTATTGTCCCGCGTCTCGGGAAAGCTTTATGGGCCAGAAAAATTCGAAATGCTACCTCTGTCGGTCACGCGATTCTGATCGTCACGTGAGTCTCTATGGCAGGTAAAAGTAAGAGTGTTGGTTATGTCGAGGGCGAGAAGCCAAAATGACACCAAGACAGAGACAGTGTTTCACGTTTCTAAGTAGTATCGTTTCAAATGTATTGAATTTTGAGTTCAGAACAATCTATCGCAAAACTGGCCGAGCAAAAAATGTATAATTCGTGGCATTTTATTTGAGACTCGAATTGTGGTACGTGTTACCCGGACCCCGATTGTAAAAGATTATAAACGAAGAAGATGGAGAGGCTTAAAAATCGTTATTCGCTCGAGTGACAGGGTATTTACAGACATTAAATGGACCGTACTTAAAGTACTTGTACAGCAACAGGGGCTTCAAGAGCTTATAAACCTGGAAAGAACTTATTCTCATTGATGAGTCGTGGTGTAAATTTAAATTACATAATAACATTTTACTCTAATCCTGACAAGTTTTCGTTTCATAATTTTTAAAATGTGGCGGCCATGAGTGAACAGGCAGTCTAGGAGGATTCCACAATTTTTAGTCATTATTTTGTTAAAGTTCTTTAGGGCTTCCCCGGATCAGGAATTAACTTTTCGTGGTTATTTAAAATGATGGCAAAACAAAATCGGTAAATATTTACTGTAAACACTTACGAAATAATCAAAAATATTTTAATCGTATCGTTGTCACTGGTCAAATTGATATTCGATTTGCAGATTTGGTAAATTTAACATTTTTTTGTTCGTTTTTACAAACAGCTTTCCTGATGAACTCATAATATTTGCACCAAATGGATAACTTTTTGCTATGAAACCAATTAAAAACGATTTCTGTTTTGTATAGTGACAATATTTTAGGTAATTCAAAAACTCTGTACGAACTGTTATATTGCAACTTTAATTTAAATTTTGTTATTGTTATCTGTTTCTGAATACTTGGTTTTAAGTTGTTTATTAACGATATTATTCATAAATGAATTAAAATTAAATTAAAATGGGTTTTAGCTTGAAATACGTTTAGAATGTGCTTCAATAAGGTAACTACTGTTTCCTCCATAATAAGAATACACGGAACAAAGCACTGTAGTGATATCCGTGAAACATATTCTAAACGCATTTTGAGCTAAAACCCATTTTAACGTTAATATGCGTTTATGAATAATAAGAGTTTAGTATTTACGTTAAACCCTTTAGAAAATTTGTATATTTTTTCATCGAAACTTGGATTTGTAATTTGTCGAAAAGTTTCTATTTTCTATTCTATTTCCTAGGTTGAGTAGAGGATTATTTTCACAGTTTCCACGATTTAAACTTAGAAAATAAATAAATATGTACTAACCCCTTTTGATAGCCAAACTAATTTTTGCCTGACCACTATAAAATGTCACTAGCCGCCATCGGTGGAAGATCTAAAAGTGGATATTGATAAAATTTTGTGTGTAGATTCATCACATTAAAGTTTTTTTGAGTCTGATTGGCAGGTTTAATATAAGTTTTCGAAAAAAAAAAAACACGAAGAACATGCTTTTTAACTTTTTTTTTAGTAATTTCACTAATTTAGCACTGACAAGACATTTCTCGATTCGCAACCAGCTTTATCGTATATAAAATTTAGTTACAAGACATGTAACATTTTTCAATATTGGTCTAAAATGAAAAAAGGGATAAATGTAGAATTGTATCAATAATCAATGAGAGTCTGAAATCGCTCCACCCAAGGAAACGTGTATGATCCGTACTAACACTAATCTATTATCTTTCTATATAGAGTTTGTACTGATGATGGACACAAAGTGTCAGAAATATGTCTATACCGTATTTCGCTTCAATAAGTAATATTAATGAGGTATCTGTTAGAAGAGGGTATTTTTCATGTACCGGGGGAAAAAATTTCGAGATTGTCGTAGGCAATCCCTGTTTTTCAATAATTGTTAGCGGCCACCCTGTATAGCGGTGTCAGAACAAATGGTCCGAAGAAGTCCGCCGCTTAAGCAATTGGATACCGAAATGTCAGTGGCGTTTCATGTTTTCGACAGAAAGGTCGAAATAATGCGTAATGTCCTGCCCCTACACCATCACCCGAGTTCTCGATAATCGGTAACCTCCTTGTATGTTTACTCGCGCGCCTATAAGTTTGACGGGCACTTCATTATTACTTCGCCTTGAAGCAGAATATGGTATAGATCAAAAAAACTAAATAACGTCGGATACATTATCCTCGTTTTGTTGAAGTTTAGCTTTGAAGTTATAGGATCGTACTACAATTCGTTTAATAAAAGGCTATCTCCACATTTATATCATTTCTAGTAAAATTTAAGAGCCATTAAACAAGAAATCTGTGGTTATATGTAATTCATCCAACCCAAAACAGATACCGATGGTCTATATAAAAGAAATTAAAAATAGGCTGGAACTTGACTAGTGCGAGGATAATACTGCCGATGAGCCAAAAAGGGAGGCGCATCCAATTCATATTGGCTCGAGTTTTGTCGTTTTACCGTTGACTGAAGACATTTTGAAATCTCTTCAGTCAACGGTTTTACTTTAAAACGAAACCTTTAATCACGCTGAGTAATCAAGACTTCACCCCCACTAATTGCAATAAAAACTTTTGTCCCTCGTGCGAGAAAAAGTCAAGAATACCACGTCGACGCGCTCTTTTTTCTGTCCCTCCCGATATTCTTTCTGTCCGCCCAGATGGTCGTGTCGGAAACGTCGACCGTGTCCGTACCGTCAAAGTCCATACAAAACATCTCTTCCTCGGTATCAGACATCACCATCTCCTCCACACTAACACACGCATACACATACACACAAAACGCATAATGGGGAATCTCCGAGCGGGCCCAGAACGCACGTACGTCTTTGTTGTTACTTTTCTGAACCCACCCAGGAAGTCGCTTTTTTATTTCATTCACGGCTCTTTTACTAAACGCACGAGACGCCTAGTCGAGCCATCGAAATGCAATTGTTACGAGACAGATCCCTCGAGGAGCTTTGGTACGATATGATCCAAAGACGCGGCTTCGAGGAAGGCTACAGGTTGTTTAAAACGCACCAGCGACATTGGCAACGAAGTTTAACCGGACTCGTAACCCATTTTCCTACTTCCAGTCGCTAGTTTCTTGAACGGGAACTAGAACGAGGAATTTTAAATAATGACATGGAACGAGTAAGCCGTATAATGAAATATAGCGTGTCTCTAAAGTTTCAAACAAAATTCGTAATAGCCTCGTGGTATGTTGAATATTACTGGGACACGTATTCTCTTTCTATATGGGTAAATGTGGGCTTCACTCCAATAGGGTAACAGAGAAGACGATTTTGTATCCACATGGATATCACAGCAAACAGAATATTAATCCACAAGTAAATGTAGATTTACTCGTGATTTAAAACATTCTTTCAAATATTTCATCACCTTAATAACTGTACAAACTTTGAATGACATCCCTTAACTTTTCTGGCACATTAAATATAAGCGTATCCAATATAATCCATTTACAAAAACGTTCTCCAAAGAAGTGTTGTTTTTAAGGAGTTTGTTTTTAATTTAAACTATAAAGTTGAAAACCACGAAGCGTAATGTAAACAAACATTCAGACTCTGCATACAAAGAGGCTGACAATATTACTAACTATTGCTAACTGAAATAAACGCGCGAATCGCGATCTGCATGTAGTAGTGATTTGCCTATGCCCGGCTACAGTTGGTACATGTATGACGTCACTGGGTCACGTGATACCACATTTGTTTTAAACCAACTGTACAATGGGCATAATGTGTGTCCTTCTAAATTTAAATTAACGGTCCCAACTATTTTTCTTAATTTTTTGTTAGAATATTTGTTTGTTTGTGTACCAAGTTATAAATATTTAAATATATCAAATATTAGGCGGTTAAAGGTAAGAGAATTTTTAACATTTTGTTACGAATATATTGCATATATATTCGTATCCTATATACTTAAGTCATATATATGAGAGATACTCTAAGTATACTCTCATATACTTAAGTATCCTAGTGATTTTCTCACACTATATACTTACATAAAAGGACACTTCCTACAGAAAATGGTGGCCATTTCGTCCCAATGGATTTTTTTGACGGTTAAGTGTTTAGGTTAACGAGATTTCCTTTCATGCCTTTGGTGTTTTTCTTGTTTTCTAAAATCCCGACTGCAAGACTGTAAGTTAGAATGATTTATATTTTGCAGAGTACTATACACTTGCCTCCATTATTCTTAGTAGCCTCGTTCAACTAGAGAAGTTGAAAATGTGGAAGGATGAGACGATAATTCACATTAGTCATGAGATCTGTTATCACACAATAGTCAAAACCACAATTTGAATTTAAACTTATTTATTAAATATTTAAATAAAAATTCCTACCCCTCACTAAACTCAAGGAAGGGAATCAAAAACGTTGATGTAGAAGTGAAAATTCAAAAAGAATATGGAATTCGAATACAGTCCATCATAAAATTTCTTCCATTTTACAACTGTCTAGAGAGTTATTAAAAACGAACAGGGATAGATTATTCGTTTTCAAGTAATCTTTGCAGAGCTCTGTAGTCCTTGGTGATGTCTTCGACTGTCTGCAGTCACTGAAAGGTTTTCTAAAATTTTTCTAAGAGATTTTCTAAGATTTCTCTGCGTAGACATGCCTGGTGATTTTGAGTAGTGCCTGTACATTAAATTGCAATGAATCAAACTCTCCACAATAGTTTGGAACACTGAATCTCTTTAGGCGAATATCGCAAGAAGAAAAGGTCTTTGCAGTCGTATATGGTCAGAAAATATACAATTTCCTGCTGACGAGTCAAATTCGAGATCAGAAAACGAAAAGGGAGGGAGGGAGAGAGAGAGAGAGAAGGCACATCATGGAAAGGAAAAGTACCCAGACAATCAATTCATATTAATCAGGAAATACTTCCGCCCTGTCTTCTCGTGGCATGGCTGGCCTTTAATCATAACATTTTCATCGCCTGTAACAAATTTTGGTTATGACATTAAATCCCTAATCCTAAAGGCAAAATGCACAGGTTACCTATGATATCCACAGGTTCCAAATGCTGTTTATTTCTTGCACCAATATAACATACCCCACCAACAATAGCAAGTTAACAAGGCTTAGTTGGGTAGTGGGTTGGGACAGAATTGTAAAATTCCGCTTCTCTATTACATTGGGAGGTTACGGTTAATTTTTTGACACTCGATCCCAAGTTTTCGATAGAGAACAGTTTGGAGATTTTGTATCTTTACACTGCTGTTTATGATTGACACGGATTACACACAAATCTATTAGCGTAGGGGGGGTTCGAGTTAAGGTATGAAGGTTAAAAATCCAGACCAAAAAGTCATATATTTTGCCAATCTTATGTCGCCCTGTACACGGACTATTATCTTATATTAGGCATGTTTAGGCATTAGTAACCAAAATGTTCCATTGAATTATTATAGAACCTTAATAAAAATAAAGTGATGGATACATTAGGGCCGAAAGGGTGGGAAAGTTTGACTTTAGATGTAAAACTAAAAGATGTATTAGCCGTTTCTGTACATTAAAAAATCACACAATGTGTACTTGCTTATCTAAGATATTATAGTTATGTCTATTGTGCCAATAGGTAACTTCAATAGAAAATAAATAAATTCCCTATACAGTTTTTAAGGAAACGTTATTTCAGGGTCTATGACACACTGTGTCGTAGCAAGAAAACCGCCCATTCATCTAAAAAAAAAATAATTCCCCGAGTGTTTATTAAAAAAATATATTTATACTCTCGTGACAGTCAGGTCCGCGGTAATGTGCCTACATTCTATTCTGACGCGATACGTGACACAAAGCCTCGCATTTCCTAAATCCAAACATCGGAACCCCCTCATTGGCCGCGCCGTTATTGTTATTACTTCACCACCTATACACATCGGAGACACATTGTATAAAATCACCTCGACCCGTGGATTTTAAAAGCAATTACCGGCATCGGCAGCTGTCTGGACCATTGAACGATTACAATTACACGGAAAAAAAATCGGGGCAGGGATATAAGGGGAGGGCGAATGTTGCGCAAAAATTGAAAAATATCGCGTTTCTAACTCGCAGAAAATGTATCGGATTCGAGTCGATGGAAAGGTGGCCTGTCGGGGGGTAATTAACCCTGGCTAGGGGAAAATGTCGTTGGATATTGTTCGGTATTCGGTATGGTAGTGATTCGTAACTAATGCGAGATGGGCGAAATGGGCTGTCGAAGTTGTTATGGACAAAGTTTATAATACAGATTAATTAATTAGAAAAAGGCACAAACAAGCTAAAGTGCAAATAACAAAATGGACCAAAAATGAATAACTTGAACTAAAATGACTTAAAGTTAACTCCATTATAAATATGAGTTGTAAGCGTCCCACCACATTGGTCCTTACTTGCCCTTAAGGAGAAACGATAAATCTAGAATGTCTATAATGTCTATTTACATGTGCAATTTGAGGTTTAGACCATATAGTCGTATTTCAATTTATGGGATTTGACCCCAACTCCCAACTTACTCAGAAAGTGAAATATGAGATTCATACAATTTTCTGAACCATCTAGGAGCCAAATTTGCAGTAGAAGTGTCAATTATTTTAGATACTTAGTAAGTGTTGCACAAATTTCTTCACCACTTTCACTACATGGATAAGTAAAATTCGAGCATTTTAAAGTTTTACAAGCCATTTGAAGACCTAAATCATTACCCGGTAGCCTTTACAGTTGCTCGAGGAGTACCTCAGAGTAATACTTTCAAAAATAACTTTCACCCACATTTTTCACTGTCTTGGAGAGTGAAAATTGGGCACTAGGTAAAAAAAATTTGTAGTTTTTAAATAGTTCTCACAACAGAAATTTACACTAAATATTTAATAATACTAACCGGTTTACTCGATTCTGGACTCCTTTTATTACTTCAATTACTTACTTACAATAAGTGTAACAGACACGTGTATTTTAAAATTTTTGTGGGGCTGTGTTATAGGGCCATTTTTGGCCTCTGGGGCCAATTCCAGGGGTGCAGGCCTTTTTCTGACCTCGGATTCGGATTCAGCCATGAAAAATACATAAGAATACACGTGTCGGATCTACAGACCCGGACTTTTTTGTGGGGCTGTGTTACAGGGGCCATTTTTGCCCTCTGGGGCCAATTCCAGGGAGGGCATTTTTATGACCTCGGATTCGGATTCAGCGATGAAAAATACTTGTGAATATTTATATATTTCACGTTTTCGAGATATCACAAGCCATTCATCTATCTCATCTAATATATAGTTCGCAACTCACATCCGTGTCTCTCTCTCTCTCTCTCTCTCTCGCGCTCCCTAAAACCGTTTTTCGGACCCAGATGAAATTTCTGGGTTTTTCGAATCTACAGCCTACAGTACACTATACCTAATCTGTACATTTCGCTTCATTGCAGATTCTTCGTATCTCCAGTTTTCTTCCTTTGTGACACCCACACGCCTTTCAGTTGAATATATTAGATGAAGCCACTTTTCCCCAACTTCACCTTTCGTATTCATCTTTGTAGCCAGGTGAAGCTCCCCCGATAGAAAAATGTATATATAAACAGTAAACAAACACTCATGAAAGAAAACGCAACCTGTCCGTTATCTAGCGTGCGTAGTAAAAGCAATACTCCCATTTCACTCAGACGAGCTCCTTATCCAGCCATCTGTCTATCCAAATGAATCTCCGCTTTATCGGTATATGTATTTGTCAAAAGCTGTGTGGTCTCCACTTGGTGGGAAAGTAACAGTGTAGTTCCCAGTTTAGAAACGTACAAACAAAAGAGGAAACGGAGAGAAAGAGTACGGCGCGGAACGTGCGAAAGGAAAGCGTATTTTCCGCTTCGAGTCGAGGCGACACAGAAGATCTCTCGAGGGAAAAATAGAACAATATGGCTCGTGTGTTTTTTTCATCGTTAGGATTCAGCTCGACAGTTATCGATTAACTAATGGCGTTAATGAGGATTCTACTGATTTTAAAGCGTATGTCGTAGCGACAGGAAAACATTAACAGAATATGACTTCATTCTGATTTCTGAGTTGTGAAAAATGGTGATTTTGAGACGCGCCTTTCGAATGTAGTGCATTTCATACGACAATGTTCGTAATGGATGCAGTGGGGGAGGAAAAACAATCACTGCACAAAATTATAATGTAATATATCGTAAATATGTCCGCATAGCAAACACAAATGGCAGATTGTTTAAAAAATCAATTACAGCGAACCCAGTAATAAATTTACGTGTACAATGGATTGACTGGTTAAGAAAGAAATATGAACAAAAACAATTAATTGTGCGTTTACGATGCTGGGAGATAAATGGTGTCACGTTAACAGCGCTCTGCTGCTTTTAGCGATTCCCGAGATTCGCCAGGCCCGACTCCCTCGAGGAATCCACTAGCTTCCAGGGAATCTGAAGAGTCGCCAGGCTCGTCTTCCCTGAGAACTCATCCTGCTTTAAGGCCATTCCATACATATATTAAACTTCTGACACGATAATAGGCTTGTTCACTCCCAGAACAGACTCTTCCAGTAGACGCCTAAGGATTCTGTAGTTCAAATTGGAAGTCTCATATATTGCCTCTCTTGTGGTGCCTTATATATGGGACGTGATACACTCATATCGTTCCTTTCGAATAGCAAACCCGTGACAGGTTGAATGCCCAACGATTTTCAAGCTATTAGTTCAAAGTACCTTAATTTTCTACCATTAGCAGTAGCTCAATTCCATGAGCAGTATTTGGAATTTAGCAATTCAGCAATTCTGCTTTTCCGATTTAATGATAGCACAAGCCTGAACACCGGCTGATTTTGCTGGTAGATTGTAATTTGTCAGTTAGCTATCATAACGACAGAATAGCAACCAGCAGTTTATTACTCTTTATTAAAGAGCTAGAATTTCCAAAATAATGGATTGGTAGATTTGCAGATATATTTGAACGAAGGAAAATCCTTGCGAGATGCGGTTTTTGGATACGTGCGCCAGTTTCTTGCAAATTTTATATGGGCAGCAATATGGGAGTTCACTTAATAGGTAACAATTTGATTTAGATTCCTTTGAGAGACAAATTATAGAAAATTCACCACATTTTAATTTATACCTAAGGAAATATTCAAGTGAAACATTTCCATACTACGAAGGTCCATACCATTTCCAAGGTCTTCACCTTTATGTTCATTATCTTTCTTGCTTTGTGGCTAATTTAAATATTTGTTGTGTGCATCTTTGATAAATACAATAGGGAAACTTCCTAACATATCATTTTGGTAAGATTACAAACGATGCTTTAGTATTGTGCAAAGTACAGCACTCTTTACTTTGAAGAGCATACTAGTGTGTGAGAATCCATGAGCTCATATCGAGGTTTCTCATGAAACATTGTTGTTACCTGTATTAATCTTACTTTTCGACATTTTCCTTGTAATGAATTGTTGGTTACTTTGATACTATTGCTGGGCTCTTTACCCAAGCAGAAGCTACATAGCTATTCGTTGCTGGGCCACATGGACATGACAATTTCCTGCAAAATTTTGAAAATATTTTCCTTGATCATTTTTCAATTCTTAGCAATATTTTCCCATCAGGAATTCTATAATTTGGGAGTCGTTTCTAGGATATAGAAGTTATTGTTTTCTGGGCCAATTAGGACGTTCTAGCTGGCACAAGAAAGAAATTTTGTATCGAAACTGATCATTAGCAAAACCACTTCAGTTTGGATTTTGTGGTTTACCATTTTGTTTTTGATTTGAAGAAAATTTGACTTAAGGTTAGATTTCATCATGTTTTATACGATTTGATTTTTTCCTGAGTTTCCTTGATTAATCGTGGCAATCTCTTATTACAAAAATGGTTTAAAATTCTATAAAATTAAAAAATCTAATATCAGAAAGATGGTGGTAGACTAGAAGAGAAAGGCAGTAAAAAATCATGTGATTGACCTCACCGTGAAGAAATACTTCCAAAACCCTCCACCACCATCGAAAACCGTATAGGGAAAAAGGCGACGGGGCAACGAAAATACATAAACGGGCAGCGAGAGTGAGAAAAAAGGAAGAGTGCCGAGGACGAGGATGACGCGGAGGGCCTCTCCTTGGCTCGGAGGCAGAAATTCGAACACGTCGACATTCGAAGTGGCAGGTGCGTGTTCTGTGAGAGCCACCCGCGGGGTGAGTGACGGGACCGAATACGCCCCGTTAAGAGTTGAGAGAAGGAGAGAGAGAGGGAGAAAAGAGAAGACACCTTCGTGCATTCTTTCTTCGACTATAAAAATCCTGAGAGCTCCGGGTCTAATTTACTGCCTTTTGATTTACTGCCAGTGCGGTCAAACGCGATTCAAAATGGAATTGTCTGTCGGCCCTAACGATATCGCACCTAAATTACTAATCAGTTTAATCAGTTAATCAGATATCAGTTTAAATCCTTACTAGCACATTGGTCTTCTGCTACATGCTTGCTACCATTTATCACACAACAATCAAATCACACAGAATGCACGGTTGGTAGGAAATAAAGTTTCCTGCTCCTAGTATTATTATACTTGAAATAATAGATTTTGGAATATGTTGAGCACACTACTCGTGTTCTATCCCAGTAATAACGATTTTGGCGCATGGGCTTTAGTTGGTCAAGTCTGATGGAGCACACATGTCAAAATTTCTTTTCTAGTAATAAAGATGGAAAAAAAAGTTTTCATCTATTTTAGGATTACTTATATTCCCTACCAATTTTAATTTTCTTTGTAGAATGTCCACTAGTTAATTTCTCTCAAAACTTTTATTTGCCTCTTCCTTTTCGTCTTGTTATTGCATTATGAATTATTTTCTCTATCTAAATTGTAATAAGTAGCAAAATCGCACAAGAGTCAACATATGACTGGAGACTATATACAATTAGAACAAAAATTTAAACGTTTTTATTAAATCGTCAAAATAATATCAGTTTGTGCATATGTGGATGACCACCTTTTAGGTAATTACAACTTCTATTAATAAAAAGTTTATGTTACAATGATCTTTAACATAAAGAAAATTTGCACCTCGAATTTTATGTTAATATCGATTTCAAAAGTAAGCATGCTAAATTTATTTCCAAAAAATTTGAAAAGGATCTAGGTAAGAACATATATTAAAAGAGAACGAGAAGGTGTTATACAGGATGTATATCCTATATTATATGTACGACTATATTGTGTGCATGCAGAGGTCATCTCGTGTTTCTGTTGGCTGGGAATAAACCATAGATTTAAATCACCCTGAAAAGCAAAAAGCGCATGTTTTTAAATCAAAGTCTTAAGTGGCCGCTTTCCCTTCCGTCGTTATTTATAATGGTTAAAATCGTGAAGATACTATTGCCATGAGCTGGGAAATCATGAATTGCACCGAATGTTTAAATTAATTTAGTTCATAAAGGGGATAAATCGTTTTCTAAAGCAATTAGATAAATTTCTCCATTTTCAACGTACTCATTCTAAATGAAATTTGATGAGTCTCATCTCTGCCGCCACGCTGTAAAGTCTTTTAAGGTAGTACGTGATCTATTTGTGTATGGTAATACCACGGAATATTAAAGAAGTGCCTTAGACTCCAACAGTTCTTCAACAATATTACATATTCTTTCATCTTGTTGAGCAATGTATTAAGCAATGTTATCCACTAAACTGGTCAATACAATTAATACAGTTAACGTGTTTTGGTACAATGAATCACATCCGACCTTTTAACAATTCCTTAAAAATTATCAAATTTACCAAATGTTTTAGTTGCTGGAATGAAAACGACGCAAATGTCCCAAAAGATGCCCCGAAAAGTCAACAGTAAATCAATTTTAGGGAAATTTTCCTTGAACGGTAGCTGAATGCAGTGAGAAGACCACCACCACCAGCTGTTTTCACGATTGTTCTGTACGATCAACGTAGAGCGCTGAGTACACCTCGTAGTTACCTGGGAAGAGATTGCATGTTACACCGGTATCCAGATTTAATACACCATCTTGCCCTTTTTTCGATTTGGAACCTCATACTCGACATAACGTAATAGACTCGTCGCGGATCCGGTCATGCCACATTAGCGATCGGTGTGTGCGATAATTAGAAGAAGCGAAAAAGGGTTGGGGTCCGCATTAGCTGCTCGATGAGCCTCGAAGGGTTTTCTTTCATCGTGGCCGTCGATGCGTGTCGCTCGCCCTCAACTCGACACCCTTCCTCAATGAGGAAATTAGCATCGCCAAAAACAAGAGTCCGATCCGCACATACGGACTTACACACAACACACACGCGGAGTAACACGACCATTCTTCTCTAACCATGTGTGGATGATCCTTTTTCAGCGCTGGCCCCGTCCCTATATTGTTACCGTTTCGTTGCGAGGGGGTTGTTTTCCCTTTCGACGAGCGCGATCGAGTCGAGTGCGGGATTAATGCGAAAGCTGTTAGGTTGGATAATTAGGTCGTAATTTGCCGAAGAGGAATAAATAGCCTCGTACAGATAGAGCGGTGGCAATACACAATAGTTCAAACAGTTTTACCAAAGTCTATTTATTAAATAGTCTGCTCACTCTTTTGAGGAATGCGAAAAGCCGGCATTTTTCGTTCCTGGTTGTAAATCATTTCGTTTCACACTCTGAGTGGTTGATACTGGGGGTTAAATAACTGTAAATAAGAATAATTTCAGTTGCAATCATAATGCGAGGGATCATGAATAAAATAGCTATATATATAAAGAGTTACACGTTACCAAAATTGTATTAAAAAGTGGTATAAAAAACATATTACATTTTTTTAAGTGTACCTGCTACTACAAAACAATATTTTGAAACACATACGATGTAGCGTGTTAATATTTTGTCATCTAAATTATGTTACAAATATTTACTAATTTATACAAAACCAATGTAATATAATAATAATTATAATAATAGTTATGTAATAATATTAATAGTACTGATATGATAAAAACATAGAACATTAATATGACAAATGTATCTATTCGTAATAACAGTATCTGCATATTATTAAATTCGTGGTGGGTGAATGTATTTTCAAAGATACACATTAACTGAGAGGTTTGAGTAAATAATATATTTAATCCCTTCGTTTTAAAATTGGGGTCTAATTGTTCCATGGAATTTATAAATTAAGGACAGAAATAATAAGTACCAAATAAGCTCTTCTCGATATTAAAGATAACTACGTGTATAATTAATAACATTGGATAATAGTATTAGTGTCTTAGTAGACGAGCCGATGAGAGAGATCAAAGAAAAAAATATGCAAAGTTTCTACCAAATTATTAATTTACCACAATATGGTGTTCCTATTAATATTATTTCCAAGTTAAGAATACAATTTTAGACTAAACACGCACGCAGTTCAAATAAAACAAACAGTAAGTGAAGTATAAAAAATTCTATAACTTCTGATAATTTTAAATAAATTTACGCATTTTAAACTTTCTTAGATATTTCCTATATCCACTCAGCTTAATTATAATTTAATTTAGCAAAACATATATTTACCCCACAGGGTCCTTAGGGTATCGAAGTAATAAGACGTTCTCAATATTCTTAATTTTGCAATTATTGGCACAACCATAATAAATATGAGTGGCCATTGGATACAAAAATTTTGTAACCTAAAAATTAAAAAACAATACCTAACACACAACCAAAACAAGAAAAACAGTCCAACACAACTAAAAACACTGGCGCACCCTGTACAACTAGACTCGAGGACACAGTGTACAAGAATCTGGCTTACCAAGCAAGCAAGTGATAGTCAGCCCTTAGGTAAGGGAGGTGAGTCGGCAGAAGGGGATTTTCGACGAAATCTGGGAGTGAGCGGATTTATTCAAAGATCTCTAGACTTCGGTTTTACCATAAGTTTCAGCATAACCCAACACAACTAAAAACACTGGTGCACCCTGTACAACTCGACTCGAGGACACAGTGTACAAGAATCTGGCTTACCAAGCAAGCAAGTGACAGTCAACCCTTAGGCAAGGGAGGTGAGTCGGCAGGAGGGGATTTTCGACGAAATCTGGGAGTGAGCGGACTTATTCAAAGATCTCTAGACTTCGGTTTTAGCATAAGTTTTAGCATAACCCAACACAACTAAAAACACTGGCGCACCCTGTATAACCCGACTTGAGGACACCCTGTACAACAATCTAGCTTACCAAGCAAGCAAGTGACAGTCAGCCCTTAGGTAAGGGAGGTGAGTCGGCAGAAGGGGATTTTCGACGAAATCTGGGAGTGAGAGGATTTATTCAAAGATCTCTAGACTTCGGTTTTAGCATAAGTTTTAGTATAACCCAACACAACTAAAAACACTGGCGTACCCTGTACAACCCGACTAGAGCGCACCTTGTATAAGAATCTGGCTTACCAAGCAAGCAAGTGACAGTCAACCCTTAGGCAAGGGAGGTGAGTCGGCAAGAGGGGATTTTCGACGAAATCTGGGAGTGAGCGGACTTATTCAAAGATCTCTAGACTTCGGTTTTAGCATAAGTTTTAGCATAACCCAACACAACTAAAAACACTGGCGCACCCTGTATAACCCGACTTGAGGACACCCTGTACAACAATCTAGCTTACCAAGCAAGCAAGTGACAGTCAGCCCTTAGGTAAGGGAGGTGAGTCGGCAGAAGGGGATTTTCGACGAAATCTGGGAGTGAGAGGATTTATTCAAAGATCTCTAGACTTCGGTTTTAGCATAAGTTTTAGTATAACCCAACACAACTAAAAACACTGGCGTACCCTGTACAACCCGACTAGAGCGCACCTTGTATAAGAATCTGGCTTACCAAGCAAGCAAGTGACAGTCAACCCTTAGGCAAGGGAGGTGAGTCGGCAAGAGGGGATTTTCGACGAAATCTGGGAGTGAGCGGACTTATTCAAAGATCTCTAGACTTCGGTTTTACCATAAGTTTTAGTATAACCCAACACAACTAAAAACACTGGCGTACCCTGTACAACCCGACTAGAGCGCACCTTGTATAAGAATCTGGCTTACCAAGCAAGCAAGTGACAGTCAACCCTTAGGCAAGGGAGGTGAGTCGGCAGGAGGGGATTTTCGACGAAATCTGGAAGTGAGCGGACTTATTCAAAGATCTCTAGACTTCGGTTTTAGCATAAGTGCGTACAAACTTCTATTTACACTCTTATTAAAGATCTCAAAGAGACGGCCGAAAAGAGGCCCCGTCTCCGAATTAATTTCCACATCCTCTCCTTCATTAACCGAGTAACATCTTCCTCGTCTCGGCTTGTCCATCAACGCACCTCCATTAGCACTTACTGAAAAATAAAGACAAACTCCGTTGTCAAGATAATGATCGTGGATTACCATAATGAAATCAATATCGCATATTAGTGAATACATGAATACATTACCGGATCTGATGGCAGGTAAATGTGTTTGTGTATGTGTATGAGCGAGAGGAGATAGAGAGAGAGAGAGAGAAAAAGAGGTGAAACCTAGGTGCGAACTCGCCATTGGTCTTCGACTCGTGGTTTATAATACATATGCATGGATTTGTAAAGAGACAGAGCAGCGAGCGTGTGATGACAGTGGAATTAGTGTTTAATTGGTGTTTTGAATGTCACGGATTGTTTTATGGTTGCGAAGCGTTTGCAACGAAAATTGCAAATATTTTTAACTTGAATATTATTTTATTTTACATGTATTAGATCCTCTTATTACGTCTTTCTCCCCGAGTGATATTTTAACCAGCGAATGATACTGAAAATACTTAATTTTGACTTCTCTCTCACTTTATGAGCGTACAACTCGGCATATAAAAAATCCTTGGTCAAAGAATTAAGCCGTAATTTGTTTAAAACCACTAATCAGTTTTCAGATCTAAAAAAACAGCACGTTTTCATGGTTTATTTTTATTTACCCAACAGAAATTATCCAAATAATTATATTAATTTATAAGTGTCCTACCTATTCATTAACTAATCTTGGTGGTTACGTACTGTTGTTTGGAATTATAAAATATTGTTGTTATTAACAAATTCTAATTAGCGAAACATTTGCATAAACTTATTATATGTAATTAGACGTTATCAACGCCACAGCAAATCATTTAGTAGTATTCGTGTGGAAATCATTTTTTTACATTCCATTTGCAATATTCCTCACGTTTGTAAAAATAACAAGAACTTTAAATCGCAATAAAGGAAATTGTGAAAACAAACCCAGAAATTTTTAAAAAGGTTACACAATACTTTATTCATTTTGTACGTTTCTGAAATAAATTTAATCAGTGGCGTATCCACCGGTGTGCCTTGTGTATGTAGTACACGGACCCTTATAGGGCCGGGGAACACAAGATAAGGTAGCAATTATTTGGTTTTGGACCTTGCAAGGCTTTCGAACATGGGCAAGTTGCCGCCTTGCTACGCCGCTGATAGAAACTTCTAGAGTGTCTTCCTCAAAGTTTCCCCACAATTTAGTATTTGAAATGAAAACAAAATAATCTTCTAAATTGTGCTTGTGATCAATTGAACAAATCTGTTTTCCATGATCATAGCAAATTAATAAAAATGTTCTGCAAAACTTCAAAATACGATTCAGCAATTTTTGGTACTATAATTTATATACTGTACTCTTTCTAACATATACAATTGATATAAAATTGTTTAGTGCTTTGATAAAACATCTAGATTTCCTCTGTGGATAAATTTGAAGATTGAAGTTTCCCAAGGGACTTCTGGAATCTTCCTTCTGAGTGCTTGAAATTTCCTATTGTTTAGAATTGAAATTAAAGTGTCTGAAATTTCCATAAACCTTATGCATTCAGTTTTAAACCTATTCTGGCGTTCCAGACTTCTAATGGACCATGTAGAGTTTTTCCTCAGCTTGACACAGACTTACTAATGATTGAAATTATGATGAGAAAGCTTCTAGAACACATATAAAACCATTTAGGAACACTTAGATTTATTGTGTTGTAGAAAAATGAAACGATTTCATACTTGCATGAACACTTGATTCGATTTAATGGCACTTTTCATAAGTTAAGCTTCTACAAAATCATCGATATCTTTATATATATTAAGCACGAACTTTCAATTGAATAATAACTAAATGCAGATAGTCACCTCGTTTAATATACTAAATTTATTTTTCCTTTATGAAAATACTGACGCATCATGCAATTTGTGAATGGAGCTGATAGATTGATTAGTCATTAAACTACAATTTTGTGGGTCCTGATTGGACATCTGAATGGATGTATATTTGGATTTACTAACTAATTGAATACTTTTCTTCATAGATAAAGATATTCTAGAAAGGTTTCAAATAATTGGCTGGTTTGATTATATATTAAGGATAATTGATACGAATAGATCTTTTCCTTTTTGCTTTTATCAACAGCACCGACAGCAGAGTCCCATATCCCATATAATATAATATCCCATATAATAGCCCAATCAGATTATCTTTTTTTGGTAAAGAAGGTTGAATAGGCGTTGTTAGTTATAGGAATAGTTAATGGAAGACAGCTATACTAAAACAAACCACTGAATTTGTCTCTGTAACAAATGATGGCCGCCCAAAGTACACAAAAACATTTATTCGCTTCTGGTGGCCAAGAACAGCTATGCATACGATTACGTTGTACACAGTAACTGTAGAGAATTAACCTTTGATTTGAAATGCGGTAAGTTAAGTTTGCTCAAACAGGTATTGTAAAAAACGCAAAAAACCGTCAATAATGGCCGTTTTTTGAAACATCAATAATTATTGAAGAAATGACGATTTTTTATTTGAATTACTTAAGTAGGGAATCCTCATGATTGCAAATCGAACGCTAGTGTTTAAGTAGGATCTGTCAATTTGTTGCTGAGTCACGTTAATTTGTTTATCCCAGAGCGCTTAGTGTAAAATGCAACATTTTTGTGTAAATAGTTTTGGATTAGCTGGAAGTTTGTTCTCTTCTGGAACACACATTTTTATGTTTTTTTTTATAGGGAAAATCAAGAAATTCTTTTTTAACCCCCCCCCCCCCTCCCCATGTATTTCATTAAAAAAGATAATGTTTTTTGGTAAACATTTAAGACTGGATCGTATATACGTTTAATTTCAAAATATCGAAATAAATATTTTCTAGAGCCAATAGGAGCCAACTTACATTTAAAAACAACCGAGTGTGAATGTGATATGTTTGGGTTAAAATATACTTGCTTTTGATGAATTTGCCATAATGTTGAAAATATTGTAAATCTCCTAGCAGAAAATGGTGAAAATGTAATAGGGGCATTCCATGCCAACTGAGCGGTCGATCCCACGTCACCCTCTCGGATTTGGCTCAAAATTGGTACATCGATTAGTACCATTGAAAAAAGCATGTTCCTAAATTTTCAGCTCAAATGGTCACTCCCAGCGCCCTGGGGCTCATTTTTAAGTTTTCAAGCATTTTTTGACCTCTAAGTGCCCGAAATCGGTTTTTTGCGTACTAACAAGGTATTTTGACGTGAAAAATGACCAAAAGTACATGGGAGATGCTAAATTTCCCGTAGAACACGATCCCGTAGTCCGTTTGTCGATATCTAGCAAGGGGAGCTCAGAAAACACGAAAAACTGCTTATTTTTCCAAAATCGAATTGCTTCAAGACGTACGCTTCAAATCGTATCAAAATTTAGGAAAAGACTCTTTGATAGTTGGTCTTTTGAATGTCTATACGCGGGCAGTGATCATTGTATATAAAAAAAAGTTACACGCGTTTTACGCATTTTAGAGGGGATTTTCGGTTGGGTATTAGTTGGATTTTTTTCTCTCAGAAGGTGTTTTCCTTCTTTCTCAGTCTTTACAAACACAGAAATTCCTCTCAGTGAGTTAAAAAAGCAAAAAATTTTGATTTTCGAATGATACTATGACCAAATGCGGGAAAATTGAAAGTTGCGTAGTCTTAACGACAATCCCAGCGTGAAATTGATCGGTTTTTAATATAGAATTCGGTCTTCTTTCATGAATAATGAAAGGAACCTGGAAAAATTCAAAAAAAATTCATGAATAAATGATTAAGAAAATTAATAATGTGCCATTCAAAAAATTAAACTCTATTGAAACACTTTTCGACGTTCCACCACCAGAACTAGCCTTTAAATCATAAAATTGTTATTATAGCACCAACACTTAGGTCGTGTCAACTAACACGTACTTTAGTGTGTAGTAGTAGGAATTTTTCCCGTAGAAAATAAAGTGTCGTCAGTGCGCGAGTCAAATTACCCGCGCTGAGAGCCCAGAGCTTGAACATCTCGATTGAAACTAGACGTACGTAGATCGTATCTCTCGGGGTGATTCATTGGGAGAAGGAACGTACGCGGGATTCTTGATGAAAAAACCAATCCGAAAGCCCATGCCGCGACGTCATCCAGCTATTAATAATGCCGCTGATCGTTTTTGTGTGTGCGTGAGAAGGACCGTTAAGTACTTTTGCAGGATAGTGTTGTCGTTTCGGGAAGAGCGAAGGAGAGGAGGAAGGGTAAGGTCGACGGCATCGATGTTGAGACGAAAAAATTTGATGGGAAACGAGTGTAAAGAGAAGTTACAAAAAAATGTTACAGCCTCGTAACGAATTGAAAATTAAATTTTCATTCCTATGCCTTCCCTTCTATTTGTTGTTGTACTGAGGTATTGAAGAACCGAAATTTGTAAGAAATATCTGTAAATTACACAGTGTAGGCCCAAAATTCTGACTGGTTCAACGTCACTTTTTGAATCTGGATTCATTTCATATGAAAAAGAGGAATATATAGTTTGAAAAGCAAATCTAAGTATTGTAAAAACGGAGTAATCAAAAAATGGAAGGGAAAAATGGGAAGGGCAAATAGAATTAAAGAAGTTCTTATGGTTAAGGTCCAATTTATTTTCGTTTTGTGCTCCATCTACCACTCTAAATACATCGTCAAAACTTAACAAGAGGATTTTAATGAACATTATCACACTAGTAAAGCCCAGACCAAAACAGTGTTAAATTTTCGTGGCTTTAGATTACTCATGAAGCGAGATATCAGTGGATATTTTTTTAAATCTTTAATGGAAATGCACAAGTTCTCTAATTTATTGTGGTGTATATACCAAAGTTAACAGTGAGTATTAGGAATAATTCATAGAAACATTAAATGAATTTGTATTGAACATCGTGTGCTAGGAAAAAAGGGGATTGAGTGACTTAAGAGTTAGAGTGTTAAAAAGTTCATGGTTAAAATGATATCGATGAAATTGATAAGATATACTCGATCAACACAGTATTCACAGTGACTGCACTGATTGATTAGTCACATACAGGAAAGTCCGTTAAAACATTTGATAACTCCTCTTTTGTTTAACTATAACTTCTTATGAAGTTATATTGCAATTATTAGTTAAATTCAGCGTGTATTGGGCTTGTAATCAAATTATCACACTGTGTTGTGGATCAGACCATTTGTATTTTGTTTATATCACATAATAACCCTCTACATGTACGTTACCTAATGCAGTATGTGTTTTATCCGGTGTGTCCTTGGATTAAATTCTCTAGAGGCATAACGACCCAAAAAGTTGACATATGCAACAAATGTTTTGCTAATATCTTAAAAATTACTTTTATTGAACAGTACGCAACATTTTCAAAGCATTACGAAAACATTTATGACTACGTAGAAATTCTAAATACGCGCCTCGAGGAGTCAATGTTTTAATTAAAATTAAATTAACATTACCTTTAAATGCAGTTAAATTGAACCTTAACTGCAGTATATGAATGGGCTTTAAATTTGTGTATGCATAATTTTTTTCCATTTAATATATTTAAAAATATATTGTTTCCTCAGTACCTTAACTCATTGATTTTCAATTCTTGAGCAGTAATGAGTAATACAGTAAGTGACAACTAGTGAGCGATACAGTAAATAATAACCACGGTATTAATATTGTGGCAGTGGCATATCAATTGGGGTTATGGAAGGTGGTAGCAATGGGCTAATCCAATTACCCAAAAAATAGGCAAAAATTCCAAAAATAACCCCTTGACAATAATCATATTGAAATATTTATAATAAGTTAAAGAAATATTTTCTTAAATGTATTTTGAAAGGTCTTAATAGGCAGCAATTTTAAATATAATAATTTTACGCAAGCAAAAGATAGGGAAGTAGAATTAGATACATTAGCTATTAGGAGTTAGTATGTACGGACATAAAGTGTTTGTATTTTTGATAAATATAACTATTTAGATTGTAAATTACCCTTATTTTGCGCTGTACTTCACCACCCTTTTACTCCAGATTCATTCTCTCTGTATTATTCTTTGCGCTACATCGAATATCAAATACGATTATTTCTGTGACTGCGATGAAATTACCAACGCCTCAGCCTATCCGTTTAAAATGAAAAATAAATATTAGAGTGGGCCGGAATTATTTTTATTTTGCTACATTTCTGTCATTGGTGACAAATAACAGAATTCAGTTGTCCATATCAAGTTTTAAATGTTCACGTCAGCGTCTCATGCATTGTTACTTATTATTTCGCTGGCTAAAAATGTTATTACACGTTTCGAAATTTCAAGTCAGTTTACTTTTGTTTTCCTTTATAGGAAAACTTCTCTGTAGTTTCCATTTTCCTTAACTTTAGCCTCTTTGTAATCTTAAAATGAAGAATCTTAAGAGGTAGATGATCCATTTCTTGTCTACATGTCTTCACGTTCGTAAGGTGCATATAATTTCCTCTTGCCAACACATAATGAATCTGTATTGTTTCCACAAGGCATATTACTGGGATAGATATTAGATTTTCCGAAGGATGTCTTAGTTCTTAGGAAAAAACAATAGTTTGATCCTTCCTGTTAGTTCTTGTTTTAACAGTGTGATTTTGACAGATTTATGGGGAAACATGATGCGGTCCATGCCTTACTCACTATTCTCCCTTTCGTTTTATTACTTACTCCTCAGGTATTGTTAAATTCTAATACACAGCAGTATCCTACCTTCACTTTTGGCCGTTTCCCTCAGAGGGGTCCGTCCTTAGCACGCCTCTGCACGGAGAGGGAAAGGCCGCGGCGTAGGTCGAGCCACAATTATTTTCGGTTTCATTGTTTTTTCCTCCTCCTTCACCCCACACTTTTAAGTCGTACTCGCTGCCTAGCAATTTTCAATGTTTATGTTTGACAGATACGAAATGCGCAGACCAATAACGTGGGCTATAATTGGTATGGCCCGTAGATACATCGAGAAAAAACAAAACTAAAGGTGAGCGGGAGAAGAAAATGCCAAAGCGATCGACTGGTCCTTGCCCGCATGGAAAAGTGTCTTGGGCAGGTAAATCAGAAAAATATCCTGTTGCGATATTGTTGGTGTTGTAACCAAAACTACCATTTAATGATTAATAATGAAAATAAAAGTAGACTCGTCTTGCATCAGTTTTGAAATGGCAATTTCTTCTTCCTTAAATATTTATGTCTATAATTACTAGATTCTGCTATACGTTAGTACTAATAAAACAAAGTTACAAACAAGGAAAGTCATACTTGCCTTACGAGGAAAGTTTATAAGGAAATTAGCTGAATTGTTAATTATGTTATAAAATATCTGTAATGTTTTAATGGGCACACAGAATTAACCGAGAGATTAATCACTGCAAAAGTATTCTGCTGTACATTTCTTAAATGCTCAGTTGCCAATCAACAACGGAGAAATGCTGTCTAGTCCCACTTGTCTTACCATTAACTACCTGGTATAAAACAGTTTATTCAGTGGTTTATTGTTAGCCAAATAATTCCAATTTTTCCCCTGACTTCTCACATACGCTTGAACTTCTAGTGATAAAACAAAATTATTCCTGTTATCACCTCTCGACGGTGTTAAGCGCAATTTGGCAACGTTACGCTTGCGTGCGGCGAGTAGGAAAAGTTTTTTGTCCGTCTTTTTTTGGGTGTTTTCGAAACTGTTCGTAAGAATTGGAGGATGAAATGAGTTAACTTCTCAGTTAAAATGTTCGCGTCGTACTGTGTGGTGAATTGTGGAATTAAAATTCATTTGTTTTCAATGGTGAGCATCCGAATAAAAAAATTATAATGAGATATGTAATTGGCGCGTGCAACGTCAATTTACCATTTATCTAGAAAAAATATGTATAATTTTACTCAACGTTTTGTAAAGACGTATAATTACGACGGTCAATAATTAATATAGGATTACTTGGCGCATTCTTGTTCGAATAATGATTGAATTCAGATAGTATCTGCAGATAGCGTAATTCATTTCTTATTGTTTATTTATTTGCATGTTTGGCACCACCAGAAGGAACAACCGGACCAGTTTGGCCCTAATGGAATCGACACAAGTAGAAACTTCTAATTGCCGTAAGTAATAATTAATATTTAACATTTTCTCTCCACAGTTTCCTTTCAGTAATGAAGCGAATACATATTCAGGATTATATTTTCTGTGGTAATACTTTTATTATTTTATTTCTGCAGAAATATTGTCACCCCCGTAATTAGACACACATTTTCAGAACGGCGTGTTTAAAATTACTTTGTTGAACTATTAGAAAAGTAATGAAATTAATTTTAAAGACATTTTATAAATATCTACGAAATTTTTTAAAAATTATCTTATGGACAGTAGTGCACGAGTTTCAAAAACCGTTTGAAAAATGAAAATCGGTACATCTCAGTTAAAACACCGAATTTTGCAAGATTTTGGTGAATATTGTTAATAACCTAATTGTGCAAAAACTATTCATCCGACAGCAACTAACTTTTGCATGCTTAAAGTAAACGTAATAACCTAACATTTCACGCCAAATTAGCGCTTCAGCTTTAAACTGGACGCAATGAATTTTTGAAAAAGTGTCCATTTTTACGGTTTTTCCAAGTTTTCTCGGTGAAAAATGCTCCGATCACCCTTTAGGGACGCTCATTTTGAAGTACTTCTCTACAAATCGTCTATACAACGTTTTGCATTTTCATCATTAATTTTTACGCTATGGTGAAAAAACGGAAAAAATTACCTATTTTTTTTTATTTTTACTGTTAAAAAACGCAGAAGCTCAGATTCGTCTAATTTTTGGGTTTTTATCATCCTGGATCCATTTAAAACAAAGTTTTTTGGTTTGTCTGCTATTAAATTTTAACTACCAAAAAACTTCTATAAACTGGGCTGTAAGTTACACAGATGATTACTTCTTCGTTCAGAGGTATTGTGTATTATTAGAATCAGAGGTGTCCACTAGCATTAAGAGAGATAGAGAAGTGACAGATACAACCCATCATAAACGGGCCCTAATGAGCTGATAGTCGGAATATTAATATGCATGCCGTTTCCGTACAACACGCAAAGGGTCGGACTCAGAAAGCGAGTTGAACTCTTGCCGAGGAGAAACTATGAATAGCAATTACCTAATACTTGTATAATTGTAAGTAGGCACTAATTTACAGATTTTGTAAATACTAAAATGATGACTATATTAATTAGTAATTCTAACGTGTTTTATATATGAATGATTAATGAAAAGTATACGTAACGTCAAAATAAATTCATTTCATTAAATTAAAAAAAAGCACTGGATTGGGCCCATTTATGTCAATTTCCCTTCACACTTTTCCAGACTTTCTGGTATCCAGGCTTCTCTGGATCGTGACGCACTGTCTAATGGAAAATCTCTATAAAAATCCTGATGCTCTTTTTGATAATGCCGCTGATTGTTATATTTTTTGAATTTTACAAAACTTTGCCCACATATGACGCATAAAATGGTGTTATAAATTTTGAAAACCCCAAATAAATCCTGTCATTTAATATCGTAATCTTGCCCCTCTTCTAATTCCATTACGCACAGGTTATTAAAAAAATGAGGAAATGAAAATCGTTTCAAATCAAAATTGACAAACAGAACTAGAATAAAACAAATACTCTGTAAAATCTTTTACCCATACAAAACACACTAGTACGGTCACTCACAGACTACATATTATTAACCATAAGGCGGCAATTTATAAATTTTTCTAAAGTGACGTCAACATTTTGTGGTAATCACTCAATTAATGGCCCTATTTTTACCTGCTCATAACGATGCATCGGGTGCATTTTTCTTGAAAGAAGAGATAACACGTTAATTCTCAATCATACTTACACTTACTAGTTACTGGGAACAAATACTTAACTACTTGTACACGATTTTGTCTATTAACTATTTAGAAACAGGTAAAAACATTTTTGGTATGCTCGTGTATGTTTCATACACGAAATAATAAAATTCTAAAACCTCAAACATGTCTAACTAAAATCATATTAATTCAACCTTGGATCTCCTGACTGAAAATGCCCCAAGAGACGAGCGGTAATAGCTTTATGGGTGCCATAAATTACCGGTACCAATGATAAAGCATTTGCTCTCGGGAGCTCGGGAAACACGGTTAGTGAACACCCTTGATTAGAATCCCTATAGTAGATAAGGTACTTTTAAACGATTATTGATTAAGGGCCCCAGTTAAATTGATTGATTGATTATAACACATACATCTGTAAATATTCATTTGATTTCAATACTGATCGCTGAATCATTCTCTTTTTCCTTTTTGGTGATTTTTAAAGCGGATTACACTTGAGCATATGTCGTGTATTTATCCGCTTTGAGGTATAGCCTCTCTTCTCTTGGGTTGACCATGTGTACGATCCACGTGCCGCTCTTACTTCACATCGCGGATTTGCAAATGAATACGAGAATACTGGTTAAAGGTTGATATACATAAATAAAGTGATCAATAGCCCGACATTCACGTTTGATAACAATACCACTCTCTTCGACGTGGCGAGAGTTTCGACAATATCGTCGTTGTCAAATGTCGCTTTGTCAATAGTAGTAGTAATAATAATACACACGACGAAGCCCATCTCTGGGGCAGAGTAGAACGTTTTGATTCAAATTGCGCCAAAGCGAATTGTTTCAAAGTTGCCCGAGGCGTGCGGTCTCGCATAATATTACTAGTTTTGTTCCAAAAATGTCAAAGGGAAGATTTGCCATTCGATCCAAACGGGATTGAGAAGGGAAAGGTCTCGCAACGGTCTTATTTGATAATAGGAAAAAACGACACGAGCAATTTAAATGTCGCATTGGCCGTTGTAATTGTCCCGAGGAGCTTTTATGTTGTCACTCTTGAGGTAGCTAAAGAAGTGAAGACTATTTGCATTTATAGTAAAGGTTTAATGTGTGTTTTGTTGTTAGATTTTATGGTAACCTGGCCCCGAAGAACTTAACATGAGGCAGCAAATTTTCTAGAAAATTTG
The DNA here is from genome assembly GCA_963576515.1 of Cryptocephalus primarius. Taxonomy (NCBI): domain Eukaryota; kingdom Metazoa; phylum Arthropoda; class Insecta; order Coleoptera; family Chrysomelidae; genus Cryptocephalus; species Cryptocephalus primarius. Next base: position 10,713,712 of record OY754942.1, on the reverse strand, counting down.
GCTCTTAAATTCATAGGAAAAGAGAAAATGCTTTGATCTTAGTTTCAGGACAACAGACTGTTGAAAAACTGTGAAACTGGTGAAAAACTGCCTATATGTGCCTTTTTATTAAATTTCAAGGTAAATTAAACTTTAAAACTGCCTATATTTTATTGTTTGGGCAAAATGTAGTAGATAAGCTGTTCTTCGAAAATTGAAGTTAAGCTATCCTCGTTATCCTTATCCTAGGGGTAGTGGCAGGTAGATATTTACGGTGTTATGGTCTATTTTTACATTTTCTTGATTGCGAAAGTGGTAGGGCTTAAAATATTTCATATAATGTGCATTATTCGTAAAAGTGTTAAAAACATCATTTGTAATGTCTTCTAAAATTTCTCCATAAGTACGCCCTTACCCTAAGTTTTCCCTTGATGGTAATGGTGCTTTTTGTAAACCATGTGGAAAACCAGTAAGTAATTTTTTATGTTTTACATAATATGTATTTACTTGAGGGTAGCTTTATAAAAATTATAAATCATTTATGATGATTTTTTTTATATCTCCAGTAACAAAAAGTATTTTATCGATCAACATTGTAAAACTCCCTTCCATCAAAGAAATTGTGCGAGAAAAACTTCACATGACAGTTCCAGCTTTCAGTTAAGCATAAGGCAATCGATTTCAGTCAATTCAAGAAAAAGCGAAGAAGAATTTAAATTAGATTTATGTCGGTTTATGGTTGAATGGAATATTTCCTTATATAAATTCAATAATCCTAGTTTAAAAATACTCATAGAAAATTGGTGTAAAAAAATGCTCCTGACGAAAGTACATTAAGAAAAACGAAACTGGATCGATGTTACTATGAAACTATTTAAAAAATTAGGACTTGTATAGAAAATAAGTTCCTATACATAGTCGTCGATGAAACAACTGATGCATGCGGTCGCTATAGAGCAAATTTATTGGCGTTTTGTCTGAAAATGCTGCAAGTGCACCATTTTTAATTGCTGTGAAACAATTAGACAAAACAAACAATGTAGCAATTAACAGATTTATTCAAGAGGGCTTAATAAATAAATTTTTACCGAATGGCGTACCCTGTGATAAAATTCTCACTTATCAGTTATCATGTTATCAATAAAATCCCAAATTTAGGCAAATTGCCTTTTTGGCCTATAAAAATGCCTTTTTCTGATTTTCACTGCCTTTTTGACCCAAAATTTCTGCCTTTATAGGCGCCTTTCTCATCAATTTCTTTCTGTCTATAAATCCGGGCTCTAGTTATAAGTTCAATTGTACACAAACAATAAAGAATACTTTATTAATTCCATTCACATTTATACGTGTTGGAAAACCGGCATAAAGAAAGGCAATATACCACAACATAAACAACATGACGAGGCTTATATAAAAATAGTAGATAGGGTAGATAGATAGTAAGTAGTAAGTATTTAGGAAATACAATTGGAGAAGTATAAAATTGCAAGTTTGAGTAATGGTTTTATGTATTTACTTATCTAATGATGGAAATCTATGATTCTTCTAAAATCTGTAAGTATTTAAGATTAAGAGTGTCTCTCACAGCAAAAAGTACCAAATCAGAAGCAAGCTGAATAAGTAGAAAATATCGTTAGAGGGAATGTTATTTATTGAAAGAATTCTTAGAGTACAGATAAATTTACTTTTTTAATTAAGCAATAAGTCAGTTTGTGATAAAAAATTCTTTATGATTAATTGTAATAAATTAGTGTTTTACAGGAATAGTTGACGAATAAATCTATAAATATTTCAGAAAGTAGCAATAAATTGCGATAATTCAATAATGGCTGAAGGATTTGTATTGAGGGATTCTCAGCGGTTAAAACAAGTTAAAGCGTCATTAATAAAAAATACCGTAACGTAGCTTCTATTCTCACAAAGCACCGATGCCACATCGCAACAACTCAATAAATAATGAAAATCTTAGTGTTTTTTGTTAATTTTTTTTTTCAATATAAACGTATTTTTTGTCGATACATGTTAATTTTCAACGCTTTGACGGCCAGTCCAGATCTAAGCTCTTCTTTAAATTTCAGTCGTCCCCTTAATAACTTTGTAAGTCACCTTGAATTTGACAACCGTATCCTAAATTGTATGTTTAATCGCCGCCTCGAACACGTGCTTTTTATTTAAACATCTTTAAAAACTCGTATCAGTTTAAACACTTTTAAGAGGTTTTTTATAACCCGACAGCAAATGTATGTTTGCACTTTCCACGGCAATTAAAAACTCGACGTAGTTTTTTTGGAATCGCCACCTCCGCTCGTTGCAATTAATATTATTAATGATGAATCGATGTGTGATACGTCTAATTAACGAGATGATCGCAGAAGAGAAACGCAATGAAATCCTGTTAATTAGACGCGTTGTAATTTCGCACCGCCTCGAAAAATCTATTAATTTCATTTGTTCGTTAAAGGCGACTTAAAATTGTGGATCGTGTCCGATGTTATCGGCCCGTCTCTAAAAGTAAAATATTGCGCAAGTCTCGCGATTAAAGTGACTTAATTAAGAGAGACTTTGACCAAACATGGACGAGTCCGAGGTAAGATTATAGATTCCTCGATGTGCTTAATTTTTATCTTTCCTCGAACGGTATCTCTATTCCAGCCGCGGGCGGTTCTGTAAGGAAATCACTCAAATTGGCACTGATACCGAGTCAGGTGATCGATAATCATTTCGGATTTATCGAGACAGGTTTGGAAATAGCCGCATGGGCGAGTCTAAAATGAGATTGATGACTTCAAGCGTGGAAAATATTATCTTTGACAAATACCTACTGACTAATGCGTTTCAAAGTTGTCATACTTTTGATGCTCCACCGAAACTGATACACAACCGTGGAATTGGATTGATGCTGACTTAAAATGACCGAAAGTCAAATCAAAGATGAAGTAGGACGGACCTAGGCAGTTATAAACAACAACCAAAAAGACAAATCATTATATCAGTGTTCACGTCAATATGTGAACATATTACCTTTTTCATCCTTCGGTAATTTACGTCTTGTTTATTCATTTCAAATGGTCTGTTGTTGTATGTATATTTCTTAAGGTAGTTATAGCTCATTTACATTTATATGCCTATGGAGTTATACCCTCATGAACCCAGACGCAAAACTACAGTTACGATGCATTTTGCTTTATTTTTGGTGTGTTCCTACTAGAAAATCGACTCGTTGCCACTTCACTGAACATAGCTGCACCATCCTTACCGTAGCGTCAAATATTTTTCCATGTAGATTTCCTTAGCATCTCCATTGATATTTTAAGTTTTTGTATATGGGCGATTCCATGTCAACTGTCGTGAGGTTGGTTGGTCATATATTTCCTAATCAAAACTATTTTATTGTAGGTTTAATTACAAGTATTTATCCAAATTTTCAACGCAAAATATTGCACCTTGCGTTTTTTACGGCCAATTTTTGGTTTTTTTTGCGTTTTCTGCTTTTGACACCAAATTTTCTCCAAAACGTTGCCAGAATCACATTGCACTCTGGAAAAATTTAAGAGTACATGTAGTCGATGTAAAATTTTCCAAGGAATCCATTCCCGCCCTCAAAATTGGCGTAAAATTCGTCCATTAGCGAGTAATCCGAGAAAACAATTTTTTTTCCAACTTGCTCTAACTCACGTGAATAAAATTTGGATTTTTTTGCAGGAGCTTAAAATGTTTGGTTTTTAGTGTACTTCTGGGTAGTTTCAACTTTCCCGTGTGTATTTTGGGTTTAAGTACCAAAACAGGTGAAAAATGGCCAAATCAGCCTAAAACGGTGACTTAAGCATGAGAAAAAAGTAGCAAAAGTTGGAAATATTCCTGAGGATCTCCGGCTGAAGCCTCACCGATGAACTCAAATCATTCTCATTGAATACCAGATCATCTAGATGTCCAATATTGTGATATTCATGCGAAAATTGCAGTACAAAAGGTGTAAACCCATAAAATTCAATAGACACCCATCTGGGTGACTCCATCCAAAATCGCCTTTTACTTTATGCCGAAGGGATTTTCGATTTTCGCCGGTTTTCGGTTCCTTTTAATATTCGTTTCTTCAAGTTAAAAATCAAAATGTTGGGAATTTTCGCAAAATCTCATTTTTTCAGGATTTGTAAATTTCATTATTTAACTTCATTTTCATTCAATTCAACTTCATTCAAATTAATTTCATAAGTAACATCAAAGCATCGCTCATTCAAAATATTTCGTTAAATTCGATTTTTCCAGGATTCTCACAATAATGGACCTCCGGATGATCACGTATTCAATGAGAATAATCTGAGTTCATGGGTGAGGCTTGAGCCGGATATCTACAGGAAAATTTGCAACTTTTGCTATTTTTTTCTCATGCTTAATTCGCCGTTTTAGGCTGATTTGACCATTTTTCGCATGTTTTGGCACCTAAAATCAAAGTACACACGGGAAGGTTGAAGATACCCAGAAGTACACTAAAAACCAAACCTTTTACGCTCCTGCAAAAAAATTCAAAAATTTATTTACCAGAGTTAGAGCAAGTTGAAAAAATATTTTTTTGAGATTTCTCGCAAATGAAAGAATTTTAGGCCAACTTTAAGGGCGGGAATGGATTCCTTGGAATATTTTACATCGACTACATGCACTGTCAAATTTTTTCAGCATGCGATGTGGCTCTGATAACGTTTTTAGAGAAAATTTGGCGTCAAAAGCAGAAAACGTAAAAAAACAGAAAATTGGCTGTAAAAAACGCCACGTCTAAAATTTTGGGCTGAAAATTTAGTTAAATATTTGTAATTAAACCTTCAATACAATGAAATAATTATAGTTGGGAAAAAAATATATGACCCACGACCTCACGATAGTTGACATGGAATCGCCCATATATTGTATGTATTTGTATTCTATAAATATCTCAGTGTCAGCAAGCACTTTCAGATAAGCTTTAAATCGTTTCGACAAATTTATTTTTGGCAATGGAACAAAATGAAGGACAATGTATTTTGTTCAGTTACTAATTTTTGATTTAATCGCTCACGGTCTTTGTTTTAGGTAGACAAAATTATTGCACGCCCGGTGTTGGTTAAAGGGAAATTGTCGCCGGGTGAAAACATCTAAAACAAATATTTTCATTAAGTAATGCTTCTCTTCGTATTAAAACCTATATTCAAAGGAAAACATCCCTATTTTCGATCCCATACGCAGCCCCCCAGGTCATACCCTTAATTCCATTGAAGAGAGAAAAAATCGCAAAATAAATCGAAGCCGAGGGCCTCAAATTTAGATTTAACATTACGTGTGTGTGAGTGTGACTGTGTGCGTCTACATAATATATTCCGGCACACGCTCGCATCTTTCATCGATACGTATTGAGTATTTGTGCCTCTAAAACCTTATAAATATCAATAGAATTTTTAAGTGTGGCGCTTTGTGGTCCCGATGGCGCATACCTGAATATGGTTATTGCGCTTTTTATGCAGCACAATGGTGTTGGTTAAGTTTATGGTTGTGGCGTCGTTAATATGTTTTGTGTTCGGGAAAATTAACGAAGTGGATAATAAAATAAATTGACAATTATCATTACACGTATTGTCCGTTATTAGCTGCTAGTATTCGACAAAAATGTCAAGAGAGATTACATATGTATAGCTTTAACATAAATTATTTTCGAAGTAGAAACAGGTCCATAGCACAAAACGTCTATAATAGGCTGTAACTTCCAATCGACGACGCTAGTATTGAAGGCAGGATTAACAAATTTGTATTTGACATTAATTCGCAGATTTTCATATCTTTTCGCTCCTTTTTAATACAGAAAAGTGCACCGCAGTGTGTATCATTTATCATCGTTAACGACTCACTTATTGCGTTTCGTCTACCGATCTACTTTTTTGTCAAATATTAGCAGATAATCGTGGAACTTCACGGTTGTCAATCCTCGATTAAGCGACGGGCGCGCAGCTGTTCTAATGATTCCATTTTCTCTCTGTTTCGACTCAGATGAAAGAGACGCAGTGCAATAGCAGCAGCTTTTGACTTTGGCTTTCGGCAGGGTCGTCACAAGAAAACGAATTTGACGAAATTTATGTGAAATTCGAAAAATGAATTTGGGATCTATTATCAAATGATTGGCAGGGATATGAAATTTTAAGCGATAGAAAGGGCATGGAGAGATATCGAAAAAGCTAGAAGGATTTTCAATTCAAGCTCAAAAACCGAAGAGAGCATTTATTTTACCTCATTTTCGAACACATAACTGGAAGGTAATCGTACAAAATTACAATCAAATCAGTTGTTTAAAACAGAACGTCAAATTTTATTGACCCCAGCTGACGCTGTTTATTCCATTTGCTTACTATCACAGGACAAAAGTACAAAAGTGGCTGTTTTCGCCTATGTGCCTGTATCTATGAGATTGTAATTACACGTAAAGGCTTTTCTATTAACTTTTTAATACCTCTTTACGGAATTAGCTACGGAATTAGTTACCTCAAAATGGGGAGAGTTTAGTACCTTCAGGCACATCTAGTGCCATGTAAAATATGTACACGAAGGAATTATATTGTGTAAATAACAAGGTAGTGTAGAACTATGAAATCTGAGGCACAAGAATCTACTACTACCGTTGTATAGTGCATAAGCTTGGTATAGAATAGAATGGATCGAACACAAAATAGATGACAAGCTTTATTAAAGAAACACTATGAGATAAAAATTCCTCAAGGGTTTAAAGGGCCTTGTTTAACAAAAATTTGTTTATCAACATTTATAGTGCCATAGTTAATTTGTTTTATATATAAGACATATACATATATATGGGAATGTGAGTATAAATAAATATTATTAATAAAATGTGATTTGCAGGTATTAAGTCCTACTGGAAATAGTTTTTAGAACAGGTTTCTGTGTAATTAAAACGCAGTCACTACCACCTGAGTTTTTATCTATAGTCTTTAACACAACATCTCTGTAAATTTTAGATTCTAGGTGCCTTATATATTTTCTTGGCATTTTCTGTATTTTGGAATTGATACCTTAGAGTTTTATTAAGAATAATAACTGTTAAGGACCCCTTGAATCTTCTATATTCTTTTTTGAATCGTGTGACATTTCCAATCGATATAAATTTGTTGTGGGTCTCTAAGTACTTAGGGAAAATATCTGTAATTAATCACTTTTGGATTTTTGCTCTGGCTGTATTCTCCTAGGCTATCTCCTTTCATTAATGTATCTACTTAAATCCACTTCTATATAACGTATTTTTTTGATATTGAAACTCATTACCTTCAAAACACTTTTCGACTAAAGGAAATTAACTTTGATCTTACAAGCAATAAACCAAGTGGCCATAGCAATAAGCAAGAGGAAATACTATTCGATCTCAATTTGCTCTATTGTGCATAGAAAAAATAACTTTTGTAAGGTCAAAATAGCGAACGCATATCCAAAGCTTTATCAAAATTAATGTCTTCCCGCATTATAGGAAGAAAATCTGAATATCTCTAAAGATCATTGGAGTCTGGCCCATAAAATCTTAAATTTCGGCCTTCAGAGATTACGTCAATAATTGCCTGTACTGCATTTTTTTCGTTTCTTGCATTATATTGGCCTATATTACTCTGTACCGACCCAAGCCTGTACTGCTCTGTACTGGTGTACATTAGCCTGCAGTATGTATTGTTCTGTACTGTTACACACTGGTCATATCATCTTCAATCTTGTTCAAATTCTGTGTTTAAATTAATTTTAAGAAAAATTCAGTTGTGAAATGTTGTAAAAACTTCGTTATTAACGTGAAGTAAACACGTCGGATTAATATTTGAAAAAATTCACTGCCATTTTATATTATTTATTGTCATCATTAGAGAATGAGAACGAGCTGAAAGTTAATATCAGATTTTCTTATAATATCATTGTTTATCTATCGACTGATTACCTAAGGATTACTTTGCGCGAGGATTAGAAAGGCATAAACGCATTTAATTTCTATATTTTACAGTAATTCAGCCATTGTTCATTTTAATGCTGATTTAGTGATATAATTCCCTATTGATTTGTTGACCTATTTTGAAAATCCCACAGGTACAATTGCGAAGTGGGAGATCAGCATAGTATAAAAATGACATCGTATAAATAAAATGTTTTTCTCTTCAAATATTTTGGAGTAGCACCTATAATTTACAACATTCTTGATTAATTATCGATCTGTTCTGTTCAAAAAAGTACCGATCTCATAGTTGATTGGCGTGCGTCACATTCTACGCTACTGTTAAAGTTGACGGGGTTTTGAATGAAAGCCGTCGTCCTTTTGATAAATTCATTACGGGATAACCGGCGTTAATCTGATGTGGCGAATCGGCTTATGGCAGCCGAAGATTGGAAATTGAAAGCCTGAAAAGCTCCAGAGGATATGAGGCTGGCTATTAAATATTTTTATTGGAGGCAGGCGAGGTGAGTGAATTCAAATTGGAAAGTTTTTCTTCTTTTGTTTTATTAGGGTGATTTTCTCGGCCTGGAAATTTCAAGGTAAAATTTTTATGGAATAATTTTTTTGCGACCATTTCGAAGCTTTAACAGGGATCCAGACGGTTTAATGCATTTTTTGTTGTGGGTTTAGGGGAAAATTTTAAAAGGGTGTATGGCGGTATTCGCAACTTTTTTCAGTAATATTAAAAATTTGAAATGAATCTAAATGACAAATTTAGTTGAGCAATTCAAAACTGTCTAAAACCGTGGTGACAAAAACCAACGCCTTTTCGGCTCTTCTTACATACCAAACCTCCCCGACGTTGCCTAAAACTGGGTGGACATTGAAAACGTATGAGAAAACTTTGTGTTTCGTATCTCTGAGCAATTGAGCCTGTGAATAGTTCTCGATGTGAAGCTGTATCTAGAATAATCATTTGATGTTTCGACTTTTCCAAGATAGCACTAATCTTCATCCACCAGAGCAAATGGCTCTTCCAGACTGTTCCAAGCTCTTTCCAATAGCGGCAGGTGGAAGATTTTAAATATTACGACCACTTCAAAAATTGAAAATCTGCATTTTAACTCTCTCTACGTTTTTGCGAGTCGAAAAAACATATTTTTGGAAAGAGGATAGCCCAGTAAGATGGTGCAAAGTCCCCTGTCTGAGATTTTGACCAAACATAGGGCATTCAATTCGGTATCCAAAAAGACCAAGCTCCTTAAATTTTGAGCCCCTGAGGGCGCCTCTAGCGTCTGGTAGCGCAAAAGAGCCACTTTTCACCATTTTTGCGATAACTCGGGCTAGAAATAACATTTTTGAATGCGGTTTACGGCATTCGAAACGTCTTTTAATGGAGTAGATGTCTGAATTTTTTCAGATTTTTTGGCCCCCCCGACCACAAAAATGGCAGTCATTTCAATATTTGTAACGTGTTATTCAGCACATTAACATTCATTACATTGATTACGGTGATTCTGCTCGGATAATAAACAAGGAAAATCGTATAGAAAAATAAGTGCCCTGTTAAATTTAGATGAAAGTACAGTGGGAGATGTAATAATGATAACGATATATATAAAATAACAAATTGGTTTAACAGTATATTTAAAAATCATTCTAATACTCTGAAGGCTGCTTTTGATGCAATTTTATAAAATTTAATGTCAGATTTGAATACGTGAATTCGCAAAATCATAGATTTGATTGGGCTGCCCGACCTTTTTGATTTACTGAACGCCTACTGATGGGCCCTACTATCCATTTCACCCCTTGAATGACTTTTTATCGGGTTAACATGAATTGGCCATATTTTACCAGTATATTGATTTCGTTGCTAAACTATGCGAACTTAAAGTATCTGACTAGTCTTACGACCTGCTCGATTTCTCCAGGTACGCTTATGCAAATTTTTGATGGCAGTATATGCCGGCATTTAGGTTTCTGTTAAGGGAACACGTGTTCGTTCCTTGAACATGTAAACGAATATGGTTTCATTATTTTGAAATTTACAATTACTTTGTATACAAAATCCAGCACATGTCACGAATCACGTTACATCGTTGTACCTCTTACAAATCCGCAATTATTTCAAATTCGTATTTAATCCCAGAAGCTGACTTTCTCACGGTGCGACCACCCCCTAAGAACAAAAACGTCATTCCCCACAATAAAATTCCTCTCGGTCCTCACAAAAGCTCTTCTATTCACAAAAGCGGAACATAGCTGACCGTTCCTCATCTCTCGGTCTCCCTCTCTTTTTCTCTCTATGCCCCCCAGACTCCTTATAGATGTAACGACACCCTTAATCGTGTTTTCTATCGAAAACTAGACCGACCTTCCGGTTTTCAACCAAAATAACGGTCAGTCTAGAATCTCGATCCAGAATCCTGAATGTAACAAATCGCCGGACCGCGTATGAATGGACACAGGTCATCGGGATCTGGACCAACGGTCGTTTTCATCCCGTGCGAGGGGCAGTGGCGAAGATGAGGGGTTGAATTAAAGAAATTGTGTGAAAAATTTAAGAGCCGTTATACGTCTGAAACGTGTTAAAGCAGTTTGTTATCCAATTTTTAGGAAATCTTGCTCTCGATAAAAGTGCGTGAGTTCGTTATGTTTTATATGGAGGCATCAAGGGGTAGTGAATTCGTAACGTTATTCACAGTTGGTTAGCAAATTTAATTTAGAGTCGTCATTGAATTTTCTACAGGACCATTACGAATTTCGAAATGTTACATAAGAAAAATTTCGATTCAACCAATCACGCTCGTGATATAAATATATCATGATATATTTGAAAACAAACTTAGATGTCACAAGCAAATGTTCAAAATTTAAACGGTTCGATTACTTAGAACTTCGATATTCTGATGTTCAATAGGATACCATTTTATTTTAAATAATTCTAATGAGAATACTTTAGAAGTGTGAAGGTCAGTTTGAACCATTTTGCTGATGGTAGATGGTATTGCATATTAAGATCAACTTAATGTAGATAAAGTTCTGCAAATGCTATCCCCAAATACTTTTGAAGGAACTATAAATATTGTTGGAATTGTAAGTTTCAATCAAAAGAGACTGAGCCTAATATTCCAAATCCGACTAAGTAAGTAAGTAACATCACGAGATAGAAAACCTACGTTGTAATTATCACTTTTCATGTGTGAAGGGAAGAAGTCTTTGTTGTTAGTTAGTAACGTTGATACAGTGCATTTAGACTTATAAGATATTTTGATGTCCGGAAAAATTTGTGAAAAGTTTTTTGAGCTACATTTAATTTCATGGCGAGTTATTTCTTGCAGAGTTACTTTTCTGATGGCACTGGCGTTGGTTTTGTGGATCAAATTATGGATAATTCAGTGGTTATAGTGATTGTTGACAGCTATTTGCTTGATAATAATGATTTCTCTCATATTTTATATTGTGCTATTATTATTTATATTACTATATTTTATATTTATTCATTGATAGTAAAACAGAAAAGATTTTGCGGATATAATATCAGAAAGCCACCACTTTTTGTAAATAATGGTGCTTTTTATGGGCACCTATAGTATGATCAGTTTGTACGGGCTTTCTCTATATGGAAAACCCTAAATGATTGCTCGATTTGAGAATGGACAACAACTAGAAGAAGGGGCAATTAATATTGAGAAAAACGTATACTAAAAAGTACGAAATATTATTATTATCTATTTCGGATAAAAAAATTAGTTTATTTTAGGGTTAATCTGATAAATGGTGTCAAGAATTGATTTAGCTGTGTCGTAATTGATGACACATCTGCGTATCTGAATTAATGGGAGGCAGTTATAGTGTTATTACAAATGAAGTTATTTCCACGAAGTTCTAAATAAAGTAAATTTGACAGTAAGATAAACGACTCTATGCGAGACAATAGCATACTTAGTTATTCGACTTTTAATATGTTTACTTATTATAAGCGCTGCTTTTCCATTTCTGTGATTTATCGCTAGAATTCTGGAAAAGGACACTACTCGAATGTAGACTAACTTACATACTACATTCTCCTAGAAACTACTTTCATATAAGCCTATGGTGTCATGTTTTTCAATTCCTGTTGGACTTCTACGAGATGCTCTATAGTTCTAAGGCGTTCTGATATTAAATGTTCAAGTGAATCTGCCCTGTTTTCTAGTGATAGATTCTCGTTCCTATCACCTTTCGAAAATTTGCCCCCTCAGATCTGATTGAGTTAACTCCTGTTACGACAATTTGGGATTCTGAAAAACTATTTCTACTTACTGGAAAATATTTTGGACAGTTCCAGTTCTAGATTTTATTGGAGATTTATGGCTGTGCTTATCAAACGCGTTGGTCATCCATGGGAAGTAATAGATTTTCCTGCAACCACTCATATCTGGGAGGTATTTCTAATCTTTTAGATTTTTCTATACATTACCTGGGGATGTGATATCTAGGGGTCACTCAGCTGAAAGGGAAACTGGGCCTGGACAAGAATTATGTGCTTTGTTTGTACCAAACATGTCAGGTATCCCCAAAATTGTGGCGATTCTGTGGTTTGATAGGTATGTGTTCAAAATTGTTTTTAAGAAGTCTCCATAAAGTTGTTTTCATTAAGGTATCCACTAAGTTACACCACGTATTTAATGTAGTGCTAAGGAACCATTGATATGCAGTTAAAGTACGTAAAGCCTCTTGACTTTCGGTCACGATTTTTGTGCATCATAAGTAAGAAAACGTGGCATGGCCCACGCCACTGCCCGTTCCTATTGTCCACTTTTCCCCTCTCGCCGTACACACACTCACACATGTACGCATCTTTTTTAGTCTAGGTGGGCTGTGTGTATAGAAGAGATCTCTTTTCTCTCCGTATAACCGATTTCTTTCAATGAAACCAGAACTTCGTCTTCGATACTTTACGCTTCATATAATCCAACACAGACACGGCGAAAACGGCTTTCGAGACGGGCGGACCCCATGGAAACGAGAGCGGGAAGGATATTTTTTCAGATGTGAAAACGATGGATCGAGACCTCTTTTTTACGATTGCCCAGGTTCCAAATGGAGGAACCCATTACCTCTTAATGTCATTGAGTGAATGAAGGGTTAAGTAATTAGTGCAAGTTATTTGAACATCTGAGATTGAACTTAGGGAAAGGTAGTTGTCAAAGGTTTCATATATCATGAGATTTTTGAAAGAATGGAAATGAAGAATGAAGGTCAATACGTGTAAAGGTGGTTTTGAATGAAAATTAATGTTACATAAAAATGCAATGTATAGGACAAGGATATTGAAAAAATGCGTCACCCTGTAAGAAAATACAATGATAGAACCACCACTGGGAGTTGAAGTTTTCGGGGTGAAAGCAGACAGTTAAAAGGATTTGTGCAGGAAATCCCTTGAAAATGTAAAATTTTATCATATATTTTTTGTTGTTTATTCCAAACTGAAATACAATAAGAAAATTTTTTTATCTAAATAGAAACCAACTGGTTTAAATATTAATAAATGAAATATAATTTACAATCATACAATATAATGCAATACATAATCAACATATACTTATTGCTGCATCATTAAATGTTCATAAGAAAATCGCTCGAACTGGTCGATTTTAGTTTATAACAATATATCTTGCTAAAGAAGCAATAAGTGACATCAATAGCTATTGAGTTATACCGTCATCGGGTATTTCCCTAAGTGGAAACAGACATTTTTCTCTTAATTTAGATCAAATTGTGGACATGTTCATAAAAAATTTCTAAATGTTCCTTAAAAAAAATTCCTAAAAACAAGTGCTTGATAATCGAATTTACAACTTTATTAAAAATCTAGGTAAATCATGGATAACAAAAATAACTAGCTATTATTCTTTAACAAAAATAATTGTAGCTTTTCAGAGAGGGAAATACCTTTTATACCATTCAAATAAAAACTTGTTATTAATAGGTGCCATTGCAACGTTGAGTCTGGCAGAAAAAATTTAATTTCAAAGTAATAAGCATCATAATGCCTCATTTAAAATGCTTCGTTAATTTCAATTTTGTTTAGGGTGTGCAAACCTCAGAATTCAACAGGAAGTTAAGGTTCAAACTGTCACACAAACGAAACTTAAAAGAATTTTTAAGTAGCAGCAGGAAACAAGACTAGTCAAATTTAAATACTCCACTTACTAAGAATTCAAAAGTGTCATACATTTAAAATTCAGCTACAACTCTAGAACAAACTGGAGCTCATGCTGAATAAAGACGTTAAATGTCTAGATTTTTTTTCTAAGCATTTTTAAGTTTTTCGAGCATATTTTTCAGGCAAACGAACACATTCATTAAAAGATTTTTGCTGACGAATTAATCTTTTATAAAAATGGAATGACAAATTTGCTAAATTGCAGGTAATCGAGTACACAAAATTCTCATTGGGTGATTGGGCCCATACATAATATCCACAGAAGGCAAATTTCGGGGCTTGAATAGTTGGTACGAAAATATTATGGAAAATCCGTTTTCTTATGTTGGAAGTCTTACTGTACAAAAATGATAACTGATAAGTCATACAATTTTATCACAGGTTACAACATTCGGTAAAAATATATTTCTTAAACCCTCTGGAATAAATCTGCTAATTGTTACATTGTTTCTTTTGTCTAATTGTTTCACAGCAACTAAAAATGGTGCATTTACAGCATTTTCAGACAAAACGCCAATAAATTCGCTATATAGCGACCGCATGCATCAGTTGTTTCGTCGACGACTATGTATAAGAACTTATTTTCTATAAAAGTCTTAATTTTTTAAATAGTTTCATTGTAATATCGGTCCAATTTCGTTTTTCTTAATGTACTTTCGTCAGGAGCATTTTTTAACCATTTTTCTGTAAGCATTTTAAAACTAGGATTATTGAATTTATATAAGGGAATATTCCATTCAACCATAAACCGACATAAATCTAATTTCAATTCTTCCTCTTCGCTTTTTGTTGAATTGACTGAAATCGATTGCATTATGCTTAACTGGAACTGTCATTTGAAGTTTTTCTCGTACAATTTCTTTGATGAAAGGGAGTTTTACAGTGTTGATCGATAAAATACTTTTTGTTACTGGAAATCTAAAAAAAATCATCATAAATGATTTATAATTTTTATAAAGTTGCTCTCAGTTATATACATATTACGTAAAACATAAAAAAGTACTTACTGGTTTTCCACAGGGTTTACAGAAAGCACCATTACCATAAAGGGAAAGCTCAGGGTAAGGATGTATTCATGGAGAAATTTTAGAAGAATGATGCTTTTATAACACTTTTAAATGACAACAGCGCGAAACGACCTAAGTGTCAATGACAAATAATCCACATTATATGAAATATTTTAAACCCTATCACTTTCGCAGCCAAGGAAATGTAAAAATAGACCATAGCACCATAAATATCTACCTGCCACTACCCCTAGGATAACGATAACGAGGATAGCTTTACCTAAATCTTCGAAGAACAGCTTATCTACTACATTTTGCCCAAATAATAAAATATTGGCAGTTTTAAAGTTTAAATTTACACAATCAGGCTTGAAATTTAATAAAAAGGCACATATCGACATTTTTTTCAGTAAAGGCAAAAAAGGTCGAAAATTGATGGAAAAGGCAAAAAAGGCAATTTGCCTAAAATCCGGGCTCTACTTATAACAAACACAAGTATGGGACTAAAGTAATAATGTCCATTTATGGCATGACATATACGTCAAAAATTACTAAGGAAGAATACTTTCTAATGATAACTTGTTCGCTTTCTTGGCAATATTCAAGCGGCCTCTTATGCAAGTGCTAAAATCTTCAATTTACTCGTGGAAAGGGTCAGGGCCTCTAGTGACACACAGATAATTTTCTTCGCGGCCTATAATAGCATCCGTCCATTTTGCCCAGTGTCCATAAAGCAGGTAACTAAGTCAAGTAAGTGAGCCCTCTAAGGGCCAGTTATTTTGTAGTATTCGTTTTAAACTTCAAAGTTAGACAATAAGGCTTGAAATTTAATAAAAAGGCACATATAGGCAGTTTTTTCAGTAAAGGCAAAAAAAGGCAATCTGCCTAAAGTCCGGGCTCTACTAATGACCATCACGGTTTAAAATGAAGACTTTGTCACCAGCGTTTGCAAGATTATTATAAATTGAAAAATCTAGAAAGTCCCATGGCAACCCTTTTCGGAATTTCAATGGCGAAATTACATAAATTAGCGATATGTGTCGATAAGTGGTACCGGAACGACACTTTACGAACTACCAGTTAAATAACGTAATTACAAACTACACGTACTTTCCCGCTTGTGCATCGTCGACGACAAGCGGCAGCTGCCCGGATAATTCCTCTGGATATCCGTAAACCAGTCTGCCGCATTCAAATCCACCTGCGAAAAAAGCGAAACCATCGCTCGAGCCGTCATTGCGTAACTTCGTTTTACAAACAACTGCGCAGATAAGAAACTGGAGGAGACGGTCCATAAACAGCGCAAGATGTGGAGATGGCCGAAGAGGAGAAATGGCGAAAAATGCAAATCGTCCTCCGCCTTATCTCTAACTGTAAAATCGTTGTTAGATGGGTCAAATGCCTCGACGTGTCATCGCGAGATAAAGTCGGTGTCGTTCTAGTCGATAAATATGCGGTTTTAAGGTTGTGCCCGTGTTGCTTTACGATTAGTTTCCTTAGACGGCAAAAAAGGCAAAAAATTAAAGGATCTGATCGGAAACCGTTAACGCGATATGTGCTATCTTAACTACTCATCATCAAACGACCCACTGTTGCACAGTGTCCCACAATGTGTACACATACACATTGTTAACGGTGCCATAAGATGTCATTTTCATTGGTTTACTTAAAATAAGTGTCGTAACGTTCCATATTGTCACTCCTTTCGTTCACGTTCTATAACTTAAGGATGGCGTGTTTGAGGTGATATTTTCATACATTATTTTTTGAGAAAATACCGGTAAGTTTTGCAGGTTTGGCTAATTTCAAAGCAAACCAATTAATAACATGACTAAAAGACTTGTGATGTCGCCGATAGACAAATTTAAATCTCTTAAATGGTTTTACTTATGTCAACAAACGCATAAGCATAAGAGCAATAAGTAGTTGTGTATGGTAATGTGTACTTAAAACCATAAACAAATATGTATTTTAAATTTCTGTATTCGGGTACCTTTTATCTAAATCAGTTAATTATGATATCATTTTATAATAAAGATTTAGGATCTATAATGTCCAATGGTTATTTACGGAATAAAATTATTTTGGTGTTATTTTTGAAAATTGTATGAAATACTTGGGTAGCTCAATTTTTAACTTGAAAATGTGTTTAAAACATTTAAATGTACAGGGTGATTCAAATATTTTCAGCAGTAAATAGATGGGTTTTCCTTAAAGAATCACTCAGTATATGTTCATGCTTTTAAATTCTCTTATTTCGCATTTTTAAATGTACAGGGTGATTCTAATATTTTCAGCAATAAATAGATGTGTTTTCTTTAAATAATCACTCAGTATACGTTCATGCTTTTAAATTCTGTTATTTTGCATTTTGTTTTTCACTAAAACAAAGCCATCTAAGGCAGTGGTTTTCAACCTGTGGGGCGCGCCCCCCTAAGGACGCGCGAGACTTTTACAAGGGGGGCATGCAGCTATTTCTAAAATATCATTTTCAAATACAAACCAAAAAAGTCGAATAGGTGTAAAAAAAAATGGCTCGGCAAAATAGGAAAGGGAAATGTGAACCGCGGTATCTTCAATGATACCAGGGTTTGAGAAAATTTGTGCTGAAAAACAAGCTCAACCGTCGCATTAAATTTTTATAATGTTGTATTAATTATATATTCTTTTTTTTGTATTTTTGTAAGAGTTGTTTTTATTACATTTAAAATTATTATTTCTTATAATAAATAAATATTTTTTATGTATATTTTTACATAACATTACATATTATTTTGTAGCCTATCAAATAAATTATAATGCCAGTTGAGTATTTATGAAATTAGATTGTTAGGAAAATTAAGGAGGCGCAACATTTGTTTTTAAGGGGGGGCGCAGGTACAAAAAGGTTGGAAACCACTGATCTAAGGTAATAATAAACTATAACCAAGTAATAATATACTGATAAGATTAATGATCAATAAAACGAAATGTACAGAAAACCGAAATATTTCAACGGAAGTTTCTGGGAAAGTTAGGAGGGCGCTTTAAAATTGACTGGGATTTTGTTGGAATTTAACCTTTTAACCTTAAAGTAACATATGGAAGATCTACAGAAACACATGTTTTGAAGTTTCCTATGACGTTATGTCTTTATATTTAATCGTTTTAAAATTATTACCATTATAAATTATTATTATTTAAAATATAAGCATTTGGATCGTAGAATTCAAAATGATTTAGCAGAATTTTAGAGTAAAAAAACATACAGGGTATTTCATTCGAATTTTAAAATAAAAAAACATACAGGGTATTTCATTCAATACAACTCATTGGTCTGTTCCTGCAAATACATGAATTACCATGTATGTTTAAATGTTAATGTGTAATACCTGCCTATTGGCGTTAGTGAGTACCTCAAGGTCTATTGTCAGCCCTATCAACTACCTTCTTTCTCAGCTGAACTTCGGACTAGAGACTTGAGTTAAAATGAAATTATTATTATTAAATTATTATTTAGAAATTACTTTGTTCATACAACTTCATAACAGTTTGACAAACCCTTGACCACCAATCATCTTATTTTTACTACCAAATCTTAAAAAAACATCACGTGGCCATAATTGTTTTTTTTATTAATAAATATATGTGCGTAGATAATACGAATTTATCACTAAGATAAGTAAGGCTCGGATTTTATGTACTGAAAAGTGAAAGAAATATGCGCATATACATACATGCAATGAATTAATCTGAAATATGCAAAATTATATACATTATATGCTCAATAATGTGTGAAATATGCGAATTCTTAATTATATCTCCACGTATTAGCAGCAAATACAAATAACTACCATGCAAGTATTAATTTATTGAAAATTTTAATTGGCAAATATATGACAGAATGATTTATAATATAGTTGAATAGAAACACAAAATTTGTGCATATAAGACTCATCATTCTGATTTAATGTTGTTAAAGCAATTGATTGTTACCTGTTTTTATATATTATTATCAAATTTAATTGATATTCGTCGCTCAGTTAATATATGTTTAATTACTTTAATTTAATAATATGATAATACTGTCATCGTTAAGTCGACATATGCTATACCACCCTGACGAAGCTAATAGGCAGAAACACGTGGAGGTGGTTACCGTTTCTTGCGGTTCGGACGGCTGCGTCATGACTTTCTCCCTTTGTATTTATAATATGGAAATAACCGCAAATAGTGCGGAACAGGCAACTGCGGACATGAGTTTCTGACTTTTGGTCTTCATCAGTACAGTGCAAGCTGTTCGAAACCTTGTCGGTTGTTACCGCTTCTTACGGTTCATACGGCATTGTCGTGATTAGTTTTCTTTGTATATATGTTTCTTTTACATAATCCTTATAATACGTAAATCTTATATACTACACTTCTACTACGTAAGGGTTCAATTGAATTTAATATAGAATATCTATTATCAAAAGTTGTCTTGGGTTCAGAACACTAAGTGTCATTAACCAGCAATTATTGTCAAGTCGGTAAGTTTCCCTGATTTATTGAAAAGCCACTTGATGGGCGATAAATCCCGACCAACTGACAACACTATCATCGTTTTGCCGAGAAAATGTGCGACAAGCTGCGGTGTCAATACCATTAAAGCGTCATAAAAGTCGGGGGTGGACAATACTTTTTCGACGTCCTATTGACGTCGTTAAGAGTGATATGTGGGGAAGTGTTTTGGCACTTTTGAGGTTTACCCCTGCTGCTGCTGCTGCCGCTGTATTGACACCCTCGCCGTTTTCGGACAACGGTCATCGCCTGGTCTAATCTGTTGCTCATTATTACGATATTTCTCTCCCGGCAAAATTGGCCAGGAGATTGTCAAGCAACAGATGTCGACTTTTATTTATTGCGGTCGATGTAAGGATTTGTTGTCTGCGATAAAATTGAAGACAGGTCGTACAGAGTATAATAAGAGGTGTTTCAAGAGGATGACGACGTTTCGTAATCTGAAGTGGATCGGAATTAATTACAAAATCGCAACAAATAATGACAGGCAATAAAGTCAATATATCGTAGGTTAATTACGTTTCTCACTTCATATTAAACAGATTAAATAAATAAACATACATCACAATATGTATATTGGTTGCAGTGCTAATGAAATTTTAAATGAAGTTTGGTTGCATGGCAAAATGTGACCAAGAACTGGTATTTTAAAACCTTCTTTAAACAAATAATGAAATTCGTGTATGTTAAATTAAATTAGTGAAACAAAAATTTTCGATAATGTGGTAAAAGGTGGGATTTATTTTAATTTAATTTCAAACATATTACTCGTTTACCTCTAAGGGCGGGTTTTTCAATAGAAGTTAAACCCAGTTCAAGGTTTAAACTAAGTTCGCCTATACGGAGTGGTTTTCATATTACGTTCAGAGCTTGATCTTCGATCTAAATTAAACCCTCTTAGGTGAGGGCTTAAGCTCGGCTCCACGGTCAATATGACATAACCTAAAAATTAGTTGTGTTTTGTATTGTTGTTTATCTTACATTGCAGTAAAATTTAATTTTTTAATGTAATCCTCCTCACTCTGGGTGAAATTGTCACTTATTCTCTACTTCGCCATTCCAAACGTAGATTACCCAACAACTCCTAACGCCTTTTTCTCTTACAAACACGAATTTTAAGTTAGACACATTTCCATCACGCAACATCACCACTATTCACAAAACACAATTTTTCGTACTACCTGCTTTTTTAAACGTTCTGCGCCAATGAACCAAGATCAGGCGAACTCAGGCCTAAAGGGTTTATCTGTAAATTCCCATATCTGCTAGCATTTAAACAATAATTAACAATCCTTTAATTACAGGTCGGTGGAACTTAAACCTATAAATCCCTAGAATCTCTAACCAGTAAATCGCAATTTTGAGATTTCGTATGTTTAACCATATGAATGCCTCATGGTTTAGGATTAACTGTAAATTGCTCAAATGCAATTGCTTGAAATCAATTACACATTTCGTGTAACTACTCTTAACTCACTCTCCAACCGGTCCCTCAAATATCTTCCTTTTCGAGACCAAATAGATCTGATAATAGGACGACACTATGACCTGATCCCCCCTTCTTTAATAAGAGAATCACCCTATCGACCTTCCAGGGTCTGTAGAATCTATGGAGTTGCTTCATCAGGAGATCCTTTAGGACTACCAGAAACTTGTCCGGGATCTCATCATAAATTAACCATCCCCAATCCGCCATGTCCTGGTGTCTTTCCAAGTTTGAGCCGCATATCGCATTTTCCCAACTTTTTCATAGAGAATTCCTAGCCAGACCCTATACTCCCTCTTGGTAATAGTTCGGCTACTATCTTCATCCATTTCTCAGGTAACATACTCTCTAGCCATCTGTTCATAGGTAGGTTTTTGATAGCGATTTTGTACCCCAGACCCCAGATATCAATATAGTGCAAATCCAGTACATTTTTCCAAGAGAATCTTTGCCTTCTTATAGTCCTGCTGACCCCGAATTTCTCGTGCAAACAGTTTCTTTTTACCTCAGCAGTTGTGGCCTGTCGTGCAGCCCCCTGCACTATTATTTGCTCATTCCACTAGTACAGCCTCTTAATCCATACCTTTATTTGTCTACTTCTCCTTAGTACTTGGTACAAGTTCAATATATTCTTCGGGCACTCGGCAAGGTTCCGTTTTATCTCGGTTCTGGGCTTAGTTTCGTCTAAAACCTTTATTTTTCTGCAACATTTCATTTCATAACCTTCTTTAACTCAACCTAACCAACTTAAAACCTTAACCACTTAAAGTAATCTTATCCAAAAAATCATTCACCAACCACAGGTTCATTCTTGAACACTGAAATTCTAACATGTAACCAATAAACTATAATATTAAATTTACTCCAATGAACCTTAGAGAAGTAAACTATGAACTTTTAAAGTTCAATTCACTAGAAACTCCAAATGCTTCCAGAACCACTTAGAAGTGGAACCATTGGATCTGTCATAACTTAACATGAATGTATGTTAGGCACTGCCAGCCAAGGAAAGTTTTGCACTTAAACATTGAAAGTCATATACTTTCAGCCAGTAAACCATGAGACATAAACTGTGGACCCACTGATTGCAAACAACCAACTATTTGTTATTATTAACAGACTTGTTATAAAGGCTTGCTAAGGACATTATTCCGAGACTATTACGTTTTTAGGCATAATGCCCATGTACAAATTTTGAAAAATTTAACAATTTTCATATTTCAATGTTGAGTGAACCATTGAACGTTAACGATGGTCTATAAAGCTTTTGGAATTCAATTTCATAGATAAGTTGGATTAGATTGACTAAATTGGTTGTGTGGAATAAAAGTTAAATTAACATGAGTGAAAAGTGTTCCACAAAAGTGTCTTACTTTTACACAGCACTGTGAAATAATGAGTGAAAGTCGAAATAATTTGATAATTTGGACAAATTCGCATTTTCTTTCTTTAGATTAGGAAATACTGAACTTATCGAAAGACATGTACCATCCAGATTTTTACAAATTAACAAAATATGTTCAGTTTCATAATATATTAGGGATCTTATCGAATATCGATATTTTGTAAGAAATCTGATGTATTTTGTTTGTGGCTTAAACTTTAGAGACAAAAGTAATTTAATGAACCGAATCCGTCGCTCGCAGCGTTCCAATTAAATATTAGATAGGACATTCCAATAAGCAATTTGAACGACCACAATAAATCGATAATTACATCATCCTCAATAAGCATTTAAGGAATTATTCAAATCAGACAGGTGAATAATGATACGTTATAAAATAATAATAAAATCGAGCGGAGATCAGTTCCAGTAGATCATCCACTGGTAATTTTCGTAAGAAGCGACATGTACAAAATATAAAATTATAGCCTGCGTTCGCCCGGCGATTACTTAAAAGAAAATTACAGGCATTGATTAGTGATTGGCATAAGATTGAATGTCGAAAAAAATCCGCCTCAACAGTACCGTCCGTCCGCGAGTCCAGTTAGCCAAAAAATTGGCGACCACCCCGGGCCAGCGGTCCGTGTAAATAGTCACTTGGCCGACCAGTTTTATTTGCTAACAGCTATTGCTACTGGAAACAACACTCGAATGAATAATCTAAGACTTACGATCACGGCTGTGCCGTAATGGCGGACGACATTAACGCCGATGGCTTGTCTTTGATAGTCATACCAAAAGCTTACAGGAGAAATAAGATAGACGTGATTGGAATGCGAAGTCTTGGAGCGTTCTCTTCCTCTCTATCCTCGCCATTGATTTACGTGCGCTTTCTCTCCTCTTTCCACCCATCGGTGAAAAATAGATTGCTCACTTTCTTCCTTCTCTCTCACTCTCTGTCTACCTACCTAACTCTCGTCTATAAGTCGAGCCAGCAATGGAAATATATAATTTAACTCTGCTTCAGTTTTCAGATATGTACTTATTTGGTAAGATCAATTCCTGCATTAGCAATTATCAATTTCATTTCGTACTGAATGAACACGTTCGACGTATTATTTCCATAAACATTTCGTTGTGGCATTGGACTTGCTGTATACACACTTACATACACTTCTCATAGGTACACTTAACTGCTTTGCAAATTACATTTCTGACCAAATAAGCTGCTACGATGTAGCAAAATTGAAGGAAATGTTGGTTATTCTGATTCCAAACTGTTATCGTTATTTTTCTTTTCAAAAGTGAAATATCGTGGCTTCTTATTTCAATTATTGCTCAGCTTGGTTAAATCCTAATTAGACTATGCCCCTTGTTATTTTCAAAGTTATATTTGTAACACTTCTCATACGCATACACTTCAACATACCTAGGGAAAACAATAAGAAGTTCTAGAAATTTCATAGATTTTTTTGATTTTTTGCATAGATTCTTCGATTATATTAAAGTTTAATTCCTTACTTATTAAATAATTTTTATTTTATAAAGCATTATTAATAAATATTAAATTATTAATTATTTCCAATTACGACTTTAGTTTCGCACCACTACACTATCTGCATTTACCTAAAAAATAGAATTTTGTGCAATACGTAAACTGAAGTCAGATTGACTCAAAGAGTTCCAAAAATTTATTCTTTAAATTCCTTAGAGTGGCTAAGAGGGACGAATCGCAATCAGCCTCAGCATTTGCTCATCCTGCTTTATTTTTAATGATTTCAGTGATTTTTATATCTATATTTTATATTTAATTAATTTAAAAAGGTATAAAAAAGCACGATGTGAGTTCTCCTGTCAGAAAATCCCACAATGTTTTTAAATTGAACATCCAGTTTCTTCCCATTTAAAAAAGTATCGAACATTTCTACATATTTTAATAGGACTTTCTCAAAAAATTTCAGTTATCATCGAACCGAGGATTTCCTGATTTTTAATTATTATTTACTGTCAGCATCTATGCTTATTTTTAAAGTTAAGCGTCTTTAGGCGCGCCTCAGATGATTTTTAAATTTTTTGAGGTAAACCCAGAACAAAATCTTATAAATCAAAATCGTATACCTGGTAAAATATGTGATATGAATAACATTGACATTGACGAAACTCACCACTTAATCTCTCAAACAAGTGAGGAAGGTTTGTTAGGCATAACATGACTTTCTCTCTCGCTTAAGCTTGATCGTCTCTCTCTCTCTGTTTTTCTTTGATATATAAAAACGGTCAGCGATCTAATTTGTGAAATTTCATTTCTGCCGGTCGTCAATGATGAACTTCGGATTTTTTTAAAGTTTTCCTAATTTTCTCGGTTTCAGCGATTTAATTTTAACTTTTCAGCTTGACTTATCTATTTAATATCTACCCGTTTTATTAAAAACATTTTTTTCTAAAGTCGCCCTAAAGGGTACTTTACTCTTGAGAATGTTCAGTTTTTCTCAATTTTCTCCGAAACAGCTTCAGCAATTTATTCCAAACAGCGCAAATTGACTTATCTATCTAACATCTATAAATTTCATTTGAAACATTTTTTTCTAAAATAACTTTAAAGGCAACTATACTCTTAGTAATACTCTTAATAATACTTAGTAAGGAATATATACAGTGCACAAATTTTATTTCAGGCTTCTCTCAGTTCCTTGCGTGCTAGTACAGTAAATGTATTTTGATTGGCCACACTGTCATGACATGTAAACGTAATGCCATATAAACGGTTTCGATACAATTTACTTGTCAAGAAGATAAAGGTTCTGCAAAATTTGATTCCCCTTATGGAATTAGGTGCTAGTGCATTTGAAAAGCCATGAGGTAACATTGATGCAAAACATGAAGCAAAATTTCAGAGCTATCCAGTGCCAAAATTTTAGTCTTGAAAATATAATTCACCATAATTGGTGAGCAGAGTGATTAGAATCTAACATAATTCCGCTCATTCCGCTCATTCCGCTCAATAGGAAAAGCAGGCACTCATGCCTGCTTTGTTTATTATTTTGCTTATTATATGCTTTATATATATTATATTTTATATATTATATATTTTATATATTATATATTATATTTTATATATTATATTTTATGCTTTATGCTTTATGCTTTTATGTTTTTATGCTTTATGCTATTATGCTTTATTATGCTTATTTATTATACGCTTATTTTTTATTTATACAAAAATTTCGTATCTGCAGTGTCATGAATCTTCAGTCTCGCCATTTCTGTTTAAAAATTTCTTTCGAGGTGTAAATCAGGCATGTCGTAATTGTCGTGTTTCCCTTTACTTCGCGCCGATTCTATTTAAGGAGTATTGCTCAATGTTTGTACAAGCATGGCGAACTTAAAAAAATGGCCAAGTTATAAAACGTAGTAAATTGTAGTTACACAATCCAGGAATGCGTAGCTTGGGCGACTATATTTGTCAAATTCTTTTGTGTTAATTGCTTTAATTCGAGGCGTGGGTTATGAAATCCGTAGGGTCGAACGTACGGCGACGCCATTATTAAATCAAATATATAAATATTTTCACGCCAATTAGCCGGCCAGAGCACAGCGTGTTTTTATTACATCTAGAAGCTGTTTTGAATGCAGGCAAGGTCAATCGTCTAGTTACCGATTATCTTATATAATTTCTAGGTCAGCAGGATTACATTTATGTACCTCGGACTGGTTTATCAGCTCTCGACAGGAAGAAAAAGGGTGCAGTAACTAACGCGTGGGTAATTAAAAGGAGCAGGAGTAAACGGAGAAAAAATCTCTCCCTTATTACTTACTATACCGCAACGATTGTACTCTCAAAACAAATGAAGGGTCTCGCTCCCGTCCGAGGCCCTCGCTCCGCCGTCTCTTACCCTCCACCTTTTTCTCTCTGCCTAAGTGGCGTTTAATTAACTCAAAGTCCAATTCCGAGGAAATTACTGTTATTCGGAGCATAAAATGTTTGGTACCTTAGGGCGCAATAATTACGCCTTTTTTTCAAAATCGTCATTACCCGTAATTTTCCGCCGCAATAATAATCGGTATTGAGGAGAGGGACGAGCGGTCTCGGCGGAAGGCGAGGCACTCGTCTGCTACCGAAAGAGGAATGTTGAACATTTTGACATAAAGGAAACAAAAAAATACAAAGTCGAGTTAAGTACAAACATTTGAACATGCTGGGTGTTGATAAAAGATGGACCCACGGCGAGAGTTTATGCAAACACTTAATCCAGTTAAACAAATTTCAGAAAAATCTTACATGCAAGGGATTATTAAAAGGATAAATGTCTTCAGATCGACGCATGTAGGAAAAAATAGATTGAAATTTAATCTCCTGCGGGGTCTACCTGTATACCTCATGTCCGGGGTATTCTATAGCGTAGCTATATATAAGCTAAAATTTTATTTTTGGAAATGAAACAAAAAAAATATAATAAATTTGTTTAGAACTGAATTTTATTAACATCTCCAAATTTTCAGAACGATGACTTAATAATATTATAAAAAAAATTTTAGGGAATTTCTCCTACTAATGTTTTTTAAAAATTTATATATACTTGCATGTGGGGTTCAAATGAAGTAAGGCAACGGTCATATGAAGCCGCTTTCAGTTAGCATCTTTAGGCTTTCCTACCCAATAGCCCAGTTTGTAGAGTTTTTGTTTGGTAGATAAAATTTAACAGCAGACGGACTAAATAATTTTGTTTGAAATGGATCTAAGATGATAAAAACCCAAAATCTAGACAACTTTGAGCTTTTGCGTTTTTTTAAAAAAATAAAAATTAAAGGAACAGGTCGTTTTTCCGTTTTTTCACCATATGGTAATGCAGTATGTTGTACAGACGATTTGTAGAGAATTAAAAGACCTTTAAAATGCACGTGTCTAAAAGGTGATCGGAGCATTTTTTACCGAGAAAATTTGGAAAAACCGTTAAAATGGACCATTTTCTTCAAAATTCACAGCTTTGTCCATATCATCTCATAACATGGTTGTTACAACACTTCCATTTCAAGGAAAAGATACCCATAAGGCAACTCAGACACAAAATCACGGGAGAATAGCTATTCAGATTAACCATGCCCTCACTGATGGTGATGATGGTGACTCTGATCATTTCTTAGTCATGGTAAAACTCAGAAGGTCTGTCACGGCACAGAAACCGACCAGGTTCCAAACTCTCAAAAAATGGGATGCAGACAAATTGGAATTAGAGGAAGTAGAATGTCAATATAATGTAGCAAGAAGTAATAAATTTTAAACAGTGGAGAGATCGGAGGAAATCGACACAGATGTAGAAAGGAGGTGTCAAACAATAAAATTTATTATAGAGGAATCGTCGTAAGAAAGTGTAGGAAAGAAGAAAAGAAGAAGAAGTTGAGGCAAAAGAGAGGGATGGAATGTCTATGTAATCCTACGGACGAGAATAAAGATGCATACACAAGAGTAAATGTAGGTCCAATTATTACGAGTTTGGTAAACCTATTTTGTTGTATTATAAATTTAAAGCAAGAAGTAAGCTCTGTGATTTTGTGGAATTTGTCTCATGAATGATTGAGAATATATATAAATTAGGTTTAAAATTGTTCAAACAAAATGAGCATAATACCAAAAAAACCGGAGATAAAAGGAAGCATAATAAACATAAAATGATAATAAATATAAAAAAATATTTTTTCTTCCAAATTATTATTCTTATATTTTGCAAAAACAAAATATTTTTCCTCTCTTAATTTTAAATATATTATTTAGATCGAATATATCGTCAGAAAAGTTAACCATTTTCTTGTATTTATAAATTCTTATGAAGTCTCAAGAAATAGTCTCAAAGCGTATGAATATTTTTTAAAGCAACCCAGTTGATTTTTGGAAAATTTTGAGAACATATAATGTCAATGATCTCAGGTTTTTCCGAATACTTTAACAACAGCAGAGTCGTCGTAAAGAAGATCCTCATTTAGGTCCCCTGAAGAAGAAAAAATGTTCAAAATATTTTCGGGGTTACTAAGTACTTAGAGAAACAACTTAATTATGGGCGTTATTTAAAATTTCATGGAGCATTGAAGTCATATCTCTCCTGATTAGCCAAAAATGACAGTTCAAAATTTCGAAATTTATGAAAGTGGGTCTTAACTAAGTAAACCAAAAATCCATAATATCAAATCATTTACCACTATTGCACCAGCTGTTTAGAAAATTGCTATTACTATGCATTGTCTCACAAAAATCTTAAAATTATTTGGCATATCCCTGCTTGTTGAAGATAATATGAAAATAAGTGTTGCCAATTGCAGAAAAATAAAAATTAAACCTCAGGGGGCCTATGGCCAAGTTACCCCAAATCCAGTTACCACAACTGACCCTACACTTTTTGAATTGGCCTATTCCTATGAAATCCTTACTTCA
This sequence comes from Cryptocephalus primarius, assembly GCA_963576515.1. Taxonomy (NCBI): domain Eukaryota; kingdom Metazoa; phylum Arthropoda; class Insecta; order Coleoptera; family Chrysomelidae; genus Cryptocephalus; species Cryptocephalus primarius. The sequence goes on along the minus strand of OY754942.1, from coordinate 10,684,740 downwards.
AATTTGTTGGTTCTTCCAATTTAAACATATGCTTCAGAAAACGCACGTTTTCATATATTGAGTCTTTTTATTTGAAAATTGAAACATTTAAAGAAAGGGAAAGGCACACAGAAAACACTACTTTAATTTGAAAGATATGTAATACCGAAATGTGATGGTGAATTATAGGCACCTTAAAATTGTTTGTATGTAAAAATATTATAGTTTAATATGTACAATTTTAGTACTATGTTTCGGTTATATTTTTAAGGGGGAGGTCTTTAAACGTTTTGATTTAAATGAAGCGCATCATGCCACTTTCTGGCTCTTCCATTTCGTTCCTGATTCATAAGCCTTCATGGGGCGCTCACCTGCACCTACATTCCCTAAATTAAAACATAAATTCGAGACGTAGCCCTCAAGTTATTATGGGACAAACAATCTCGTTCAACAAATACACACATATGGCTATTATCGTCATACGTATAATTTGTGGCGGTATTCTGAGAAACCCTGCGGTCTTTTGAGATATTTATTTACCAAATTCATGTAGTATGTTCTTATTCCCAGTATGAGGAGGGAAAAAGAGAGAGAAAAAGACCTCTGCTCCACGTTGTGGAGGCTTTAATTTAAGTAACGCCGAGCCAGTTAATTACGAAATTTGTTCGGAATTCAGATTGAGCAAATAGTTCGCACTCCTGCAGAGGACCAATTCATAACCCATTTTGCTAATGCACATATTTCAAACGGGAAATTTCTTTGCGTCCTTTTAAAACCCCGTTGTTTTCGATGGTACCTGTAAATGTGTAAGAAAGTGGCAAAGTATATTGGAGAATATATTAAATATTTTATCTAAAAGTCCTGAGAGCGTTCATATGAATAGAATTTATTTATTTTCTATTCGGCGATCTTCATTATTTTTAATTGGGTGCATATCTTACGAGTTTGTTTTAACTGCTTCCAATAACTTTTTCAAAGTTTTATTTTATAATATAAAATTTAGCACTGCTTCTATATTTGTTAGATAGGCAAGCCAGTGGCGGCTTTCATTCCTTTTTGGAGGAAAAGTTCCTTACTTACTTCCTATTGCTTTACAAAAGTGTTGCTTTCAAACAAATATATAAAAGTTAAAGAAGGATATTACCTGAGTTTTACTATCTTATACGCTCTCATGTCCATAAGCCATTTAATTCAAAAGATACCATTTGATTAAAAATGAAATACAGAGAAAACAAATCTCCTAGGTTTAATTGTTGGGACATTAAATAGTATACAAAAATAAATCCATTAAACTTTTCCTACTTATGAGAACTATACCAGACCTGTTCTGTTAAACATCCAGTATATCAGGACAATTCTGGGACAGTTTTAAAGTACAAAAACGAATCATGATGATACAAGAGGCATAATAATTTTTGATTGTAAAATAATAATTACGAATTCTGGAGTAAAAGTGATTTTGGTGATATTTTGGGGACTTTTACAAAAATCTGAACACTTCAATCTAAACAAGTGGACCATTTTAAAATTTAAACGAAAAAACCATGATGGGTTTGTATGTTAATATGTTAATAACCATCAATAATTTCTACAGATGTATTAAAAATTCTCATTTTAATTGTAACACTACAAAGAACACTTCACAGATCTACAAAAAACAAATGTTTATTTTAATTTTTTACTCTACAAAATTCATAGTCTTATAGAACGTTAAACTGCTAAAGTGTCTTAACATCTAATATAAAATGTTTAAGGGAATTTTATTTTTTTCCGAGAAAATATCTGAATTATTAAAATATTTTCATTTCAAATACTAAAAGGTCTGATTGCTGCCATTAATGGTTTAAGGGGTTCCTTTCAAATGTTAAAATGGAAACCATATCTTTAACTGGTTCCATTATTTAAGAGTACAAATTAGATCTACATTTTCTCCATGGTTCTACATGAGTTTTACATGCATTCCTGTTATAATTTCGAATAGTTGAAAGTCGGATTCGCGTCAAACAAACTTCTTTTATAATTTTAGAAGGACAGAATGCGTTTAAAATTGAATCTAGAGGGTATAGACCGCTTAATTTTTTTGAACATTACACAATTTTAATAATCTATAAGAAATATTTTTGAAAATATTCTGGAAGGTTCAGATGGGGGTGGTGTTATGGAAGTCTTAAGCAAGTTCATTTTTTTTGTATTAGAATGTATCGGAAAAATTCAAGAATTATACACTTTTCTAGAATTATATACTATCAGAAGTGCCTTAATTAATTTAAGTTTAAAGTTGTTTGATTCTCCGACTAAGGAACAATTTTCGATTTTCTAAAACGGCCTTAGTTAGATTACAGAAACTTTTTTTTTTATAACAACAAACATTAGAAATTTTAAATCATGCTAAAGAAATACTTTAAAGGTTCGATAAGGAGTTTGGAACGACCGAATTGGCTTAAAATTGGGTCTAGCTTTGTAGAACATTCATAGGATTCAGGTTGGACTCTACATCTTGGGAGATTTCAAAAGTATTCCTAGAAAATTCTAGTGGTTCTTCTGGAAACTTCAACATTCAAAACCGCCTTTGTATAGTATCCTTTTTTTGAGTTAAAGGTATAACTATAACACAATGTACTTCGTTGTTCAGTCGCAAAGAATTTGGAAAATTAGTAGGTTCACTTAATTAACATTTTGAGTGCCACCATTTCTACTCTTAAATCATTCCCTCATGCAGCTTCCCCTCTCTTCTCCTAAGTGTTTACTCTTGTCTCTTCTGTGTATATTTCTTCAATTAAAAAATGGCATTCCTCGGGCTTTTTAAAGAGTTAATAATACTGATATGTACTGCCCCCCTGAAAGTAAGTATTTTATGATAGGTTAATCATCCTTGGATTAGCACGTTTCATTTTCCCTTCCCATACAAAATCTTCTGCATTGGTTAATCGATTTCGTTCCGGAAAACCATTAAAAAACCGAAGAAAAATTTTTTGGCCCGCTCGTAAACCGCGCTCTTAATTTTTCTCAAGGCGCCGGTTCCTTTTTCCCAATCATAAATGTCCAATTCTGGTCGAGCTTTACTGCAACATTAACCGGAATATTAAAGAGGCGAGCTCGACTTATATTGCCTCCCTGGGATATTACGTACGTACCATTCGACCTAAAACTTATGTAAATTTTCCATTTAAAAATAGTACGAGACCTTAAATCGTCGGAGGAAAAGCTAACGGTGACCGGCCGGATAAAGAGGCGATCGTTTTAGGTAATTTATTTCGTCGAGAAATTATATTTGAGAGATATCGGAATCGTGGCCCCTTTTTTCCGAAAAGGTAGTGGAAATTTCCTAATTAGAGGAAAGCGATTAAAGCGCTTAATATTTCATTCGGAAATAATTGGGGACATATGGTTGCATGGTTTTTAGCCCGATTCGCGGGTTCCTTTCTAAAATTAGTGATTTGTTTAGATAAATTTAAAAAAATGGACGTATTTATTGCTAATATACGATATTATACTTCAAATTTTATGTTTTTGTAATACTTTCGAGGACGTTTCCAGATAAAAGATTAATTTAAATCCGCTATAAAAATAATAACTCGCACCTAAATTAACTTACAAGCAGATTTCTAAATAAATTTTAGTTTGTTTAATTTTTCATAAGCCCATTGACCATTTTGTAAAATAATTTTGTTGTGAGGAAATCTTAACATCGTTCAGTACTACTTGAATTTCTTGAAGTCTAGGAAATAAATGCTCAGCTAGTTGGTGACATAACTTTAATTATTCTATATTTATATCCAATTACTATCGACATACGTCCGTAGTGCTGCATTTCGTTTCTTTATGCAGGTGTGCGTTGTGAAAAAATTACAATGTAAAATATTGAGAGATTGTTTGTTCACGTAATTATCCCGGACAGTACATTAATCTCAATGATTACGTTTAATTGAGTAAAATTTTTTTCTTCAGGTATGCCATTCTCGATTTTCTCGTACTAAAATTAAAAACCACAACAATAAATTAACTCATTCCACGTGTAATTGCATTGCAACCAATATCCAGCATATAGCTTAATTATCGCCAAAAATATGCCATTACCGACAGTGTTTCATTACTATCATCAACCTGTTCCATTTGATGTCCTTTAGAAAAATAATATATGTAACAATTTCGTTTTAATCGGTGTGGTAGCAATGAAAGTGACAATATACATACGCTGTTAAACATGTATTTCTAGTATTACTGACTTAAATTTTGGAGCCTAATTTTAGTGTACACTTAAGTATTCATAAATTTAAATGACTATGTGAATAAAAGAACACAGAAAAAGTATGTACGTGCTAATTAGGGTGGTTAATTTCTCGGAGGGGTACGTCTTAATATGGGGAATCCTTAGGTAAAGTTTACAGTTGGGTTGAAATCACAGCGGTTATTCCTAGAGGGATGAAAAATTAAAATATGACATTTAAGGGGTGAAATATCAGGGAATGTAATTTTAGGGCCGTTAAGAATGTCATCATCTGGTAGTCAGAGAAATTTAGGTTGCCTAGTACAAGAATCACTTCAAATACTTCGACAGGTGATTTTCCTTATTATTTTGGAATGCGATGCTCGTAACTTCAAAATTAAACACAACAACTGGAACAGAATTAACTAAGGAAGAAAAAGCGAGTGTGTTAGAAATTTATGATAATTTATTGTTAAAGACTTTTATCAGAGCACTACAAGCTTATTTGCAAATTTCCATCAAATGTTGCTCCATCAAATCAACCTGACAAATGATAAAATTAACTAACAAATTATCGCATTACCACGTAAAAATTTATTATAACCCATTGTAACACGCTATTGGATCTGTAACGAATTTACTTGCTATGGATAAGCGACGATCAACTAATATTTAAATTCATGATACAGGGGCGTAAATCTTATCGATCATAAGTTGAAAACGAAAACAATAACTGACAGTATATTGAATCGCACAGGTGCGAGCTTTTATGACATTCCACCACAAATAGCGGAAGTGAAGTCACAATGGTCGTGGTACGTGCAAGAATATGGCATACAGGGTGTCTCAGAACGAAAGAACAGCTAATGTTTTGGTTCCTTGGATTCACTTTTAAGTTCATAGGTGTTCTGATACAGTAGTGTAGCTTTAATTGCTGATTGTTTCTAAAGGTTGAATCTATTTTTCTCCAGATTTTTTAGAATCATAAGAAAGTTGGTCTTGGGGTCCTGATTTTATGACTTAGAGTTAAATATACCTACGTGTTTTGATTAATTTTATTAAAGTGTAATTTTTATTCCCCAAGTAAGTTTGGATTGATTTTGAAGATTTTAGTGTTGAACCCCTTTTAAAAAATTTCACAAAATCAGTAAATTTTATTAAATAATTATGTTTAAGCATGTTCACAATGTTACCATTTCTGCTCTACTAAGAATGCAAGAGCCAGCCTGTAATAAGAATTGTGTTTGGGTAAATGTATAAAACCTGATGTGTAAGGGACAGCATCTAGCCTCAAGATTATAAGGGCGATGTTGAAATGCCAGTGTGTTACAGCCAGTTTTTAAGAGCCAGTGTGTAAGTAAATCTGTTTAGGGGCCACAGTGCTACAGCCATTCCCTTCATGAAATGTTATCATATTTCCAACTTTTCCTTCTAGTACTTACAATCTTAGTGTAAATTTGTCACCAAGTACAGTTTTTAGATCCATACTACGAAGATTACAGGATTTTTACCTCATGGCGACGGGCTTATGTTGTACAGGTTAGGTGTGCCCTTACCGACCCATCATCTCTGTATGGAAGTCGCGAGAAGTACGTGGCCATGCATACATTAAACGTAAGACGTGGCTCGTTCTCTTGTTTTGTACCAGCGATTAATTTTCTTTTCTTCGAGTCCCCTTCCTCCTCTCTAAAGATTCATAGACTGTGAAATTATCGTCGTAAACGGTTAAGGAAAAATCGAAAAGGTTCAGATGTATGTACTGCGAAATTAAAATAAAATGGAATATATAAGTGTTTTGAAGAGATGCAGTTATGATAATATTGTAACAAGTAGAGGGAGTACCGACCGGTACTTTCTATTTTTAAACCAAATTAAATGGATGGTATAGTCTAATTGACTGTACTACGAATTTAATACCATTACTTCTTTATACAAATATCGGCAGTGTGTGGATACGTATGTTACATTTTTAATTATTTAGCCCCACTTTATTATAATAGATATTAAATAGTAATAATTATATATTAATTTTATTACTAATATTAAATTATTACCATATTAATGTTATAATTAAAATAATATAATTAATATTAATAATAATATAATTAATATAATTAATATAATTAATAATAATATAATTAATATAATTAATAATAATATAATTAATATAAATAATATTAATAATTATTAGGTTAGTTGGGGAATTAAAGCAAATAAAGAAAATTAGACAAGGTTTATTTGTTGAAACAGTGTCTCAAGCTCAATCTAATAAACTCCAAAGCGTTATTAAACTCTTGGATTTTCCCGTTTCTGTTTCACCTCACGTTACCCTAAATACAACAAAAGGGGTTGTTTATAGCAGGGAGTTACTCTGTTGCACGGAGGAAGAAATTCTCGACGAATTGAAACCGTTAGGAATAATTGCAGTAAAAAGAATTAAATCGAGAATCAAGGGTCACCTGCAAGACACTCCCTCACATATTTTTACATTTAATACACCTAACCTTCCCAAATATGTGAAGGCTGGGTATTTAAATCTGCCAGTTAGGCAATATATACCACCACCACTGAGATGTTTTAAATGTCAAAAATTTGGTCACACTGCAGTTAAATGTGACCAACCACAGATATGTGCATGTGGAAAACCACCCCACGAAGGAGAAATCTGCAGTAGTGAAGTACTGTGTGTAAATTGCGGGGGTAAACATATGGCTTCATCTCGTGACTGTCCGACCTACAAAACAGAAGTAGCCATACAAGAACTAAAAACTAAAGAAAAAATTAATTACTTCGAAGCGAGGAAAAAGATTGTACCAAATACTCCGAGAAAAATAAGTTACGCAAGTGCTGCTGCTAAACCTGAAACGAAAGAAAGTTTTGATATCAAAAGTTTAGTAAAAGAACTTATACCTACACTTATAAAAGAACTTAAACTAGTGTTTGTTTCCAAAATGGATATGGTCCCAACAGACCATTATCGAAGAGATTCAGTTTCCTCGGTGGTCTCCGAAGTATCTTCTGAGAAAAGGAAAAGACAGATTATAAATACGGGAGAAACGACTGATGGTGAAGAGTCGACTTTTGAAGAAGAACCTTCAAGTCAAAAATTAAAAAAACCGAAAGGGTGGCCCAAAGGTAAACCCAGAAAACCACCCAATTATTTCATTTCTAGTCAAGAACGAAACGATGAATCTGTGATAAAATAATAGTCATTTTACTTTATATGTTTTTTACTGGTTTGTTTCACGCTTACTAGCTATTCACTTTTAAATGTATTGTATTATTTATTTATTTACTTATTTATTTATTTATTTATTTTTTGTTTATTTGTTTATCTATTTATTTGTTTATTTATTTATTTATTTCTTTATTTATTCTGTTCGATTGTAGGTTCGTTTATTTGTTTGTTTGGTTGTTTATTTATATTTTAATCTGTGTTCTGTTTTAATTTCCCTTGTCTAGTTGTTCTTGTATCAAATACTTTTTCACTCTTGTCCTTCTCGTACCAACATTTTTTCAAATGATTGACAAAATTATTCAGTGGAATTGCCGAGGCTGTATACACAACCACTGTGATATAAAATTACTCATACAGGAACACACTCCTATGTGTCTTGCTTTACAAGAGACTCACCTGAAACAGGGACAGCCCTATGCATTAAAGGGCTTTTCTGTGGTAAGGCGAGAAGTCACTCATGGCGAAAGAGCTCACGGTGGAGTGGCATTATTTCTGAGAGAAGATGTAGTTTTTACCCGAACTAAGTTGTTGAGCCCGTTACAGGTAATTGCGGTAAAAGTAATCAGTCCTGTAAAAATAACACTATGTAATATTTACCTGCCGAACGCTGCGTGGTCAATTGATCAAATTAACCATATAACTGATCAACTAGAACTTCCTTTCATACTGATGGGCGATTTCAATGCACACAATCCACTGTGGGGATCACGTAAAACCGATCCCAAAGGCCGCACCCTGGAAACATGGCTAGAAAGAGTGGATTTTGCACTTTTAAACACAGGTGATAACACGCACTTCAGTACAAAATCAAATACATTTTCTGCAATAGACTTAACTATCGCAACAGTCGACATAGCATCGAAACTAAACTGGACTGTTGACGAAGACCTACATAATAGCGATCATTTTCCAATCATTATACAGTTTGATACAATAAGAACGCCCCAAACGATTCCACTAAGATGGAATACAAGAAAGGCCGACTGGCAAAAATTTATGCTAAATTTACTTACACCATCATCGTTAAATGTGATATCAATGACAGATTCCATATTGACTGCAGCGAAAAAGAGCATTCCCAAATCGGGAGGAAAACCACTTCAAAAGCGGGTTCCGTGGTGGAATGAACAAGTGAAAGAAGCGATAAGAAGTAAAAAACGTGCATTCAACAAATACAAAAAACATCCCACACTGTATAACTTAATTGCATTCAAAAAATTAAGAGCGATAGCCAAAAAAGTCATCTCACAAAGTAAAAAAGATAGTTGGAATGATTACACGTCAACTATAACGAGAAACGAAGATAACAACACAGTTTGGAAAAAAATCAAAGCAGTTTCTGGCAATAAAAATCTTAGCACAATTTGCTGCATACAGGGAGAAACTGGTGATATAATCGAAAATCCAATCGAGATCGCAAACATCTTTGGGAAATATTTTGAAAGTGTAAATGCAACATCCAATTACGATGAAAGTTTTATTACAACAAAACAACAAAAAGAGATCGCTCTGAACTTTAACACAAAACAAGAACAAGAATATTACAACTTACCTTTTACGATGTCGGAACTTAACGATGAAATCGCCCAACTAAAAATGACAGCTCCCGGGCCTGACACAATCACAAATGATATGATCCAACATATAACAGCTGAAATGAAAGAGAACCTATTAAAATTATACAATGATCTGTGGGATAAAAATTCCTACCCAGATATATGGAAGGAAGCCATCGTACTCCCCATCCCAAAACCTAATAAAGACAAACTATTACCAGCGAGCTACCGCCCAATCAGCCTTACATGTTGTATGGGAAAGTTGTTCGAAAAAATGATAAATAAAAGGCTACAAAATTTCCTAGAAGAAAATGATCTATTAGTTTCATACCAAGCGGGTTACAGAAAGAAACGTTCTACATCTGACCATTTAGTTTTCCTCGAACACTCGATTCAAGAATCCTTCAGGAAAAGAGAACACATGATAGCTGTATTTTTTGATATCAAAGGCGCCTTTGATATGACGTGGCGTTACGGCATCATGCAAAAAATTTTCTCATATGGCATGAGAGGAAAACTACCACTATTATTAGAATCGTTCCTGACAAACAGAAAATTTAAAGTTAAAATTGGTAATAGTTTCTCAGATATTAGAAACCTAGAAAATGGTGTACCACAGGGTTCGACACTTAGTTGCACGCTCTTCGCAATAGCCATAAATGATATCTGCAAAGATATTAATAGAGAGGTCAAATGTTGTTTATATGTTGATGACTTAGCAATATTTAGCAGTGCAAAAACTGTCGGAGACGCCACACGCATACTGCAGTCGGCAATAAACAAAATTGTTAAAAACGGAGATGAGATTGGCTTCACATTTTCTCAGTTGAAGACCAAATGCATGCACTTTTGTCGCCTTAGAAGACCACACTACGATCCCGTTCTCTATTTAAAAAATCAAGTTATCGAGTGTGTAACTGAAGTTAGATTCCTAGGACTGTGGTTCGATAATAGACTTACCTGGTACAAACATGTGACATCGGTTGTAACAAGCTGCAGGCAAACGTTGAATATGTTAAAAGTACTGTCTGGTACTAGTTGGGGTGCAGATCCAAGGTCCCTGCTTAACATCTATAAAGCCATGTGTCTTTCCAAAATGGACTACGGCTGTGTAGCATACGCATCAGCCAGAAAGACACTTCTCTGTGCACTGGACAAAGTTCACTGCATGGGTATAAGGTACTGCCTAGGCTCTTTTCCTACCACACCGCTTCAAAGCTTATACTGCGAGTCCGGAATGATGCCTCTAACATTAAGGAGAAACATACTTATGAATTCGTACGCCACAAATGTCAAATCATATGCTCGTAACCCAAATAATAATTTTCTTTTTTCTCCTCACGAAGAATACGTGAATAGACCAACAATTACGCGGCCACTAGCAGTTAGATATAGTAAATTCCTAAGAGATGTTGGTCTAGTTCTTCCTAATTCCCTTGTCCTAGATGACACGGAGGAGATAGGTGACGGAATGAAAAGAACAAGTTTTTGTAAACTAGTCAAAGAGAGAGTTATGGCAGTTTGGCAGAGTGGCTGGAGCGAAACAGATAATTTCCTGAAAAAAGTAAAACCTGAAATAAAAGATAAATACGACTTCATATACTTGCCCAGGCCGAAAATAGTAAAAGTTCTCAGGCTGCGTTCAGGACATACTAGAGTTACGCACGAGTATCTTCTGAAGGGTGAGCCGGCTCCAGTGTGTGCTGAATGTAATAAAACTTTGTCTGTGACCCACTTCCTGGTTGAATGTCCAGTTTATGAATGTGAACGGGTAAAACAAGGTCTTCGAGGTCTGACAATTACTCAGTGTTTACAAGGAGAAAATGTACAAAATATATTAAGTTTCTTAAAAAGTATAAATATGTACGAAAATATATAGTATATCCAGTAATGCGGCAGAAATCTCAATAGAATCGAAGAGCTAATAGCCTCAGTAGCTGATGCTCCGAGGTGGTTTTTAGTCAGTAAAAATCTGACATAACTGGCATACCATCTACCAGTATCTTTTTGAAGATTTTCCACCTCGCAAAAAAAAAAAAAAAAAAAAAAAAAAAAAAAAAAAATTATTAGCCCCACTTTATTATAATAGATATTAAATAGTAATAATTATATATTAATTTTATTACTAATATTAAATTATTACCATATTAATGTTATAATTAAAATAATATTAATAATATTAATTAAATTATAATAAATCTTACTCGTTATATGCATAGTTGGTTGAAGTTAAACTCAATTTCCTCAAACTTTCTAGAAATTAATTGAAATAATTAGGAGACTCCAATGAGCGGTCGAGAGAGAAACCTCTGTCGATTTCATGCAAAGGAACTCCTTTATTTATTTTGCAAATGTCTCTGCTTCGCGAAAAGCAATCCAATACCCAAGCATCATAAACGAGACACAGAAAAAACAAGAAATCGCCTAATATTAATTATACAGCGACGGGCATCGTAAATAACGTCTAACTACATAATGTTCGAGTATACCTAATTAATTACTAACAACGTATTATATCTAACGTTAATAACTTACTCGACTACGATGCAATAAATACCGAAAAACAAAACCGTAAATATTATGGACTCCTTGTAGATTTTTTTTATATGACCGACCCGTTCAAAGGACTGACGGATGAAAAGGCTGCCGTGGATTAATAACAATAATGCGGTGTGATTAATGTTTTCTTAAGGATCCATTCCACGACTAATCCATTTCGGGGACCGATAAAATTTACATTTTTTCACGTCTTTATACGTTTTCAAAACGGCGCATTTTATTAAATAATTTATGGTTGCGCAACCCGCCATTAGTCATTCACATTAACTAGATATGTAGACACATTGATCTATTATCATTCAAGTGGTATTTTTGAATCCTGTAAAACTTATTTTTTCTTAAAGGAAATTTTCATTTTGATTAATCGAGTCTAAATTCCACTCAAAATTTTAACACATCTTTGCCAAAATGTATGGTTAAGTAGGTTGACATGCTAATCTACCTTCTCAGATGCTTGTTTGAAATCCTATTGAACCTATTTTTTCAAGAAAAATAATATTTTTTTCAAAATTTCAGCAGATAACCGTCTAAATTTATTGAATTAATTATAGTGGTACAACCTGCCGTTAGTTCTAATACTTTTTTCGAGATTTCATAAAACATGCTTCTTCATGAAGTAACTTTTGAACTTGAAAAATTGAGTCTTAATAAAATAATCAAACAATAATCAAAATAGAAGAAAACTTCATCAAGTAACTATTGAAAGTCATTTAATTATTCATGGTGGTATAGCTAGGCATCAGTCACCCACGTCAACTAAATAATAGATTAGTGATTCAAACTATGCTATAAAGTGTAGTCATATTTTGTATTATTATTATAGCTGTAGTTTGAAATACTATAAAACTTATTTTTTCTTGAAAGAACCTTACATTTAGATAAATGAGCCTAATTTTCACTCTACATTTCAGTAAATAACGATAAAATTAATGAATCATTTCTGGTGGTCAATATACTCAATGGTCAATATAACAAAATATATACATATATATTATCTATCACGATCTTATCATGATATCATGATATCATGACTATCTTATCATGATAAGATAGGACATATATCTATTTTGTATTCAGATCCCTTTTTGAAAAATTGTAAAACTTGTCTCATTTTTATTTTGAAAATTTCATACTAATATTTTATTCAAGCTTCAGTTAAGAAATTAAAAATTGATTAAATAATTATGGTGCAATATATTACACTCTAAATTGCTTTTTAGAAATGTTGTGCAATCTGCCGTTTTATGACCGTTTGCTATAAAACTTGATATAAATTACATTTAAAATTTCAACAGTGACTGTTAAAATATATGATGCCATAACTAGCCGTCAGCCATTCAGTCTAACTAGGTATATAGATGTGCTGTTCTATTACATCCTTATATGCTTTTTGGAAATTCTGTTACACTTGGTTTTTCATAAAAATTCATAAAACTTTTAAAAAATTGAGTCTACATATTGGCAGAGATTCAGCGAGCAAAATTTATTAAAATATTTACGGTGGTTCCTGGCAATGAGTACCCTAAATTGACTGGATAGACAGAAATGTAATCGATAACATCTGTACATGCTTTTCAGAAGTTTTGTAAAACTTTTCATTTTGAAAAAAATTAGTCTGAATTTCATTAAAGATTGCAAAATTGATGCATATTGCAGCGATACGCTTTATTGACGTTTTTGTGGTGGTCACTATCGGTCACTCACATTAACTAGACATACTGATTCATCACATTTTCATACGGTACTTTGAAATTATGTAAAACCTCCTTTTTCATGAAAAAACCTTTTAAGGCAGTTATACATTGACTAGACATGCAGACAAATTAATTCATTGCATATCCAGATTTCTAATTGAAGACCTGCTTTTCATGAAATAACTATCTCTATGATTTATGATCATATGATTTTTCGAAATTATGTAAATGTTTTTTCGAGAAATGATTTTTCGTTTTGAAAAAACTGAGAAAGTGTGGTTCAAAACTTCAGCAAGTAACTATCAAAATCCATCGATTAACCTAATTATGGTGATACAGCTGCACATCAAAAACTCAGCTTATCTTAAACAGGTAGGATTTTTTGTGGAAAATGTGAAAATTTATCGGATACATTTTCTAGGTTTAGTAAATTTTGTTCTTTTATGAAACCAACTCTTTTCAATAACTGAATAGTCGACATTATCAATAGGTTCATCACCCTATTGCAGTACTTTCTGATCAAATGTTAACACAAAACCATAAGAGAAGTTTCTTAATTTTCTCATTTTCTTACCTTAACATTTTTTAAAGCTTCGTCTATAGGATTCATATTTGGGTGAACTTCCCTCTCTAATAAAAGAGAAGTTATTTAAATAATGGAGAGTGTATAATTAAAAATTTAGTATTTTTGTTTAATTAATGGAAATAAGTTGAATTGATACTATTTTTTTAATCCTACATTATCACGATTTTTCAGAAATCTATCGTTTTAAGTGGAACGCTGACTTTAAAAATATTTTTGTTCATTTGCTGAAACGTCCATATTTTTTCCTAAGAAGGGAAAGAAAAAATTTATAGGATTCTGTTGGGGGAGGATGAGATGTACAATTTTCATAATTTTAATGGACAAATTTCACAAACTCCATAAAAATATTTCTCTTATAAAGAGTTAATATATCGACTTCTTTGCAGCAAATTACCCTATTATTAAATCTGAAATATCTTCAATCCTCTCACTTCTAGCATTACGAGTGTCACATTCAAAGGATTGCTTGTATCCTAACCGTTAACTTTCGTTACAATATTCAAACATCCAAACGGTCCGTGTTGCGAATAAATTAACCGACAGGCTAATTTTCTTCCTACCAGAATCTCGACAAGCGATCTGTCAAATTTACATTCTAAAGTCATAACATGACAAATCGAAACCACCGGCAGCAACGTTTCCTATACGTTCACTTTCTACACATACACGCAGAGGAACAGACACACACAAACGCACACACTCCATTGATTACAGTAACTTAATTAAGAAAGACTGGCAGCAAACTCGGAGGTGCTTTTAATTTTTATTTTTATGCGGCAAGTTGGCGAACGGCTCTTAATTCGGAGAGCGATTAGCAGCCGTGAAAGTTATGCGAGATCGGATCTGATAATCGCCGCCCGAGACGGCGATATTAAAACGGACATGTGATAAGGGACGATTACGTAATAAAAATTAATAAGCGTTCGTTTGAAGTTGTTCGAACCGTAAGGTCTGCGATGGGTGATGGGGAAGTCTTTTAGGTTTAGTCTTGGGAGGTACTTCGTAAGGACACTTTTCAAATATTCTACTATCTCTTACATTTTTTGAGATATTCGATGGTTGTCTCAGTTAATTCAATTCTTTTATACGTTTATTGCCAAAGTGGGTTTTATTTTATATTAGGCTCCAAAATAAGACTTTCGAGGCTTTCTTTCAACTCATCACAAAGAGAAAACTTTTATTATTGGACTTTTCTGAATCATCTGGACACCAAATCTACATTCATACTAAGTTTCCAGATTCTAGATTTTTAGTAACTATTGCATAAATATCATCTTCCCTTTAACCTTAGTGGTCTAAATTACAAAATTTAATGTATATATGAATTAAAATTTTTTGTTCGCAATACTATATCAAGAAAAATAAATTTCCTTCCTTTACCCACCCTCTCAAACAGTGAAATTTTAAATCAATTTAAAAAATTTCTCGAACAATATATGCTGAAAAATAAATTTACTTCCTTTCTCCACCCTCTTAAACAGTGAGATTTTATATCAATTTAAAAAATCTCTCGAAACAATATATCGAGAAAAATAAATTTCTCTCATTTTTCCCCACCCCTCAAACAATGAAATTTTATATCGATTTAAAAAATTTCTCGAAACAATATATCGAGAAAAATTAATTTCCTTCCTTTCTCCACCCTCTTAAACACTGAGATTTCATATCAATTTAAAAAATGTCTCGAAACAATATATCGAGAAAAATAAATTTCCTTCCTTTCTCCACCCTCTCTAACAGTGAAAATTTATATCGATTTAAAAAATTCCTCGAAACAATATATCGAGAAAAATAAATTTCCCTCCTTTTTCCCCACCCCCTCAAACAATGAAATTTTATATCGATTTAAAAAATTTCTCTAAACAATATATCCAGAAAAATAAATTTCCTTCATTTCTCTATCCTCTCAAACAGTGAAATTTCTTATTGTCTTAAATTTGTTGAATCTTAAATCAGAATAAAACCTTTTAAAGTTTTAGACATACTAAAAACAATTGTTTAGACCCTGTTCAATTTTTCATATTTCTGCTGCCATTTAAAATCTTAATATAATAATTCTCTAAGGGGTATTTATACGGAAATGATATTGATTCCCTTGCACTTATCTTCAAAAATACTTCAAAAAAAATCCTTGATTGTTTTTTAAATCTAAATTAATTAATTGTAATTTTGCCATTATATGAAATTTCGAAACAGGTACTATTGGAATAGATCTAAATAATAGAACGATATTGACACTGTCAAATTTATTAAGAAAAATCACATCGAAACATCGTTATTAAAAATTTCAAAATCTTTTAAAATTTTTGGGACACTCTCCCTCTTCTAAAGAAAATATGAAATTTTTACATTTCTGCTGCCATTCAAAATTCTACCGTAATAACTCGTGAGGGTCCTGGGTACCGTCGATATTGAAACGATATCGACACTGTTGGTAATATTTTTAAAAACACTACAAAAGCGCATGTTTAAAATGTCAAACTTAGAAGGAAAAAAGGTATTCAAATTATTGTTTAGTCTCAACTCCAATATCATATTTCTGTTATTATCGTAGTTTGAAGATAAGAAGTTCTTAGGAAATATGGATATTGGAACGGTGTTGAGACTACTGGATTTACCTGCAAAAGTATTTCAAAAAAGCTTTTGTAAATGTTCTTTACAATTTTCCAAATTAGTAACGATATTCAAGTAGTGTAAAGTCAAATCTAGTACATTCATTTCTGCTGGTTTTCGAAATTTAGTAGTAGAAACCCTAAAAAAATTTGACGTCTTTTCATTACATTTTTGTTTTGTTTTAGTGTCGAGGATGTTTGACTTGTTCCTGACACTGTCGATTGTAAGTGCATGCAATGCAAAGCATTTGCCTTTAAAGGCCCTCAAATGAGTATTCTGGACTTCCTTTAAATCTCTTAAACTGTCAGATATTAAGGAGATATTGAAATTTGTTTTCTAACTGGCCATATTTTTCAGTTTCAAGTTTCAATAATAGTACTGAAAATTCGGAAGGAGTAACGTCAAATTATGTTGGATTAATGAAAGTGGTTGAAAAGTTCTGGTTTTTGTTTTGAAGGTAGTATAAAATCTTTAGTAGTAGTGTTAGTAGAAGAATTTAGTATTACTATAAATATCAAATTTTCCTTCTCAAGCTCTACAAACTGAATTAACTCTGGATTAGTTTCAAAAGATTTTGACAGACCAGATACTAATTTAATCGAATCTGTCTATAAATGTAACAAAACTTTTCACTGCACATGTTCCCACTTTAGTGAAATTTTGATATCTAGTGACAGTACAATGTTTTAAGAAAGATTTATCAATAATTTATCGACTGACGATGCTTTTCTCCATCGTTTTCTTACGCCGTCTCGCGCTTGCAACATTTGGTCAACACCGCCGTTTGATATATTGATCAGGAAGGATCCTCGACATCATTATATGGCAATAAATTTCTGAAGAAACGAAGAAACTAGTTAGAAAATTGCATTAGTCGTTTCGTTTTGATAAAAAAATGTCACCTTCTCCATAAAGAACGGCGCAAAGGTCAAACACGTGTTATTCGGAGATTTAGACGCAGGGCCGGTTAAAGGATATTCAATGTTGAAACCGATTGAGAATAACAATATCGACATTTGAACGTTTCTCCTTGAACTCTGCTTATTAATTTAATCGCTTGGATTAGTTACTGATAGTGACAAAAATAATTAAACATATCCGCAGTTAATCCCGAGACTAATTCCAGATTATCGCGAGATTTTCTCACATTTAAATGCCAAAATTTGATCCGTTCTACTAGTGATATTACTTCACTTAATCTTGACGTCGATTGTGATAACATTTCAATACACCGAACTTACCTATCGACTTTTTAATTAAATAAATCTGCGTCCTGCATTCTCTTTATTAATCGTACAAGAACGTCGTGTAGAAATCTCTCGAGTATTACCCAAGAGGAAACTCGTACAAAGGCCGAACGGGAATTATTTCATAAGAAACTGTAAGAATGACTGATTGATTGATTACCGTTTCCGGAATATTCGCCCATTGGTAAATAGTTTTAATAAACGCGTGTGTATTTCGAAATAACAAAGGAAATTAATAGAAGTGACTTAGACGTGTACACTGATTTGTTTGATTGCTTGTTAAGTTATGTTGATAAATGTTTTTGCATATCGATGTTATATATGTAGTAGATATTATTTTACAGACCCTTTCTTTAATGAGGCAAAAATATGATGGCAATTTTCGTACGAATTAGTGCCCAAAAACGTCTCTTATGGGATTAACATCTTTTTGAATAGTAAATTAGTTCAAATGGAATTTTTATTACAAATTTCATATGTGGGAAGTTATACAAAAACGAGATTTGGGATAAAATTTTGCTTCCAAAGATTTTTCTAAGCCAGTAACAACTGCTCCTCTATAAAATGGTTAAATATTACGATCCTCATTAATTATTTCATTGTGTGACTGTACAGTTCTGCGCATTAAGATCTTAACATATCTCAAGGAATAAATACGAAAAGGCTGTAGGAATATAATTATTGATCAACACTTAGTTTTGTGGGTCTTTGGAAAGGTTTGGAAAATGTGTATTGGATTTGTGATGAAATGCATAGTGTTCCATAGGAACCATGTTGAAATTTCAAAATGTGACTATTAAATATGTTTGCTCGAAAGGTTGTCAAATTTGGACATTAGTAATTAAATTTGTATTAGAGGATTTTTTGATAGTTTCCTCAATACAAACGGTTAGTGATCATTTTATGTCACTGGACATGTACTTATATCAGATTAGAAAAAAGTTTCTTTTTAAGAAATAATGTGGGAAACAAAATCGTTTTTCGGGAAAGCAAGATCCTAAATCCACGAAAAGGGTTGAAAATTGCAATCTTGCGTATATTTCATCATCTGTATTCACTATTTTTGTAATTTACATTAACATATTTTTGGACCAAATTCATGAAAATTTAGAAATATGGAAAATATTGATAAAATAAGTAAGTCACTTAGTTACTTAGTCGACTAAGTAAAGTAAAAAAAATCTGGCCAAAATCGTAAATGTGTGGTTGATTTGTAATGAAACATGATACATTTCCATAGGAGCCCATATTGTAATTTCAATATATGACTTTTGATCCATTGGCTTGGTGCTGAAAAATAGTGCAAAATTTGGATTTTCGTTCTTTCGTTTTTTGGATAAATCCTCACACGATAGTTTTAATTAAACTAACCATTTCGAAAAATTTGCTAAGAAAATTGACCATGTGTCCGTCGTATAACTATTTCATATAAGTAATATGCCCTTTGGGGCAATTTTAGAAAATCCCTTGAATGGAAAGTTAGGTATAGGTATCGAATAGATGAGTAATGCTGCAAAGTTTGCAATAAATCACTAGAGTTATTATGCAGATAATTAGGAAAAATTAAATAATCTCAAGAGTAGAGTGACATTTGGGGCGATTTTGGAAAAAAAAAAACGATAAAGCAGGAGAAAGTTAGGAGAAAATTACGAAAAACTAAAAATTCTTAATAATGTAGTGCCTTTAGGACGATTGTAAAAAATAATATTCTAAATAGAAGTTATTCGAAGTTAACAGAGAAAACTAATTATAGTGTTTGCAGTAAATATGTTGAAAAATGACTGAATTTTTAAGAAAATTAAGAAAAACTGAAAATTTTCAAGTATATACCACTTCTTAGGGCGCCTATAGAAAGAAATTTTTCAAGTATAAATCGTAGAAATTTAACGTAGTTGTTCGGATAATAAGCCTAGTAAAAATACGTACATCTGTTTGGAAAAAAATGAGAAAAACTAGAAATACACAGGGGCAAAATGGGCTTCAAAGTAGATTAGTCGAGTTAGAAGACTACTGCACTCGATATGAATTAACCAGTTAGTTAAATATACATAGTTTTAAAAACACTTTGGACTGGTATTTATGGGTTCAAAAACACACTTTGTTCTAAACCTAATTTATCTATCTAATATCTAATTTATCTATCTAAAATTCTTAAGAAAACATCGTTTTACGATAACGCATTTTTCCTTAATTGGCCACTACTTATTGCTGAAAATGTAGTTTATTTTTGTATTTAATAAGTGTGCATTTGACTAAGCAACGTCATGAGACTTAACAGATTTCAGAGGAAAGTAGCTTTCACAAACTGTTTCCTATTTTGACAATTAGTAAGCCTTTAAAAAGTTAAACGATTAAGGAACGACATTAAACCCCTTCCATGGGAGGCAGGTGATTAGACAGATTAATGTAGAAAAGTCTACGAAAATTTAAAATTATTGCCCTTGTTAATACATCGTAATTCCCTTTTTCCAAATAAGAAACATGCCCTAGATTTGAACTTTAATCTACCCCTTTGGGGTAGGGGAAAGAGTCCTGACCTGACCCTTTCCTTTTTGAAATTTGGTTCATATAGAAAACAGCATTTACTAACTATCATGAGCTCTTAAATTTTCTTGCACTATTACGTTGTAAACGTTATATTAAATAATTTTTGTCATTTCAGGTATGCAGACAGAGTTCCTCATCTAGCACCAATAGGTGAGTTCTTCCAAATTATTTCTTTGGTCGCAATTCCGGGCCTGTATTGACTTATTATAAATACTGGATCTGTTGTTTACAAGTTAAGCAGTTGCTATTATTATTTAATTTCCTTTAAAAAAATGTAACTATAGTTTACAAAAAATGTTTGTTGGATGTCCATCAAGTTGAAACGGGTAGGTTAATTTACTACTATTATCATCAACAAGTTTGAGTTGTTTTCGAGTTTATCACCTACGATTATTGTTTAATTCATTCGGTAAACAACGTTTTATGAGTATTTCAATTGGTGGAATTCAAGGAAATTCTTGTGGAATGTTCCAACTGCCCGACTTGCTCTTATAAAATGATGTTGTTTCATAGATTTTTGTTACCTGTGTGAGCTTTTGCTGGACCCGTCCCTGTCTAATAAAGCTGATTTCGGTGATCGTATTGGGTGTCCCACTGAGAAGTGGCTCGTAAATATTTGTGAAATATTGTGAGATTTTGTCATAGTCGCCGGTTCGATGGTGGAACGTCGTAATTGAAAGTTCCTTAATTAATTCTGATATATGAATAGTGAGCCTGTTTCGTTAAGATAACACCTGTCACGTAACTGTTGTTAAGATTTTTTCCAAAAAAATGGAAGATAGATACGAACAAAACGTGTGAGAATTTTCCCGGGCCGTTTTTTTCTGTGTGTAAGCGTATATTTTTTGTTTCATACGTAGGCACTCTGCATAGGTTCAAATGATGTACGTAACGCATCAAAAATTTGTCCACACTATGAAATGACGACGTGTCCCGAATTAATTTATTCGTACAAATGTGTACGCGAATTTCGAATGGATTTTAGTCGACGGCGTGATGCACAAATCACAACTCAATTATCGATGGGCAAATATACGGTCGAAGGATATTTGTTTGTTGTGTTTTTATTGGCCGCCTGAAATAATTTCGAAATTAAATTCGTTTAGATAAATTATAGCGACCGCTCCGAATCATGCGCTTTCGAATAAATAATACGCCGATCATATTTCCCATTGTGATTACTTAATGTTACAGGTTGATAGATTGTTATTAGGATAATACAATAGTCGCGGTATAAACAACGTAATTGTATAGAATTTTATTGTTTAACGCTTTTGTAACGCAAATTGCGAGGATTTTACGTATAGCAATTATATCTATAATTTACTTTACACGGTCATCACCTGTCATTTTTGCTCTCTACAGAACGAAGTGCTATTTTATTGAACAGTGCGAGTCTCTAACTTGGAATAAATTCAATAAATCGAAGATTGTTCCTTTGTTGAAAATATGCTCATACAGGTCGAATATTATTTTGATTTGCGCTCTTTTTGATGTAAGAAAATGTAATACATCGTGTACCAAATTTGAGGTATGAGGTCATCGACTCTTTTTTTAAATAGCATTACCATTTTTCTATGACTATTCTTAAAGGGTTGCAACAGCTCACCAAATATCATATTTTTACTTTTTGTCGTTTCAAAGATATTTAACGAATATCAACGAATTAGAAAATGAAGAAATTTGATCTATCTCATCTATCTGAAATCAACTCATATAATATGTTTCTTCTATAATTGTTGTCCATTAACTAACTGACAGTATCTTAGACGGAATTGAAATTTGTTTTGGACATTTCTAATTACTTTGGCGGAAATTAGCCTACACTTTGGCCTTATTCTTGTAGTAACTGCTCAATGTTTCAAGGTTTGGTTTTAAAAACTTTGCTTTTCAAGTATCTCCATAAGAAGTAGTCCATTGGAGTTAAGTCCGGAAACCTGGGAGGCCATTCTAAAGGTCTTCTTCCACCAATCCATCTGCCTGGAAATACATCATCCAGATACTCAAGGATAGGTCTTATAAAACGGGAAGACGCCTTATTGAAACCAGATGTTTCTCTTCGGGACGTCGGCTTCATCCGGATCAGGAAACAGAGTAGCCAGATTCGAAACTAGTTCTTCCTGGAAGAATTTTAAATATCCAGCTTCATTGAGATTTCCTTGGAAGAAAATTGGTGCTATTACTCACGAACAATCCATGCCAAAACATTGACTTTTCCTTGATGTTGAGTGTGGCCTTCCTCATCTGGTGTGGGTGCTTGCCTGCCCAATAACAACAATTTCCCTTACCATTTAACGTAAACGTTGATTCGTCAGAAAACAGGAGTTTTCTATGATTACAACATTTCGGTCTAGTAGACCCAAAATTTGTTCGCAAAACTGACGTCTTCTATCCGGATCAACTTCGGTGAGTTCCTTGAGGATTTTCATTAAATAAGGATGAAATTTTTGGGTTTGAAGAACTCTCGTCATTAAAGAGTGGCTGGTAGGGACATGAGGATTTCATTGAACAGAGAGGAATACATTCATTTTTACTACTTCATTGAAGGCACTCTTATGATGATTATTTGCTTTTCTTAGATGCCCATTTTCTCGAAACTGTTTTTCAATCTTGCATGTGGTGCTCTACAAAATGGTTGGTTAATCAGGATACTTCTCCCTGAATAAATGAAAAACTCCATTTTGTGTTGTCCACTTGTCCTACCTCCATAGCCAATCATTATTAACATTCAATATTGTGGGTTTGAGTCAAGTACGGCGTTTTGTTCCATTTTGCAACAAACGTTGTTTCCTACAAAACGACAAACCTGCCTGAATTATTTCATTGAGTTGAATTACGTTCCTTCCTTTTTCGAATTAGTAGATATTTGTTAAATATATTTTGAGCAACAAGGAATAAAGATTTGTCTTGTATAAAAAATAGTCGATGACGTCATATCTCCGATTTGGTACACGCTGTATAACATTTTCTGACATCAAAAAGAGCGCAGTTCAAAATATTAATCGACATATCTGAGCATATTTTCAACATAAGAACTGTCTTTGATTTATTGAATTTATTCCAAGTTAGAGACTCGCACTGTATAAATAAAAGTAGTTTCAGTACAGGAACAGCCGTTTACCTAACCACTAATCCGGCTTTTATATGATAAAAGACGAATTTAGCCCATCCAGCATTTGTGCTACGCCCTTAGTAAAACCGTCTCCTAAACATTGCTGCTAACGAAATAACATTTATGACGTCACCGCACTAGAGCCAGTGACAAATTAAATTTGGCCCCAAAACTTTCAAACTTCACGTGGAGGATCCGAAGAGACGTCCATTTTACTGTCTTAATAAAGTTCTCTTCTCTCCACCCCAAAGATTGAAAGTCTTCTAAGGCCCAAGGAGGCATGGATGTCTTGAATTCATACCCCTCGATCGTTATATCCGTCGTGTAAATGACAGAGAAGACGACGGCGATGGCGACGATCGAATGTCTTCTTCATGACATCATGTTTTGCGTAAAACAGTAGCCCATCAAGCACACATTCGCCTTCATTAGTATGGGGAACCTATGGCGACGATTACCACGTACACCGATCCAAGGTTAACCTACCTCGGAACCAAACACCCCGTCAGCATGCACAATCAGATAATTGACGATCTATTTTTATTTGCCATCGACCGAAAATACTTTACCACGAAGAGCCCCACCGTAGAAACATGGAAATATTTACAATTCAGGAGGAGTGAACCGCTTTAAAAATCTAGGGAGAAATTTGGAGTTTCTGGGGAACATTTTTCATCACACAAATTCGGTGAAATGGAGCTTTGAGTAATATTTCATGTAAGATTTGGTTGAATTGTTTAAAAGACTGTTCCTGTACCCAAAAAATGTTTGAGCAAAACAATGCTTACTTATTTTCTACAGAAAAGTGGCAGGACTATTTTCCAAGGAAAATACTAATTGAAATATCTATGCTTTAACAAAATGAAAACGCAGATATTTATAATATCGAAACAAAAAATATTTGGAGGAATTTATACATTCATAGTTCCTTTCATAAGGAAATTTTTATGAAACGTTTGTTCCCCAGGTAAATTAGGTAAAATCTGAAAACTGTCTACTTACTACTTAGTTTTGTTAAACAGAACCAATCAGTAGCAGAAAATTATTAGACCTGTTACTAGAACCCAGTGTTTGCCCAATGGGGCTGTTCTCCTCTTTCAGAATATCCGTCGAAGTAACCCATTTTTAGTTTCAAACGATATTCCAAAAATAACCATTTATAATAATCATTAAAGATTTTTGCTATTATCACTATATAGTAAAGTTGTTCAAATTATTCAAATTAACTGAGAAAAAATAAGTGTACATCGAATAGTTTTAAATGTTACTCAGTTCGCTGTAATCATTAGTATGCAAATTATAGTACAAATTAACTACTAGACGGTTGCTGTTTAATACATTTTGAACGTTGTTATGGTGCTAATGCGTTATCGTATATTGTGTTCTTTGAAGTTCAGCACTTATTCTCTGTTCTTCTTGTTAGCGAGACTTACCCGTGGTAATCAACCAACGACATGTAAAAGTAAAGGGGTATTTATGTCAAACCTCAGTTTTCTTCACCACCAACTACCATCTGCCAAGCTAGCGCGGCATGCGGCTGTTAGTCTTACTAAGGGGGTTTGGTTACATAAGCTATGCATGGGTGGGACTGTTACAACTTATAAAGTTCGTTACGAAATTTCATGATGTAAACCATAAGTAACAAGGAAAGGCATTAAAGATTTGTCCAAAAATTTAGTAATATTACATCGACTAATGCTACATAATCCTAATAATTATGAAAAGGGTATCCTTCAGTCTGGCTTTAAACATGTTATAATCCTCGAACTTCCTTCACTCAATTGTTTTTTGCTTTAAGATTATCATTAGAAACTTTCTTCTTCTTGCCTAAATAGTTACATGCGTTTGTTTTCTGTACCACGTTGTTATCAAAGTTCAAGTTCACGTTGTCTTAAGTATCTTCATTGATCTTTGGACATATGAATTTTTCTAAATGTACTTTTGCGTTCTTGAAGCATTTCTTGTGGTCCATCTTTGCTGAGTGCTTTATATTGAACTAAATCACCACCAAACCCATTGACATTAGTACCATTCTTCGTTCCATTAAAATTTCTTGATCTGTCATATCCTCGAAATCTGGAGAGAAAAATTCAGGTAAAATTGCATCTGCTTGTGCACTCAGTTATTACTTATCGCAGTTTATTAAATTAATAATGCAATTTTGTATCATATATTGCAGTTTTTCTAGAACGTTTCAGATCTTTGGCAAGTTCTAGAATTTTCTCAGAGAGTTCCACTATAAAGTTTTTCAATATTCTCAAAGTTCTATTAGCGGTCGTTGATCCATCATGACGTACAATCCTCACCACGTAAGTTTCCATTTTTCTATAAAGTGTGGCAACTTCTGAAAAGTCCTATTACGTCTATATTGCGGCCACTTTGGCATTCCCAAGACGAAGAAACTGAAGAAATCCAATAGAAATATGCAGAATCTTTCAAAACCATAACCGCGCGTTTAAGTTCCCATTGAAGTAAGGCTGAAAGAATTTAAATACCAAAACGAAGACGAAAATCGTTTCTTCTCATCACATTCCCATCCGCTGACTTTGTTTTGAGTGCACTGACATAATTGCAGCTAAAACGTATGCAACAAAAACAGAAATTCCCGTGCAACTAGAGCTTCCGAAGAAGATGCCTTGGTCGAATCGTGTCGAGATAATAGCAACGTGTATCCGAGAAGGAGCGAGAGCGATATCGGAGAGGAGACCTAAATAAAAGATTTCGCGGTGCAATTTTTCTGCAACACGTATAAGGCATACATTAGGGACCTTGATAGGTTTTTATCGTGTCAAAACGAGGCATATGCGCCCCGGGCGACAACTTAAGTAATCCGTACGGTATATACGCGTACTAGGTGGATGGATTTACGTGGAAGACAAAACGAGCCGATATTTATAAGTGGCATTCTTAAATAATACGCACGTACAATTATTTGAGCATTAATTTCCGAGAGGAGAGGAAAACCGCAGCAAATTGGCTCACTTTTCGATTATGACTTCGGGCATTGCGTCTGCAATCATTTCTGGTATGCGGTGCAGCTGGGATATGATGGATCGAAAACAAACACGACACGTTGAGTCTTAATAACAGAAAAATCGAAACTACCATAACCTATCACTTATCCCTATGCCAGTGAAAATATTTAATTAATAACTGAAATTGGAGAGTTTCGGACTGTTTCTTAAAACTTTGCCTTTGATCCAGGTGAAGGGTACAATTCTCAAGTTATCAAACTTCTGGTGGTTTCCATAAGCATGTCCGAAATTCTAGTTACTTTTTTTGTTACTGATATAATACAATTCTCCTACTTTAAATCAAAGCCTTTGTAAATGAACGTACATTCAGAAAAAATGTGAACATTTTTTGTAAAAATCCACGTGTTTCAGATACTACTTTTTCTAGTAGAACTGAAAAAAACTATCATATCGAGGTATTCCGGAGGTTTTATCCAGGAATTCAGAAATTCACTTTTTAGGAAGTAGAAGGAGTTGGTAATTCTCTCAAATGTGTAAAAAGTCGATTTTTGGAAATTCTGGTTCGTAAAAATGGTAAACAAACAGAAGGTATAATTCCTGATGTAGAGAATAAGAATCCTTATGCCCAAGAAGTTCTGCATAAAATTCACTTTCTGAAATAGGAATTTTTGGAATTTTCCTAAAAAACCATCTTGCTGGATTTGTAAATCTTCATTCCCGAATGGTAAAAGAAAGTTTTTTTTGCTGAGATCAGTTTAAATAGGTTTTTTCGAAAAATGTGAAGTTTTCACATATGACAAATTATCGTTTCCAAAAAAATTGAACCTTTTCCCACTTTTACAGCTCCAGAGATACGATTTTTTAAAAAATTATTACCATGTAAAGCCACAATTCTTGTATGATTTGCACTGTTTTTATCATCCCATATTTCGACTAGTGTCGGTACATTGCTAATTAATCGACTTATGTGGGCACAAATCAATCATTATAATGTTACGTCTATATTTCACTCTGGTAATTTCCTCAGTAATTAATACATATATCAGGGAATGTCTTCTGATGTACTATAGCTTTGGTACTAGTTTCAGTATATTTATTTGTTGCTTTTGGTAGCATTTTGGGTCTGGATCTATTGTTGTTATTACGATTGGTACTATAGTGGCTTTGTTGTCTCCAGTAGTTTTTAATTTCGACTGCCAGATTTACATGTTTCTCTATTTTGTCAGTTAGTATGTTGTGGCCGGTGCCTTTAACACGGTTTAGTCCCAGCATATGTATGTGTGACTTTCTGCTATTACTTCTGGTGTATTTGTATTAACGTATGCTGCTGGCGGTTAATTTATGTTTAATGCCAGATTGTTACGTACGTTTTTCTCTACACTGTCATGTCACTTCTTTGTAGTCGCTTTGCAGTCGTTTGTGATGTATTTTATGTTCTCTCTTACTTTTCCTTACCTTCTAGATTTGGCTGTTTGTACTGGATCATATTTTATTACATATTTTCTCTAATTTAAGTGTTTAATGCTTAATCTAGTATTGTATTTATGAATGGTTATGTCTGATTGGTGGCAACCAAAATTAATCATGGATTCCAGGAATCTGTGTCGGCATATTCCTTGGTAAATTCGCTCTTGCAGAGCTTCTAGCTTTCACTGGCGAATTTTTCTTACTATTGTTGTTTGTTCAAATTTGAATTCTTTGTTGTTAAGATTTCAACATCGGCTTCTGTTGCAACTTTATAAAATTATTGTCTAATGAATATTGATGGCTTGTTGTACAGATTTTTGTGTCTATTAATTCCTCTGTCTCCTAATGATCTAGGTATTGTTCATTTTTTGAAAGATGATTTTGCTTTTCTCTGTATCCAATGTATTATTCCATATGAGTAGGTGGGTATTTGGATCACGTAGGTGCAATTTTCTCTCTTATTCATTTTTGGTGTTACTTGTCTATTCTATTCTATATTGAAGTATTTATAAATATCGATTTCATCCATTGTCCACAAAGATTCCCAATCTTCCATCTCAAATCATTCGACTCCTCTCCGTTTGTGCATATATTCTAGAACTTGTTCATTTCTAATTCCATTTGTGCCAGCTGTACCCTTCATCCCTTTGGTTTAAAATTTTCTGGAATGACGGATTATGTATCAAATTATCCGTGGCTTAAGCTTGGTTATTATTGGTTCAGTTGATTGGAAGTTATTACAGATTAGCTCAATTAGGAACGTAAGCAACGTGGGCCAGACTGACACCATATAAACCTTCACTAGGAGGCATGAAACTCCTTAATCTCGCACTAATCTAAACACAGCAACATACCACGTTGTTAGGTGTAGTAGTAGAAATAGAAGTAGTTATTCTTTTTTAGTAATTTCCAACTTATTATTTAGGGTTGGTCAATTGTGCCAGTCTCTATGTGGCATGCTCAATGCGGCATCTGATATAATTTTTCTGGTCACACTGATTATTAACGATACTCTCCAGATATTTGAACGATGGATGAACAGTCAGATAAACCTGTATAGGTGTTTTGTCATATGCAACGACCCTTGACTCTGTAGTATTTATGAGGAGGCCAAATTTTTCCTTTGTCCAACTATGTGATTCATTGGGTTTTGATGCTATTGATAATTTTCCTTTTAGTCCCAATCCCACAGCCGATTCCTTCAAATACTGCTTTGAAGATAGCCTCTCAATACATGTTAAATGAGAGTGGTGATAACGTTACCCTGTCTTATCCATTTTTAATCATGATTTCTTCTGATGTCGTTTTCTCAATTTTCCCAACTGCGTTTGTTGCCAATGGAGATCTGTAACTAATCCAATTCCCCCTCCATCTACCGCAGTTGTCCTAAGAAACTCTACGAGCTTTTGGTGTTCGATTTGCTCTAGAAATTAATATCAAGGATAGAAAAAATATGCTCTCCACGTCGTGCAGGGCATTATTGTAAAAGTACTTTTTTTAATTGTTCTCTAATACTGAACGTGCAATATTGTATCGAGGTTTTGTTGTATTTAAGTACACTTTATACCTGGTGAAGGTATAAACTTCTTACTATTCCTGGAACTTTCATAATATTTTATTCACTCAAGCAGTAACGACATTACTTGATATTTGCAATAAATCTAACGTTTATACACGTTCATTGTTTATACAACCATGACAAAGACATTTGATTGTCTGGATCACGTAAGTTATTAAGAAAGCAATCATGTTAGTTCTTAAACTTACTGCTTTTGTCTTATCTATCATAAGTCCCAATACGATATCCATAGAATATCCCACAGAATCCAATATGTTTAGGTCAATGGAGTTACATGGATTGTGAGTCCCAACCTGCTTATTGCTATTAACAGATCGGGAATGAAACCGAACCTATAATTTAATATCTTCATACTGACGTGACTGAAATCCGTTTTCTGATTAGATGTTTGTGAAGGTAACAATCTTTTTTTAATAATTTATTACATACAAGCTACTAAATAATTGCAGTGACTAAGTCAACTCGTCTCGGTGTAATGATAAAGCGGATCACTGATAAGCGGTTATTTCGGAAGCATTTCGATTTAATGACGAATATGTGAGTGAATGAAGTGTATCATTCATGAATCAGTAGCAAGAATCTCGTTTCTTCGTTTTTTGCCTCCTTAATCACAAGGTATTATTGTAATGTGTATGTTTTTAGGGGAAGATTACTTGTAATTTTTGAAATAATTAACCAAAGTTTTTAAGTAAAATGTAACAAATCGTCATCTTCCCTCTGGCGTTTTCCTGAATACTTGATTGATACAAGTACGTAGCTTGAGTTAGTTAACTCTTAAGTAGTTAAACAGTAACTGGCATTGCTGAATAAATCTCATCAAAGAGTGAAAGTGTAGGACTTGGATTTGAACTGAACGTCGATATTTTTGTAAGTTGGGCACAATTTCTTTCGGTTTAAGTTGCTAGAAGACTGGCGTTTGAGTACCAAAATGTTTCATTTTTTCTCTTCCACTTAACCAACAAATAAGCCCAATGAGACCCCCTTTTGAAGGAAAATCAGAGCCTCCGTAATCATGAGGTATTATTGTAATGTGTATGTTTTTAGGGGAAGATTACTTGTAATTTTTGAAATAATTAACCAAAGTTTTTAAGTAAAAAAATGTAACAAATCGTCATCTTCCCTCTGGCGTTTTCCTGAATACTTGATTGATACAAGTACGTAGCTTGAGTTAGTTAACTCTTAAGTAGTTAAACAGTAACTGGCATTGCTGAATAAATCTCATCAAAGAGTGAAAGTGTAGGACTTGGATTTGAACTGAACGTCGATATTTTTGTAAGTTGGGCACAATTTCTTTCGGTTTAAGTTGCTAGAAGACTGGCGTTTGAGTACCAAAATGTTTCATTTTTTTCTGTTCCACTTAACCAACAAATAAGCCCAATGAGACCCCCTTTTGAAGGAAAATCAGAACCTCCGTAATCATAAAGGCATTATTGTAATGTGTATGTTTTTAGGGGAAGATTACTTGTAATTTTTGAAATAATTAACCAAAGTTTTTAAGTAAAATGTAACAAATCGTCATCTCCCCTCTGGCGTTTTCCTGAATACTTGATTGATACAAGTACGTAGCTTGAGTTAGTTAACTCTCAAGTAGTTAAACAGTAACTGGCATTGCTGAATAAATCTCATCAAAGAGTGAAAGTGTAGGACTTGGATTTGAACCGAACGTCGATATTTTTGTAAGTTGGGCACAATTTCTTTCGGTTTAAGTTGCTAGAAGACTGGCGTTTGAGTACCAAAATGTTTCATTTTTTCTCTTCCACTTAACCAACAAATAAGCCCAATGAGACCCCCTTTTGAAGGAAAATCAGAGCCTCCGTAATCATAAGGTATTATTGTAATGTGTATGTTTTTAGGGGAAGATTACTTGTAATTTTTGAAATAATTAACCAAAGTTTTTAAGTAAAATGTAACAAATCGTCATCTTCCCTCTGGCGTTTTCCTGAATACTTGATTGATACAAGTACGTAGCTTAAGTTAGTTAACTCTTAAGTAATTAAATAGTAACTGGCATTGCTGAATAAATCTCATCAAAGAGTGAAAGTGTAGGACTTGGATTTGAACTGAACGTCGATATTTTTGTAAGTTGGGCACAATTTCTTTCGGTTTAAGTTGCTAGAAGACTGGCGTTTGAGTACCAAAATGTTTCATTTTTTCTCTTCCACTTAACCAACAAATAAGCCCAATGAGACCCCCTTTTGAAGGAAAATCAGAGCCTCCGTAATCATGAGGTATTATTGTAATGTGTATGTTTTTAGGGGAAGATTACTTGTAATTTTTGAAATAATTAACCAAAGTTTTTAAGTAAAAAAATGTAACAAATCGTCATCTTCCCTCTGGCGTTTTCCTGAATACTTGATTGATACAAGTACGTAGCTTGAGTTAGTTAACTCTTAAGTAGTTAAACAGTAACTGGCATTGCTGAATAAATCTCATCAAAGAGTGAAAGTGTAGGACTTGGATTTGAACTGAACGTCGATATTTTTGTAAGTTGGGCACAATTTCTTTCGGTTTAAGTTGCTAGAAGACTGGCGTTTGAGTACCAAAATGTTTCATTTTTTTCTGTTCCACTTAACCAACAAATAAGCCCAATGAGACCCCCTTTTGAAGGAAAATCAGAACCTCCGTAATCATAAAGGCATTATTGTAATGTGTATGTTTTTAGGGGAAGATTACTTGTAATTTTTGAAATAATTAACCAAAGTTTTTAAGTAAAATGTAACAAATCGTCATCTCCCCTCTGGCGTTTTCCTGAATACTTGATTGATACAAGTACGTAGCTTGAGTTAGTTAACTCTCAAGTAGTTAAACAGTAACTGGCATTGCTGAATAAATCTCATCAAAGAGTGAAAGTGTAGGACTTGGATTTGAACTGAACGTCGATATTTTTGTAAGTTGGGCACAATTTCTTTCGGTTTAAGTTGCTAAAAGACTGGCGTTTGAGTACCAAAATGTTTCATTTTTTCTCTTCCACTTAACCAACAAATAAGCCCAATGAGACCCCCTTTTGATGGAAAATCAGAGCGGCCGTGACAATTCAGTGACATCCAATGGCGCAACTGCGGAATACAAAATAATACATTCACTTTTCCACCCTGCTTTACATCCGTTTTTCAAATTGTACGCTTCCTGTCGCATATTTTCCTCCACTATAACATTTCTATACCGGGTGCGTGTTCGTTAGGATCTTTTTGTTGGCCGCCTGGAAATTTTTTTATGCAAATTGTTGTGCGAGCGACTGTGTATGTGTGTGTAACAATGAGAGAGAATGCAGAAAAATGCTGTTTGGCGTATTTACATTTTCTGATTTTCAGATAACGATGTGCAAAAAAATTCTTACTCCTTGCAGCTCCTTCTCGCAATTCAGCGCCTCGAAAATTACATTCCTTAGCCACGAAACTGATTTACTATCTCACATGCATGGAAAAAGGTCGGAAGGAACTCGAAATACGACGTTCGACGGTGTATCTCGCTTTTTATCAATGGAGGTGTTAAAAGTGTAATAAAAAATAACACAACGCTTATCTTTAAACGTATAGCCTGTATTGCTTCCAAACTCGGGACGAAATGAAATCTTATTAAAGTACATAATATTCTACTTAAAAGTTCGAAAGTATAAAAGTCCAAATTTAGTGTCGTTCATGCCGAACGATACCGATAAACGAAACTCGGAATACGTCCAATTATAACCATAAAGAGGAGGAATTATTTCACGTAGATACCAAGCATATTGACTCTGATTTCCGTTCAATGCAAGTTTTATCGGCATAAAACAATAAGTTTACGCTGGCTTCGCTTGTACAACGGAATCGTCATAAATTTATCGGTAAAAGTTCTTGTGAAAATTACCTACCATAGTGCATTGTGCTGTTTTCTCGTCTAACGCTAAGTTGGACCATGAAAATATTTTTAAAATTATGTAAAAACAATCGAAACTGCCGAGTAGGATTGGTTTTCGAAAATATTAGTAAACGTTGTTCTAAATAATTTGCTGAGAAAATCGAATACAAATATTGCTCTAAATTCGATGATAGTTTCGTTTAATATCACAAATCCTTTCCAAGGGTGCCTAATGTGGGAGACGGAACTCGTTTGCACTTTTGTAGGTTTCATTTTGGGACAGAAATTCCTTCAATTTAAGCAAAATACTAACAGACTCCAGAGGGTTATCAGTGGGTAGTTATTTATCTCCGTTTCTCTTTGAAGTGTTCATGTCACACTTTTCACATGTCACACAACATTCAGACGTAAGTAAAATCCAATCACAAATAAGGTCTCAAGAGGACAGTCGATAAACTGAACACAGCGTTTAAGTATTTAGTGGAAACTATAAAGTTAAAATCGAGAAATGTAATGTAAACAAACATTCAGATGTAAGTCAAATCGCCGTCCGGTCAATCGTAGAAAGAAGCAAAGGATATCACTCACTGTTACCAAACTATTGAAATAAACGCGCAAATTTGAACATGCATATTAAAAATGAATTTATTAGCACTAACCCCTCGGTACTCCTTAACGTGCTTTATAAAGTCCAATTAAACATTTATCGATGTACTTTAGCTGTCCCAGTACCCTAGATTTTATGCTCATAGATTTATTAATAAAACACAGGATCCGATGAATTAGCTTTAACAGGAATGATATGAATGCCTATACAGTGAACTACAAGTTAAAACGTTAAGATATTTTGACCACGTAATTCATAGGCGCCCAGGAAATATATGTAAAAAAATACTTCATACAGTAAAGTAAAATGAGTCAGACCAATAGGTAGGTCTTCCTTTAGATGGCAAAATCAAATAACCTAGCATACTTTTACATGCTCGGTGCAAGAAAAATGAAAAATTACTTTAGTATCGATAGCAGTTGCTTTCACCATCGTCAGAGGGCACTAAGACTGATATGGGAATTCTGTTGAAGGCGACAAATTTATTCAACGTCTTACAATAATTTTAATTTGTATTCATGAATTGTCAGTTCCGCAGCAAATTTTAAAAACGAGCTTTTGATTAAATAAGTTTTAAAAAGTCACATTTTTGTAACGATTATGTCACTATTAATGGTACAATTTGGGATTGGAGATTTGGGATTTTGATTTTTCGAAATAATCTAAAATTTTCTAATAGAACGTTGCAATTACTTAAAAAATTCATTTGTATGTCAGTTTTTAACAATTTGAAAAAAATAAGACCCAACTTTGGATTCAATTTTTTAAGAAAAAAGATATTAAATTTTATGAAACACCTTTCTGATTATAAATCTTCGTTTTTACTTATTTCCTGATTTTGGGTTTGTTGTAGCAGACGCTTGAATTAAATATATGTACAGTTGACGTAGGGATAAATCTAAAAAGACAATTCATGACAAGAACTGTAATGTGAAAATCCTAAATTTATTCGATGATTTTATTGTAAAATTTGGTACCTCCTACATTGATTGTAGATATTTTATTTACCTGTAACGTCTAAGAATTAAAGTGACAAGTTAAAGTTTATATCAAACAAAAAATTACAAAGAAATATTACTTCTGAAATTAGGCACTAAAACCGATAGTACGATGTTATTTACCATTTTCTAAAGGCGAACCCACACATTTCTAAATGCATAGTGAGTATATCCCGTTTAAGTTCCAATTTGCCCCCAGAATAGGCTGCATTATCAACGCACGTAGCTCTTCCTGCCTCACTTAGGTAGTAGTGGTCAGTGTTAATTAATTAAAATTGATCTGAGAGAAAAGTTGCGTGAAGTATCGCATTCCGCGGAAGACTAATGCCCGTGTAATTTCAATTGCTAATTGTCGCGACAGGTGTTAAGGATTTCTTTAATTTTTATGGCCGCCACTCCAAAAAGGTGTGAAGCAAATGCATCCTGAATACAGAAAACCTCGTGCTTATGTATTTAACGCTTTTCTCGAACGAACACATACTATACGTACTGTCTATACTTTTTTCGTACAGATAAGATGCACTATAAACTGTTTCTGCAAATTTCATCGCCTGCTCCTTTGCAGGTGCTCCGGCACTTGCCATTTTCGACGATGGCACGTCTTTCCTGCTTCCAAACTCAAAAAAATAAATTGATTACCTGCGGTATTTTTATTGGCAGGCTCGATTATGGATTGGGTTGATGTGTCATCTTCCCTTGTTTGTGCGGATTTGGAGATACGTGTCGTTACAGTACGCTTACTTATGCGAACGACTCGTTATTCCACTTACTGTCAGTGGCGGAGGATCCCAACAGCGACACGTAGGTGCTCTTAAAAAAATTATGAGGATATATTTACTTATCGGATCACGGTTCATTTTAGCATTCTGAGGATAGTGCCTTTAGTTTTTACGTTTTTAAAGTGGGAAAATTTGCCCCTGGGGGCATTAATTTTGAAGTAATCTGAGTATATATATACTAAGTCACCAAACAATTACCTAACCTATAAGTCATCTTATAATTCACTGACTTATTATACTAAGTATACTTATAGATCAGTCATTATAGTCAGTATACTTACTGGCTATTATACTAAATTATACTTATTATATAAAAAGACACTGACTTATTATAATAAGTCACCTAACAATTATAGTATCTATAACTAGTTTTATAACACACTGTATAAGATAGTACAGATAATTACACTACATATATTATTAGGTGTGCGTATATTTGAAAAGTTTTACTTTCTCGAAAGTGTATCAGAAGGTTAACAAATTCACACATTTAATAGATTTCTATTTTCTTTTCCACAACTCACCCGTTTAAAAATAGGAACACATAGATTGTCCGAAACATGTTTCGCTAAATAAAACTAAAAAGATTCGCCTTGATTCTAATTCAATTCGTTTGAGTTTGGCTTTGATTTACATTCACTTCGGTAAGACCAAAGGTGATAATTACTCATGGTTTTCCGGTCCCCTTTGATTCCTTTATAATGTAATAATGTCATAATAAAGTCTATAGTTGAAAAGGTATGTATAAGTAAATTTACTTGTATTTTGCTTGCTTTGTTAAATATTTTGAATTTCTATTCTATTTTTGTAATTTCGTATCTATTATTAGAATTTTTAATATCTCAGGGTGCATGTGAGTGATTTTGTTTATTTATTCTTGTTAAAAGTGTTTATTAGGTTTAGGTGTTCGCAATAAAATCCAAGAATCGATTAATCCGCAATAATGCTAAGAAAATTGGAGCAGCTCAACGAATTGTTTACAATTACGCTTTAGACAAAACTTAGAAAAACAGCAAAATTTCACGTACGGGTACAACAGTTGTTCCAATATCTGGCAACATCTTGCAGAGAAATGAAAAGATATATATGATTATTTCTTGGAAACAAAATTGGGAAATATTTTGTGTCGCATATTTGGCAAACTGTGTCAGCAATATCACAAAAATGAAACTTTACATTTTTTACATTTAATATAGTCATGATGACTAAATGATGTGGTTTTAAGCAATGTTGTTCCAAACCAAATCTTTATAAATGATATATTTTATTCTGAAACATAATTCCTTCTCTCTACTAAATTACAAAACAAATGATCATAGCTGTGGATTTATTATATTCATAGCCTTTTAAAAACTTACTTCCTACAATATTGCATTTGTATAAGTCTAGCAAGATTTGCAAATTCGTTCAACAGAAAA
This sequence comes from Cryptocephalus primarius, assembly GCA_963576515.1. NCBI lineage: Eukaryota > Metazoa > Arthropoda > Insecta > Coleoptera > Chrysomelidae > Cryptocephalus > Cryptocephalus primarius. Next base: position 10,647,742 of record OY754942.1, on the reverse strand, counting down.
ATCAAAAAATCAAAAAAAGTTCGCAACTTTCATAGACTTCTCCTTTTTCGGCAATATTGCAACAATGGATATTTGTATGTAAAATTTGATTGCTTTACACACGTTTGTAATTCGCCAAAAAGGTGTCATTCCTCCAATTGTTTGAAAACTGCAATAGCTCGTATTATAATAGTTAAAGCCACATTTAAAGGAATGTGGAGCGATATACGACGATTGCAATAGCCATCAATAATATTGATTCTAGTAGTGATTCAAGCAGTAAATAATGTATCATAACATTCTAATTTTTAATATAGTGTAGTAGTAAGTATAGTGTGTAGGAAAGAAATTTTATTTAAGGTGGATCGCAATAAAACAATCAGGAAAAAAGTAAAGAGGTATTGTTCTTGTGGAGGTTTAAAAATGGCGTCAGAACAAAAGGAAACATGATCAACATTCCATCTAAAAAAAATTATTTTTAGTGGCCCAAAACATACGGGATACTTTATAAAATCGAAATGATGTTGATATATGCACTTTATGCCATAATTTTAACTTTGAACTATGGCAACACTCTATAGATAATAGGTCAATGAAAGTGGATCCTTGTTAATCAGTGATATTAGTTGTATAGTATATGAATATGTTAGGTATATTTCTCCTCATGGGTGATTTTTTATCCTTACTAATTATAAGTGTTTCCCAATACTCCTAAATGGATGGGGTTAAACCCTATAGGTCGATGCCTTTCGTATCAACCGATGCGGCACAATCATTAATGCCCATTTGGCGTTAGTAGTCGCCTACCCCCTTTCTGCAGCTCGAGTCGTAATTTGCAATTATTGTTTGGACGAGTATGTTATGTTCTCCTGCACATTTCTAACGAATGATAATGTAACATTTTCTAAAACTGTGGCCGAAACCATCACACTCGAAGCATTGATTTAAATTAAAAACTTCAAAAATCTGCCATTTTTCTAGGCCACCGTTCTTACCCTGCATAACTTGATTGTAGATGTAGGGATTCATTTCCACACATGCTGTGTACTCAGCAAGAGCGATCGATTCTCACCCTTGATACTGTTGATTTAAGACTATTTGCAATTCTTCTTACATCCTTCTTAGTTGGTTTACGAATGTATTTAACTTTCACTAAAACTTTTCTATAGATCAAGTTATATTGTTGAATTCTCATCTCTAATAAATTTTCTGCATATATCAATTACTTTAATCATTGCGCATATAAGCTCTGTTCGCTTAACCCCAAATTTATTTGGCATTTTCTAGTTCAGGAGTTGCTTAATTTTGTTACAATCTTCTTGTGCTTCAAAAAAATATTTTACTCTTAAAGGCTTGTTATGGTTGTTGTTGTGCAAAAAAAAAATTGTTGTTTCACTGAGTAATCATCATTTAGATATATTCATTATTTATAAGACTGTCCTAAGTGTTTCCTGGTTCTGTAGAAAAATTACGATATGACTGTTTGTGTTGACAGTTGTTGATAAATGAAGTAAGTCACAAACATACGGTTATCTCACAGGCAGATTTCGTACGCTATACGTATGTGAATTACAAAATTTTCAAAAAATATATTCCGATAAGATAAGGCTTAGCAACAGTCCTCAGTGACTAGTGACATAGTCATGAGTTTTCACTCCATGCCCAACTGTAGTTAACAGTCAAAGTTTTCTATTTCTAAGTTTAGAGTTGTAATATTAAAGTAATTACACTAGTGTCATTATAACATTTCGTCAGCTAGTACCTGACATGATCCGTTTTATTTGTGGTAAGTGAATTTGGTTTTATTTTTCCCGATTGGCCTGATTGGTCTCGTCCACGTTATCAGTTTCTGCCCAAGCTGAAGGATGAGTTTCTTTTATTCTTGTAGGACCCAGTCGGTATCAACATATCGCATATATTACATGTGCAGGTTGATACAGCTATGTAAGGAGTGTCCATCACGTATTTGGTGACATTGCGGGAAGTTTCTGGACGAAACGTCGCACATCGTGAATAACAATCACGTCACGCACATCGCAGCTAAACTGCATCCGAAGGTCGCCGCTGAACAATAGATCGCCTGGTACCAATTGAAAAAGCGCGCACTAGAAGGTGTGAGAAACCTTGCGTGTCTCTCGCAATGGCTTCCTAGAAGAACGAATACGAGGTCCGGAGTAGCGACACATAAATCCACTAATTGCAAAATAAAGAAGTGACTTAATAGAGACGAGACCGTCGAGTCGCCTCTTCTCCGTCTTGGAAATTATTGTTTAGCGACAATTGGAGTCCTACGGTCCGAAATCGATTAACATAACGAAACAATAAAGCCGTATTTAATTAGCACCCTTCCGATATTAATAACATACTTTCATGCGTGCGAGTGGGATCAGAAAATGACATCTCACTGCTACGTGCCGTAACAGTGTCAGAAGTATTAACATAACACAATTGATATTCGCACAATGCTCATTCAAACATATTCGCGTGGGTTTCCTCTATCTCTCTTACACCATTGTTGACTCTGCCAAAGAAGAATTGTCGGTCTCATCCTTTCGAACAATGAAGTAATTTCGTCGTCGTTGTGACTCATTAAATAATGATAAAGTGTTGTTGGTGCAAAAAAATACTGGAACAATTTTGACTGGGTTGGTAATGGTTTATAAGTTCAAGAAACTGAGCGGCGCCACACTAAAAATGCCATAAACTCTTTCAACTAAAAAGTTGTATACAAACGAAACTGTGAAAAATACACACCTACACACAGTGAGTCGAGTTAAAAATGACAAAAAAATCCTCTACACGTCGCTTTCACTTATAACAATTACACCCTTTTTATGCTAAATTGTTGCTAAAAGTTGTGACTCTTTAAATAATGATAAAGTGTTATTGATACAGAAAAATACTGGAACAATTTTGACTGGGTTGGTAATGATTTATAAGTTCAAGAAATTGAGCGGCGTCTCACTGAAAATTCCATAAACTTTTCCAACCAAAAAGTTATATACAAACGAAACTGAAAAATATGCACCTACACACAGTTGAGTTAAAAATGACAAAAAAATTCTCTACAAGTCGCTTTTAGTTATAACAATTGCACCCTTTTTATGCTAAATTGTTGCTAAAAGTTGTGACTCATTAAATAATGATAAAGTGTCATTGGTGCAGAAAAATACTGGAACAATTTTGACTGGGTTGGTAATGGTTTATAAGTTCAAGAAACTGAGCGGCGCCACACTAAAAATGCCATAAACTCTTTCAACTAAAAAGTTGTATACAAACGAAACTGTGAAAAATACACACCTACACACAGTGAGTCGAGTTAAAAATGACAAAAAAATCCTCTACACGTCGCTTTCAGTTATAACAATTACACCCTTTTTATGCTAAATTGTTGCTAAAAGTTGTGACTCTTTAAATAATGATAAAGTGTTATTGATGCAGAAAAATACTGGAACAATTTTGACTGGGTTGGTAATGGTTTATAAGTTCAAGGAACTGAGCGGCGCCACACTAAAAATGCCATAAACTCTTCCAACTAAAAAGTTGTATACAAACGAAACTGAAAAATATGCACCTACACACAGTCGAGTTTAAAATGACAAAAAACTCCTCTACAGGTTGCTTTTAGTTATAACAATTACACCCTTTTTATGCTAAATTGTTGCTAAAAGTTGTGACTCATTAAATAATGATAAAGTGTTATTGGTGCAGAACAATACTGGAACAATTTTGACTGGGTTGGTAATGGTTTATAAGTTCAAGGAACTGAGCGGCGCCACACTAAAAATGCCATAAACTCTTTCAACTAAAAAGTTGTATACAAACGAAACTGTGAAAAATACACACCTACACACAGTGAGTCGAGTTAAAAATGACAAAAAAATCCTCTACACGTCGCTTTCAGTTATAACAATTACACCCTTTTTATGCTAAATTGTTGCTAAAAGTTGTGACTCTTTAAATAATGATAAAGTGTTATTGATGCAGAAAAATACTGGAACAATTTTGACTGGGTTGGTAATGGTTTATAAGTTCAAGGAACTGAGCGGCGCCACACTAAAAATGCCATAAACTCTTCCAACTAAAAAGTTGTATACAAACGAAACTGAAAAATATGCACCTACACACAGTCGAGTTTAAAATGACAAAAAACTCCTCTACAGGTTGCTTTTAGTTATAACAATTACACCATTTTTATGCTAAATTGTTGCTAAAAGTTGTGACTCATTAAATAATGATAAAGTGTTATTGGTGCAGAACAATACTGGAACAATTTTGACTGGGTTGGTAATGGTTTATAAGTTCAAGGAACTGAGCGGCGCCACACTAAAAATGCCATAAACTCTTCCAACTAAAAAGTTGTATACAAACGAAACTGAAAAATATGCACCTACACACAGTCGAGTTTAAAATGACAAAAAACTCCTCTACAGGTTGCTTTTAGTTATAACAATTACACCATTTTTATGCTAAATTGTTGCTAAAAGTTGTGACTCATTAAATAATGATAAAGTGTTATTGGTGCAGAACAATACTGGAACAATTTTGACTGGGTTGGTAATGGTTTATAAGTTCAAGGAACTGAGCGGCGCCACACTAAAAATGCCATAAACTCTTCCAACTAAAAAGTTGTATACAAACGAAACTGAAAAATATGCACCTACACACAGTCGAGTTTAAAATGACAAAAAACTCCTCTACAGGTTGCTTTTAGTTATAACAATTACACCCTTTTTATGCTAAATTGTTGCTAAAAGTTGTGACTCATTAAATAATGATAAAGTGTTATTGGTGCAGAACAATACTGGAACAATTTTGACTGGGTTGGTAATGGTTTATAAGTTCAAGGAACTGAGCGGCGCCACACTAAAAATGCCATAAACTCTTCCAACTAAAAAGTTGTATACAAACGAAACTGAAAAATATGCACCTACACACAGTCGAGTTTAAAATGACAAAAAACTCCTCTACAGGTTGCTTTTAGTTATAACAATTACACCCTTTTTATGCTAAATTGTTGCTAAAAGTTGTGACTCATTAAATAATGATAAAGTGTTATTGGTGCAGAACAATACTGGAACAATTTTGACTGGGTTGGTAATGGTTTATAAGTTCAAGGAACTGAGCGGCGCCACACTAAAAATGCCATAAACTCTTTCAACTAAAAAGTTGTATACAAACGAAACTGTGAAAAATACACACCTACACACAGTGAGTCGAGTTAAAAATGACAAAAAAATCCTCTACACGTCGCTTTCAGTTATAACAATTACACCCTTTTTATGCTAAATTGTTGCTAAAAATTGTGACTCTTTAAATAATGATAAAGTGTTATTGATGCAGAAAAATACTGGAACAATTTTGACTGGGTTGGTAATGGTTTATAAGTTCAAGGAACTGAGCGGCGCCACACTAAAAATGCCATAAACTCTTCCAACTAAAAAGTTGTATACAAACGAAACTGAAAAATATGCACCTACACACAGTCGAGTTTAAAATGACAAAAAACTCCTCTACAGGTTGCTTTTAGTTATAACAATTACACCCTTTTTATGCTAAATTGTTGCTAAAAGTTGTGACTCATTAAATAATGATAAAGTGTTATTGGTGCAGAACAATACTGGAACAATTTTGACTGGGTTGGTAATGGTTTATAAGTTCAAGGAACTGAGCGGCGCCACACTAAAAATGCCATAAACTCTTCCAACTAAAAAGTTGTATACAAACGAAACTGAAAAATATGCACCTACACACAGTCGAGTTTAAAATGACAAAAAACTCCTCTACAGGTTGCTTTTAGTTATAACAATTACACCATTTTTATGCTAAATTGTTGCTAAAAGTTGTGACTCATTAAATAATGATAAAGTGTTATTGGTGCAGAACAATACTGGAACAATTTTGACTGGGTTGGTAATGGTTTATAAGTTCAAGGAACTGAGCGGCGCCACACTAAAAATGCCATAAACTCTTTCAACTAAAAAGTTGTATACAAACGAAACTGTGAAAAATACACACCTACACACAGTGAGTCGAGTTAAAAATGACAAAAAAATCCTCTACACGTCGCTTTCAGTTATAACAATTACACCCTTTTTATGCTAAATTGTTGCTAAAAATTGTGACTCTTTAAATAATGATAAAGTGTTATTGATGCAGAAAAATACTGGAACAATTTTGACTGGGTTGGTAATGGTTTATAAGTTCAAGGAACTGAGCGGCGCCACACTAAAAATGCCATAAACTCTTCCAACTAAAAAGTTGTATACAAACGAAACTGAAAAATATGCACCTACACACAGTCGAGTTTAAAATGACAAAAAACTCCTCTACAGGTTGCTTTTAGTTATAACAATTACACCCTTTTTATGCTAAATTGTTGCTAAAAGTTGTGACTCATTAAATAATGATAAAGTGTTATTGGTGCAGAACAATACTGGAACAATTTTGACTGGGTTGGTAATGGTTTATAAGTTCAAGGAACTGAGCGGCGCCACACTAAAAATGCCATAAACTCTTCCAACTAAAAAGTTGTATACAAACGAAACTGAAAAATATGCACCTACACACAGTCGAGTTTAAAATGACAAAAAACTCCTCTACAGGTTGCTTTTAGTTATAACAATTACACCATTTTTATGCTAAATTGTTGCTAAAAGTTGTGACTCATTAAATAATGGTAAAGTGTTATTGGTGCAGAACAATACTGGAACAATTTTGACTGGGTTGGTAATGGTTTATAAGTTCAAGGAACTGAGCGGCGCCACACTAAAAATGCCATAAACTCTTCCAACTGAAAAGTTATATACAAACGAAACTGTGAAAAATATGCACCTACACACAGTTGAGTTAAAAACGACAAAAAAATCCTCTACAGGTCGCTTTTAGTTATAACAATTACACCCGTTTTATGCTACATAATGTACTACGTGGCCTCATTGGTTGCGTTTTTAAATGAAAATTGGCCATCTTTCTTGATTTAAATCTATTTTCGAATGGTCTACAGGGCCATTATAAGTTTCGAAATGTTACTTAAGTAAAAATTCGGAAAATACAAATTTGAAAATTGGCTCAATATTTATATTAGAAATCAAAATATTCATATTACTGAAGTGCCGTCCAGGAAATATGTTTGTCCCTCCATCCCTCCCTACATATCGCTACCTATAACCTTCTTTTTTCTTTTACTTCATAACACATAATTTTGACATATTTTGATACACAGATTTATTTTAAAAATTTATTCTATATTCGAATAATTAAACGTGTATTTTATCAATATGAACATCTCGACCTGAGATTATTCCTTTATTTTTACACAGATCGTCTTCGCTAGTGCTTTGAAACATCGAGCTTTTATTGTTAAATACTATTTTTTGAGCAAATATTTGGTGGAGTAACTTTAAACCCTTTCCCCAAGGATTATTTAGACAATGGTCATATAGACAATTCAGTAATGGAAGAAAAAATTGCAGTTTTCATTTAGAAAACAGACGATCAAGTCATTATTTCAAAACAAATGACATGACATTGCTTTCTAGCTAAAATAATGTAAAGTTAGAAAGTAACATTGACGTATCCGAACAATTTTTCAAAAAACAAAACAATAACAACATTATTAATAAATTTCAGCTAAGACCTCTTAAAACGACATCAGATATATGAAATATAATATTGAAAAATTCGCTTAGGGCGACCTAAAAACCTCTAATAATGTTAATGTTTAAAAGATTTAAATCGTAATTCAAAATTAAATAACAACATTATCGGTTTATAAGGGTAGTTGATAGAATTTTCGTTCATAGAGCGAAAATCAGAAAATGTTCCATTTAATCCATTCACCTGCAACTAATAATTGGTATTGTATCATATTAATTATTAAAGGGCAACAATTAATTTCAGGTAATGTATAGTGTTTATTAATGCTGTATGAAAATCACCAGAAGTCTTAAACATTGGGGAACTGACCGATAGTTAATATGACGTGAGTTTCCTATTTTTGGAACAAAAGGGTCCAGTAACAATTTTGCAATCGCAAAGGCAGAAATGAATCAATCCATTAGGTATATATTTTTGCGAAAAATGCAAGTCTTAGCTATGAACAAATGTTATAAATAAAGGCGCCTACTTCAAAGAACAGTTCCAAAAATTGGTGATGTGTCCATCGCATTACTTTCCCATTTAGATCACACGTTCTACATAAATTTACAAGCTCTTACAAAGTTCACAACAATAAAGTGCCCTTTAGGGCTTATTTTAGGGAAAAATATTTCAAATAACAGTTATTGGTATTACATTGTTAAATCAAGTTGTGAAAAGGTAAATATATCTTCAAAGTCGTTTAGAGAAAATTAACAAGATAATAAGAGAAATATTGATAAGCAGAGGTAAGTCTCACCTGTTTGGAAATTGAAACACAAAAGCTCGTCGGAGGGAGAATAATTGAGTTTTCATTTCCTCTTAGGACGATCTAATTAATCGTTATCATGAATCGGCTTCCTTTGTAAAGAGGGATTTGTCTAAAAATTGGAAAAAAATGAGTTAATTATTCGAAATATAAACAAGCTAATTAATTCTCTATGAATGCGGTGGTTGTATACGTAAAAAGATCTCATTAGAAGCCTTTTGGAATTAATTTTCTAACGGAGGATTACTTCATCATTTTAATCAATGAGAAAACAAAGCAAGATTCATAATATATTTATAGAGAAATATCACGTTTATTATATAGCATCTTACACATTATCGAAAGTTCCTCGTTGATTACTCCTAGTCCGGCAATTTTTCTAATTCAATTCCATATCGACTTTATTACCCTTAAGTGATGCACACTTGGTTTAATGAAACTTGGTTCAGTAGTTAAGTAATATTATAAAATTTCTGTCAAATCGAATTTATGCTGCACCTGTTCAGCATAACCTTAGACTTTACTATTATTTTAAAAATGATATTAATTCGCAAGCAATTCACATGGTTTATGTATGCATTTGTCATTACTGGGTTGTCAATTTTTCCGTTTACACACGTTGCATTTAGTTTAAAGTTGCGCTTTTGACTAGATTACCTCACTGGAAAATTTCTTTATTACGTTAGTTGTTACCGTCTCATGTAAATACTGCTGATTAAAGAACATAAAGTGATTTCTTAAGAATGCTTTTGAACGACGTTTTTCATACGCTTTCTTATCGTACAGCTATTACGTTCTTCAATAAGCTTAATTACTTATTATAATTATTACATTGTGTCCACAAGAAAATTAACGATATCGGCATATGTGACAAGTCCGACGTAAAAATGTTTAAATTAAAAATGCACGTGTTTCTTTTGCCATCCTTCGTTATTGGCCGAATGAAAAATTCAAAGCGCTGCACCGCCCGTCATTACCGCTTATTATTTTTTGCTGACCCCTCGGAGGTTTTTTACTTTACCGCGGGATAATTAAATATTTTATGAAATTCCACCGTTGCGACTCTCATTTACGGCGCAAGGCCTTCGCCCGTCTCCTCTCCTCCTCTTTTTTCCCGCCCGGTATTACATGTATTAATCTCGTTTTACACAAGGAAACCTCACTGCATATCACTGTCTTCATTAACTTTTGATAGGCGTAAAGACGAAAGTTATTCGTCTCCGTATGACGTTTGAGAGTTAAATAAAGTTCCCTTTCCACCATCGACAGTTCCTTGTACTACAATTCACGCCGTATTGTTGTCGTCCGCGATCCCATCGGCTTTTATAGACAATAGGGACGTACGTACGCCGCGCCTGAAAAGAATAAGAAAGAAAAATTTTTATATATAAATAACACTCGACAATTGGTCAGTGTCTTTTGTTTCGTTGGAAACACGACATTTTTCATCCATGCTTGTTATTACGACTGACAAGTACTTGCCAACAATGGGTTATCATCATTCGTATCGTAAATCGACGTCAGATGATATTAATTGTCGTCTACCGAAGACTGTTGCACGTAACGGTGCCTAGATAAGTCCCGATCGTTCAATTAGCGAAAGTGGAAGAGTTCAGAATTATACGAGACGAATGGGAAACGGACAAATAAGATGTCGCATTGAAAGAGCTCGTTTAGCATTTTATTAAGATCCAATCGCCATTCAAACAGCCATCACGTAAACCGACCAAATACAATCAGATTAGACGGTTGTTACAATTGAGGTGGAAGAGGAACTTTCAGCGCAAAAAGTGAAGACGGCACCTTTCACGCTAGGAATCGTCCGACAGGCTGCTACGAATCACTCCTGTTTCAATTAAGGGAATAAATTGATTTTGCAGTTAACTTAGGGGCAAGTTTATAGTCCATCACTTAAGGAATACTCAAGGAGGCCTTGGTGGAACCTCAGATAAGCTGTTTGATAGTTACGAAATCTTCTTGCCTCCGCCAAGGAGGACTTAAGAAGGTAAAAGTTCTGACAACAGAGCAAATCGCGAATAAGAAACCGGTCTATGGAGCATTATTTCTATTTCTATGGTTCTACGATCGTGTCAAAGTGAGGTTATAAAGTACAACAAATTAAAAATTGTAATTAAACTAAGAAAAAGTAAATTCAAACCCTCAACCTTTTTTTTCAAGCACCCAAATCGTTCTTTCCAGATTCCCAAATATCTTTCGAAGAAATTTCTGGTGCTTGTATGAGCCCTATTAGAATTTCTTTCTTCATGTGTATTAGGATTTACAACTGGTGTTAGCAGGTTGTCTCCCAGCATTTTACCTGTGACAACACATAATTTATAATAGATTCATATTGCAAATTTGATGTTAAACAAATAATTATAGGCTGACCAGGCACTTCATTATTTTCATATTTGGCACGAACCCTACTTCTCTGAAATATTGTGTTATCATGAGTGGACCCTGGATACCTAAGGACAATATCTAATATTTGCATTCTTGGGCCACATACCACCTGTAAATAATACTTTTTAAACAATTTCATCATTCATTATTGAGATAATATAAGTATCTGTAAATTAATGGAGAAAATTCTCTTTCTGTTTCTGTATATTTCACCTACAGCACCTCCAGGAATTTTTATTGGGATGTGGGTACCGTCTATTCAAGATATTACAGCAGGAAAGTTGGCAATTTGATTAAATTCATTCATAAAAACTTGATAATGAAAAGGGTTGTCTGGGAATTTTACGACATTCCTTATTTCTTCTGCTAATGACTCTGAAATTTTTTTTATTATTAGACACTGTAGATTGTGAAATTCCCCTTAGATCACCAGCAACAGTAAAATAAATATGAAATGGTAGAATGGATAAATAAAGTTGAAATCTTGAATAAAGCATAAGTAATCATTCTTTTTCTAGATATAAATACATATATATAAATGCAACTTGCCTGGAAATTTCCTGTACCATGGTATCGTAAAGTGATTAATAATTGGATCAGTGGAACCACTGACGAACTTCTATTATTGAGTTGATGAAGAGCATCACCAATCAGAGGCAACATAACATGTACAGTTGTATTTTTACAAAAGCGATATCTCCTTATAAACTCACGTTCACTATATAATCTAACGGATTTTGCCGGTCTCTCAAATACCGTTTAGGTAATCGATTTATATTATCAATAATTCGATTGGCGTACTCATATAATCGTCATTCGTCTTTTATCCACGTCTCGAAGCCGAATTTAACTTTTAATATTTTCTGAGGGATACTAAATGTAAGATCAAACCGACCTCGGCCTCATCCTCATACTTAAGGTTCACTTAGTTGACTATAAAATACAGATGGCAAAGTAAGTACGCTTTAATGTTTGAGGAATTCTCAAGCACTATTATAAGTTTGACCGTTAGACAAATCAGTGTTGTTAATACGCTATAAGGGCATTAGTTATGGAACAGTTCCCTCCCAAAGGTTTCAGATGCAGCAAAAACATAGCGAATTTCTCATTTATGCAATACTTCTTAGTATTTAAAGGACCTAAACTATAACTATTATTTGTTTTTCAGAATTAAGTGTATACCTTTATATTATTAACTTGACGTACACTTATATGCAAATTTATTTTATCACCAATACTATCACCACCTAAGATATTTTTGTAACACTAGTCTTTATGTGAAAGGATCTAATTTTTCCATTTATTCTTCTTCATTTGTTCAAAGGCTTTATTACATTATTTTGTCCATACCGATCACGTCGAGAATCAAACTAATAATAACAACATTTATGGCGTATAAATCTAAAAATATTTTATAAATATATAAAATAACTCGTTTGTGTCCTCTCAAACGATTGTGTTTTGTAATCGTTCGTGCCAACTATAAATTATATTTTTAAAAAACATTATGCATTATGCTTCAAGTGCATTACCCTACTTGCAACAATAATATTGCAAAGAAAACTACTATAAAATAGTTTTACACTTGTTCCACGTATTCATAATAAAGCAATTTTATAAACGTTCACAATTTAATTGTTAAGTATTGGGTTGCTGTTTTATAAATATTCCTTTATAAGCAATAATAAAACATGTTTATAGGCGCTGGTTAAGTCATAATTCAGTGTCATGAAATACAATTATATAACTTCTATAAGACAGATATTTTTTTCATCAGCTAAAATGTATAGAATTTGTTTTATAATCGTTTGTAAAGCAGTTATAAGAGTCACTCGAAAATATTTAATAATTTTGCTCTAAGAATATTTTCATCACTAACCTTTAGAACAAAATAATGGTACAAAATTAAAACTAAGTAATAATATTATATTGAAATAAAGTAACGTCGACATAAAAAAATTACAAAACATCATCGCTAAGTTGGGTAATCTGATCAATGAACATGCAAGATGCACAAAAATATCTTAGGAGATATTTGTTGCTAAATAATATATTTCTACCAGCAAACGCAATGGGGATGGAGTCATTTCATTTCACCCCCTTTCTCTTAACCCCGGTATACATATATACACCCGCTCCATCGCAGTGCACGTGCGATTCTGACCGCTATTCCGGGATTCATACCCGGAATATCCAATATTATTCTTTTAATTTGGGATTTGCCGTACGTCGCGGATTTACCGAATGGAAAATATTGCGTTTAGAGGTATGCCTTCTACCTCTCCTTATCCTTATATTAAAGTAAATTAAAGGCGTGAAAAATGTTAAGCAAAGTGGGGAAATGTGGAACTGACAGTAGTACAAACGTATTCTTACTTGGGGACGTGGTATGATTAATCCAAACGTGTGATAGGAAGAGGGTTCCAAAATCCATCTTCACGTCGTCACTATTGTTATTAGGCCATTTATAAACTAATCGAAATTTGCTCGTTTGGTAGATTCGTGGTATCTGAGCAGTAAGTACACGTTTTACCACAAAACATCATTAATTTTCAAATAGGCCAAAGGCGGCTCCGCCCTGCAAAAAAAACCTGAACCGTAAATAACGTTTTATCGCAAATCGAGCAAAAACAATAACAAACCCGAAAAATCATCATCCAGAAGGGTAAGCGGGCGCGCACCGAAGATCTCGTTAGTATTTATCTGTCCCAGAGGAGGCAGATAGAGGCATGGAGGAATGCGAAGGGCCTTCCATGTACTATACGATCCACGGTTGCACTTCATCATTTGCCGTGTTATCAGGACGCTCCTTGATTAATTCTAATTATTTGGGGGCGCGCAGCCACACCAGCGGAAATGATTCACAATGGACCCGGGCTACGATAAAAGCTCCGTATGAGAGCGAAATATTTATATCGTAAGAGAAAACGGAGATAAGCGACGGAGAAATTAACGTCAGGGGGAAAGAGAGAGAGAGAGCGAAAGAGGGAATTGTGTTATTACGATTATTATCACCGCCGTCATCATCATCGCCCCAAGTGATACTGTACTGATACTTCCTCGAAGCCTAATAACTGTCGTTAATATTATTTTAATTAAAATAACGGAGCAAAGTAAAGTGTTAATGAAATATGCACTCAGGGAAAACAGTGTCGTCTAATTTAATCAACGGTTCAGATAGAATCAACACTTTAATTAGCTTCAAGCATCGGTTATCACATCAGATATATCCCTGCAAAATAATTACCATGCCTTAAATCCACAACAAAAACAAAAATTTTTACGTCCTAAGTTCACAAGGATTTTATGTAAAATCCACGTTTTACATATTCACACCTTGGCGGTGCAAACATTACTTTACAAAATCGACGGCAAATAGTTATAAAATACCCATTTTTGGACTAACAAAAGCATACATTTTTCTGGCAAGCTACTGTCCATACTATAAGGTAGGTATTTATTGTCATAATGCAATATTGTAAAACCAGAATCAATTAATCTAGTAATAAATATCGATTCAATGCAAACGTTTTATACACAGCGTCGATGATTGATACTAGACTATTCAAAACATGACGTACTTATTCGGAGTAAACGACCGTTTGATCCTTATTTTGTTTCCGTAGTGAGTCAGGGAACTCTTATGAATTAATCATCCTTCCGCCTTTGAGTTATAGACTTTTTCGTATTCTTCCTAACTCAGTTAACTTTATCGTGGTTTCACTATTTACCTTTTCTTCAAATGTCGTAACCATTCGTGGCAGGAAACTCATGCTAAAAATTTTTCCTGCGCACGTTCTATTTTTGGGGCAGTTTTTGTTTTACGGTTTTATAAATGACATTTTTCTCCAAGGAATGAAACAAAAATTTTTATGTAGTATGTATGATTTTTAATGTAGTTTGTGGCAATTAAAATACATTAAAGTACTTTTTCGAAAAACCATAAACAAATGAGATTTCTGAAATTGAAATTTTTGAAGGATTTTTTTCAGAAAAGGGGGAAGCGAAACAAATTTTAGAAAACGGTCAATTTCCAAAAAAAGGTGCTCCTTTTGTAAAATCAATAAATGTCGACAATAATTTTAATTCAATTTTTTGCCAGTTTCCATTAAATTGTTGTGAATTTAAAAATTTCTTAACGTTGATTTTACTGTACTTTTATTATGATTATTACTCCAAAAGTAATTACTACCGTACAACTAATTATAAATTAACCTGAAACAACTATTCTAATACTTTTTCCACTCAGATTCATTTTAACAAGACATAACCAGGTATATGACAGAGATACAAAAAATACTTCGTCTGGCTGTGATTGGGCGATATACTATAGTTAATAATAGCGTCAACTAGAGCGAAATTTTATATTTTTGTCTACCTATAACTCTATTGTGTATGTTTATTGCAAAATGGTAAAATATGGATTTTGTTCAAAATGTCTCGTTTTACCAATTATCTAATATGAATAATTCAAAAAGATTCACATTCATTGTTATATTGGGGATATTGTAATGTATTACTTTTGTTTAAGGGAAAAGGAGTTACTTTCAAAAATTTCATATAATCACTGTATAAGTCTTTCAATGACAAATTGTGGGTATTGAGACTTTTACTTAATAATTGAACATAAGTGTAGGGTGGATGGCGTTTATGAATTTGCCCCTAAATCGGAATTAAATGATGACAGAAAAGTTGAATTTTTTTTCCTGCTATCAGCACCTGTAGATTCATTTAAAATTATATTTTAAGACACCAACGTTTATGGAATAAATGGTAGGTTAACAATCGACTATTAAATTAAAGTGGCGCCATTTAAAAAGTTAGAGGTTGATGATGGTTATTACGAAATTGATTAACCAAAATATTTTCAAATTTCTTTCATAATTTTCTGACGACGCGTTTCGAAGCTACTGGCTGGCAAAAAATTGTGGAACATCCTGTACAGCTTAAGTATGAATTAGGTAATTCAATTGGTAGCATATCTGACGCAAAATCGAGAAAGTGTCCTTCTGGTTGATGTAAAATATTAAATTATTTTTATTATTTTCCTAGGTATCAATTATTTGTTAATGGCTGGCAATTATCAGCTATTACCAGTTTGTAGTTGATGCCGTATAAAGATTTGTCAAACTTTTTAATTAACCGATTATGGTTTAACTTAATTAAATTAATTAACTTCATTAGCCGAATTTTTTTTATCACATTGTTGACAGGTACACTCGAGACTCAAAAAAACCCCTGGAAGTAATATATTCCAGTGGTGGAAATTTCTGCAAATATCTTAACACGTTTTTCGAACTTTATTAGTATAAAATTATTATTACATGGTGACTCACTGTTCATAGCGGTTATAAATGGAAACGCCAAATCACTAAAATTTACTTCAATGTAAATGGCAATTTATTTCAATGGAAAAATCACCGTGTTTTAAAAGAATGACCTACCTAACTAAAAAGTTAGGTAAACTACTACCTTTACTAAAGCCTTTACCAAAAAGTGATCTACCAAATATTAGCAATATTAGGTAGCTGTGCAACAACATTATTGTTTACTCATTAGATCGATCTAGGGAATCCTCACTTTACACAACTTCCCTGCTTGTGTCATTTATCACTTTCCAGCCATTTATATTCGATTCCTAGTAAAATATCAGGAATTCCAACTCGTCTAAACGCAAATCTGACTCGATTTTTTTCCTTCTCCCGTCACTTAATAACGTGTAACACATACGTTATTAGGAGGGATTCCCCGTTGCGTGCAATATGCCAACAAAATCGGAATTTCGTGAAATTATATAACGGTTTAACCCATGGCGATATGAAATCGAATGTTACCTTGAGGATTTTCATCCAAACGTAGATTCCCGCCCAAAAATGTGTAATAATACTATATTTATAATACAACGAATGCGACCGGCGTAGTATAGGATTCCCTCCTACTCTCTAATAAGAAGACCCGTTCGTCCTTATAGAAATCTCGATCGCCTCTGCCTTATCCTTTTTTTGTCTGTGTGAGTGTGTCTGTTTTGTTTTGTGCCAGCAAAGATTCCAGAGGTGTGGTATCTATGCGGAAGACTTTATGTAGATACACATACATAGGTGACAACCGCCAGGCCGCTTTATAAACGCCGTTTTATATTCTATCAAGTTCGAAAAAATTACACTCGTCAGGTGTCACGTGGGCGTCCAGTCTAAAAACAACTGGATCTCGAATTTACGTTGGCAGCACTTATCTCGATAAGAATCGACGGAAACGGAAAATTTGAGAGAGGAATAATGTTACAGTACAATCAAATGTTTTGTTATGTCGAGTATCCAGTGGTAGTTTATTACTCATTGAAAGTTGTAGGTGGTTCAAAAGAAGATGACATGGTGTTAATAATGGGAATATTGTATTTTAGACTGTCAATGGAAAGAAAGTGATGAATTTCAAAATCACACACGTTCTTAGGCCACAGAATCTAAATTAATAAATTTTTTTATGAAAATCGTGTTTTCTTGACAATTATGTTTAAGGCTAGCCGATGGAGCCGGCGTCGCTTAAGTAACTCAAAATAATGCTTCATCAATTATGGGATATACCAGGCAACTCTCGAAGGTCGAGCTAACCCCCCCCCCCCCGTTACACCTCCTCAGAAAGTGAAACTTTAGATTTTCTGATATTTTTGGAGTATCTGCAGCATAATCTAGAGTCACACCAAGTTTCCAGTTTTTGGCTATTTAGTAACTCTTGTGAAAATGTCATCCTACTTTTCAACACTCCATAAGTGAATATCGGTATTTTTCAATTTCTTCAAGCCAATCAAGAGTCTAATTTATGTCCAGGAGGTTTAGAGCTTCTAACGAATCTAGAAGTATATCAGAACTTATTTCACTTATATTTTTCACTCGCACGAAAATACCCTGGAACGTTCTCGTGCATGTATGAATCGGAAATCTCTCGAACACCTTTTAGAAATATTTTTCTTGGAAATATTCTAGAACAACCTCGAATATCTGGTAATATTATAGAGAAAAGAACATTCTAAAACGTTTTATGTTGTCTGATGATCCATCACAGTCTGTAAAATCCTAGAACATTTTCGAAAATCTGGGAATATTAGTGATGATCTGGAACCTTTTGTTTAATATTCTAGATCGTTTTGAAACATTTTCGTACCTATTGGAAGGGTCCATAATATTCTGAAACCTTCTCGAACTCTCCTGAAATATTATTCTCTCACGAACATTCTGGGATATTTTAGAACGTTGTGAAACCTTCTTGAACCGGAATTCTCTTCGATTCTCCTGGTACTCTACCGCCTGAAACATTTCCGAAAATCCCGGAAGTCCCTCAAAGTTCTAGAAACCTGTGCGACGTTCTAATACATTATGGATTATCCTGGAAAATTAGAAAATATCTCAAATCTTTTGGAAGACTCGAGAATGTTCTGGAATGTTATACAACATCCTCTAACATTCTGAAATCATTCAGGACATTCTGTCTTTTAATGCCTATGTTTATAATCATAATTCCCAACTCAAACCTGGCTGACATTATACACAATACAAGGAAAGCTACAGAAACAAATGAGGCACGAATTTGGGATGTCTTTATAAAATTTCGTTGACAAAGTGAGTAACAATCTTTTATATTTCTTTAAATATGGCACGCCTATGGAGCTGCGTTTCGGCCTTTGTACGTCGGTAACATCGGTATTAAATGTTATTGCTTAAGGATGGACAATAAGTATGGACATAGTGTATACAGTAATAAGTGTAGTCACTCTCCGAATTGCCGAAAACCAACACCTCTTGTCATCTCTACCCCCTCACCCGGAGGGATTACTTGCCGAGCAAGAGAAGCTTGTGGTCATTTTATACACGGTGTCTTCGCGTAAGGTTATACACGGTGCGACAAACGCACCGTCAACGACCAACGCTAAATTTACTGGAAAAAACTATTTTTTTTTGCAGCACAAGAAATCGTCATCGTGGAAACAAAAATTAGTTTTAGCCATTGAAACTTCTGACTAACGAAATTTACAAACTGCAGAAGGTAACGCACTTGTATATGTCGGTGGATACTTTTTACGTAAGTGTATTTTACAACACTCATGTGATATTTGTGTCAATTACAGCAACAATAAAAAATCCGATAGAAATACCAAATTTTGCGAGCTACAGAAATATAAAAGCAGTCATGGTGGGATATTTGGAGGTTTAAACGTCCCTCCAAATGATTTTGTTAATTATTTAGTAGCATTTGAAGAAATTTTTACATCCAAATTCAACGACCTCTGTATACATGAGGGCGTAGGAATGGCATCGCTAAATCTATTTAAAAATGTTAAATCTTCACACCCATGTCCCAATTTCCCTCATATTTATTTTATTTCTCTATACACAAAATTAAGAATCTACTATACATTAAAGTTTGCGAATAGAGAAATAAAACATCAAAAAATAATAAGGAAAACTCTAAATTAAATGTATTAAAAAACATGTAAAAACTGGAGTAAGTACTTGCAAGTACACAATAAACTTGTACTTCATTATATTTATACCTAATAGGATCATTACGTATGTACTTATATGTTGGTTGCTATTATGTGTTATCTTAGCAATGACATATATGTATCTCTAAGTACTTTGTCTATTTAGGGTGTACCTACTACGCGAACCTTTTTCCTGCAAGTCCTGCAAATGATTTCATTCCTTATCCTTAACATTTCGCAAACAGTAATTACTTCAAAAAGTACTGATAAATTTCTGATTACAATTGTTTATGGTGTACTTCAACCTTATACGTTTGTAAATAATCTTGCGCCGACAATATTTCAACCAGTCTAAATCTTCGAATATGTTTAAAATTTGTTCGCCTCCCGTATGTAAACGGTTCAATGAAATTATCGAATTCACAGTCGCTTTACCCCTGTACATTGCGGTTTCGGATCCTTTACGGGGACTATAAAACAATTTATGATAGGTAGCAAAAAATGCGGTTTTTCGAGGAGATCAAAGGAGTGACTCGACTATATGTAATGTATAGACTATGGTATGGACCTTATGTTGTGAACTATTATTGTTTTCCCCGAGTTCATTGCAGCAGAGGTGATGAGAAAGAAGGGCCGAAATAACTCGATGTTCCATTTCCTCCCGATTAATCAACGACGTGCTTTACTTTACGTGTCTAAATTCCCGTCTGCAGACGTCTTCCTTCTGTCTATTCCAATTAAAGATCTCCGATCTTGACGAACTACTCGCGGTAGTTCCCAAACTGATTACCATAAGATATTCTAATTTATACAAAAAAAGACAAGAGCGATTTTCTATAGACACACATATTCTCGGCTCGATTAACACTTGTTGAATATATTTAGTCGTTGCATTGAATTTTAATCCGGGCCCGGCTGTGCGAGTGTGTCGTATTGAAATTCCGAACGGTGAACGATGTCAATTTCGCGAAAATGATTTAAATAATTTTGTGGTTTCGCATACAGCAGTCAAACATGAGGTAAACTGATCTATAACAAAAATGTCGGCTGCATTTTAATGCTGCTTTTGGAGATTTCTGATAACGACCGATGGGTGCGCAATGAATAACGAATGGAGTGAATGGACTATTTATTTTCTTGCTTATACCTTTCTTTAAATGCGTTAAATGTGGAAGGATTTTGAAAAATTCTGTTCGATTAGGAAATGGAATTTCTTGATTTTGGAAAGGGTTTTAAGTCAGGTAGAAATTTCCTAAATTTTAGTAAAGAAAAAAAATGAATATAGTTCAGTAGGAGAATGGTGTAAAATGTGCCACCTTATAACTGTAAAATGAAAGTCAATTTACTGAGTATCCGTAAAAATTTAACTTCACAGTTCATAAATTAGTTAATCTGCATAAGAATTTACCTTTCCGTTATGGCTATACTAGACAACAAATAACAACCATAAACACATATTAAAAGAGTATATTTTACGCCAGCCTAATTGCATACAAAGAAATACCGAAAACGACGAGACCCCCCAATAGCTTTACTGTTATTAAAAAACGACTCCGCGAATTTGATTAGAAATCAATGGCAGATACAATCAAATCACGTGTATTGGCGTCGAGTATGTTATTTTCATTTTCATTTTTCTGTTCTAGTAGCTACCACTAATTTTATTTTGTTTTAATTGTTCTTTTATTGCCGTAATAAATGTTAGTATCGTTACAAGTGTTAAACGGTTTTCTATTAGTTTCGCTAATTAAAACAGGGTTCAATTTTGATTCTAATTAAGGAAATAAAGAGAGACTTGTTGGTTCGATTGAAAAATTTACATCGTCCTAGAAGGATCGCTTGAAGTTTATGAAGATTGAAGTTTATGAAATTCGAAAATCTATATTTAAAAATTCTCTGTGCGGAAATAAAATATGCTGGAAATTGAGTCATTTCTAAAATGGTACTTTTTCATATTCTTTATGGCAGAGGCTTTTTGGTAAAAGTGTTTTCTGTATGATACCTGTTATCATGGTTTACCTTCTCAGAAAATGCTCTGGAGCACACGGAAATCTAATATTTACTTGATTTGGGGCCGAGCAAATCTTTTGAACATAAGCCCGTTACTGCAATATCACGCCCTTCCCCTCCCTCAAAAAGAAACGTCTAGAATTTTTCTTTGGAATGATATAGAAACTAAAATGTTTCTAGATTTTACCTATGACTTTTTAGGAAAATTATAATTATTTCGTGGTCATCGGAGAAGTAAAAATATATCAAACTTGTGCAAAATTTCCTAATTAGATCGTAAGGCTATTTTGGGGAATTGAGGTTAAAGAATATCTTCTGGAGTTTGTATTCTCGATTATTTCTTACATTTAGAACAAAAAGGAAATTATTTGGAACTTTCTCAAAACGTCTAGATGTCCTTTGGAGGCAGTTTTGGATGTCAAACGTCTTTGTAAGCTTACTTCTGGATTTTTGATATTTTTAACGTTTAAAATAGAAATTAAGACATTTTTAGTAAATTTTCCAAGAACTTGCAAGATTTAGCTTTAAGCCCATTTTGGTTTTCTAAGGGATTCTTCTTTCTAACAAATTCTAAAGGAATGGCAATTTGGGATGGTGAAGGTCTTATATTGACTCTCGTTCTAGGTTCATAAAGTTTTGTGGGTTTTAATTAAATTAATTAATTTAATTAATTAATAATAATTTAATTAAATTAAAATGGAAATACTTTAAAATTTTTAAACGTTATAGCGAAAAAGTTTTTAGAACCTATCTGAGGCCATTGATGTAAATCAAGACTTTCTCTGTGGTCCTTGAAAATTTAAAACTTGCACAAACCTCTTAGATTTGGGTAGGGTACTTTCAGTAATTCATAGCTCTAGGGACACTTTTGCCTATAGCCTTGAGAATTGGAGTTGTTGACTAATTTCAAACATATAGCCTTTCCTATAAGTGAAAATATCATGTTTGAAAAAGGCTAATATATAATAAATGGGAATTTTTACATTTATCATATCAATTTAAAACTATTGCACATCTCTTGAAGCGACAACGTAAATGCTCTTTGCCGAAAATTAGAATTTTGAAATAGAAACTTAAAGCGGAGAAAGAGAAATGAATACAAATATAAATAAGTTAGTTAAAATTTTAAGAATTTTAGAAGGTATTTTATAACAGACGAGAACTTGATAGCAAAATACTAGTGGAATAGAGATTTACTTCAAGATACTCTGAAGATGCCTCAGTCTAAGAAGAACGATTTATAGACTTCAGGGTAAGTGGCGACATTAGAAGACGATTTAATAATAAAACCCTATCTTTTGGTCTAACGTGGATGTTAAATTTTTTAGGAGTACTGAAGGAAAGAGCTGTTTGTATACTTTTTACGTTTCACTAAAACTTATTTTTGTGAAACCGGATTATCCACAGTGGCAGCATTAAAAGCAAAATACAGATCTCAGCTTAATATACAAAGAGGACTGAGATGTCCATTTCAATTGAACTTCCTTCATATAAAAAGCTTTGATCCGCGAAACAAACTCAAGGCAGCTATTAATCGTAATAATTATTGATGGTTTTCATTATTTCATTTTTGAGTGTATCTACCTACTAGCGTGGCATTTTGTTTTGTATTTCATAATGTATTTTGTGTTTCAAGATTGTATTTTTTCAATAAGAAGATTTTCCAGTGGTTTTTGTTTAATCCGTCTCACGTCTTCGCGCCCCATAGATTGGAAATTTCTGTTTTTGGCTTAAAAACGCACTAGGTGTGTTATTCTTCTTAGAGGCACAGTAAACAATTGAAACAATGATAGCACTTTAATGCAATTTTTCCTTTCAAAATTAGTCAGTAGTCCAGAATGTAACCAAAAGAAATCATTGAATCATTTTAACTTTTAATTAATTGCAAAATATTAGCCAGGATAGAAAACTATTTTATTAAATTATATTAGCGAGAACCCCACTTCATTTTTCAAGTACCTTCGCTTATGGCATTTTTGAAATGAATGGTACTTTTGTAATATACGTAAATGTAATCTGAATGTTTCGATTCATAGCTGTAGTGAATAATATTAAATTCAAACTTGTGGTAGAAAATTGCTTTTTGGCGTCCTACGCGTAAAACGAAATTGAACATACGTTTATCCTTGAATGGGACATTTACGTTTTAGCGTGACGATCGGATTTTGAGTCACACGGGCGTTTTTTTCGCCGTATCTACCTTAATTGATACGCTCAGCCTCTTAAATGTCTCGCAAGCTTCCAGCGCACGTTTCATAAATATCTTTTACTTTACCATTGTAATCTTAATGTCAGATGAGAAAAGGATACGTAAAAGGCTAAAACAGTCAATTTGATTTATTAGCTCCTTGTTTAACTCCATTCCGTGATTTATTACTATTTTATTTCAAAGCAATTACATACCCACCTTTTTTCAGGCGATTTTCTCAAATTAATAATCCTATAAAAACACTTGAAGGATACGGCAGCCCACAGGAACAATTACCTGTACGAGAGGCGTTTAAGGTAACTCCTTCGTCGTCGGATGCATTAATAGCCAATTTGGTTAAAGTGAACTCGTTTTTCTATACGCGACGAACTTTACTTTTGTGTTCCTATTTGTAAGTGCTTTTTCATGTTCGTTATGGACATTATAAAATATCAACGATAATATCTTATTTATAACAAACTTTAAAGGTTAACAATGTTTATCGCTCTCGCCTCGACGCTTATTCTGTCTCCGTCTCTCTCTCTCTCACACACTAAGAAGGAACATTCCCATATATATTTTTCCGTACATCGACAATCAAAAGATCTCCACTCACAGTTACATGTCCTTGCCTAAGATGTTTATATCTTACTTCCACAATAATAAAAACACAAATTTATTAGCATACGGTCGAGAATCGGGAAAAAATAAAACGAAAAAAGAGAACCTCGACAGTTAACGTAACTGATCCTCTCCAACGGCGCGCGGACGTATCCGAGACTCGTTTGTTTCGAAACGTAAAGTGAAGATGTGTCGTAATATAGCGTCGCAGTAGGCCCCGTTCGCGGGGTTTAATTTCAAATGTCCCGGTTAAAAATGTCATGCGATGACCGTCCGTCGCCTCCTTTTACCAAGACTCAAACGTTGGGTCCGGCATACGAGGTGGACACCCGAAACAGCGGAAGAAAACGTCTGAAGCAGTGTTGATTTTGCCCCAGGCAGAAGTTAACAAAGTTTGAGGAACTCATGCGAGGTTGAACTGCCTTGCCTCCTTATATTGTTTTATACTCTATGATTCTGAGATAATTGGTTATAGGAAAGTCAGCCACTATTCAATGTTCTCCGCCTCCTCTGCACTAACCATAGGAGAAAAACTAACCATAGGAGCAACGGTTATAAGTAGGAAACTGTAACGTTAAACCAGCGACCCCCTTTAAAGACGACTCACCAAAATCACCAAAATCTACCATTTTGCTTCTGCCAAAGAGGAATTTCAAATTAGATACTTTCTCTTCTCTAGGAACGCCAGCTACGATTCAATGTTCTGCGCCTCCTCTGCACTTCCCATAGGAGACCATACTAACCATAGGACCAACGGTTATAAGTAGGAAACTGTAACGTTAAATCAGCGACCCCCTTTAAAGACGATTCACCAAAACCTATCATTTTGCTTCTGCCAAAGAGGAATTTCAAATTAGATACTTCCTCTTCTCTAGGAAAGCCAGCCGCTCTTCAATGTTCTCCGCCTCCTCTGTCTAATCATTGGAGACCATACTAACCATGGGACCAACGGTTATAAGTAGGAAACTGTAACGTTAAACCAGCGACCCCCTTTAAAGACGACTCACCAAAATCACCAAAATCTACCATTTTGCTTCTGCCAAAGAGGAATTTCAAATTAGATACTTTCTCTTCTCTAGGAACGCCAGCTACGATTCAATGTTCTCCGCCTCCTCTGCACTTCCCATAGGAGACCATACTAACCATAGGACCAATGGTTATAAATAGCAAACTTTAACGTTAAACCAGCGACCCCCTTTAAAGAGGATTCACCAAAACCTATCATTTTGCTTCTGCCAAAGAGGAATTTCAAATAAGATACTTCCTTTTCTCTAGGAAAGCCAACCACTCTTCAATATTCTCCGCCTCCTCTGTACTATCCATTGGAGACCATGCTAACCATAGGACCAACGGTTATAAATAGGAAACTTTAAGGTTAAACCAGCGACCCCCTTTAAAGGCGATTCACCAAAACCTATCATTTTACTTCTGCCAACGAGCAAATTCAAATTAGATGTTTTCTCTCTTCTTCTCCGACTCTAATAAAATTACACATACAACAACAGTTATTACGTTCTCTAATTATTGGCATTAACAAATGAATTCAGTACATACTCTATTTTACACAAAACAATCCGACTAGATAACTGACAACCATGTTTATAACAATCATTTTTGGCAATATTGTTGACAATATTGACAAGGGTTTGGTTCATTAGTAAAAATTAGGTCGGTTTAGGAGATCGTACAATTTTTTCGTAATTTATTGTTAATTAATTTTAACGTAGGTGACCCATGTTTATCTGGCAAATATTATTTCTTAGAGATATTTACTCCATGGATATGTGTACGTGCCATCACAAATAAACAGAATTACATCTCAAAATCGTCAATTTGACATCTATTTAAATCACAAAAAGCTTCCAATAGACTACATTTCATTTTGGTGTTTGCTGCTTGCTAAATATAAAGTATGTTTATATTAAATATAAAGTCTTAAATAGGTTCACTTATCTTTGTTACTATTATTTCCAATATAAACAATAAGTAATGTTCCCGTTGACTATTGCTTCGTTGAGTAAATGAAGCAACTTTGAAAGAAATTTTACCGTTACAAAGTCCATGGTTTTCTCGATTTCCATTAATTATGTTTTATTTTAAGGTACTTTCATTTATGCAATAATTAAGAAAATAGTTGAATCTAAAATTTTCTCGCATTTTTGTTGATGGATTACTTGATCACATCTCAGTTTTAGTGCCAAATCTTAAACACAGGAGTAGACCATCTATATTGTATTGGATAATCCATGGACGCCTTCCAAAATGACAGATGTTGCCAAATGAAGTGTAGGAAAGTATATTTGGTTAATTTAAAACATGAAATTCCTACGATAAATAAAATGTTACTAAAAGTAGTTCCAGAAGTACCTAAAATGAGGTGTGAGGGTAAACCTTGGAGAGTTCTGGGCGAATTGAACTTTTCTTGAGAAAAATGGAACAGAAATCATTACTCATAAACAAAGATAAAATAGTTTGTTAGAAATGATCATATCTTAGATCACTAAGAAAATTTCACGAAAGTGGTAAACACATTCTTGATAATACTTGACGAAACAGAACATGTTATTTTCCACAACAATTGTGGATTTTTGAGGAATGAGATCCAACATCTGAGAGAAGTACTCTTCAGACGTTTACATTAATGTCTTTTGAAGTATTTTTGAAATCAAATAAGACTAGACCATCTTTAATTTGCACTTCTAATTTAGTCTCTTTCTATTTCTTGTAGGGACTTTCAATCTGTAGATAGCCATCCAAGAAAGCTTGGCGAGCATTAATTACACATTTATTTTTTCAAAATTTTTTCACAATTTTTTTATTAGCGCTTCGTCATCTAGATGAGATATAAAATCATTGCACTTCACTAAATAAATAACTAATCATTACAATACTTAATGCAATTGTGTAAAATATAAACACATTAACACATATAAGTAGGTACTTATCAATTTACGAAATGAATAAAATTTGGACGGATAATAGTTTTGTAAACAATTTTGGATAAAATGTAAAAGTGCCATCCTTAAATAAATGCCCATTAAACAAATAAATGGTAAGTGTCAACTAGTCAAAATTATTACAATATTCAGTTATACGTTGTTTACTAATAAAAAAGGTACCTGCTTAATTGCAGCAGGTGCTATATTCTGTAATCACGAAAATAATTCTAATTGGCTTTTAGGATTACCTGATATTTTGATACATTTTGATTTTCGTATGTCTTACCCTATGGGGTCGATGTCTTGAGTGGAATAATCTCCTTGTGCATCAGTTCAGAAGGATTTCGATTTATATATGATGGCATCTGCCAATGGTAAATATTAAAATAGAAATAAGGAAATATTCATGGATAGATAAATCTATCCTCAAATGATACAACTCAGATGTAAAATATAGAGATTAAAAAATACATCCATCTATCAGTGTCAACAATTTTGTAAGATATTCTATATTTTTTTAATAGAAACCGCTTGCCGAAACCAAAAAGTAATCGTTCTTCTTCTTCTTCTTCTTCTTCTTCTTCTTCTTAGAAGAAAGAAATAAGGACAGTGTTTGTGATTATATCAGTAATTATGTTTACATGGTGACACACTGCCTATCACTAACTTCACTGATGTTTTGAATTTTCCCAATTGTAATACTTGTTTCCTGTATTTATAACCTTGATAAAGATCTAAAATGCAGATCGAAACATTGGCGATTTATAAAAGACGAGAAGTCTAATATATCCGTCATATACCCTGTATTCACATTAATAAATTAAAAATGTGCATCTGGTTGATTCTAAAAACCAAATATGTATGTTTCTGCAGCTTTCTAAAATTTCATCGGGATTTTAACACATCTTTATGTACAAATTTAACTTAGCGCAAACGATTTCTTTTACATAATTTCAGACCTGCCTAACGTTATGTTACAAATAAAAGGTTCGAACTATATCATAATAGTCAAATTACCATAGAGATTCACTGATTGGGACCTGCCGAAATTACAACCAGCGAGATTAATTTCTATGCATTTTTCAAAATCTGTAAGCCCTTATAGCCTCCCGCCCGTCTCGAGGCGTAGGCCAGACGACGCGTCCCTCCATACGGTAGGTGTGCCCCCAGTTATTTAACAACAGTTTGACAGGCCCTGGTGGTCTCTCCTCTCCGGGTCCAACCCAAAGAGAGACAGAGAGAGAGGAGAGATCAGTACCGCGGTCGTACCGTCCCCCGTGTCATTGTATGCTAATTGCAGCCCTCAAACCCAGAAGAGACTTATTACACGTCGAACGAACGATAATTTCATACCTACGGGGTCAACCCAAGACGAACCATTCATCCACGGACATCAATGGGTACGGGGACGTGTGGGACGTAGTGTATAAATTGGTCTTTCTGACATGGAGGTATTGGTAATGGCATTCTAATGATGAGGATGTACTCTAAAACCTAGTGAGGCCGATCAAGACATACTTCGAAAAATGTGTCTTTACCGGCCCTTTGAGTTGACATCAATAACGTAGAGAAAGAAGACTGGGAATTAAATTTAGTTCATAACCAGTAAAATTATCATTTTATCAGAAGAACGTGTTTCATAAGACACTACAGTTATTGACTTGGATAATTTTAAGACAGCTCGAGTTTTTGAAAAAGTTGTAAGCAAGGTTATTTTATCATATTTTCGCCTTTCGTTGCACATTTAATATGTATCTGCATACATAAGTATGCCTTCTTGATCCTTATAAATTGGATTCAGGATGTCTCAGTTAAAATGTTACACCAACGTGGTAACATATGTCGGAAATTAGGCTCACTTACTTTATTTTTGGGAAATTCGCAGCCATTAGGTGTTTATTTTTTGAGAATATTTTTGAGACGATGTTTTTGTAGGATTTTTGAACATGTAAATACAATCAGTCTCAAATATCGTAATAGTGAATTGGTATTTATTCGAAATAAACCCCATATTTGTTTGACGTTTTTGTACTGCAGCAGCGTCAGAATTGCACTGTAATTAAATTGCAATGAACCTGCAAATTACTGAAACAATTAAAAGGAAGCGATTCTCCAACAACACTGCACCAATAAAGAACCCTTGAATAACTGTGAAGGAAAGAATACAAGAAAATTACCTTGAAAGTGACTATAGAAAGATTCTAGAAGATTTAATTATATTTTTAAGCACTACAAAGTCAAAATCAATCTAAAGATGATATATGGCCCTTTACAATTTTGGAAATCTAACGTGGGTTTGAAAGTTAAATGTTGAAAGACAATGAAAATTTCAAACGTTTCAATTTCATTCCTAAACATACTTACCTAACTTCATTGGTTTCGAAGGAAGTTTGCAGGGCATCTTTAGGGACCCTAAACACCTAAAATTGTTGTCAAATCATATCTATATGGTTAACAGAATTTAAAAACAAAAGTTTGTTTAAGTACTCTAATGCCAACTCTATATACTTTAAAGCAACATTAAATGGAAAGTAGTAAGTAAAACACTCCAAATGAGGTGTTTATTGAACCATCGTGTTATCAAATGTGACCTGTTTCCCTTTTTGCCAAATAATTATCTTTCTTCTATTCAAAAGTTGGTAATTTTCCAGTAAACATGAATGGTAATTGGCGTTAATATACATTACTATAACTGAATTGTAAGGTATGTAATTTAACATTTGAACGAAATATTTTTCAAACACATCCACCAGTCATTTACTCATGATATTCTTTTATAGCATTTGAGGAAAATTCCAACCAACCATTATTTACAAAACCATTTTCACCACTAATATGTGCAATTATCAATCTACAACTTTTTCTAGCAGGTGGGTTCAAGACAGTGGAAAAACCTTTCATAAAAGCTTGTCTAGAATTGGCCATATACCATTGGCCAACCAAACATTATATCCTCAGTCAACCAAACGGTATACCCTTCATGTAACCATGTTTCGCCTAAATAATAAATAATTTTTCCTTCAGTTCGAAACCTTTTTGTTGTTTTTAAATATTCTATTCACCAACAAACAATATCGTCTTTATCAAGAAGCAAAACTCTACTATTACATGTTTCCTACGAAAACCCAATTAGTATTTTCCGCAATACGATTACGTATTTTGCTGGGGGTAGGCATATCTTTATTGGATTGAAAAAAAAAGAACTCTACGACCAATGGCTGTTTTAACAGAATCATCTATTTCTGTTGATTGTCTTTCGGTATGTTTTTTTGGCTCGATACTCCTTCCTTGAGTTTTTCTTTCTTCCAGAAAACGGTAAATTGTTGCTTTTCCAACTCCTGTCACCTTTGAAAAAGTTGCAATGATTTCCCATACAATATGCTCGGAGTATTATGAACCAACCCCTCGTGTACATTCAATATGTCTAACTTACTATTTTTCTCTGGGTAAAAGTTGGCGTAGTTGATATTGTAGAACACAAATTGTGCAATAAGACTAGTGTTGAAGTACATAACAATTACACTGATAAAAATATCACAACACAACTGACCTGGTGATGTTGTTGCTTTATGCCGGCGTAGTTGTAAAATGTGGTCCAACTTATGTAAATTATATCACTTAAGTAGGGGACGACGTTCGGCAATAATCGTTTCATAACAATGTATTTATCACCGTAAATTCTCTTAAATCCCATTAACAAGGATTATGGGAGATTGAACCACAAGAGTGGATATTTTTCTTTGTAAGAAATAAGTTGTAAATTGATACCAACTTAATTAGTGATATAAAGTTGTCTCGGTACCTGTGAAACAAATTATAGTTAATAATGGAATGCCTTATAAAAATGACGATATTAATCGAAATCTTTAGGTTTTTTTTTTAAAATATCACCTAAGTATTCAAATTATAAGTTTTACCACGTTTCTACAATTTTGCATATTTGCTTCATGAGAAATGCTGTGTCTGTGCTTTATGGCTAATGAGAGGATGCGGGAGCAGATTCCTTTGGTTAACAGTTTTGGAGTGGACTATAATTGTTAATAACTAAAACACACCACCGAATCCTAGCGCACAAAAAATATAGGGTTTCTTTCTATAGGTCCATATTTCCTAAAAAATTTGTCAGATACTTGGATGGCTCAGAGTCTCTATAGCTTTTTTTGCTAATTTATCTGGTCTCTCATGACTATTGTCATCACCGCATCTTCTAGGTGATATTGGTTTATTTAACACATGAATGAGGAGCTGCATATTACTGGGAGGGCAGAACTTCTGACTGACCAGAAATTCTCAAGATATTTAACAAATGTTTGATAATTTCATAATATTAGTTTATATAGTTTCATCTTTGGATAACTTTTTTATTCATGAATCAATTGAAATTAAACAAACATCAAATGTTAACCTTTCATTGAATACATTACTGAAAACCGCATCCAAATTAGTTCAGCCATTGTGAAGATCAGCGCGAACAAACCCACAGACACAAAATGAGCATACGATTTTATTACATGTATAAAATAAGTTTATTAGGTATTAACTTCCCATAAATTTAAAGTAGGTCCCAGCATAAAACGTTTTAAATATTATCATCAAAATAAAACATAGTATGAAAGAAATTCGAGCGGCATTTTTTTCGATGTATCCATAACAGGTCATTAGATATAAACTATACTCCATTGGTAATTAAGTTTTCAATTAATTGCCTATTTTCAACCGGCGCTATTTGTTACGTTCCCTTTTATTAGTGTAGCAGCAGCTTGCATGTTCAATTATATTTATTAATAATTTACCTCAATCAATTATATAATGAATGCTAAGTTTAGGCTCAATTAATACCTCACAGTTTCAATTAAAATAAATAAAAATTACGGTTATAATGTTAACGCAGGTGATAAGTGAAATAACGTCGATTAGCTCTACAGGATCGCGTCCGATCACCAAGCTGTAGATAGGGGCTGGAAGATAAACTTACTGATCAGGTGGAAATATCGTAAAAACGGTTACGTAATTTGTAATTTCCGCACGCCACTGTCTGGATATATGTGTGCCATCGAGATCTGGGAGTGCCAGCATCTCTCACCTGGTCCAAAGAATGACTCGAAGGTTTTCCAATAAAAGCGTGGGCACACACACAGAATAGCACAAAAAATAATCCGTCCCCTGATATGATATGATACTCTTACCTTATTTTCTAAATGTGCTTAAGCACCAAATCAGCTTAGGAGAAGGCCAACGATGTGGGCCCGATATATTTAAAACCCTGGCATTACAATTAAGTGCGCACTTAAGTATCTTCAGGTATTTCGATTGATGAATTTCGATAATTATGGATACTTCTACCTTGCAGCTTAATATTAATACTTTGAACCTATCACTTTCAAAGTCTTCTGAAGTTTTTGATGTTTCTTGTATTTCTTGTTACCTAACTAATTTTTTTTAAACGAAACTTAAATATGGACTTCTTGTACACGTCATAACTTTATTTTGTATTAATTAAGTCTAAATGAAAAAGGGGGGGGGTATTTAAAAATGCGAGATAAACTGTTTGTTCATGCAACATATGTAAGTAATTATCACTGTACCTCATGAGAATGAGTTCGAAATTAATTTAAACATGTCTGCAGCATTTCTAAACACTACTTTGCACTTAAACGTATGAGATTCACATTTCATGAATAAATTTGCTTGTACACTTAAAACTACCCAGTGAAGTCTGTCACTTTTCTATTAATTAATCATCATCATTCATCGACCATCGCCGCCATTTAAAATTCAAATAATTAATTGTTCGTCGATCATTACAAGTTACTGATATATTTAATATTAAAATAATCAACGAATACATCAATAAATAAATCATAAAAGGAAGGTGGACTTAATTGAGGATACCTGATGTGTTTCATTCCACATTTTATGCAAATTATTTAAATTTATTTTAAATAAAACATCTCGCAAGGTCAAACGGCGTATGTGCAACATTACACAGTTTCTGTGTTTGTGCGCCTGTTATACAATTTGTCAAACTGGAATTGTTGGTCGGAAGATTTTTATCTTTGCCGTTAATTGAAGTTTTGAGTGGTTTTGTAATTGATAATAATAAACATTTTTTTTTCTCTCGGAATATTAATTTTGTTTTCAACGACAAACAACAGTGATTATGTTTATCCGATTAAAAGCACTATAAATATTTAGAGTATGAAATGCACGGTAATTAAAATTTTTTTCCACTCGCAGAGATTTAATTACTGTTATTAAGGTTTTACTCGGTATGGAGTTAGGATTTTTTCTTATTGCTGGCGAAACGAGAGACCTTCATTAGATATTTGGCCATCAGCGGGTTTTAGGTTTTACACATGTTCCAGATACGGGAAAAATGGCTGAGTCAAGGAAATGGTAAAGTGATCAGTACTAACAAAATTGTGTTGATTACAGGGAAAAAAGTGTTACTAAAATCGAAAGTTAGATCCCTTATACGATATTCTAACGGGAAAATCGGTAACGAGGATGTCAGAGCTTGGCGCTTTTGCTTTGAGCCATGCGAGCACAAAAAAGTATCGAAATTCCACATTTGCTCCACCATAACTACAGATGCGTTTCCTTGAACACAGGGAAATGTCATACTCGATCAAAATTGATAATGTTGCTTGCAAATTACAGCGCTGACATTGAATCAAACACTAATTAATAGTTAGCAATCTGACAGGTAATTAATTATGAGACAGTTATTAATTAGGAAAGTGTACTGATAACGGGAATTCCACGGGTACACGTTAAAATATAATTATTTTTCTTGTTGAGCAATTAACGGGCAATTCTTTATATGCTCGTTGAATAAGTTAATTTAATTTTCGATTTTAGAATGTCTGATTTATTTCGTTTACATCTTTATCGCCCACTTGCGTAATTACCCACAGTGACTTAGTGGCAATTAATATTTCTAATTAGCCGCTGCATGTAATGGAGTGACATAATTGATAAATAAACGTAAAACTTTACCAGGTAATTGCTCGTCTAGATCATTGAGATATTGATATTTTATTAATTTGTAATAAATACTGCGATATAAAGTCCACATTTTCTTTACCGATTCCAAAGTCACAAATTGTATCAGAATGTTTTAATTAAAATGTATAATTACTGGGGCGACGTGAAATCACAACTTTTCTAATAAGCCGCTGACTTAACAACTCATCTAATCTCGCATATTAATAGAGATCAGTTCGAATGTGTATATTTCGTAACGAATCTGTTACAACCTTCACCTCCCATTCATTAAATGAGACGTAACGTCTAAAATGTGGATTTTTGTCAGATTTCTATCACGTCTAGGAGAAGAAAGTATGTTTTTAAAAAATCTAACGAGTGAGTTAGTTCACTCCGACTTGAAAGAATCGTGAAAAGAACAGCATTGTCGGATGGTAATTTCGGGCATGAATGTATCCACATTGAGACTGGAAATATTTGTTTCGATACGGCCTAATTTTGAAAAAGTATTTAGAAAAATTCTCAAATTTCATAACATTACTGCATGTTTAATTAAATATTTTTGAGCATGAACATTGCACCAAAACTTCGCATGAGGGGAAATATCATTTCCAACGAAAAAATGAAATAACTTCTTACGTCTAAAGGCTAAGTGACCATTGCCGCCGTAGGTACTTTCTAGAAGTATCGGCAAATCCCCACACTACTTGCGGTTATCGACCATCCCTCTATTTAAATATAAACCCAAATAAAATGTTCTTGTGATGAACTGTCAAACAGTATTTGCACCTGTATGTGAATTATCATATGTTAGTCTAGATCAGAGGTGTCCACTAGGATCAAGAGAGATAGAGAAGTGACAGATACAACCCATCATAAATGGGCCCTAATGATCTGATAGTCGGAATATTAATATGCACGCCGTTTCCGTACATCACGCAAAGGGTCGGACTCAGAAAGCGATTTGAACTCTTACCGAGGAGAAGCTATGAAAAGCAATTACCTAATACTTGTATAATTGTAAATTGGTACTAATTTATAGATTTTGTAAACACTAAAATGATTATTATATTAACTAGTAATTTCAACGTCTTTTATGTATGAATGATTAATGAAAAGTATACGTAACGTTATGTTTCAAAATAAATTTTTTTCGTTAAATTAAAAAAAAAACACTGGGTTAGGTCCATTTATGTCATTTTCCCTTCACACTTTTCCAGGCTCTCTGGAATTCAGGCTTCTCTGGATCGAGACGCACTGTCTAATGGAAAATCTCTATAAAAATCCTGATGCTGTTTTTAATAATACCGCTGAATGTTATATTTTTTGAATTTTACAAAACTTTGCCCAGATATGACGCATAAAATGGTGTTACATATTTTGAAAACCTCAAATAAATCCCCTCATTTAGTATCGTAACCTTGCCCCCCTTCTAATTCCATTACGCACACGTTATTAAAAAAAAATGAGGAAATGAAAATCGTTTCAAGTTAAAATTGACAAACAGAATTGGAATAAAACAAATAATGTGTAAAATCTTTTACCCATACAAAGCACACTGGTACAGTCACTCACAGACTACATATTATTAACCGTAAGGTGGCAATTTTTAAATTTTTCTAATGTGACGTCAAGATTTTATGGTAATCACTCAGTTACTTGCCCTATTTTTACCTGGTCATAACGATGCATCAGGTATATTTTTCTTGAAAGAATAAAGGGCAACACGTTAATTCTCAACCATCCTTACACTTACTAGTTACTGGGAACAATTACTTAACTACTTGTACACGATTTTGTGTACTAACTATTTAGAAACAGGTAAACATTTTTGTAGTGCTCGTATATGTTTCATATATGAAATAATAAAATTCTGAAACGTCTAACTAAAATCTTATTAAATCAACCCTGGATCTCCTGGCGTAAAAATCACGAATATGCCCCAAAAGGCTGACGGTAATAGCTTTATGGGTGCCATAAATTACTGGTGCCACTGATAAAGCGTTTGCTCCCGTGAGCTCGGGAAACACGGGTAGTGAATACTTCTGGTGTATATATAAATACACTTATTAGCTCAAGCGTTTGTTTGTGTTTACGATATACTTAAATTGTAATTTAATTGAATGGAACATTTTACTTTAGGTGGTTTTTTAAATCATTGAATATGTTTTATCATTGGAAAACAGACAAGGAAATAGATGATTCAGATTTCAGAAAATCGAATATTTTCCATATGGATGTTTTCGACAGCTGTGGGCTATATTTATGAATTTACTGACGATAGTGAAGGTTCATTATCCAATTACACGCTGATATTCAAATTTCTCTTGGGTAATGTGGAGAAATAATTAAAAAAAAAACACAATAAGACAGATGTACCTTTCACTTTGCTCCATATTTCTTATTTAATCAGATTTTCATCATCTGAAACATCACATATCATCTGAAAATTTTGGATTATTTGTTACTGTTAAGAAGCATTTTTTGGTTTTGTAGCGAATTCCATTTAGAATCTAAATTAATGGAAAAATGGCAGTTTTCATTAAAAAATTTACACTGAAATCATTGGCCCAAAATAAAAGACGTCACTTGTTTCCACTTTTAGGAGAAAACCCATGAAACTCAACCTGTTCGAGTGATTTTTTTGTAAAAATCTGTTTAACATTATTAATGTTAAGCGTTATGATTAATTCAGACTCGCCCTGTATTGTTGGTTTATTGTAGTTTGTTACAATTTTTTTAAAATACAAATTTGACATTTGAGAAGAATGTGAGAGGGATCATGTCGTGACCGCTATTAACAGGTAAGATTTCTCGATGAGTAATGTGAATATTCACACCATTGTGGCCGTTAACGGGAGTGGCTGTAATTAAGTGATAACCTAAAAGTATGTTCAATTTTCAAAGTTGATCGTCACTTTTATTGAGTTCTTAAGAAAAATTTCCCGTACATTTTCATAGGACAGAAAATCAAATGCAATATTTCCAATACTTCGATTAAACCTAGCGTGCCCCATAAATTATTTATCATTAACTCACAGCGACCGTGCTGCGGTAATGTATACCTGAAACGTTTTTGAACTTCCCCTTTAGTGAAAACAAAAAAAAAATCTGAAAAAGATTTAAATAAAAATTAAGCGATCAAATAGGCGTAAACCACCAAAGTAACATGATATATATGTGTGTACATAAACAATATTCGGCATTATGTAGCGCTGTTAAATGGTAGGAATACATTAACACCGTCGGAGCACGCTTATGTAAAACTATGTTAATGAGGTGCTTTACTGTTCTACACAGAATTCTGACTGAAAGATTAATAGCCATCAGCTAGTGAGAACTACTTAACGATGCGCCCCACTTCGAATTATGCAAATGATTTCACCGGACCTGTGTGTGTGTGTGTGTACGTATGTACGAGTGTGTGTGTGTGTGTATTATTATTTAAATAATATACAAGTTCAACTATTATCATTGTAATTCCGTTGTATCTTTCATAGTCGACAGGTATCGTTTAAGTCATTACCATTAACGAGCTCTTATATCGACAAGTGTCGGGAAGTGCGGGAGGGAAGTTATTTTTCATTCTACCGGAATACGTATTATTTCTATCGATTGTTTCCTGCTTAATTCGATCCATGATTAATTAGTTAAGTAACTTAAATTACAGGAAAGAAAATTACAATTATTATAATATAATGCAAGCGATAAACGGTTCAATAAATTACACTTCACGCAGGCTTTGAAATCACCGATATTTACGATACAATAGAGTTTGATGGAATACTAAGCAATTTATTTATTAGTTAATATTACATTACATACATACAATAAGAAACGTCACGTTCTAGGATTAAATTAATTTTAGAGGCAATTTGTAAGTGACGATACTAAATAATGTCAATTGCACTGGTGATTACAACGTCATGTCTCAAATTACATTTTTTTACCAAATTTATTGATTTTACAGAAAATATTTGTATAAAATAATAATATATCTTCAGCGCCCCCTTTACAATTTCTCTTCTCACTTTAAAGCCGCTTACATCCCTACATAATATTTAAAAATTTATTTCACTTTTTTACACTACAAAATTTTAATTTTTTCAATTAGTGCGATTTAAACATATGCCCATTATCCCATATAGGAGCTCCCCCCGGCCACACTGATATTTTTGGAGCAAAATATACAGTGAGGGTCTTATATTCGACATCTTGCACTCATAATTTCGTGTTTAAATATTTGTGTATTTATTAATTTTAATACTTTCATAATTGACAGTTCATGGTATTCAGTAATATTTACATACGGCAATTACGCTATAAACGTTATGTAAATAATTTTTACACTTTTATTTAGAGAAACCGAATTAGTCTTAGGAGATATTTACAAATTGCATGTCGTTCTTTTCCCTATGTTTTAAATCTCTACCCTTCATCGTGACACAGAGGGAGAGCGTTTATCCCATCCCCCCAGATAAAAATTGTGGGAAAATTTTACTCAGCACTTTTGCAAATTTAGAGAATTTTTAAGTATGACAATAATTTTTTAAAATTCAACGTTACGTGTCAAATGAGTGCTGATTTGAATTCCTGAATGGCCTATTTTAGTCTCAAAATTTTTGTTTGGCGATGTGTTAAGTTTCAAGTCAAATGCTGCAAAAGGAAAAGGGGCACATGTGCTAAAAGTCTTAATAATACAACTTCTGGAAGAGTACTAGATCTTCTAGAAGTTTAAATCACGGACTTTGTTAAACATCAAATCTAGAAGGTTTAGACGATTCAAATAGTCTTCAGTTTATAATT
Organism: Cryptocephalus primarius; assembly: GCA_963576515.1. Taxonomy (NCBI): domain Eukaryota; kingdom Metazoa; phylum Arthropoda; class Insecta; order Coleoptera; family Chrysomelidae; genus Cryptocephalus; species Cryptocephalus primarius. Next base: position 10,608,926 of record OY754942.1, on the reverse strand, counting down.
AAACGTTGAAAACTCAAGAGTAAAAATTCTTGTTTTGCTTGGAGTGCAAAACTATCAAAAATGCCTTAACACCTAGGCTAGGTGGTTTAAGAAAATTTCAATTTTCCTTCGTTTTTAGAGGATTACACAAAATATCTACATTTTCCTAAATCTCCCCAAGTAGAATCTTGCCGTTTCACCTAAAACCGTTTAGAAAATTAAAAAAAGGTCTTTCTTGATATTTAATTGGTTAATCAAAAATATTATTTAAAAGAAATTCAAAATTTTGTAAATTTTCAAGTAAATAATAAGTAATTTCAATATTGCACTATATTTCCACGATATTTTTAATCCTTCTCAAAACAACGAGCTACTTTGTGTTTTTGCCGCCCAACTTTTTATAATTGAAGTATTTCAGAACGGTTAAGTCAATGAATAAAATATTCCTATTCTATTCTATGAAACTAAATATTGTTCTATACGATGAAACTAATAAATCAGTACCTTACAATATTTGCCAGATGAAAGGATAAATGAAATGATTTCGAATAAATCGTTTATGTAGGTTGCCTCTCCCAATTTAGATATTCTCTTGGGTGAAGTAGTGAGAATCCTTAGAGAATCCTTGAGAAAATTCCTTAAATTCCAATTTGGATGGTAAGTCTGAAATTGTTTCATTTTCCGAGAACCTTAAACCTAAATGCTCTTAGTTAGTTTCGAGAAAATTTCTTATTTTAATTTAAAATTATGCCGGAGAAAACCTTCGAAGTTCTTTTAGAATTTTTGTCGACCAGGACAGGGTTAAATAACACAGAAGGTTTACGGAAATTTCAACATTTCAATTACAATTCAACTTTTAACAAACTTCAATAAACAAGAAGATGGATACCAGACGTTTTTCTGCAGCCATGACTTTCAAAAGTACCTCCAAAAGAAGTATTATATAAATGGTATAGGGAACTTCTAAACGATTTAATTTTAATTTCAAACTTCAGAACGAATCTAAAATAAAATTTCGAGACGCTTTCTAGTAAAGAAATATAAAAAAATTATGGAAGGTGTCATAAAATCCAATGTAAGAGGTTTACAAAAGCTTCATATTGTGTCACATCCCGAGGATTACAGAATAAATGAATATTTTCCTAAATGAGTCTCAGATAAGTTTTAGAAGCTTTCTCGTTACAATTTATAGGAAAACTCTTGTAGTCCCTTTAGAATTTTGGAAGGCCAGAATGAGTTTAAAATTGAATCTAGATTTATTTTTTTCAATACCTACATCAAATAAATATTAGCTTATCTTGTTATTGCGAAATGATGATTTATGAAGAAATATTTGTAAAATAGGCAACAGTAATTTAATACCGTTTTGGTGTTTTTGTGTCCTTTTTTGTTCCATAAACACTTTTTTGAATATTACTAAAATGTATAAAGATGTTTTAAATCAATATATTTTATTGCAGAAACTGTAGGGTTGAAGGTTACTTATTATAAGGCAATACAGCTTACTCAAAATTATGCAAATAAGTATGAGAAGAATAAGACAAAAATGTCAGTCCATTTTTATTTTCATCTGAAGTGCGTTTAATTCGATTTCGTTCCATCCGCTTTGTATAGTTGGGTACAGCCACGTTGTTTTAATATTAATAAAAGGAAAAATGTTATGACTCGTAAATACTTCAATTCTTCGACTGTTTCCTCAGTTGGGTTCCATGGGAAGAACGGCGACGTATCCGGAGGATGGATACCGATTCGTAAAAGAATGGCATTCTCACGTTTCGGGCCTTCCGGTTTACCGGCATTAATCCGGCTCATATTTTACCAGAATTTCTTATCTGTAGACTTCATCGCGCCCACGTAAATTTTACTTAAACTCGCTTCCCCCCTTCCGCACCCGATGCGTTTTCTCTCCTTTTCCTCATCTAACAACGATTGGATTGTTCATCGAGTGTGAATGAATCTTGAGGTGTGAAGATATGTAAAAATGGTAAAAACAAAGCAAATAGATGGATGCATTAGTTACGTAACGCTGGGAAATGACCCGGTGATGTATTGACGGATCGTTTGACAAATATTGGAGAACACACACACTAACGAAATCTTCCTTTTTCTTCTATTTATTATTTCAATTTTGGGGGCTTTAAAAGACACAAAGAATGGCAATAGGTAAAATATTCTAGGCACGCATTAGAAGATTACCGTTCGAAAAGTCATATGCTTCTGTAACTTATTCAGCCATTTTTGGCTTTTCTTCAATTAGTACCTGGAATTGATGGGTTTGTGGTTTACTTAAACACCGCTAGATTGCAAATTATGCGGATACTTTGATAATTGATTCCATTCTTTATTAGGTACATTAAGCAATATATATAAGGGGTAAGTCATGGGATCTTGGGGTAGGTATATATATATACTTACCCCAAGATGGGGTAAGTTTTGGGTAAGTCTTGGGGTCTTGGGATAAGTATATATAGTATATATGTATATACTACTATATATTTACCCCAAGATGATTTAAAAAGTTTGTAGTGGGTGTCGGCGAACCCATTTATTTTATCGCTATCAACCAATAGTAGCACTTGGCGGTAATTTTGTTATGAACGTGTGGTGCCATTTTAAAGTTTCACTAGTTACTATAGTGAGCAAATTAACACAGTCACTATCCGTCGCTTTTCTCCTAAGCTTCAGGAGTTTTTTTAAAAATGGCATTCGTAACTCACTTTCACTTGAAAGAAGTTGAAATCGTGACCAATGGGAAGTCAAGAATACAGGCAATATTTTACGTCAACTTAATAGATATGAACGACTGAAGGATCTCAACGTTCGAAAAATGTATTTGAACTTGTAGAATTTTAAATAACAAAAATGAATTTTATGCCCAAGGTAAATGCAAAGGAAATTATGAATTTAGAGGCATTGAAAGTGTTCCAAATACAACACTAAATGCAACTATTCAAATACTTAATAACACTGGTCCTTAGCTATAACCTGCAAAGTTTAAAGTTTCTAAGTACACAGGGAGCACCTCGCAATAAAACTGCCTCAAATTAATTTGAGATTGCACTAATTCACAAAGGAAAATTCGTGTTTTTGGATATTTCTGAACCTACTCTCGACTGAAGCTAAAAGCGTGCAAAGTTTCAAGTTTCTAGTGCCCTAACATTTCGAGATAAGACACATAAGAAAATTGTAAAGTTCATATGCTGGTATTGTTTTAAATATTAATGAGTCAGCCACGTCAAACAAATTTAATCGAATTTAACCGTCGTCGGCTAATTGAAGCGTTCGACGTGGTTTCCGAAATCATTTTGCTGATTTTCGCCCTGCACCCTCGTGTCTCCTCCGGTCGTATAGATTTCTAAAATTACTCGAACTAACAGTACTGCGGGATTAATTCGGGCGCTAATCAATCATACGTTGTGTCAACAATTCTCCTCCGTTCCATACGGCGAGTCGACGACAATCGGCCCTATCCAGGGCCCACATAAATCGAGCCGAAAGGGTTCGTAGAGACGATTTTTCCCTGGGCGGAAGCACGGGGGATAGACGAAATCTCAAAAACAAACAGAGTATTAGGCCACAATACGGTCTGTGCACCCTTCTCGTCTAGTTTACCGACGGGGTAGCTGTGTTGCCTTTTGTGCGATTTATGTGCAAAATGTTCGTAGACCGGATTTTGAAAGACATATACCCTGCACGATAAATATTTTAGAAATGGAAATATTCGCAGATTTTCTTCACGTGATGTAATATACATATACGTATGGAACGTCTGCGGAGTAATAACGATTTTCGGGCATCATATCCCTATCATTTCATATTACTCAGCACTTATTTTTCAATTCTGGCTTATTTCCAAGCCCATATTTACTTTTTTCTCTGACTTTCTTCAACAACATCACTAACTCCTTCCTTTCGTGGTTCACGAAACTTTCTTTTCAGTTAACGTCTATTTGAATACGATAAGCTCTCTCTTTCAGTACCCCTGATTCTATTATTGTAGAGCATTCTTTTTCTCACTATTTTCTCGCCATTTTAATTGACTATTAAAAAAACCTGAGTCTAAATCATCGAGTACATTACATCACTATTGCCATTTATACAAAGTGTCACATGAAAAACGCATGCAAAATCCTTGTACGTTGGAAATATCTCGTAAAAATATTTTTCAGGTGTGAATCCATTTAAAGATTTCCAGCAAACTTTTCCGGAACCCTTCACATTAGCAAATTCGACAAACCAGTACATTAGGGTCTTATAGACTAATATGGAATTGGTAAATGGAAAAAGTAAGGAAAGGGGTTGGTAATAGACCAAGAGTGAGAAATTACGAAGTAATTTTAAACGATACAAGTAATTGAGAAACGGCAACATGCATACCTCAGTACGCTATTTACTTAAAATGGATTTGCCCTACATTACTATCAATACCTTCATTTACAACCTTATCGACTACAAATCTTCCTTGTGAAATATTTTTAAGTGCTACTATTAAATAAATTACTTTTGTTTCATCAAATACGTCGTTTTAAATTTAATTCTACCTTTTTCATTCTTCCGTAGTTTACTATTTCAGTATAGCATTAGTAGTTAATAGTGTGAATCATTCCTTCGTACTTACTTACCAATTTTTGTCATTACAGGCTTTGATAAAAGATCTTTCGAATCTATGATTCTATTTTGAATATAAATAGGACGGAACAAGTGAACACTACGTATTGCCCGACAGAATTTTCTTTAAATACTCCACAAAACTTCAAATAAGCCGTGAGGAAATCTAACATTTTTCTATAGTACAAAATTTCGGCGGATGAGACCATGTTTCTAATAAATCCTAAGAAGTCATTAGCTTTCGTTTAATTGTTGTGCAAAAACCTTCTTGAAAATATTAAATATTTCATGGCATCCATTCCATTTTTGCATTTTCACTGTAATGCATTTATGGTAAAAGATGCCTAAAATAAATTTAAATTGTTCAAAATAGTGAGTTGTTTGATTGTAATACGTTTCATTATAGCTAAAATTAATTAAACTGTCTTATATATACGGATTTGGCTTTGTAAATATTTCAGTTTCTTGGCAAACCTTTCAAAAAATGTCCAAAACTTTCATATGAGCATTTTTGGCTGAATATGTCACTTTAATCATCTGAAACTGTCACCTGAAAATTAAAAATTAATTGAACCGAAGTGTTTTCAAAACCGAGGAGAGTTCTCAGGGTACCAATCATGAAGCAAAACTATGAACTCACGTCCAAAAATTCCTAAAAATTTCTTTTTATATCCAAAGTGTCAACTTTTCGCCTCGTGTCTGAAGCTTTATCAATAAATAGGTGAAGAATGATTCAAAATCGCTACATCACTTTGTATGAAATAAATATTTCTTAATACGAGCCCTCTCCATATAGATAGTATGGAATTTTGAAAATAATTATGGAACTCATGTTTAATTTTTAATATTTCGATTTTTAAAATTTTCCAAAATAAAACTCAAAATGTTGCTGTTTCTCGAATTGCATATTGCATGAAATAATCTGACGTCATTCTGTTATTGTTTCTCAATTTTAACTATTTGAATGTTGTATAGATATTATTAGAGAATTTTGTGATCGTTGATCTCTAGAGAAGTTTATGCAATTGGCATATTTTACATATTTGGCATATTTTGTCATTTTAAAAAAATTCGCATATTTCCCTATAAACCTGCATATAATGCATGAAATATTAATATTTCACTTTGACTAAAACGTATTGAAATCATATATCAATTTTATTTTTACTTTCAAAGTTATGGAAGAAATACATATTTGGGCATCCATTAAATACCGTAATAAGTGCCTTCGTAATAACGACAATTTGGGGAACTAGAATTAATATTAACGACAGTATCTTTTATGTGAAGTTTCTTTTATCGTCGAGAAAGGGTGAATTTACAATATTGCATTAAATGCAGTAATAATGCAATTCCTTAGCACGTCTCTTGTCCAATAAGAGATTTAATTTTAGAATTCTAGAGTTCTAGAGTCTAGAGTCTAGAGTCTCTAGAATTCTAGAATTCTATAGACAATATTTCACAGTCTCCTTTCAAAGCGAAACAAGTACTTCAAAATAATCAAAACAACAACTTGTATTTATAAAATGCAGTTTTATTTCTCAAATTCTGACTAAATTGGAGGTTTCTGCTCTATTACTTGTAGGAAGATCTTGTGATAAATAATTCTGAGTTAGGATTTAAAAGTGTCAAGAGTGGAATTGGGAAAGAAATTTTTCGAAAGTTTAAAAGTATTGTAGTAAAAAACACCTTTTATTACTTGAATATTTGTTAGTTTTCTTGCATATATGTAGCGAAAAACGTGCATATCAATGCACATACTTCTTGTAGCTCTACAAGGATCGCAAAATCAATTTCTGTAATATGTTTTTCCTACAAATGTCAATTTTTAGGTAACATTTTCAAAACTTCTAATACTTTCCCAGATTCTACTCGTATGAATGCTGACACATCTATTTTTGTTTTGAAAATGTCAAAATTTGAACTATAAAATCACAAGAGAGTTTGGCTACATTTTGGGAAAATGGTAAATTTCATTCAATTCGAAGTATTTTTAGACAAGCTCATCTCTAATTTATATTAAATTAAGCTTAAGAACGACCTTGCCAGATCGATCTTCGTTTATACGACACGTTCCTATTAATTTATTACGGAATCGACCATAAGTTACTTTTGTAAAAGCGGACGCACACAAACAGGACCGACCGACCGACCGACCGACCGAACCGAAACTTAAATCAATCGGCCTTGGTTTTAATCGGCAACCCTTGATTTATGGCACCTGTTATCTCCCATCTAGTCACCTATGCCGGAAGACAAAAAACATTTAAGCATCACGCTCCGGTCGACCATTAAAAATTTTACGTGTTAAACCTCGAAACCACGGCGGGCGAGCGGAGCAAAACGAGCACTTCGACGCTACTAAACGCTCAGGTAAAAGGAATAATTTTACGAAATAATTAAACTTCAGTTTAATGTAATTCTTTTAGAATGTAATAAAGACCAGATGGAGTATATAACAGAAAAAAGATTAATACGATTTTTATATATTACATAATATATAAAATTATAATAAATTAGTATACTATCAATTTATAATTATAATAATAAATATGAACAGTATAAATATCTATATTGAGGGTATATAGAGCAAAGGGCATCAATGGTTAGCATAGTAATCGATTATCGAAATTGAACATAAATAACACTACTAAAGCAGAGGTGTCCACTAGGATTAAGAGAGATAGAGAAGTGACAGATACAACCCACCATAAACGGACCCTAATGAGCTGATAGTCGAAATATTAATATGCACGCCGTTTCCGTACATCACGCAAAGGGTCGGACTCAGAAAGCGAGTTGAACTCTTGCCGAGGAGAAGCTATGAAAAGCAATTACATAATACCTGTATAATTGTAAATAGGTAATAATTTACAGATTTTGTAAATACTAAAATGACGACTATATTAACTAATAATTCTAATGTTTCTTATAAATGAATGATTAATGAAAAGTATACGTAACGTTATGTTTCAAAATAAATTTATTTCGTTAAATTATAAAAAAAAGCACTGGGTTGGGTCAATTTATGTCATTTTCCCTTCACATTTTTCCAGGCTTGCTGGTATTCAGGTTTCTCTGGATCGAGACGCACTATCTAATGGAAAGTCTCTATAAAATTCCTGATGCTGTTTTTGATAATGTAGCTGAATGTTATATTTTTTTGAATTTTACAAAATTTTGCCCAGATATGACGCATAAAATGGTGTTATATATTTTGAAAACCCCAAATAAATCCCCCCATTTAGTATCGTAACCTCGCGACCCTTCTAATTCCATTACGAACAGGTTATTTAAAAAATGAGGAAATGAAAATCGTTTCAAGTCAAAATTTACAAACAGAACTGGAATAAAACAAATACTCTGTAAAATCTTTTACCCATACAAAGCACACTGGTACAGTCACTCACAGACTACGTATTATTAACCATATGGTGGCAATTTATAGATTTTACTAAAGTGACGTCAAAATATTGTGGTAATCACTCAGTTACTGGCCCTAGTTTTTCCTGATAATAACGACGCATCGAGTACATTTTTCTTGAAAGGCTGAAGGATAATACGTTAATTCTCAATCATCCTTACACTTACTAGTTACTAGGAACAACTTCTTAACTACTTGTACACGATTTTGTGTACTAAATATTTAGAAACAGGTGAAACATTTTTGGTATTCTCGTATATCTATCTATAATATCTAATTATCTAAATGTCTAATTATGTATTATAATATCTATCTATATATCTCGTATATCTATGAAATAATAAAGTTTTGAAATCTCAAACACGTTTAACTAAAATCATATTAATTCAACCCTGGATCTCCTGCCTGAAAATGCCCCAAGGGACGCGCGGTGATAGCTTTATGGGTGCCATAAATTACCGGTACCACTGATAAAGCGTTTGGTCCCGGGAGCTCGGGAAACACGGTTACTGGACACCCTTATGTACCCTTCTTTGTGACCAACGGTTTTTCTTACTCTATATCTTATGGTTCACCTCTAATTGAAGTTTATGTTTCTTATTAGCTTCAAAATTCACGCGTTCACGCGTTCACGAACAAGAAATTATAAGGGTAGTTGCTTATATCGTACCTTATCAAAATATAACGAAAATCATGGAATTCATACATGAAAAATTATTAAGCTACAGTGAAGATGCATATGACGCTCTTTTCAAACGAAACCATCATACAAACTAATGATTTTGAGGGAAGATTTCAATATTGATTTCTTAACAGGCACATCAAAGCCTTTAGTGGATTTTTTGAACACAACATTAGATTTGATTATGTCAAAAGATCCAAATGCAAGTGCAGCAAAATATGCAGCAACAATTGACGAAGTTTTTGTCAGATATTTAAAAAATAGGTTTTGATGCTATAAACCTATATTTTCATTTGTAGAGAATGATATAAATTGCTATCAGTTAGAACAAAATTTACTACATCCAATTATAATTTTATACATTGTAAACGTTATTTCTTAATGTAGAAGAAAAAATACCTGTATTTCGTATTATTAATCTCTCCTTGTTGATGTTTCTATTTCTGTCCTGTGGTCTTAAGCACATACCCATTTTGTTTTCCGTATTTTTAACCCAATCTTCCATTTAAATTGGGTCGCGTCGATCCAATAAGACAGTATTATTATTTTTATGTATTATTGACCATGTCTTGTGTTATTATTGATACCAATACTGTCGTCCTCTAATGATTTTCCTGGTGATAGGGTGAAAAGGCGTGGTAGAAAAGTTACTTGATTAGCACCTACATCACTGTTGAATCGTATAGCAAGTTTTCGTGTATTATATCACTAAAATCTTATTCGAAATAACTTCAAACTGAAAAAATATTTCGTACACGTACCCCACCCTTCTCAGAAAAATTAGGGTCTGTTTAATGTGACCATAAAAAGCACATTAATTGTGTGATTGTAATTCTAACCTGGCAACATTTATTATGTCGGTGGTTTAGTTTTATTGCTGAGTTCGAAACAATACGAAGTTTTGGGGCAATAACTTTAGCGAATAAAAATCACTACTACACTGATGTGTTTCCTGTGTTGCCCCACTTCCCCCAGTACTTATTTAGCCAGATTAAAATAATCTCATAAGACTTAATATATTACCTACAGCACTTTTTAAATCGTTTCAGCGTCTGTCGAGTGTGTTGATTTTTATTAAAAACCAGACGAGTCGTTCGAACGTTCCATAGCATAATTTTTTTTCCGATTCGGGCTCGACCCGCATGATTTTTCTATTTTTATAAAATTATTAATTACCGCCCGAGTATGAATCAGGATTCCTCCTTGAACGAAAAATTCACGTAATAAATATTTTTACGGCGTCCTACGCGCATTATTTATTTCATTGTACCACGGGAAATTTATGTTCGGATCATATATTTTAAGTTGAAAATGTCACGACAGGTATTACTTCACATCTCAGCCATCTGATATCAAACCTTGTCGAATCTAATATAAAGATTCCAAGCGGCGATGGAGGATGCGTGTGAAAGAGCGGGTTTTTTTACGGTTTACTTAATTGTTGAGTTTATGGTTGTCAAAAAATATAATGTACAGCTTACGATGACCTTTAGTATAAGACATCTACAAATACAATATTTATTTATTGATGCCACTCTAGCTTGAATTTACAACTAAAGTAGTTAAATCTACACAGTTACATCATACTAAAAAGTTTGACTTTATTGAAAATACGGCAAAAAAGTGATTGTTTTACATGAACCGAATTTAAAAAAATTCGGCAATTCTAGTAGTTGTAGATTTGGGAATTCAAATGAACATATTAATAGTAGATTTGTGTTGTAAGTTAAAAAGGAAGTGTGCTATTCCTCTCCTCATAATTACAGAAGTATTAATGTAAAGAAGCACAGGTAGGGCCCAAATAAGTCAGCAATTAAGTAAAAAAGGCAAAAATTCTATGGTTAAACCATGGTTAAAACGCTATATTAGAGTTGTATATTATATTTTCATAAACTTTCAATTGCCGAAAACTAACGAGCAGATTTTCAGTCTTTTCCAGTCCAAAACAAGTTTTCTTGTTGCTAAGAAATTTTTTACATGAAATTCGTAAAGGAACTTTCTACATCATATGAAGTAACACATCTTAACAACAAATATGGGAGGTTAAGCACATTTCAAATTTTTCATTTTCCGGAAGCCATAAACCAAATGGATAAAACGTTTTCGTTTTTATTTCAAATACTAGAAAACCGAATTGAAAACTAAATAGTCATAATTTGGAAAGCTAAGATGGCTTTAAGATGAATCTAAAAGAAATTCCCAAAAATTTCATTTTAAATTTAAACAGGTGAAAGATTATAAAATAAAGGTTTCAGAAGGGTGTGTAGATCAGGAGGATTTTGTAAGTTTCACCCCCTGCGAATTATAGAAAAATATACATCTTACCAAAAATGGCCTCAAATAATTTCCTAGAAGGTTCTTCTAAAGAAATCTTTAGAGGTTCCTTTAGAATTTTGGAAGGCTAGAATTGAGCTAAAATTGAATCTAGAAGTTTTATGAAAATTTAAAACGCTCCTGTTTTGATTCTAAACATTAGTGCACTTCAGGAATGTAAATTTCCGTTTCCATAGGTTCTGAACGAACCACCGATGAATTCGCCATTTATATTTTGATACGATAGGGGCTAAAAACTGGTCATATTAAATGAAACTTGAAAGGTATACTCAATTTTTATCCTAAAACAACTCGAATTGAAGTAAGTAAATATGTACCTGGACAGACTGGATAAGAAGAAGAAGGACTCAGTCTAAGTATTTCCTCTCCAAGGAGAATTGACACGCATGCAGAAGTATATTTAGCGCATTTTAAGAGAAGAATAATAACTTTGATAAAGAATAATTTGAAGAATAATAACAGTAAGAAATATGAACTTCACGTCTGTATAGAGTGTTGTAATGGGCATACTAAAGTTTGTAAACTTTTTGTTTAACTGCTATAATTGTGCCTAGGAAGAGAATAGTCTACTGGTGTTTGTAATTGAAGAAAGTGATGCTTCAATAGTGAAAAATATCAAATAGAACATGTGTCCAAAATTATAGTTTTAATTCAGACTGAATTAGTTTATTCCATGTGGTTAAATCGAACTGGCCACAATGACTAAAAGACCAGTAAACCATCGTTACTTGTAACGGCGAAATTTATTCACAATAGCTCACAGAATAAAAACGAAATTGCCACCTTGTAACAACCGAAAAAAAAATTCGTTATTAAAAAACCGGCATTGGTAGGAAAAAACCGTTTCCATCCCGGAACAACCCTCTAATTTCAACCATGAGAAAAAAACCCTTCCTGTACACATCATAATACTTTATTCAAATGGGCCGCATAATTTAGGCAAAGGTCGGGAGCGAATTTGCATCTTCGGGTCGAAAGGGTCATCCTTAATTTCCACAGAACGCATCCAGGTAAAAGCAGTTCCGCAAGGCACTTGCGACGATCCTATCAAGCATAAGTTACAGTGGGACGTGGGATGTCGTCGTGGCGTTACTGCTGTAAACAAATATTGGTAGGTTAGTAGGTAGTAGGAAGCGTTTTTTGCCTACCTGTCGATAATATATGCGAATATATGCAAAAGTACCTGCCTGAATATTAAGTGTAAGGGACACCTATTAAAAATGGTTAACCCCCCTCTTTCAACCTGAAACGATTAGGGAAAAATTTACCTAACGCGTTCCCTATACACAATAACATCGTATCCGGGTCACGTTAAGGGTGAATATCGAATGTTTATCCAAAGCATTCCCTAACCCTTCCGCTCCTTAGGTCGCCCGCCTTACCTGCCCCTACGGTCGGTCGATCGGGTGCGATTTTTTTTCCGAATCAATGCTGATAGGCTATTAAGCATATTCGATTTCTTATTTGAATACCGAGGGTATGTAAAAATGTAGATGAGGTGCTGTCGGGCAGGTGAACCCTGGACTACCTGCATACCTTAGGGGACCCGACAGTCTTCGTTTGGTCCACTGGGAATGCATAAATTTCGGGATGATGTTCGTGGGATAATTTTTAGATTTCCAAACGCAGATGAGATAGGGTTGTATCTAGAAGAGATGATCCAAATGCGTGATTCTCACACTATGTCGCTTAGATCGTGCATAATCAATCACGTTTAGGTATCAAACGGTTAGAAATTTTACTGGAATCGTAACGTACAAAAAATACGTTATAAAAACGTGTTGATAAAAATACAGAGTGCCTTGGTGATATTTTTTGGAGAATACGTCATGTATGGAAAATGTTCAAATATTTTGAATTGCGAAAGGGGGTGTTTTGAAAGTGTCGCAGCAAAATTTGAGGAGGTTGGCATGTACAAAAAACTTGTTTTTTTGCCTATATTGAAAGATTTGTGATTTCATTTTCTGGTCCTATAATTCAACCAGATCATTGGATTTAGCGCGATTGGACGTTTATTGGTCGTTTTTTCAAGTTTAAGGTCTATGCCAACAAGGCCGTCACCACCCTCGTACAAATTTTCAGCTTATTACTGAGTTGCTAAGAAACAGTCGACCAGATACATACATTCACAACTTTTCTCCAAAATCATGTTTTTTTCGTTCAACAACTCCAAAATAGGCATTATATCAAATTTCGAAAATTGACTTGAATCCTTCTTCCTCACGGAAGTACCTATTATGAGAAAGTAAAAATCACAGTTTTTAGATAAAATCCTGTCAAAGTAACTCCTGGGGCGAATTTCGGGATTCCCTTTATAAGTTACTTGACTATGTCAGAGATTTTAACTCAGATTTAAATCATGTTAGCTTGTTTTCCTAAGTTTCAGGTTAAATTATTTTTTATACTTTTATAGGGCTCACTAATATCGTAATACCTTTACTAACACTATTTTTTTCAAATTATATTGCTGTATTTAGTCTGATACATGCATAAATCGTAGCCAGAAGTATTTTTGAGAATCTTCATGGCACTATATGTACGGTACCATGGAACGGCAGTAATCACTTGGTTACAGAACAGTGAGAAAGAAAGAGTAGACATTAATGTTACAGAAATCCTCCCAAAATCTTTTAAAATTAAAAATGTGTAACGGTAATGTTACACAGTAACTGTGGTAAATATGTAACATTTACTGTGGTAAATATTGGAGAACGCAACATTTTTTTCAAATTTATTTTAGATGGTTTTTCAGATTCTTGCCTTTCAATATTCCACTTTTTTGAAATTAAAAAAATTGCTTAATTGGGAAATCTTAATATCGGTAATATGACTCGCTGTATTTCTAAACAAATTAAATGTTTGTGCAATAGTTGTTCTCGTACATTTTATTTACTGCATGGTATGCAAATGAGAAAGTAAGAACTTACATTGATTCAGCATAAATCTTCATAAAACATTTCCCAGTTAAAAATGCCCAATAATGTAAAATATAAGGATTTTTAAAATTTAACAGAATATTTTCCAGGTCCTCACTGTTTAGTCTTCTACTTTCGATAACAAACCTTAATAAATGTTTTTTATAATTTAGACTCGTTAATAATTATGTGACATGTGCGCTGGACTTTTAAATATTTGTTATTATGGACTTTCGAATTATTTTATTAGGCTTTGTTCGAATCTTTGAACGTGAATTAAATAGGATTGACATTGATCCTACGCAATTCTTCTCAAAACCTGTTGCAGTAGAAAATTTCTAATAATGGCGGATATAAATCGATAGGGCTAAATTATGAAATTCCTTAAATTTTTAGCAGATTCCCTGGGTTTTTTCTTTCATTTTCGATTTTAATTAATTGTTTGAAATTAAAAGCCCTGCTTAATTAGAATCTCTTTATAATTTTGATATGAGGTGTGCGGTGTGCGACGATAAGTTATAATGGAAAATATTCAGCAGTGTTAAATATAAACGAAATGTTGAAAATTTTTATAACTCCTCAAAATTTTTACCAAATTCTTATTTTCAAATTATTGGTACGATTCGAATAAGTACTAGTGATTGTTTACCATTATCACTTGGATGAATAGGCACAATTCGCATTTCAAATTTTAGAAAGGCAAAATATTCCAGATTCAATTTTTTAAATACAATTGAGAAACGTTTCAATTTCCCACATACGCCTGCAACAGTTTCCTGTTTCTCCTATTTTTTTGAATCAGGCTACCTTTAATTACCCTTCAAACCCACTTTGGTACATTAAATTTCCTCATAAATTTCACAAAAAAACCGCATTCCGCTCGATAGCGACTGGCCATCATCATCATATCTCCTCACATTCTAAGACGAAGTTTATGATCTTAGATCTTAGCGTCGACCTTGCATAATGTTGGTCGATATGGTAAAAATGTTAGAAATAAGGACGTGTGGATTTTTACGATCCAAATGTCAACTGGCTTGATGATATCTCTTGGTCGTTTCACCTTGGCACTAGCACTTCTAGTTCGTAAGCTAAATTAGGTGATAACAAGGTAGGATTACTTTTTTCCTTTCTGCGCTTGTGTGTGTATGGTCGAAATTGTGACGTTAGATAAAATATTTAAATTTATGTATAAGATACGATGGAAAAATATAAAGTTTTTTTAAACTTTATGGTACTTTACGCATATAAAAAGTTGACCGAACAAGGAACACACACTAACATATACTGAACTGAAACTTGTATAAATTATATCTTTTATTGCAGTAATAACACTTCTAAGTGATAAATTCCTTAAGAATTGGGCGGATGATTAAATGCCTGGTAAATTACCCTCATTTAAACGAGATATCTATTCCCCACATGACTTTCCAAGGAGGTAACAGTAGTAGAATTTAAAAGTTAACTATTATATAAGTTGTTGCAATTTATTTCGTACGCTTTTCATACATATTTTAGAATATAAAAAGGTGACAGAGTTTATATGCCTCTGTAGGCCGTACATAAAAAATAGATATATAAGTTGAATAAATGAGTGGGCCATGTTGGTATGATATTTCAAAATATGATTAAAATGGAGCCAAAATTGTCATTCTTTCCCAACTAGTAAAATTTATTAATGTTATATAAAACTAGAGAGTGGTTTTATGAGACGTTCAACGTTGTCAGAAATAATCTCAACAAATAAAAGTCATGGTAAATGGAGAACACATTCAAAAACACCACATATTGATAATAGACGTCACATAGTGACATGTTACCTGAGTATCATAACTGGTAAGTCATTACATTAATTTCATAGATCACCTGAAAGAACCTTATATACGAATATGGAAATATTTTACATGCCAACAGATCAAAATATAATTATATTAAATTAAATTAAAAATGATGCTGCCAAGATCTTAAGTAGGTGAACTTTAATTAGAGAGGATGGCGAATATCTGAATCTTTGTAAAATTTGTAATCAATTATGAACTATCGCATCGACGAATGTAAAAACATTTGAATATTTTTGGGCTTTATCATATTTTACATTGATTTATATGGGAAAAATTGTTTCTCTTAATGAGTGTTTCGCATTAAGCGTAAGATTCAGGACTGAATTATGCTCGTTATGAGAGGTTGCACTGTAGTTGCGTGAATGTACACACGAAAAAGATTTCGAACGGTAAATTATTCCTATGAACCGAATTTTGACAATATTTTTATGAATTTTCAAATAATTCTAGTACTAAATATTTAATAATTTGTGATCAATAGATTTGAGTGAATCTGGCACTTGTATTTTACTTGAACTATTATACACAATACAGATCAAATTTTGAGGTCTGTCAGATATCAATGTTTTTGAATTGATTTGCTCCTACTCTTAAATTTGGCATAATTGAATTATTTTTTGTTAAAAAATGTGCATAAACCAATTATGCAGTTTGCTTAAAATGTTTTATAATATGTAATTAAATTAGACCCTTACAGGAAATTTCACGACTTAGTTAAACATTTTCGCTCACGAAGAATTGTGAGAGACTATTTGGTCAATGCAGTTATGGTTTTTAAATTTATGATTCGGAATATTTGCTCATACTTTTTGTTGAATGTTTGATGCAAATGGGGTTTCTCTTATTAAATTTCTTTATTTTTGTTAGAGTTAAAATGCCCGTCGAATCTTTTAAAAATAGTTTAGCAGTCTCAATGTATTTTCGATTACTCTTAAAATAAGTACAGGCTAATTAATTGCTTGGCTTATATATTTGTACCAAATATTAATTGATTATTCTGATATTGACATAACTGCTACTTATTTTTCGAATCGACAATGAATATATTTATGCAAGCGTTTTTCCTATGATTGTTGTTATTTTATTGGATGTTTGTTACTAATAATACGTTTCACCAACGTAACTAAGTACGAAATTAAGTAATTTTGAACAATACGCAGTTCCAAGCAGTACTTAATTTATAATAAACAGTTAAGACTTTGTGGTGTTTAAAACACCACCACAAGAATGTTTTAGGCGTATTACTATAATAAAAAAAAAGAAGCAAGTATTGCTTCAGAAGTCTGTCCATGATTATTGCAATAAATCCAAATTTCACACCAGTAAAACTTTGTAGAAATCATCTTCATAGGAACTCTTTAATTCTTTGAGGCATAATAAGACACTTCTACTAAATCAGTAAATTTTTGTCATTTCCACTCAGTATCAAGTGTGAGGATTAAAGCAGTTGCCGAAGCATGAAATGACCCAAAAAACTGTTTTCCTATCCCTGTTAACGTCATTCGATATCAACCACGATCCTCCTCCACCTTTGGAATAGCTAATGAGCCGAAACGTAACCGTCTAGCCCTCTCTCTCTCTCTCTCTCTCATACCCACACACTCTATCTCTGTCTCATTGGAACGTTAGATGATGTTCCATCATCTGCAACATCCCGGAATGATGTTTCTCCTCCGCCCAATTGCGGCCTCGTATTAGGGGCGAGGGCGACATGCCACAACCCGCACTTGCTGTCATCACCATTTGCCGGTCGGGCATGTTCCGACTGAGATATGCGGATTTCGGAACATCCGACCTATTTGTTTTGCGACCTCCGATTTAATTATTAATTTTCGGCTCGTCGTCCCACCCCGTCCAAGACCGAGGAGGAGGAGAGCGGAAAAATGTGGCGACGCAACGTTGAAAAACAGGGAGAAGGACATTCTACCACTATGTATCAGTAAGGATTTTAAGAGGAGTTCTTCAGTAAAATTACATACATATTTGATAGCTCTTCAAGGCGGATCACCAATCCACGTATCACGTGTATATGGTGTTTTGTAAGATCGGACTTGTAAGAACTGTTCAGTGTATTGTAAATATTTTGTAAATAACTTTTCCCAACTTTTGTATAATCGTTAGCTTGCTATTACTTTTGTTACCCTCTTTCTGTGTTGTGCTGTTGTATAAATATTCCTTGAATCTTAGTCTAAATCACCTCTAAGGTAATCAAATGACATTCGCTTTTATTATCTTCTTTTAACTATATTGTGAATTTGTAAATATCTTTTCTTAATAGTTGCATATTGTAAATTTAACGACGACGGCGGGACAAACCCCGATAAGTGTTGGTCTCCAGGAATCTACCCGAAGGTTTGACTCAGGTATCGCGGGTTTTTCCACCCGATTAAAATGACAAGGTGAGAAGGGTGGATAACTTGACCAATTACCATGAACGAAATCGGTGACCAACCCCACTCATATCATCAGAATCCTGGAGACTAACACAAAAAGGAAGACACTCACTTCGAAGACGCGGTTGAACACGCATGAACATTTTTCAGTTTAGGAACGAGGAATTGTGGCCTCTTCCTATATTTCTTGTGTAAATAGATGTAAATAAAATAGTTAAGTCACCGCTTACTAGTTTACCTTTATATCAACTCAGGTGTTGGCAACCAGTGCCAATTACAGTCAAATCAGTAACGTAACAGAACTATAGTGGGGAATTTCAAAGTCATCATTTAAGAGTCAACGAAAGATTGAATAGCACTGATTGTTGATAGACTTTCCTGAAAAATAGCTTGTTGGACTTCGATTAAATTATTTTAATCGTAACATTCTACAAGCTTTGTTTTCAAGCCAATTCTTAAGATATTTACAAAAAAGATGTTACAATAAAATTTAGAAGGCGTGATAGAACGGTTATTTTTTGATGAAAGAGGGGACCCAACCCCCCATTTAAATTGAATCCGGACCTAACATCGTGACAGATGAAGTTAAAGCCGCCGTTGACACTTTGAAAGAAAAAACGAAGAATAAGAAGAAATATAAAGAATATGAGATGAAAAATTAAATTATAACCAATTTTGAATCTATAGAACCTGATTACTTATTTTAAGTCTTGGCTGACATTTTGAACTTCTCACGCAGACGTATCGAATTTTATTTGACTGGAAATTTAATAAATAGTAGATGCATACGTACAATACACAGAAAAGTTTATAATGGTTAATTTTGAATCGCATTTTGAATCTGACGTATCAAACAAATTCCTAGAGACACGTCTGATGTGTATGTACCCCTCTGCTTTTATTTGTCCATGATTTACAATTCACCCAATTGTAAATTATTTATGTTTAACCATAATTTTGAGTTTTCTATAACACCCCCACCTCATGACATGTTGACACTTTTGATTCATTACACAACGCACATTATAATTACATCTGTTGCATTATCAAACCCAAACGTTACACTTTCCAGCAATGAATCCATTATTCACAAATCCACAACTCAAATTACATTTATATTACGTATTACCGTTAATATTTCATATTTAACGCAATTATTCAACGGAAGACTCCATTCGGTCTCTCCAGACTTGGCGAAATTCACACATGCTCCTCTCCACTTCAGATTAAATCACATCATCACAGATGCATGATTCCATTGTAAAAGATTCGCCACTTTACAACCACCGACGAGGCCTGTACACTCGTTGTCTATTTTGGGGCACTCTAACTCTCTCTCTCTCTCTCTCTATTTCTCCCCATACGTACTTTCCTATACTTGCAGAGCTGCACTTTGATCCATTTAACGGAACCACTCTGGCGTAGCATGTACACAACGCGGGGGCCTCTCTCTTAATCAAATAGGGACAGATGACCGAAATCCAGTTAGTTAGACTTTGTGGTCGGTGTAAATAGAGAGTTTGTAGTTAATTATTGGCTTTATTAATACAGTGGGTTTATCAGTAAACCGTGTCGCTTGGTTTCTGCCGCAAAAGTTATTGTTGACGTTAAGCTTTTGAGGTTGGTAGCCTGATTTCTATATGTACGCAGTACATAGTTCCTTAGAAATATAGGCTATTGCGGAGGTACGCATGTCAGGACTTTAGAAAAAATTCACGGTAGTTATGCGTTTTGGGGTCCAATGTAGCTGTAGAATTGAATCATTTTTATACCACACCTCGAGAAGGTATTAAGCTGTTTACAAAATCAGTAACAAGAACGATGTTTAATGAAAAATGTTTGAATATAAGGCAGATATTTAACTAGTAGAACTCTGAAGTATTTTTATACAGGTTTTCACTTTGTTGAAGTAAAATTTGTGGTGAAAACATGTCACTAATTTTTAAAGGAAAAAATGAAAATGATATTCCATCCTCTAGGTAGCCTTTCTAGGAGAATAAATTACAGCTTTCAAGCTTCCAGGGAGTTCAAACCAATCCATATGTTTTCATCGGTTAACAAATGATTTATTTGATGTTTTCAGTTTTCCTTATAAATTTTGAAAATACAGTCTACGCTCGTAGTTCTTGTAAACACCTTCAAACTGCATCAAATCATATTGAGCATTTATTTTCTCCCAACTTTATTGCGATTTACAATAATTTTATGTCCTGTTCTGTACCCAGAATAGAGTAGAGATTTTGTGTATAGATTTAAATGAATTTTTGCATAGTTGACGTATACACTAGAGCTACTTTTAAAGTCGTTAATAACTTAAGTGTAAGCTAAAGTGCTTCTCTCTTACTTGCTGTTAATAATTCAAAGGTGGAATATATCCAGCAAACCCTAAACGAACCGTTTGCAAACGAAACTGAACACATCAGTGTCAATATATTATTGTAGGAAATATTAATATAACTTGGTCTATATTAAAATCTGTTAAATTCATGGCAAATCTTACCAAAACACAGTCAATTACTATAATTATCAAGGAAAATGTTGAGAATATGTATGCTTACCGACGATAATAGAATTATGACCATACTATATATATATATATATATATATATATATATATATATATATATATATATATATATATATATATATATATATATATATATATATATATATATATATATATATATATACACTGACCATACTGAATGAAAAATCAAAGTTAGAGCCGCATGGTAACAAAGTTGATAAACATTGAAATGCATATTTAAATAATTTGGAAATTAACTTTAGGAAATATTTTCACATTAATTATGACACAATTTAAGCTCCTATTAATTTGCCTAATAACGTAAATTAAGAATTAAAAAAGAAAAGTCCTCTTCACTAAGGTGACCAGACGTCCCGCTTTTGACGGGACAGTCCCGATTTTTCACAATTTTTCCCGCGACGTTTTTCAAAAGTCCCGACTTTTAGAATTAAGTTAAATTTTATATTTATGAAAATCATTGTTTTGCATTATAAGAATCCTTATATTTGTTTTTCTAGCTAATTAAACAAAAGCTAATTAAACAAATAAATATTAGAAATCTGCTACTTACCATAGAAAATTAAGGTATAATATATTTCATAAATACATAAATTTTCTTAAATTTAGCTTAAAATCCTCGTAGTCTTCATATTTTATTTTGATGACCAAAAGTATAACATTTTAGTAATTTTTTTAATTCTCATAGACATATAATATTGTAGTTTACTAAAGAACAGTTAGATAATCACAAATTAATTTAAAATTTGAATTTGTCTTTAAGAATCAAAACATACAATTATACGCTTGACGATTTAAAAAATCGAATTGTTACTTGCGTATTTTTGTGTTATAATAATTTAAAATTTGATTTAATTTTTTAGATTTATAACAAAATGAGTAAGAAAAGAGGATGTAAATTCAACGATGATTTAAGAAGTGAATTTCCTTTTATTAAAAAATCTAAAAACGATTACATATGAACGATTACATAGAATAATATTTCAAAGCACTTGGAGGCACAGAAACATAAAAGATGTTTCAACACTGCTGGAAGGTCAAACGAATATAAATTCTAGTTATGTTAAAAATAAAAAAATATTACGAAAATATTTTTGTTCTGTATAAAAAATTTTGCTGATCCCCCCTCACCTTCAGAGTTGTCCCGCTTTGCTCATCTAAAAATCTGGTCACCTTCTTCACTTGCATAGGATTTTAAGTGTTTTATAATAAAAGTGGTTCATAGAAATATGAATTTAAATCATAAAATTTCATAAATTTCATAAAAATTCCTAAAAATGAAAAATGAATTAAATATATGAGTTTAAATCATATGCTTCTACATCTAAGGACTGCTGTTAATCGTCCCACAAACTTGTTTTCTGGTAGGCTTCGTCGCACGAAAGCGACTCTTTTCCTTCACCATTCCCTGGCCTAAATAGCCTTTTCTGCCTCGCCCGACCCGGAGGATCGGTCCCGGAGAGGGCGAGCCTGACGCGGGTGTGAGAAAGGAAGTGTCGAAACGTCTCGGCGCATCCTCCGCGGGCGACGATGATTCACGACTGCCCATCGATGATTATTGTCATATTTTAGCACCGTTAGAAGGCGATGACGGCAAAGAGTCGAGTTTTGCGACACCTCTCGGCCGTAATTAACGAAAAATCACCGGGAGGAAACGCGCCATATGTCCCGGATATTTTTTCCCTTCGCGAAGGACGTCGCGAAGGTAGGAAGGTGTGACGGTTTCGTTAGAGAACTTTTTTAAATTTGATGGGAATTTATCCGGGCGTTGATAGTAAATCATGTTTTGAGAGAGGCGGCAGGATGTTTCGCTAACGGATGTGCTTAGGTTGATGTTACCAAAGAGATGCGAACGTGGGTGGATTTGGGACGTACGAATAACTATTTTGCAAAGCAACTTCGATGTGATTTTTTGGAAAACATTTTCTTTTGCAAAACGCCATACTTTAATCCCATTGATGAAACCAAATAAAAGATTTTATTAACATGAAACAATCAGGGTATTATTTACTGTGGGTCTTCCATTACGACGATTTAAGCCTACTACATTAGCCTACGTTTCAGCTGCACCAGTCTCCTAGTTCCTGGTCTCTCTTGTTCTTCTCCTGTTCCTCTCGTCATATTTTTCAATAAATCAGTTGTCGTCATTCACCTTTAACAAATTTCGAAAACTGATTTCGACTTATTTTTAAAAAATTTATTTGCCAGCCATGGTCAACCTGCTGGTCTAGACATTATTACTTGACCCGTTGGGGACACTACTTAATCCAAGTCCGTAGTCTGTTGAGATCCTGTGGTCCATGTTGGACCGCTGTGACCAAAACACCCCTGATGTATCACGTTTTCAGCGCATACGAGTCCGAAAACGTATTAAAAGGGGCCTTCGCTGGAACAGTTGTACAAAAACTGACAAAAAAGCTTGCAGTGATCCAACTACCCTTACCTTAGAACAGAGAGTCTGAAACAACCCTTTAGGGTGGTGGGTCGCCTTTTCAGCATACATTCAGGTGAGAGTTTGTAGGAATGGAGTTTTCAGTAATTATAAGGAGTTGCTGACCTCAAAGGGGCCATTGCGTTATTTTCGAAATCCCAAAGACTACTATACCGTTTATTTGCCTATTTTTGGGGTTATGTATTTGTAACTTCGTTTTCCGGCCGACCTCGACCTCGGCACTTACAAGGATATACCGGGGTATTCTACCCTGGCATTTTACAATATCATAGTTCTACTGGGGTAAGTTACAATGAAGGCATCACGAATTTCATTTTGCGAGAATCATCTGAAATATTAGGCTATTGCCTAACATTTGGCAAGTAACTACTTACAAGCAGTTACTCACTGGAGGTCTAAAAGTGTAATGATGATCACAAGTACGTTCCTTGCGGCTGTCGTAAATCAAATTTAAACCGTTAGAGTCTAACGAGGTAAGTGTAGTTGGATCACTGGAACTCCCTCGCAACTGCTTCTACATATTCTACATGGCAATTTCCTTGTAATTATGTGCTGGAAAGGTGTAATAGAGGATATGTAGATCGTAGGGTAGAACGTGAAGCACAAGATTTCAGAACAGAGCCCAGCTTCGTGTTTAGCACCCCTAGTAACGGAAATGAAAGCAGACTTTGCTGCTACCCCCTTCACTATATAGCGTTTTTGGGACTTTTTAGTCTCCAAATGCGTGTACTTATAACCTACATAACCAAAAACTTATTTTAAATGCAATTTTTGTTCAAACAGATTTGTAAGAGTTTGTGAACTCCAAAAGTTTCCAAATTATATTTGTCTCTTATGACACATTAACAGTTAAATCCGAGGGGAAATTAATAAATCTAATGCTACTTATCTTATCAACTATATTGGGGTACTGATATTTATCATGTGTAGCAGTTCACGGTTGAGGAGCACGTGGTTGATTAATTAAAAACAATTGCATTACTACTTATACTGTATTACTATATTACTTTATACTTACTGAGTAACAAAAGTTTTTTTCCTATTACCAATTGTTCTAATCTTAAACTTTAGTACTTAATACTATATAATAAAAATACATAGAAAAACAAAACTGGAACTAGCCCAACTTTAGTCAACCTATGACCATTTATAGTACCACTCTACTACTTGAGTCGAAGTCCCAATTAATTTACAGATGAACGTACCCATTCTTAAGATAAAGTACTTAATACTATATAATAAAAATACGTAGAACAACAAAACTGGAACCAGCCCAGCTTTAGTCAACCTATGAACATTTATAGTACCACTCTACTACTTGAGTTAAAGGCCTAATGATTTACAGATAAATATACCCATTCTTAAGGTAAGAGGTACCGTTTTACCAAACTAAGTAATTGAAATAAAGTAACCACTGATACTAGGGAATAGAGGGTATGAAGCTACTATGGCTACCTACTTAAATCATCCATTTGATTGGAGAGTTGACCTTTTCCTATTTGCAGCACTGCTGTGCTAATTAAGTGTAGGGCCTATTACTTATAAACAGTTGTACTTTTTTTACCATGCAGATTGAAATGTTGATTTTACTTGAATTGAAAGTAATAAATAAAATTATAAAGTATAATTCTACATAATTCATCCTATTGTTTTTTTACTGTATAATAAAAATACGTAGAACAACAAAACTGGAACCAGCCCAACTTTAGTCAACCTATGATCATTTATAGTACCACTCTACTACTTGAGTTGAAGGCCTAATTAATTTACAGATGAAGGTACCCATTCTTAAGATAAAGTACTTAATACTATATAATAAAAATACGTAGAACAACAAAACTGGAACCAGCCCAGCTTTAGTCAACCTATGAACCTTTATAGTACCACTCTACTACTTGAGTTAAAGGCCTAATGATTTACAGATAAATATACCCATTCTTAAGGTAAGAGGTACCGTTTTACCAAACTAAGTAATTGAAATAAAGTAACCACTGATACTAGGGAATAGAGGGTATGAAGCTACTATGGCTACCTACTTAAATCATCCATTTGATTGGAGAGTTGACCTTTTCCTATTTGCAGCACTGCTGTGCTAATTAAGTGTAGGGCCTATTACTTATAAACAGTTGTACTTTTTTTACCATACAGATTAAAATGTTGATTTTATTTGAATTGAAAGTAATAAATAAAATTATAAAGTATAATTCTGCATAATTCATCCTATTGTTTGGATTGGTGAGCATTTGAAATTCATAGTAAAGGTGTATTGCTGATTACTTAGAAACAGGCTTACTACTACTTTAACGGCATTAATTGAAACTTATTCCTTGAAACTAACAGCACTAAAGAATGGTGGGGATGTAGTTACAAAATAGTAAATTAGGTACTTCATCATCATGATTGAAGCGATGAGTCTTTGCCATTAATGGTCCCCCCTTACTTGACAACAAGTGTTAATTGTAGCTAGAGATTAAGTAATGATTAGATTGGATGATTGAAGGATGAAAAGATTAAACGCGTGATACGTTTTTTGGGGTTATAGTAGTTGAAAAAAAAACCGGTTGATTTCGAATTAAAATGTATTTTCGCCATTACCCTTCAAACTATGTCACAATATGTCTTCTTTTAATTGTACAGCTACTACCGCCACATATTGCTCCTTTTGCGAAGCTGCGTCTTCAACTAGGGTGCAAGTTTTCCAAACAGGGTTCTAAAATAGACAGGGGATGCTCTTCTTAGGGGACGAAGACCGTCTTACCTGTGAAGAAAAAGGTGAGCTCTTTTTGCAAATAAAGGTCACATTTTTACCTTCATACTACAACAGATGCCGGTAGTGGCACATTACTCGCTCGAAAAACTATATGCTTTGGATTGCCCAATTCCGCCAGAATTACCAGCAATAAACACCGCTAATGTCGTAGTTATCGCTCACGAGGACTTCTTCGCTCTTCCGCCGGTTTAAACGTCCAGATAAAATCTAATTTCTCGAAGAAAAATCGTAATTTGGCAAAAAACCTGTCCATTAAAATAACACTTCATGTAATATATCTAGGTGTTAATGGTCTCGAGGCAGACACCCATGATAGGTCAATGATCGCCGCAAGATAGGCAATGTGTTTGTTAACATGTACCGCTTTCGAAAAAAAAATTCTTCACATCACACATTTTCGAACAGTGACGTGTATGCGGGTATGAGGACCTTTCGGCAGGTACACACCCTAAAACGATACATACACACTGGGTGTCAATCGATAAAACGATTGAAGGCGAATGTTCCATATGAGGAAACATAAAAAGTTAATATTTGTTTCAAAAATATCAAAAAATATAGGTAATTTAGCATATGCAGTAATTTGTTTTTTGCTATTTTGGGTATGCTACCCTCATATTATGTCGTACTTTCAATTTTGCAGTTTTCCATCGAGATTTCCTTTGCCGCTAATCAAACAATTCCTCTAAAAAGTAAAAAATCTTAGTTAATCTACAATTTCTTTTGCATCATACAACCCATACAAAATTGCCCTTTTCAATACAATTACTTCTGATGTTTCAAAGATATGGAGGAACCTCTAATATATTAACATATATAGTAATGAACGACAGGTGAATTGAAATAGCGTGAAGTTTGATAAAAAACTTGTGAAATTTTTAAAATACATCGACTCTAATGAAGGTTAAGAAGTTTCTAAAGAAATTATAACAATTTTGACCGATGGATTGCTTCGCTAAAATAATTAAAATGATATGTCTCTAATTTAGCTTGAGATATTTTTAAATAAGTTCTGTCACAACTAAAAAGGTATGGAGTTCATAAGAACCTAATGACAATTATAAAAAAATGATGAAAATTGTCCTAATCAAAATATTAGCTCTGAAATAAAAAGTTTCATGCGTCAAAGGGAGGTGGAAAATTTCTAAGCTCCTTTAATATTGTTAATGCATTTTTGAAGCAGGTACCCACCTTGGGAAAATATATTTAAAATTGTACTTAAAACATTTTTAAATGAGTTACAGTTATCTTAAAGACGTCATAAATTTCAAAATGTAATTTATTTTTAACAGTTTAAAGAAATTTTGGTCATCTTCAATCGGGTCATATGTTTCAAATGGAGTTGAAAAGTTTCTAAAAAATTTATGAGGTTTCTAATGACCTCCAACTGGCTTAAAATAACTTGTTTTGATGTTTTCTCTGCCTTCTGTATAGAAATTGAGTAGTTTCTAAGAAACATGTCAATTGTAAAGTAGAGCCATTATTAAAGCGGTCACAATTTTCTTAGGAAAATCTTTAGGATTGAAAATAATAAGGTATTCGTCCGTTTTAAAAGAAAATGACGAACTTCTGAGTTATATTTACTATAGCAGTAGAAAGGCTTAAGGAATATACAGCAGTGGACCAATTACCATGAAATTTGAAAAGAGATATGGGTCATTTGGATGAGTTAGATCCATGCAGTGCATGATACTTGTAAAAAATTTCTGATTTTCTCCCAGTATTTGAAACAAAACTCTTACATATATTCTTACTAAATGTTTATTTATAACCGCAATCTGTAAAAACAACAAAAAAAATTTTCAAAAAATTGTGCCCACATTTTGTAGTATATTACCAAGAAGAAATCCTTCATTTTTTTCTAAACATTCAAAAATTCCTATAGTTAAAATGGCTCAAATTTTAGCTAAAAATTTAAATAAAAGTAGCTAAAATGATTTCAATATTCTTTCTAGAAAAAAAAAACCTAAAATTTAGCTAATTTTTAGTGAAAAATGCGGTCTATAGCTTACAAAAATATTCTTAATTAATTATTAATTACTTACATGGTATGAATGCTTAGAAAAAGGGCATATGGAAGCAGACATTGCATGTATATTTACATGCACATTTTGCGATTTTTGTACTCAGTCATAACCTTCTACATTTATTTGGTGAAATTGGTGAATTCGTCTCTCAAGCAATTCCAAATTATTTTAACTCCAGCAATAACCAACTTTTCAACATTTTACTTGATTAGGCAACTCTTGTATGGAAAGTGAAACTATTATATACGAATATACAAAGAAATTTAGTGAAAATGTGCCAATATCTACGCTTACTTTTTAAATATGTTTAGGTATTATACCATATATCAATATTTGCAGTCACAAAAATGAAAAAAAAATTCACAAAATTTTAAATTCAACAATTACAGAAACAAAAACTAATTAATGCTATTAAATTGAAGCTGCCGATGAGTTTTTCAAAATTTTCCTTTTTTTGTCGGGAAATGTGCATATTTTAAATGACATAGTATTTGAAGTGGTATGTTTGAATCTTCTCCTTGAAATATTTTTTTAAGGATTGATACTAATCCTTTTTTTAAACATTATTATATTTTTGAATAATTATTTCTTGGACATTTCCTGTTATTTCAGGTAACAGTTCTCCAGAGTTTCCATTGATTCTATCAGGGGCATTGTTTTTATTCTAAATTTGATATGGAATTTGTAAAAATTTAAAATTAAAACTTATATACAGGGTATTCCATAGGAACTGCGATAGACTAAGACAAACTGGGTAGATTGAATATATAAAAATATTAGGGAGAAACTCGTAAGTACCTATCTTAGGACGTTTAGTTCCTGAGATGCAGGGTGTCAAAATTTGAAAAAAATAAATTTTTTCACTACGAAAAAGTACATTAAAAATGCAACGATATGCACATTTTCTTCATAATATGAGAGAATGGGTAAAACTAGGCAAAGATTCAAGATAAGCAGGAAATGTCCAGCTTCATATTTTCCGTTTTCTGCTAGTGTATATGAGAATATTATCTTCCCTCAATTGAATATTTTGAAATAATAGCCAATAAAAATCTGTCTCAGCAAAAAAGTGTGTATTAAAAATTTAACAAACACAGATGATAATTAAATAACAACAGTTTCATTTATGTTATTTAATAATTACTCCTACGCCTTTTTGCCCAATAATAATTTGATGAGTATATTTTCAGTGCGATGAAACAGAGAAGTAATTAAGTCAATTTAATTCTCACCCATCAGTAATCCCATTTCCGTTGTTACAGAATGTGTTTCCGGCTGCTACGTACGTTGTTGGATCGGATATTTCCACGGATTATTTCGCGGCACGCCACTGCTTTTCCCTTAAAGTCCGCGAATAAATCTACCGAACAGGTAAGAAAACCGTAAAGTGCATTTGTAGTTGTTTAATAAAAGTCGTTACAAAGTTAACGATCACGTTATTTTGATATTGCGGCGATTAAATAAAAGTAAACAACATCGCCGATATTCAGTTACACGTACATTGGGATTTACAATTTTATAAACGTAACGTGTTGGAATCAGGAAACTGGATTTTTTCCTGCGACCGCTGCAGTTTCCCAAGCTGGTTATAGTTTCCATAAATGATATAATTTAATAACGATTTGAGCGGAGGAAGTCATAATTAGTCTACGGGTAATTGCTGACTTGGACGTCACGAAATACGATGTGAAAATTCGAAAATCACTGGGTTCGCAATACGACTATTAATCGGTTTACATCGGTACAATTACCTCCGCGGTATTTACATGAAAATGGATCTTTATGACAACTTTAGGGTAATTTACTTTATCTACCTCAGAGGTGTCCACTAAGATTAAGAGAGATAGAGAAGTGACAGATAAAACCCACCATAAACGGGCCTAATGGACTGATAGTCGCAATATTAATATGCACGCCGTTTCCGTACATCACGCAAAGGGTCGAACTCAGAAAGCGAGTTGAACTCTTGCCGAGGAGAAGCTATGAAAAGCAATTACCTAATACTTGTATAATTGTAAATGGGTACTAATTTACAGATTTTGTAAATACTAAAATGATCACTATATTAACTAGTAATTCTAACGTGTTTTATATATGAATGATTAATGAAAAGTATACGTAACGTTATGTTTCAAAATAAATTTATTTCGTTAAATTAAGAAAGAAAAGCACTGAGTTGGGTCCATTTATGTGATTTTCCCTTCACACTTTTCCAGGCTCTCAGGGATCCAGGCTTCTCTGGATCGAGACGTACTGTCTAATGGAAAATCTCTATAAAAATCCTAATGCTGTTTTTGATAATGCCGCTGATTGTTATATTTTTTGAATATTACAAAAATTTGCCCACATATGACGCATAAAATGGTGTTATATATTTTGAAAACCCCAAATAAATCCCCCATTTAGTATCGTAATCTTGCCCCGCTTCTGATTCCATTACGCACAGGTTATAAAAAAAATGAGGAAATGAAAATCGTTTCAAGTCAAAATTGACAAACAGAACTGGAATAAAACAAATACTCTGTAAAATCTTTTACCCATACAAAGCACACTAGTACAGTCACTCACAGACTACATATTATTAACCTTAAAGTGCCAATTTATAGATTTTTCTAAAGTGACGTCAAAATTTTGTGGTAATCACTCAGTTACTTGCCCTATTTTTATTTGATCATAACGTCGCATCGGGTACATTTTTCTTGAAAGGATAAAGTATAACACGTTAATTCTCAATCATCCGTACACTTACTTGATACCGGCAACAATTACTTAACTACTTGTACACGATTTGGTGTACTAACTATTTAGAAACGGGTAAAAACATTTTTGGTATGCTCGTATATGTTTCATATATGAAATAATAAAATTCTAAAATCTCAAACACGTCTAACTAAAATCATATTAAATCAACCCTGGATCTCCTGACGTAAAAATCACGAAAATGCCCCAAAAGACAGACGGTAAGAGCTTAATGGGTGCCATAAATTACCGGCAACACTGATAAAGCGTTTGCTCCCGGGAGCTCGGGAAACATGGATAGTGGACAACTCTGATCTACCTTACGATACATAAAAGAAAAGTTTTAAAGGGATTAAAAGGAATAAAAATCGTGGAATGGCCAATCAATCAATCATTGATTCAATCATTGAGTCAATCAATCAATCATTGAAACTCTTTGCTATTATATTTAAATTGATGACAGAAATTTTCCTTAAGGGATAAATATTTTTATGGTTAAATATAACCGCTTCAAAAACATTACATCGTTTTGATGAAACGGTAGGTGTCACAGATCGACCCAAAATGGGAGAATGATAAGCAAGTTTTCTTTGTTATGTTGTTGTTCAGGTTTGAGGTTCTTATAGATTCGGTCGCTGATATATTTATTACCATCCACGAATCAGTCATTTTGGTGTAATTAGTCAATTTAACCCCATTAATTGGTAACGCCACTGTTTTGTTTTTAACTTCTGTTTTTAGCTTTTGTGTTTTTGTTGTTAATCTTTTTTTGTTATCCAACGTTTGACCTCCGTTCAATGTCTCCATCAATTTAATATGTTTATTTAAAATAATGATGTTTTTTTACAAGTTTTTTTATTATAATGTCCTTTTGTAATATATCTTACATAATGCAATACAAACGAACAGCAATTCTGTTTGTAGGATCAGATAAAGTGTAAATTGCACTTAAGTATTCATTGTTCGCACTTTTGGTGTTACCATTATCACAGCAAATTACAGATTATTAATGCTATCTAAATTCAATAGTTTTGCACAACTGTTGTAGAAACTGTTACCACACTGCGTTCATGTCACATTTTAATAAATTCATTACATTAAATTTGCATTTCTTACAAATAGTATTGGGAGCCCTTTTAAGCGAGTCTACGTATATACGTTTTATATGTATGCAGGGGTGAAATTCGAAAAATGTAGTTTCTTTATAATTGTGATCTAATTTCAATCAACACAAATTAACTACTTAAGAAAAAATTAGATTTTTCATGAGAAAAACGTATAATCTGGATATAATCGAGGCTACATAAAGTTTTTCTTGACTGTATTGGCGTAGTCTATAGACACAAATAGTCAGGTCACTCCTTTGATCTCCTCGAAAAACCGGCATTTTTTGCTACCTATCATAAATCGTTTTATAGTCCCCGTAAAGGATCTGAAACTGCAATGTACAGGGGTAAAGCGACTGTGAAATCGATAATTTCATTGAACCGTCTACATACGAGAGGCGAACAAATTTTAAACATATTCGAAGATTTAGACTGGTTGTAATTTTGTCGGTGTAAGATTATTTACAAACGTATAAGGTCGAAGTACGCCATAAACAATTGTAATCGGGAATTTATCAGTACTTCTTGAAGCAATTGTCGTTTGCTAATTGTTAAGGATAAGAATTGAAATCAGTTGTAGGACTTGAAAAAGGTTCGCGTATTAGGTACACCCTAAATAGTCAAAGTACTTAGAGATACATATATTTCATTGCTAAGATACCACATAAAAGCAACCAACATATAAGTACATACGTAATGACCGTATTAGGTATAAATATAATGAAGTACAAGTTTATTGTGTATTTACAAGTACTTACTCCAGATTTTACATGTTTTTTAATACATTTAATTTAGAGTTTTCCTTATTATTTTGTGATGTTTTATTGCTCTATTCGCAAACTTTAATGTACTGTAGATTCTTAATCTTGTGTACAGAGAAATAAAATAAATACGAGGGAAATTGGGACATGGGTGCGAAAATTTAACATTTTTAAATATATTTAGCAATGCCATTCCTACGCCCTCATGTATACAGAAGTCGTTGAATTTGGAAGTAAAGATTTCTTCTAATGCTACTAAATAATTAATAAAATCAATTAGAGGGGCGTTTAAACCTCCAAATATCCCACCATGACTGCCTTTATATTTCCTTAGCTCGCAAAATTTGGTATTTCTATCGGATTTTTTTATTGTTGCTGTAATTGACACAAATGTCGCATGAGTGTTTTAAAATACACTTACGTAAAAAGTATCAACCTACATATACAAGTGCCTTACAAACCTTCTACACTTTGTAAATTTCGATAGTCTGAAGTTTCAATAGCTAAAACTGATTTTTGTTCCAAAATTAAACCAACTTTAGTGTTGTTTTAGTTTTGTTGTTTAGTAACGTTATTTTACTAATAGATTTGAATTGCAGGTATTTCAAAACCTACTTGAAACTACACTAAAATTACCCTAATTTTTATGATTTGTGTCAAGAGGAGAATATAAAACGCAAAATAAATCATGGAAACAATGTTTTATGTAAGGCGTGAGAACCCCGTAACGGGTTAAGCGCATTCCCCAGCATCAAGTACAAAATTGAAATGAATACCACCAAAAATTACCAAAATCCATCACCAACCGCTTCAGTAATACCCGTCATCAATACCAAGCCGACAGGTATCGATGGTACGATGAACTATCGATATTATACACTTTATTTACTTGATCGTAACGCAGGCGAGGAGATGAACTGGTATTCTTTCAACAAGATATCGTTTACTGGCGAGGATTAAGTTTCTCTCGACGTATTTGACACTTTATTAACTAGACGCTACCAACTGGGGTGTAACTGATACGATTGGTTTCTGGCGAGGGGTTCAAGGCAACAGGTGAATCTCGTCGTATGTGTGTGTGTCCAAGTAGAAAGTTCCTCGTTGTTTGTTAGAACATATTTTTAAATTCCAAAGTGTCATATTCAATACATTGGAACATATTTCGGTAACTATTAAGGCACTAATTCAAAATTTTGAGTATCCAACCTACCTACACTCTGAGTCGAGTTGAATAAATGGGATAGTTTAAGAATCAAATTTTAATGTCTCATTAAGTCGTGAATCTAATAAGTGAATAAAATTGTTAAAATAAGTTGGTAATTAGACCCCAAGTCTCAGAAATAAAATTTCATAAATGTATGCTTTTTAGAATGGTTTAGTTAAGGAAAAATGGAAGCAAGTGACTTAAGTAAGGATATATAAGCAAGCCTTATGGATAATTTTTTCAAAAGCAATACTATTGATTTAATACGTTTGTTGGAAAGATGGATTGTTCTATATTTTTACCGTTTTAAAAATTTAGCTGAAAATTTGGAATTTCATTTCATATTACTTTTTTCGTTTAATTTGCAATTAATGCTTCTTTTAAAAATTCTATCAGCCAATTCGTTACAATAACAAGTAGCAATAACTAGTATTAAAACCACTGTTTTGAATCTTTAGAAATATATTTAACTGGGTTATCGCATAGATGTGTAAAATTTGTGGCTTAATACGTTAAGTTCGCCTAATTAGAATGAATTAAGGAGAGAGGAAACTTCTTTGGTGATTTTTAAGCCGACGTTTCACTACTCCAGTTAATCGTATTTGACGTAAAAATTAGATTGTCGTATAGGCAGTCACTAAAAGTTATGTCAAAAATTGTTGTGTATGTATTCATAGTCAATATCGAATAACAGATTGAATGGAACAAACATGAGACAGTTCTGTCTGATAAATAAGCTGTTATAGTTTTTTGACAAGGTACGACTTTAGTTTAGTTCCTATTTCGATCATTTGAGATGAAAAAATGAGGAAACACTCTTGTCTGTCTGTGTTGATTCAATCTCGGTATAGTTCGTGGCATTTTATTTGAGACTCGAATTGTGGTACGTGTTACCCGGATCTCGATTGTAAAACATTATAAACAAAGAAGATAAAGAGGCTTAAAAATTGTTATCCTCTCGTAGTGACAGGGTATTTACATATATTAAATGGACTGTACTTACACAACATCAGGGGTTTCAGGAACTTATAAACTTAGAAAGAACTCATTCTCATCGATGAGTCGTGGTATAAATTTAAATTTCATAACAACGAGGTAAAATTGTCTTAACGGTGGGTAAGATAGGGACTGAAAATATAATTCATTGGTGTATTATAATAAAATTATTTTACTCTGATCTTGACAATTGTTCGTTTCATAATTTTTAAAATGTGGCGGCCTTGACTAATCAGAGAACTGGAAATAAATCAAGAAGCAGGTTCAGATTGAGAAATAGCAGTGGGTGAAGGTATGGAGTATGACGAAGAAGGAGAATTAGGTGAGGAAGAACTGGAAGAAGTCGACGACATGGAACCTGCATCGCAATGGCCTAGACACCATAGGCAAAAAAGAGAAAAGGAGATGATTAATTTTTTTATGGTGTGGAAAAGATTGATTTGTCTTTGATCGACCATTCGAAACCAACACCTAATCGGTAATAAAGCACTTCACCTGTCCCCCTTCAACAGATAATTTAGGACCTTTTATTAGGGTGTCTTGTACCAAATTTACTATAATTTTGTCTCAAATAAAATGCTACGCATAATACCTCTCACTTACACAAACGCAAGCAGAAATGTGTGTCAGTTGGCATTGAAATCGAGACCCCCGAGATGAGCCAACCTCAGAGACAAATCCGTCGACCGTAAGAGAAAAGGAGGAGACGTCTACGGAGAGAAAGAGAGGAAGAGAGAACTGAATGGCGTAACTCTAGCCTCTTCTTATAGTCAAGTTCTCGGCATTGTGAAATTTTAAAAATGCGGTTTAACCTAGAATAAAAAAACCGTCCAGTTTGGACACACGACCATTTCTGGAAGAAGCGCGCGTTCTAACGTCCGTTTTATCGCCGCCACTTCTCCTATCTTTAGTGATTTGCGAAACGAAATAAAAAGTTAGTATCGTTTGGACTGGCGGTTTTGAATTCCGGAACCACGAGATTTAATTGTGTATATGCAGATGGTTTCTTTTCAATTTGGTGCTAACACTGCCCTTTTTGATCTACTTTGGGTATTTGGAGAATTGCGTTATTAGTTGACTTACAAATGGAATTGATAGATATGTACATTCAACCTGTTTTTTATATACATATCACATACACACTGAAGAATACACCAGTAAAATCTTTTAAGACAGAACTGTTTCTAAATAAAAAGCAAACAAAATTTTTATGTTTTCTTGTTTCCTCAAAAATAAATTACCAGAACAGCACGCAAAGAAACATGCACTAGTATATTATTATTAAAACTATTAGCTTTTCCTTCCTAACACTCAAGCAACTGCTTTTGTTGCATGTAATACAAGACCATTCAATTCAGTATTACTCTGCTTTTGAGGTACACGGTACATATCTTCTATAATTTGAATATCTTATGATCAAATCGGTGCCACCTATTTATGAAAGGAAGGTTATGGCTTAAATTTATTTAATCACAGAGTCACGAAAGAAATCCAAAAATCCCTTGCACCGAGCTTGATTTTCCACATACAGCAATATATGCCATACCATGAAATTATGTACCATATAACACGTGGCGATAGCAAACCCCACCCTTAGAAATTCAGTTGTTATGGATCTATAAAATACGTCACATTTTACTTAAATGGATATTTTCTATTAATAATCATTCAAATCATGTTCGAGACAATTCATGGTTCTAACATGACTGACCAAAGTGCTTGTACTTGTATCTCGTGTATTATGCCTATTAGGATGTTTATAGAGAAACGCCATTTTGTTTCTTTAATGTTGAACAGAAAACATGGTTTACGTGATTTATTCTTTGCTGTACATAAATTGTTCTGATATGAAAAATGTACACGAAAAGTGTCTGGAAACAAACAGAAAAATTGTCAGGAAGTTCAACATCTGGAATTTTCCAAGTTCCAAAATTTTCACTAAAATCTGGCTATGGTGATAAGTTCCGACAGGTTTTTTGTGAAAGTCATTTGATTGGATTCGCTTTTTAGGCAGTTCCACAAGTTTATGATCATCATCACTACATTCGTTCTTAGTGATATGACTTTCATTTTCACTATTATCTGGGTGATTTATTTTTCCAATATGTTTTGCCTATTTCATTCATATGTAGTATTATAGTATATTTTAACAGTTGAACTATTCTACATGAAAAGGGCAATGGAGCAAAGTAATCTTGCATCATGATTTAAATGTGAAAATGTAAGTTCTCCTTTGGCTATTCACCGAGAAAAATTCATCACATCAAATTCGCTCAAAATCTTTGACACGTTAAAAATTTCAATCTTACAACGTAACATAAAATAAAGGTAAAACTATTAGCGTATTTGCTTGGCAAGTTTAAAGCAATTTCTACCAAATCATTAGAGAATTTCTATTTCTTAAATTTGCTAAGAAGTACTTGATATTCGTGGAAAGTTATGATGGAGTGGTATATGATCAATTGGACTTGGTCAAATTTATGAAATTTTTCAGAAGTTGAATTAAAAGACTTTACAAAAAACATACAAACATACAAACAAATTGTAGAAAGCCTTAGTCGATTAATATGTAAACACGTAACCATGTTACTTTTGATCACGTAAAAAAATTATATTCGGTTAAGTCATATAGAGGTATAAATAGGTGAGTTGATTTCTGCTCGCAGGGCCTACGCTAAGCATAATTAGGAGATATAGAAAATTTAATACTTATTCAAATATCTCAAATATATTTCCGTTTTGAGAAATTTTCCACGTAAGCTATTTTTAAAATCAACTTACCTTATCCATATAATCCAGCTTTTGTGATTTCATAAAATCTGTAATGGTTATTTCGAGAAACATCAAACTCTGTAAATCATATTTTTAAATTTTATACCAGATGAAGAGAACTAAGATATAATTGAAGTGATAGCTTACGGACTGAGGGATCTATATTTGGAAATAAAAATGAAACCTTCGTTATAAAAGTTGGTCGAAAGTCCTTGTACTCCTTTGCAGTGCAACGAATATAACATCGACTTTATTAAGGTTGTCGAATGTCGTTGCAGACTACTACTCCATTTTTAAATTTGGAAGAAATAATATCGTTATGTAGCGCACGTAGAGGCTTAGGTTGTACCAAAAAAGCATCGGTAGCATCACGTCTGGATCGGTATCAAAGAATCAACTAGCGCCCGTCCGTTTTTCCACAGTTTAAATTGAAAATAAAACGAACTCCTCTCTCTCTCGGTATTCCGATCTACTTCTGCCGAAAAGAGAAGTAAAAAAGAAGAAAGAGGAATCGTTCGAGACGTGAACGGACCGTCGTCATCATCATTGGCATCTGTATCATCATCATCATCATCATCATCATCATCATCGAGCTCTCGAGACGCACTCTCCTCGAAGATCGAGAAAAAGTGAAGGCGTTTAAACCTGTTGGACGGGTGTGAAACGCGTGGGTTGACTCCTGGTGGAGAGTTCGTCTTATTACCATTTACGAAAGAGAGGAGAGAACGCGGTACGCGCGGAAAAGTGAAAGTGGAAATTTTTCGAAAAATTACTGTACATTCGCCGTCTCGCTCTACTCATGTCACACTTCAAAATGTGATGGAATTTAAAGGGTATTATTGTTATGATTGTTTTTGAATATTTTTCTGTTGGCGACAGGAATTGATGCAGTTGGTATCTTCAAAATACAGGGTCTTGAATTTCTTCAAAGAAATTCTTTTCAAAGAAAATCCGAATTACCCTAATCTGTTTAGTAAGTTTCATGTAATAATGATATTTGCGTGCGAAGAAGAGCTGATGATGTTTATGAATTCAATACGAGGTTTTGACATATTAAATAGTTCTCACGTATGGAAACAACAGAACAAACTTAGGAATATTTTCTTTCATATAACACATGATGACTGAAATCCGAGGTATTTCTCTAAAGAAATTACTTCAAGCGTTTGTAAAAGAAATTATAATTATTTATTAAAATAAAAATAAATTTTATATGCCTGGATTTAAATGTAACTGAAAAAATTGGCGATGTGTCTATCATCATATGAGGTAAAGTTTACAATCTCTTAAGTAAACTAAAATAATCATTATTTACCGTTTACACGTTTCCAACTTTAGAAGAACGAAATATTTCATGTACAAATTGTATTATTACAAATGTGAAAAGTAAAAATTAACTTCAGGGGAAATCAGTAAAGATTCTGGTAATCAATATGGATTAAACATACAAAACTAAAATAAAACCTTATACTAACATTTTAGATAGAACAAAAATTACAAAAGTAAAGTGCCCTTTGCCCTTAACCGATTTTAACCGAAATCGCAATTCTTTGAGTTTTCTAGAGCATTTTAGCTATTCCTAGAGAGGACCTCAAGATGTCGAAAAATGTCAATATATCAAATCGCCCAGACTACAATACTTTCTCATTCGATCAGTACGTAGAAAAAGTACTTAGATTATGAGAAAATTTAAAGAAACATGATCCTAAGCAATAAAATGTGACTGGGTAGTACAATTCAACATTTCAAAAATATTTTTTTTCATATTTTTCAAAAGTAACTAATCCCAAAAAATAACAGATTGTACCATATCATCCCTTAGATTAAACAGTAGTTACACCTCTTAAATTCTTCATTTATCTTCTCATTGCGTCTGCTCACTTTAATTTTGATAAAATATATTCATATAAACGTCCAAAACTTCTTTAAGGCCTGATAATATCCCGTATTGAATACAAAGTGGCTCATAAATAGAAGGTCGAACGTTTATACATTGGCTTCCTCTATAAGGTGAATAAACTTATTGTTCACTGACATGGTACCATCCACTCTGGTGGTAAGCGTGTATGATATCATTTAAAACAAGAATAGGTTTCAGAATATCATCATCAAATAATTTTTATACCCTAGTAAATATACGAAAAAATACCCCTAAAGCCAATATATATTTACAAGTTTATCTCCTAAAATGACATGTTTTCCTTCTGCACTGTTGTTCTGCATCTCTAATGTTATCTCTGTTTTCTGTTTCTGTAATTTTCTATTTTCTATTTCTGTAATGTTATCTCTAACATTATTTTTAGTACTTGGGGGTTGTGGTAGTAGATCCAGTAATGCGCAAATCCTTTGGGCAATTTACAAAATAAGTGCGATTGAGAATATGCCCGAAATAGGTGTCAGGAAGTTCCAAAGGCAAAAGTGTAAAGTAAGGCAATCTATTGCTACTTATTTGTGGTATGTAAGGTAGCTATGTACATATTTCGTTTATTTATTTAGATTTTAATATATTGGAAACTATACAGTAATATATTACAGTCAGTTAGTGTTGAATGTGACATATATTAAACATACAAACTAACTCATTAAAAACGCATCGATAAACTGGCAACCTTAAAACAGTGTGTCCATGTTCCGCTGCTAAATTGGCAATAAAATATTGCGGTTTAAGCTTATGATTTTTGATGAGGCCTAATAAAACTTTGTTGCTGCATTTGGAACTTCTAAACCCTTTGAATTCATAAAATCTAATATTTCTGCTTTTTTGTGTTGGAATTGGGAACTTTCTCAAGCTAGCAGGAATGATACGGTCATCATCCATAACAATTACCGAATTTGTTGGAATATTTGGTATAAGTTGTTCAGCAAACCACTTTTCAAACGAAACCGTATTCATATCTTGATTATAGTCAGCGCAACTTTGAGTGATGGCTTTTGCTGAGAGAAGTAAGTCGTTTATCTACCCAACCATATTTGACAACATCATGTGTATCAAACCAGGTTTTATTCAAATAAATACTACTTCGATTATTGTCGCGGTATGTTCAAATGTTTCTTAGATAATTTTGTCTTATTTCAGCGATAAGAGGTGATTCCATAATTATCATTCGCAAATCTC
The DNA here is from genome assembly GCA_963576515.1 of Cryptocephalus primarius. Classification (NCBI taxonomy): domain Eukaryota; kingdom Metazoa; phylum Arthropoda; class Insecta; order Coleoptera; family Chrysomelidae; genus Cryptocephalus; species Cryptocephalus primarius. The sequence continues at coordinate 10,568,263 of OY754942.1, read as the reverse complement.
ATTTCTTATACTTAAATAATCCACGTTTCAAAACTATATTACAGAGATTCTAATGACCCGATATTTGTATTCTCTTGAATTTTGTAATTTTGAGTGAACTATTTGTAGAGCCGTGTAATGTTTGTAAACTGTATTTTCCTAATTGGTAGCGTGAACTGTTCGCCTCAAAAGCATCATCAATATTTGTATTACAATCCGCGACAGGTTTACGTTTTGCTTGATGATCTAGGATGTTACTTTGTTCAATAACACCACAAATCGTCTTTCGTGTAATTTAGTTAATTCCACTACCCTCTGTACGATGGAATTCAAAGAGCTTTGTGGTGACTCCTTTTAAACAAACTTAATCATTTAAAATTATAAATTGTTTGAACGTGTAAGTCATTCTGAGCACAAATTCCCAATTTGTGCCTCATTGCTTTCTCTAGCATTATTTGTATCATTGCCATTATTAATTTCGTCCACGTCGAAAGGTTTCCAAAAAGCCAATTTAAGAGAATAATTGCAACTGCATACACACCACTGAACTCTAATGACGACTAAAAATGAACACGTGCTCGGCGCTCAGATTTAATGGCTATAGTAGACCTGTTCTAATATCCGATAGTAATCAGCATTGCATATATAGGCATGTATTGTAGCGACTAACAACATTTCTTCGCACCAAATATACGGGGAGAGGGTTAAACGGTATGTTACATGAATACACTGCTTTTGTGTAGAGGAAAAACGTAATTTTTTTTATTTTTTAACTGGACCAAATCTTACAGGAAGGACTGTATACAGATTCTTTTTGTGCGGCAATTGTAATCATTTACGATGCGTTGCTGAATGATTTTTATTTCCATTGTGTATGGTATAATATTATTATACCATATTATATTATGGTATAATTATTATGGTATAATAATGTTATAATATGTTGAACTTCTAAATAGAAGTCCTATACGGAAATTGTAGGTAAAATGCAGAAACGTAAGCTATTCTGGTTATAGAAGTCTTGCGACCTTAAAAATTTTAACTTGTGAATAATATTCGTTTATGGCTCGTCATATGGTGCTCAACCGACTGATGATAACTAAAACCCGTTTTAATATAATATTTTGTTAAGTTGTCTTAATCACCAACAATGCTCGATAATATATGTACATATTAAGAATCGAACTAATTTTTATTCAATATCCAATACCACCAACGTGTCCATTGTGCGGTCAATTAATCATAGCCGTTGCACACACGTTGTCGATAATTCTATAAATTTAAATATGTATGCATATTAAAGCGTAGTAATAAGTTGGAGTTCTCGAAACGGTAGCGAGCGTTCCCGTGGTTAATACAAATAGTACGATCCTTATCTCCGACTGACGTCATCCAATAGTCTCCTCAAGGAATCGCGTAGGCGTCAAAGATATTTTTTCCTGCTCGACGAATGATTTCGTGTCCGATGATAGATAGCCGGCGCATTTGACAATGGCCACGATTCGAGCCGGTGTGGGTTTTCATAATAACCTTTTATTATTATTTGATTTGATTTATTGGTATTTATACTTATTGATTTACAATTGATACTATCGAGACACTACTGGGAATATGTTGAGCGTTTATATCACTTTAAGTATTGTTAAATGCGTTTGACGAAACGGCACGGCGTAAAATTTTTACGACTGCGCAGCCTTTGGAGAGGAATGGAAACAGACCGTATCGTAAAATCGTTTATTTGTCGTTAATCGATTGTTGTCGGACTTTTTTAGGTGCAAGATTTATTAAGCGACAAAAGGCACAAAAAAGTTTATCTTTGGTAAAAAGTGCCGGCGTTCAGGATAATTGTGGCAAATTTAGGGAGGCCCCTTTTTCAAAATCGAAGTATTGGTACTACTGCAACGCCTACCGAAAAATGGCTTTTAAAAAATGTAGGTATTCATGTATTCTGTTTGTTAGCAGTTGTTTGATTTCAAAGAGAAAAATAGTCAATAGCGTTGCTCGGCCAAAACTATTATGAAATTCTATTTGCCCCCAGCGAAATTTATGTCTTAAGCTGTTTAATATTTTGACGGATTTGTTATGAATTTGAATAATACTAATACTAATAATACCACGGGCAAAAATTTCTCCAAATACTGTTAATATAGTGTTTCAGAATTAAAACTATCGTTTATCATGGTTGGTTGAAGAATGCTAATTATATGAAAATAATGAAGCTGTACTTGTAACTTTGGGTATAATAATTTTGTTCTTAAAAACAAATTCTACTTGTCCCGAGGGAAATTTATGTCTTAAGCTGTTTAAGATTTGGACGGATTTGTTATGAATTTGAATAAGACAACAAATAAACTGACAACTTTCTTAATTTTTAATACCACGGGCAAAAATTTATCCAAATACTGTTAATATAGTGTTTCAGAATTAAAACTATCGTTTATCATGGTTGGTTGAAGAATGCTAATTATATGAAAATAATGAAGCTGTACTTGTAACTTTGGGTATAATAATTTTGTTCTTAAAAACAAATTCTACTTGTCCCGAGGGAAATTTATGTCTTAAGCTGTTTAAGATTTGGACGGATTTGTTATGAATTTGAATAAGACAACAAATAAACTGACAACTTTCTTAATTTTTAATACCACGGGCAAAAATTTATCCAAATACTGTTAATATAGTGTTTCAGAATTAAAACTATCGTTTATCATGGTTGGTTGAAAAATGGTAATTATATGAAAATAATCAAGCTATACTTATAACTTTGGGTATAATAATTTTGTTCTTAAAAACAAATTCTACTTGTCCCGAGGGAAATTTATGTCTTAAGCTGTTTAATATTTTGTCGGATTTGTTATGAATTTGAATAAGACAACAAATAAACTGACAACTTTCTTAATTTTTAATACCACGGGCAAAAATTTATCCAAATACTGTTAATATAGTGTTTCAGAAATAAAACTATCGTTTATCATGGTTAAATAGCTATTTCAATTTTAGCACTAAGCTGGCGGAGCCAGAACATTAGCTTCCAAATGTATGGAGGTGTGTTCAAATAAATGATAGTCTTATTAAGAGAATCCACATTTTTTAATCTTTGTTTTTTCGCCAGTTCAATATTTTACATATTTAGGCGAAACATGGTTACTCTCTTTACGTTCAACAATAATCCATAATATTTTCTGTCTACAGTTGTCCATGCAAAACAGATCTGATTAGACGTCATTCTTGGAAGGGCTAATACTGTTATCGAGGTTTTTACAAGGTAATGAGAGGTAAAGTGAGGTAAGGTAATGTGACTTGCTGAAGGCCAGCGACTTCCCTCTTACTTTTTTGGCACATTAAATGCACCGTATTCAATATAATCCATTCACAAATACGTTCTCAACAGGACGGTTGATAAACTGAACAGTTTTTACAACTGTATTGTATCCAAGTTATACAGTTTAAAACCACGAACTCTAATAAAGACTAACACTCAGATCCGCCGTTCTGTCGAACATACAAAAAACTGACAATATCGCTTATTATTGCCAACTGAAATAGCGCGAATTTGAGTCTGTATATAACAGTGGTTTACCTACGCCCCACTACAGTTGGACATTTATGACGTCACGAGAGTCACGTGTTATTAATTTTATTTTGCATGAACCTGTTTACACCTGGCGTTGCGGGCGATAGAAAATAGGTGACCAAATTACTTGTTATTTAGTACGTGACTATTTATTGAAAAATTTATTGATTTACGTACCTTGTTATTTAAAGTATCGGTCTATTCACTGAATAAGAAAATATTGCAATTTTCGACAAAATTCCGATTAAAATTACGCCAATTAAAGGCACTATCGAGCAAATTCTGATAGCAGATCCAAGCGTCATTACAGTATTTACTTAATTGGTATTTCGATTTATACCAGTTCTTCTAGAAAATATTTGTGCGACCTTTTGCAGTGACATCTTAAACTACAACACTACCATGTAAGCTCTTTTCAGTCCCACTTGGTCTAGTTGAAAAAAAAAAACAACCACCGAATTTATACCGAGCGCATTCGAAAAATACGTTTTTAACCTATACAAAAGCAGAATATTCATGTAACGTACCGTTTAAACCTTCCCCCTGTACCTAAATGTTGTTAGTCGCTACAATACATGCTTATATGTGAAATGCCTATTAGTATCGAGAACTAGAACAGGTCCACTACAGCCATTACATTTGAGCGCCGGCAGGTGTTCATTTTCAGTCGTCAGTAGAATTCATTGGTGTAAGTTAAGTCATTATTATTTTAAAAAGGCTTTTTGGAGGCCTTTCGACGTGGACGAAATTAATAATGGCAATGATATAGATATTACACACAATACAAATAATGCTACAGGAACAAATGGGGCATAAAATTTCGTTGTCAAAGTGAGTAACAATCTTTTATATTTCTTTAAATATGGCGGGCCTATGGAAGAGGTTCCTCGCCTTTGTGTCTTGTTAACATGGGTATTAAATTTTAACTGAGACTGGAAAGAGCTTACGTGCCTCCCTACGACGGCCATTACTAACTTTTCTTCTAGTCCGCATTTCCATAAATCTTCCTTTCAGATTCGTCTACTGTTTCGAATCACCTTGTCGCATTTGCCTTCAACTGAAATTAAAGATTTCACCAAATAATAAAAGAACAAATAGAAATGTTAACAGAACACCATGGAATTGAATTAAATTAATCCTTTCGAAATTTATTTTTGCATGAATATTTTATTCTAATTAAATATCGCATACGCACACGCACCCATCCACACAACCAGCGAAAGGATATCCCATTCTCCTTTCGAATCCAACTCAACCATATTTCTTCAGTTTATTCACGGGGACCACCTATTTCTTGTTTTCACCCGAAAACAGCGTTTTTATAATTCTTTTATTGCCGCTCTAATCACGTGTCCAACGTACCGTAAAAAATTAATAAACTAAAATTGGACCGTTTCCCCAACAATCGCCCATAAATCGTGCGGTTAACGTTCCAAAAATTTTTAAAAACGCTCTTTTAATTGTAATGAATTATGATAATTCTCCGCGATAATTCATAATAAGCCCGGCGAGAAGTACACATCGAGCCGTTACGGAATAGAAAGTAAAACGGTGCGAGTAATAAGGAAAAAATTCGCTACTATTTTTTCCTTTTAGCGACGAAAAACTACTTTTCCGTATTTTCAATCTAAGCGAACGGTCCACATTCCTGCCAGAAAAAAATAATATTTATCATACAGCAATTAGGTATAAATGTCTATGAGCACAACTTGCTGGTATTTTAATTGGATACCGGTTCGTATTTTGTTTAATTAGCTCCAGTGACATAATACTCATTCGCTTTGTCAACAAGTAAATCCATAGAAAGAAATCTGAGGACCACATTAAATCAATCTTACATTAATTTAATTAACACGTATCTAATTTGAGAAGTACAATCGGACAGTAAATATTACGTCTAGTGATTCGAATGGTGGGTGTACCAGCAGAAATTTCTTATCGTAGGTGTATCTACTTTTATTCGATCAGGACGTAAAACCCTATAAATTATATTGTTGTTCACCGCATAGTTGATAAATGTATCATTTAAAGTTAAATTCAATTTTATCTTTAATTTATGCACTTCACGCCGTTTAGAATAAATTATAATTCCCAACCGCAGAAATAATCATCCGCATATATATACAGTCCATAAAATGGAATAATAATTGTGGATTGTAAAAATGCATAAATTGATACCAAAGGTAAACCGCAATGTAACACACTTCGGCATATCAATCGTTTATGTAAAACACTCGCTTCTGTTATTCCCTATCAGCTGGTATCTAATAATATAATAAAATAAATGAATCACGTCTGGTTTATAAGGAGACCGCGATTGAGGTATTGCAAATTCCTCGTCGGCCATAATCCTTGTCGTCTCTTTCAAACAGCCTTAAAACGCCATCGTCTAAATCAACACCTAGACACTCGAAACAATGCTAATAACAATTAAAATAGGTGTGGCTGAAAAATAAAATACATTATTCTTCTACCTACTCATTTACGCAACCCGTTAATTAATATGTTGGTACAAGACAATACATTAGCCGAACGATTGCTTTTCAAAGAATTAAATCGATAATACATGTTTGTGGAACAATTTACTTGTGTGCTCTCGAGAGTTTAAACGCCATTGTCGTATTGTATGTCAAAACGGTCCGCTTTGCTCATTAACATGTTCGAGTATTACTCCTCTGTAAGTAATGCTTGCGCCGCGGCTCGAAGGACGCCCGCTAAAATTTTTGACCGCTAAAAAAATATCTTTAAAATCGTCTCGACAACTTCTTGCCTAGTCGAAGCAGATGTGAACTTTTGCGTTTGTCATTGCATTTGCCAAAAAAAATATGAGTGAATTACTGTTAAAGGCAGGTAAAAGGGCCTATTTTTATTTTGAGTTTTTGGTTATTTTATTTTAAGGGATTTTGGTCACAATTTTGAATCATTCTGCCTACACAATGCAACTTTTTAATTCGAAGTGTTCCGAGGTTAAATCTTCCAGTTGCAAAATAGAAACGGAATACACTTTCCATAAGCTTTCCATAGCATCAGAAGACCAGTGGATGGGCTCGGTTCACAAGGTTTAAATTAAAGGTTATTGTATGATAATCTTGAATTATGGTCCAAAATACATACCAAAGTAAGACCAGTTGTTCCTATTGCACAATTTTTAAATAAATTAAGATTTTAATATTTTTCATGGGGTGTGGCAAAAGCTAAGCAGTTTAATGCACGTGGAACCCAGACTACTGGGTTGTTGCATCGATTACAAGAAAAAATAGTATTGGCTTAATTTCTATCATGAGAGGGTGTACGTCACGTGAAAAAAGGGGTTCAGATGATTCTGAAAAGTAGCAAAAACCCAGAAAATTTAATAATACATAAACTGATCTGCAACAGCATTGATATATATATATATATATATATATATATATATATATATATATATATATATATATATATCTGATTGGTACAATTCATTGGCTGATCTCAGCGACCAATTTTTCAAGTTTTCAAATTTATTTCAGTGCCTTTCCGGTGCTACCAAAAAAATCTGGAAAAATTTGGTCAGGGTTTTTCACCTTGCTTCAAATGAGAGCATATTTTTTGTGAACATATTAGAAATAGTCTTAAAACAACCAGGAATAAATCCAAAATTAAGAAGGCTATTTACGATGAAAGCAGAATCTATAAAAATGTTAAAATCTATACAGGAAGGATTAAAGAATTACACTTAACAAAGTAGTAAGGCTCGCGATAGGTAACATGGTTCAACCTGACACTATAATATGTTTGAAGAAAAAAAGAAGAAAGAACCATTAAGAGCAATTGCTTATGCAGATGATATATTTTCGATAACAATAATGTGAGGATAATGACAAAAATGCTAGACGGTCAGAGAAAGAGAAAAAACGGTATAAACGGACTTAAAAATAGATCAAAGCGAAACTTGAAAATTTGAAAAGTAAAAGAAAATACCAAAAAATGAAAACCTGTCATCAGTGAATCCAAAGAATTTTTCTACGAATTTTAACAAAATAACTTGAGCCTACAACAATCTCTAAATAAGTTTGTTTCAAATTTGAATTCGACCTGTTTAACAGTTTTGGAGATATTGGCTGTTAGAAATAGACAGACAGACAGACAATCACACAGACAGGTATAAACAAACAGCATATGAACTTTTAAAAAATGCTCAAGCGCTTCTAAAATGCAAAACATAATATTTCTTCTCAGGTTTTGGGGTAGTGCAATACCTACAGGTATAATTGGGGGAGCGAAAGAAAAATTTGAGAAAATTACCAATAAATAAACGGTTGATTTTAAATCGAATATATGTGTACGGTAATGTTGCTTACTAAAAATTATATGCTTATAGTCTTATTCATAGACGCATATTAACGTTAATGTGGGTTTTAGCTTAAAATGCGTTTAGAATGTATTTCACTGATGTCACTACAGTGTTTTGTTCCATGTATTTTTAATATGGAGGTAACTATAGTTACCTTGTTGAAACGCATTCTAAACGCATTTTAGGCTAAAACCCACATTAACGTTAATATGCGTTTATGAATGACCATTAGTGCTCAAACATAAGTGTTCATAGGCGTATCAGAGTAAAAGGTTGTGGCGATTGATTAATTTTCAGATCATGCATAAGTACGTAGTTTGGTTCGAAATTTTACCTAAATATTATATTAATAATTGGGCTGCCAAATACTAAAAGAAAAATTTCCGTTAAAAGTCTATTAACCTGTTAATTTTTGTGTATAGATGTGAATTTATACCCACAACAAAATCATCAACTAAACTAACGGGTTTACCATTCCTCAGCGTAATATTTGTACTTCTTACTCGTCAGCTATTAAAGCGAAACCTGATATTAAGTTATCAACTGCGAACCTAATTATGTACGTAATTAGTTTTATCTCACAGTTTATGGAGGTGTATAATATATTTCGTAATGGAGCACGTCATGAGAGTCATTTACAAGCTTAAAATGCACTTACCATTAAACCCGAATGTCACCATGTGGAACGAAAGCCTGAAATAAATATTATACCATTAGAACAAAGTACTTCAATGCTTAAGATTTAAGGGAATTTCTTTAAGAAAAAAATTCAGAAAGCTGAATATAACCGGGATGATTTGTATATTTCTTATATTTTAATTTTTCACATCTAAAATATGTTAAACTCTATATTTCACAAATATTCAAATTTCCTTGCTAACGACAATTACACAAAAATGTGTCCTGTCCTCCTTACGGGTTCAATTCCTGCTAGAAAAGGGACCCTAAAATTTGTGAAAATCTCCCTCAATACCGACTTCCACGTAATTGACTTTCGCTATCTTCAATTTTGGTCGGAAGAGTATAATTTTCCTTCCATTTCCTTACAATAAGCCGTATACTTTTTTCCTTTACATCGGTAGGTCGCTCTCGCTAATTTAATTGTTGTTTTAGAGTTAGTTGCTTTAACTGCGATCCTCTAATTATAGGATTAAATACTGTGCGCGGCGTGTTAAATTGCCTTGAAATTTTTAGAAAGTAGAAGATATGGGGAGATTCGGGGAGAGATATAAATTGAAATTATCCGAGATTAGATCTGTGACTCTCGGTATGTAAAAAAATTAAGGTTAATTATGACTTTTTTAATTATCGCTTTGTGCGTGGTTTTATTGGGGGTTTAGCTCTAGAAAATATGACGGCGGTCAGGGTATTAATTGAATCAAATCGTGAATTGGGGTCATACCGAGCTTGAAGTCATTTTCAAATTTCAAATTTTACTAGACCCAAACATATCTATCCCGCTAAATTTGCATTTAAGTATGTTAAATTCCTTAACAATAAAATAAATTTCACAGAAGTTAGTGCACCTAATCGTGCATAAACCAACAAATAAATCATCTTAAATTGGACATGTTCTCACGATATTAAATCAGTATGATTACCGGCACTGTTAACGATTTATAAGTGTTTACTAAACGGTTATTAGAAGTAAAACGTCTGTAATCAGGCACCAGTTGCATTGAATAACGTTATTCCATGCTTCGTTTAGTGAGAATTTCAATTAAATCAGTTGAAACTAATGGAGTGTCACCGAAACTAACAATTACGGATTTACTGTAACGTGTACGTACTTTTCTCGTTGTATAATGATAAGTGGTTAGGTTTGACCTTACAGTAGCTTGTTTACAAGAAATACCAAAGTTTTCGAAAAAATCCCACTTCCATTTACATTCCACGTTACATTAAATAAAACCTTGTCACTTTATTGACCAAGAGACTGAACCCTTTTACTGGTAGCAGGCCTCCGCATTGCTATATTTAGCACTCGCTTTTATTTTCTGAAAATGGAATGATACAAATTATATTCCATATTTTATACATCATGCCTATCCTGATATAGTGTTATTCAGACGTAACTGTAAATACAACTATTTACTGCTACTTTATGAAGACCGGCTGATATTTTTCTATTTCGGTATCTTTCGCATTGAATTATGCTAGAATTGTCGTTTACGACAACGGATCGAAATGTTTTTCAAAAACCCAATAAATAACCGACATGAAGTCATCATTTTTACGTCAGCAATAAAGGTACTTAGTCCTTTAGACGATAGAAGACCGAATTTATCATCACGTTCACTTTTCCTGCCAATGACAACCAGTCGAACGGCCATTTTTTTATATAATTTCCATGCGTCGTGTAATTACGCACTTCCACCGATAATACTAATTAGCCTGGAGAAAAGTGTGGTTTGAATTTTAAATAAATGTTTGTTTTAATAATAAGTTTATAAATATTTTACAATATCATTAGTCTGCCGCTCGAAATGAAAATGCAGCAGCATACTTACATATGTAAATATTCTGTTTCGTTGCTACCGTTTAAACGGATGATTCATTAGTATATAACGACCAGTTTGTTATGCACGAGAAATTTTTATGAGATATAAGAAAAAAATGCATTTATTCTTTCAATTAATTGAGGCAATTTACATTCCTGAACAATTACATGCAAACTCCCGGCGTAAATAAGACAAGAGGTGTAACGTAGATAAAAATATTGATTATTGGGAAATCACTTGGAGAATCCGTTTTGCTTAACCTCGAGCTAGAGTAAACTGAAAATGAGTTGTACCGTATATAGGGTGTTTCAGAAAAAAATTGGAAAATTCCACGCTGTCTTTTCCATCTCCTCGTCAGAGGTCATGATTAATATCTGATGGTGATTACCTGGTATTCCGTCACTATGGTGAGAAAAAGATGCTCTTCTTTTCATTGGAAAAGTCTCTTCTTTTTCCAGAACCTCTCTTGCCTTGAATTTTCCCTTGAATGATCAGTTGTAAAGTTAGTTCGACAAGAGGGGTACTCTCGCCTATTATTTTATGACAAAATGTGTACCATTTTCTGCTCCAAAAAAGTATCTCAAAAACACTTAATAGAAAGGCAAAACCCTCAAATATTTATTTACAACAAACTATTTTCTGCTTGTTATATCAACTCCGATTCAAGTAGGTTGTAACGCGCCATTTGCAATTCCATTCGTTTGGTCTGAATGCTTTCATCTATAACTAAACATGGGGTTGGAATCCTGGATTTGCCGGACCATGAATTTTCTTGGGTTGTGATTTACATTGAGACCTGGAGGGAAATTTTTCTCAAACGTACACTTTATATGTTTGTTCTAACAAGAAGAACATCATGATTTGTACTTCAATGTACATATTTCCTCTCCGTTTTTTCCACTTACTGTAAGTATAAGGATGGCATGGAATAACACATTTTTGCTTGCTAGAGCCAACTTATTTATTGTTATACATAATCACCAATGCATACAAAACTGTGCATCTACCTTTGTATCAAAGTAAATGTAATTGAATTGCCATAATCCATAGGAAATCGTTCCAATATAAACCTCGTGATACTATCATTACATCACTATCGCTCCATTTTATATAGGTATTGTTTCTCAGACTACATTCGAGAGGAAAAAATATGTCGATTTCCTGCAGTTCATAGGTATTAAAGTAATAATCGGATTGAAAATAGCCTCTAATTACTAGAACGTGTTCTCAAGAAAAGATCTCAAGAAATCATTGTTCGACAGGAGGGGTACTCTCGTCTAGTATTTTATGACAAAATGTGTACCATTTTCTGCTCCAAAAAAGTATCTCAAAAACACTTAATAGAAAGGCAAAACCCTCAAATATTTATTTACAACAAACTATTTTCTGCTTGTTATATCAACTCCGAATCAAGTAGGTTGTAACGCGCCATTTGCAATTCCGTTCGTCTGGTCTGAATCTATAACTAAACATGGGGTTGGAATCCTGGATTTGCCGGACCAGGAATTTTCTTGGGTTGCGATTTACATTGAGACCTGGAGGGAAATTTTTCTCAAACGTTCACTTAATGTGTTTGTTATAAGAAGAACATCATGATTTGCACTTCAATGTACATATTTCCTTTCCGTTTTTTTTACTATCATTACTGTAAGTATAAGGATGGCATGGAATAACACATTTTTGCTTGCTAGAGCCAACTTATTTATTGTTATTCATAATCACCAATGCATATAAAACTGTGCATCTACCTTTGCATTAGAGTAAATGTAATTGAATTGCCATAACCCACAGGAAATCATTCCAATATAAACCTCGCGATACTATCATTACATCACTATCGCTCCATTTTATATAGGTATTGTTTCTCAGACTATATTCGAGAGGAAAAAATATGTCGATTTCCTGCAGTTCATAGGTATTAAAGTAATAATCGCATTGAAAATAGCCTCTAATTACTAGAACGTGTTCGCGACAGGAAGTGCGCCGGCCTAATGGCGGCACGGTCTCGCAGGGGCGAACAAAAAATCCTGTCACTCTGTTTTTAAAAACCTCTGCGGAAATTATTTTCTTACGGTATTATAAAACGATGGTGATTAGCGGCGATCGCAGAAAAATCGTGCAATTTACCGGGTGGGTAAGTTAGTCATAGTTTGTATAGAGAAATACGCATACGGGTTAATAGCAGAAGGTGGTTTAGGTGTTTGACAGGCAATCAATGAAAATTATTTGCTTTTTAGTGGGAGAGAGAGAGAGAGAGAGAGAGAGAGGGAAGAATGTCTCGAACAGAATGTAATGAATTAAGCCTCAAGCCTCTACTCTAATACATATTTATGAAGCGTAACCTTAAGTGTAGGATTATTGCAACTTAATTATGTTTATGATTAATTATTATCCCCGCAATAACAACGTGTGAATTTGTGATTTTTAACGGATGCATCGAGTGCTGTCCCGGCCTATCCTTAGCATAGGTGAGATGTGATTTACGTGAGAACGATCGCTCTTGTTCTACATAACATCTGAAACTCTTCCCAGATTGATACCAAGTCTATGCTTAACCGAATAAGGAAAATGGCAGTAATATGTCGACTAATGAGATTCTGTCGAGCTTTATCTCTTAGAGGCTTTTACAAAGTCATTAGTATCGCTAACAAGTCGTAAAGTTTGTATACATAGATCGTGGAATAAGTTGAAACGAACGTGGTTGACGTTTGCAATTTTCGTTCAACTCGTTCGAAGGAGATGTTTATTAAAATAACACTCAATCAAACTGGTCGGAACATTAAATGCATATTAAGAAAGAGAAACAGTTATAGCCATTCGCCTTGCTGCAACTAAACAAAAATTACCATCGATTTACTATAAATTAACTTAAATGGAAGAAGCGTCACGTATCGCCTGTCATTACGGTTGGGCTAACAATTTATTGATGTACAAGAGACTTGTCAACCTTATTTCATCTAAAAACTTAATCGCAACTATTAATACTGTAAAATATAGAAGGAAAAGTCAACAGGTGGGCACGGAAATGGCATTTCAATCGTTGGCGAAAGTAAAGAAAATCAGGTGTCCTTACTATTATTTTTTTTATAATCCTGTTTAACGACGTGTCATTGTCATTATAACTATTAACATTTAACTGTACTTTACTTTAAATGTTATTAATAGTTTTCAGTCATAAATCTAGGAGAATGAACGTTAAATTTCGATAATTCATTTTTATTTTAATGTTACTTTTACGATTATATTTTATGAAAAATTGAGATCTGATTTATTAGCATCTTATTACAATACATACAGGCATTTTAGATGCATGTACATGTTTAGTTGCTCGTACTCTGATTGCTCGTAAAAACTGATGGACCTTTTATGATCGTTGTAGTAATAACAAAATGCAAATTACTCTGTATCATTGTTTTATATGATTGAATTTTTTAAATAATTGAAATAAAGCCCAGTGATTAGCTGCTTTTTTTGTCTTAGTACAATTGCCGTTAAATCTTTTGTAAGAATTTTGAAATTCTGAAAGTATTATGTCCTTTTTTATCCACATTCAGAAGAACCATTTTCCATACAGATCTACTTAGATCTGTTTTTGTGCAGGGCTCCTAACTACTTAAGAAATAAAAGGAGAACTCAACAATATTTAAGAGCGAAGATACTCGAAACATGACACGAAGATAACGTCTCGAGGTATTTCTTATGAAATAAAAGGTTTGAGGGTTACAACTGCATTTTTCTTTTGCTGGTGAGGTCTTGAAACTAACCTGAATTAGTACAACTCAGTAATAAAGAAATACTATGAAAGCCGTCCTTATGCTAATGAAAAAAAAAGTTAAAGTTAAAAGTTTTTAAAGTTAAATCTATTTCCAAGCCCTGTGCATCATTTAAAAAGTTTCGTGAAATACGTTTTGAGTGTTTGAAAAATAATTTTAGTAAATTCGATGTGGATGCATATTGCAGTTTGCACTGGAAGAGCAAGTTAGCAACTGAGCGAGAAAAGTTTCTAACATGAGTAAAACAGGGTAATATCTAGCTAGCTAATACATGTTCTCACTTGCAGACAATCGCAATGACAGACGAAAATACATGTAGGAAAAACCGAGGAAGAACACAGGCGACTGAGTTTTAATATTAACCCAAATAAGAGAATTTAAAAATAAGAAAAGGGATCAGAAAATCGAGAGTCTTAAATAAGCTTACGAAAGTAAAATATTTTTGAAGTATTATTTCATATGAAGGAACAGCAAAATGGGATGCACACAGGTTGTACCACAAAAATGCAAAAACGTTATTCGTATGTGACGTTTCATGTTGTCCCAATAGGCACAAATAGTAACGGTATTCTTTTTCAACTATTATGGGAAAAAATGCGATATGAAATGATTATTGCAGATTTTTGCATCTTAGGAATATTATATCACATCAAAAAATCCTTGATAATAGCCTCACCACCACTCTACATAAAGCATGTTTTAGCGAACCAAACGATTTGTTGGCCTTATTATTTTTTATGTTTTCATTACAATATTTTGGATAAAATGTGTAGGAACTAAAAGTATTTTTGATGCCTAACATTGAACCATTTTTGTTTCACGACTTTTAAAAGGGTGGAAGTTATTATAAAATGTCGTCTCTAAAATTTGTCTGTTTCAAATTCGAATATTACTCGGTATGGGAAAATTTTTAAGGTTGTATGTTCATGCCATGATTCTTTACATAACAATAACCGAAATACTTGATTTTAAACTTGGTTGAAAGCTGAAAATGAGGATTTCGTAATTCATTAACTGTATAAAATTTGATATTTTAAGGATTTATGACAGAAATTTACAGTTTGACGTACCTACAAGGACTTTGAATTTCGGGTTTCAGAACTGAAAATTTCTGAACTGAATAATAAGTAATTGATTGGAAAATATATTGTGAATGTGAATATGCATCCTTCACCACCACCTAACCAAAGCCTATGGTACAAAATTTTTAAACTTAAGGTCTCTAGGCTTTTTACGATTCATAAAACATTTGTAATTTTTGGTCCTGGAATTCAAATTCAATAATTTAGTGTATGTTGGAACGTACCTGAGATTTGGGCATTGAAGGTTTAGAGTTACGTCGTCTAAACTTCAAAAAATGGATGTTGGATGGAATTTTGTTAAATTTCATGTTACAACAGTTGGATCATTCACATAAAATTTATGCACGCTAAGTGTATTAACTCTGCTATTAACCGAGAACTAGTCGAGATAGTTATTTCGCCGCACCTTGTAAAATTTAAAATGCTCCATTAATATCATACCACGTGAGGACATAAATCTTTCTTTTTTTAATTACCGAATTTTTTTATCAGCGAGACGCAATTTCCACGTCTCGACCTACATAGTCCGTTTTAGGTAACGACAATTATTAAAATTTTCTTCTACAACGGCCGTCTTTTAAATAACCAGCTCGAGAGAGGGGGAGAGTAATTTACGAAGATCGGTATCGAGGTCGGGATGGGTTCGATTATGAATCGGCAGTTCTGTATCGTTTTTAATCAATCATACGTCCGTGAAATAAATTGATTAGCGTATGAGTGTGTGTGTGTGTGTGCGTGCGCGCGCGCCCCCCGCACGAATGTCTGTCAAACCGATTTCAATTTAACGAATCAATTATAGCTCCAATCAACGGACACTTCGTTATTTTATGCTGTGTAAACTGTCCCGACGGTTTTTTAGTCGGAATATTGAAATGGTTTGATGATAGGCGACGCACCTTTAAAGTCGCCGTAATGTTACATCAAAATTTTATCCATGCGAATTGGGTTTTAAAAAATTGGCCAGTCAGTGATTTTGTGTAATAATGACCTATCGTTGATAGTATTTAAAATATGTAGCCAAAAACTGTACAAGTACATCAGTATTGAATTCTAAGCGCAGTGTTTATTCTGTATGCAAATTATTATGGTTAATAACCTAAACAATTGAAATGCCTAAAGTTGCATTCTTCGACTATTTTTACAACAATTGATCTATTTATATCAAATGAAATGAAATAGCAACTTTTATCCAAACTATCCCACAAACAAGTAATTAAAGAAATCTTGATGAACATGTAATCACAAGGTATATTAAGCCAGTTGTTATGTTTATTATGGTGCATATCCTTATCATGATATACAACAATTGAAATGCCTGTTGTAACTAGTTTCATATCAACTGAATTGAAACGGGCTAACAGTCTTTGTGACATTCGTAACAATTGCTACCTCTTAACCAGACATAAAAAGATATGACGTCTGTTCACTCAGATTCTCTAGAATACCTTGTATGGAGGAATCATTCAATGTCTTGCTTATGGTACGAGAAAATAGGGAGAGAAAAAGGGAAAATAAAAATTGTCTTGGCAAGACTTATACATTTCATTCGAAGTTGCGATTGATTTGTAACAGCTATAACAAGCATACCAAGTTGCATACAGGATAGACACTACTCTCTTACTAATGACAAGACAAATTTTATTATAATAACCGAATTAATAACCCTACTATTGAGCATTTATAATTAAATCAATAAATTTTATAATTTTTTACAAATTTGCAGATACAATTTCATTTAGCAAAAAAAAAGTTGGTATAAAATGTTATTTTTTGATATTTTAATCAATTGTTATCAACAAGTAAATAAGCAAAATGGTTGTGTATTAATTTATAATTTTTTACAGATTTGTAGATACAATTTCATTTAGCAAAAAAAAGTTGGTAGAAAATGTTATTTTTTGATATCTTTATCAATTGTTATAAGTAAATAATTTTACTTTTTATTTAATATATTTTTTAATATATATTATTTTAATATGTTTTAATAATTTATAAGTATCAAGTAAATAAGCAAAATGGTTGTGTATTATTTTATAATTTTTTACAGATTATACAATTTCATTTAGCAAAAAAAAGTTGGTAGAAAATGTTATTTTTTGATATTTTTATCAATTGTTATAAGTAAATAATTTTACTTTTTATTTAATATATTTTTTAATATATCTTATTTTAATATATTCTAATAAGTTATAAGTATGAAGTAAATAAGCAAAATAAGTAAATAAGCAAATAAGTAAAAAAATGGTTGTGTATTATTTTATAATTTTTTACAGATTTGCAGATACAGTTTCATTTAGCAACAAAAAGTTGGTATAAAATGTTATTTTTTAATATTTTAATCAATTGTTATAAACAAGTAAATAAGCAAAATGGTTGTGCATTTAAAATTGGGTAAACGTTACATTCAACATAAAGTCTGTCAATAACAAAGTGCCAAACAAATTCACTTTTAACATAAATCTTGATGTTATGGAGTCAGTGAAGAAGATTTCGAGAAAGTTACCAAAAATTGGTTGTTTCATAACATAACTAATAACTATTTTTAGAAACATGATAGCAAGTTATATGGAGTATATTGACTATTATATCTACATGCAGTAGAGCATCTATTACAATACTTTAGCTAGGAACAAGATTATAATGTTCTATGTTTGCAACAAACACATGAGGTAGCATACTCAAAAGAGCTAAGATAAAGTGCATTAGACTAGTCGCTGAAGAGCCTCACCGGCATTATGGCAGCGCAGCCTTTACCCAATCTGCTGGCTCTTTCAAGTAGCGTGAACGACAATATTGAAGTGCTAATCATTGACTTTTGTTACTGCACTATTATAGCAGTGATTGCGGATTTGTGCAGACTCCCAAGGGTATGTATATCTGCCTTGAATGTCCTTCGAACTGGACGTTAGAGGATTTGATATCGGCTCCTCCAAACGTAGTTGACGTGGCTCGCTTCTGAGCAAAATTTTTCTAATATTAACTTTTTTTGGTATATAATTTTTATGTGCCTTTTTTGCGATGCTGCTGACACGATTAATAAAAAAAAATGTCTTAAAAGGCTTTGTTAACAAAACACCGCTTTTATTTTGATTCATACCTCTACTATATAGAAATACAGGTTTAAATAAACACAACGCTGCAAGTTAATGCAGCAACTTTCAGATATATGGGCATATGTGAGATAAAACGTAACCTCCATAGTCATTTTGCTGAATTGAAAATTGGAGGATTCAACTAGGCCATCAGCAGAAATTTCTTCCGCCCATTCAAAAAAGATCAAATTTATCTGATTAAATTATTGGCGTGGAAAATAAATACGTTACTTTGCATTTAACTTTGCCCAAGGCGGGAAACAATTTTCCATATATTTTCCAGACTTGTCATCTTCCCTCTTAACAGTTTCACTGTTCATTGTAAGTATTATTTTATTTGAAGGTATAGTTAATTGAATGATTAAACTTGACGTCATATACCGAACGTCTCCTGTACTAATGTGTATACATATGCTTATGTGTATGCGGACGGCATTTTTCGATGGAATCACTTGGCGAAAGCAATTATACCGCGGCCGGGTTACGCACGACCTGCTCGTAATCCTCTTCTTTTGTGACAATATGAATATGATTAGCGTCAGTGAGAGATATGTAAATTAACATCAATTTGTCGGGAGACCTTAAGGTGTGTGCGTTAAGCAAGAGAGAGGGAGCGAGAACGAGAAAAGCAGTAGTAGTAGAGACCACGTGAATAAGTGACTCCACTACGGGCTGTGGGCTATTCCTACATAATATTTACATTAATCAAGCGGTATTCGGAATTCAGTTACCCGGTAGCTAAAAGGTAGGCAATTTGATGATACGGAGTGGAAACCCGACGAAGTAGTCTCTCAGATGCCGCGAATACGTGCGTGCGGATGCTTATGCCTCGATACAAATTTTAGATTTACCATTTGATAACGACAAAATTACTCTTTTTATCGGATATAACCGTTTAGCTCATACATTATTCAACAGGTTGTTACAACAATTCTGATGTAAAATTGGCAGATTGAAATGAAATTGGTAACTGCTCAGCTACGGACGTTTCTCTGCTGGGTAAATAGTTGTGGTTACCTATTTGAGTAGGTATCAAAAAATTTCGAATGATTTGAGATTACCTACAAATCTTTTCCTTATTCTTGTAATCCCTGCCGCCCTCAAACCCACAAGAGGATAATGACTGGGTTGCTTTTACCTAATGCAAATATTAAGGGGCAAATTTATAGTCCGTCACTTAAGGAATACTCATTGGTGGAGGAAACCTTGGTGGAACCTCAGATAATCTGTTCGACAGTTACAAAATCTTCTTGCCTCCGCCAAGGAGCACTTAAGAAGGTAAAAGTTCTGACAACAGTGCAAATCGTGAATAAGGAACCGCTCTATGGAGTACAGTTTCTATTTCTATGGTTCTACGAACATGTCAAAGCGAGGTTATAAACTACAACAAATTAAAACTTGCAACTGAACTAAGAAAAAATAAATTTAAACCCTCAAGCCTCTTATTTAAGCACGTAAATCGTTCTTTCCAGATTCCCAAACATCTTTCGAAGATATTTCTGGTGCTTCTATGAGCCCTATTAGAATTTCTTTCTGCATGTATATTAGGATGTGGAACTGGTGTTAGCAGATATCTTTTAGATGCATAGCCATTGTCACCCAACATTTTACCTGTGATCACACATAATTTACAATAGATTCATATTGCAAATTTGATGTTAAAGAAATAATTATAAGCTGACCTGGCACTTCATTAGTTTCATATTTGACACGAACCCCATTTATCTGAAATATTGTGTTATTATGAGTGGACCCTGGATACCTAACGACAATATCTAATATTCGCATTCTTGGGCCACATACCACCTGTAAATAACACTTTTTAAACAATTTTATCAATCATTATTGAGATAAAATAAGTATCTGTAAATTAATGTAGAAAATTCTCCTTCTATTTCTATATATTTTACCTACTGCACTTCCAGGATTTATTATTGGGATGGGGGTATCCTCTATTCAAGACATTACACCAGAGAAGTTGATAATTTGATTAAATTCATTCATTAAATCTTGATGATGAAAAGAGTCCTTCTGGGAATTTTACGACGTTTCCTATTTTTTTTTGCTAATGACTCTAAAATCTTTTTTATTATTAGAGACACTATAGATTGTGAAATTCCCCTAAGATCACCAGCAACAATCTAAAATATATACGAAATAGTAGAATAGAAAAATAAAGGTCAAATACTTGAATAAAGCATAAATAATTATTCTTTTACTAGATATAAATACATATATAAAAATGCAACTTGCCTGGAAATTTCCTGTACCATAGTACCGTAAACTGATTAATATTTGGATCAGTGGAACCACCGGCAAACCTCTATTGTTGGGTTTATGAAGAGCATCATTAAATAATATGTACAGTTGTATTTTTAGAAAAGCGATACCTCTTTATTAACTCACCTTCACTATATAAATCTAACGGATTTTGCCCGTCTCTCAAATACCCTTTAGGTAATCGATTTATATTATTAATAATTCGATTGACGTACTCATAACGATAGTCATTCATCTTGAATCAACGTCTCGAAGGCTAACATAACTTTTAATATTTTCTAAGGGACACTCAACCCTTAAGGTGCACTTAGTTGACTATAAAATTCAGATGGCACAGTAAGTACGCCTTAAGATATAATATTGATAAATACTGGAGTACATGTACTAATTAAGAGAAGTGTTTCCAGGCCGGTTAATTGATGCATTACACATTCTCTCTAGCCTGTTGTATTACCTAGTAGGTTGCAATGTTGATGGTTTTATAGATTTTCAAAGTGTCTGAGGCTTCCTGGTCACGCCACTGTCGATTTTTTGGAGTACCTAACGAGCTACCGTTCACGCGATACCAGCGAGAGAGAAGAGACCAGTTTCGGGCCAAACCCATTCAGATACACCTTACGATAATGATTAATTATAAAAAGAAATAGAAAAGTGATCCGATATAGAGACATGTAGGCCCATTATTACCGGCCGCCCTACCCCTTCCTCGCCTCACCAGTTTACGAGATTATTTTTCAATTAACTAAGGCCGGAATCTCGCCTCGATATCAATAAATTTCAGTGGAAAAGTCACCAATTGGAGGAAAGGTGATTAGAACGGATTTATTGAAAGGTGCCGACCGATGTGAATGGGAAATAAAGAAGTTTCGGGTTGATTAGGAGTTAGGGCCGGCCTCGTCTATAAACTAACATGAGACGGGATCTTTTTCTTAATTGGGGATTGTCCGGAATCGATCAGCTTACCTACATAGTGTACCGCCACGGGGTTTTATGAAGGATTTAATGGAATGTGGAATTTACCTAGGGAATCATTTCACATATCGCAACTGAATGGACATATCGCTTCTCCACAGCGACGGTGACACATTTAACAAATTGCTTTTGAACGCTAGTTGTTTGAAAATTCACCCCTCAAACTATACACTATTTTAATAGACGCATTATGGCCACACTGGGACATTAAGGGAATAATAATGGTTGACTGGCACCCTATAAAGCTTTAATTCGTCGATGATATTCTAATCAGCTGAAATGACAGGCAGTCGGAGGCAGCCTTAAACAGTAAGCATAAAAGTAATCAAATTATACTCTTCTCATGGACTTGAAAAAGTGACAAACTTAAAAAGAAACACCATAACTTAACCGAGCACCAAGTCTTGGCTTGATGAAAAACGAAAAGACATCCTTTACAGCGCGTGGCAGTCTTTCGTATTTTATACCATCTTCAGTGTAAGGGTGAATATTTGCTATATAAGAAAAAGGTAACTTAGTCTACTTACTAAAGTAGTATAGTACATCTATATGAAGAAAAGCGGTTGCTGACATTTTCCATAATAAAATAGTCAGTTAAAAAATTAAATGTGATCTTATTGTCTATATGGACATTAACAAAAATAAAGATAAGCAACCACATTGCATGAAATCATTTTTGTAAGTACAACGGAAAAGTTGTGTAGATTGATCAGGATGTAAAAGCAAGGTAAATAATTTTAAAACTGTAAAAATCATTTAAAAATAACTAAGTAGAAATTTATAAATTCTAGAATTACAATAGAGAAATGAAAAAAGAAGGGTGGTAATGTAAAAAAAATATAAATTCAGAAAGCTCTAAGCAACTAACCTCACGAGTTTGTACTATTTTCTACTATGTGGAAAGATGTGAAATTGGGCTTAAATAAATTTTGATGTTAAGACAGGAAATCTAAACTCATTCTTTTTCAGTTGGGTAATATAACGGTATTTTCGAAATAGGAAACTTATGAATATCAAATGCCAAATAACGATTTATTAGAATTTTTAAATGGTAAAAAATTTTCTTTCCAAAAACTAAGCAGATTTAGCCACAGTGAAGTACATTATAATACTGATGCTGAAATACAGCATTTGCTCAAAATTAACTCCTTTTTTGCGCCAGGGTAACGCCCAGGGCCTTGCGATTGACAAAAATCAATACCATTTTTCGTTACAATATGTTCTTTCACTTTTTATAAACTTGAATTTATCAAAAAAATTAAAAAACAAAAATTTGTTACCATTTTGAATACAATCTGGGACAATCTGGGATATCAAGGCCATACTGCATCTATCCTTTTCTAGAAATTGCTTCTATTAGCATGCAAGAACTGCAAAAAGTATGAACGATTTACTATTCCTGATAATTATACCACCATTGCACTATATTCAACAGATACTTTGTAATGACATTACACACTGCTTGCACTGGAAAACGTGAATTATATGGAATTATATGTATATGTATATATGTATTATGTGTAGGTAATCAAATGCATGATTCTATTATAGTTATGAAGAGGGGTAAAAATGAATAAACAGAGATATTTTACAATTTATTAAATCAGTAATACTAAATGAATATTGAAATGACACTGCTACTGTTATTTAACTTAATATTATTATCCTGACTATTATTAATTTGTTTTTCCTATTTTACCTAAGTTTTGTTAGCTGATGATGTGTTCTGGTTTCCTTGTTTCATTTCTGATGAAGAGACTTTAGAAACGACCATTTCAACATTTTTCTTTTGAAAATGAATACTTCTTTTGGAAAAAAAGCATAATAGTTTATTATCGGTCTTTAATAATAACACTTTATTTGTTCAGCAATGATTACATTGTACATCAAAATTATTCAGTTGTTAAAATATGAGATAGGTCGGAAAAGTTCTTGAACTCATCGTTTTTAGAGAAAAATTTAGAAGAATATTTATCATCTAAAGAAATGATTTAAATTATGTGAGAAGTATTTACAGCTCTACGAAAGAAATTAACTAGTAAAAATTACAAAATATGAATGTCTTCAAAGACACTGACTGACAAGAACCGTGCACTGAACATAGATAATTTATAAATTCCACCTTTTCAGCTTAAATCTTCGATGGTGCAATGAATTTTATCGCCACATATAAAATTCGAGCTTCTTTTTTTTAAGAAATTGCTACATAATTTACCATTCTCTTAAAAGGCAGTGCTTCCCCACCTATAGAACAGCCATAATTTTTGATGACCATGCCTAAAAATTTTAATTATTACTGTGACAGTAGGCCAAGTACTGATTAACCTTTATTTTAATATTCCATCTCTTCGCTTAATCTATATAATAGACGAAGTAAATAATCCTTTAACTATTTAAACCACGGGTCACCATATTTTTAATTGAAAACGTGGAAAACTTTATTTTTCTTAAACTTAATACAACTTTACTTAACTATAAAACTTCGACGTGTATCTGCTCCCTCTAATGCTCAAATTGGAGTCCTCGTATCATCAGTTAGCGTTATTCATTCATGGACATTCCCATTTTAGGAGTAATAATTAATATTACGCCTGGTCGTCCATATCAAGTTAGATTATTCGTCAAGAATTATTTTATGGAAAATGTTCGGTGCCCTTTTCAAAATTTCAAAAATTACCAATTCTACGGCGTTTTGAAATTAATGATTATTGAGGATTTTTTCATTCATTCAAATTTCATTCAATTAAATTCATTATAATTACGGTTACACCAAGCGGGATATTATTTTTTTGACGGTCCATGTCGGTTTTTAAATGCCTCAAATACCATTTAAAGGAAATAAAACTATCGAAAATGTTTTTGATGGGCTCCTTTGTTTTATATGAAATGGGGATTTTTCTTAAAAAAATTAGATTTTTCGAAAGATCTCGACGATGTCGTACTAATTGTTTAATAAAACCTTTAGCTATGTTTTACCACCAAATGCCCAAGAAATGCTTACTCTACTTATTCTTATTCTAATATTTGTAGCTATTAAAGACTCATTTCCTGAACTAAATGTCCTGAAAATTCTTCTGGAGTGCCTGCAATTTGTTTATTAATTGACATAAATTAGAAAAAATATATATTTCTTTTTTTGTTAATAAACTTAAAACAATATCTTTTCAACCAAATTTGAGTGTACTTGCTCAAAAGGGAAATGACTGATAATCAGATCATGATTGAGATTCCCGGTTTTAAAATTTTAGAAAGGCAGACATGGTCAATTGCATTTCAGTTGCATTGCTCATTAAAACAGCACTTTGTTAAAAATGTGCTTAAATATTTTCATGGAAGTACGTAATTAAGAGAACAATTATGGTGGCGAGATCGAGCGGATGCGCATCCATCAGGTAACCGGCGTTTTAGTCATATCGGCAAACCCTTAAGTTACGTGGAATCGTTGTCGTGCTCTTCCGTCCCGTTTATACCTCATAATTAAGAAAAGATATTTAAATTAGCCCAGTGCCGCTACACATATAAATTTCATTTCATCCTTTGCGGGACGTTTTAACGGCGCATCGCGGAATTTCAGTACTTCTTTTAATGAGTTCCTGATAGTATTCACGTAGGCTTCTTTCTCTCTCGGGCAAAATTTCATTCATCTCCCGAGCGTCCGCGTGTCTCTTCCGAGTTCTTAACCGGCAGCTTCGGGTGCTAATTGCCCTTCCATGGAACCGAGGCACCGAGGACTTTCCGAGAAGCGACGATTTGTGTTGTGGGTACACATACACACTCACACGCATGCATTTGTGGTTTTCGTTTATTTTTTGAACGGCCATTAAGAGAAAAGTACGCGTAGGACACGATCGGTACCCACACGTAAAAAAGCCGACGAATTTATGACGGGAAACGCTCGGGCACCCTCGACGGCGCTACCAAAGCACCTGACTCGAAAGTCGAACTAAAGGGAAACGTCGTAATTCGTCGCATTTTGTTTGAGACTCGAATTGTGGTACGTGTTACCCGGACCCCGATAATAAAAGATTATAAACTAAGGAGATGAAGTGGCTTAAAAATTGTTACCGCTCATGGTAACAGGGTATTTACATATATTAAACGGACCCTACTTATAATACTTAGACAACGACAGGGGCTTCAAAGAACTTGTAAACTTAGAAAGAACATATTATATTATTATATTAAAGTACATACTAACGAGGTAAAATTGTCTTAATGGTGGGTAAGATAGATACTGAAAATATATTTCAAAATATAAAATATGTTTAATTCGCAATTAATGCTTCTTTTAAAAATTCTGTCAGCCAATTCGTTACAATAACAAGTACCAATAACTAATATGAAAACCACTATTACGAACCTTTAGAAATACATTTAACTGGGTTATCGCACAGATGTGTAAAATTTTTGACTTAATACATTAAGTTCGCCTGATTAGAATGAATTAAGGAGAGAGGAAACTTCATTGGTGATTTTTAAACAGAGGTTTCACTACTCCAGTTAATCGTATTTGACGTAAAAATTAGATTGACGTATAGGCAGTCACTAAAAGTTATGTCAAAAATTGTTGTGTATGTATTCATTTCCATTATCTAATAACAGATTGAATGGAACAAACATGAGACAGTTCTATCTGATAAATAAGCTGTTATAGTTTTTTGACAAGGTACGACTCTAGTTTAGTTCCTATTTGGATCATTTGAGATGAAAAAATTAGGAAACACTCTTGTCTGTGTTGTGTTGATTCAATCTCGGTATAGTTCGTGGCATTTTATTTGAGACTCGAATTGTGGTACGTGTTACCCGGATCTCGGTTGAAAAACATTATAAACGAAGAAGATGAAGGGGCTTAAAAATTGTTATCCTCTCCTAGTGACAGGGTATTTACATATATTAAAAGAACCGTACTTAGAGCACTTAAGACAACAACAAGGGCTTCAAGAACTTATAAACTTAGAAAAAACTTATTGTCATTGACGAGTCGTGGTGTAAATTTAAATTATAACAACGAGGTAAAATTGTCTTTACGGTGGGTAAGATAGGGACTGAAAATATAATTCATTGGTGTATTAAAATAAATTCATTTTACTCTGATCTCGAAAAGTGTTCGTTTCATAATTTTTAAAATGTGGCAGCCTTGACTAATCACAGAACTTGAAATAAATCAAGAAGCAGGTTCAGATGAATAAATAGCAGTGTATGAGTATGGCGAAGGACCAGAATTATGCATCGCAATCGTAATGGCCTAGACACCATATGCAAAAGAGAGGAAAGGTGATGATTTTAAAGTTTTTCCTTGGTATGGAAAAGATTAATCTGTCTGTGATCACTTAAAAATTCCGGCACAGTCCAAATATCCCAGACGACCATTAGAAACCATCTCCTAATCGGTAATAAAGCACTTCACCTTTCTCCATTCAACGGATAATTTATGTATGGTGTCTGGTACCTCGTTTACTGTAATTCTGTCTCAAATAAAATGCGACGTACTATACTTGGTACCAATAAGGAGAATACCCGCGGGGTACCTCAGCGATTTTAAATGATTTTGTAATAAAATGATTTTTCATTAATATTTGGGGTTACCGTATTTTTCTTTATCACTTGGGATCCTAACCTATAACCGAACCGAGTTTACAGTTTTTAGGTATTTAGTCAGGACCTCATAAATTTCACTCCCCTTTTTACCTCCTCGGTAAGTGAAACTTGGAGTTTTTAAATTTTCTCTTGATGATATGTTGAACCACCAAAATTGACTTCATTTAGACCAATGCCAATCTCTCTGGGTCGATCTTATGTATAAAACATGAATTAAACTCAAACCCCTACTTATCACATTTGTTTTCCTAGAAATGCTGATAAACTATGTGTTTGTGCATAGATACTCATAATAGTACCAACAAACATTGCTGTCAACCTTATTTTTCACCCTCTCGAAAAACTCTCTACCATAAGAGAAGAGAGAACCATAAGCTATAATCTTGCAGCGTAAAGTTTCGAGCTCTTCGGGCAACTTTAAATAACTTTTACCCTTTTTCTCCCTCGGTAAGGGATATTCAGGATTTTTTGATGTTTAGTTCTCAAAACAAAAATAAGCGCTACCAATATAAGAAAAATTGTTTGTTTAGAAATAATATTCCACTGGTAATTATTATACGTTTTATTAAGATACCTCCCTCATTATTTATTTGTGCATTAAAAGAAACGATCATAAAATGCTGATTTCATGCTTGAAACGCCAATCACGCTTTTGAAGCCTACTTCGGCTCAATCCAAAACATCGATTTGCAATATATCGACCTCTCTCCCTCTTTCTCTCTCTCTCTCTCTCTCTCTCTCTCTCTCTCTCTCTCTCTCTCTCTCTCTCTCTCTCTCTCTCTCTCTCTCTCTCTATTTTTCGGTACCCATGAGAACCCCTCATCAAATCCTATAAATGTGCCAGAATTCAGCTTCCTAGATGTGCTAGAATTCATGATATTTTAAATTTTGTGATAGAATGACTTGGCAGACCACTTGAGTGCCTTTAATGATTTAGTGAGCGAGTGATTTAATGATCACCAATTGTCCACTATGAGGAAGCACCGATTAAGAACCACTTCTTGTAATCATTGAACTTTGATATACATTTTTGATTAACAATATAATGTTTCTAGATGATAACGCGTCTTATAAATTTTTAATTATATAGAGAAATATATTTTTGACAAAATTCGACAATTACCCTTGAACCTAAGGATTCGGCATTTCTGCCAATGTAAGTTATGCGATTCCAAAAATTAAGAGCATACGACTTTCTAAAATGAGCGAGTTATTAAAATAAATGGCTATCATTTGTTTTTATAATATTTACGTGCAGACTTATACGCATCTTTCAGTATATGAGTAGTCCTTTAAAGGGTGACACAACCAATCTGAAAAGCCCTCAGATACAGCCTGCCATCAATAAAGCGAAATTATTTTCATTCAAAGATTATTTTCATTAACAGGCAAGGTTAGAGTTAGATAGACACTGATATAAATTAAATGATTTCTTATCACATAATATGATTAAATATATCGTATGTGATGAATTTTTTAATATGTTGATATATTGATACGAAAACAAAAATTTTGGGAGATGAAAAGCAATAACAGGAGTGGTTTCAAATACACAGTATATAAAGGAAATATGTTGTCTAAACAATACTGTATAAGTTAGTTAAAAAATGTTGTTGTTACACAAATTCTCATAAAGTTCAAGTTTACAGGAGTAGTTCCACCCTCTAAAATTAAGGGATCTTATTTTATTTCTAATACAAAATGCAGTCAAAATCTCTATAATACAGTTGTAGATCATAGATATTAGATTTAGAGCATATATTGAAACAGTTATTTAATATCACTATGGTGCATTAAGTTAAATATAAGGCCTGATCACCCCATAACAGAAAAATAAGGTTTTGTTAGAGATTAGGTGCAGCACTCTTTTGCATTGTAGTGAAATATGGACACCCTGAAGAAGAAAAGTGGAATACAAGATGGAGAGGTGAAATTTCTAAGAAAAGTAAAAGTTTGTAGTACAAAACTACAAAGTCAGCAACATCTAAGAACGAGATTAAACACTTCGACATTAACGAAGGGATAAAAAGAAATAGAAATATTTATAAATTTGTGGAACGAATGCGCGAGAGGTATTGAGAGGCCAATGAGAGATCTTATAAATATCCCTAAAAAGAAAGCGTTGATAGACCAGAGGGAAATGTTGGGAATCATATCAGGCAAAAGAGCCTAAAATCTGAAGTAAAGAAGAAATAGTGTGAGTAAAATCCTAAGAGTCACATCAAGTCTCCAACCTTAATCCACGTCTCTATCCATACCAGCTAGATTTAGAAGCTACATACATACATACCTACCACACCGTATAAAGCGATATAACTAGTTTTTGTTTTATACACTAGCCTATGATGTATTCCCGTATCGCGAACAAGCGGCAATCGGTCTCGGTGGCCAGCAGGAGCGTTTGATTCAATTATCTTTCTCGTCTCTCCTCTCTTACCGGTGCCCGAGAGTTTCATAAAAATAGCGCGAGTCCGGTTTGCTCCGAGGTGGTGAAACTCGATATAAAAATGCAATCTCGACGTTGGAACAGCTTTCAAGAATGGCAGTTGACAGGGCCGGCGAAGATTTATAATTCAAAAAGTAAACTGGTCATTGTATTCGTAAACGTATTAGTGGCAGTTTCCAGATTCCAGATCACGTGTACGCCATTAGGGTTTCCGGTGGTGTGACGAGACCATCTACGGCGGCTACACCGAGAAAACAATTTATAAACGGATCACTTGGGGATTTAGAAGGTGGCCTCTATTCGAACATCTTTGTTTATGGTATCAGTTTGAGTAGGTTGTTTGGAAAATGTTTACAAGATTTCTCAACTGATCGCTATTAGAGAGCAGTGATTCTCATGTTTCGATTCTAAATTGTTGGACATTAAGATCAGTTCATACCAATTATATAGCATGTGGGAGTCCAACCAGCATTCGACCAATTCCTGAGGATTTACACGTAAACCCACAATCAGAATTGGGATTTTATTCATGTTAATCGAAGGATCATCCCAATCTGCATACAAAAGTGGAGTGAGAGGTGGGAAATTTTGTTGAGCAGGCTCCTTAATTAAATCAGCGCCTGCACATGAAAATCAATACGAAATAAATAAGGTGCAATTCTAATTTTAATCTTGCCCTACTAGTCGATCTCTATTGGTATAGGCTCTATCCAGTTTTATAATACCAGTTTTGTGGCCCTGTAGGATTTCATCCAAAGACTAATGTAATGGAAAGAGGAAAAGGAAGAGAGAAAGAGAGACAGAGAGAGACGAGGAAGATATATCAATAAGATGCCATGAAAATATGTCACAGGAACATATGCCACTATAGTTATGTCATAGTAGGTACTTTGCACTCAAAAACAATAAGACAAAATTTACATTACATTGTTGCACATAAAATCATACTAAGGGGTGACAGTAGTCGAGGAACTGTGGCACAATGACTTGAGAGAAAGTTAATTATTATTATAGATTTATATAACTGAAGAAATGACAATAGGATAACATTAGGGGGAGGGAGACTATTTACTATCATTCTTCAACAGCTGCAGGTGAAATTTTGATCTCCTAGATGGAGTCATTCTTGCTAGGATTTCTAGACAAGTACGTTGTGCTAAGCCTTACCAGGTAGATGCGACGCACTTTATAGATAAGTATTAGTAAATAAGCAGGTAGAGAGGAATTTAAGGGAAAAATTATGTGATGCTGTAGGATAGAATGTTGTAGTTGCTCAGTTGGCTCATATTTGCTTATACGTACTGGATAAGCCTGATGGCAGCTGAAAATTGATAGCTCTTCTAATAGGTTTGTGAATGTCGCCTCTGAGTGAGTGTCATACTATTTCTATCACATTATATGTTCTGCTATTGTATTTTGATATCTAATGACTCTCTTGGATTTTTTAACTACTTACTTCGATTACTGTCAAAAAATGTCAAAGATCCTTAAAAAGTTTTCCACATTTGATTTGCATTACCTGACTTAGAAAGTCACAAAATTCTCACTATATCATGTAAATGGTTGGATTTATTAGAATAAGAAGTGTTTTTCATAACGAGGTTGTCAAGTTTCAGCCACTTTCAGGGTTGACCACATCGAGATGGCAAAAATATGCGTGCGTAGAGTACGTCGCATTTTATTTGAGGAAAAATTACAGTAAATGTGGTACAAGACACCCTAATAAGACGTCAGAAATTTTCTCTTGACTGGAGAAAGGTGAAGTGCTTTATTGCCGATTAGGAGATGGTTTCGTTTGGGATATTTGAACCGTGCCGGAATTTTTAAATGATCACAGACAAATTAATCTTATCCACATCATAAAAGAAGTTTAAATCATCTCCTTTTCTCTTTTTCGCATATGGTGTCTAAGCCATTATGATGCAGGTTCTATGTCGTCTACCTCTTCCAATTCTTCCTCGCCTAATCTGGTCCTTCGCCATATTCCATATCTTCATCCACTGCTATTTTTTCATCTGAACCTGCTTCTTGATTTATTTCAAGTTCTCTGATTAGTCAAGGCTGCCACATTTTAAAAATTATGAAACGAACACTAGTCAAGGTGAGAGTGAAATGAATTTATTTTAATGCACCATTTAAATATATTTTTAGTCCCTATCTTACCCACCGTTAAGACAATTTTACCTCGTTATTAGGTGATTTAAATTAATACCTCGACTCATTAATGACAATAACTTCTTTCTAAGTTTATAAGGTCTTGAGGCCCCTGTTGTCTAAGTGCTATAAGTACGGTCCATTTAATATAAGTAAATATTCTGTCACAACGAGCGGATAACAATTTTTAAGCCACTTCATCTCCTTACTTTATAATCTTTTATAATCAGGGTCCGGGTAACGCGTACCACAATTCGAGTCTCAAATAATATGCGACGAATTATACCATAAGATGCTTGATCATTTCATTTCCGATTTTCTTAGTGTAACCTGTCGACGGCTTAGTGGCCTAAAATTCAAATTCTGATCGCGTCCTCTTTTTCCCTTTCGCTCTGTATTTCTCTCTCTCTCTCTCTTTCTCTCGCTCTTTAGCTACCGAAGCGGCTACTGTGCACCCCGCCTACTTCGATCCGATAAATGCAGTGTTTTGTTGTTTCGGAGATCCTGCGACCGGTCATTAGACGCACCGGCCGCCCGATATCACTTATTACCACCGGTGATGCTGGTTTCTACCTCGCTCTTTCCTCTCGCTCTCTCCTGCTCTCTCTCCTCTCTCCCGTTCCGCGTATCCGTACGTGCAGGTCGGCTACCTACGCGTACCCCGTAATCTAGATAGCAGGATAGTGTGGTCAATCGGTATCCACTCTTAATTAAAATATAAGGACGCGAGGCAAGGATATTTCAGGCGAGGACACGAAAAATAACGACGCCGCGTGTCGGTCCCCTTGATTAAACGCTCGAGTCGATTTCACCCCTTCAAACTCGGGCTGGTTATAGTAAACTTTAACAGGCGAGAAATGAATAAAGTCACTTAGTAGGTGTATGAAGCAAAAGAACTTTACTCAAATTCTCCAAGGTGATCATTTCATGACAGATGAAGAAAACACTACCCCTATTGTCCATAATCGTTAATTAATGTAGAAATAAATAAACCTAAAACTATTAAATTAAGATTAACTAATTAACTATTAAATTAAGAAATTAGGGGCTTAAGTTCTGTTACTTAGGACATGGATAATAACATACTAGGTTGTTCAAAATGTTTTGAAAGCGACATCTATAGAACAGTATAAGAACCAAAATTTCTATGCCATTCTAATATTTCATCTTTCATGTGAGCATGCCCAAAGTTTTATTCCACTCTGTCAATTCATTGTTTGTTTACAAGCCATTCGAAGTTGACGTGTCAGTGTATTTCTTTACAATGGAAAAAACCGAATATCGTGCAGTGATAAAATTCTTTGTTTTGGAAGGTTTATCAGCAACGGAAATTCATACAAAAATGGTGAAAGTGTTAAAGGAATCTGCTCCTTCATTTCCAACGGTGCATCGCTGGGTTTTAGAGTTTAGACGTGGTCGAAAAAGCGTTGAAGACGATCCACGCTCAGGACGTCCAAAAAGTGCATCAACACCAGCATTCATAGCAAAAGTACAGGATATGGTTTTGGAAGATCGTCGATTGACCGAGAGAGATTTAGCAGATGCCCTAGACATCTCATTAGGCAGTGTGAGTCATATTTTAAGTGAAGTTTTGGGTTTCAGAAAGCTCTGTGCACAATGGGTGCCGCATTCGCTCACAATGGAACGAAAACACGTTCGAATGCGACGTTCTGAGCAACATTTGGAGCGTTTTCGAAAGGATAAAAGGGATTTTCTGCGTCGATTCATCACTATGGATGAGACTTGGGTCTACCACTATGATCCTGAATTAAAACAAGAGGCTAAGGAGTGGTGTGAACCAGGCACTTCGGCACCGAAGCGAGTTCGTGTCCAGAAATCGGTGAAGAAGGTGTTAGCGTCAGTTTTTTGGGATGCAAAAGGGATTTTGTTGGTGGATTATCTCCAAACTGGCAAAACAATAAATTCTGAATATTATTGTAACCTTTTGGACCAATTGGATGGAAAAATTCGTGAAAAAAGACCCGCTTTGCAAAAGAAAAAAATCATTTTTCATCAAGACAATGCACCCGCTCACACAGCTCAAAACACCATCACTAAAATAACTGAATTAAGGTACGAATTGTTGCAGCATCCTCCTTATTCGCCTGATTTAGCTCCCTCTGACTTCTGGTTGTTCCCACACCTCAAGAAATTCCTTTGTGGGAAGCATTTTTCATCAAACGAAGAGGTTATAGCCGCCGTAGAGGAGTATTTTGCAGGCCTTGCAGAAAGTCACTTCCATGATAGGATAAACAAGTTGGAAGACCGTTGGACCAAGTGTGTTGATCTTATGGGAGATTATGTTGAACAATAAAAGTGATTTCACCAGAAAAAAAAACGTATTTTCATTTCCGCTTTCAAAACTTTTTGAACAACCTAGTACATAATCATGACATTTTCAAACGTTTCCTCATCTTAATCCATCATTTTGGTATGAAGGATATACCATAGTGTATACAGTAATGTATAGACTATGGATATACTTTAACCCGAATTGCTTAGAACAAAGTGTCAATTAAACGAAACAAATTTCAATGCATTGCGGAGATATTCAGTAGAAAACATAAAACTCCCTACGACCTACATTGATCTAAACCTCGACATCTACATATAAGTAATTACGTTTTAATTTTGTGCACTTTCTATCATATTCCCGTCTCCCGCGATCCGCATTGTCCTTTTTATCGCGCCCACGCGATTCCGCCTCGCAAATAAATTTGTCATATAATATTCCGAGAATATTTTGATTAATCTCCATGTACGTTCCATACGAGGGGTTATCAGATACCGGCGAGCTATAAATTAGATTCAAGCGGGACATCTTTCACTACGGACGACAGCGTCGCCTGGAAACATTCGAAAAATGCAAGCGATGAGGTCCTGAAGGTTACACGCGGGCTTTTGCAGGAACGGAGAAATCGCCAGAGCGTTACATCGTCATAATACGCCGTCGGGTGAATTATGAATCAAAGCGAATTACGAATCGATTATTTATTATATTGCTACTGCGTTTAAATTGCGCACAAACCCTACAAAATCCCACAAAGGACACTAAATCGGGTAAGAAAACAAACTGTATTGTAGTGGTTTTACATGCACAAAGAGGTTTTACTACCTAATGTCAACGTAACATCTACAAATCACATAGACAACTATTGTTTTTCCATAACAACGGCTTATACGGGGCATTCGCTACACTATCCCTCCCCGTCTTCAGGGTCGCCCTCGACCCTCGGACGATCTACTTCCACAGCACTCCATATCAGCGAATGACTACCATATCAGCGAACTGCTACTGCTACGGCTACTGCTACGGCTACGGTTACAGCTACTGCTACGGCTACTGCTACTACTGCTACGGCTAATGCTTCGGCTACTGCTTCGGCTACTGCTACTGCTATGGCTACTGCCACGGCTACTGCTACTTCTACTGCTACTAGTACGGTTACGGCTTTTACTACTGCTACTGCTACGGCTACTGCTCCTGCTGCTACTGCTACGGCTAATGTTTCGGCTACTGCTACTGCTACCATGCACACCATATCAGCGAATGACTACCATATCAGCGAACTGCTACTGCTACGGTTACTGCTACTGCTACTGCTACAGCTACTGCTACTACTGCTACGACTAATGCTTCGGCTACTGCTTCGGTTACTGCTACTGCTACTGCCACTGCTACTGCTACTTCTACTGCTACTAGTACGGTTACGGCTTTTACTACTGCTACTGCTACGGCTACTGCTCCTGCTACGGCTAGGCTAGGGCTACGGCTACTGCTACGGTTACTGCTACTGCTACAGCTACGGCTACTGCTACTGCTGCTACTGCTACGGCTAATGTTTCGGCTACTGCTACTGCTACCATGCACACCATATCAGCGAATGACTACCATATCAGCGAACTGCTACTGCTCCTACTACGGCTACTGCTACTGCTACAGCTACTGCTACTACTACGGCTACGGCTTTTGCTACTGCTACTGCTACGGCAACTGCTACGGCTACTGCTCCTGCTACGGTTACGGCTACGGTTACGGCTACTGCTACTGCTACGGCTACCGCTTCGGCTACTGCTTCAGCTACTACTACTGCTGCTACTGTTGCTACTACTACGGCTAATGCTTTGACTACTGCTTCGGCTACTGCTACCATGCGCACCGCTCCTCCCCTTTTTCAGAAATTCCGCCAGAACTTATACATCGAGAGCCAACTGTCCTCTCCAGGCGATATCCACCTCGGGGAATCTCGCCATAGTTGATCTAAAAATCAAACAAAACACGCCAGTATCCTTGCCAAATCCATTTGCAATAAATTGCAAGTATATGTATAATTGTGTGTATGTGTATGTGTGCGATTAACTCCATTAAGCGGGTTGGACTGCAAATCCTGTACAAAAATTCATCAGCAGCAAATCGAAACCAAGCAGGCCAATCCTTTTTCTGACCATGAAAGACACCAGGGATGACCAATCCCATCCAATGCTCCAGGTAGAAGAGGGACCTGTCTCTTGAAATCCTCCAAGCAGGCCAATCCTACTTCTGACCATCAGAGACACCAGGGATGACCAATCCTATCCAATGCTCCAGGTAGAAGAGGGACCTGTCTCTTGAAATCCTTCGCTGCTCCTGCAGTTACTGAAATCCCCAGCAACTGCTTCATGGTTCCAGACGCACAACCCAGTGGTCAACCATCACCAATTCTTGTACTAAAGATGAACAGCGCCCGTCTCCCAATATGAGTTACGAATGTGAGTGTAGCACTCAAACGGGCCACGCGCGCCAGCCGCACGCAGTCTATCCATTCGAGTGTTTTCCTAAATCTAGACCTGTTTAGGTTAACCTAAACCTTGGTGTTATAGTGGTGTGTATTTGTGAGATGGTACTTAGCTTCGGATTCTATAGTATTTCGACCCGCGCCAGCCGCTCAACAACTCCATAACGCCGCACAGACTGCACTCCTCGCCTCTCCGCCGCGCGCCATCGCCATCACTTCCGTACGCCATCCAAGGTCCACCAAACCTTTATCCGCTACCTCGGTTCACCAAATCCCGGACAGGCCCCCAATGTAGTGGTTTTACATGCACAAAGAGGTTTTACTACCTAATGTCAACGTAACATCTACAAATCACATAGACAACTATTGTTTTTCCATAACAACGGCTTATACGGGGCATTCGCTACAGTATGTTACCTGTTGTAAGAATATTTGTCCTCTACATCGCAATAACAATACTTTTGCCTCTTACAATACCTGTTCATTATTTCAGCTGCAAACACATACTCGAAATTATTTATTTAATATTTTTAATTCATCGATCATATCATATTATGTCCTGATTCATTCGCGTTTAACAAATATAAATAACTTTGAGCATGTTGTTGGTAAATATTATATGTGTGTCTATAAATTATAACCGGCAAGTTGAAAAGACGCATAACGACCACCATTAACCGTTACGCATGATTATTTATCCGGTTTTATCATAACCATAAAGATGTTATTGTTTTTGTAGTAGCAGCAGGAATTAACCAAAGAGGTTTTAATTGCAAGTTGACTTTAACGCTAATGGTATGTAATTATAATTTCATTTTCCCATGTTCTCTATATCTAAAATTAGAAAGTGAGTACTACTTTTGATTTAGAGCTGACTAAGGTGACACCACTTACGTTGGAGACTTAAATTTTTCTGATCTACTGCTTTCCTTTATTTTTCTACATACTGTACGTGACCATTCACATGATGAAATGCTCGCGTGATCAAAAACCAGCGCTGGAACATATCCTAAATACTGGAAAGTGTCTTTTATACAAATAACTGTCGAGGGAAACGTTTTCGCTTCTTAAACAAATGGAAACATCGTTTTTCCATGTACAACATACCACCATTTCTTCATTTTTTGGCAGCTTTAGTAGAGTATTTTTTAAAGGTTAATGTACTCAACTGAAATCTACTTCATTGTGTTAATTCCGCAGGAGCATTATGGATTTGGTTTGAACCGAACCGAGTTGAAGCAGGTGGCATTTATAATACGACCTATCAAGATCCTAACGTCAGGATTCGTTAATTCCGCATTAAATCCTGTTATAAAGACAATGTTGTAATACGTTTCAGGCCATTTTTTGCCTCCGAATGTCACCATCGTTTAAAAATATTTCAAAAGTGAACGTGTCTCGACTTAACCATCGGCGACTCTTTCTCTCCTTTTCTCTCTTCGACCATCGAACAAAGATTCATTAGTTTTTTGTGGCCGCAGCCTCAATTTATCTTTTATAGATGGCACAAGATGTATTTTAGATGGGCCATAAATATCGGCCGGTAGCATTCCTGAATGGACAGAGTTGGGCTGTTCCTGCGTGTAGTGTGTCAGCCGCCAGTAATGAATGAGGACTTGGCCCTGAAACATGAACAGACGCCGAAAAGAGAACGAGAGGAAGAGAATGAGATGGGAAGAGAGACAGAGAGAGGGACGCGGTTCTATAACTGAGCTTCTGGGAGCGAGGAGTGATTATTTATTGAGCCTGAACGAAGGAATTACGAGTATACTTACAGACTGAAACTGCTAGAAGAAGCACGAAATCTGCTCAAAAACAGCTTGAAAATTTTGGGCTTCAGAATCGAGTAAAATGGGAAATTTGTTTTAGGTTCCTCAAATCTTTGAACAAGTGTGTGGGTTGTAGGTGGAAAATTTAATTCTTCGCTGAACAAAAATACTCATCGTTGCTCGTCTGCAATCTCTATTCCATGAATTGTATTTTTCAAATGATAAAATAAAATTTTGATTTGAAAGTTACAAATGTCTGAATGCTGATATGCATGACAAGCAAGTAAATGCACACAGAATATTTATAAGATTTCACGTAAGATCCGTCATCTTGCAATGTACAGATCCCTTCAAAAAGTCCACGTTAAAACTACTTTTCATTGGTTTTATCTCCTTTAACGAAAATGCCACATTTAATTTTTTCTTGCAAAATTGAATTTGTCCATACCAGGACCTTTTTTGCAATGTTATTACGGATAACCAATTAGGTCTAGATCATTTCAGAAGACCAAATTGAAGGAAGAGGGTTGTAACATCTTTGAAATGTCTTTATTTTAGAGCACGTAAACAATCATCTAAACAATTATATTCAAGACAATTATAATATGATATCATTCATGAAAAGAATAACACTGTTGTCAAGATTTTCAGAAAGTAATAAGATTGAATTTACTTAAGGTTAATGACCTCTCCTTACTTTTTTCTCGCATTAAATACACACATATTCAGTACAGTCCATTCACTAATATGTCCTCAAATGAATAGATGGTAAACTGAACAGTTCTCACGATTTCATTTCATGGCTTTTAAAGGTTAAAACAATGAACTGTAAATCTGATATATCAGCTATTT
This sequence comes from Cryptocephalus primarius, assembly GCA_963576515.1. Lineage (NCBI taxonomy): Eukaryota > Metazoa > Arthropoda > Insecta > Coleoptera > Chrysomelidae > Cryptocephalus > Cryptocephalus primarius. The sequence goes on along the minus strand of OY754942.1, from coordinate 10,529,089 downwards.
CGGTAAAACAACAGTTAATAAGTGGTGTAATTGTGTTTGGAGTAATGACGTCACGTAATGACGCGTTTTGTTTAAATGTAAATTGATTTCCCTTTAATGTAATCTAATGTCGAATCGTCCACGTGACTATTCGGAATGTCGAAATGTTGCATAAAAAAATTTTGAAAAATATATATTTAAGAGACGAGAAAACCTCATCTAGGGCTTGAAAATTTAGATTCTATTTACCTGAGAAAAAATTATGGGAAAAACTTTGACTTCAAATTATAGTCTGCTCAGAGTTAAGATGATACAGTTGTCAGATTCACATTATGTAAATCAACTGTAATGTAGATATTACCATGTAATTGGATTTGCGTTTGTAAGATTCTAACAGACATTAGAAATTGTGACAATTGAAATTCAATGTCTTCATTGCACAAAAACGATGCATAAAAATTTATGAAAATTTTCTCCTGTTAGTGTATTTTGAGGATGTGCAAATTGATGCATGCATTGTTTGGACACTTTTCTGTGATCTTAAATTCACAAAATAGCTTCGTTTTGATGCCAGAGTTCATTAGCAATTTTTTGTAACTATTCCATTTAGTCATAAAGAGTATCTCATATATCATATATTGTATCGTTAGTATGTAATTAGTATTGGCGAACTGCAATAAGCAGGAAACGTTTTAACCACGCCAATTTTAACAAACGCCAGTCTTAACCCTGCATAAAGTGGGAAGGAAATGTTGCGTAACGATTATTACGGTAAAATATAATATTCATAATTAAAACATTATGCATTATTCCGAACTTTCTGTCGAAAACGCGAAACGCCACTGACTTTTCGATATCCCTTCGCTTAAGCGCCGGATTTCTTCTTGTACTTCTTCTTCCTCTTCTTCGAGTCTTTTGTTCTGACACCGCTCATACCGGGTGGCCCCTACAAAATTATTAAAAAACTGGTGAAAATGCAGGTACTGCTTACGATAGCTGCGAAATTTTTTCCCCCGGTACATGAAAACTACCCTGTTTTGACGGATACCTCATTAATATTACTATGCGAAATACGGTATAGCTAGATGAAATAATCGATTTGAGATTAGAAACACCTTTGATATTTTCATATTACTCAACGATTCTCGCCCTGTGTATTTCGAATGACACTAAACTTCAAGTAAACACTGTAACCGTCACCAGCAGAAAATATTATTCAATTTTAATTTTCCACACGCGCTTTTCCCTCACCTTTAGGTGGGTAGCTAGAAAACCGCAAAGCGCCTCTCTTTAAACAATGTAACGTGTGACACGTATTGTTCTCGGTTACACCTGACAGCTGTAAAAACTTTTACTGACTAGGGTTGAAGTGAATAGAAGAATTTTTATAGAGGCGCAGGAGAAACGATAACAAATTTATGTTTACTGTGTTAATCCACTTTACGGCAGACAAAACGTCACAAAAGTATCAGGCGAAGCTTTATAGTAGGGCGGTTATGGATCCCAATGGAATTTGGATGATTATGAACGTTTTAAATTTCAAAATGAGAATTAACATTGTTTCTCTTAGTCATCAAATGGAATGATTTTTCGATATTCGTTGGGAAACCTACGCTTCACATTTCCACTAGAGTGGTTTTCTTTGTAACTATTGTTGCAACAATTAGATCGGTGACTAATTTCCAGTGACCTTTATTGGAGGTGTAATTAATGTAATTTTTGTTGCTTTCGTGGAAACAAAGGATGACACTGTGGTCAGTCAGTGCAACGAAAGCTGGGGATTTCCTGGAAACGAATTAAACGTCGCCGCCTGATTTGTGGGATTGTATTCAATTTTCGATATTTTTCAAGAGTGATAAGCGTGAAAAAGGAAAGGTCAGGTGTTATCGGCATAATTATGCGTCATATGGGATTTTTACGGTTTCCGTTGTGTATAATTGTAGCAAATATATTACTTGTAGGTGTACTAAAAACGATAAACATGGTTATCCCATTAATTGAACATAATAAATTATTTTCTTCATTCTATGCTCCTGTGTAGAGCTTTAAAGGCTGGGCATACTTAAAAATTAATTTCCCGTTACGTATCTAATTAGCCGGCAGGCGGTAAGACGAGGAAATTTGTAGATTCCGAGCTTACCCAAACGTATAAACCAAAAATTACCTCGAACAGTTCTCATATAACATTCCTAATCTTTGATCTGGGCACATATGATTTATGTGCGGCGGTGAACATTCAGCATGCTCCCACAATTAAAAATATTACTTTCCTCTTCCATTTTCATTGTTATTATTATTGTCGCTGTATAAAACCGAAATTTTGCTGAGGTTATATATTTAATTAACACCTTCTGACAAATTGTGCGCGCCGCGGTATTGTTGTCGTTATCTTCAATTTATCGGATTACGCAACAATGCGTTTTTACACAATAATAATGGCCTTTCTGCTTCCCTATCTGATTACTTTGTGATTTTTGTGATAAGGCACGGCGAACAAAAAAAGGACGCGATTTAATGGTCCACAACTACAACAAAGGGCAATATTTCTCGATTGAAATTCAGTATTTCCCCAATAACGAAACTTTACCGATAAATAAAAGGGTTGGAAGCAAAATAGGAACTCTGGCATAAAATTCATATTTTCACGATGTAATATCAATTTATATCTTCCCAAAAACAACATTAGACACTTTACAGAGTTTTTAATTGATTGGAAACTCGCATTCTAAAATTATTCTAAAACGAAGATTATCACAAAACATTTGAAGGTTAAAAATAATCAAAATTAAATTTTAAAACCCTGGAGGAACTTTAGTGTTAGAATCAAAAGTCAGCTTCACAGTCGCAGTAATGTTTTAACCTAGAACAACTTTTCATGATTAACTAAGTTAATGTATATATCTAGTCTATATCTATCTATATCTATATCTAAAACATAATGAGAACTTGCTTAGAGAAATTTAATGAAGATCATGGATAAATCTCGTTATATTAAACAAATTAATGTTTTTATATATACCATGAGCTTGAATATTTCAACTATTTATTTCTGTGCAATTTTTTGTACTGCAGTTACAACAAAATGTTTTCTTTTCGTAAGTAGTCCAAATATACACGTTTAAATTGCATAGGAACTTTCTAAGAATAAAGTAATCCAAAGCAATTTGAACAATTTAAACCTAAAAGTTTCGATTCACTTTTCGAGACAATTTTTCTAACGAAAGTTGGTAGTAAAGTTTTTAAGTATAAAGGGAAATTTACTCATATGTACTGTGATATGTTTAGGCCTCTGTTTCAAAGTAAAGGAAAGATTTTTATAGAGACTAACTTCGTCTCTTGGTATTTGACGGATACTTATTTGTTTCTCTATGAACAGCTTAAGTAAAATATACAGGGTTTTGATTTTAAAACTGGCTATGATTTTTTTTTAGTACATACAGAAATAGTTTCGGGAGAATGGAAGAGCAAATAATTTTGTAGCAGGAGAATCTTTCTGTATGTGCTCTTAAGCAGGGTAGGGTACTAAGTTAAGTAGGGTACTACAAAATTTTAGATTGCAGCCCATAGAATGTACTTAGCTCATTTTAAACTACATACGCTAAACATGTGTTAAACCTATGTAAAGTACATATAATGCAATAAGCTTGTATAAAAAAGTGTTCTCAATTGTTGAGAACTTATAGCATGTGTAATGATTATTTTTGAGAAATATTCACAAGGACTGTTCAAAATGTCCACCATCTTGGTCTGAAAAAAAATTCTCTAATATCACAATAATGTTGCCTTTAGCTGTTTCTGATACTTGATTTTAGAGGTTAAAGAAAATAATTCACTGGATTTAATAGTATTTATAGGAAAGGGATGTTTACTTCGAATTTGTAATAAATTAATAATATTTTCAGATATTTAAATAGTGTTGAGGTGTTTAATAGAATTAATGATGGGTTCGGATTCTACTGCAAGAATTCTAATATTAGAAGTCTGTTGGATTGAAAATGAATTGAGATTAAATTTCAGACCTTCATCTAAAATATTAATCTATGAAGATGAAAAGGCTGCTTTGCTGAAATTTATTATCATATCGTAGAACATCAAGTCCAAAAATTTATATTTAACATTCGAATACATGGAATATTCCTATACAATGCTTGCAAGTTTCAATGAGAGGTCATTATAGATAACTTGTAATTTATAAATTATACATAATCATTTATAAATTGTACATAATCATGAATATATTTGTTAATTTCAGTAAATACCAATAAAATCATTATGAGAAGAATACGGGAGGTAGAAAAATTTCGGTATTTTCTTATATTGATAAATAGCATATTAATAAAATTGTATAGATAAACATCACATTATTTCTAAGGGTACATGTGGGTACATTTTTAAGGTTTCTATGTGTACAATGTTACAGCAAACTGTATCTCTTAATAATATGTACGTACATGCGATAAGAAAGTTATGCCTCCAATGGTAAATTAACTAATTGAAAAAATACATTAATAAAAATTTCTTAACTATAAATATTTTTAATTACTCATGAAGGATATTTGAATGATTCAAAAAATTAATTTTTGTGAAACTGGAAAGGTTTTCCGCCATTTTGTATATTGGCAAAATAGGTACCCACATCTTAGCAATATGGATGAGATGGATACCGATTTGTTCTGCGAAAACTGGCGGTGGGAATGCAATTGTTTAATACTTTCCACCTCTTCTCTTAACACTTAAGTCATGTCTTAACCTCATGATTCAATTTTAAGTTTTCCATTTGAAAGCTTGCTCGCAAGGAGTCAAATTGGTGTCACGAAAATTATTAAATGTTAGTGCGGAGGAGGTGGAAAATATGGAATAGTTCTGTTTCTAAGGCCAGTTTCCTCGGAATCATTCGATATATCAGGAGATTTGTTGATGTTTATTTGAATTCTTCTGATCCTTTCTAAAAAATACATCCTCACGCCCATGTATTCTCACCCAAATGTCCCTCTCCGCGCAGACCATCTTTCTACCAGCTCTAAACTCATCATTTCCATAGATTTCGTTATAAAACTGTTTTGTTTTGGTCGATAAAATTTTATAGGGAATTGGAACGTGCCTTGATCAACGGTGCACAAAACTACGAATACAAATAAGCTTCCACTTTTGAATAATCGGCTTCACATAAGAATTTTCTTGTCGGCCATGGCGCAGTCATATTGATAAGTTATACTAGGTTGTTCAAAAAGTTTTGAAAGCGGAAATGAAAATACGTTTTTTTTTCTGGTGAAATCACTTTTATTGTTCAACATAATCTCCCATAAGATCAACACACTTGGTCCAACGGTCTTCCAACTTGTTTATCCCATCATGGAAGTGACTTTCTACAAGGCCTGCAAAATACTCCTCTATGACGGCTATAACCTCTTCGTTTGATGAAAAATGCTTCCCACGAAGGAATTTCTTGAGGTGTGGGAACAACCAGAAGTCAGAGGGAGCTAAATCAGGCGAATAAGGAGGATGCTGCAACAATTCGTACCTTAATTCAGTTATTTTAGTGATGATGTTTTGAGCTGTGTGAGCGGGTGCATTGTCTTGATGAAAAATGATGTTTTTCTTTTGCAAACCGGGTCTTTTTTCACGAATTTTTCCATCCAATTGGTCCAAAAGGTTACAATAATATTTAGAATTTATTGTTTTGCCAGTTTGGAGATAATCCACCAACAAAATCCCTTTTGCATTCCAAAAAACTGACGCTAACACCTTCTTCGCCGATTTCTGGACACGAACTCGCTTCGGTGCCGAAGTGCCTGGTTCACGCCACTCCTTAGCCTCTTGTTGATGATTCAGGATCATAGTGGTAGACCCGAGTCTCATCCATAGTGATGAATCGACGCAAAAAATCCTTTTTATCCTTTCGAAAACGCTCCGAATGTTGCTCAGAAAGTCGCATTCGAACGTGTTTTCGTTCCATTGTGGTCGAATGCGGCACCCATTGTGCACAGAGCTTTTTGAAACCCAAAACTTCACTTAAAATATGACTCACACTGCCTAATGAGATGTCTAGGGCTTCTGCTAAATCTCTCTCGGTCAATCGACGATCTTCCAAAACCATATCCTGTACTTTTGCTATGAGTGCTGGTGTTGATGCACTTTTTGGACGTCCTGAGCGAGGATCGTCTTCAACGCTTTTTCGACCACGTCTAAACTCTAAAACCCATCGATGCACCGTTGGAAATGAAGGAGCAGATTCTTTTAACACTTTCACCATTTTTGTATGAATTTCCGTTGCTGATAAACCTTCCAAAACAAAGAATTTTATCACTGCATGATATTCGGTTTTTTCCATTGTAAAGAAATACACTGACACGTCAACTTCGAATGGCTTGTAAACAAACAATGAATTGACAGAGTGGAATAAAACTTTGGGTATGCTCATATGAAAGATGAAATATTAAAATGGCGTAGAAATTTTGGTTCTTATACTGTTCTATAGATGTCGCTTTCAAAACATTTTGAACAACCTAGTATTTTGAGGTATCCAAAAATACAGGTTATGATAATCGAATACCTTTAAGTGAAAATCTTTGTGGCATTGTTAAAAACGTTTGTCGCATTGTAATTCAGTAGCAAAAAATGGGCAGTAAATTCTATAATCTGGAAAACTGGTGGCGAAAGTAGCATAATTTTTACATTTCAATCATAAATATCAAAACCCATACGTTAAACTACCCTCTTCTTAAAAAATATCCCAAATCAACTGCACCGAAAATAAACCTTTCGCTGACACAGCTAAAACACTTTAACCTCCCGAGTTCATTTTTCTACGTTTCACCGTAAACTTTGTCCTTTCCGTGGGTCCCCCCATCCCGGCCGAAAACTATCGAATGGGGTGACAGTTTGCAGTAAATGTAGTTAGGACGACACTAAACAGCACATCTAGGACAGCATTAAAGCGATAGCCTGTGACTTTAGACGTTGGGGAGCGAAAGATAACATTACATCCTCGAAATCCCGCAGGAGATCGGGGAGATACATGCGCCATTTAGCTCTGCGCTCTCTAGTGGGAAAATGTCGAATACCACAACTCTGTCGAAGCTTAAATGTGTTAGTTAATTTTTCTCAGCTGTCAATGTGATCACTTAAAACTTTTTGTCGTTATTACGCACGAAAATTTAACATACATTTAAAATCAGGTTTATTCCTTTAAATATTATTTAATAGCCAGATTGATAATTAACTAATCCGTAAAGCAAATGCATTAACAATTACATTTTAACAACACAATGAATATCATTCTTGTTTAGGTTTTGTACAGAATTTAAAGTTAGATACCATCCGTGATTATATTATAATTTGATTTTCCCCCTTTTAGTACATATGGTTATTTTTTGTAACAAGTTTAACGTTACATTGCATTCTCATGTATTCTTCTGAAGTTACGTTCATTACAGTCACATATCACGTATTACCCATGTACGCTTAAAAACAAAATAAGTGCATAATAATTTCCTGGACGTATCCTGCCACTGGTCCTTGTTCATTTAATCCTGCTGTGTCTCAGGACAGATGCTCTTCGAGGCATTATATGATTGACTGTACACCGTGTGTATATGTGCCCCATTAGCATATAGGTATAGCAAGTGAACAGGGTAACACGGTAGCATAGTTGACCTGGCAAGTAGCATGCAAATACGTCGGAGAGAAAGAGAGACACACTCGCCTTACATTTAGATTTATTATCTTAGCAGGAAATTATTAAATCAGTAGAAATTCGAGTGCTAAGTTTGACTTAAAGATGAAATATGCGAGAGGGAGCGAGAAATGATGAATGGTGGCGGCAAAATCGCTGGCGAGTTTGGGATAGTTCCGGCGAAAAACGATAATAAAATAAATAATGAGGTTATTTTTGAAGAATTTTAATAAGCGCGAAAGTATTTTTAATTACACGCATATGAAATATTTTGGGACATCATTTCATATATTATACCAAATAATTTGGGGTAACTATTCATACCCCCAAAGTTTCTGCGTTTAGCATTTCCTAACTGAAAACAGTTAGTCTTATATTTATCACAAAAATAAAACATGTAGATACTATTGGTTCTGCTATACTCAATAATTTGAAACTAATATTCCAGTAGACTGATACTAAAAATATAGATTTATAATAACATCTTATTAAAGGTGTAGGTGGTTTTCGCTAAATAAGGCATCTTCTACGTGGGTTCAGTTGTTGACGTAATCAAATGCTAATGTGTTTTATTGTTAGATTATGTTCAAATTTGGCATTGAGATATTTTATATTAAAAGACAAAAATAAATAGCGTAGATCAGATCAGACGGTTAAAATGAAGTACTTTCACTAATGTTACAATTATATCATAAACATTATATTACAGGAAAAGACTGTAAACAGCATTACAACATTCTAAAGCAATAATTGGTTTTACTGCTGACCACTCTCGAATAATTATTGATTAATTGCTCACACATATAATATAATAAAAGAATGGATTTGTCAATTTCATAACGTTAGAGAAATAAACAATTAGTCCAATTATTTCTAATTTACTGATTGCATCACAAGTGCCTATAATTCACGGATAAAGTGATATTAAAATAACAGAGTGAAATATCAAGAGTAGCATTTTTTAAAATTTTCCATTTCATCATTTCTTTTTATTTACAAAATTGAAATTTTTGCGCAGTTTAAGTAGTAAAGGGAATCACAATCAAATTGTCCCTCGAATTTTTTTTTATTTTTGAGGCATTTATTAAAGAAATGTTGGGCTCTCTTGAAGTAGGTCTGGTACAAAAAATTTTTCACCCAAGCTAGTTTTTACAGCAACGTTGCATATGCTTGAAATTGATAGTCAATTTTGGAACTTTTTTCAAAAGTCTTCCGAAAAAATTATCAAAAATACCAAAAATCGAAAGTACTTCACTTCGGAAGTGTTCCAATTCATTTATAATTTAAAAATTATGTTTCATTGAAATTGAAAAACAACTTAGCAAAGTTTTACACTATGTTACGTTAAATTGTATACTCGAGTAGGTTATGAAAAAATTATTTTGATTAGGTTTCCCAAGTAAATTGTACAGACTGATAATTATTTATTCCTTTAAAAATACCTTCGAAACACTAAAATTAGAAACATAACTGAACCAGTTCGGAATATTTACAAACTGAGTTAGTGAAACTTTTAGATTCGATTGAAAAATATTGTAAAATTTGTTTATAAAAGTTAGAATTTCAGTTAGGAAACGTTTCATATTGTTTTGTACTCTTTTGCGTGCTTCAAAAACGTAGTGTATGAAAAATGTTTTTTCTTTGGGTAAAAGGCTCAGTGTCACAATACCAAATGTAGATGTTTAAAGATAAAATATTAGTAAAATAATATTTAATAAGGTATTAATAAGATAATGTTATTAAAAACATTAATGATGTTATATTTAAATATCTACATTTGGTAGTATGGCTTTGATCCCTTCCATCAAGGACTGTAACCATCTCCACCTATGAGAATGGATTTCTATCGAAAGACAAAATTGTTTTTTCAAATTATTGTCTGCTTTAAGTTTTGTTTGTTTCAAATTTTGTATTCGATTTTCAACATTTCGATGGGATTGTGACAGGTGATGTCATTATGTGTGATTTATTAATGTTTCAAAACCGATTGTCACTAACTGACAATTAGTTAGTGAGGGTTATAAGTGAGGTTATATAGTGTGTGTGCATTTCCCTCCTTTTTCAGAAATGGGTGTTGATGTACAATTTTTCCGTTCATTTCGTATTTTTCCTTCCTCTATGACATTCTTGAACCGCCCTTGTTTTATTTTGCTGGGTGGATGGAGTAGGCCAGCAAATGCCATTGGTCCACAGGTCAGGACAGCTATTTACCTGTAATCCAATACAGCGTCCAAGTCAGCCTCTGAATTCGCTTGATAATATGATGACGTCAACGGCGAGAAAACGGACAAAGACTTGGAAACAAATTAAAATCAGAGTTGCCACCTGAAATAAAACAGAGTTGCCACTTGAAATATCATGACCTGGAAGACAAGGGACTAGTGAATCGTAGAGCCACCAAAAGAAAGTAATATAGAAATGTCCTCCACAAGTGAAACAAGGAAAAAAGGAAAGGGAACATGTGAAATAGACAGATATATTCTGATGTACAGTGGAATGCCCTAAGAACGAAGAGCATACTCAGGAGTACATCAGTAGTATCATTAGTATTTGTTTTAATTTAAAAACTCGATCAGAGGAATCCACGCAAAATTCATCGATTTTGTCAACATTACATCGAGAAAAATATTACATTTAACTGACACTGATTACTCTTATAGTATCTCGAATAATATGATAATGATTTTAGATGAGACTTATGTGTCACATGTATTTTTTACATTTTTAAATTCCAAGAGCGTGTGCGCAGCTGTAAACGTGGAAGTAGGATTCGCTTTCTACTATCGAAAAATGCCGCTTCTGCGGCGCGTCCGTTGGAATCCAATCCGGAATAAAAAAAGGAATACGGAAAAAAGAAGCCCCCGCCGATGTCACATCGCAAAACCTAGATGACTTATTGAATTTCTCGGAAGCCACATGGAATATCTTGTAAATCAACGGGACGTACAAGTATTCGTTGCTGTTTCAACGATTCCTCACGTATGTCTTATATATTTATATAACCTCGGGTTGAGACAAGTTATTTTTATTGGATATGTTTAAAAAGCGTACGCACTTGCATTAATTTATATCCATCGACAGCAGAAGAAGGACACTCTTTCAAGCGAAAGGGCTGTTCATTGCAGCCGAAGCCGAGATTAGATTTTTGCTGTTTTGCCTAACCAAAATTGTAGTTCAGTACAGTACAACAAAATGTTAACCTGTAATGATAGTACTAATTAGGCACATGTTTGGAGAATTTAGCAAATGAAAGTACTAATCAAAAGGTTTTTGGATTTTGAATCGTCTAGATTTTTTACAAGTTTAAATTTTTGTAAATCATGCATATTTTGCATTTTTCTTGGAATCTACAGGAAATTTTAAAAAATAGAACAAAGACAGGCAAAAACTTGCTGTAACGAGAAATACCCCTGAGAGAAGCTTAGGAATATTTAAATCTCTCCTTTGGAATCCGAAATCTGAGAATAAGACTAAGTGCTAACACCCCGTATTTCTCTCAATAACTGAAGGACGGTACTCGCAAACATAACCTTACAATATCCTGTACTTCCTAGTACTGGTACCACTCAGTGCTTGAAATCTGCTTAAGAGGTCTGTTCTAACCAATGAGACGTCGAAAACTTTGTATATAATCGTATTTTCTTTCCGTTGCATTTGAAAAGGAGGAATTTTCAACCGACAAAAATCAGTGTGTTTCTACCTCTCATAAAACTCATAAGTACAACTGTAATTGTAAATATAAATTGTACAAATTGAATGAACGGTTTTCCTGGAAATTTAAACGTGACAAAAACAAATTTATTTGAAATGTGGATAAAACCTTATTAACTAATATTTATTTCATATCAATATTGCATTCACTTTGAATACCTAAATTTCCATTTGTATCATATGAGGCCATTTATAAATTATGCCATATGACCTCCGCTATAGTCACACAGAATGGCGCTTTTTATAACACCCAATGAAGTTCTGTAGGTGATCCCACATTGACTAAAATTGCTACATTTCAATAACTTCTAGTTATAGGTCAATTAAATTTAGATTAAGACAAGATTCATTTTGTTTTTATGTGATGCTGACCCATATACAGTGCGAGAGAGTATTAACCCTCTCCTTACTTTTTTCATTAAACTTTTTTTGTTTGAGATTGTCTACCCAGATGACAAAAAATGACCAAGAAATACCTCCCCACATTACACTTTTAAACTGCGTGATTATTTCATTGAGTTCAATCAGATTCCTTTATTTTGTGAATTACTTGGGATTTATTAAATATCGTTTAAACGACAAGGAATAAAAATTTCATATTATTTTTTATTATAAAATTTCATATTATTCATATTATTTAATTTTCAATTATTTCATATTATTATATTTGGTACGCATGTGTAACTTGATGTTCAAACTAGTCATAAAAAATTAGTATTGTCTTTAATAAAATAGTCGATGACGTCATATTTCAAATTTGGTACACCCTGTATAACATTTTCATATATCAAAAAGAGCGCAATTCATAATACTCTGACATTCATAATCAACCTGTCCGAGCATATTTCCAACAATAAAGCCGTCTCTGATCTACTAAATTTATTCCAAATTAGATATTCGCACTGTATAATTAAGACCGGTAGAAATTTGAATTTTCTTTACTTAAATCTAATTCACGTAATTTGGTTATCCCGCGCCATTAACAGAGGTGCAGAAAAATATAACAATGCAATTACCTGTGGTTAAATACTTGATAAATTATATCAAGAAATTATTTATTAAATGTCTGTTGTGAATTCAATTTTACAGGGATTAACTTTCTGGTTCTAAGGATTTGAATGATTCTTCTGCTGCCGCTGCTTTGTTCCAATGACAAAAAATTTATAAAAATGAACTCTTAGTAACTAACTGTCATTTGTAAAGGAAAATTGTTTCTAGAACACTGCTTCAGTTGCAAAGTACATTTACGACTATGGTACAGGTAGTTCAGTTGTAAATTATTTTGTAAAAAAGTGTCTGGAAACATTATAGAATCAGTTATATCCAAATTTTCGAGTACTAACATGCTAACAAAGTATTTTCTTTTAAAAAAAAATGTTACTTCAATATATGCCTTTCAATATATAAAACCATATTTTGTACACACATTAAAATACATCTCTGTTACTTCAGTAGAAGTAGACCGACATTTTCTATTTTTAAACACATGTTTAGACATAATGGACAAGGTTTCCTCATGGAAAATTTGAGAAAAAACCTTGTTTTTCCTTCTGTGCTATCATTTATGTCTGAAATTTGTTATTGTTTATTGTACTGATTATTTTGTCGCTTCGTCTGTTTCTGTAAACCTACATATCAAAAACAGGTTTTCTACCTAAAAATTCTATTCAATGTGTTTCCTTAAATATTGTATCGTTAAAAGAATTGTCATTTTGCACATGCATTGTTATCATTTTTATCGGACTTTGTGTATATTTTTAAACTTTTCATGCATTTTGTTGATTTTGAAAAAATGTAAGTAGTGCGTACTGTTCATGAATACCCCTTTACTTGACAAGTATTGCATACACAAGTAATTGCGACACTTTCTCAGCAAATAAAGCCACACTAAGCATGATCGCTAACTTAAACAATATTTGTTAATTACGCTATTCGTCGCTTGTAGCGTTGTGCGCAAGCCAGTGTTAAAGTCACTAGATATTAAAAGTACCGCAATTGGCGGCCATATTTGTTCCCAATTCAGGCGGCAAATTGAAATCCAGATGTGAAATAAAAAACGAGACGTATTTTGAATGTATGACGAAGACGAATCAGATGATAACTATTTTTTAGGTTGAGTGTAGACATTTTACAATCTAATTGTTATACGATTCAATTAAATAAATGAAGAAATGGTCTAGAACAGTCAAGTTTTAATTTGTAGAACTGTCTCATGCAGAAAACTCTATTTTGCTAAATTTGGTTTTTGGTTTATTGCAGTGCTATCGATTAATCACTTTAGAATAAGTTTTTAAACATTTATTGAATATATCATAAATAATATATAACAAATTTAAACATGGAATGTTGGAAATGGTGTTTTTATTAATTATCATATTTCTGCACTTTAACCTACAGTTATATAAAAGATTTGTCCAAATTTAAGTCATACAATACCACCTATTTAAAAACATGTTACAATGTTCAACAAATTAAAGTAAATTGATTTTTGACTTTTATAACAAATATTCAACAATACAATAAAACAATCTCCATTGGATTTTTCACAGATTCTTCATGAGCCTCAGATCGTACTTCACATATATTATGTGTAGAAGTCGAAGGTTTCACTTCTGCACTTGTGTTGCATTCACACAATGTCCCGTACAGTAAATCAGGCACAGCATTCCACTTCAATAACTTCTTTTAATCGGCCCTACTCTGCTCGAACTGCTTTTCACAAAAATGTCTCTAAAAGTTACCAAAGTGAAATATTGCAAATGGCAAATTCTTTTATAACTAACCTCGCAAATTCTTGCATTTTCATGTAATTCCCTGTTGTCAACAGCCCTTTTCCATACATCTCTTCTGTTTACATCTAAACAAACAAATATCATGTAAGGTTATTAAATAATACAAGAGGCGTTAAACAATACATTAAATAATTTTAGCTACAACTTACCGCCAGGTAATTTGAATAATCTCACATTACCCTCACGAGCATTGTATTTACACACGCAACACGAAGGCATTTGAGACGTTCTTAATAGTCAAAAAAACAAATCACAATATATATCTCACCTATCACCACACTGTATGTGTAAATCGAAACCGACAAATATAACCATTAAATTCTAATCGACACGCTTGTCAAAAAGCTGTTTGTATTAAAATCCGCCATATTTGCTCCCAAACGGGTGGTTCTCTCTCTTACTCATTGGGCCAATGAATTGCGGTACTTTTAATATCTAGTGACTTTAGCCAGTGTTGAAACCTGGTAAATACATTTCAAATAACTAACACTTGTAAGAATCTCACCGAACTCAAAACTATCAGAAACAGATGCCTTGCTTTCGATTGTAAAACTTTATCTTTATATACCCACATTTGGTCTCTTCTCTTCCACCATCACTTTCCATCATTATCGTCCTGTATCCTGTTAAGCACTAGTATAATAAAATAGAAGTCACTGGTCTCTCCCTCTCTCTCTATGTTGTGTCTCTCTCACTCAAAGTACGTGTCCATCGCTGGTCCGGTTGATTAAGGCGTTCGAGACGAATGGTCACCATTACCCCGGGTAGGTTCAGGTGTGATTGCGATCACTTGTCTCTAATAATGTGTCGATGTTATCGACCGTGACTTGAACTCCTCTAATTATGTCGCAGGTATGGGATTTAAGGGCCTCCATACGATGAAACGCACGCACACACAGACGTACATACGTACATATAGTGCCTAAGTAGGGTTCAGTTTGAATGGGAATTAAGTGGAATAGGGTAGGAAGTGCTTTAAGTTTTATCAAATCATCTCGTGTGGTAAATGAAATCATACAAATAGTCTGTCATTATCGGTGGGTTGCTCGGAGAAAATGAAAGTAGTTAGAATTGATTACGCAGTGGTTATATCGTGACTGCATGGTTACTAGTAATTATTGATGTTGTATGATACGAACCAAATCAAGTGTCTCAAGAGGCTTGGGCAACTTCGTCAAGTTAATCAAATAATTCTGTCTAATTGATCATGCACTGAAATTTTATAAATGTTATCATAGAAGTCCCCTAAAATTATCGTCGTGTAAAATTTTTCGAAAATATCAGAATTCCCTTAAAAAAAGTACGTTTTACATCGTCCTTAAGAGGATTTTAACTTGTTTGGAAATGCCAGAGTAGCGTTGTATATAAAGATCTAAAACGCTCTATTAATCCTGGAAAATTGTTAATATTCAGGAGAAGTCAGAATTGTTTATAGAAAAGTTCAGATCTTAGTGTAAATGCATGACTCAGAATTCAGAAAATCTTGTGTCTTTAATACGAAAGTACAAGATGTCTAAGGAATTTTATTACCTTCTCAAATTTGAAAAACCCAGAGCTTATGAAAAAATATTAGAACCTGTAATATTATTCTATGTCATTTTCGACAGAAAACTTTAAATGGTTGCCACATAACATAAATAACACAGTATGTTACCCAAATTGGTCTATAAGTATAATGTCTTGGGCATAATAATTCAAATTTTTGTCTTACCATTGCCACATTGAAATAAATAAAAGCTTCTAGAGCTTTCCCTACTTAGGATAATTCAGTTATGATCCCAAGAAACGTTCATAACATCTTGAAAATCTAAATATACTTTTCACAATCTAAGTGGTCTTTTTTAATAGAAAAATTTAAAATGTGCTAAAATTACTGACAATATTCTAGAACATGACACTAACAGGTAATAGAACAGGTGATAATAGTTACAGTAGTGCAAATACGAGTGTTGCAGATGCAATATAAGAAATATAAGACGTATATGTAACTTTCTGGAAATCTTATAAACTCTTCATAACCCAAAAGATTTAGTCTTTTATAATGAGAAAATCAGAGGGAGCCTTGGAGATCTACATTCTAGAGACCTGGGCCTATATTATTAAGCAGTATACTATGGAAATTTTGAAAGTTTACGAGAATCCAAGAGACAAATTATTTTTAGAGGAATTCTAGAACATCCTGTAGCTACAGGAAACGCTTAAATCAGTTTAGACTTAATAAATGAATTTACGTACAAATTGTTCAGAAAGTCGACCGGCAGAAAATAATAGTAGTCATTTTATGAAGACATAATCAAAATCACCTTATGTGAATATGTTTCCTAAGGAAGATATTTTTTCTTTGAAAACAGCACCTTCACTCTCTTTTTAGTTCAAATAGTTTTATACGACATCTTCACAAATTTTGAGACGTTACTTTTGATAACATTTGGTGGCGAATGTTTTATTTTAAATGCGATTTATCTCTGACGATCTTTTCTATATTGGGAGACCTACCGACTTTTAGAATAATAAACTTTTTTCCAATCTTTTTTTTGAATATTAATGATATTTTCTTCAATATTCATAATAATACCTCCATAGGAACATTCAAGTATATTAGCAAGTCTTTTTTTTGTTATTTTTCGAAATTTTTCACCTGCTATTCTTTTTTACCTAGCATTAGATTGAGCCTCACTATACCTTCAAACGTGAATCGGCGTATTCTTCATTCTTACTTATCTAAAACAACCATTTTTGTTGAAATCAGTAGGGGAAGACACCTGGCATTGAACCGTTTCTATTAGGATTTTTTCATAATTTATTTGAAGTTGCTACGATGGTCATTTATTTTGGTTTTTAAAAGCCAGCTATTCTATGAAAAATATTTTTTATATAATATTTACAGGAAATTCATATCGATTTTTATTAAAAATCCTTTTGTCCTGTCGACAAGAAACCTGAGAACTTTAATATTGGAAACTTTAATATTGGAAATATTGGAGTTTTTAATATTGACGTCAAAAGTCAAAAAGTTAAAAATAAAATATTTGTGATCAAAAATGTCCAACTTATTTCCAAAAAAATGGGGTTGTGCTGGTCAGAAAATACTTCAATTTATACTTATACCAAAATCACAGTTAAACTACGTATTATTCATGTTATTGGCAAATTGTATTTTTAATAGTTCCACGGATATTCAGTAGAGTAAGAGAATAAGAGTTATATGAAAACAAAATGAGGTAATCCATTCATATCTTACTGTTTAATAATATGATTATACAAGATTTATGTCCTCTTGGTTGAAGGTTCTGTCAAAATTTAATCTTAAAATCGAAATTTCGACCTACTACAAGAGGCGTAGATCAAAAATAATTTAAGATTTGAAATCACGCTGAGGTACAGCAGCACCCTGTATACAAATTCAATCGCACAACCATTCTACGACAGAAAAGGTCATTTTTCTGCCAATATACATCATCAGAGAAGCTACATCGCTAATATTTATTTTTAACATGGATGTGGGCTTTTATTTCACTTTTGTTTGCTTACCATTACTAAATCAATACTGCAAAAGCTATATGTTTCATTTCATCATTTCCATAACTCATCTATGTACAGTTATGGTACGGCATGGTATTTGAGCTCGATTACTGATACGCCAACAACAGATTTTATTTGCTTTGAACATTAGGATCAAATTATTATAACTTGTCACGTTTAATTACTAATTAGACAGGTAATTACTACTTCCTGTTTGATATAACCAACCTCATGACGTTTTTTCCATCAAATTAATTTTAATTTTAAATAATTACATCTAGGTGCTTGAACTTTCAATCAAGACCTGGGTTTCTCTTAAACGTATTGTTACATGAAAATCATAATAAATCAATATCGTTTACACACACATAATATATATCAGTAGTTAATATTATATAATTAAATTAATGGAAGGAAAAGTAAACCGTAGCTTTTATAAAGCGTATTATAGTATAAAGCATACGTATGACTAATTGCACTTGCGTATACTAATACCCCTTTTTTATTTATAATGTCAAACAATTGTTAAAGGTAGAAAGATTGGTTGATGAAATAAAATGCTTGAATTATAATAATAATAAATAATAGGGAGTAAGCTGGGTATGTTATTCGAACTTCCTATTATAAATTTGAAAATAATTTTAGGTATTTATGTTACTAATATTATACAATATCATAGTTGAAGTTGGTATCTTGTGACTAGCCCTATATTAACGTTTATTGCTTTACCATTATGTCTAAATTTATTTAGACTGGTCCATAAGATCTGTATTTCACTTATTTTGCAATCACTTTTTCAATGCTCCTTTATTAATTGTTTCATAAACATAGCTTGACTTATGAATTTCTTATCTTTTAATGTGTACAGTAATACATTAATTATCATCTACGCTTCTCGGTATTTGATATACCATTATATTATTTATATTGGAAAAACTATAACTTGGCCATAGATTCCATATTGACCATGAACATGTCTGAGTCATGTCTGACGAATGATAACATAGAAGTTGGAGTTAATGAGTACAATCGTTTTGTTTTAGAACAAAAATGTTGGACAATCCGAAGCGAATACTCAATTGCTGAACGACAGTTTTAGAGACATTACTTTACCACATTCAAAGCACGAGTAGGGTTAACAAATCCAGGAGTGCCCCTTAAAGATAAAGAGAAGAGCTGAGAAGAAAGGAGATGGAGTGAGTGGAGCCTTCTCGTCTTATGACCAGTAGTGGTAACCGATTGGAGTGGTTAACACTGTCGTGGCCGCCGGTAAGCAGCTTACTAATTAACGTGAGCACTTATCTGTGCTCTGGTGTGCACTTATCTGCACTGATATCGGCTGATGAATGGACACGCGCTCTCCACCCGGGCTCATTAAGACGCCAGGCGGGACGACACGATCTCTCGGAGCGGCCGCAAAAAATATAAATAAATACATACATATATGTATAGTATACCTGTACCTATACGTATACCTCTACACGCTGAATGAGTCGTAAGTGGATAGCGCGTGAGAGAGAGAATGAGAGCGAATGAATGAAGGATGTCGCTACCCGTCACGGGGGAATCTATGGGAGAAGAACGACGATGGCGACGACGGGAACAAAAAGAAGAAGGAATGTTTAGCCAGTAGATGGCTTTGAATTGCTTCATATTCTAGACGAGCCGGTATCGATCAGTTCTCATTAGCTAACCCTTGAAGGTACATTTTTAACCAGAGTGAAGAGGTATGTTATGCCCGTGATTATTTTTGGTTGTCCAATACGTCACATTTCGAAAAGAAAGATTATATCTTTTATATAGATTGAGAAGTATTTTGAAAGTGCCTACCAGAAATATGATTGAAATTGAGAGTAAGTAACGATGTATATTAAAATCAATGAAGAATTACCTCGTGGACGTTCAAAAACATATTACTTTAAACCAATCACCACTTTCCTAAACTGAAAAAAAATTGTTTTAGATGTTTCGTTAAAGTAGTTGGGGGATTTTTCATACTTTTTGGTCCAGTGGTTTAGCTACTACAGGGGTATCCCTTTATGGCGTTTAAAGGGTTAATGCAAGACAGAAATACGACATGTCCTATCTAAAATAAATGTGGTAACGGGCCTCTCTGCTATTTCATAGAACAAGAGGGACCGGCGCAGGCGCAATAGTCGTGCAGCACCCTCTCCAAACTGACAGTCTCAAATCATTGGGACAGTGGGAATCCACCTTAGCAAGCTGTGCTCTGCTTGTGTGCTAGAAGAAAGTGTACTTGATGCGTGTGGGCATGGTAAACCCTCTGATTCAATGTGCCTCTCAAATACGTGAACAGTACAAGATTTGCTACATTTGTACTGTACTGGAAACATAAGTAAAATGTGGAACCATCTTAATTCTCCTTTCTTATACTTAAAGTAATAGAGAATATTTGATAGATTTTATAGATAAATTCGTATGCTGCACAGAAATGATGGTTCAAAAAGTGTTTAATATATAAAGATTGTTATTATCGTAAAATACCCGTATCCTCTCTTCTCATCAATGTGCCCCTTAAAAAGCCAAAAAGCTGACAGGCGGTTGTTCCCTGAAATGATACAAATTTTCTTGCGAAATTAGTAGAAAGAAAACGTGACCAATGACATGATTACCCTTAACCGAGGTTATGATCTGCGTGGATGAAACCCACAGGAATTTAGTTCATTTGCAAAAACATCTCCATTTTATTTCATGAAGATATCGTAACTAAAACTTCTGAAGATATTTTGAAAAATCGATTTTTGGAGGGTAATTTTATTGGCAGCTTTCAGCTCTCCAAAGTATTTTTCCGTCGATTTAAAAACCATACTGCACTATAATTTTTTGATTCAGTGTAACATATACCAATATACTCGCCGACATTTGAACATATGATATTAACTAATAGTTGGTATATAATTTTTTATGTAAGGTTTTCTCCTCAACTGATTGGAAGTAGACAGGATACCCAGGTCACTTGGGTTATCCTCATTAGATTTATTTGACCAATAACTGGGAGACACATTTGAGCAGCTCAGGTAAAATTACCTTGACATAATGATACAGAATCGTCAATATACCTTGGACAATTCTGTGAAACTGTTATGGCTATAGTACTATAAACTTTTTGGGTAACTATTGCATTACCCCAGCTTCCATTTGTTAGTATAAATACAAAAATTAACCTAACAACTTGTCAATGTTCGATCGTTCAAAAATATTCTACTATCTAAATATTTGAACCACTGATCAACGTGAATCTATGAGTGTTTCGTCACGCCTGAAGAACGATGTGTACGAAGCACGTTAAAACGTTGCTGGTGCGGGTAAGGTACATTAATATTCCTGTGTGATAACCAAAATAGTAAAAAATTCCAACGAAATCGATCTTATCGATCATAAATCGTATGAACAGAACTGACTCTCTCGTCTTCTTTTTCTCCACGTTCGATCGTGGTAAGAAACCACAACAAACGATACTTTTAATGTGCACCCTTAAGCAACGCTCACTTATTATTTTAACTGCAAATCAAGTATCCCTCGATCGGACACATCTTAAGGCACCATTATTACACGTTTACGATAACATCGATAATTTTTATTTGGTATGTTTGAATTACAGTTCCCACACATTACACGGCAGCTCCGTGCAGACACGACATCCGATACATCGGCTATCGGCGATCTTAATTTACCGGCGCTGCTCGATCGGCCAAGGAAAATCGGCCCCCGATCCGCCGGATTTCGAAAACTGAATTAATTTTCGATGAAGTTATTTCGTCTCTCTCGGGGAAAAGGTCGCGACACCTTAACTTAAGGGGGGGATATACTTGCTCCGACTATAACGCCATCTTATTGACTCGTGAACGTTCCCATATTCTATATATATTATCTTGGATCAGATATCAATAACCGTGACTGTAATGAGTAGTACTATGTTTAGTACTCGAGGAGATTATGTCGATTATATACAACGAATAATTCAGCAATTCTTAACACTTGGTGTATGCATGTTTCACCATTTACATCAAAATTTGTATCACCGAACTAAAAGAGTGCCTAATTTTATACCAGCCTTGATCACTCCTTCTTCTTCTTCTCCCCCTTCTTCTTCTTCTTCTTCTTCTTCTTCTTCTTCTTCTTCTGTTCATGCCTCTCTGTTACAGATGCTGGCAAGCATAATGCCTATACAGACTTTATCTACTGCTGCACTGAATAAGCCCACAGGTCACATATTAAACCAAAGTCAGAGGTTGTAGCAAAGACTAAAAAGCCCTTAGAAAGATTTAGTAAAGAAATGCGTCACATATTTTAAACTTGTCCAAAATCATCAAATGTACTGATGGACGATTTACCATCTTATGTAGTACATAGTCTATCACCGTTCGCTTTCACAGGTTTTGATAATGCTGGTGCTTTCCGTATACATCAAAATTTGTATCACCGAACTAAAAGAGTGCCTAATTTTATACCAGCTTTGATCACTCCTTCTTCTTCTTCTCCCGCTTCTTCTTCTTCTTCTTCGTCTTCTTCTTCTTCTTCTTCTTCTTCTGTTCATGCCTCTCTGTTACAGATGCTGGCAAGCATAATGCCTATACAGACTTTATCTACTGCTGCACTGAATAAGCCCACAGGTCATATATTAAACCAAAGTCAGAGGTTTTAGCAAAGACTAAAAAGCCTTTAGAAAGATTTAGTAAAGAAATGCGTCACATATTTTAAACTTGTCCAAAATCATCAAATGTACTGATGGACGATTTA
This sequence comes from Cryptocephalus primarius, assembly GCA_963576515.1. Lineage (NCBI taxonomy): Eukaryota > Metazoa > Arthropoda > Insecta > Coleoptera > Chrysomelidae > Cryptocephalus > Cryptocephalus primarius. Next base: position 10,506,649 of record OY754942.1, on the reverse strand, counting down.
CCATCTTATGTAGTACAGAGTCTATCACCGTTCGCTTTCACAGGTTTTGATAATGCTGGTCCTTTCCGTATACATCAAAATTTGTATCACCGAACTAAAAGAGTGCCTAATTTTATACCAGCTTTGATCACTCCTTCTTCTTCTTCTCCCCCTTCTTCTTCTTCTTCTTCTTCTTCTTCTTCTTCTTCTTCTTCTGTTCATGCCTCTCTGTTACAGATGCTGGCAAGCATAATGCCTATACAGACTTTATCTACTGCTGCACTGAATAAGCCCACAGGTCATATATTAAACCAAAGTCAGAGGTTTTAGCAAAGACTAAAACGCCTTTAGAAAGATTTAGTAAGGGAATGCGTCACATATTTTAAACTTGTCCAAAATCATCAAATGTACTGATGGACGATTTACCATCTTATGTAGTACAGAGTCTATCACCGTTCGCTTTCACAGGTCTTGATAATGCTGGTCCTTTCCGTATAAAGTATATATATTCAGGAATTGTATAATGTGTTTTTATGTCTCATTATTAAAGCAATTGATCTAGAAATCGTCTCAGATTTCACCGTTTTAGGCTGATTTGGCCATTTTTCGCCTGTTTTGGCACTTAAAACCAAAATACACACGGGAAAGTTGAAAGTACTCAGAAGTGTACCAAAAACCAAACATTTCGCGCTCCTGCAAAAAAATCCAAAAATTTATTCACGCACGTCTAAGACAAGTTGAAAAAAAAATAGTTTTTTGGGATTTCTGGCAAATGGAAGAATTTTAGGCCAATTATGAGGGCGGGAATGGATTCCTTGGAAAATTTTACATCGACTACATGGACTGTCAAATTTTTTCATCATACGATGTGGAAAACCTACTGGTAGTGTTCGTAACATGTGTTATAAATACCTCTAGAAAATGGATAAGCAGTGATGGAAAAAACTTCTATTTTACTTACCGAAGGGTTTTGTTATATTGATATATTTATTTATTTGTTTCCAAAATCTAATTGGATATCCGAGAATGACACTGAACGTTGGGAAGGAAATTATTTCGACTAGTTTTATAAATAACGGTAAGAATTTATTATTAATTGCATTGAACGAAAATTTCTAGATCAATCATAAAAAACAAAGGAACCTTGTCCGTTAGTAAATCACCGTTCTGATAACAAGGTAATTAATTACGTAACTCTATAAGGGCGTTAGGAGTAAATCAGTTAACGTTCGAAAACAGTGGCGGTCGGTTGTGTTAAACTTTTCTAAATTCGGGTAAGTGGTACAGTGCCTTGTGATTCAGTGACTCCTTTCACAGCTGACGCTACCCTCTTGGACTCCAATTAGCTCAGAATTATAATTTCGGTAAATAAATCTGACCTGTTTACATTAAAATTTTTCCAAACTACGTTCGCTTACTCTAACGTCCAAAATAAGCAAGTTTTAAACTCATGTCATCTGAGCCACTTTTCCTAAAGGAATTACTTTTTGGGCCATGCGTTGGTACTGTAGGAAAAAGCAGGCCTCATATTTCAACTTTAACTTCAAAAAGAGCATCGTCTCTTGGCCTTTGTTTCTGTGTAAAGGTCGTTAAGGAGGTTCTTGAGCGTTGACGTCTTTTGGGCAAAAAAGAAGAAAAAAAGATCTATTCCTTAGCTACATAGAAGGAGTACTAGGGATACTCGGGCCTGGAAATCTTCGGGTAAGAGGTAAGTCCTAGTTGACTGAAATAGTTACGTTTGATTCAAAAGTTGACTTAAAATTTCATTGTCTACATGAGTTTATACGAGAAAAATTATACAAGTGATGATTTTGAACAATAAGGATGTATTGTCATTTCCATCCAACAGAATACAGCAATCCAGTGCTTTCGAATAAAGATGTGAATTTTCCATGGTATCCATACGCAAAATTTTGTTGTTGCTGTCTTTTATATTTTACATTGTCTTTTTTCTTGGTTTCTTGTTTTTCACATCTTTTATTGAAGAGCTTATGATTGATTTTAGGATGAGATAATTTACATAAAAAGAGCGAATTTAAAGTCAAAGAAGCATTATATTATTATGTTATAACATTATATTGTAACATTGTAACAAACATTGTATTATATAACAGGGATTAAAACGTTATGTCAAATCAATTATACGTGTAGATACCATGATGGGGGGATGGGGATGACATCACCTTGGCTTATTACTCAGTAATTTACTTATCAATCACTCAGCTACTTATCAATGACTAAAACTCTAGCAACCGAATGTAGTGTAACTTTTGGTGTCTGAATATTATACAACTCTCGTACATGTGTATGAAAATTTTGAAGAAACAGAGGGAAAAGGGGAAAAGGGAAGTACAATGAATAATTACATTATGTTACTTTCAGCTCTTATAAACGTTTTCTTTGTTTTCAGGTATACACAGGTTTTTTTGATGGAAGCTTTAGTCATAATCAATTCGTTATTTCGCAGCTATTTGGTACCCCTTAGTTGCTATTGGAAAATTCGGATTAGTGAAACCCTTTTCAGTAATCGTGGTACTTTCTGAGTATATTTATAAACTATCAATTTTCAGGTAAGTTTACCCCAAAAAATATTCTTTTAAATCTCTAGTAATGGTACTTTCTATTATATACACGTACAACTTTGTTAAACGAAAAGCTAATTTTAGCTCGGTTCAGAGTATATTGGCGGGGGGGTCTAGTAAATTACATCAATATCTATAACTGTTTACTGAACTTAAATTACCAAATTACCGAATTATTGATCAATTATCTAGATGATATTATTTCACCTGTACTATCCACCTTATAGTAAATTACGCTTATCACCTATCGAGATTATTTATTAGGTATCAAATCACATAAACCGACAGAAATTTAACGTGTAGAAACATCTAAACTTCTTTTGTCCGCGGATTTTGAGTGACACGATTCGTAATTATTAATCTCCTGGGAATTCCGATTACTTGAGATTTTCCGCGATGGAAAATTATCAGTTCAACTTGGTAAAGTCGGACAACGTACATACCGCATAAATTTTAATCACTATTATTTAACTCGGACTCTTTTCAGTTATCGGCTACTGTGCGTCAGGTAGTTATGAATAATTGCAGTCCTCTAGAAAACATGCGGTCACATTTAAACTGATAGACCTTGTAGTGACCAGATATGACTTTTTGCCTCAAAACGGGACATTGTAATAAGCGACCGGTGGTTGTTATTAAGGTAACAATGTGGAAGGAAATTAATAGAAGCGGTTTTTGAAAAAATTTGATGGCGTATACGATTAAGAGTATATACGTTTCATTTTTCCGTGCTCGACAAACGTCGAAGGTATTTTCAATGAGAAAACAATCAGCTGGTGAATGAACCGCGAATAAAAAAGTATTTTGGCTCAAAGGAAAAATAAATAAGTACAGGTTTGTGTTCTATAACTACTTAATGATAATGTGCTCTGTTTGTATTACGTCGAAGGTGTAAGAGTTGTTCTTTTGGCTTCGTTAATGAGCCAATCCTTGTCTTGCCTCTCTTTTGTTCTACTAAACTTAGAGATTTATTAGATATTATAGTGACTTTATGTTCTATACATGTAATTTCAATTTAAATCTCATTTGTTTAGTTACAGGGTTTATTAAGTTCTCTCCACGTATGACGATTCTTTAGGTTAACCATTCCAGCTACCATAAATTCTACATGATTATTTTGTCTGTTGCTTAGATTTCTTCATTAAGTTTTATATTTAAAGATCATATACGTTGTAAATTGTCATGGATGGCTTCATTTAAAAGTTAGAATCACGTAATAATTACAACCACTAGATCATTTTTAGAACTTTTATATAGAATCCAGTCCAGAAAATTGGAATATGGAAGAATATGGAAAGAAAAATAGGAATAATTTCCATATTCCAACACTGAAAAGGTTTTATGGAACGACTGGATTATTTTCTGAACTTTTGAGGTACGAACTTCCGGAATTGAGATTACCGGAAATTAGAACAATGGATCAGTACTGGAGTATTACCATTCATCCCCTTGACATAAGTTCAGTTTCATAACGAAATACGAAAATTTTACTTTCGGCAACAAAAAACGATAAATTACATTTTTTTCCAAAAAATTGCCTAATATTGGCTTTTTAAACATAGGACCCAATGGTCAATTTTCAAAAAATCGTGTCATTTCAGAAATTACTGTAGATTCCGAACTGAAACTTGACTGTAAAGTAAAAAACCATCCACGTGACCTATCCTATGAGACTGAACAAAATATTCCAGTTTTAGTCTCAAAAAACGGAAGGTTAGCAACACTCCTTGCGATTTTTTTTTAAAAAGTATCCACAAATACAAATATTTTGTCTTTTTTCAATTTTTTCAAGATTTAGAAGACGAACAATGGAAAAGACTTAGAAGAAATGCAACTTAAGACTGAAACTGGAGAACTTAAGAAGTGGAAAATACCTAGGGGCCAAACTACTGAAACGTGTTTTTAGTTGTTTTTTTCAAATACTTTTATGGCTTTCACCTGCCAAAAAATACTATGGCTAACTTGGAGCCTATTGGGTAATAACCATACCAAATATCAATTTATCCCTGTTGTGAATTACTTCCTCCGGCTCAAAATCGCACGAGGAATTCAAGAACTCAATTCATGTACAGATCAGGCTAATGTATGTCTGATGAAATTGACAACTCACCGTTTTCTGCTTGCCTTGGGCTGATCACTTCTCTTCTCTATCTCATGTATTTGTACTGCTTTACTTACGTTTGAATATATAATTTTACGTACTTTTATAATTGCTCTTGCAATTGTAGACACATAGCAGGAACCATTACAATTCTAACGCAGCGATATAGAGTTAATTAACTGGGACAGAAAATAAAAATCTGTAGATTGTAACACTCATCGTAGGCTTGGTACGAGGGCTCCCTTCGAAGTACCTGTATATTGTCTGTATATGCGACGCTAATTGGTCCCACATGCTTAAAGGAACAGCAGAGCACAGAGTGGTAGCAATACCGGTATAAGACATTACGCTACACGCCTATTAGCTACCATTTAAGGCGATTTTTATAAACCGCCCTAATTTATCGCGTCAATAAAACGGTAAGGATACGTCTCGGATCATAACTATGTGGGTATTGAAATTTGAAATACTGCCCGATTAGAAATTGGATTGTAATAGGATTCCCGGCTGGAGAATTATTACCATGTGGGCTTCTAATTTGCAGGTGTTTTACCATTCCTCGGAACTCCCCTCGCCGATTCCGATAGCTTCGACGTCCAAGGGTGAAAGAAAGAGAGAAGAGAATACGTTTCCGTTATTGCCCGAGATGTTTGGCACATGTTAACACGCGGACGAATCTTGGATGTCCTGTTGGATTTCTGGCATTCCTGCATACTGTTATCGCCGACCGTTTTCTTCTCCTTAGCTGACGTACGCTCGATATATGAGGAAATCGGAATGTCAGGGAATGAGGATAGGAAATGTATTAAAGTTGATTGTAGGGAGTCGAGGAAAGTTGAATTGTTTTATTCAGAGTTGGATGCGCCCAGCCTTACCTTCAATGGTGAGTACAATCTGTCCTTTATTCAAACACCTCAAGCAAACATCCTCAAGTTATTGTTTAATTTTTTCCGATTCTGCAAGATCAAGAGGAAGCCATAGGATGAATCTCGTGTGATCCAAAAAAGTCAGTAAACGTTATACCCCTCACTTCACATTTTACTTTACTGGACACTAGTGATATTCATCACTATCGCTTTACAAGAACTTAGCACTTTGTGTGTGTGTTTTGCCTCTATCGAACGTTCACCAACCGACAAAACTGGCTTCGCAGGTTCCTTTTCGCGTCTTCACTTCGATAATTCTCGCTCCGGGCACCGGATGCGCCAAGAGTTTTCAAGCTTCCTTATATGTCTCATAAATAATGAGAAGTGCTATTTCTTGCCTTACTGGGGCCATTAATTGCCTGTGTAGGAGACCATAATTTGCCGATGATCCAGATTAACAGATAAGACGAGTTGTCGTATTACATCGTGTTCGGTAATTTCAGGTTGTGACCGTATTTGTAGTCATAATTAATGGGCCCGAATTGGACAAGTCGAGATAAGAAAAACTGATAACTGAAGAGATGATGATTAAAGGGACGAAGGGTGAAAGGGATGCTTCGAATGTTTTCAAAACTAGCTGATTGTATGAATCAGCAAGTACATGCAGGTAAGGTCCATCCAGTCTGAATTGGTCCAGCTGAAAAAGAAAGCAACGAAAGTTAATAGCCATATTAATCATATAAGCCATGTAACGAAATTTTATGACGAAATCCCAAATTTGTGCCTCATTTGTTTCTGCAGCATTATTTGTATTGTGTATAATGTATATATCATTGCCATTATTAATTTCGTCCACGTCGAAAGGTCCCCAAAAAGACATTTTTAAATAGTGATTGCGACTTACGAGCACCCACCACTGAACTCTAATGACGACTGAAAATGAACACGTGCTCGGCGCTCAAATTTAATGGCTGTAGTGGACCTGTCTAATTCTCGATACTAATAGTCATTTCATATATAGGCATGTACTGTAGCGACTAACAACATTTCTCCGCGCCAAATATACGGGGGAAGATTAAAAAGTATAAGGTAAATACGCATTTTTTGAATGCGCTCGGTATAAAGTCGGCAATTTTTTTGTCTTTTTACTGAACCTTACTGTATTGTACATTACACCCTATGGTGAAAAGTGCTTGTTGTAGAACTTGGAAGCTATCGCTGTATGAAATATTGCAATTTTTCGAAAATCGCTACTCAAAAATATTTCATAAAATGTTGATAATGCCTTCGACGTTGTATTATGGGTAGATAATCCTACAAGATACCATTATTTTCTAAAAATCTGCCTTATCGATTAAGTAGATTTCGATTTGAAGTTGTTGTTTAGAAACCTGCCTAAAATTAGAATTAACACTTTTAGACGTTGTGTAGTTTGATACGTGTAATACATTAATTAGGAGTATTTTGTTCAAACAAGGATATCATACACTAACATATCCCTCTAAAAAATTAAAAATCCTTCCATTAAACCGTTATAAAAATTTCAGTTTATTACAGATTTCCTTAATGCAATAAAAAATTAATACAATACTCATGTCTCAAGCATCTTTATTAAATAACTTGGTTCGATAATTAATTATAAGGGTAAATATCCCAAATAATTGTTTTAATATTCATGTGTGAAAATGAAAAAAAATTCCTGCTTTTAGACAATTTTTCCTGTAAATAATGATGACAGTCACCATGACTTAAAAAATCAAACTAAAAAGTAGTTAAGTGTGGAGGGTTCCTTCCACACTTTGAGATCTTAAAACGAGGTTTTGCCTATCGGTTCCTGACATCTTAAATACCGCACCAGAAATACAGGAATATCTCTATAACTCCGTGATTGTAGATCTTTCGGTAGGCAGGTTCAAATCATTTACCTGCAGTTTACGTTTGTAGCGCTCTCTCACGGTAATAGTTTGCCTACTGAAAATACGTAAGAGCCTTAACGCAAACTTTCCCATACACTTAAACAAATGGATACGACGCATCGTTGAAAACAATTTTTCCTTATTACAGTGGGCGTGCGCAATCTCTTAAGAAACTTTCTTAAGATGAAAGTGTCAACCAAACCAGCCAAGGTGTAGTTGAGTTTAACGATACTGGGATAGTTAGGATAGTACATTGAAAAATAAAAGAAATATTTTCTATGATCCTTTGATATCAAAGGTCATTTCTTCAACCCGATTCATTTTAGCTCCAAAAATACCTGCTTCAACTTCGTCATAGTTTTTTTGCAAAAACAATCCAAACAATATAACAAACCCGACTAGAAATTTGGGTAGGCAAACCCGAAAACGTATCGGGTCCCGATCAGGAAGTGGCCGGGCATGCTCGCCTAGGATTACCTGGCCAGATCCTGGTCAGGACCCGATCAGGTAATGGCGAGGCATGCCCGCCTAGGATTACCTGCCCAGATCCTGATCAGGGCCCGACTAGGCACTGGCGCGGCATGCCCGCCTAGGATTACCTGGCCAAATCCTGATCAGGACCCGACCAGGCACTGGCGAGGCACGCCAGGGTAGGACTGACACTGGCGAGGCATGCCCGTCTAGCATTACCTGGCCAGATCCTGATCAGGACCCGACCAGGCAATAGCGAGGCATGCCCGCCTAGGATTACCTGACCAGGACCCGATCAGGCACTGGCGAGGCATGCCCGCCTATGATTACCTGGCCAAATCCTCATCAGGACCAGACCAGGCACTGGCAAGGCAAGCCCGGCTAGGATTACCTGGCCAGGACCCGATCAGGCACTGGCCAGGCATGCCCGCGCAATCTATCATTACACCCATTATTCATAATATACGTATTATGAATGTGACAAAATTAAACACTGAGTGTAATTAAATGTGATTAAAGGTAATTAAAACTCTGTTACATTGTGTAAAAATCTAAGTAACAAAATATATTTATAATTTTCTGATTTTCTGAATTTTCTTAATTTCGAAAATCATCAATTAAATAAATCTCCGAAGTATTAACGCCGGGATAAAATAATATAAATTAATTTTGTTAATTATTTAGATCATTATCCAATATGCTCGAGAAGACAAAGGGAAAAATGTGTGATAACCGTGCAAGGCGAATTCGCGAACTTACTCACCAACGAGTTAGATTGTTCCTCGAGAGTCAAATTGAATTAGAGCGAAAAAGTAGTGAATTTGGCATACTACATATCTCAGTGTTAGTGGAGTAAACTCTTTGAATGACGATTACCACGATGGTGACTAAGTAGTGCCGAAAAAGCAGTTGACGTAACATCATAGGACGTACGAATTTGTAAAATTATTTCTATCTTTAATATTTTACTTACGCAGTTGTTGACAACAAAATTTCGCAGTGCTTTAACAATACCGACATTCATGATTAGCATAACGTTTATTGCTTCCGGATTAACGCTTCAGGTAAAAGCGACCCTTCAATTCGAAATCTACTATTCCAACCAGTTTTTATTCAAGTTTTGTGAAGTGAGGTTGCGGCCGACGGAGGACCGTGAAGATATTAGTATTTTCTACGACAGTGATGAGGTAATTCATTTACTAAAACGTGAATATTTGTTGGAAAATAATTATTTCTCAATTTACAGAAGACTGATATTTCGAGGTCCCCACTGGATAAAAGCAAACAGGTGAGGGCTTTCTCTTCTACATTAAAAAATCCAAAAGTTTAGAATGAGTGCATAAAAAAAAATTGGTTTTTGTTGTATTTTAAGTTTTTTTGCGATACTTTGTGTTTGTACTGTGTTTTTTAGTATATTATCACTTTATTATTTTATCCTGTATATATCGTTTATATTTCATGTGTTTATATTTGTTTATTTTATTTATTCATGTATTCTTATTCTTTAATATGTTTGTATTTGTACCGTCTCTTTTGTATGTCGATTTTTGGTGTATTTATTATATTGTGATATCAATAAAATATTGTATAATATAAGTTAATTTTTCTTGACGTGGCCGCGGTCAGGTCTTCCTGACCAGGACCCGGCCGGGATTGCCCGTCTAGCACCCTGTAAGGACTGTAACGCAGATGTCCCGTCGGGTCCTGATCAGGACGACCTGACGTGGACCCGGTCAGGTCCTCCCGATAAGGACCCGGCCGGGCATGCCCGTCTAGCACCTTATAACGCCCGCCCGATCGGGTCCTGGTCAGGATGACCTGACCGGGTCCACGCCAGGAATGCCCGGTCGGGTCCACGTCAGGTCGTCCTGATCAGGACCCGACGGCACATCTGCGTTACAGTCCTTGCCGGGTGCTAGACGAGCAATCCCGCCCGGGTCCTGGTCGGGTACAGGAAATAATTTCTAGTCGGGAAGCTATGCATATTGAAGTCAATGCTATGCATATTGAAAGTTTTCATCTCTATCTGTTCTCCCCCATAATGTCCATCATAACTGTGGTATTGTTGGATTTTGGCGGATCATTTTAGGAAAAGAAACTAGTAATATAATAATAATCAGCAGAGCCCGGATTTATAGGCAGAAAAAAATTGAAGGAAAAGGCGCCTATAAAGACAGGAATTTTGGGTCAAAAACGCAGTAAAAAAGGCAATTTTATAGGCAAAAAATGCAATTATTTCGGACTTTATTGATAACATGGTAACTGATAAGTGATTTTATCACATTGTACGGCGTTCGGTAAAAATTTATTTATTAATCACTTTTGAATAAATCGGCTAATTGTTACATTGTTTTGCCTAATAGTTTCACAGTAATTAAAAATGGTGCATTTACAGCATTTTCAGACAAAACGCCAATAAATTCGCTATAAAGCGACCGCATGCATCAGTTGTTTCATCGACGACTATGTATAAGAACTTATTTTCTATACAAGTCTTAATTTTTGAAATAGTTTCATTGTAACATTGGTCCAGTTTCGTTTTTCTTAATGTACTTTCGTCAGGAGCATTTTTTTACATCATTTGTCGATGAGCGTTTTAAAACTAGGATTATTTAATTTATATAAGGGAATATTCGATTCAACCATAAATCGACATAAATCTAATTCAAATTCTTCTTCTTTGATTTTTCTCAAATTGACTGAAATCAACTGCCTTATGCTTAACTGGAAACTGGAACTGTCATTTGAAACTTTTCTCGCACAATTTCTTTGATGGGAGGGAGTTTTACAATGTTGATCGATAAAATACTTTTTGTTACTGGAGATATAAAAAAATCATCATAAATGATTTATAATTTTTATAAAGCTACCCTCAGTTAAATACATATTATGTAAAACAAAAAAATACTTACAGGTTTTCCACAGGGTTTACATAAAACACCATCACCATCAAGGGAAAGCTCAGGGTAAGGGCGTATCCATGAAGAAATGTTAGAAAACATTTCAAATGATGTTTTTATAACACTTTTAAATGACAACAGCGCGAAACGAACTGCGTGCCAATGACAAATAATGCACATTATTTGAAATATTTTAAACCCTACCACTTTGCAATGAAGGAAATGTAAAAATACACCATAACACCATAAATATCTCCCTGCCACTACCCGTAGGTTAAGTATAACGAGGATAACTTTACCTCAATCTTAGAGAACAGCTTATCTACTACATTTTGCCCAAACAATAAAATATAGGCAGTGTTAAAGTTTAAATTTACACAATCAGGTTTGAAATTTACTAAAAAGCCATATACAGGCAGTTTTTTTCAGTAAAGGCAAAAAAGGCCGAAAATTGATGGAAAAGGCAAAAAGGCAAAAAAAGGCAATTTGCCTAAAATGTGGGCTCTAATAATCAATATTATTATACATCTCTTCCATAACGCAAATCGGTCCTATGGATATAATTATTGACGAAAAAATTTTGTTGAATGCAAAAGGTTTACGTCAAGTCAATATCCCGTTATATAATTGATAACTATTTTTGTCCTTTTGATTTATTAATACCTGCTAATATGAACATCTAATCCACTGCTATAAATGGAAGGTAATTGATTAAAGATTCAACAAACATCGACTTTCTTTAATAGTAAGCAATTAGTGTAATTAATCTAATTCTATTAAAACAGATTGCAAAATATGTTGTAATTAATTTTATTTATTTGAGAATTTAAGATGTAATGGCGTAACTAAGTAGTACAATATGGAGGTACAAAAAATAATAGTTGTGACGTAATACTACTGCGTTGTCAATAGTAAAAGCGACTTTACTTCATAACTGTTTTTTTAATATTTCTGGGTTTGCACCTAACTACTATTATTTACGAGAAATACTCGTAAACATTTCATATAATACACAAATATTAAATGTTAGTCATCTGAGCATCACTTTAAATAAGCCATTTTAAGTGTTATAACTTTTTAATTGTTATTTAATGTTATTAATTGCCTGTGTGGAAAGTGAAACTGGTTTACTCGGCAAATCACCGCCCGGCCAATTACAGCGATTCCACCTGAAACATCAGCCGGTTCATTTTCACTTATCCTCTTCTCATATTATTTGAATTCCTCGGTAATAAATATTCATTCGGACGAATTTAAATTTTTAATTCACCCGACGTTCATTCATGGTGATGGCGAGGCTCGTGGCCCATTCATCTTATATGTACGCGATTAAATATCGTATTTATTATAATTATGTAATTGTTGCTTTTGTTATGAAGGTCGTGAACGTGTAATTTCTCCGTAAGTAGATTTGATTATACTCATTCCGCTTTCTTATTCGTCTGCCGTTTACTCGCCAAGTGCGGATCAGTAGTCAATGAAACAATGATGGATTACGGCCCGGATGGAACTGGACCATTCGGTCGAAGAGGTTTCAGCTGTACGTGAGAACGATTGAGAATAAGACGAGTAAAGAGTGCGCAGAGACGTGGAATCCCTCTTGCGCTCACTCCACTTTATCTGAGGAATATTTCCAGCAATTATCATAACGATAAGCGTCCAACAGTTTGTCTGAAACGAGAAGATGTATGGCGAAAGATTAGTGTCAATTAAAAGTGATAGGATGCAATCGACATGTATCGTCGTGTTTATGTTTCCACACGTTCGCTTCGAAAAACGATTAATTAACGGTAAAATTTATACCGAAACGTTATTGCTTAACAAGCATCGGATTCCTTTGGAGACCGGCGTTTCCTCAAAAAATTCCGAACGTCTCCTTTTTCGGGCGGTATTAATTTTTAATTCTCCTCGTACGTAACGGTACGTTAGATCGGTGGGAAAAGTAGGAGAGGGGGACGTAGGAGTTTTCGATTTCGTTCGGTATGTTTATAAGTGCATGTACAGTTCCTTAAAGAGGCAATCGGATCAACTGGACGATCGTCTCATATTGATATTGATAGTCTGACTTCAAATTTTGGGTTGGTGATTAAGTGATTTTTCACAGAAAACAAAAGCGCGTGTGGCTCCCGGCCTAATTCATTATAAAATGGATTCAAGATGCACAGTAAATAATTCAAAGTAAAAATTTATTTTTATACTTAATTTTTTTTTAATTACCAATCAAGGCGTTAAAAAGCGTTCTTTCCAATGAAACTACTTAAATATAATCGATACAGCATCAGTAGGTCTAATTTAGGTCTTAAATTGAGAGCCACCGATCCTTATGGGTGTTCGAATGTTCCTTATCATCAGAGGGCGGACTTTTAGACAAAAAAAAAAACACCCAAAAAGGCGTCTATTAGCTTAAAAAAGGCATTAAAAAACTAAAAAAAGGCAATAAATTCATGAAAAAGGCAGGTAAAAGGCAAACATTGGTTACACAATAAGTAGATCAAAACTTTCTATTAAAGTTTTTGTTACAATGATTTCTAATGTACATTTAGTTCCCAGGTTGTAACTAAATATTTTTCAATGTTGTCTGTCAATTAACTTTGTCTTTTTTCCGACAGAATATCTTTGTATTTGGAAAACGTCCTTTCAACTTTGAGCGAAGTTACTGGAGCATATTTTAGGGCTGAACTTAGTCGAATATTCCATTCTAAATTTCCCTCTTTCCCTTCGAGGACATTGGCGATCTCGCAAATTTTCCAGGATTTTTCTAAATAACTGCTTCCAACTTTAGGTTCACTTTTTTCTCACAAGACTCGGGACACTTCCAATAGAGACCTTAACGTGGCTAAAAATTTTAATTGCATCTACTGAAGTTAGACGACGACTCTCTATATTTTCCATTGCAGTGAGTAAATAGGCATAATTTGCCTTAATAAAGATTGACCCATTTCTGACGTTACATTTGAAAATGCTTCTGGTGATTTTGCAATAAATTGCGAAAAAGATCTATCAAACGAGTTAATCAACTTAAAAAAAGTTTTAGTATTTGTGACATTTCAATTATTTCAAAAAAATACCTCTTTAATTTCGTCGAAATGGGTTGCATAAAATATGCATGTAGATAGTGGAAATTAACTGTTTCTCATTTTCGAATTGGAGTAAAGCATGGCCATCATGAATTAAAATTATTGGCATAATTAACTGGCAGTTTAAATAAAACAATTTATAACCAATGGTTGTTTATCTTCAAACTTAGTATATGAAGTATGGTTATGACATATTTTTAACTTTTATTTCGACAATTTGTAAGAGCAAAATCGCACAAGCATAAGTAAAAGATGTAAAATTATAAAAAGTATTGAACTTATTTACAGCCCTGTTAACAAAATAGGAATTTTGTCGGATCTGAATGGACACCCTTAGATGTATTCATTTTCAAATTAGAGAATTTTCATGATTTATTTGACCTAAAAAAACCCACATAATTACTCATAAAAAAATTTGGCTAGCACTTTTTTTCAATTTTTATTAATTAAAATCGCTATAAGGGAAGTATCAAAAAGAGACAATAATATTATTTGCATAAAAATTATTTTGTTCCATGCTGCAGGTCTTCACTGTATATCAATTTTTAGAAAGACATGAAAATTTATGAAATACATATATATATATATATATATATATATATATATATATATATAACTGGCATGTTATGAGTCCCCATTAAATAGTATATCATGTTTTCTTTAAAATAATTCCGTCAGGCTTTAAAAAAAGGTATTGTAAAAATACTTTGTTGTTTGTAGATATTAGTAAAGTAAGATAACAAATTACAGTGGAAAATAGTCAGGCTTCACAAAAAACAGAATATGCTGGGTCACGTATCCTTTATATAAAAGGGTTAAATAAGGTACATTGAATATCATCAGGGCTTAATAAAGCAGTGTAAATATGTAAACTATTGAAAACTGAATAAAAGTTACCCCTCTATGCTAATTTCCATTAAATAGTTATAGATAGCGTGATACCTCATATTTGGGGCATATTCTCTCACGGTAATTCGGAAAGTATCGATTTTTTTAGTTCCGCGATGAGACCAAAGTGTTGCACAAAACAAAAAATTGCCAACTTTATACCGACCATATTTAAAAAATATGTTTTTACCCTGTACAAAAGCAGAGTATTCGTGTAACTTACAGTTTAACCTTTCCCCGTGTATTTGGCGCGGAGAAATGTTAGTCGCTACAATACATGCCTGTATATGAAATGCCTATTGGTATCGTGAATTAGTCCGGTCCACTACAGCCATTTAATTTGAGCGCCGAGCACGTGTTCATTTTCAGTCGTCGCTAGAGTTCAGTGGTGTGTGTATGCAATTGCAATTATTATTTTAAATGGCTTTTTGGAGACCTTTCGACATGGGCGAAATTAGTAATGGAGATGATATAGACATCGCACACAATACAAATTATGTTACAGAAACAAATGAGGCACAAATTTGGGATTTCGTCACGAAATTTCGTTGACCAAGTCAGTAGCACTCTTTTATATTTCTTTAAATATGGCACGCCTATGGATCGGCATCTTGGGCTTTGTATGTCGGTAACATGACTATTAAATTTTATTGCTTTATTTTTGTAACTGGACCAATTCAGACTGGGTGGACCTTACATTTATGCGGCTTACTACCCATTCTCATCTCATCTCATCTCAGCCGTTTTCTATCCATTGGATATAGGCCTCTCTCATTTTTGACCATGTAATTCTATTTTGTGCTATCTGGTACCAGTTTAGCCCAGCAAATCTTTTCAGTTCGTCGTACCATCTCTGTTGTGGTCTACCAGCACTTCTTCGCTCTCCCCATGGTCTCCATCTGATGATGTGTCCGCTCCAGTTTTCTTTGTGTCTGGCAACATGTCCTGCCCATTGCCATTTTAAGGAACCAATGCTTTCTATAATATCTATCACCTCTATTTCTCCTCTTATCCACTGATTTTTTTTGTGGTCTTTTAGTGATATTCCTAGTAGTCTTCTTTCCACCGCTCTCTGGTGCACTCTTAATTTGTGGATGGTCTTTTTGGTCAGTACCCAGGTTTCGGAGCCGTATGTGACAACTGGAAGGATGTATTCATTATAAATTTTTCTTTTTAATGACATCGGTATTTTCATATTCAGAGTGCCCTTCAGTTTTCCATAAGCGGCCCATCCCAGTCTCATTCTTCTGTCGATCTCGATTTCTTGGTTTTGTTTGCCGAGTGTTCGGCATTGATTGTCCGAGGTATATGTATGATTGCGTCTTCTCTATTGTCTGCCCGTGAATTGATATGGTTAGTCTTGCTTCGGGTATATTAGTCATAAACTGTGTCTTTGTGGTGTTCATGTACAATCCGACTTTAGCAACCTCTTCCTGTAAATCTTCCAGCATTTTGGTTAATTCTTGTTCGTCCTTCCCGAACAGGACAACATCATCGGCGAATCTTAAGTTGTTGAGATATTCGCCCTGAATATTGATTCCTTTATCGTCCCATTTCAGTTCTTTGAAGATATCCTCCAAGACCAAGTTGAACAGCTTCGGTGAAATTACATCCCCCTGTCTAAGTCCTCTGGCGTTTATTGTTTTTTGTGAGTTCGTGCATCTTTATACGCATTGTAGAAGTATTGTATATGTTAACTATTAGGTTTATATATCTCTGATCTATTCTGGCATTACTTAGCGATTTGATTATTGCCCAAATTTCTATTGTATCAAATGCCTTCCTGAAGTCTACAAATGCCATCCATACTTACTACCCATTACTTTAAACAATTTTCGGAATAGAAGCGTTTATCTTTCATTTCTACCTTAACAACTACTGTCATTTCCAAAAGTTCTTAAAAAAGGTAACTGGAATAGCTCACTTAAACGACAAGTTAGAGACTCATTCAGAAATAACAAACCCGTATTTGACGACCATCCGTTTGCCACCGATCGATTGTTTCAATTCAAACCGTGTAACAAACCGCGAAAACGTTTTACGGGTTAGCTAAGGTATACTTTACCTCTCTCCCCAACGAAAGAAACAAAAACTATCCCCATTGTGTTGTTTTTTTGTCGTGAGACCTCCCGACTGATTTATGTTTCCAAACGTTTTTACAACAACACGGCGAGAGCGCACCTTTAGTTAAGCACCGAGTCATTTCGTAGCGGCCATTAAGATAGGGTACCGCGATAGGAAGTGGCCGCGTGGACCGGAAATACGAACGTGAACGCCGTGAAGATTCACTTGCTGATATTTTTTCGGGTCGCTAATAGCACACATACACATACAACATATACACGTTGGCAGGCAGATACGAAACAGAAACACCTGAACCAGGCCACCAACCTGTGTTTAATGCCCTTCCGACCGCTAATAAAATTTAAGTGATGAAATGACAACGGAATGCTGTTATTAGGGTGTTTCGTTAGTTGTCAGCGAAGACGTATACAGAAAACTTTCCTTTATCCGTCGTACCAGCATTTGGTAATGATCGACGACGAGTCATTCTCAAGGTGCAGCTCAGGTGAATAGTTATATAATGTAAAATCACTTCGCGGAAATACCAGGTACAGAGCACGATTGTTCCAAAGCTGCATTTAACCGAAATATCCTACGATTTGTAATTCTACCTCGAGCAGGATAAATTACCCACATGAATGCATATATCACATGAAACAGCCAGTGGTGTTTATTCTGTGAGCAAATTGGTACGGTTGTTATGATTTCCAAAACAAAGTTCGTCGATGATTTTTAAAATAATTAACACAGACCGTTTCGTGCCCTTGTCATCACTCAACTCTACTAGAGGAGAAAACACATGCTTCCCTTATGAAACCTTTTCTTTTTTTTGGAAGGCATCCTTCGATTTTTGGACATCATAATTTTACTGCGGTTTGGACCTTCAGAATGATACATTTTTCGATGTCGACATTCTGTATCAAGTGTCAAGATTTTTGCTACTTGGCACAAACGTTCGATCACATAGATTATAGGCTAATGTAAAGGGTTCTGGAGGAATTTTGTTCGTACCTGGAGCAGGTTGAAATTTTATAGTCCTGACGGTTCCATCCACTTCTTATCTAGAAGTCCAGGAGATATTTAATGTTGTTTTACAATTCCTACTCCAATTCTGAAACGAAAAAGGAAATAGTGTCCTAATATTTCCAGAGATGACTCATTTCTGCTTTGAGAATATTCCTCCAGTAATTATTTTTGGATGGTTTAGTAATAGTTTTCAATTCCTTGGTTACTTTTTCACTCAATCTTCTTTCGAATCTTCTCAATAAAACTCTGGAGATGACAAAATAACAGGCACATTCACCATCCATTCACCATATGACATCTGCTATATCGATAATCTACAGCTGTATGTGTGGACCAGAAACTAACTCAACAAATTTTTCAAAATTACAGAAGCCTACTGTAACTACTACATTTACTACAGGAAGACTACACTCTACAAGACTTAAACGTCATATAAAATGTGAAAGTAGACGAAACATACAAGTACCTCGAAAAAGTATAAAAACCAGGACTACAGCAAACCAATACAAAACAACTATTGCAAAATAAATATGCATACAGAATTAAACAAGTTCTCAAAACAGACCTATCCAGGCGAAATAAAGTGAAATCAATAAAAACCTGTGTTTTGTTGGGACTTAATGATTCTAACATGCACATTTAGTGTGAATAGTGAGGTGATACAGAGCTAGAAGAAGTATGTAGGTTGACATGGAAAACATTTAACCATTACCGAGTACACTATACAAATGTAGCATTAGAGAGAATCACCTATTGTGAAAACTTCCTAAAATATGACAAATAAAATGTAACATGAATTTTATGAGCTTATCATTTAGAGCTTCAAAATATCACGAGCATATTTTATCTCGTCAACGTCCCTTGCTTCCACACTTTCTACAAATACCATTAGAAACATCCCCTTATCCCCTTATTTACTATTTTCCTTTAATATTAAATGTGTATAAAAGATTTTGATTCAATCTGTCACTCCTTTATGCCGTTATTTTCTTTATGGTGAACTTTACCTCAAATGTAACTATGCCAAATAATTATCGTTTTCCATATATATTAGTACTGTAAGATCCATTTTATTTTAAGTCATCACTAAAATACAAGTTTTCTAAATAATTTACCAATGTATGTTCTTATGAAAATTTATACTTACTTACCGTGTTCATTGTTGTTGAATGATTCTTTCAAAACTCCGGGTCCTTAGCGCACAAACGATTCGATTTTGAAGAGTTGACCTGAAGGAAAAGTAATAACCGATTATTTTCTAGTTTCATAAGTGGGTTATGCGCACAAAAAATTTTACTCCTTCATTTGAGAGACGATGGCCTAAATGGAGCCACCAAATTGATTGTCGATTTTTGAATACAAGAAAGTCCCAAAAGTCGATTTGACAATTTTATATAGGGTGTTTGGTAAACATGCGGCAACAATTTAAGGAGTTATTCCTTGGACTATTCTAAAAATATCTTGTTCTTTGCTGATTAATGAAAAACCGCTTCATTTTGAAGATACAGGGTGAAAAAATTTGCGATATTAAAAACAATTTATTTTCAAAAAATACATGTTAACTTAATCTACACTAAATGTTCAAAATAACTTCCTCTAGTTTTGATACGAGCACTCAATCTTCTTATCATTAACTGCCGAACTCTTTCAAACACACCAGGTTCGTTTCTAATTGGGTTACACCTAGCAATTATCCGATCTCACAAGTCGTCCAAATTTTGCCCTGGAGTAGCGTAAACTAATGACTTTAAATAGCCCCACAAGAAATAATCTAGGGGGTTTAAATCCGGCGATCAAGCTGGCCATTCGTGCAGTCCACCTCGACCAATCCAGCGCTCTCCGTATGTTGTTAGAACGAGAAAACTTAAATGTGGTTGTACACCAATGGTACATCCTCCAGTAAGTCAGGTAGCGTTTCTTCCAAGAAGTTGCGATACACCTCGTCAGTAAGTCTTCCTGGTAGAATTACGGTTTAATTAGGCAGTCACCCACAACTATGTATACCCACCTTGTATATTTGAAATGAAGCGGTTTTTCAAAAAATCATCTTTTGGAGTAGTCCAATGAATATCCCCTTAGCCGAATGTCTTCCAAACGCCCTGTATAATTAGAACTTACATCACCTTACGTCGGCTTACATTTGCCAATCAGATGCCTTTAAATCTGGCTCTGTTGCCCAACAATTATTAATAACATTAATATATTAGTAACAATGTTATTAATTATATGTTCCGTGTTTGTGGTGCATGTGGAAATTATCTGCGCCTGTTACTTACGGAATAAATAAACTCTCACATTAGAAGTAACGTACATATTAATTTTTCCGTAACAGACATGGCAACAATGCAATTTCACACTTACAAATTGAATGACTTGCGCAATTTCCCGCGACAAATATTTAAATCTTATTTAATTTTAAAGTTATGCTATTTAAGCGACAAATGGTTGCTTGTCGAACCATAATTTAAGATCATTATGTAGTAATGTGTAATTACAACCCAGTGGACCGAGTCCACTTTTAAATTTCACATTTCTTAAAAACGTGAAATATATTATATATAAATAAATTATATATAATGTTTGGATATTTCTTTGCCTTAAAGATAGTGTAGCTTTTAACAACAATGATGTATGAAATGTAATTAACGAGTATTAATTTCACGACAGTCCAAACTCTACAAAAGCTAATTAATACATTCACAATGACACCGCACGTGGTATTTTTCTTTTTTATATTCAATGATCGCACTGGATAATATATCAATTTTCTCATTCTTCCTTAACATTTGTTGACTAAGTACTAAATAATAACATACTCGCCGTACGATAATCCCATTTAATTGGCCCATTAGCGTTTTTTAGAATGAAATGTTGTACGCTTTAGCAGATGTAACTTATGCTTGTTAAACCACACGCGATCACCTGTACGGACTTCCTTATAAAAACCGTACGTAAAGCGTGAAATTATACGGCGATTGGCCTAATCGGCGGATTTTTCGTCCTGCTTTAAAATGAATTTTTTAAATAGCTTACTATTTAAATAGCTAATTTTTTAAATAGCTTAAATAGCTTAAAAATTCGCTTGATTGGCATTGCATTTTTATGGAATACTTTCGATTTTGAGTTTTGTTTATTTTTTCCCTCCAGCGCACGAAAGGAGACGAAAATTTGCTTTACTTGGTGCCTTAAAAATGTAGTCAATGGGGGTCTCATCGTATAAACGGTAAGTGTCTCTCCGTTCCTCAATTTTTATTAATGCGCGGTATTATAAGAAAGTATTGCGTTCCTATCGGGAAAGTCTTAAACTGAAATTTTAATGGACTCTAACTTTGCGTTACGCGCTGCATCAATCAAACCGAAATAACAATCTATATTCATAAGACAAATTGTTTTCTCATACTCTCATAGGAACTGCACCATCGAACACAGGCATTTTGTAGAACCCCATTTAAAATAGTTTGTTTATCATATTTTCTAATCTATCTGTAACATACATATTGACATATTTCGTTCATATTCCGATGGTTATCTCGTCGTAGCCCAGAAGCCCGTAACTGTTTTTCACAAGAATTCTTCTCTGTCGATTAATAAAACTGACACTGCTGAGACTTCCCGTGCATGACAAATGATCCTAGGCCAGGTAAAATGTTAAAATTAATTTGTAGCAGAAAGCGCGGCGGAGTTTGTTTTTACAATTAGTCGATTGGTAATTAATCGTGGTCTCGTTAATACTGCGTAAAAATTAATGACTACCATTATACTATATGTTTCGTTAATGGTACCATACAACCCTATTAATTTGTCTAATAATCGCACGCATTAACAATTATTATTACGATATTCAATACCAGCATAACTTCATCAGCAATGAACCGTATCTGGGTTATTGAAATTCAATTGTACACCCTTATGGCTTACTGTACTTAGAATTAGTTCATTTTCTAATAACCATATTCCAGCTGGTGAAGTGTTTATTTCAAGAAAAAGACAACTAAAAGTAAAAGAGCTACGTGGAGGTCACAATTTTATCTAGTTGGTATGTACCGGCATATTGTCTTTAATCTATGAGTTATAACGAGCTAGGACAGGACGTGTAATAGAACCTGGCTCACATCGGTATAGGGGTCATAAGTAATCACATTTCTTATGGATACTCTTGGCAATCGACATTAATTGAACTGGCAGCATGTGCCTTGTTGAAACGCACTCGATAGGTAAAAGGGAGATTGCGTGATTTACCGAAACACAGGGGATGTCCCTATTAAAATTTCACACCTAACGTACAAAGGTTTAGTTATGTGGAATTAATATATGCTAGCGCTACACAAAAATGGAAACTATACTGCAACTCAAAAAACTGGCTTAACATACGTGTAAAGATGCAAACTTGTACCTGTAGTAATGCGTTTGTAATGCATTTTATTCATGAGCTGCAACTTACTTATGGTCCTAAATTTTTATAGTTATATAACAAACCAACTTTCGGCTTAGTAACGATTGTTTCAAAAAATGTGGTAAAATAAACCGGTACGGCATCTTTTTACGTATAAATTTTAAATTTTAGTGAGAAACATTTTGTTTTCCCATCTTATTTAATTTTATATTTTGTAGGAAGTGATGTTAAATGTTGACTGGATAATACGTACAATATTAGTAATATTTTGTAGTAAGGTAAATAACAGGTTCGCCTTTTTGTATATATTCAGAATTTCCATATTCCATATTCGTTTCGTTAATATCAATGTATGTAATACTTAATTGATACAAATGTAGCCTTAATTAAATATATTTTAATTAAACGTGAATATTTGAAATCATATAATTATTTATTACTTTCATTACTCTAGCGGAAATTAATTCATATATTATTAATGAGTTCAGTAACTTGTATGTTTGAAAATTACACATTTAGCGCTTAGATTAATCGTATGCGGTGTTTTGCTTGGGCTAAAAGAAATCAAGATTTAGAAAATTTACAGCATGTTTCGTTTCCATGGAAATGTAAATGACATCTATATTCATATTCGATTATTTTATTAAATACAGTTTTTATATTTTACATACAATTGGTTTGCAGATCCTCAAATTGTTTCAATTGTGGGAAAAATAATTTTAAATATCAAAATTGAATCAATTACATCTCAATAGTAGTCGACAGTGACAATTTCAGAGCAACATATTATTTAGCAAATTTGTTCCAAATCACAAAATTGTCTAAATAATCCATGGGGTCAAGTTAGAAATCTCGTAACAATGGACTAACAGGAGTAATATGTTTCACTAAAATTAGAATTTTAAATATACTTTACTATACTTAATCTCATTCATTTTCTCCACCTTACAGAGGGTACTTATACTAAATCACTTGATAAACTGACTCAGACAATGACGACTGCAGATTCTTTTCTTGTTTTTCTTCTTTCGTGTATGTAAAACTGGCATATCTATTTCCTGTATAAACATATCCACTTTTAAATGGCTGATTATCATTATGTATCAGGCTACAGTTCAAATTGTTTTGAAAAAATTTAGGTAGTATACTGAACATTAAATTTCTATCACTATCCGCTAGTGAAACTGAACTGAGTAATACATGCAAATAATACTTGTTTACTGTTGAAACACGGGGCAGATCAGCAAATAATATATAGCCCAAACAAAGAGGCAAACCTCTATGATTGGGTTTGTGAAGAGGTTCATTAATTAGAGGCAAAATAATATGTACAGTTGTATTTTTAGAAAAGCGATACCTCCTTATAAACTCACGTTCACTATTTAATTCTGACGGATTTTGTCGGTCTCTCAAATACCGTTTAAATAATCGATTTATATTATTAATGATTCGATTGACGTACTCATAACAATCGTTATTCATCTCGAATCCACTTCTCGAAGACAAACTGAAGCTTTAATATTTTCTGATGGATACTAAGGGTAAGATGAAACCGACCTCGGCCTCATCTCATCCTTAACCTTTACCTGGCACAAGGGGTACTTTTAATTAGGCTTTTAGACTTTTAATGTGCCCCAATTGTACCGGGTATTAACGAATTAGACTCTACGTCTTGAAAAAAGAATATTTTGTAAGGAATTTGTTGAAAAAATAAAAAAACAAGACTTTTTCACTATTCAAAAAAAAATTTTTTTTCGTGAAATCCATACCTTCATTTCTCCAAATAAATACCTTTTTTGGAAGACCCATGAAAACTAATATTTTTCCTTTATAGTGATATAATTGAAGACACACCTAAAATTTTAGCCCTTTTTATCAAAAAACAAAAAAGTTATGAATTTTCTTGTAAAAAATTTTTTTTCTTCAAGTTTTTCAAGTTTCCGAATTTTCCCTGAACGCCAATCTTCATTTTTCTAAACTCTGACTATTTCACCCTTTGAAGGGGTATCTGAAGTTGATCTCTGATTTTTTCCAAAAAGATACAATCAATATTTCAAGTTTTACAAGGATATTTGTCACTGGGGTTCGTACGAACCCCATGTGCCGGGTATGTTACTCAGGAGAGGTGTGCCAGGTAAAGGTTAAGGTGCACTTAGTTGACTATAAAATAGAGATGGCACAGTAGGTACGCCCTAAGGTTTGAGGAATCCTCAAGGCGAGATTATAAATTTGCCCGTAAGACGTCCAATGACTTAGTCATAGAACCTCCTAAATATGTCTCGCGATTTATACCTTCTGGTGTCCAGGCACTGAATGTACCTGAAATAAGCGGTCTGTAATACGTCGTGCGCCGTTTCGAGTATAGTTGTCACATGATTATGCCTATTACTCCGTTGAATTATCCAAGTGTGTATGGTCCGTTGCAATTATTTACTATAACGACGTTAGGAGGAATTGTGGTGTTGTGTCTCTATCGCCTCATTAGAAATAATTAAATTGTACCATCATAAATGAGCTGTAACTTAATTTGATGAAGGTATCACATGTACACCGATGGTATATTGCATAATACATGAAGAAACGGTCGTGGGGCATATGACAAAAAATATTGCACAACTTCTTTCAGATGCAAATTCCTACTGAATAAAATTAAGATCGGGAACTATGCTGGTATAATGACGGTGTAGTAGGAAGTATTTAATGATTTCGGTGCCGATATGGGTTATATTTATTCAGCGTGCGCCCATCGATTCGTTATATTAAAGACGGCATAAACTGCCGCAAAACAATCATGTTAATTGCCGATATACAGGTAATGCTTCCCAGCGTTATTTGCTCAAGTGTGTAACACCTGATCTGGAGATATCGTTACCGTGGCGCATCTGCGCCGACCGATCAACCGCCATAATTCAAATGGAAAAATTGAACCATAACGTGTAATATCGAACCCATCGATTCTTCGACAAATAATCGTTCGCATACCACGACTGGGCATAGAAAGGATGTCATACGCTTTTATTTTATTAACTTTCCACGCGACGACTGCACACGCGGACCGTCGATTGTAAGTGGCGGTTTTATGGGAGAGCACGATGTCCCCGCACAGATTGTTTCATATTGTAATGGGTTATTGTTAAGTCACATATAATGGGATATAAAACACGACCGGGACTAACCGAGAGAAACTGTTCCTTGAATCGACTCGCTGGCTATGTTTTAGTATGCCAAGTGAGAACACTAATAAAGACATTTATGACGACGTCGTAAAGGAATCGTGTTTAATGCGTAGGTACGTTCCAATATCGGCGGACGTGAGGAAAAAATCGGATGGTCCCATGGGAAAAAATAAACTATCGGCATCAATTCCAGCAGATGCATTAATGTTAATGTCAACGGTAGTAATAAAACAGGAGAGCGCATTCGAGATTATTTTATGTCCATCGGAAGAGTATTTACTGTTACCTAAACCAAATACGAATTCTCGTAACTCCAAGTATACAGAATGCTGAAAGTATGCGGTAACGCTTGAATTTTAGGCTGATTCACGTTTGGGGAATTCTAGAACACGAACTGGAATATATTGTACTTAAATAACAGGATATTTTGCCTGCTGAAGGTTGCAAGAATTCCTTTGTATAGGAATTTGTAGCTATGTACTGTATAATGAAAAATCTTTTTTCAGGAAATGCAATCTGTGGGAGAGGGTTTTACAAGGAAGCGGTACAAGAATTTCGATGAGCGCAGAAAATGACAAAACTGCAAAAACGGTATATTTTTTTGAGTTTTCTTTCGAGATTCTCAAAATTTGCTGTTCGATGTTTTATTTAAAGACTGGAAGTGATCGGCTGTTTCTGGTGCACTAAATACTTGCAGTTCAAACGGTGAAAGTATTTAACCACACTATTATATAAACAAAATATGTAAGTTATCTCTATATATAAAAGAAGATGTCCTAACTGACTGACTGATTCATAATCAACCTACGGTCAAAATTATTATAGGTAGCGACTTGAAATTTTAAAGGTAGCTTTGTATCATAGTACAGGGGTGCACTAAGAAAGGATTTTGCAAAATTTTAACTTTTAAGGGTAGAAAATGACAAAAAACGAATTTTCATATAAAATTTATTATATATATATATATATATATATATATATATATATATATATACACGCTCTATAGCACTGTATATATAATATGTATACTATATTCACGGTGCTATATATAGTGAGATATGCCAGATGTTGTAGGTCGACGGTCGCACCGCAGGAAGTCTATTGTTTTAATCACGTATGAAAAATGAATTTCTTGAAAAACAAATTGCGAGGATTTTTTTAAATCTATAATATAAATTTGGATTCTTCATTAAATATTGAATTTAGATAATTTTGAATCTCAAAAAAAACCGGATAATTATTAATGTTTTTTTAAACAGATGTTTAATACTGATCAGTTAAGTTTCAAATTTTAATTGGTTATAAAATGTATTGAAAACAATCCGATTTTTGAGAATCAAGATTAATTGAAATTAGTATTTAATGAAGAATGCTTATTTATATGCAACTTATTAAAAATTCATCGCAATTTGATTTTTAAAAATTATATTGTCCGTACGTGATCAAAACAATAGAACGGGCGGGGTAATTATATCTATTATGTATTCCACGGGATACCTATATCTGTATTGTTCTATTGATACTTAATGAATAAAAATAATACGTGAAGGAGAGAATCTTCAAAAAGTCATTTAATTATATTTTTTTAATTAATTATAATATCTAATTCATATTTTTAATTTATAGATTGCAAACTTTGAAGCACAGTTGAAAGTATCAAA
The DNA here is from genome assembly GCA_963576515.1 of Cryptocephalus primarius. Classification (NCBI taxonomy): domain Eukaryota; kingdom Metazoa; phylum Arthropoda; class Insecta; order Coleoptera; family Chrysomelidae; genus Cryptocephalus; species Cryptocephalus primarius. The sequence goes on along the minus strand of OY754942.1, from coordinate 10,479,549 downwards.
TTTTAGTTAAAATCTTATTAGATTCAATTTTAAGTCCTGAATTAAATTTAAATTTTTATTAAATACTTAAATTATGGTTGTTGTTAACTAAGTTCTTTATACGTAATGATCTAGATCAATTTTTTTATAAATGCATTTATATACATACAGAGACAATTCTACACATAAATTTTTCAAACATAAAATAATAAAAAAATTTCAATTAGATAATGAATGATGATTAATAATAAAAATGAGCTTCTTTTTATTGTAAAGCTGACATTATCGTTTGAAAAATAAAAAAATCGGGGTATAATTATCAAATATTAAAATTCCGCGGGCGAAGCCCTGACGGAAGGTGGTATTTGTATATCAATTATTTTTATTATTTTACATACTTACATACATTTGTAATGATGTTTGAAATAATAACATCGAACTAAAATTATCACAACTAAACTCGACATTGGGTATTTTGATTATCTTATTTTAATATAAAATTACAAACAAATTATTTGTTGTAGGTATTGTAACCGATTACTAAATTCTATTTTAAATTACTAATTTTAGAAGATTGTCTTGTATGGCTTAATTTTCATAGCTGTGCATTATATGCGAGGAAGTAATGGGCGCATACTCCAATCTTGATAAGAATTTATTAATCCTAATTCATCGAAGAAAAAAAATTAATTTGGCCTATATGAGACCTTGCACAAAATGTTAAAGCCCGCATATTTTTCTAGGACGTTATTTGTTTTTCTTTTGAAATAATTTACCCAATTAGATCGTCAATGTTTTCAACATCTATCTTTAATTCTTATTCAATAATTACATGTGTAGATAACGTATTTGGGAAGCCTAAAAATTGAAAGTAGACACCTGTGAACAAAAATCTGTTAATACCGACTACCACCCAATTTTAATTCAAATACATTTTGATCTACGTAAACAAAATACAGAATTTATTTTAAGTATAAGATATTGCTGGAAATACATGATGGTGAGAAAGGTAATGTTGCCATAAATAGATTGACGTGAATGAAAATCACCCAAAAATGGGTGTGATAGTAAACAAAAATTCATTAGAATATAGACAAATTGCTATGGAAAAATTGGAAATATGCTTCGGGCTTATCAAAATCAATTGAAACTAAAAACAAATTGTATAATTCCCGAAGAAATCTTAACAATATAGATTTAAAAACTAATAATAAAAAATATGCGGATAAACTACTAAAATTAAGAAAAATAGTTGAATAATAGCAGGAAAAAACTAGTTGAACAGTTAAGCCATGATTGTAAAACAACTTTGGTTGTATGATAACAAGAAAATAGGAAAACTCACAAAATGAAATCTACACATATTATTAAAAGGCTTGACATTAATAACTACGACAGAAATAGCTGATAATTTCAATGGTTTTTTAGTGTAGTCCTCATGTTTAACATACGTTAGAGAATCTAATAACTCTGGGATAATGAAGAAAATTATGTTGGGTATACTTCTTTTGTACTTCCATGATTAATATGGGTATTCTCCTCTCTAACAAAAACAGATGAAAAAATGTGTCAAAGTCATATTGACATTAAAACATTTGATAGAATTGCGGTAATTTATATTAATTGTCTTCTAATAGCTCTATTTCTATAATATTTAGTTTTATATAATTCTAATAATAATTAATATTGTTCTAATTATTGCAGATATTGCTGTCACGTGTAGTTAGGCAACTCTATAGATGAGGAATACTAGCTGACACAAAAGCGATCTATATTTGTAGCCAGTCAATTGAAACTACACCAAATCTTTTTTTCTTCTTTTTCTTCTTTATTAACAAAGGAGGAGAATATCCGTATTAATCATAGAAGTACTAATAACTTTTTTCCCAAACTAGCTGTACAGCAAAACCTAATAATATTTTACCCAAAGTAGAAAACCATCCTAATTCGATTTAATTACATTTTCTTACGTTACTAGAGGGTTGAGGTAATGGGTCAATCTTATAATGAAGAGTATCTGCCATTTTCCTGATTAGTCCTGAAGTGTTTTCGTACCATGCTGGTCTAACGAAGTTTCATTCTATTGTAAAAGGAAAATTAGATTTACAAGTGACCATCAATCAGTCCTCATTAATTTAACTACGACTTTAATACCTTAACAAAAGTTACAATATTTCAACAATTGCTTATTAACAAAATAATTGTTGGTGAAGAGAGAAAGTTGTGTTTACAGAGCTCCTATTAACTCTACCAACGTTGTATTAACTTCGTAATACCCCTGGACGTTTTACATTTCGATATAACTTTTCTCAAAATTGTTAACCTATTTTCATATTTCACCAGCTAGTGCAGTTTGAAAATATGTGCTCGGATTTATGGTTCCACTGACAACAAATGTTGCATGCGATAATACAAACACACCATCGAGGGCTACCACTTTTAATCCCTAATCACATACAATTACAACTCCAAAAGTACTAAATCATTACGAGTAGTGACCTACAACGCCTCTCTATTTAAACGCAAAAAACCTCGCACAGGGGTACTTAAGTACATGCATTAGCCGACAATTTCCTGTTTAAAAATAAAACCGAAAATAAACGATCATCGAATTATGCATTTGAGATAGGACCGATAAAAACTTCTCGAGAGCCTTTAATACATTAAATCGAGAAAGAGAAAAAAATAATGGATTAAAGCAGCTCATGCAATCCTGGATGGAAAATATAGTGCAGTGTAATTATGACGGGGTAAATAAAGGCTTGCTAGTAGCACGATACTTAAGAAGTCTTAATTGATACATGTTGAGAATGTTCTTCAAACAAGGGATTAACATTGGGTGTGTTTTGCTTTCCGATGGCGGAGATAATGGCAATTATGACCGAAAGGTATATTTTTGAGCAATGAATTGAACAACTTGATGGTACGTTGAATTGCCCTTTTATAATACATTTATGTTTCATTCAGAATGATTACTAAAGAAATCCACATGGACAGTTGGAAAAGTTCTGTAACAATTTTATTGTATCTCTCTGATTTGTTTGGAAACTTGATGATTTTTGAAATATTTGGTTTTGTAAATGGTTTAGTAAGTTTTCGTATTTCTAATAAGAATTATCGCAAATAATAAGGAAGACAGGGGTTCATTTGAACTTACTCATCACTAAAGTGGAAAATAGGTGTTATGACATTTCAATATCAAATATAAAGGTGAATGTGTACTTGTCTGTTTTATTCTAAGGTACTTCTCGAGTAATTAAAAGTTTTAAGCTCCGTAGGGATTCAGCAAGGTTTAAAAACATATACCGAGGGTGTAAAAAAGAAGGTGCAATTTAAGTAACAGCTACTAAATGACAAGATACTGCAGACGTGGCGTGGTAATAGATTGGACTTTCGGATAATTCAGAAACGTCCGATAATCCTAAATTTCACTTTATGAGCAGGTGGAGAAGGGGATGAGGTTACGTCAACCTCCAAACGAAGCCGGGTATGTCTGCTTGTTTGTTGTATAATGCTTATCGTAAAATTGAGGGGAAAACACTCCAGCAAAATATTCCATTTATTTATAAAGGAAAACATTAAAATTGTATTAAAAAATTGACGAACACTGACAAAATTTTAATCGTCAGCTGCTGTCAATACAGTTCTTAAAGAGAAAATAAATTTGGTGAGTGCTATATCTATAGCACCTATAGCACCTATAGCACCTGTAGCATGATATTGCTACCTGCAATATCATGAGAATATTGTTATTTATTTATAGCGTCACTAAATTAGTATTATCACTTTTGGTCTTTAGTGATGTATTATTTTACAAAAGATAATAAAACCATTTAGAAAGTTTGACGTTGTAAATGTTGAATGTAAAAGTTGAGAAAAGGTGAACATATTAGAGTTGGAGAAGAATAGTGAACTAGAGGCAGTAAAGCTTGTAATTGTTACAAAGACCTAAAAGACACATTCATAAACACGGCAAAACAATTCAGTCCAGGTAACAAAGTTGCAAGAAACATGTTGACTAACACTGCCAACCTGTTATTAGATGAGAAGAAATCATTCATAAACACAAGAAATAATTCAGTACAGGTAACAAAGTTACAAGAAACATATTCAGTAACGCTGCCAACATGTTATTATATGAGAAGAAAACATGAAACAAAACAGGGATCTACAGTACATGTTCTCAACACGACTTTCTTCCAAATCTATGGGAAATATAGCTAAAAAAACTCATCAACCGACTAGACCTATAATAGTCATCCTTAGGAAAGTATAAATATCTGTTTTAAATTGTTGAGTTTTATGTTTTTTGGTCTGTACTTTTACTTGTAACTTAGACTAAATAACTACAAAATAATCTCTCCTTTGAATTGTTAAAGAATATATCCGCCAAACAACTGGTCTCTGTTTTTATAACATCAGTTGAAGAATTGTGACAGTAGTGAAATAATTTTGCAGATCCCCCTCAAAAATCTTTTTGGATTTTGAAGAACTGAAGGGTGCCAATACGAAATAAAACTGTTTCAACATTGAAATCTGTTTATGTTATTGTTTATTCCAGACTCTGGATCTGTTTGACCATACAATTTTTTGTTATTTATCTAAATACTAGCTGACCCGGCGAACTTTGTTCCGCCTTAATTGCAATAAATAAGCAGTTTTTTTTTGTTTTTTAATTGGAAAAAATACAAAAAAATTAAATACCTACATTAATCATTCATAATTATTTCTGTATTTTAGTACATAGATTGCTCTTCATTTAAGTACCTTGTGATTTGCAGTATTACCTCATTTGCAGTATTTCGTATTCTTCTTGCATCACGGCTTTGTCGAGAAAGATTCGATCGTCTTGGTCGCGGCATTATTAATTAAACTTCACTTCATCTAAAAACTCAAATTTTGAACCATATCGACTTTTATAGTTCACTTTTACATTATAATTGTTAATTATTTATTTAATAGAAATAGTTTTATTATTGATTTCTTACAAATATCAAATTGTCATCCATACGTCATTACATAGCTGTCATTATACGTCAATTACATAGCTGTCATTTGCGTTTTGTTATTCCAAGTCTGATTCTTTTTTGTTATACCACGTTTTATAGTGACTGACGTTTCATGTCAAGTCACACGGGAATGCTGTCGAACGGGATAAAAAGTATCCTATGTCCTTCTCCTGGCTCTCAACTACCTCCCTGCCAATTTTCAGCTAAATCGGTTCAGCCGTTATTGAGTTATAAGTGGAGTAACTAACACGACTTTCTTTTATATATATAGATGATAATATTTGCGCCGTGTTTCCTTTAGTGAAACTGGTCATTTATTTGATGGTTGATTTATAATCAAACAGTACTATCCGAATTGGTTATGTAAAGAAGTTACTGCTCCTTGATAATTTGCTTTTTATTCTCAGCACTGTCAGACATTTTGAGTCATGAATAGTGCAGCTTATTTGTTTATTAACTTATCGACACCAAAGAAATTTAGTGACAAAGTTTATAGCTTATCGAAATTTTGATCATTATATTATTATTTATTATTATATTTCCCTGCTTGGGCAAATGCTCCGTTAAATTTTTTGGCTCAAGAATTAATTAATAAGGAGTTATCTGCTTGGACTAAAAACGATTAGGAGCATCTGAGATCTATACATAAAAGCATAGATAGATTCATCTAAACATTTATGATCAGAACCTATTCCTAATGTCGCTCGTAATTGATCAGATACGCCGGGAAGCTGCGGCGTAAAAAGTAATTTTTCCAAACGAAAGAGACAGCGAGAGTGCAATATTGCGTGCTCGCGGTCAAATCAGCGCCTAATATCTCTTGCCGGTTCAACGGAGCAATTAATGTAGTCAGTAATTGCGATAGGTATCCTACATTATTATTTATGTGGCCGTGTACTCTATGCTGCGCACATTATTTGTACTTCTCGGCTCGCGCGCGTGTGTGCGCGCCGCCGGTAATTTAGTGTAATTGCTCTCCTGCTATAAGTCAACGAATTAAGCTGAGCCCGTAGTAGCGAATCGGCATTAAACTGCCGCCGTAGCCGTATGTCATCCGTCAAAAAAACATGCCGTTCTTATGAATTATGCCACGTCGCGATTTACGATATGGTGGAAAAAAAGCGAACTAAACGGGGCAAAGGAGTTTATTAGCTGAAGAAAGCTAGACGATGACTTATGACAGGAAAGAAATCTGAACACTCTTGTAAAATGATTTATATGCTAACGGTGTCGTTAATTACATATTTTTATTGCAATTTAAACAGTCGGTATTGTATAAATTACATAACTTATACAATTAATTAATTAGGTGGTTATTAATCATTTCAACTACTTTCTAGAAATTGCAGTCACTCATATATGAGAATATTAGACTTCGAAATTAGGATTTTGCGAAACACTTTCAAGCAAAGGCTGAAGTCCTGTTTGGCATTTTGGTTAATTTTAAAAAATGATCTTTTTCTGTTTAGAAAATTAGAAACTGGTCTTTTTCTTGTTTCTTTATATCCAGCCCTTCAAAAATCCTTCCGTGAATTAAGTTGGATTAGATTGTTATTAAAAATTATCTTATTGATTTTCGTCAGACAAATGAAAAGTTATGAAACCAATATATAAGTGTCTAAATGACATCGGTATAATGATGAATGGATAATAATTATAACAGTTCTGGCCCGATATGGGCAGATCATTAATGTTGCATATAAAACCAACAAAATGTAATTTTGACCCTCAAGAACTGTTATTGTGTCAATAACCAAGGCAACATTTTGATGGTAATACAATATATACATTTTGTTTTAAACAATTTTTTCAAAAATTCAAGTAAATTTTGTAGAAAAGTGTAATTACTAATTCACCCGACATCTCACAGACATCCAATTTAGGTTGATTCAGTGCCTTGGTCGCTTGAAGGTATAAATGAGACGAAATATGTTAATAAGACTGACTTTCCAACTTGAACGTCTAACTTATGCTGGATTTTTTAGTGCGTGGAAGAAAAATCCTATTAATTAATAAAAGTAATTATTAAGTTAAGTAATTACAAAACTTACGTTTCAGTTAAAGCGTTCTAAAGAAAATCTATGTGATTCCTAAACCGTTTTAATTTATGAGACTCAATATTCAGTTAGGTACCGGAAAATTATTGATTTTTGTAAAGCAGTGCTCAGCATCTTTTAAAATCATTCTTGGTGTTTCATCAAAGTGTCCATGTTAATAATTAGACCTTCCAATGGAATCTCATGTTAACGTTAAATTTGGATTTATTTAAAAAATTTATAATAGTCTCTCTAAAACTCAAACGTTTTACGTTCTCTTTCAACGTAAACAATTTAAGACTCAGTTTAAGCGTTGTTCTAGAAAATTTATGAATTATTCTCAGGTACCCACGGTACACAAGATTTAATTAAGATCCAGGAATATTCTTGAATTTTAGGAAGCAACTATTTGCAATATTTTAGAACCTTTCTAACTTTCAAAAACCTTTTGTCACTGCGCCTCTTAACAAAGCTCCGTTTGTTAGTGCTAAATTTGGATTGTCTCGTCTTAGCCTTATACTTTACGAAACTAAAAGTAGCTATACCTTTGCGTAACTTTCCTAAATATTCCAATTAAATGATTTTACATCGAATATACGACAGTGCGATATAAACTCGCTAGTTAGAAAAAGAAACTAGGAAGAGAAGAGGAAAGCGTTTTACCAACAAATAATCTCTTATAATGACATATGGTAACATTACATCTTAATGACATGATGATGTAATCTCCTGCAATAATCTCATCAAGATGTTTAAAATCGATTGCAACATTTCATACACAAAACTCTAGAAAGCAGAAGAGAAATTAAATATACATTTCTATAATACACTACGTTTTAAATGCACTAAAAAGTGCAACGTAATTTTGCCTAGCTTAATATAGATTCATAATCCCATATCTTTTTTTTTTTAATATTTGTTAATTCTTAATAGCTGTGAAAATACTTGTAAACTGTAAAAAAATGTGTTTCGCGTGCAATGGACAAATTGTAAAAATTGCAAAGAGAGAAATATTCATGCATCAATTATCATTCTATTTGCTTTACTCTCTACTGAATGCGCGGTATATTTTGCTTTTTAAATCTTACAAGTATTTTTACAGCAATAAACATTCACCATCACAAATTTTCAGGACAATGTGTATGTTTATATGTCTATATGGGGTTATAAATTTGTATTGGCAAGGAGAAATTATTTCATATCTTTTAGTGCATTTCAAAAACTTATTGGTGTATTAATGTTTCTAAATTCAAAATATTTCCACTTTGAACTCTACAGAGAATCTAGAATGATCATTTCTGTTTCCCCCAAAACGCTAATCCGCCAAAAGTGTCTTAATATCTAATCAAGAATATTTAAGGAAATTTTAAAATTTTACATCCTCCGAGGACCATATACAAAATCTAAATTTTCCTAACTGGCTACTATAATCTACTATAATCTACTATAATCCAGAAGCGTTTTCATATTGATATGAAATACTAGAAAGTCTAATTCATGCCGAAAAAACTATAGCAACTTCCTTAAAATTTTCGAAGGCTAGAACGGCTTTAAAATTGACTCTAGAAATCATTTGGAATGTCAACACTTTCCTACTTTAATTTTAAGCTGCCAAAAACATTAAATTTTTTCAATTTTTTGAATTCAATTTGTTGAATTTGTTAATTTGCAAATTGTAGAATTGTAACTTTATTGTTTTGTCAAGTAAGTCAAGTGGTGGAAGTGTTCATCTAGTTGGTCAAAGTGAGTCAAAGTTAACTACATTATTATTAAAGTGTAATTACATTTCAGAATGTATTAAGGAGGTATTTTGAATTTTTATTTATTATTTCCTTTTTCTTCGATATTTCTCTGTGTCATACGTTTCGGTTAATGAAATGATAATATGTAAATTGTTTTATATTTACCTTACCCAAATTTTTTTTGTGAAAATTATAAATTGATTGTAGTTTTCTTGTAGAGTAATTTATTTATTTATTTATTATTTAAAGTTTTCCTTTAAGAAAACATTGATAATTGAGCCAAAAAAGTTTATGTTGACTACATATTTGCTATCATGTAACCAAAATACGATGACAACTAAAAAGTATTTTTGATTACGCACCTGTTCTTTATGAATTTATTTTAATTATTCAATATTACAATAAAATAAATACCTTGCACACATATGTGGATCCCATTTAAGGCTAAGTTTAATATAGTCAATTTTAGTACTTTTATACTTTCGAAAAATTAGTGAAAAATTTACCGAGAAAGGGTGGACCCTCACTAGTTTCGAGATTTTTTGAGACCAATACGAGACTTTGTCATTACTCGTTTTGTCTCGTCTCGTCTATACTACCATGGGGCTCTGCCTATCAAAATTGATTTTTTTTTTTGTATATCGTAAAACTCCAATAAAACTCTTACGTTGGAAAGAACAACCAATGAGTTAATGTCAGAATTACATAAATATTCTGGAAAATTCCACCAAGGAGTTTTAAGTAGACAGAAACAGCATTTCTGATATACAGGAATAACGTTTAAATGGCATAACGAATTATACGGTCCTGGAAATATGAAAAATACATTATTTATCTCTGATAGGCAAATATCAATAAATCAGTTTTCAAGCAAATTAACATTCTAATTCAATTTTTCACTTTATTGTGTTTTTTGTTAATTTTTTCCCCTTTAATGAAGATCCCTTTTCCCAGTGTACAAAACATCGCCGCTTGTCGCGTTTAAAAAAGACCTCAAGACTTCCTCGCCGCATATCAAACCTCGTTATTGAAACGCAAAACACACTAATAAATAATAATCAGTAGGCATAAATGTGAAATGCGGTCCCAATAAACAATTTATACGGGTTTTCGGCCGTTGCAGTTGTAAAGCGAGAAAGTGTTTCTGCAATTTAAATTCAAGTAGCCATCGATGTTATTTATACGTTCATTCAATAGTTATTGAGATTCGGGATCGTAAAAATGAATGGCAAACAAGGACGGATGGAGATTAAGAAACGCTGCCGGGAGAGTTACTTTTGTTTCACTTTATTTCATTTTATTCCGTACGAGTCAGGTTTAATTACCGCGATGGTTTATAACGACGCAGGATGCGTAATTATTGGGCTGATTTACGCAGTAAAATCGGTGGATTTTTTCTACATTTTTTCCACGTTGCGACAAGAATTGATGATGAAATAAACCCTTCAGAGAAAACATGGAATTTTTGTTCCTAACCTAACCTAACCTGTTTCAAATTTTTCTCACTTAAAATGTATAGAGTGCTTTGCTAGCTGAAGATATATATCTTAATAAAAGATTATAAATAATCCATTTCTACATGTACCCTATATAAATTTCTGAATTATTTCCTAAGCAGACTTGATGATAATCTGCTTCTTGTTGTCCAGATGGCCTAATGATGAGTGTGTTTCATACGTTCAAAACCGGTAGCACGTTTCCTTTATCTAATAGAGGATTGTAAATTTTGAGTCTATTGTTTGCTTTTGTCCTCTCGTATTACAGTATTTCGAACTGTAGTTAATTTTAAGTGTCAAGGGCACATGAAATCTTTATATAAATATATCAACCATTTTCCAAATTTGTAACGGTAATTTGATGACTTGCATGGGGATGGCAAATATGAAAGATATAAGGTTGTTGTTTTTGGAATTTTGTAAATTTTGTTCGTTTTTGGTTTTTGGAATTTAAATAAATTTTAAATGTCGAGGGCACATAAAATCTTTATATACATATATCAGCCATTTTCCAAATTTTGTACCGGTAATTTGATGAGTGGCATGGGGATAGCAAATATGAAAGATATAAGGTTGTTATTTTTGGAATTTTGTAAATTTTGTTCGTTTTTGGTTTTTGGAAATTAAATAAATTTTAAATGTCGAGGGCACATAAAATCTTTATATACATATATCAACCATTTTCCAAATTTTGTACCGGTAATTTGATGAGTGGCATGGGGATGGTAAATATGAAAGATATAAAGTTGTTATTTTTGGAATTTTGTAAATTTTGTTCGTTTTTGGTTTTTGGAAATTAAATAAATTTTAAATGTCAAGGGCACATAAAATCTTTATATACATATATCAACCATTTTCCAAATTTCGTAACGGTAATTTGATGAGTGGCATGGGGATGGCAAATATGAAAGATATAATGTTGTTATTTTTGGAATTTTGTAAATTTTGTTCGTTTTTGGTTTTTGGAAATTAAATAAATTTTAAATGTCGAGGGCACATAAAATCTTTATATACATATATCAACCATTTTCCAAATTTCGTAACGGTAATTTGATGAGTGACATGGGGATGGCAAATATGAAAGATATAATGTTATTTTTGGAATTTTGTAAATTTTGTTCGTTTTTGGTTTTTGGAATTTAAATGAATTTTAAGTGTCAAGGGCACATGAAATCTTTATATAAATATATCAACCATTTTCCAAATTTCGTAACGGTAATTTAATGAGTGGCATGGGGATGGCAAATATGAAAGATATAAGGTTGTTATTTTTGGAATTTTGTAAATTTTGTTCGTTTTTGGTTTTTGGAATTTAAATGAATTTTAAATGTCAAGGGCACATAAAATCTTTATATGCATATATCAACCATTTTCCAAATTTCGTAACGGTAATTTGATGAGTGGCATGGGGATGGCAAATATGAAAGATATAATGTTGTTATTTTTGGAATTTTGTAAATTTTGTTCGTTTTTGGTTTTTGGAATTTAAATGAATTTTAAATGTCGAGGGCACATAAAATCTTTATATACATATATCAGCCATTTTCCAAATTTCGTAACGGTAATTTGATGAGTGGCATGGGGATGGCAAATATGAAACATATAAGGTTGTTATTTTTAGAATTTTGTAAATTTTGTTCGTTTTTGGTTTTTGGAATTTAAATGAATTTTAAATGTCAAGGGCACATAAAATCTTTATATACATATATCAACCATTTTCCAAATTTCGTAACGGTAATTTGATGAGTGGCATGGGGATGGCAAATATGAAAGATATAATGTTGTTATTTTTAGAATTTTGTAAATTTTGTTCGTTTTTGGTTTTTGGAATTTAAATGAATTTTAAATGTCAAGGGCACATAAAATCTTTATATACATCTATCAGCCATTTTCCAAATTTCGTAACGGTAATTTGATGAGTGGCATGGGGATGGCAAATATGAAAGATATAAGATTGTTATTTTTAGAATTTTGTAAATTTTGTTCGTTTTTGGTTTTTGGAATTTAAATGAATTTTAAATGTCAAGGGCACATAAAATCTTTATATACATATATCAGCCATTTTCCAAATTTCGTAACGGTAATTTGATGAGTGGCATGGGGATGGCAAATATGAAACATGTAAGGTTGTTATTTTTAGAATTTTGTAAATTTTGTTCGTTTTTGGTTTTTGGAAATTAAATAAAATTTAAATGTCGAGGGCACATAAAATCTTTATATACATATATCAACCATTTTCCAAATTTCGTAACTGTAATTTGATGAGTGGCATGGGGATAGCAAATATGAAAGATATAAGGTTGTTATTTTTGGAATTTTGTAAATTTTGTTCGTTTTTGGTTTTTGGAAATTAAATAAATTTTAAATGTCGAGGGCACATACAATCTTTATATACATATATCAACCATTTTCCAAATTTCGTGACGGTAATTTGATGAGTGGCATGGGGATGGCAAATATGAAAGATATAATGTTGATATTTTTGGAATTTTGTAAATTTTGTTCGTTTTTGGTTTTTGGAATTTAAATGAATTTTAAATGTCGAGGGCACATAAAATCTTTATATACATATATCAACCATTTTCCAAATTTCGTAACGGTAATTTGATGAGTGGCATGGGGATGGCAAATATGAAAGATATAAGGTTGTTATTTTTGGAATTTTGTAAATTTTGGTTCGTTTCTGGTTTTTGTAGGATTATTTGTATTGTGTATAATGTGTATATCATTGCCATTATTAATTTCGTCCACGTCAGAAGGCCTCAAAAAGCCATTTTAAAATAGTAATTGCGACTTACGTGCACACACCACTGAACTCTAATGACGACTGAAAATGAACACGTGCTCGGCGCTCAAATTTAATTGCTGTAGTGGACCTGTCTAATTCTCGATACTAATAGGTTCATATATAGGCATGTATTGTAGCGACTAACTACATTTCTCCGCGCCAAATATACGGGGGAAGGTTAAACGTTAGGTTACATGAGTATTCTGCTTTTGTATAGGTTAAAAACGTATTTTTTGAATGCGCTCGGTATTAAGTAGGTAATTTTTTTGTTTTTTTTAACTGGATCAATTCTGTATATGGCGTTTTAAGGAGGTCGGACAAGATCGAAATGTGTTGTGAACTCTATGCTGAATCAAAATATGATACCTTGTACCCACTAATTAGTTTTTCAAAGAGAAATTTTATGACTCATATATGTGATTTATAAAAGAGGTCCTTAATTCCCTGACCGCCGGTCATGTGTCAGGTTAACAAATTTAAATATTAACGATATTATTGGCTATCAATATTAATCCCAAAAAACTTCTCCAGGAAATTAAAATAATATGTCGACTATTTTTTTGCCGGATGAAGGCGGACGTCATCAATTACCCGAACAAGACGCATTCCTTTGTGATCCCGGATCGGTTCCAGAAGGAAAACATCGTGACGTATGTTTTCCCACCGCAGACCCCAATTACTCCGGGCCTCCCCGGAATATAAGGAGGAAAAAATAAGGTAAAAAAGCGCTGACCATCAATGTAAATCAATTGGTCGGGCCGAAGTGGACAAATAATCTATCTTATTTGCCGGGATGATGTGGGAATGAGGGTGCGTGGGGGAGAAGAAAAATTGACCGAACGGAAACTGTTAGGGAACGACTTCGTGTCTTACAGACGACAGTTATTTGCTCCTTACAAAGTGGATGCAATTTGTTAGGATGGTGTCCATGCACGAGCGAGGCATTTTCGGCGAACAGGGAGATAAAGTGTCCTGCCAACATTTTTTTTATTCGTCCGTTCTGTCCTTTTTTGACAGGAACATTCTGAAAGGTATCAAATGGGACTATCACATACAAACTAGCGCCCAATGGCACTTTGTTAACGCTTATTTTACTTTACTATTCTATCTGCCTCATGTACGTAACAAATTATTTGTGTGGATTCAAAAGGGTAGTTTCCAAGTTTTTAAATTTCACCTGAACTATACCCGGCACTAGATCAAAATAAGTTTCCATTCCCTTGAAACGATCCACTTGCGTATCGTTATTTTCGGTAGTATAATTGAATTACGTGCACGTTTCCCGTATGCGTTAAGCTGCCTTCCCCCTGACCACACCGTGACTGTTCTAAATCAAACTGTGACAAATACACGTGGAGATAACAGATGTCTGGTTAACCGTAACCATAATTTTCTTTCATGATTCTCAAACGAACGTCCGCTCACTGATATCCCCGTGCACCTTGCGTATACATACACCTTGCCTTCTTCCCTATTGGATTGATATCGATGTAGATATACAGTGTGATCGGGCTGATTAAAATATATTAACGGCCTTTGGAAGTTCAAGGGAAAACTGCACAAGTTCGAAATTTAATAAAGTAATCTGAAAGAAGAATGTATAGGTGTTGTAGTGCTGCAAAGCATCTCTGTGTATGCCACATGTGCATGTCAAAAGAAATGAGTTATAAAGGCTTTAAAATCTTAATCCTTTGAGTTATTTTGTAGATATTATATTAATTTAGGTGTATTTCAACCAAATCAATTTTTTAGCGTTTATGTATTCATTTTTTACAAAATTGCTGTCACTGTTTGAATAAATGTTTGTTATTAAAGAGAGGGGGAAAAACCACCACTCCTATAGATTCAACAACAATCAAGAGAATTTCTGCAATAACAATATTAACAGGGATTTTCCCCATTCTTCCTTAACATATGATTTATTCCAGAAGATTTACTAAAATTGTCTTGAATGAAGGAAAAGGAAAGTCTTCACCACATAAACTAATTATAATTGGTTTCCCTCATTCAAGATGAGTCGCCGTTTCGAGAGGTTGAAGGAGATACAAAATTTAAAATTGTTTTCTCTAATGGACTACTCATTTGATTAAATGCATTCATTGGTAATATCAGGTTTGAAACACCTGCCACAACAGACCAAAGAGCAGAAAAATTATAATATTCGGGGTGATTTGTTGACGTTTTATCTGTCAGAAGTAAACAGTCTAAATTTTACGTGATTTGCTGTTATCAGGTACTGGGTAAAAATAAAGTGTGCAGTAGGTTCTCCAAATTTTACTTGATTTGAACTTTGAAATTTTAAGTACGCCTGATTTTATTAAGTGTAACGTTACAGTATGGAAACTGTGGACTATGGCAGAAGACTATGGACTATGCTTGTGAGACTTTGTTACTTAGTATACCTTTTCTAGCAAAAATTGAAATGACTTCTCAGGTCAAAAAGGACTAATGACCACTCGCACTGTATGGAAGCGTACAAGATGATGACAAATCTTAACACTACCTGCGACCTTTCGAAGCAAATTTTTTAATGGTGCTGATTTACCAAAACATCTTTCTATGAAGGGCATTTGCAGAAAGCACATTATTTTTGGCGGGATAAGGTACAATTTACTAGTAATGAGCTTGTAACTGGAAGTCAACTCATAAAGTTTACGTGTAGACACTATTTTCGTATAAAGTTTGGTGTACATTTTACATGTAACGCCAGTGTATGTAGTTGTATGGCCTGAATGCCGATTGTGTACGTAATTTTCTTGAATGTGTATGTTGTATAACCTTAGGCGCCTGGTCAAATATTATAGCTAATAGATTTATGACATAATTGACTTGAAATATTGTTATATAAAAATACGCGACGAATAGGAAACTTTTGTTCAGGTATCAAGTTCCCCATTTAAGGATTCATCTAAATTCAACAACTACATAATTTCAGAATTGTAAAATTATAATTCATAAGTTGAAAAACAACTTTAGTAGATACAATTCCTACCAGAAACGTACATATATCCGCTTCACCACTACGAAACTCAATATGCATGCATTTCCAGACGTTTTCCTCAGAATCTACAAACTAACTAAAGTACTTCTTCTTATAAACGAACATATTGAAATAACTCAGCCACATTGTAATACTTAATTTGAAACTGCCTCTAAAACAACTCTAGCTGAACTAAAGGTGGATATAACGAAGATTAGTAGGGCTCCACTAGGCATCCTGATCTTTTCTGCAGGTCTGAACTACACTCATTTTTCGGTTGATATTGGTTGAATCAATGGTGCATGATGTAGATGCATTCTGAGTCAAAAAGAATTTGTAGTTTCTCCTCTTGTTTTCAGTTTGATAAACAATCTAAAAATGAGAGAAGCCAACTGAGTAAGTTCGCACCCAGTTTTGAAATTTGGAAGGAATTTATAGAAATCTGAAAAAGATTGCCATGTGTCAAATAGAGACACATTTCAGTATACGTGTAAGTGAAATATTGTAAAAATAACAAACACAACATAACAAATAATAACAACACAACAAACAAATAATTTTAACAACAATTGTTAAATAACAATAACAAAACTTTTGATTAAATGTGTGCCAATATGAGTTGTAATTGTAAAACAAGTCTTTTACTATGCGATAATTATAGCATACAAAGACTTTTAGTCCTCATATTCACATATTGTAATCTGTCATAAAAGAAAGCCTTTGTTCAGGAGAATGTTCACGTTCTAGGTGCTTAAGTGACTAAGAGACTAACAAGCGCATGCCTAATTTAATGAGTCAACTGTGGATACAATCTTAGTCAAGTTCTGAGAAGCACAGTTTCTGGAGCACTCTGTATAAATCAAGATGACCAAGATGTACCGTATCAATAGTATATTTTGTCTAAAGGGCAACATCAAATAGGTCGAAAAACATATCGTCATATACAGAAAATATATATTTATATATAGGGCCAATATGCATCTAAAACTATAAGGAATATGGTCATATGTATGTACTTTTTTGTTGAATATGTACAAAGAAGCTAAAAAATGTGCAACAAATCATATAGGGCGTTTATATGAAATATACTTAAGTTCAAAATTAAGCAACTGAACTAAAATAAACGCAATACACGACCACATGTTGCTCAAAATTTTTAGTCGAAAACCACTGTCTCCTATCTGTATACGTGTGTTGTGTAGACGCAGAAAAATTCTTTTCGACATGAATTGGAATTGGATTCATTGCAATTGTCAATAGAATTTTGACTACTTCAAAAATGAATTGTAATCTATTACTGTCTTCTACAGCACTTACATATAAAAAATTTCTTTCCCATTTTTACCATTAACAATTTTGTAGCATAAATGAGAATTTCTTACCAAACAAAAGCTTTCACAATTAATGAAGCCTTGGCCAATTTAGTTGATTCTGAGGTATTAAACTGTAACTATGTTTTATATATGACAGTTCTTACCGAATTTGGTAATCTTGACATAATTCTTTGGCTTTTAACAAAAGGCTTCCAGGTTTCCAGCCAACTGCCTTATCTTATCAAATCATACTGAGACGGAGGGGGAGTATTTGCTAAGTTTTCCTTGTAAAATTGTATTCTTTTAGCTGACTTTAAAAGCACTTATACGCACTTAATATTACATTAATGGCATATGGGCATAGTCAGATTATGTACCATAATTTTGGGTAAAATATTTTTAATGTTTTCTGCTTTTACCATGTAGGTACTTAAACGTGCAGTGAATGCAGTGATGTGCACTAAAACACGAATGACTCTAAACCTATAACTAATTTAGTTTAACACTCATACTTATACTAATTCATACGCATGGGACTGTATTTATATCTCTGCCATCGGCCTTATATATGCCATACGATGACGTGAAGGATAATCCCCTTTAGTGATTCATCTACGGTTGCACCAGCGATCACTTCGTCAAAATATAACTAATAGTCTATCACTGGAAGAAGGTTTAAGAAGAAATAAACGTGGGATTTGCTCTTGAACAAACCTATAATGGAGTCCCAGTAAAATTTGAACTGATTTATTTAAAATGGAAACGTATTTAACCCAAATCATTTGAAAGGATTATTGTCATCACAAGGCTTGTATTTTTTGACCATGAAAGGGACATCTAATGAAAAATATTGTCGTTAATACTATTCCTAATCACTGTAATCCTCTGTTATCACCTATCAGAGATGTATCATCTATAGGAGATATATTTGTGTCAATAAATTTTACAATAAAAACAGGAATTATTTATAAACCGTGTTGACTATAATATTAATGTTTTATGCATTTTTGCAAGCACATCAATTAATACCTGTGCAAATAATTTCGGAACCACGTTATATATGACAAATATGTCAACCATGCCTTTCGAATAGGCTCCTTTTTCTAGTCATGTATGTATTTGGTATTTGGTGTTTTAAATGCAAGAAAAATATGGGGTACATCAAAATAAACCCTATTTAGCTTGTTTTGATCAATTATTATGTAATTAGTATCGGTCTAACTTATTTTGCTTCTGTTCTGCTTAATACGTGACTACCTATTTATTCCAATTTCTCATATGACAAGTGTCATTACCATTAATAGGTTCAATAAACATTACTCTCTATGGTTGAAACACATTTGTAAAACAAATATGCCTATTATTGTATTCTGGTTAACGTTTTAAAACGGTTCTTACGGTGCTGGTAACTCATAACTAAAATATAGATGGTCGGGAATACTTTACAATGAAAAAAGCATTATAACAATGGCGGCGAGGTGATATTACAAGTTTCTAATTTAAGGGCTAGTGTAGTACAAGCAGCACGAGTAATCCTATACGAATTCTTGTGGTTGTTTTCCTCTGAACATTCGTAATTTGAGCTCTGGAAGTGCCTGTAACGTAAATTTCGTAAGAAGGCCTCCACATGCGTATTTATTCATTTATTTCCAATCGCACTGTATAAGAAAGCAGCAGTTGGCCTACCACCGAGTTTAACCTACACATTATTCGGCGTATCAGCGGTGTGCATCGCATACGCATACATCTTGAGGACCGTGGAAAACACCTGCCCGCTTCCTCAGGAAAACAAACTCGTATACGTATTCGGTTTGTGTGTAAGTCACAGACCGGCGGGATCTCACCCGTTGATAATTGACATTATTCACTAGACCGGACGTGGTGTGGTATTGTCATGTCTACACTCGTTAAGTCATTTGTGTGCTTAACCTCCGACCTCCGGTGACGTTTACAAATATTTCATAGTGATCTATGAGTGGATGATGCCCCCACAAGAAACCATCACCAACCACCACCACCACCACTACGACCACCGCAGGAATATAATGCGTATCGGAACGGATGATATATCTATTTGGCAATCATGAGGGCTATTATGAGGCGGTCATTAAGATGTTAAGCGTAGCAGCGGATAGAAAGAAGAAGCTTTTATCATGCGATAAGAGAAAAATATTGTTATGAGTAAGTTAATCACTATTTATAAAAGGCGTGTTGTTTTGAGCTGGAAATGTTTAAAACTGATTGTTTTCCATTTGTAGTGTTATAAAACATCTGGAATGCAACAAAATATTTGAAATTAACCTTCACCTGGCACAAGGGGTACCTACTTTTAATAGGCTTTTAGACTTTTAATGTGCCCCAATTGTACCGGGTATTAACGAATTATACTCTACGTCTTGAAAAACGAATATTTTGTAATGGATTTCTTGAAAAAATAAAAAAAAAACAAGACTTTTTCACTATTTAAAAAAAAAACATTTTTTTCGTGAAATCCATACCTTCATTTCTCCAAATAAATACCTCTTTTGGAAGACACATGAAAACTAATATTTTTCCTTTATAGTGATATAATTGAAGACACACCTAAAATTTTAGCCCTTTTTATCAAAAAACAAAAAAGTTATGAATTTTTTTGTAACAAATTTTTTTTTCAAGTTTCCGAATTTTCCCTGAACGCCAATCTTCATTTTTCTAAACTCTGACTATTTCACCCTTTGAGGGGGTATCTGAAGTTGATCTCTGATTTTTTCTAAAAAGATACAATTAATATTTCAAGTTTTACAAGGATATTTGTCACTGAGGTTCGTACGAACCCCATGTGCCAGGTATGTTACTCAGGAGAGGTGTGCCAGGTAAAGGTTAACAAATAAGAGAAAATGCGAGCACTATACGTCAAAGGTTTCCTCTCTCATGTTCCTTCACAATTTTTATAGACCACTAAATGGAGGCTTGATCTTCGATCTTTTCCTCTGTCGATCTAACCTGGACGCAAATATGTTTTCGACCATCAGGATTCCGAATATGTAGGTTTCAGTCAGCGCAACCCCCGAAAAGGGGTGGAAATTAGCAAAAAAACGACAATTTCATAGTTTTCTGCGATTTGCTCAAAAACTGAAAAAGATATGAAAGAAATAACTTGACCAGCGTGTTCCGCGTGCAAAAATGCTTCGATTTCATGATATTACTAATAAAAAATGAACAAATCTATGTCAACTTATCGACGAGTTTTAATATTTTATAAAACCAAGGATGGGAAGCGTATATATAGATATAGACGGTAAGGGGCGCCCTCGCAAGTCATAGCTCCCCGTGCACGCATCAAAACAAACATATAAAAATTCCTGGGATTTTTGGAAATTATTTTTAACAGTTCAGATTAACAAAATTGTTTCGAGCAGTGCACTTTATATAAAAAAATATTTCCGGTTATTCACTGATTTTTAAAAGAGCCTGTAAGAGTTGATTGTAAGTAAAATTATATTTAAAAAAACTACATTTGAAAAATTGTATCGATCTTAATAAAATGATGATATAAACACGTGGTTACAAATATTAATTTGAATGCAATAGTTGTTAAATCGACGAAAAACAATGGAATATAATTTTTTTCAATCCTCAACTGATTTTAATTTAACAAAGCTAACTTTTTTCTTTTGTGACTTCAGTTTTCAAGTAGTCGAAATCATTAGAAAGTGATTCTTTGACAGAAAATCAAAAACAAATCTTTCGAAGGCCGCATTTTTACTCGTATTTTAATTTTATATTATTTTACCACTCGTATGCTAGTTTGGAATGCATTCGCTTTTTTCTCTTTTGGAATTAATTAAAGCCTATGCCGTATGTGGTAAGAATTCTCACCATCTACTTTATATTCATTTCTTTTTTGATTTATAAAAGATTTTGGGTTTATTGATATTTCTGATAGTTGGACATTTTATCATTGCTACTTATAAAAATAAAGTGAATCATTCGAATTTTTCCAAAATTATGATTGCAAGTATATTTCGCACTATTGCTAAATTATTTGTGGTCGCTAATCATGAATTTGCAATGGTTTTTTGATATTCGAAATGAAAAACTTTAATTTGTAACGCAGTGGGTACTAATAATTAATGAACCATTGATAGTGTAAATACGTTGAAGCAAGTCCTATTTTCATATCGTTGTAATAAATTTATCATGAATCTGCAACGAGATATTTTAAATTCATGATGAAATAATTTTAATTCAATTCAATAGGGACTAAAATTAATTAAAACACAAAGGAGTTACGTTGAAGCTTTATTATGTTTAATTATATTTAAGCATGTTTTATGTTCATATCGTTGTAACAAAACTAATCTGAAGGAAGAAGGATACTCCAAAGGTTTGGCATTACTTTTTAAATAATATATTATTTTTACAAATGACATTGTTGTGACATTTTTTACAAATATATTTTTTGACTTTATTTCTTAGGAATAATTAATTTTAAGTTCAATTTCAATGTTGCATAAAATTATTATTAAATAAACTAGATCCCCGTACATATTTACATTTCATATAAGTAATGAAAATAACTGTTTCTTTACCCAGCAAATATAATGGAAAAGTAAAATAAATTATGGTTCAAATACTATGCAATGAAATACATTCAAAAAGTTGATGCAATAATCGTAGAGAAGTGTTCTTACTTGGAAAGGGAAGGTACTGAACTTCTTTGACTGTTTTTTTTTAGTAACAATAAAAAAATATAAAATAATCATAGTATTATGAAGTTTAAGGAGTGAAAAAAAATCTTAAAATTACCTAAAATAATTCTTTTTCAACATTAAACAACGGTATTTTAGTATCTATAGTAGAATCTTGTTAATCTGAACTGTTAAAAACTATTTCCAAAAATCTAAGGTTTTATAAAATATTAAAACTCGTCGATAAGTTGAATTAAATGTGTTGAATTTTGATCAGCAAAATCATAAAATATAAGCATTTTTGCACGAGGAACACGCTGGTCTATATTTTTGTATATTTTTTAGTTTTGGGCAAAAAAGGCAAAAAAATTAAAAAAATTCGTTTTTTTGGGAATTTCTTCCCCTTGCCGGTGGTTGCTCTGATCGAATACTATAAATTCGGAATCCTGAGGGTCCTGAACATATTTGCTCCCAGGTTTGATCGATGTAGGAAAAAATCGCGAATCAAGCCTCCATTCAGTCTATTTGTCTATTAAACGTTTCATCACATTAATATAGGAATACCGCTTTACGGTCTCCACCACACTACTTCGAAATAAACTTTGTATTGAATTTCTCCGATTACGATTAACATGAAGAACTGCCAAAGGAAACGTGAAACGTTCAATATTCCATAAGTTAAACCCCGATTGTTTTCTTAGCGAATAACGATAGAATAAATACTCGGCCGTACCTACAAATCCAGCGAAAGAGGATTTATCACCGAAGCGTATTGTCTGCTCACTTATAAGAATCGGCTTAGGAGACGAAAAATTCCAACGCAGCCTTTAATGGAATATTCAAATTAGAAAGTGAAATCTAAAATTAGTCGGCGTACGAACTAATAGTCCGAGCGTGTAGTAAATCAGGCAGGCGGTCTACCTACCCACAACTAGGTACATAAGTGGAAAAAATTAAACAAAATCGAAAATACATGAATAATCTTCCTGTTTATTACGCCGTATTTACTCTTTAGATACCTGTCTTAGCGCCCGTTCTTACGTAACGCGGCCGCTTAAGATTATCATTAAATTCTCACTGCCAGCCATAATTCGCTAATTTTTTTGCTCGGCTGATAAATTTCCCCCATAAACTTGCTAAATTGATGTGGAATAATTATGTAAGTTATTTAATTACGTCGGTCCATTACACATTTCAGATAACATGATATTTATTTTTAATTGACGCATTATAGCAGTCATATTTTAGAAATCGTGTCCGACGAGACGGGTTATGACATTCATTCGATATGACCATACAAAGTGATGACATTTATTTCACGTGACATAATCATAAATTTCACCAAGAATTTATAGTAAATATTTTAATTTTGTTTTCTAGGCGGCATTTAGAGTGACGATTGGTTCAGATGTGAATGACCAGAAATTGATTAATCGCCTAAAATATATCAAAAACATAAGAAATGCCTTCTAAGCCATCCAAAGTATTTTTCTTGTCATTTTTTTACTGGATCAGTAATAAGATTATTTAACCCAGATACGGGATAACAGAATCGGGTCCTTTGGTTTGTATTTTTTATATTTCTAGAGATATTTGAGATTTGCTGCATGCCAAAAATAGTTTTTTGTATGGTGCAGAAATTTACTTATTTCTATTAATACCACATATACCACAAAAGGTAAATTGTAATTATACTCAACACTACATGGCTGAAAGGTTTATAATGGTAAATAACACATACAAACAAAATGAGAGAAAAAACTGGGAAAAAAGAAACGTCCTTGTATACATAATAACTTAATATCACGACCATGCCATGTAATGTGATTTAATTAATTTGGTATTATAAAATCCTGACGCTAAAAATTTACCTTACCTTCCCTAACAAGTACTAATAATTGAGAAATTCACTAGATTGGCCAAAAAGTATTGTTATTTATCCTAAAGTATACTTTAGGGGTTAAATATCGGTAATATCTTTCCATCTTATACTCTGCACTATATGAAAATCAATCAGTACAGTTTTCATAGCACGTCCCTTTTCCAAAGTATTGAAATCAAATATTTCAAACATACTTCGATATATCCATTCAAATGTGGACAACAATTTTATGCAATACGATACAATGCAGCTATACAAAATACAAACTGTACACAATTCAGATCTATTGAATACCCAAATGATTAAACGATATATCCACATAGTCGATGAAAATATACACGTTCCATTAGTGATAGGTTTGAAGATTGAATAAAATATAAAATTTTCTAACCAAAATTCCCTTAGAAGAGCACTAGGGATATATTTGTCCAAGAGTAACCAATGTAAAATGTAAATCTGCACTAATCAACGGCAAAATTAGTACGAGTTATGATAATATAATTAGGTTAGCAATTTATAATTATCTAATTATGTATTGGATCAATCACCAATATGCTTATTACTAAGGATGAGATTTTATTCAAAGTGAATATTTCTTCTAAATACTATATTTTCAGGACTTTATATTTTGAAATTACATTTTTGGATAAAAGACCATTTTAACACAGTTTTCCATTGCTCTGAATATTTGCTACGTATTTACTTATTTATGCATATTTTTGAGCTAATATCACCAATATGCTTATTACTAAGGACGAGATTTTATTCAAGGTGAATATTTCCTGTAAATACTATATTTTCAGCACTTTATATTTTGAAATTACATTTTTGGAAAAATGACCATTTTAACACAGTTTTCCAGTTCTCTGAATATTTACTACGTATTTACATATTTATGCACATTTTTGAGCTAATAATTTTTTGAAACCTTCCTTCGCAACAAATTTTATAACATTACAAAGTAATCAAATGAACAAAATAGAATTTATCATATTACAAATATCGTCTCAGGTTCTATCTCTTGCAACTATTTACTATAAAAGCGGGGAAAATTCAAGGGCACTATTGTGCCGCTTAAAAATCTGAGTCCATATTTGCATTTATTAGTCGTACCATTTATAAATATTAATAAGCAATTTCAGGTTAAATAATAGGAATTATGTGGTTGTTATAATTTTATTATAAACGTAACTGTCTATTCAAATTAATGAGGCAATTTTTAATGCTGATATCTGATATTCAAATCCTTTTCTCTTAATTAACAAAGACACTTGAAAATTATTTATATATAGTCAGCTAACCATATGGGATGACACACTTTTGGAAATGATTTACTAATTACAAATTCCACCAGTTTTCGCACCGGAAAACACGAATTGATTAAAAAAACGTTCATTGCTTCTAAGAGAAACTACAGTCACCTCGCAATGTGATACTTCATGCTACGTTAAGTTGCAAGTACTGATTGGGCTTATATTAATAATTTCGCCAAGAATATCTATGTTTCATGGATTTCAAGCAGATTGAACAGTAGCAGGTATAGCTATTTTAGAATATTACCTTTTCTCATTGATATTGGGAATCTGGATAAAATATTTAGTATTGGGGTTCCATAGTCAGGAACATTTTGTGGATGTTCTACCTAATTGTAAATATCTGTTTGGTTCATAACTATTGAACACGATTTCAAATGCCTAATTGAAAAGCTCTTGGGATTTAAGCATTGAAGAAATGTTGCGTTGCCTGGATTGGTTTATGACAATATTTCCGGAATATGTCTCCATAGGTTCTAGTTTGGAAGAATTTCTCTACATTTGAGATGCATCTGACAGAAAAATCGGTCTTTGAGATATTTGGAAAGGTGAATTTTGCAAGAAATGAGATCTTTGTGTTGGTGCAAACAATCTCGATTAAGGGGGTTACCGTTGAATCGATCAAAATTAACGTATTGTGGTAGAAATTGTGCCCTCGGAACTGGATGATTTGAAGGTATAAATTTAAAATTCAGTAAAGAGCTTATAGGAAAATTTTAGGTGGTGTGAAGAGTTTTTGAGGTTGATATATGGAGATATTAGCGATGGGCTGTATATTTACGTTCGAAATAGCTTTAATTGTTTTAAATTTTTTTAGAAGAAAATCAATTCTTCTCAGACAATCTCGAAATTTTAGAAATCGCAGTTAAACGGTTTTGTCAATCCTACTGCTACTGCGCCATTTTTCGTATAGGAAAACACGAATATTTTTAAGACATTTCTTATGGATCTAAGAAAAACTACAGAATACAGCTGACGGCAAAATATAAATCAGCCTTTTATCATCTCGCAATGTACTTAATACTACGTTTACTTGGAGTTTCTACGAAAATTTAAGTCACTTACAAGTAACAATTGTCATTTTTCTATTTAATGTATGTAATTATCAATTGACAACAGTAATTGGGAAAGCATAGAAATTTAAAAAAATGTATTAGCTTAGAATGTATTAGGAATTTTTACTGGAAACAATATGCATATCCAAATTTAGCACCAATTAGAGTACAAAATTTCAAATGTGTTCCAATTTCTGTGGAAGACGAATTCAAATTTCATCCTAATTTTAACAGAGAGATGGCAATCTTTCCCAATTTGGAAAATGTGAAACGATTCCTTCCATATACTATGATTAAATACATTTTTTAAATCAAATTGCACGTTCGATATCAAAAGTGTTTTGTAAATTGTCAATGAAACATATATTTACAAGTTTCAAAATCAATTGATTAAACCCAACTTTGTTAATTATGTATGTACATGGATGTATAAGAGGAACTGCCAATAAAAAATTGCTAAAGTTAATGCAACGTAGACAAACAGTAAACCTTTTGTGATAGAATTTCGACAATTTAATATTTTATTTTCGAAAGATTTTATTCAAAGATCTTATCGCCACCCCTGAATATCCCATAATGAATAAGTGAATAACCGACGTGTAATTATTTTCAATTACTTCACTCAATTTGGAACTCAAAGGATAATGAGTTTGTCTAGACAGTGTCACAAAAAATAATTCAAAAACTTAAAAAGCTCTCGTGGAAAAAATTGAAACTTTTAATTGAAACTAAACGAGTAATTTCGCTGTAAAGCGGGTTAGAATGAGGTGTGTTTTATGAACAGCTTTAGCTGCTTTTACATTCTTTCGTTCCATAAGTGAATATTTTAAAACAATTATGGTAATTGCGGCATATTTTGCATTCTGTAAAATAAAATTAAATTTTGCCATAACCTTTACCGAAGCAATCAAACGTTATTTTTGTCAGGAATGTGGTAGAGTTAAATTTAAGATAGAAATTAAGATGCAAGTAATAACGAAGACCTACCTAGTAGTGTTTAATTAATGGCGGGTGGTCACTGAAATTTTTGTTGTTTCATCCACTAAATACGTTGAATAAAGGAAATAATACATATAAATCTCAAAATTATTTTAAAGCGAATGAACTCGCAGTACTTGAAAGTTTGATTGTAATTTAGTGAGTTACTTGTGACGTTCGTTACGAGAGTTGATGGATTCAAAAAGTACTATTGAAAAATGCGAGTCCTAATTTTAATTCCTGCCAAACCCTTCAGGTTTTCAATCCCCCAAAAATGTCCTCTTAAATTTTTAATTCGACACGTCTTTCGATTATAATCCTGTAGGAAGCATAAGCGCACCGATCGCAAGGAACCACCGCATAAATCCAACACGTACGGGGGTAGAACGTATCGAAACCGGCCCGTAATTCGGTTACGTCGTGATTGACGACCGATATTGACAGTTATACGTCGTTAGGGACCGGAGGAGGATCAAAACGAAATGATAAAGTGCGGAGTCCTGCTTTCCTCGAGATGATCTCCGAGGAAGCCGCGGTTCTGAGATGTCTGCCTGTCAACCCTATCTGCTATCGGGGAGCTATAAGAAGGGTATACTTAGTTGAAATAAAACGCCGAGAGAATTTCCTGGGCGAACGGAGGAGAAGCCAAGGAGACCGAAATAACAACTGGGGTAGAGTAGGCTAGGACGAGATTTGTATTACATAACACTAATGTCACGTTTAGTTGCATTCGCAAGAAAAAATTCTATACATGTAGTACGTCGCATTTTACTTGAGACAAAATTACAGTAAACGTGGTATCTGTTGAATGGAGAAAGGTGAAGTGCTTTATTGTCGATTAGGAGATGGTTTCGAGTGGTGGTCTGAGATATTTGGGCCGTAAGGAAATTTTTAAATGATCACAGACACGTTAATCTTTTCCATACCATGGGAAAATTTAATATCACCTTTTCTCTTTTTGGCATATGATGTCTAGGCCATTATGATGCAGGTTCTATGTAGTCGACTTCTTCCAATTCTTCCTCGCCTAATTCTGGTCCTTTGCCAAATTCCATAAATTCGTCCACTGCTTTTTCTCTGCTTCTTGGTTTATTTCAACTTCGCTCTTTAACCAAGGCCGCCTCATTTTAAAGATTGTGAAAAGAACACTTGTCAAGATCTGAGTAAATTAAATTTATTTTAATACACCATTTAAACATATTTTCAGTCCCTATCTTACCACCGTTAAGACACATTTACCTCGTTGTTATGTAATTTAAATTTGCACTACGACTCATCAATGAGAGTAAGTTCTTTCCAGGTTCATAAGTTCTTGAAGCCTTCCTAAGTACTCTAAGTACGGTTCATTTAATATATGTAAATGCCCTGTCACTCTAGCGGATAACGATTTTTAAGCCTGTTCATCTTCTTCGTTTCTAATCTTTTAAAATGGGGTCCGGGTAACGCGTACCACAATTCGAGTCTCAAATAAAATTCGACGAATTATACGTGTACTTTATAAATTTTTAATTATAGCCGCAATAGTTTGACTTTTTTGCCGAATTGTATGTTTTAAACTTATTAGTCCGACTGCGCTAATGTACACCAACATTATCAGGAAACGACAATGGAGCCGATTTCTAATTATTTATCAACGGCGTGTGACATTTTTCGCATTTCGAGCCAGAGTTAATTTGTCACGCTCTGCTATAAGTCGTAATTATCGAACGTAAAACGTAAAGCTGTCAATCGTTTTATTTACGACAAGTAATAACAATCGAAATACTTGTATGACATTACCGTAATTATTGTATCAGTTGTTTATTAATTTTATTCAGAGCTGAGAGACGATTATAAATCAACATGGACAAGTCGAATAATCGTCATCTGTAATTGTCGATTATTTTTTCGTCGACCTACATCGAATCTCGTCTAGACAAAGTCATTGAGAAATTATGGATTTGATTAAACGGGCGCCTGTATTTAAATACATTCACGCATTGTGTGGTATTTACTGAATCTTACACAAATAAACACCAACAAACTACGCTACAGTGCGGCCGATTTAAATTGGGGAGTAGTGATAGCAAAGTGAGACAAACGACAGACCGTTGAATATACATGTGTAGGCATGTACGTAAAATATTGATGGCGGTATTTAAATCAAGCTGTCGTGTTACATTTGTTAGTATCTAATTTATGGTGCCGGTTGGCAGCTTTAAGATATACCTACCGGTGACCCCATTTTATCTAAATGTTACTATCGAGTTTTGTACTACTTGAATTATCTTTATGAGACTTGTGGCATATTTTCATATCGAGGTATTTTGTTAAATGGTCTTCAGCGGTGCTCTTTTATTTCTAGTATGAGAGGACAAACAATTGTATTTTCAAACTTGGTATTACTGATTTTCATAATCTAAAGGGCAAATCCTGTGGAACTTCAGAGGTCTCTGAAGATGTGAGCGAAATAGATCTAAATTTTAAGGTTTCCGCTGCAAGTTTGGTATATTTCTGGAAATCCTATATATCGCTACATGCGTCCATAGCTAATTCCCATAAACATATTACCTTTGGAAGAACTTACCGTTAAGTTTTCAAAGTCTGAAATAGACCAAAAAATTTGAAATCCGACCGGCAGATTTGACACTTCAAAAGTCAGATATGCCTAGCGTGTTTTTGTGCTAACAAATCTTCCTCCTCAGTTGATTTAGTAAACTAGTAGATTTCGTCAATATCAATATTGCTATTACTCATTTTAACAAGTAAAAGTTAAGCACTAAATCCCACTATCTACACTAACAAAACTCTATCATAACGGCCTATCGCGGCCCAATTTAAATTGAAGCACTTTGTACCAGCAATTCGACCATAAATAACATGGCCTTCGTAAAAGATAAACCGCAGACAAAATCACCATAGTTAGCAATTTGTCATATGTCTATGGAGCTTAGTAAAAACCTGAATAAGTATATCATTCACGCTTTTAAGTCCATTCTCCCTCTCCTCGACCCCCCTATGAACGAAAATCCCTAAGCGCACCACGGGCGCCCTTCAGGCATCTGGGCGCGACAGCAGCATTTAAGCCAGCATATCGTAGGTATTTACACTTACTGTAATATAATATACAATATATAACTGAGGTAGAATTGAGTACCATTGGGTAAAGTTTGCATATAAGCTTGGTTACATGTGTTTGTATCTTACAAATAAATTCATCTTATTATTGCTCTATTATTATTATTATTATTATTATTATTATTATTATTATTATTAGTAGTAGTAGTAGTAGTAGTAGTAGATGCAACCTTAGAACCTTAGATACCAAAATATTACGATTAAAACCTGTTAACGTGTGTTGCTAATGTTACCAGTTTCTTAGACATCCACGATGTAACAACCACTGCAAGTAGGAAAATGTGGCTAAACGCAAGTACTGCTCACCTCCAATTGCAACATTATTATTCAATATGAGAGATGTTTTGGAGAGAAACAAGCAGACATCCGAACAGACAGTGTCTGTTAAATTTTGTAAATAATTACTAACAGGAAATTCGCACTGTCATACTTTCTCGATTAACAACTGTTGTGTTTTGCAGAAAAAAGTGACAACACGAGCGTGTAGCAATTAATTACTTTTTTTTTTTCAAGAAATCTGCAATTCAGGATATCGGTATCGTATACTCGAGTTATTATTTATTAAGAGATGCTCGCCTCGCGTTTCATTTGTGAACAACTTAATCCAGCGCCGGCGACTTACATTTCAGTCCCATAAAATTTCACCGGGAATATCGAAAAAACGATAACCGAAAACATTAAACTGTTAATTTATTAATCTATTCGTCGTCGACGTATGCAAATACACGCCGGAGCGTTTTCATCTCCCGTTTACTCTTTTTTCCTCTGGTGTATCGGTTCAAGTTCAATGAAAGCGTAAAGAACGAACCGTATAGACAGAGAACGGATACGAGCACATCAATGAACTTAGAATTTTATATTTAGTCGAAAATGGACTTTGATTGTACGCTCGGACAGACCGTTCCCTTTATTGGCCAACTCGAATACAATTTGCATATATTAAGCGTATGTACTTTTTTAATACACTTTCAGCGACAAGACGTTGCTTGGCTTGAGTATCGGTTCCGTGACAATTAACTCGGATTCTGTTATTCATACTGACATTTTGTCTATTCTGTAGGCAAATTGTTATGAGTCACTATGATTGATGCAGGACAAAAGCGACTAAAATACCTGAAATTTTCTATATCCTGTGACTACCTTTGTACTTCCTTTTCTAGGTTCGGAATTTATAGATTTCCCAAAGAAGACACTTGTTATTGGAAGATTTTATCATTAGAAAATTTCCAACGAATTATAGAATGTAGCTGTTGTAAATTACTTTAAAATACAACATTGTAACACAAATGAAAATGACACTAGAGCGACAAAAACTTCCTAGGTAAATTGTCAAGTGTAGGTGATAAGTAGAGAACGACAAATGTGCAAATAAAACTAGAAATAATATGCCCAGAGATATGCCCTTTTTTTGCTATATACGTTCAAAAAACTAACAAACTTGGAATATATAAGAATTGATGTTTCTATGCCATTTATCAAATACAAAATAATTAATTATAAGAACAAACAGTCATATGTTGCTCAAAAATTTCCAAAAAAATTTGGCCTTCTATCTCTATAGAGTAATGTGATAAATTATTTAATAAAACGTGTCACTGTGTAATAATAAATAATTCTAACCACTATTTTAGCCCAAAGACAGAAGTAATCCGTATGGGGGCACTTGAAATTTTGACATTTTCACTCAACAAAACACAAATCGATGTGAGTTATTCAGTAAACAATTCAAAACTAATTAATTAATCAAATTCAATTAAATTGACTAATTTTAATTAAATTGAACTAGCCGATGTCACTCCGATTATCTTAATCTGTTCAGTATAACTTCGATACAAAATTTCCATATATATGTATATAAATAATTATTATTTTTATGACTATATATACTACAGTAAGTTCAGCCTTTCTCACCCATAAAATGGACGTCACATAAAACATACTGTCGTTAATTACATACATTAATCCTAATCACTTCCACACTCGTCATTATCAAGGGACTTGTTACGGTAATTAAGGGATACCCAGGGATGTTTCTCAATAAATTTGTAAGTAAACGTACAAGTGATTTATTCTTTCCAAGCGATTTAGTCAAGATGCAATATCGTATGCATTTTATTCAGGTTTATAGAAGAAGTATAAAATATGCCCAATATGTTAAAGTATGCACTTTACATAAATACACTTCTCTATTAATAATTCAATTACTGACCATAATAAGACACATATGGATAATACGATAAATATTAAAGTAAACAGCAAAAAGTTAAGGAGAGTTGAACTTTAATTTATAGCAGGTTTTCTGAACAAAAATATACCCCTTTCAATAAGTAAGACATTTGCAAAATACGAAATATAGACGAAAAATATAAAAAAATAAAATAAAAATATTAGCTTTGAAGAGAAATTATTTTAAAAAGGGATGGAAACGTAATGTTAAACAATGGAAATGATTTTTAGTGGCTCTATCAACATCTGAGCGAACCATGCGTTATCAACTTGATAACATGTTACCACAAATGACCACAGTCGTTAGCATCCTTAGCTCAACTTAATCAATCTAAGAGAAGAGAGAATTAAAAACTTCATTGAAAAAGTCTCCTAAACTATATCGAAATGTAAATGACACTAAGAGTTCGGAGAAGGAGAGCAATACGGTTTTAACTTACATTATTTTACACATTTTTGAACAGAGATTACTTATCGAAATGTATGCTTTTATTTTGGGTAATCGTGTACTGATATTATCTACCTTGAAGACCGTACATATACCGTTTGGTTTTACGATAGTCGTGTTATTAAACTTGCATGACTCCATGACTTTTTCAAGCAGGAATGTTCACATAATTAATTTATGTTCCCGTTTCCTAAACGATATTCTTTTAAAAACGTAAGCAAGCGATTTTTATGTTAGGTATTTTTTCGACCCGGTACCGGCGGTTGTGCTCTCATTTAAATTAGACTACATTGGGCTGTTGTAACAATATTTGTCTCTTTGGGCATAAGAAAGAAGGACATATCTTCAATTTGTCTGGCACTAGATAGTTACATGTATAATGTACTCTATTAGTTTATGGTAATTTTTGGGTAATATGGTAGTTATATCTACTATATATATATTTTCATTCTGGAGAAGGTAACCTTAAGTACTCTTTAGAAAATCGTTATGTAATTTATGTACAGTGTAGCACGTGTAATATGAAGAAACGAAAAGGAACATTAACTAAACTGAACTGATATTGAATTCAGGTATATTTTGTTAGCATCAGTTTATAGGAATTGTTAAGCATGTCTATGTCTAATATAGTAAGAATTTTATTAAAAGTATCCTAGATCCGTTCACCCTAGATGCTAATTTAATGGCTCTGGGATTGGATTGGGTTCATCCATTGGGTCAGATTAGCTCTCATAGTTTCTCTTTGATTTTCTAACAGTTATTCTTATAAGCAAAGTATTAAGCTTGAGTTGATTGGTATTGTCACGCCCATGAGCCTGAACAGTCCCCACAGGTGCTTCGTGAGTCTCGTGTCAAAGGGAGAAGAAAAAGCACTAATTCTAACGATTATAACAAGAGTGAATGGTACATTAATTCTGAGTTTCATTACTTTACACTGACGAGGAAAAATAGGAAAAGTCTAAACTGGCCGGAAACAGTGGCATAAGGTTAGCAAGAGAGAGCAAGTATTTTAAACGGCATAAGCAAAGGGAAATAAAGAGTATATTATTTCACTTAATTTTCGAAGAATTTTGAAAATTGGAATGTGTAGGAGTGACCACTGAAGATTTAATCAATATGATGAGCTGTCAATTGTAACGCGATTTAGGCATGGGCGATTTTAGGCAGTGTTATTTAAGGAATAGTGTCGCTAGCTTACTGGTTTGTTTTGTTTTGGTGTCGATCTGGATGCTTTCATGGCACCTGGTAGAT
This sequence comes from Cryptocephalus primarius, assembly GCA_963576515.1. NCBI lineage: Eukaryota > Metazoa > Arthropoda > Insecta > Coleoptera > Chrysomelidae > Cryptocephalus > Cryptocephalus primarius. The sequence continues at coordinate 10,445,266 of OY754942.1, read as the reverse complement.
TGTTATGTTTGTTGTGCAAACTTAGATAAGTGAGATTGTGATTCTTTTAATTGAAGGTATGATTTTTAATTGTACCGATAAGTAATCCAATTAATCTCTCTGTAATTTACAGGGTGGGATCCTCGAAAATATACTAGTGGAGTAAAGATTCAGTACTCTCATCGCCTTACCCGGCAGAAAACCTCCTGCCGTTAATCGCCCTCTCTCTTTCGCCTGGCGTCGATTGACATAAGACCAGTCATATTGACATTTCAATTACCATGAAGTAATTTTAATGAAATGAATCCCGCTTTATGTACGTACTTTCTACTGTTTCCATTTCAATATGTAAACTCTATATAAACGACTCTGGTGAGCAAGACCAGTATACCTATTTAACAGCTGCAACATTGTGATATATAACCAGATTGTTATGAGCAATAATATCGTAATATGAGTAAACCTGAGTCTGGGATTCCACGTTTACACCCACATAATTTAGCGAATTTATTGTGTAAGTACACCTTCACCTCTACTCTGAGGTGAAGAGATGAAGTAGCTTTCTTTGCTTCCTCCATTATTTTTCTCTTGGAAAGAAAGGACGCCTCCGCCGTTAAACCGCGGGTCATGGAGCCGCAGATGTTAGCGTTTGACACCTGTGACATTAGCACCGCCGGTACCGGTCCTTCTCTTAACTTTCACCCAGCGTTAGGCTGACCTGTCGCTGGTAAAATAATGGCCATTAGCTTTTTATTTACGACGGTATTAATTCCAGCGATAGAACGGGAAATTTGCCATGTCGCACTTTTTGGGTGATAGAGTGTCGCAGAGACCCAATAGTAATTAGTATTAATTGAAGATGAGTGGATTTATGACTAAGAGAAAGAATATTTACTGTAGCTATAAATATTACACGCTAGGTAAGGCTAAGTAGAGTAGGATGGATAAGCACATGCGCTAATCTACCACTGGACAAGAGTTTTTTAACATTCTGTATGAATCTCACAGTTTCATACTTAGTGTATTTTTCTAGGCTCTCACTACTTCCATGGGAATCATTCATATTGTTATTATCATCATCATATTTTGATATCATTAGTATTAATTTTATTTGTAGTGAGAGGTGTTGAAAGATGTGCAAGAATTTATAACGGCAAAATATCCGTTAAATCGTACGGGATTTTTCCGAAAATTCTTACAGTACGATATTGTAACGAATTTTTCACTCCTTATCGGCAGTCGAAGGTACTGGAATGATCTCGATGTGTTCCCCGACGATTCGGCGTCGCCGATTCCGAGAAGTGTTGCTTAAAAAATCTCGAAGTAACACCGTTAGGGTATAAAAAGTCGACCGAGAGATAAGCGAGTCAGTCGAAAAACAGATGTTCATGTGAGCGGGCAAAAGCCGTCTTAAAGACACGCTCGAAAATAAATGTACGTTTAAATGAATTGGAATAAGTCCGTATAGTGGTAGTGTTAGTTCAATAAATTAAGATTAATTAGTCTTAGTTAGTGTTATTAATTATCAAGGACCCACGAACGTCACAATTTTATATTAAGACTATTGAAACACACATTCTCGGCATCAAATCCTTTCAAACACTGCCTACCATCTGACTACAAAACACATACTCATGTTCTGATCGAAAGACACGAGCAACAAAATCTCTCGACTTAATAACGCAATTAAAACAACTGGTGTGGCTTTTTAAGGGGCTATCAGTAGGTAAACGTAATAAACGTCATATCTAACAAATTTTTCAAAGAAATAATGATTACTTTTTCCTCTCGTGAAAATCGACTAAACGACGCCGATAATGACGGAATCGGCCTTATCCGCTCTTCTTCGACGTTAAGTTTGAGTTGAGGCGCTTTTTATTTTAATGGTATCCACCGCTTGTGTGTGCTTGTAGAATAAAAACGAGTTTCTGCAATACAGCAGGCAGGTTTAATGTTTATCAATTAACTGATAAAGTAATAAACGTCGAGTTTAGATGCCAAGGTCGGTTCGAAGCGCTAGTTCATAGAAGAAATAGAAAAAATGCGAGCAAAAGTTACAATGTGACCAATCTAGCAAGGCACCTCCAAAGTAAATCAAGCACGTTATATAAGAGGTAGGTGTAAAAGCAAACAAAAGTAAATTCTCAAAAGTATTAAGGTTTATAAGTTTTTGTTGTTTAATAACTTTTTCATTGTTTTACTTGAAATGTATTTAAATCATATTTTGTTACTTCTAGTTGATGTTTAGTCTTAAATTAAATTAGAATAATTTATTATTAAAATTATATATTATTATTATTTATTATTATAGTTATATAAATTATTATTATTATAATTAGACATTAAATTAGTATATCCTTTAATAAACTGGACTGTGAAAATATTTTTTTTCAAATTTTGTGATTTTCAACTATCTATTTTATATTAAAGAAATTTAAAATAATTTTTGCACTTTGCAAAATTTAAAAAACTACAAGATGCAGTTCACATTTCTGTTAGTCTTGATTTAACCTTTATTTCTATTGGAAAAAAGCTGAACTGAAAACTAAAGCTGTTTAGCTTAAATCTTTACTAAAGCTAAAGCAAGTTTACATTTTCTTTGAAATGGCGAAGGCACCGCTTTTTATAATACAAATGGTAAATAGGGTATTTAGGTAAATAAAATTAAATAAATAAAAATTTAAAATTAGGCAAATATTGTATACAGATCTCGGATACTTTATTTTGGGGGCTAACTAATATTTATCGGCGCACAAACCACTCGATGAGGAGCCTATAAATGACCCTAATGGCCCTAAGACATCTGTAAACGTAGTAAAAATAATGATTTGCTCTTTGCCTAGTAATTTTTTTCTAGAAAAGCACTTATATAAAATTCAAACTCTGAACAAAGTTGCTATTAAAAAAGACAAATGAAACGCAAACTCGAAAACAACTTTTCAAGTATTTTCTTATAGGTGACGTTAGTTAGTAGTCCAATTTATGATTTTTTTCAAAATTTGGGACATTAATGAAAATAGTTTATTTGAAATATTTGTGGTAAATTAAAATTCGCAGTAAGCATCTAATTTATAATTTTGTAGCGAAATTATATGAGGCGTATGTATTGATTTAATGTTACATGCCCTAAAAATATTACATTATGCCACACTTCTAATTAAATATATATGTCACTACCACTATCACTGCTCTTGTTTCCAATTTTCAATATTATATTTACATTAAATTAGAGACTATTCTGATAATACAGAAATTCGCCCATATAAATTTCATTGGATTCAGAACACAATAGTAGGGCGGAAATCTTAATATATATTTGATGACGCCTTTTTTCTGCATTCTGATCTACAACATATTTTTTGGAAAAATTTTTCTTCTACTAACTTCCATTACTCATTTTTAGTGTAATGATATTCGAAGTATATATCGTGTTGGATTAAAAATGTTGCACACCCTGTGTTGCAGTATTCATCGTAGGAATTTTCTGAACTTACCCGTGGATAACAAACGAAACAGTACACATATTGGAGAAATAGAAATGAAAAGCTCTTAGGAAAATAGCAGGTAAAAACCAAATATAGCTAGAATGGAAAAAAACAAAGTCCAACCTATGAACCCTTTAATGAGATGCCCATATGTAACTTTTTGAAATAGACAAGCATGCAACGATTAGGGCACTTAGAAAAGATGGCAGAAAGTAGAATAGTAATATCTATGGCAGTGAGGAAGGGAAATAAAGTAGAAGGAAACGACAAAAGAAATTCTGAAAGAAAACAAGTTCTGAACTGCAGGTAGAAGGCAAAGAAGGGAGGAGGAATATAAGAAACTATGTTCATAAATAGCCTGCGAAGAGCTTATGCAAAAGTACTGTAGTTTCACAAGGTAATAGAATAAGCTATCAAAGAAAATGACGCATACGCCTACATATATATGCAAGCACGACATCACTTTTGCATTAAATGGAAAGGAAAGGAAACATATCGAGTTACCCAAAAAAAAAAAAAAACATATCCCGTGCTCTCTCACTTGACTTGGCCTTTTAAAAAAAGCACCAGCGACAAATAATTAATTAATCGAATTAACCATGTATTGTGAACTTTTTTCCATATTCGACCACAAGTACAAACATTTAGACGGCTGGTTCTAGAGGAATGTCCACTTACCAGCTGTGCCCACGAGCAAAAAAATAATAAAAGAAAAATGTTATAAATACTACGTATCCTAAAAATATAAACCTGTTAAGAGTGGACCGGTGTGTGTGTGCTACGTGCATGTGTCGAAGAGAGAAAGAGACAGAGGCCTCGATATATAGGAAAACTTCAAATGGGCGCGCGTGGGCGTCGAATACTCTTATTAATATTCCAGCTGCTACCGTAAATCGATTAAAACAAGATATTGAATAATTATCGGTAATAACTCATTTATCGCCCGGGACTTAATTAAAATATGTTCCTATTATAACTGCGGGACTATCCAGAGGTATTTTACGGTGGACGTTCGATTGTGAGAGAGAGAACGCCCGAAGAATCCGAGGAGATAAGATCCGATGCGGGCGAGGATTTTTACCCCTTCGGCTTGCGTGAGGTACACGTGCTTTAGCTCGGGTCAGTCCCCGACCACTGCCCTAATTTAGAGTAAAAATGGAGCAGAAGTTATATATGAAATCTACTTCAACCCTAGGAAAATTGAAGTATTTCGATATCGTCCGTTTCCTGATAGAAGAGGGTAATAATGTCAGATAAGTTTACATGCTAGTAGAAAATTCTCAAGAGCAGAAAGTCACCTTTAGGGCTATTTTAGAAAAACATGTTTATACTGATAGTTACAGGCATTGATCTGGTAAGTCAAGTAGCGAATTTTAAAGTGTGTCGCCATAGCTATTTTGTGCACAATTAAAAAAAATTCTCAAGAGTGTACTTTTGGGTAATTTTTGAAAAAAGGATTTTAGAATGAAAGTTATATATATTAAATAGAAAAGTCAAGTTGAGAAGTTTGAAATGTATCAATGGAAATGCTTTTTAGAAAAATAAGAAAATCTGAAAATTCATAAGAGAAAAGTGCCCTTTAGGGCAGTTTCATAATGACATGTTTCAAATAAAAAACTAGACAATAAATAGATAAGTTGAACTTTAAAGTTTGGAATAAAACACGAGTCTTTTTTAGAAAATTACAAAAAAACCTAAAAATTCTAGTCAAATGCCTCTTTGGGCTCGAGTAGAAAAATTTACGTTTATTGTACTAGTTCAGATCTGAAGTTTAGTAGGAACATGCAAAGTCGTTTGGAGTGTATTGAGAGATCAGTTAAAGTAAAGGTACTTGAAATGGATTAAACAGTAGATTATATATGCGAAATAAAAAAAAAAACGTTCGAGTACTTTTCGTGATAACACAAAATTGACAAGAGTAAAGTGCCCTTTTCCCTTACCGATTTTAACCAAAATCGCGAGTTTTAAGGGGACTACCGAAACAATTCGAAGTTTCAATTTTTCACTAATTATTGTTCATGAGAAAATGCCGATTGCTTACAATATATACACACACACACACACAAACATTTTTCCAAATACAGAAAGCCAATATCTTCAGCTCTCCAGGCTTTCATAAGGTAATAGGATTTATTTTCATAGTAGTTGTGTGTACATACAAACCTGGCCTGATTTCATCATGCTATTGTACCCTTAAGAAGGCACGTACTTAAAATAATTTGAACATGCGTGGTCGAAAATGCCACAACCTTTGTAAAATAATAATCGAAACAAACTTCATCGCGAAGAACCGAATAGTTAAAGGTAATGAAAACAAAGGAGACTATGAGTCACAAGAAGTTCTAATCGCCAGTGATCAATATTTGAGATTGCTGTTGTAGAGTACCTCCCGAAAATTTGTTTCATAAAGTTCAATATTCACTTATCCCTTAACTCCAATACCAATAAGTACCTCATGTGTTAAATTATATCAAATCGCGAAATGCATGTTTTTTCTCAACATTTGTTACAGCCACCACCACCTGAGCTACCCCCTAAAAGCGCATGCTCAGGACCCCCTCAGATCCGTTGATTTAACTCCGTTGATTAAGTTAAACTAGTGCTCTATTTGGCAAATACAATTTAAATTTTGACTAAGACTCTTAAGGTTTCCTCATCTCAAATGAGTGATTAATTTTCATCAGAGACTGTGATGCGATTTGATGCCCAATGCTTAAAATTTGTCGCGTTTTCCCTAAAATGTGTTTAATTTTTCCAATCGAAATGATAAATATTGTTTCCAAATGTGTAACTTCCTTAAAGCTTTATTGCAATAAATAATACTATATAAATTTTAGCTAAAGGCTCAAAATCTGACTAAGTTTTGACCAAAGTTACGTTAATTTCTTTATACAAACTATTCGACTATTCCAACTTAGTAGAAAATAGTACCAAGTGGTAGTTACAAATCTAAAAATTTGGACACACGGTCACTTTAACAAATTGTCTTAATTCTACCCCCAGGGCTTGAAGTGTGCTTAAGTTGTACTAAGATCAATTTACATAATGTTTCTATAATTTGTAAGTCCACACTTTTACTTGATTAACTGAAAATCTTGATTTGTTTTCATTCGATGCTCAGCATCTGATATGAGTTAGTAGTTGAGATCAAATATATCAGTAGTTAATACTATTACATGAAATGAAAAATAAACACCATTAATTTCAGCAAATCCAGTCCCTTCGCTAACTTTACGTATTGCACCTGATGAGGAATCTTGCAAATAAGGTACATTTTATTTTTCGTTTCATTAAAAATATCGCATGAACAACATGAGAGGGTCTTGTGGGAGTATCCGGAATCGATTCCGCTTAAAAGCAGAACCTCTCCCCGTCCCCCAAGCGACGCCCAGGAATTATTCCAAAAGATATATTTCCCAAAGGAACCCGCCTATATTAGCCATAGAGAATCCGATTCATTCGGTATCAGAAACCCTAAATACTGATCCTTTCCCGTAACAATCAGAACCCTTATACGGCCTCAGACCGAAAAGAAACTTTCTGTAGATTCTAACCTGAACGAAATTACCCTATAGTTTTATTATTATTTATCCCTTGTTGAAAATCTGGAGTTGCGTCCCTCGGGCGCAGTTCCCTAAACATTCCCGAACCCGTAATCCATCCCCCTCTCTCTATCCCTTCCATTTTTGTTTTTGAAATATGATAGCGGAGCGGTGCAATATGCAAAGGTATCGTAAACCGACGCGCTTTACATTAGAACGCCACCGATCCGAATCTTGTCGAATTGCTTGAATTAAAAGCAGAAAGCCAAAACCAGAAAAAACCGAATTACAAACAAATGAAGACAATAAAAGGGCCGACGTGCCTCTCGAAAGTAATCTTCCTATTCTGAGAGTCACGTCCCGCGATGGCTCGTTGACTCCCGAGACCAACCAAGTGAGAAGAGCTAAAAGCAAAAACTCTTTGGCTTAACGTCTAATTACTGTTAATTACGCCGGAAAAGTATAATCCTCGCGATCTCTCCGAAATCAAACGGGAACTTTGGAAAAACGAGATTTTCGGGAATGCCCCGGAAAAGTTTACATTGATTCCTGTAGTAAAACAAATAGGCTTTGGTGACTTGAAGGAAAAACTGCACTGCTGATCATAAAAGTCACGTTGAGAATTTTACTGTAGAGATACATACGTATATTGTATGGAGTGACTGTTGAAATTGGACGCTTGATGGTGGCAATAAATGTTTTACTAAAGATTTCAATAAGGAGAAGCATATATACCAATATTAGACAGTTATGGAATTTGCTCTTACAGCTTATAGAGCAAAAATTATGAGTTTTGGTTATTTGCAATACGTTATAGCGGACGACAGGCACCAACTATACTCTACACAGACAGCTCTACACTTGACAAGTCAAAATATCTATATATATATATATATATATATATATATATATATATATATATATATATATATATATATATATATATATATATATATATATATGGCGTATAGTTTAAATTTCAATAAATTGTATAAATATATATATTATATAAATATAATTAAAATTAATAATAGTAAATAATAATAATAAACATTAATCAATAATAATTAATTATTAATAATTAAGATTGATATTAATAATAATAACAATAATAATAACAATTATAATATTTTATATATATAAAATTGATTATATTATAAATTATTTCAGTACTGTCATTTTGCTGTACCTAATACGTAAAAAACATATAAAACAGTTTTATTATGCATTATTTAAATAAGTATTCGGTTGGATAATTAATCCTAGTCGCTGTCTTCCTTAATGATAGGCAATATGACCACATCGAATATCCGTGTGAATCTCAGCTGGTCTTGGAATTTTCGTGATGTGCCTGTGATGACATATGATAAATAGTAAACAATTGCAGCTTTGTCATTTGCTAAATATGGTGAGTACCTAACTGTTTATCCACCGTGTGCACATTCTGGGAAAGACATCGCTTGGAGTAATACTTAAATAGTACTTAAAAAGGATTATCTCGTCTATTATTTTTCAAGTTTTTGCAATGTTCTTGTATTTGCTGAACAGTTGTTAATTAAAATAACCAACGATATTGATTGCTAGTGATTGGTATATATTTTAATGGAACACATCGATGTCGAAAGACATATGGCACTTTTCCCCTTTTATTTTACTAAATCTCTTACTTCATTTCCGACAATTTATGGAAATATATCTTTTGAAACGTTGATTTCAATTTCTGCGTTCAATTGGCCGGGATCTTTTCTGGTTCTTTTGCTTAAATCTTCACTATTCAATAAATGAAAAAAATTGTTGAAAAAACGTTGTGACGATCGACCTTTGGCAGAAAATTCTTTAGTCTGATAATTTTACATGCTACATCCGTATGAAATCTAATCAAATTCTCTGGCAACAAACGTTAAAATTCGAATGCCGCACAGAGTGAACGGCAGTGGTGACATCACGACAACGAAAGTTTCAAAAGGAAAAGTCTAAAAACGTTCCCACGAGATGAGATGAGGTGCTCTTTCTCTCTGTCTCTCTTCTCCTCTTCACGGCCTTTTTAACGTCGTTATCGGAACGCACCTATTATAAATCCGCCTGAAAAGTGACTTTTTGATATTGATACAGCCTCAAAATGATCGCGTTTACCTCGTCCTATAGGACACGGGGACCGGTTTAAGTGCCTGCGCTCTTCGGACACACATACATACACACCCGCACGCACACGCACACGCGTACGCGCATGTACGCACACACACGCGCACGCGCACGTACACGCAATGATATTTTCCCGATGCCCCGTCGTGCTTCTATCCGCAACAGCCTCTATTTCTATAATAATACAAATTTATTTCAAAATCTATTTCTATATTAAGACAAAAATCTGGGATCTGGAAAAGAAGTGCAATATTTTTACACCCTCTGATGTTCATGAATACTCAGTCTTGACCTGAACTAACTTATTTACATTTTACAACCTATTGTATCGGGAGAATTTTTGGGTATAGGGGAGGTTTGGGTTTATGGGAGGTTTTTTGGGTATGGGTAAGGTTAATAGTGAAGACAAGTTTTCTTATACCTATCTATGGCAGATGTGTCCACTAGGTCCTAGTGACTAGGATTAAGAGAGATATAGAAGTGACAGATACAACCCACGACTGATAGTCGGAATATAAATATGCATGCAGTTTGCGTACAACACGCAAAGGGTCGAACTCAGAAAGCGAGTTAAACTCTTGCCGGGAAGAAGCTATGAAAAGCAATTACCTAAACTTGTATAATTGTAAGTAGGTACTAATTTACACATTTTGTAAATACTAAAATGATGATTATATTAACTAGTAATTCTAACGTCTTTTATATGTGAATGATTAATGAAAATTATACGTAACGTTGTTTCAAAATAAATTTCGTTAAATTAAAAAAAAAAGCACTGGGTTGGGTCCATTTAGGTCAATTTCCCTTCACACTTTTCCAGGATTTCTGGTATCTAAGCTTCTCTGAATCGTGACGCACTATCTAATGGAAAATCTCTATAAAAATGTTGATGCTGCTTTTGATAATGCCGCTGAATGTTATATTTTTTGAATATTACAAAACTTTGCCCACATATGAAGCATAAAATGGTGTTATATATTTTGAATACCCCAAATAAATCCCCCCATTTAATATCGCAATCTTGCCCCCTTTTGATTCCATTACGCACAGGTTATTAAAAAAATGGGGAAATGAAAATCGTTTCAAGTCAAAATTGACAACCAGAATTGGAATAAAAGAAATACTCTGTAAAATCTTTTACCCATACAAAGCACACTAGTACAGTCACTCACAGACTACTTATTATTAACCATAAGGTGGCAATTTATTGATTTTTCTAAAGTGACGTCAAGATTTTGTGGTAATCACTCAGCTACTGGCCCTATTGTTTCCTGATTATAACGACGCATCGGGTACATTTTTCTTGAAAGGATGAAGGATAATACGTTAATTCTCAATCATCCTTACACTTACTAGTTACTGGGAACGATTACTTAACTACTTGTACACGATTTTGTGTACTAAATATTTAGAAAGAGGTAAAACCATTTTTGCTCGTACGTATGCTCGTACATGTTTCATATATGAAATAATAAAATTCTAAAATCTCAAACACGTCTAACTATAGCCCCAAGAGACGAGCAGTAATAGCATTATGGGTGCCAGAAATTACCGGTACCACTGATAAAGCATTTGCTCCCGGGAACTCGGGAAACACGATTTGTGGACACCCTTGATCTATGGCGAATTTAACCCTGTTTGATTTGTTGTTCACCCTGTTAAAAGCCGTCTTAAATACCAATGTCACAAATGCGTGCTCTCCAGCATTTTGAATTGGAGTATAAAGTATAAATAATTAATAGTAAGTAGCCTCATAAACTAGAACACAGTTTAAGAACTTTTCCGAACTGTATTACAATTTGACCAAAATATACAACTTTTCGAATATTTTAATGCATAATGTAATTACTCTTTTACAAATTTTTATACATTACGCATTTGACATGGTAATTGTATTTAATATATAACATTTTATGTAATTACGTGTGGTCGTTTTTCACCACTGAATCGTTCGGTCTGTTCTGCCAAATTGATCATTCTATGGGAGATTCCCCTGACTTCTTCAGTTGAAAATATTATCTATAGCCAATAAACTGACGAATTCACCCCATCTACCTTTCTCTGCTATTGTAAATGCATATTTTATTAAAAACTGCCTGCAACGAATATTTTTAACAAAATGTAACATGTAAATCTAAAACGTAAACAAACATTTTGCAAACCCTGAAACACGCATTCACTGAAACTAGGGCCACAAACTTGAAGTTTAAAATCTCTTAAAAAGCCTCGAACCAAACGAATTTACACCGTTCAACTTGTCATATCTTTACTAACGGTTTCATCCCGAATTATGATTTCTCGAAGGAATCCAATCATCCCTTTTGGTATACGTGTTTTTTCCACGACTCGAGCGAACACCCGATAACGCTCCGTCATCAAACCGGGAAACTAAATTAGGAACTAAATCTTGGATTTGGGGACCCGTAGAAACGCGTAGTTAGAGTAAGACCCGCTGCAGAAACAATCTCGTCGCGTTCACTACTTAAAACCCTCGCAGGACATTTAGACTTCCTACTTAACTCGGACCTTCTGTCTCTCTCCCCCTCTCAGCTTCTCTGTCTCCTTCTCTCGCCTTCTCCTCTTTTCGGGAGAGGAAACAAAGTATCATCCCGGTAAATCTGCATTAGAGAGAAATCTCTACTTTGCATAAAGAGTGCGTTGGCTCCGCTCCCGGATGACTTCAAATATCGAACAGCGATGTCGACCTAGGCTAAACTTCGGCCGCAGATCGATTTATTTAAATGCTATTCAAATGAAGTGTATCTACCACGGTAGTATGTATGTGAGTGTGTATGACGTAGAAGTTAGAAATTCACTTTGTTACGTCATCACCATCATCATCATCAGGCGCATTTACTGAGTTTCCATTAACGACATACTCCGAACGTAATTTTATTATCTGCTTCGGTATTACCTGAGGATATACACGTAAGTACGTTCTTCTTTAGCGTCGTGTCGGTAATGGATACCGTAAAATAGGTTAGTTTATTTTAGTGTTCAATGATTTATGGTTTTATCTCTGGACAAAATTACCTATATACAATGTATTTTTTCGAGGATTGTGGAGTAAAATATTATTAATTCAGTTACTGTAGGCAGTTTATGGCGGGAACTGTCTTAAAGGGTCAAGCCTATCAATAAAAGCGGCACTTGGTTCACCTCCTAAGAGCGAAAAAGGCCTATATCTGGTTTACAGCTAGTCATAGTTTTTTAATCATAAACTACACGGTTGACTCTCTTGAGTGTTAGCAAATAACTAACGTAAAACTTTAACTGTAGTTATAAACAAAGCACATCAGATTCGTGTAAATGTATTCGTGTAACTTTAACATAACTCAAAGATCTGTGCAGAGTTCTGTAGATATTATAATTTTGACATTGAATTGGTGCAGAAAGAGAGCACTTAAAAGCAAAGTTTCGAGCACTGGGAAGACCTCCTTAATTATTTTAAATTACTAATTTTCGTAGAAAATCCAGGGGACCTTCGAGGACGACAAAGGGTCCGAAACGTGACCGAATCGGGGAACCCAGAACGCATTAAGAAAAGGATTTATCCCTCGAATTTAATACAAACACATTTCGCGATCGTTATTAACGCAGGGAACCACCGTGCTGATAAATATTTAAAATTTATTTCGATCCTTAATTACCGGGAGTCGTTAAGTTGTCCCTTACACGCAACGCCGTCCTAAAACTTCTTCAAAACCCGCGACGTTTATAAATTTTTCGTTGAACCACTTTTAATGCGAGAATCGCCTTTATAAATTGTAATTCCTCGATTTATGAGGCTTGTTGACTATTATTACTACAAGCACACCTACGTTCTATCCACGGGCACCTCATGGGGCCTCCAGGTAATATTCTAGTATGTATATGGTGGCATCGCCTCATTCAAACGTTTCGAATGTTTATTTTCTGCCAGGTAACCAGAGAAGAGAGAGAGAGAAGGGAAAAAACGGACTGAAAACACGAGAAAAATGGAGTCATAGTCTAAACTTAACAGTGACAGGAATAATAATTAAATTTTTTTCTGATGGATTTATTGCCATCGTCAAGAGTTATTTTAAACGAACGCTGTTAAGAAAAAAGATAAATTATCGCTTGAAGTAAACATTTGTTAAGATTTCGACAAAAATGATAGGATATGAACATGTGGACGTTTATAATATAACAAACTGCCTAGACAAATTAGACAATTGCTAAAAAAAAATTAACGCTTGATTAGCCTCATTTGTCCCATCGCAATCATTTGACGATTTAAACATCGCAGGATTAATTGTGTTATTTTAGTTAACGATATTGATTGCATACAGGCACAGTGACTTTTAAAATGGTTTTAAAAGAAGGTATGAAATCATGGATGTTTCTCGTTTTAGAAATGAGTCCTGGGGCTCCTAATGACATGAAGTATTTATTTCGATAATCGTACCTATCTTCTTCGAAGCAAGCTTAGCTTATTCCCAAAAATCCCCAAAAGTATACAATTTTGAAGAAAGTAATTGTCCTTGTTATAATACTTTCGGAATTTATTTACCTTCCCCTCTTTGAATTTCTGTCACGTATATGCAATGCTGTGCGTAAAAACATTTAACTTAATCATTATTATAACACTACTGATACTTTTGAGCAGAGAATTTTAAAGAGAACTTGGAGAATTTAAATTTTTTCAAAATTTTAAAAATCTCTCAATATTCCAAAATAATTCAAATTTTTAACACTCCTGTTTCAATTGAGGGCACCATTATGTATAGTGGTGGTGTGTTATTGAAAAATCTTTCAACAAATGAATTTTTGATGTCAAAATACAAAATTTATCAAGTAACCATTACGGCACCTTTCTTCTTCCAATGCCTATACCCCTATTGGGTACTGGTCAGCACATTTTTAAATATTTATTTGTACTTTGCGGTTTAATTAATGCTGGGATAGTTTTCTAGTAAGTCCATTACTATAATAACAAAATAATAATAATAAAATAATAATATAATATAATAATATAAGAATGTAATTATAAAATAATAAAATATTAATAATTTATAATTATAAATTATTATATTATATATTATTTATTATATTATTATATTTATTATATTTATTATATTATGTATTATTTATTAATAATTTATAAAAAATAAAATAAATAAATAACGTATATGCAATGCTCTGCGTAAAAACATTTAACTTAATCATTATTATAACACTACTGATACTTTTGAACAGAGAATTTTAAAGAGAACTTGGAGAATTTATATTTTTTCAAAATTTTAAAAATTTCTCAATATTCTAAAATAATTCAAATTCTTAACACTCCTGTTTCAATTAAGGGCACCATTATGTATAGTGGTGGTGTGTTATTGAAAAATCTTTCAACAAATGAATTTTTGATGTCAAAATACCAAATTTATCAAGTACCCATTATGGCACCTTTCTTCTTTCAATGCCTATACCCCTATTGGGTACTGGCCAGCACATTTCTAAATATATATTTGTACTTGGCGGTTTAATTAATGCTGGGATAGTTTTCTAGTAAGTCCACTACTATAATAACAAAATAATAATAATAAAATAATAATATAATAATGTAATAATAAAATAATAATACAAATAATAACTTCATAATATTCGTTTATGAAGTAGCCCCATATTTCCTTGTAAAAGTAATGGGGCTGGCCTATAATTTTTCCACATTTACAATAAAGTGTTGCATCCTATCTCATGGTGCCTCTTGTTTACATTAAGAACGTGAAGTTCATAAATCATGCATAAGATTATGTCCTAAATTCGTGAAATTTACAGATCGGTAGAAAATTAGCTCAAAATAAGAAAAATTGATAAAAAGTCGTCATCTTTTTTCCTTGCCAGTTGTTGCAAACGGAATGTCAGAGATTTCAGTCAGAGAATATAAGATATCACGCATGATTGGGTGGAGTTAATGATGTTTTAGTGTGAGTAAATGGTAATACATCGTGGGACGGCTTTGTTTATTTATTACGGTCCCCTATTCGTAGTCTGAAATAAAGTTCTTCAGCTTTCCAAAATATAAGGACATGCAGCGTGCCTGGAAACATTTGTGTAAACGGGTTAACTTTAGTGTTACAAATAGTCGTAAAAAATCTGTTTCAAACATCTTAGCGAAGAGCCTGACGAGCGGAATCTTCAGCGTGAATTGCTTGGATACAAGCCAAATAATATCAGCCCCCAAAAAGGATGCCATTCCATCAAAATACTCCCACTCTGAGGAGCCCCAAAAGCATGACAGAGAAAACAGTGCATCTCTTAGGAAAGTACGATTGAAGGAAGGGAAGAAATTAGGGAATTAGTGGGTCGTCGCCGGTCTATCAGTTGTAAAGTGCAAGTCTGGAGCCAAAATGACATGAAAAATTCATCAAGATTAACTCCATCCTATATTACTAATCCAAATTAATCAATTAGAAAGCAATGTTGTATTAGTGAAAGTTGAGTACACGATATTTACGCTAGTTGTAAAAATATAAAGGATCTTATAGTATCGACACGGGCATATACAGGAGGGTTAATGACTGCGAAGTCTAGTCCACTATCATACTAGAAAGGGAAGAATTCTATATTCATTGTTTACGACAGTTATTTTACACTTTAACATGCATCATGCATCTTCTGCTTCCTATGCTGGTATCAGCTGCTGCATAAAATCATAGATTCCAGAGAATAATCGGATTCCACCTTCAAATTCGAAATTGGGGCGCCGTTTCAATTTGTCTCGTCACAATGATCTTGCGGGAATAATCAAAAATCAGAATCATATCAAATCATATATCAAAATTGCTTAATCAAAGTGGCAATTGGCAGGCCACATTGCAAGGCCTGAGGATGAACTTTGGACACACAGAGTCATAAAATGGCGACCCATGGAAACGAAACGAGATGTCTCTGAGATGGGTGGATGGTAACAAGCAAATAGCTGATAAAGAATGGTATCCAGAAACCCAATACGGTTGGAAAGAGCTGATGAAGAAAAAGAAAGAAGAATTTGATGTATCTTTTGAGGTTAACAGCAGATTAAAGAGGTATGCCACGTACAAAAGGAGAACTTTTACTACAGATCAAAAATCTGTGTATATATCTAGTATAGGCAACGCCTATTTAAGATGTCCAACTTTGTTGAAACCAGAAGATCGTTGGTGGACATTAATACATAATAATTGGTTCGATGGACCTCAAAGTCCGTCGTTTGAAGATATATCTTCAAATACTGAAGGTACGCTGTTAATTGAGTTCGATATTCTCAATTGCAAGCAACATTTGTAAATATAAAAAACATATTTAAATTTGTACGTGTAATTTTTGTATAATATTTTCTCAATCACTTCATTCTTTGGGGACTAATATTGCATAAAATTCTTGCAAGTATGATCATTAAAAAAGAGCTAATATAATAATGAAATAAGTAAAGGTAGATTGAAAACTTCTCCCCTCTATCAAATAATGCGAAAAAATCAGTTGATTTAAATAATGTTATTTTATCATTTTTGATTATATGTTCTATTTTTCATTTTTGTATCGTCAAACACGTTTAGTTCGAAGCATGATTTATTAACTTTTATAGAACACAGCTGCATAAAATGCAGATCAAATATGACATCTCGCATATTTTATGCGGAGTGATGATCATATTTTTGTGTTTCACTGTCATTAACACCTTTGGAGAAGGATAAATCAAAATCAATCAAAAAATTCAAAGCGAATGTAGATATACGTAGAGGTTCAATGTTATTCTTACACATGTAAAAATAATTGCTTCAAATTATCGAAACATCGTATAGATCGAGGGCACGCATTATGTAAATTTAGCGCAGTATTAATGGAATTTAATGACAATTTATGGCAACATAAAAGGCATTAAACAGTTTGAAATTCTTTAAGAATTTACGAGAGTTATCCGACAGTCCTGAAGAATGAAATTAGCGCAACAACTTTAGATTTACTGCAGAACACAGACCTTGTATGTTAGTGTGTATGTGTATGTGATAGTAAACTAAAGTTATTCTTGCACGAAGAGAGAAGTTGTTCATGTGGTGCCCCAGGGGCGGCAATTATGCAAATCCCGGCAAATTGAATATTATCCAGTAGCGTTGCCAAGTCAACGAGCAGATCAAGACAATAAAATACCGAGGAAATTTTCAGGCGAGAGCGCCGGAGTACGTACGTCTACATGCGAGGGGTCATTGTGGTGGTAATTTCACCTGTGTAGAGATATTTAATCTTTTTTCGGTGATAAGTCCGTCGTCGAGATGTACCCGAGTCACGCGACTTCGGGGCGCTGCCCCCACGTTTCTCTTTCTCTTGTTTATGGGGGCCCGTCTCGTAAACATGGCGGCCTGTTTGTACTGAATTTGTCGCCACTGTCAAAATCAACGTCGCAGATAAACCGCCACGGTTTATGGGCGCCCCTCTCGCTGCAAGACTCAATTAAAAATTATTACACATGTACACGGGTTTCCGTGTAACACTTATCCTGAAGCGGGATTTATAACGCGCGTTCGTTTATTTCGTTCCGACAGAGGGACCCCGATTTGCATCCCCTAAAGCGAAAGAGTTGTTTTCTTGGAGTAAACGTACGTGTATGAGATTTTGTCGGGTCCATTGTCCATTGTAACGATTTTGGATCTAAACAATGGAACAATGGGGCTTTCCACTTGAAACGGACAACGAAGAAAATGTGACTTAAAGTCTAAAATTCCTCATATTTTGGGATACTCCTACAAAGCTTCAATGTGAAACCACATTTTTTGTATAACACTTGGTCGTCATGTTATGGATTTTTGATGGTTGACGAAATACGAGATGCAGATTTTTTGGAAACTGTCGTTCGAATCATCGGCCATGTAACAAAATATTTTAGATTTCCTTTTTATGTATGAAATTAAATTTGAAATTCTATTTTCTTTGTTTCCTATAGAAAACCGAAAATCCGCATTTCAAATTTGGACTGAAGCAAATTTATTTATTTATATTTTTTTTTAAATTCAAACTACAACAGTGTACATCGATAATGCACTAAATGTTTTAAAATGGGATTTGAATCCGTAGAAGATTTACGGTCTTATTCATAAACGCATTTTAACGTTGAAATTGATTTTATCGTAAAGTACGTTTAGAATGTGTGTTAAGAATACATGGAACAAAATACTGTAGTTACATCTGTGAAACACATTCTAAACGCATTTCAGGGTACATCGATATTGCATTAATTGTTTTAAATTATTCGTTAGAGAAACTGATAGAAGATTTGCGGTACGATTAAAAATCATAAACGCATTTAACGTTGAAATGGATTTTAGCTTAAAATGCGCTTAGAATGTGTTCCAATAAGGAAACAATAGTTACCTCCATGTTAAGAATACATGGAGCAAGAGACTGTAGTCACTTCTGTGAAACACATTCTAATCGTATTTCAGGGTACATCGATATTGCATTAATTGTTTTAAAATATTCGTTAGAGAAACTGATAGAAGTTTTGCGGTACGATTCATAAACGCATTTAACGTTGAAATGGATTTTAGCTTAAAATGCGTTTAGAATGTGGTCCAATAAGGTAACTATAGTTACCTCCATGTTATGAATACATGGAACCAGACACTGTAATCACATCTGTGAAACACATTCTAAACGTATTTTAAGCTAAAATTCATTTTAACGGTAAAATGCGTTTATGAATAAGGCCGTTAATGTATAAAGCAATACACTGACTCACACGCTTTAGGCAAGTGAAAGCATTACAGTATTTTATGTTAAGGTGAGAATTGCAACAATTACATGTATTATTTTTCAACCAATTTAAAAATATTAATATCGGAGTATATTAATTTAATGAAAAGGTATTGTTTTCTGGTCGATTTTTGGAATTGAAAGTATTGGCATTTCTGTACGCTTTTATGTCACCTTAGATCGAAAACTATGTTTGGGCCCATTTGGGCTTGATCCCATGATACCCAAAATCGGTGAAATTTGGGTTAAAATCATTTATAACCACAACATTTAATTGAAATATTTTTCTATAATGGCCCTGAAAGGTGCTATATTTTTGAAAATATTTAGTTTTTCTTAATTTTCTCCCAAACAGCTCTATTAATTCGTTTCGATTTTCACAACTTGACTTACCTTTCGAACATTTTTCACTAAACTCTCAAAGAGAAGTTTTGAGAATTTTCTAAGAGCAAGTAATCTTGCATAGCTTATACGTGTCTCATATGAAAATAAGTTCGACATATAATAATTTTTTAAAGCAAAAGTCTCGTAATAAACCTAGAAAAAGAAATCTGTTTTGTAACCTAAATTATACCTAGTTTTATGAGAAAGTTAGACTTTTGAAAAGAGAGCTGTGTACCTAGCACCTTAGCTCTTTGAATGGTGGTTACAGAATCAAGGTTGCAGAAAATATCTCTGTTTTTTTTGGAAAATACAAAATAGCTGTCAAAAATGATTTAATAGATAAAGTAAATGTTAGAAACGTGAAAACCAAAGTAAACAATTCACCAGATATTATTATAAAATCAACTTCCGATACCTCAATCACTGTTCAAAATTTAAAATTCAATTTAAATCTTCATATAACAGTTGTATCCCTACTGATGTTGACAGTTTTATGACGTCATTTGGTGAAGTGCAACTAATTTTATCTTACTTCTACTCTACATTCTTAATATGGCATAAAACAATATTCATTTTTATCCAGACATTAGATCATTCAATAGTGATCGATACCTTCAATGTTTTAAAACATTTCTATTAGGGATCTCATTATTTTACAAAAGAAAATGGGGTAGTTCTGCAGTACCTCATGGAATCAATTCGTAAATCTTTCTTATTATGCCACATTTTAAACTCTTTAAAAAGATTTCTGGAACCCTTTTTTAGTAATCTCTTAATTGTAGAGCTGTGCATTAATAAGTAAATGTGTTAATTAGTTTTCATTAAAGTATTGCAATTAATTTTGCAATGATTCGTACAATTCTAATTTAATATGCAGAATAAATAATAATTACACCTCGTCACTTCAATACAATTATTTTGGGGTTTTTATGCTAAAATATGTACTTGAGAACTATTCATTAAAATCAAACATTTTGCGTCTATACGTCTTGGAATTTCTACTAAGGGCTCCTAGTCTGTATTTCTTCGTTGTTATACAAACAACTGAAATTTCCCCCCACAAAATATGTAATTTATGACCAGTCCCGTCCTCTTCGTAACAAAAGCATCAAATCGATGTTTTAAAATAAGGAAAAGAACGCGTCGATATCGGAAGGATGCCAAAAAGGGACTTAGGTGTAAATATCATTTAGGAATTGTATGAATTCAATTGGTTTTAAGCAAAGCTGAAATATTTAATATGCTAAATTTTGGCGAAACATTTAAAAAGTTTTAGATTAAATGGGCGACCAAGAATAATGATGGAAAATTGGATGAAATCTAATTTTATGGTATTTTAATAAAATATACTTAAATTGCTTGCTAAAGAACAGTAAATATGAAAAAAGTACTATTAATTATTTGTATTAATAAAATAATAATAAATAATATAGTATTAATAACAATACTCATTTTCTGAGTATTAACTCATGTTTTATATATACATTTTTTCAAACAAATATATTTATCTTCACTAGACTTATAGTCAAATGAATTTATTTTATTTATTTCGACAGACTATATAAATTATCCAGTTGGTTTTATTGACTTTTCTAATTTAATTAAATTTATTTTTATTACATTATTTGGTTTTAAATTAAGGAGCGTTTAACTTTCTTACGTTACGTTACATAATGATGTCCTAAAATTTGTATGATGTCCTAAAGTGTTTTTATTACAGTAAATTTCGTGCAATTTTGAAAACCCACAAGAGCTCTAATAAGTCGAATTCACATTGAAAAAGAGTAGCACCCTACTTCCAAGTTAGACATACTTTAAACTGAAACACATTCACATACCGATTTTCGTTAGTTACTTCCAATCGACGTGCTTCTCCTTTCCCGAAATAACGAACCCCTCGACTTTCCTCCTCGCGTGAAAAATTCAAATACGAATCAAATATTGAAACACACCTTAAAGTTACATCCTTGTTAACTCTAACGACACTTTGCATATCAAACATCCTAAAAGTTGATGCAGGAGGAGATCCGCTCGTAATTCCTTTGCGTCAAAGCTTTCAGGCTAATTGGAAAACTTCACGTCCCCGGGAAAAATTCCTGAGGAGAGTTTCATCCTCAAAAACACATTTCATAGCTTCCTTCTTCTTTTTGTTGCCGGTACGTACAATACGAACGAGACCCCACCCCACTCCATTGGTCTTCAATAATTCAAAGAGCGCCAAAACCGTATACTATATCGGGAGTGTTTAATTCTCTCCTCGTTTTATTTAACTCGACTCTTTTTGCGAGGCGAAGCCCGCATATGCGTTGATGTAGTGAGTTGTCGCCTTTTGTTGGTTTCGTACCTGAACACCGACTTATTGTATTTTAACGAGAGTATAATAGTTCGTAAACATCGAATTTGTCACGGGCATTCAACCTACGGAAATATAAACAAATTGCGCGAAATGATATTTCCACAAGTGTTAGTGGGAATAGGCCAGGAACAAAGGGCGCCTTCGGTGTGCCAGACAGGCAGAGACAATGGAAGAGAACGTCAACGTTGAGGCGTAACGAGAGGTTATGACACTCGATATACCGCTTGTAAATATATTAAAATGGCGGTGTTTCGTCAGTACGTTAATGAAAACTTACTTGACAAGTTGTGTTTGTATGTAATACACTCAACAAATTCAAAGCACCTTTGCGATCCTATATTACTGAAAAATATTCTAAAATGTCACCTTTATTTCCAACATCATAAGTCACCATCACCTTCATCCAGTTCATAGTCGATAATATATATAATTATCCATTTCTAAACGATTTGAAATAGTAGATATTAAGAAATAATAGATATTAATAGATACGTAGATTGACATATTTACACAATAGAACGAATGCCCTTAATAACTGTGCAACAGTTGATAAAATGTAGGTGAAACTACCGTATCATAAATTATTTAAATTCATTGTCAGAAATGTTCTTGAAAATTTAAATATTAGAATCAGTCCTGCGTGATTCTCTTTTTGCACTCTCAATGATATTCCTTTCACAAGGCCCAAAGACCCTACACCTATCCATAATATGAGCAATGTGGTATACCAAGTTGATTGTGCTAATCACAAAACGTACATTAAAAAAGGATGTACCAACACTAATTAAATATTAACAACGGTAATAATTACTATTCTGGTGTGGCTGACCATGCCCTTTTATTTAATCATAAGTTTGACTTTGACAACGTTGAAATACTTGAAAGGGAAAGTAATTGGTTCAAGAGAACCATTCTTGAGGCATTTCACATCAGTATTTCTAGAAATTATAACACTAACAAACAAGAATTTCATAAGATTACTCAAAAATATGAAAAATCTATACAAATATTTATAGTTAGCAAAATTAATAATCAGTAACCTATACTAGACAAATTTTCTCAGTAGTACAACTATCTGTCTACACTTATAAAACCTATTCATTAAATATAATAATTCTAACAGTAGTTCTAGCAGTATATTCCTCTACACTTATAATACTTACATGGTTCTGAACTTCTTTCTTTTTTCTTTTTTTTTCATCTTTATTTCTTCTTATAGATGATTCTTCATTTTTCATTTTTCACCTTCCATAATACACAAAACTATTTTCTTAATTTTTAAATAAAGGGGGCAAATAGAAGATTTAAAAATATTCGGGAATCGTTCAACCAACCAAAAAATCGAAGTCGCAAAAAACAGATAACTGCTTGAGGCACCCCATAGGTTGTTCGACCTTTGCCGAGGATGAACATATTAAATTGATAACTGTTAATATTTCTTCAATTTTATTCTTTTGAATCATGGTTTGAAGTCAGTTACACGTCAGTGTTGTTTTAGCCACTAATAAAAATGTAAGTAATTAATTCTCTTGCTATATCGTTATACTCACTTAATATTATGTAACTTTTTGTAATGCCATGATTATGTCTATAATTATATACGAAACGTCGACTTATCAGTAACAAAACCATTTTTGCCAACCAAAACCTTTTGCAAGACTCTTTACTGGGGATAACATCGAAAAATTCTTACCACATTGTACGATTTGAAATAACATTTATGTAACAATATTAATTAATGTTAAGTAATTAGATCTCTTTTCTCCCATCAATAAGGCGTACAATCTTAGTTGACAATCATAATTAACGTTCCTATATGAGTAGATAATGTTAATGGAATCGAAACTAAATATTGCACGGAATTAATCGACAGGTTCTAAAATAATTAGTAATAAATTAAACTATGACGAGTATATGACTCTATTTCTATTTCGTGTATAGGGTGTTCGTGATTTGAGTGAATTTTTTAAGTTAAAATCCTTCTGGAATGCTTACTAAAAATAATTATAAATAAATACCTTAAATCCATAACACACATGTTGAAAATTGTTGCAATCATTTCGTTCACACTAATTTTTCATTTTGTTCTCAATATTCCATTAAAGTTATAAACCCAAAGGTGATATTTTGCGAAAAATAATGCTTAAAATTATTAATTCATTTATTTAAGTTATTAAATAAAGTGTATAAGTTACTCCTGTATTTTATCTTCATCGTCCATATCATTCAGATTACATATCATTGTTTAACGCTTAATTAATTTATTAATAGTACCAGTAAACAACTTATTCCTTATTTATTACTTAATAAGTATCGAGCTAACTATAAAAAAATAATGTATCTAGTTATGAAACAGTCACGAAAATAGTAAATTAAACACAATTATCTATAAAAAACGTGAGAGTGAGTGGTTACATTTGTTTATTGATTTTTTCTTATATATTTTAGTTTTCGATGTTGTCAAGTTGTCAAAGTATATAAAACAAAACAAGCTTTCATAGTTTATTAGGTCATTGTTGTGTACTGTCGAGTTCTTACAAGGACAAGAGAGCAAAAGATTATTGTAATCATAGACTGCACACTACACTGCAATTACACTTGATAGCCACTTAATTATGAAGTATTATATATAGCTACGAGAAACAATTAAATTGCTTTCTAAATGTTCCCTCAATTCTGCCTGTATTGTCTCAAAAAAGTGATTTTTAAGTGCACGCAGGGGAGAGACTCTCAGTTAAGTTCGTCAGCTTATGTCACTTAAACAATGTTACTTCTGTGTTACCTATATGTCGAGAGTTTTACATACCTACTAGTTTTTAAAGGCTAAAACTGAAATTTAAACCTCCGAAGGGAATCAGTCCAGTCAGGAATCAAAATATTATTTCTCTCCACCACTCCTTTCAATTTCTTCCTTGCACTTTCATAGCCTTCGAGAATCTCTTCCAGGACTATTCCTCCTTTAATCTCTAGCACGGTCGAACGTGATATCCCGGTGAATATCCTAAGGGGCTTGCCTTCTGCCTCCTTGTCGCCGCCACCACTCTTGTGTAAAGGTATTGTGGGATGCGCATTTGACATATTACAAGGATTTATAATTACACACCAAGGTGGGACCTTTCGTCATTCATTGTTGCAACATGAGTTAAATGCTAGGAAACAAGGCGTGTTTATCACAACCCGCACTTAGGAATCGAACGCAGCGAAACAAAAGCAACAAAGTGTCTTTGTCGAAACGTATAAATGGATTTAGTCGAAAGCATAGAGAAAGAATGTGTGGGACGTTAGAATTCTTCAGTAGGAAATTTGAGGAACGGTGCAGGAATAAAATTCAGAAACGTGGCCTTTTCTAAGAGAAAGGCAGTTAATTCGTCCTGAAAATTCTTACTAGTGTATATCGCAATGTCGTGCACCGTACGTACATCTGGCTTATTAAAAATTCAACCGATCCCTTCACCTCACGACAAATCGTTCCGTTTCCCAACGAAATCCCCCAAAAACTCCCCCTGCTCAAACCGTCTTACATACGTGGCGGTCCCTTCTTGTCTGTTCGAACGTGCACGAAAATTTAATTTCGAGCCGCAGAAATGAAAAGCCATTAAGCTAAACTCCTCTA
This sequence comes from Cryptocephalus primarius, assembly GCA_963576515.1. Taxonomy (NCBI): domain Eukaryota; kingdom Metazoa; phylum Arthropoda; class Insecta; order Coleoptera; family Chrysomelidae; genus Cryptocephalus; species Cryptocephalus primarius. The sequence goes on along the minus strand of OY754942.1, from coordinate 10,420,018 downwards.
CTCTCTCTCTCTTCCAAAAAATATATGGCTGCTGTTTAAACTCACCCTCATCTCAAGATATACATGCTTTTATATTGTAAGTTAGCCCCCTTTTCGGGCGTTACGCGACTCAGAAAAGGAAATTACTGCAATTGTCTCGATCATTGCCGTCGGTTTTAAACGCATTTCCCTGCGGCGGCGTTGCCGCGAAGGAAAAAGTCTTGGAAAGAGGGAAAAATATTTATGATCTACCAAGTACCAAATTATAATCAAAGAATATTGAGGGCATTTGAAGCATTTATTACATGTAGCAGATGAGTTTGTTAATATTTGAAAACACAATATACACGATGTGCCAGAAATGATTAGAACACTTAAGCGCGTTGTAGCAGAGTATTAAAGTTGCTCTTATAGTTTATTTTAAGGAAAAAAACTTCAATCTACGGGCTGACAGCAGTGCAACAATGTCAACATGGTTGGTAGAAAAATGTTCCTGAATTTCTTTTAGTTTAGGCATTCCACATTTAAATGGTGTCGCTACCGTACAAAATTCACCATTTTCAATTAAATAAAACTTGTCAGCTTAATAATAATTCGAAATGGATCATATTAGCTGCTTGGGCATTAAAAGTTAAATAACAATAAATAAGTGCTTTTCAAATATTTAATTTGTAGTCAAAATTTGATTTGAATTCGAAATGGATCATATTAGCTGCTTGGGCATTAAAAGTTAAATAACAATAAATAAGTGCTTTTCAAATATTTAATTTGTAGTCAAAATTAAAAAAATGTTATTTTGGGTTGTCTTGAAGTAAAATAATCACTCAAAGGTGTAGCAATATGTATCTTTATAGTAATTTTGACTTTCCCATATGTTTTTCATAAGAGTTGTAGAGATTCATACCTTCATTTCTCAGGTATAAGATGTAAGTTGTAAAGTTAAAAAAAATTGCAGTCGTTAATAGCAATTTATTGTGTTTTTCTAAGAAGGCTAAAAAGCAGTTGTGCCCTTTAAAAAAAGAAGTTAAACTTTTAAGTTGAGTTATCACAGAACGAACAATAAAGATTTAACTACTTTTCTGGGCTTGCACTAATGAACCTTTTAGTACTATAGAGTCCGAGCGATATTTCTGCGACACCCTGTATGTTAGAAAGAAGTACCAACCGTTTCTTGTTTAAACGTCTTCATTGGGCCTATTGATATAAAGCTATTTTATTAAGCAAAAATCTGAAAACCCTTTTGGAAAAGTTTCACTTTTTCCTCTCGACAACGCCGCTCACCCCCTCGACTTGGTCCTAGTGCACCCGACTTAGTTAGGCCTCCTTCTCTCTTCCTCTCTCGCCCTGCACAATCTATCGTCTCTCACCCCCTCGGGCTATATATTTTTATTTCCCCATTGCCTACTTAAAGGACTGATTAAAATGGGGGATATGTTAAAGCCAATATTAAAACCTTTTTCAGGGGAGAGAGGCCCGAATTAGAACGGTTTCCTTTAAAACGTAGTTTATCTTTGAATTGGATTAAGCATATGCTAGCACGGCACTTTTATTGAGAGAAGGGGCTTCGGGGCTTTGTTTTAGATTCGGAACGTGAAGAGAGAAGATTGACGAGGGCACTCGAAGAATTAAAAATTAGATACATTTTTGGAGGCTGTGGTGGTAATGGCAATAATTTCCATAATAATATAGGTTGAAGGTAATAGATACGTTTGGGCTCAAAATAAAATGTACAAAAATCATAAGGAATACTGCAAAAATACACCTAAAAATTTTGATGCTAATTTTTGGTGGTGGATGGTGATTTTTGGTATACCATCCGAAGTAACTCGGTGAAGATGGTGCTAATATGAGCAAAATAGGCGTTCGGTCTATTGTCGAGCGCAACCATTCACAACGGGAGAATTGAAAACTTGTTAAACTAAGGTGGCGGCAGTTTTGTTGAAATGGAAAAATTAACGATTACTTTGTGTCACATCGATTTAAATTACTCTTATTAATACTAAAAACCCTACAAAATACCAGAAAAGTTCCATAAGATGTTCCACAAAATATCCTCCTTAGAGAGGTAAAATACATAAGAAATAAAAGTTTACAATGGCATACCTAACGAAATTATAAACGGGTATTAGTATTATCTGAATTAGTACACTATTACAGATTAAGGATTATGCTGATGAAGAAAAGACCTTGTTTAAACTCCAATTTTAGTTACTTACTATTATAGTTCAGTATATTATTTTGATAATTTTAATTCATTCATAAAACTGAATTTCAAAAGAATAACAAAAGAATTGATATAAAACTGAAAATTATGTCAAACTACTTAAGCTTATGAAGCTGAAATGGATATGAATACATCAGTGAGTATGAATATAGTTGAAACTCTTACCCAAAATATTTTATGAAGTTATGAAGCTAATTGTTGTTAATTGAAATAAAGATTAAAGTATGGACGGAGTTTAACGCCTATATCATTTAGTGTTTGTTTTAATAATACGATCTCGGGTTTGAGATGTTATATCTGATTATATAATGCTACAATTTTAAAATTAATAGAAAATCTATCGAAACCCTATATTAAGGAATCCTCAAAGGCGTATTCTCTGAATTTTTTTGGTCGTATGATGCGGGGTTTGCCATGATACTAAAATCTGCATAGACGGCGCTGTAATTTGGAAATTAAAAAGAAAATAAGGAAATTCTGTTTTATATGAAGTTCCACAAAGCTATTTGATATGATATGATTATGGAGCAGACATAGTTTGAGTTATTATTTGACTATAATATCAAATTTGATTCGATATGTCAAATATGCCTTAAATAATGCTGAACATTAAAATTTTACAAAAAATCATAGAAACTTCAATTTTTACAAAGCCTCCAATGGTTGTATAATACGACTTCATTATGATTCTATCAAGATTTGAGGTTATTATTTGAATTTATTGTATTAATATTAATGCGGATTTGAAATGTTACTAAAATATGCATATACATATAATAATAAAGTTTAAAATTCACCAAATAATGCATGGAAATTCTGGTTTTGATAAAACTCCTCACAGTTATTTACTACTGAGAAAGTTTGAGCCTACTATCTGAATATGTTTACAATTTGAAGTGTTACAAAAATCTGCCTATATAACACTAAGCTTTAAAAATTCACAAAAAAATTAATTTGACAATGATTTAAGATCATTGATTTAAGACAAAATTTAAGTTTCATTTTGAATTAGTTTGAATATAAGCTTAGCTTTAATATATTAAAAAAAATCAACTAATAAGTCAAATTTTTAAAAAGTGCCCAAAAATTTATAGACACCTCAATTTCTTTGAAACTTCTCACAATAATTTATTACGGTCTCGTTGAAGTATCGACGAAATTTAAGGCTATCTTGAAATGTCAAAAAAATCTACAATTTTCAAACCTGATAAAAATTTTATTAAAACTCAAACATTGCTGAAATTCTTCAAAGTTATATTAGTACGACTTCATTGAAGTACCGATTCTTCTACTTAAATTTGTTTCAATACTATAAACTTGTAATATATTAATGGCTATTAGCTGCACTACAGGGCTCGGTAAATTTGAAAGCAACCTTTATGACTGAGCTAATTCAATTTATTCATAAATTTTTGTCAGTATTCTTACCTTTCTCTGAGTTTTATTGGGGTGATAAATGGATACTGATAATACGCTCCACACATTTAGATTCAGCTGTCAAATCATTTAGACTCCTTTTACATTATTTGCTTCATTCTACGTCTTACCTATTTCTATAGTTTTATTCTGGACGTTTTGTCAACTATCCATAGATTTTTTAAATTTTTATTTCTCCTGCTTATTCAGTCTTTGCAAGTGGTCCCGTAAGCAAGATATCTTTATTCTACAAATTTTTGTATAGATTGTATCCCTATTTGTTATTTTATTTCCTCTAATATTACTCTATTTCTATAACTTTCAAAATTCATAATCATCAGTGACCAATTTATATACCTTCATTTCAGTTTATTTTTTTTTTTACTTTACTGCAACACGAGTGCTTTCAAAATCTTTGTATTCTTTAGGTTCATTTGTGTTGTTGCTATGATAGGTATATCCTCTATGAAAGGCTCTACTTCAGTAGAACAATTCTACATAGTGACTTGAATAATGGTAATTATAAATACTGTTGTCCGATTAAGGCCATTAAATATCATGTCGAGTGACTTTGGCCAGTTCTAGCATCCCAAAAGCTTTGCACCTTTGTCAGTCTTCCTTTCTGTCCAACTTTTGTCCTGTTTTCCCTTATCATGGAAGTTCTAAAGCTTCTGATCAGTGACATTGAGGTTATTATTCAGTAAAAATCTGCTTCGTTATCTAAGTTGCATCAATTTTGAAAAGATCTAAATCAGTTCTTGGCTGCTTTGATCCCAGGTGTAGATTTTTCATTGATTCATAAAAGATTCTCTTCCATAGAATATCCTCTGCCCATGAAATCGGTAATGATAGCTAAATGTGCGTCTGTTGCATAAAAAGGAATGGGTCTAGAAAAATGGATCAAAGTACACCCGTGCTGATTTGTTGCTATATGCAATTAAAGTAGAAATGGCGCTAGGATACCGCCCAAGTGTACTTACACTATGCAACGTTTCCATGAACTCAAAATTCGGGAGGAAAATTCGATGATTGTTTGATTTAAGCTTTCCCACAAAAATAATTACTCAAAAAACTTCATTCAAATATATATTAGTCTTGTAGTAGGTCAATCCAAAGTCATTATAAAAATAGCAGAAGAAAATTGAGACATATTTATTCATAATAGATGGACTAGATTTATTTATGAGACCAGCAATATTAACTTTAAGTATTTTTTGAATATACGCGTTTATTGAAAAGTCGATAAAGTAAAACAAGAGAAATGTCAAACACTAATGGAAGGACGTGGAAAGTAGCCTCGCTCACTTTGCAATCTTTACAAAAACACCGCATGAAAATGCAATTTCACCATCATTACTATTCCTCAAGGATAAGGTGGCGCGCCCCTACATATGTTTATTAATGATAGGCGTTGATAAAATATAAAAAAGAACCGGTTGAGTCATATAATCGATGCGTCTGATACGAATAGATTCACGGCTCCCCATATTTCCTCCGGAATAAAGTGCAGGAATCGAACACTTCTGGGATTTAAAATTCCCGATATAAAAACATCAATAAAGCCTCTAACCGCAACATGTTCGGTTTCGGAAAAATGAAATCTTTTTAACCTCCCTCTTCGCATCCCCGCACACACACACACACGCCCGTATATATATTTTCCACCCTTGAAATAGCTCTTCGAAATATATCTATATCTATATATATACACATGCACACCCCCCTTCAGTCTCGCGGCCCCCTCGGCCTCGGGGTTACGTTAGTGAGTCGCAATTTTTCTCGCGGGCTACGTGATCGGAATGCCGGGAACGCGAGTGTTTTGTTTTGAAGGCGAACGAATGGTCTGTCTCGGCCATTCTTTAGCTCTCGGTCGATATAAGACAGCTACTGAATTTTTTTGCCTTCTCTTTATTTCAGGAGAGGAGGCGAAACGCTCCCCCGATTATAATTTCTCGAAAAATCCACCGGAATACCGGTGGGGCACGTGCTCCGACGCCGTTCAAAGTTTGAATACCTCAGGCATGTTAATCGGACGGGTTCCTCTGGTCTTCGTCGTCGCTCGTTTCTTGGGGGCCTGGTTTGGATTCGCCTCGAATAAGGATTAATCTGGATTACTGTGGGGTGGTCGTTTCCTTTGCTTTAAAAATATGTGAATGACACACGACTTTTCAAGCTGGTAGTGTCTTGATTCCTTCATAACAAACTATGGTGCAACACAACCTTCTCAGTGGAATCCCAGTGGAAGCCTTTGTTTTCAAGAAGTAACCTGGAAAATTGATATTATTGTTTTTGATGCATGTACTATGGCAGTATTTACTTCTAAAGGTACTTACAAGCAGTAAACTAATATTGTAAGAGGTAGGCTGTTGAAAGAGTCATTTCGTACCGACTTCAAATCATAACAATAATGGCTTACCTCTAATACATAAGAGATCCTATGGTCAGCTACTCCAGTTGTGTTGGAACTACAGGTAAAAGGCTACAGCTTGTAAAAGTTGTTTTGCCAATTTTGCCACCAGTCTTTTCATAACATGACAAAATTTAGATGATTGTTGAACTGCTTTTGGACCAAAAAGGAATATGCGATACCAGCGAACCAGTCTGGAAATCATGAGTAACCACTAATTGTCTGTAGCTTTTTTTTCGCAACTAAGCCAATAAAATGTATTTTAGTTTGGTTACCATTAGTACTACCATATTAATATACTACTATAATACCTAATACCCATAATACTACTATAATAACTAATAATAGTACTACCATATAATATAATAGAGAATATAATAATTAGTACTACCATAATAATATAATACTCTTTACTAGGAGGACACAGCAAAGATATGGGAGATACCACGTTTGGTAGCCACTGCAAGGACTAAAATTCCAATGAAAGTGATAAAGAACTTTAGAGAATTAGACATAGAATATATCTCATGGCGATGAGTCCTGCCACCAAGTGCCTCGGGGGCGTCACCATCGCCCATGAAAAAACCCAAATGTTTATCTGGTCTGCACCCCTATTTTGTAAGGTGATAGAACGCTTACACAGAGGGAGTAGTGGGGGTGGTTTACTATGTTTATAATGCAAACGTATTATCATGTTCTGCGCGATTCCCTCCCACCAGCGATCTATCATATCCAAGCAATGGTTTGTATGCAGTGCAAGCCAAATTAAGGTAAAAATGCAGTGAATAGTGAATATACTTAAAGGAAAGGAAAAGTGCTAGGAAACATTTTCGAATATACACACATAAAGAACAAAGAAACTCTTTATATATCAAAGTGAAGGTCTTCCAACCAACCACTCACTCACCCACATTGTTTCGTATAACTCCTACAACTACTGTAACGCGCAGTAAATTTGTAGCTAGTAATTTCTATTCAGGGATATCATTACAATTGAAATAAAGGGTTTTATTTAATTTTGTTATTCATTGTAACACTTTTTACACACATAGAGGTTTATTTTCCCAAAATTATAGCAGCTTTACACACAAAGAGATTTTGCTCCGCTCCGATGTCAATATTAACATTTGCATTCACATAAACAACTATTGGATATTCATAAACAGCAACGTATACATTATATTATATTTTTCCCTACTTCAGAACCATTAATATTAGGCCAGTATTTACACCTTTAAAATTCTATACAGAAACTTACTAGAACAACTTTTTTAAGTCTTCGTAATATTCTTAATAGTTGAAAACCATAATATTTCATCATCGACATCATTATCATGACTTATTTATATAAATTTTTGGAAACAACAATTTTATTTATAAGCCCACAAATGTACAAATTGCATAGTAATTCGTTACTATAATAATACAAATATTAATTGCTAATTGAATAATGCACGTGTCCGTCTCCCAATTAAATAATTTGGGGAGTTCAATTTTTAATTAGTGTTTAAGTGCAACACTAAATTAGTGCAATTGCATCCTCGTCATATTTTTAAATCGAAATTAGATTTGTAAAACCTGTCAATATTAAATTTTTTAGACCTGAATTCAAAACAAAATTGCAGGAATGTCCTTTTAAAAGTGTCATTAATAGACATTGCGCAATGGAAGTATTTATGTTCTGCGATTTAGAGTGATTAAAATAATGATATAGTCATTACTTCTCTGGTATGTACCTTCATCTATACAAAACTGTAAAGTGTCCATTTATTATTATACTTTTAACTTACGAATAAGGAAATCTATTATATCTATTATAATTTTCAATTCCTGCCAGACTGTTATAAACGTAAATGTATATTATAATTATTTTCCTAATTACACAGTTGGCGTTCGATTAAATAATTTCAATCACTTAAATCATTAGTATGATGTTCTCAGCGGGGTTTGATCAAGAAAAGCGGCAAATTAATATGAGGCGACCGCAATTACATCGGATTACCTTTACTAATTATTCAATGAAATAATTTTTTCTGACCTACATCACAAGAGCCGGGAAGTTATTACCTGATAACGCTTTGTCGTTAATTGGAGCTTTGTTCTAATGAATGTTTTATAGTATACAGATGTTCACTGTCTATGGTTAATGTTTCCGCAAAGATTTTTCAAAAATTCTATGTTTATCAGGAATGATCGTCGTATCGCATCAAGATAAGAAGTTATTTCGAGTTTTATCGGTTGATAAACGACGACAAATACGAAATCCGTTTAATTAAACGTCCAAGAATCATAATTATCCACTTCGGTAAACTTGAGGAATACCTCACAGGCTTCAAAGTATCTTTCTCTTATCTCGACGAATAATTAAGAGGAAATTACGAAACCTACATATTTCTTCAGGAGAACAGTTAAAACCGGGAGATTTATATAGTTCCTTATCTTTTACATTAATGAGGCCGTTAATATATTTAAAGAATTCGGTAGTGAAATTTTAAAAGGCCGTGGTTAATTATAGGGTATACATCACACACGTACACATACTCGGAGTGAAGTTAGCGGCAGAGACGGAGATAAAACGGTAATAAATGCGCACATATAACGTATAACGACGTTACCATGGATCTGGGAATGAAACACATTAGGTTAATTAAATATTTCGTACCATTTTGCAATATAGAATATTAAAAATTAGATTTTTGATTTATTGGTAAAGATTTAGGCAACTTAATGTGTTCAAGAATTTATAAATTCTGACGGCCAAAGCTTTGTCAAACTAAGTAGTTTTAGAAATTCTAATCACGTAACGAAATCAGTCAAAACGACTTCACATGGAAATAAAAATGTTTTAGTTTGAAATTTAATCTGCGTTTTTTTGAAAATTAGGATTATTTGAAAATTACGAATTATGCAGAAAGTAAGATTTTCATGACAAAAAACAATTAAGTACAGGACATTTTGTTATACAACTACACAATTTTGAGTAATTTCCTATCGTTGTCAAAATTTGTACCTGGGACATCCTGTAAATGAGCAGTTTAACTCATGTCAGCCATAAACAATATAGGGCTAACATCCAGTAGATTACAAATTTGGCTTCAAAATTCCATTTCCATTTTTTTTGTACAACACAATACTACATAAAATAATTTGGAAACTTCGATTGATCGTAATTATTTGCCTAATGGAAACTATATAGCTTAACTGTAGCCACCAGTAAAGTGAATGCACACAGATACTTAACTAGAAAAAACGCAGTTTTAGCAATTTGGGTTGATTTCCATAATTCTGGTTGTCACTTTCTATTGCCTAATGGCATGTTGTCACAAGTGGATATATTGATTGGGTGCAGCCAAATCTGATACAGGAAGAGACAAATTGCAATTTATTCCTGTAAGCATTAAATTTAATACAAAGTATAAACGAATTGATGGGTTAAACTGATACATTTTGTTGTATAACTCACAGCTAAAACTAACCGTTTGCTACTTTAATCCCACTGCGGAATATCTCGGCCTTTGGCTTTATCGGAACTGACGACGATCGCTCGATAAAACAATTAAATCCTTGTCGGTTTTTGCGGTCCGTAGCGTTCCGGTGGCGCCGATCATCGCATTAAAAATCCCCAAATCAGATCTCCTTATCAATACAACATGGCGCATTACCCCCGCCGTTATGGAAAGTGCTTTTCGCGGTTTACAGGACCCCTTAATCCTTCGGCGGTTGATTGGCGGTGGCACGATCCTCGCTTGACGTACATGGACGTTTAAAAACGGGCAGTGAAAGACTTTGAGACGTTAAATTAAGCGAACTAATCGATATAGCGATTGGAAAACTAATACAGGGATACCCGATAAGGAGATTTAGAGGAAGACTCATGCTTATCCCACAGTAATAGGTTTTCAGAAAGTGCACAGTAAAAATTTCTGTACTCGGTTGAAGTCTAATGGATACAAAAAGCAAACTACTCCCTACCATTAAGGGACGGTATAATTAGATGATTTTGACAACAGTTTTGATATACAACGATGGTGTGTGGAAGTACCAAAGTGGTTTCATGATTAATAACTAATTCTGATCAGAAATTATTAGTGCAAAACCTAACTCTACTGCACTCGTGATTCCAGTTTTTCGCTGGTGAGTAATTTTTTGGTCGGTTGGTGATTTATTATTTTTCATTGTTCTCATCGCTGTTCTAATTTCCTCTATTGTCACTGGTTGTACTTCTATACTTCTTTTTGTATTATAATCTATATCCTTAAACTGTGGCCTAGATTCATTAAGTAATGTTTCATAATACCTTCTCTTTTGGGTTGTATCTATAGGGTCTATCGTCACTGTACCTTTTTTTGTTCCTTCTAATGTCATATATTATTCTCCAGGCTGCCCTTGACCTACTACTTCCTATTTGTCTGTCCATCTCTTCGCATTTATTTTCCCAAAATGCACTTTTATCTTTTTCATTTCCCTTTTGAGCATATAATTATATCTACTGTACATTTTTCTATTTTCTGGGTCTCCTGTAGCTAAACCATCTATGATACAATTTTTCCTTTTGTTCAATTATTTCAATTGGTGGACTATTTTAGAAAAACACGGCACCAGAAGCTGCAGTAATGGCCTTAAGGTGCAATTATATTATTTTTTTAATGGGGTAACCGACAGGCTTTTTTGTGACACAAATACGCACAAGTAGGGAGTGCCTCTACAATAAAAAGGTGTCAAAAAGTAAGCTGTAGGCTAAAATCTCATAGTGTAGCAGCTTGGTCTGTAGAATGCAAAAATAAAATTTAAGAAATATTCTTTAATGATTGGTCTCTCGCCTATTAAGAGAGAACTGCTTGAGTGGAGCAATACATTACGAAAAAGCCATAAATAACTAAAATATAAATAATTTAAATAACGGTATGCTAAAATTGGCTTATTTGTTGCTCCGTAGAACACAAAAAAGGCGTAGAAAAAACTAAGTATGGCTTAACTTCATGCGTGGAATTTTAATATTAACCAAAATGATCTGTGTAACGAGCTTAATGAAGATATGGTACGTAACTTCAACAGTTTTCGCATAGAGCGTAGAGTTTCTATTATTTTTCTTAAGATTTTCACCGATTTCTTCCAACATGCGTCCTTGCTTGGCAAGTAGTTCAATCAAGTAATGCAGACACCGTGCTCTAAACTTCATTTATTTGAAGTTAGGCGATATTTTTAGTATAAGTTGACCAAAAGCGCAATAGAACATAAGCGTTTGATGCGATTTTCGGAGCAACAAATGAACATTTTTTAACTTACTACAGCTCATTCTTGTCGTTTTTCAATTACCCACACCTTTGTCATTGTAATATATAGTGAGTAATAGCTAGTTTTCTCTTAATTGTCGAAAAATCAATTGTTGTCTTTAAACACACATCTTAACTTTCAAAAATGCATCTGCACAGTGTCAGTACGGCATTTGAACATGATGTAACAATCAGATGAAAATAGGTACAAAATTGAAAACCTGAAATTTCTTTAAAAATTTTCTTTTTGTCCCTTTCAAATAAAGCATTTATGTGTTTTTAAATACAGCATTGGTTAGTATATTACCAGAAAAGAAAATTTTGAAAGTTTAAAAGATTTATTAGCAAATTTTATGAACAAAAGTGTAAATTAAGTTCCTTCACAAAATGGTAGAAGTTTCAATTTCTGTGCATATAATAGATATTTTTTCATTTCAATTGTCTGGCTTGAAAACGTTCATTTACAAGAGCTGTGGGCTATTTCTTTTGTTTGTAGATCGGTAAGCTCAATTTGATCAACTATTTACAATACAATAAATTGGTCTACATTTCACAATTTTGATTTTTGAAAAAACTTTATATAGTGTTGTTGGAAATACAAATTTTAACGTATTTTGCAACTAATTTGTTTCATTAAAAATTTGCTCTAGGTTTTGTTGAAGAGCTTTCCAGGATGTAGTCTGAAATGTTTACTAGTGTAATTTGAAGAGTTCCCTTATCTGGGAATTTTTCCTAAAAAAATTCTACATTGATTCCACTGTTAGCAGCGTTAGTACTTTTAAGCTCATATCATGCTTGGAACCATAACTAGAAACACAGATCATAAAAATGTAGTACAATAAACAAACCTCTCTGTACTTCTATCTATGATCTTAAACCCTGCTGCTGATACATAATTCCCTATGTTTTTTAAGGAAATTTTCTTGATATCTCTCTCAGTTACCGCAAGTTTTTAAATAATCTCTAAACAGGTGTCATTGGTTCATATGTGACCAATATCATATTGTAAATTGTGGTTTTATAGTATTTGTTATTTTATCCTTATATTGCGTTCCTCCCAATTAACACGTCTTTCTTCTTTTCCCTGCTTAGTAGCAGAAAATAGGTTCTGGCTACCAAAAATATCTTCAAGTTTGGATTATAAGTTCGTTCGAAACTTCACCTTTATTTCATCTGGTGAAGAGGATTTGAGTGTTTCTTGATATCTCTATCAGTTACCGCAAGTTTTTAAATAATCTCTAAACAGGTGTCATTGGTTCATATGTGACCAATATCATATTGTAAATTGTGGTTTTATAGTATTTGTTATTTTATCCTTATATTGCGTTCCTTCCAATTAACACGTCTTTCTTCTTTTCCCTGCTTAGTAGCAGAAAATAGGTTCTGGCTACCAAAAATATCTTCAAGTTTGGATTATAAGTTCGTTCGAAACTTCACCTTTATTTCATCTGGTGAAGAGGATTTGAGTGTTTCTTGATATCTCTATCAGTTACCGCAAGTTTTTAAATAATCTCTAAACAGGTGTCATTGGTTCATATGTGACCAATATCATATTGTAAATTGTGGTTTTATAGTATTTGTTATTTTATCCTTATATTGCGTTCCTTCCAATTAACACGTCTTTCTTCTTTTCCCTGCTTAGTAGCAGAAAATAGGTTCTGGCTACCAAAAATATCTTCAAGTTTGGATTATAAGTTCGTTCGAAACTTCACCTTTATTTCATCTGGTGAAGAGGATTTGAGTGTTTCTTGATATCTCTATCAGTTACCGCAAGTTTTTAAATAATCTCTAAACAGGTGTCATTGGTTCATATGTGACCAATATCATATTGTAAATTGTGGTTTTATAGTATTTGTTATTTTATCCTTATATTGCGTTCCTCCCAATTAACACGTCTTTCTTCTTTTCCCTGCTTACTAGCAGAAAATAGGTTCTGGCTACCAAAAATATCTTCAAGTTTGGATTATAAGTTCGTTCGAAACTTCACCTTTATTTCATCTGGTGAAGAGGATTTGAGTGTTTCTTGATATCTCTATCAGTTACCGCAAGTTTTTAAATAATCTCTAAACAGGTGTCATTGGTTCATATGTGACCAATATCATTTGTAAATTGTGGTTTTATACTATTTGTTATTTTATCCTTATATTGCGTTCCTCCCAATTAACACGTCTTTCTTTTTTTCCCTGCTTAGTAGCTGAAAATAGGTTCTAGCTACCAAAAATATCTGCAAGTTTGGATTATAAGTTCGTTCGAAACTTCACCTTTATTTCATCTGGTGAAGAGGATTTGAGTGTTTCTTAATATCTCTATCAGTTACCGCAAGTTTTTAAATAATCTCTAAACAGGTGTCATTGGTTCATATGTGACCAATATCATATTGTAAATTGTGGTTTTATAGTATTTGTTATTTTATCCTTATATTGCGTTCCTTCCAATTAACACGTCTTTCTTTTTTTTTCCCTGCTTAGTAGCTGAAAATAGATTCTGGCTACCAAAAATATCTTCAAGTTTGGATTATAAGTTCGTTCGAAACTTCACCTTTATTTCATCTGGTGAAGAGGGTTTGAGTGTTTCTTAATATCTCTATCAGTTACCGCAAGTTTTTAAATAATCTCTAAACAGGTGTCATTGGTTCATATGTGACCAATATCATATTGTAAATTGTGGTTTTATAGTATTTGTTATTTTATCCTTATATTGCGTTCCTCCCAATTAACACGTCTTTCTTTTTTTTCCCTGCTTAGTAGCTGAAAATAGGTTCTAGCTACCAAAAATATCTTCAAGTTTGGATTATAAGTTCGTTCGAAACTTCACCTTTATTTCATCTGGTGAAGAGGGTTTGAGTGTTTCTTAATATCTCTATCAGTTACCGCAAGTTTTTAAATAATCTCTAAACAGGTGTCATTGGTTCATATGTGACCAATATCATATTGTAAATTGTGGTTTTATAGTATTTGTTATTTTATCCTTATATTGCGTTCCTCCCAATTAACACGTCTTTCTTTTTTTTCCCTGCTTAGTAGCTGAAAATAGGTTCTAGCTACCAAAAATATCTTCAAGTTTGGATTATAAGTTCGTTCGAAACTTCACCTTTATTTCATCTGGTGAAGAGGGTTTGAGTGTTTCTTAATATCTCTATCAGTTACCGCAAGTTTTTAAATAATCTCTAAACAGGTGTCATTGGTTCATATGTGACCAATATCATATTGTAAATTGTGGTTTTATAGTATTTGTTATTTTATCCTTATATTGCGTTCCTCCCAATTAACACGTCTTTCTTTTTTTTCCCTGCTTAGTAGCTGAAAATAGGTTCTAGCTACCAAAAATATCTTCAAGTTTGGATTATAAGTTCGTTCGAAACTTCACCTTTATTTCATCTGGTGAAGAGGGTTTGAGTGTTTCTTAATATCTCTATCAGTTACCGCAAGTTTTTAAATAATCTCTAAACAGGTGTCATTGGTTCATATGTGACCAATATCATATTGTAAATTGTGGTTTTATAGTATTTGTTATTTTATCCTTATATTGCGTTCCTTCCAATTAACACGTCTTTCTTTTTTTTTCCCTGCTTAGTAGCTGAAAATAGATTCTGGCTACCAAAAATATCTTCAAGTTTGGATTATAAGTTCGTTCGAAACTTCACCTTTATTTCATCTGGTGAAGAGAATTCGAGTGTTTCTTCAATCAGTTGCCCTTCTGCCTTTGTGCTATGGTTCAAAATCTGTTTTTCTTTTGTTAAATCCTCTCTCCTTAATTTCCAGAATCTTTTCGACTTTCCCTTTTGCACCTAAAAATCCCGTAACTCTCTGTACACCAACATCCGCGCACCTTCCCTAGCCGGTTTTCGCCCACGCACGCAGGATCCCGCGGCCCAAATCTGCCGCAATCATCGGCCGACATGGTTGTTCATTGAACACTCATGTTCTCGCGCAACAGATAAAACCAATAAAAATAGCCACCTAATGGGAATTTATGCAAGTGGGCAACGCAACACACGGCTGCCTCCTTACTTACGTCTTAATGCTCTTAAAACACACTAATTGACAATTAAGGTATTGACTCTGCTTTCGTTGGAGGGCTTTTACTCTCTTTCTCTGGCAAAAAGGAAACAAAAGCGCAGTAGAAAAAGACAACAAGAATGAAGAAAAACTGCGCTGGGGCATTGTTTATTGTCACGTGAATTGTAACGTAGGAACCCACGTAATTCGCATTGAAATGTAACACCAAACAAACTACTTACGTTAGGTAGGTAACGCAATTTGATTAATCGATGAAAACAAATCGCGTTTGCTAAATAATGTAAAATAAAATCGTAATGCATCGTCATTAGCACACTGCGTGTTGTTTCTTCCAAAAGAAGCCGATATCACCAAAATGGTGGGGGAAGAGGGAAGATCTAACAAAGATAACTTAGATAACGTACTGGAAGTGAAAACTCCATTAAAAAATAAGCAAGTCCATGGTTGATGTTGTTGATTGGGTTGATGCAGTACCCATCATCTGCCATACTCTAACTAATGGAAAATTAGTACTGTATACTAGTTAGTGGTAATAAATAAAGCACTGTGTAGAAACATATGAAACAACCAAAGCAAACGGATGTTTTATCTTAAGATAGATATAAAATAGTTAATATATAGATAATAGATATAGATAATAAATAGATAATAATAGATATAAAAATTAATATTAACGTAGGAGTACCACTGATAGTCGCTTAGTCCTTCATAAGGGGTTACATACTTTATGGTTTTTTGATTGTTTCACGTAATGCATTATTCATTTGTTTTATACGTTATCATTAAAGAGCAGACAAAATGATCTGTTTTTATTAGCAAAACCACGCTGACCAGTGGACCACTTATTCTGAATATAGAACAGCCTTAAAATAAAAGTTATAATCAACTGGCCGACCACAATCAGTGGAGTACTCCATTTCTAGCACCTGGGCGTAACTTTGGGGGTTTATTGTTTCATTTACACTGCAATTATTTTAAATGTAAGTATTTAATTCAAATTCGGTTGAATATTATTATATTATTACAAATGGTGTTATTTGTTTTTTATTATATTGTGGGTTGATGTTGTTGGCTTTTGCTGTCAATATATTATTGATTAGTTTTATGTTTAGAGAGTTCCAATATACACTCTCTATCCTGAGTAACAAATCCACAATTTTATGAATAATTTATCTATTTTTTATAAATATTAATCTTCTTTATATGAAAGATACTTTTGTATGACTGCAAATTTTTCTAAATTGTCTTCTGTGAAATTACTTCTTGTAGATGTTAATAAATCTTTAAACCTAGAAAACGATCGTTCTACGTCACAACTCGTTACAGGAACAAATAAAAAATATGGGACAAAAGTACAATATTTTAAAGCAGTTTCATAATCGGTAAAATTGTTAAGGGAGATTTGTTTCAGAGTTCAAAATCTATTTTATGGTTAAATTTATATTGTAAGAGCCCGTTTATACTTTTTAAATGTAACAATGTCGATTCAAATTTTTCCAAAGCAATCGATAATTGTAAGTTACGGGTAAATTGTAAATTTGTATTTATTGTATTTAAATTGTAAATTGAGGATTTCGAGCCGCATTAGTCCTAATCACTTGTTTGAATTCCCCAAACAGGTAGATACTTTTTATTGGAATAGGGGGGAGTTTTTGTTTAATAGGGGTAAATTACAACAGTTCAGAGAATTTGCCAAGTTAAAAATTCCGTTTTACAGAAATTTATTTAAATTTGTTTATCTAAATCGTTGTAGTCAATTCCTTATCGTAAAATCCTCCTAAATGAGACTATGCTAATAGTCTAAACTATGCTATAGGCTAAACTATGCTAATATAAATGAGACTATGCTAAGAACCAAGTATTTCCATGCGATTAAAATGTCCGCTCTCTAGTTTCTATATAGAGTGTCATATTTATTACCACTGCTTAGAAACAATCTTACCTCAGTTTTATATTATTAGATTTTCTCATCGTTAGGATATGACTGATGTTGAGCACCATGTTTCAAAAACAGTTTTTTCTTTTTTGAAGGCGTTTTGACATCTAAGTCATAACTAGGGGAAAATGCTATCAAGCAATATATTACTTGGGGTGAACTTTTGTGCCCAGAGTGTTTCTGTTTTTTACTCACAGCGACGACTCATTAAGAAATATTTCGCAGTACTTCCTGAAAACCCTCCTTCATCCTCCATCTCTTGGAAATCTCCCCGCTTTCCCGGTCTCCTCGCCAACTTTAAATTCTCAGGATCCGCCACATTTTCCACTGTTAGCTTCGAAATTTTCCGTCACTAGCCGTGTCGTCGGCGGCATAATGTGGGATTTTCCGACACCCTCGAGTGTACTTTTACGGCCCAGTTCATGTTTAAGTAATTTATTCCGGTATGAAAACGAGAGTGCGCCACCGACTGCGCTATCAGCTGTTCCCGTAAACTACTATTTATACATACGCATACACACACAAATACCCGTCGGTCGGAATGGTAACCGGGTTTCGGTGTTTTATTGTCGACGGGGCCCTAAATGGGATTATCGTCGCTCCCGGGTTTATTTCCAAACGGGAAATCATTACTCCCTATACTACGGCTCCTTAAAATAAAGGACCCGTTCGACGATATCAACGGTGGCGATTGACTCTGTTTTCATTTTTTCACTAGTCGAGAGATTCTCAGCACTGTCATCAAAACGTATACGTTTGAGGTTATGTTTCAAAAAAAGGAGGCTTTAATACCTATTGAAGTTGGATTTCCACATATACAGCCGTGTTCCTGACGCGCTCCCAATGTTATTTGCTACGGAATCTCCAAAGTAGATTCATTTCCACAGGTATACATATAGTTACATGGAAATAGTTACATATATAAGGTCCTTCCAGTCAGAATTAGTCCAGTTAAAAAATAAAAAAATACCTACTTTGTACCGAGCGCATTCAAAAAATACGTTTTTACTCTATACAAAAGCAGAGTATTCATGTAACGTACCGTCCAACCTTCCCCCGTATAATTGGTGAGGAGAAATGTTGTTAGTCGCTACTATACATGCCTTAATATGAAATGCCTATTAGTATCGAGAGTTAGACAGGTCCACTACAGCCATTAAATTCGAGCGCCGAGCACGTGTTCATTTTTAGTCGTCACTAGAGTTCAGTGGTGTATGTATGCAATTGCAATTATTATTTTAAAATGGCTTTTTGGAGACTTTTCGACGTGGACGAAATTAATAATGGCAATGATATAGACATTACACACGATACAAATGATGCTACAGAAATAAATGAGGCACAAATTTAGGATTCCGTCATTAAATTTCGTTGACAAAGTGACTAACAATCTTTCATATTTCTTTAAATAGGGCGTTCCTATGGAGCGGTCTATTTGTTGGCCTTTGTGTGTCGTTAACACGGCTGTTAAATGTTATTGCTTTTTTTTCAACTGGACCAATTCAGACTGGATGGACTTTACATAACAACATATAGTCCAAACACTTATCTTTCTTGTAGTAACATGTGGCTCAGAAATCTGAACTGTAAATGCGGCCCGTCGCAGAATACCTGGAACAGAAAGATAAAGTTACGCTACTATATTAAAAAAATTGAGATCAAGGGTAACAGGTGACACCTTATTAGGGTATTAATAGATGGCATTAGAAAATATTACCAGTTTAGAGAAAAATTGATGGAGAAAGACCAAGAGGACCATCCCGAAATTAATACTGAGACTAAATAGAAACTCGTACAAACCTCCCAGTGGAAGAATTATGCACAAAGCGGAAGGTCGAGAAACTTGATGAAATATCACCACTAACTTAGGCGTGATAGGTCACGAGGTTCGCAGTCGAACAACGGACAAGAAGAAGAATATCACGAAATTTTAAACACGATAGAGGGCGCATTTTTTTAAATAATCGAAAGGAAACTCGATACGGTAAATTTGGGTTATGTTCATTAACGAGCCAAATTGGCCCACCAAAAACAAAATGGCAGCCTGTCAAATTTGAAAAGAAAATCGTATCTCTTTTGTTCATCATCTGATATAGAAATGGTATAGAATTTTTTGTATTCCAACAAATTCCACCACTCTTTTATTTACCTTTTTTGTAGCTTACGCAAAAAAGTGGTATTCGAAAAAATAAATAATCCAGTTTATTTATGTTTGCATTTTGTTTAAATTTTATGGGGTTGCATTAAGGTGCATGGGGAGATTAATTTTACAGAAGACTGAATGTTAAGTATTAATATTAAAATCGGGAGCTTCCCTACAGTGGAGGAAGCAGTATGTCGATTCTCGTTCAAATTCATCTGGGTAAAATTACCAATTGAAACAAATCCTCTCCACACCATTACTCAGTTCTTACCAACGTAAAGCTTTGGAGAGTAGTGATGTATGAGATACCATCTGGTGAACATTGGAGCAACATTCGTTGAACATTTCAAGGAATGGACTCTTTGAGGAGCTGAACGGAAATTATATTCTAACTGTTCAAGTTAGGATTCCGTGAACATGTGCCGATTTCTTATTTAAATTTGCAGGTATGGTTCTCCATCGAAATACCCACATCTGAGCAGAAACTATCTCCAAATAAATTTGTTGGACTGTGAGAAGTCTTGAATTAGATGCAGTCAACCTAAACCTGTGTATTAAGTTACGTCCTATAGTTCGAGGAATGTGAAGTATTAGATGTAAGTAGAGCAATAGTTTAAGCTGTTTTTTGAAAACATTCTATTTTTTCGAAAATTATATGACTATTAACGAAAAATCGTAGAACAACAAGTGTACTCAATGGGAGCTGTCACCACAAATGAACACTGACAATTCGGAAAATCTTGCGTTACTCTACTTAATCAAAATAGAGACTTTCTAAAATCGAAATTTCATTTCATATCATTCAACGTAGAATTGGTTTTGAATCTCAACCTTAGTCGAGGTTTTCCCTTATTTTCTCTCAAACCCTATTAGCTGAAGATCAACTTGACGTATCCCAAATAAATTCCACTTGGAACATTAAAAGACCTCTTGACTAAAATTTATTTTGGTTTGATGTAGTGACATAGAGGGAGCTCTACATTAATTTACTAAAGTATATATCCTCTTAACTTTTCTTATGAGTGTTCACGTTTAAATGTTTGAATTTAAACGCGAGATTTAAAAGTAATGGGTGGAGCAGCATAGTGAACATGTAGCATATTGAAGTGTGTGTAAGGAAAGAGGAGAGTGTAAAGTGCAATGATAGAATAATAGAAGTGTAGAATATATAGCATAAGACTCTCAGTTTGAATCATACATGGAGTTAAGATTTAGGTTGAGGAAAATGATTATACAAAACTTTTACCACTGCACCATTACGATTATTATCAATCCTTAAGAAACAGAATGAAATACAAGTTTGTAATTTATCGTACATTAATTAACGATTTATTTTGTCTCGGCCATGCTCCATTCCATACCATAGCAATATAATTATAAAGTTGGAAAAAGCACAAGCGCCATCTGCATTCAAATCTCCACGGCGGCAGTTGTAACCCCTTTTTTCTCTCGGATAATAATAGTATATAAAACAACTGAAATATTTATAGCACTTTAATCCCCTTTCGCCACTCAAAATTTCTTCTCCGAGATTTTTATTTTTAATAAAGCACGACATAAATTTCAAAAAAGAACACGTCGCCACAGATGCCGTGGATATTTTTAATCAGCGAAAATAGGTAGGACTTAATTGTATAAGGCGACCCCTTAATCGAAAGAAGGGAAAGGGTCGTGAGCGGAAAGAGGGAGAGACCGGAAGGGTTGTAAAGTTATTTAAATAGAGATGTTACTTAATTCTGCTCTACTGACTCGCTAATTGCCAGCCTCTTAAAATATAACATATAAAATAGGCCCTTAAACCTCGAGGAGTCTATAAAATGGTCCGAGTTGTTTCCATTTCTGAAGATTATTCGGATAAGAGGATTCTGGCGGAGCAGTTTCGTCAAGGAGAGATTGAGATAATTGAGACTCTCTTTCTTTCTTAAAGGGTTACGCTCCGACACGAACGCCGTTCGCGAAAGTATGGGGGTTTAATTGGTGCAATGGAGATAAACTCGACAACCATCCTGGAATACGGAGAGAGAGAGACAAAAATACATGAATCCTCTCATAAGAAAAATTTCCCACGTACGTCAGGAATCGAGGACAAAATTTTCGTTCAAACAGTGCATCGCCATAAATCGTACGATATTTTTCCATCAGAAGGAAACCCCGTGCGTCGTCGAAATTTTATAAAACCCCACATCAGTCAGTATAAAGTAAAACGGTCACTTCATCCCTTAGAATGACAGCGGCAAGGACCGACCCCTCGACGTCGAAATTTAATAATTCAAAAATTAATCCTCCACAGTCATAACAAACCCCTGTAACCACTTTATGTTATCACAATGCATCAGGACGTTACCGCGAGCTGTCTTTTTGCTAAAATAATCCGTACGCACGTGCGCTCAATATTTGCCATCCTGCAAGGATAAGGGGGGACGTAGATGGGAGAAAAGATCCACGGGATGCAGCGTAACGTTAGCCGGGATCATCAGCCGGCTTTAGGAAAGGAAAACATTGACTTTTTGTTGCGGTTGTTGTGGAAAAAGTAAATTTAAAATGTGAGGGTTTTGTTGGAGAATTTATGGCGGAATATATTTTTTATTAAACATGGTTATGTTAGAGAATCCCTGCATTGTTAGGCATTCATTATTGTCATTATGAAAGTAAATAACGAAATTAAAGTTAACATGAATACATTATAGGTTTTCCATTTTCTGATTCTGCTTGCAGATAAATGAAGCAGTTGGAAGTACGAAATTTGTAGAATTTCCATTCTCCTTTATTCCGGGAATTTCCAGAAAAAAACAAGACAGTTTTTAGTTCTGTTACTAAGATTAAATTCAGCCATTTAGTGGAAGAGAATCAGTAAATGTTGTAAGAACATCTGGACCTAATCCATAAGATACCAAACAATGAAATAGTTATTACAGTGGCAGGAGAGGTTTAATGGAAATATAGGAACTGAGATGTCTTCTCATCATTACAGATAAATTCTCTGTTAATAAACTAAGACTAAACAATAGCCAATGTACAAAACCTACATTCCAAAATAAAAGAGAAAACTGGTTCTTGCTATTAGGAACGTACCTACAACAAATACTTGTCAGTGTGGATAGACCGGACTTTTATGTAAAAATGTATTATAACAATCAATAAAAAGTTTTAAATAGTCATGACGTAATTAAAAGAATCGCAAAATGAAGGTAAAAGGCAAATAAAATTAACATGAATATATTATTATAAGTGTATACAAATAAGTACATAGGGATATGTTAAGGATGAACAAGTACAGCGGATATATTTTAATAGGCAATGCTCCGCAGGCAGTTATATTATTGTACATTTGTCAATACTTTCTGGCAAAAAGTCCATAGGACACCAAGTACCCTATCTTATAATGATAGGTTCTGGTCGTAAGGGAACTTTCGATAGATTTTCCATAGACTCCCGCAAAGGATCATTTAATTTTAGGATGTTTTAAATCGTTGTAACAATGAAAATCATAATCTCCCTACCATTTTCGTAAAAGCTAATATATTTACTACATCAAACTATTCTCTAAGAAATTTCCAGGCAGGTCGTAAATCGTGTTAAGTGTAGTGTATGTTAAAAATGTAATGATTGTCAAATTTGAGATGCACTGGATTTCTTATAAGGTTCACGTAAACCATGATGATAGTATCATCAAAAAAGTGGCAACAATCTTGTAATTGGTCTTCAGTAGTACCTTACAAATCGGTACATGTGAGATGCTCCACTGGTTTTTGTTTTACCACCAATAAAATTGCATATAATATGAAAATTTCGATAAAGACTGTCATGAATACCATTCTAGTAAATGAAATTGTAATAAATTTTAATAGAAAAAACATAAACCCAGTCAAAAACCAAATAACTGACCGATTAAGCCATTGGTTAAAATTCTCACTGATTAATACATAACTTGGAGTAATCGACTTCTTTTGGAAAATGTTTGGAGGATTTAGATACTGGACGGAATGAGGAATAGAAATAGAAGACTTTTAAAGGCATCAAAAAACATGAAATATACTAATAAAAACGAAATTACCGTTATTATGGGTGATTTTAATACAACAATGAGAGAGGAAAGGGCTCATATGGCTTTGGAAACAGAATTGAACGAGAAGAAAAATTAGTCGAATTCTCTTAAGAAAATAACTTGGTAATCACCATGTTTACATTTACAGCATCGTTTAGGCATCCATAGTACAAGCTTTATGCTTATTCTTGGAAGTCCCCGCAGAGTACGCCTATTAATAAAAAGGACAAAATACGAGTAATGGAAAGTATTTATAAAAAAAAATTAATAGAATCAAATTTGCAGATTTCTATTAAACCACTGAACTGTGCAGATGCTTCAACAACGATATATACGAAAACAATAAGAGGAAAGCAATAGAGGCAAACAAAATAAATGTATTAAGCTGTATAAGTAAGACCTCGAGAGACTGTGCAACAGCCAAAGATGTGAGAAAACATCCAAGAAAAGACCAAGAGGAAGGAAAAAAGATTGAAACGTCATATAAAAGCAACTGACAAACAATAATAATTCGAATAAACTTAGCTAGTGACAAGAGGCCAGAAGACCTAATAATATTTCACATTAATCTTTGTCTTTCACATAAATTGTTAAACCACATCCACTAACGCAACGAAAATCACAATTTTACATAAAAACGTCAATTATTATCTATTACACCTAGAGTAATTATTGTCATTAAAACGGATTTTTTTAAAAGGTAATCAATCGCCTGCATGCTTTCACCTCTTGCGAATTAAATTCCTGCGCCCCATATTTAACGTTAATTCTTCCTGTTAAAGTCTGAACAATAGGCAGCGGCCATTATTCTAAATTTACTCCAGTGTAATTGTTATTTTTTCGTTGCAAGCCCTGTTTCTCCACATGTAACACCTGCGCTTAAAGACCGCATATAAACGAAAAAAACAATGGTGATTATTACTTTCACTTTATCATAAATTTTCAGTAATAAACTATAATTGGTAAGTGTTAATTAGCCAAGTATTAGCCAAGTAGCGTTAACTTGTAATACGTTCTATAAGGTATTGGGAATGCGGTAAACGTAAGAGAAAAATACTTTTAATTCGATAATCAACAAAGTAATACATTGATTAGTGTAACGACACAATATAGATAAGTTTACTTTCTAATCAGTGTTAATGAGGCTAAGAGGAAAATATGTCATTTCAACTTTCCAGCAGATTTAGATGTATTAAGGAATATGGACGATGCTCCAAAAAATCTTTCTTTTTAATTCTGCCTTATCTCTGATTAACGTTTAAACGCTTAACTGTGGTATTACGAAAGAGCGCGAGTAAAAACTTAGGTAAGTTTCTTGTGGAAATGTTAGTAAATTTCCTGGTACTTATAAAACTGCACTTCATTAAATTTAAAGGAGTTAATAAAAGTGATAGGGTTTAAAAGTAACGCTTTTACAACTTCGCATTTACGCGGGACCGTAAAAGGTTTATTGTATTTTTTAAGACCCATAACTGCAGAGCCAAGACCTCATTGATGATACGTTTAGTCGTAAAAACTTAGAAAAATCCATGTACCGTTGCCGAGGAGAAAGTTACAGCCATCAAATAGTAGTAATAGTAATCCAATCATATTCGTACACGTGTTCGCTTTTAAAATCTTAGAGCTTTAACTATCGCTAAATCGTTTTCGATGTACGTACTCCCACAGGAAGGTGGATTTTAGTAAGAGAGAAAAAATACATTTGTTACATGTCACTGACGATGTTTGTTGCTTCAATATTTGTCCGGATAGTTATGTTTGCTAACCACTGTTAGCGTGCAACAGTAAATATTGAGATAGTTCTCTTACTTATTCTTCAAAAGTAGACGTCACCTGGCCTTTCGAGAGAAAAGTTTAAAATTGGTTGAGCAAACTGACCTGCTGGGCCCTTTCATTGAAAAATGAGGTTTTTCGATGATGATGCGTAAACAAATGTATTCTACTGTTTTCTGATTGCATTAAAACTTTTGTCGTGACATCATTTCTCGAACCTATGGGGCATCCTTTTATATTCATGCGTATTTTGAAGGAACTTAATTCGGTCAAAGTTTTTGAATATATTTATTTAGTAAAAGTGTTGTAATGGAATTGTCTAAACAGCAAAACCTCACATGGTCAGTAAAGTTTTCTTGAAATTGGTATAGTGCATAAAATCCATTACCCAAAACATTCAATTCTCCAAAAAGTAATTTTTAATTTTTTTAAACATTATTTATTTTGAACTATTAAGAAGCAATTAAGCGATTTAATACAATGGATTTTATTGGAATTAATTAGGTAAGTAATAAATCAAGTCAGTTTTCGTGGCATTAAAGTACTTATGAGGCAAGGAATAAATAGAAATTATTTATGGAATGTACGTGTTGTATAAACTTGTTATATGATACATAAATAAACTTATAGGAAATAGTCGCCAAATGTCAAGAAAATGAAAACAAATATTTAAAATACATTTTAAAATGAGAAATTAACCAATCGAGTAACCGTAAAAGTGAAATTATTGGCCAAATTGACTATTATGCAGAGGTAATTTACGGTAATTAGAAACGTGGCGAGAAATCTCAATAGTCAGTCTAACCATTTAATATTTTCCATGGTTGTATAAATGTTTGATATACGCAGTGGCCGAATAAAGCAACATTACCATATACTCTACACGTTCACTGACAATATTTGTGATCCCATTTTGATCAGCCTTAATAAGAAACCCCCAGAACGTCAAAAATACCTCCATTAGTCTATTTTCTTTAACTTCTTTTATTTAGACATTTTCAGAAAACCTTTTTTAAGTACATCTATTGTAACAACCGTGAGGCCCTCAGAACTTAAAATATACCTTCATTAGTTTATCTTCCCCAAATACAACTGATATTCCTTTCCTTTACTAATGTAAGAAACCATGACAAACCGTGACAAAGTATATCATTAACGAGAAGATATTTCAAGACAGTTTAGCTTGATTTGCTATAGCCATTAGTACAAAATTATAAGTGACGATATTTTTCCACTTAAACACAATATAAATTTGGTAATTCTTTCACAAAATTGAAATTTTAATAACCCATTACATTTTGAAGACCATTTGTGTATCTGTCTATACAGTATTTATAAAAAGAAAATATGGCTTGAATTGAACTGTACACACATATTTCTACTTTTTAACAACCCCCTTGGTGGCGCTCCCGCGTTTATTGTCTCGACACGTCCCCGCACTATGAATTCGCAAAAGAAACGTAAATTATTCGCCTAATTAATCCTCCATTGGAATTTATGGAGTGAATATAGAGCCCTGCAACCCTTTAACGACGCCCCCTCCTGAAATTTCCTCAGGCGAGAAACTCGAAAAACAACCCCTTCTCACACTTCTTTATCGAATCGTTAGGACTGTCAGTGTAGCGCTTAATTATTTCTGTATTTGAGCTGATTTATTGCAGACGATTCTCATTGCGTCGAGGATCTAATGGAGAAACGATAGAAACGTCGACTGATAATGATAGTGATAATGATGATGGTGATGATGTTAGGTGCGGAGTAGCAGATAATGTGAAAGTATGGATTTTACGAAAGGGACAGTAATATCACGTGCAGCAGTTAGCAAAAAGAAATGTCACACCTTACATTTTGTTAATAAAGATAGGCTAACAAATTAGCATCATTCACTTTTATGTATTGATAATAAGTTTAGTGAAGTAATGAGACTGAATTGATGTCCTGTATTCAAAGAAACCTTGTAAGTCCTACGATCCTTTTTAATAGACAAATAAAAGTTACTATCTTTGATATTTAAATGGTGAATAATGAATCATATGCATTACTTATATAATACAAATTCAAAAGTTGATGGTAGTGATGATGATGATGTTGATGAGGACGGACGGTTAGGTACGGATGATTAGATAAGGTATCATACTTTATATCGTGTTATTTTAAATTAAAGGACACCAATTTAGACAAGGTATCAAATTGGTGTTTCAAAACTCAAAGTAATATTTTCTGAATTGGTGCACGTTAAATGAAACAAGACTTAAATTGCATACGAACGTATTTTACACACAACTAAAAGTCCTATCCTTGAAATCCAAATTTTGTAATCACTGGGTTGTCACTAGAGCTTTTGAATGCTTTTATCTAAATGCGCCTGCGCCGATAGTACGCTGATGGTTTTCTACCGTTTCACTAACGAAACTAATCTATAACCTTGCAACGGTTTATAACTTCTAGAAACTAATTTAACGATGTTTACCAACTGAGTCTCAAACCTTTACTGATACAGTTTGTCAGTTTTATGTATCCATCCAGCTATAATTACAATTTTAGTTTGTGGTTCTTGCAAACGTTAATTGTCTCTATTTTATTTGCCATAGTGACAAAGATAATTTAGAAGAATACAAAAAATAACGTTGAGCATATTTGAAAATCTTACTAAATAGAGATCATGGTAGTAATAAGTCTCGAAGGCTATGTAGGGTGCCAATTCCCGCACAACAGCTAAAACTCTGAGGAATGTTTACTGACTGGATCAGTAGATGTTATTATGCTACAGAATATCTGTATCTAGTAAGACACTAAGATATCCCTAGAGGACACAAGAATTATTGCCTCCATAGCAAAACACCCAGTAAGTTTGTAGATAATTATAAATGACAAAATACAGCACAAGTGAGCATCATTTCAACCACCTGGGATGTGACAACTAATGATTATAGCGTTGACGTCGAACAAAATATTAACAAATTTAGCAGAATATGTGCTACACAGAGTGTGCAAATAAAATTTTACAAAACCACTATAGTAACCAACCTTGTTATATGCAACCAATCCATGCCGAAGTATGGACAAGCACATAACAAGAAAGTCATATCCAGGTTTAAGAAAGGAGGTCCCTAAGAAGAGTTAAAGGATTTACTAAACAGACCGATTCAGAAATGAAGGCATCAGAAATGAACTAAGCACCTACAGCTTTAATGAAACTATAAGACGATATAGGAAAAAATGGAAAGAATGGCTAGACGGAATGGACAAAAGTAAATTGCCAGTAACTGCTCTTAAATATAAATTTAGTGGGGATATAAACCTGACACCACTACGTATAAGACGGGTACCATAAGAGCCACCATGCCTAATCAACCATGCCTTATCAAAACGACACACTTGTAATAGTAGCTGGTTCACAGTATTATCCAACATATACTTTATCAGATTGCAAGCAAAATACCGATACCGATACCGACACGTGGATAACTCAGAGATCGGCAGTTAAGCGAACGAACATTATTCACATATAAATAATTAAGTGTTTGCATGACTTAGAATAGTGCACTTAGTATAGTCGAGTAAATTAGACGTTTAGTGTATTAGGGTTTTATTTAGTTTTCACATGCATAACGATAGAATATTATCTTAATCTGTTACCAGTAAGCTAATCTAAAGAACTAAGTACAGATCGATTGAAATCTGTTTGTAATAGAATGAAATTGGAGTGTTTGCATGACTTAGAATAGTGCACTTAGTATAGTCGAGTAAATTAATTACTTAGTCGTTTAGTGCATTGGGGTTTTAGTTAGTTTTCATATGCATAACGGTAGAACATTATCATAATTTGTTTCCAGTAAGCTAATCTAAAGAACTAAGTACAGATCGATTGAAATCTGTATGTAATAGATTGAAATCTATGTGTTTACATGACTTAGAATAGTGAACTTAGTGTAGTCGAGTAAATTAATTACTTAGACGTTTAGTGCATTGGGGTTTTAGTTAGTTTTACATGCATAACGGTAGAACATTATCATAATCTGTTTCCAGTAAGCTAACCTAAAGGACTAAGTACCGATCGATTGAAATTTATTTGTAATAGGTTGAAAACTAAGCGTTTACATGACTTATATAGCGCACTTAGTATAGTCGAGTAAATTAATTACTTAGACGCTTAGTGTACTTGAATTTTTGTTATTTTTCACATGCATAACGGTAGAATATTATCACAATCTGTTTACAATAAGATATTCTAATGAACTAAGTACAGATCGATTGAAATCTTTTTGTAATGGATTGAAATCTAAGTGTTTACATGACTTAGAATAGTGCACTTAGAATAGTCGAGTAAATTAATTACTTAGACGTTTAGTGTACATGGATTTTAATTAGTTTTCACATGCATAACGGTAGAATATGATCATAATCTGTTTACAATAAGCCAATGTAAAGAACTAAGTACAGATCGATTGAAATCTTTTTTTGTAATTAACAGTTTATCTTAAAATTTTTCACCAAAAATGATTTTTTTGAAAAGCGCTATTTTGAGAAACAAATGAATATTTTCTAAAATAAATAATTTTCTGACTGCTAGCATGTAAACCTCAAAAATTTTCAGTTTTCCTCTTTAGGTCGATAACTGTGCAAGGCATTTGTCCAGTCACAGATCGCTTCTAGGAAAAGATACTTTTCGTCATACATGAAATCCCAAACAAAAATTTTTTGAACCCTAAAACGAGTAATCAATAAACATGTTTCCCCTGTATCCTTGTAAAAAAAAAATGTAAAAAGGTATTCATTGCAAAGTGGTGTCGAAATGGGCACCATAAGTCTTACGAGACCACAAACTTGCCCGCTGCTGGGGTCGATAGGTGCATTTCGATAATTCTGCCCGACTTCTCCCTTCCCAGTTGTTTTCCGCCAAAGGTTATCCCATTAATCAGAATCCGGCGGCGGGGCAATAAATATCACGGCGAACTTCTAATCTAGCATTCGGAAAGGAGATTCCTGTGAGATTATAAATGACGTTGGGTGTCGTGCGGACCGTTCGCGCCGCTCTCGTGGTAACGTTTCCGATCGAATCGGAGGTCGTAACGAAATATATAAGGCCATAAGGCGAACTGCCACACACCAACGACCCGTTTTCCTCGACAATTCTAAGACCCATTGTTCACGTGGGCAAAACTTCTATAGGTACATACGTATAAGCTTGTACGTGGAAATGCGCTCTTACGCAACTTACACATTCCGTTTCAGACAGATTTGCTGAGCGCTACTTTGGTGCCTCACTCGGTGCAGTATGGACAAACGAACGAAAGCGTGTCAGAGTTTGAAATGGTTACTTTCGATAATTTTCATACGTGAACATTGCGTGTGTCCTGTTCGTTCGATTTCTTGTTTAGAACTTAAATGATTTTTCGCAGCACTTAACCCATATTCGCTCAGGACTGAACATTTCCAAATTTGAAACTTCAATATTCTTAAAAAATAGGGATTCCACTTAAAAGTTCTGTTTCCATGGTAACATTTTGGTATTCACCACAGCATTTATTAACCCAAATTACTTATCAATCAACATAGGCAATTTTTCAAAAAAATAAACACCCCACAGTTGAAATTTTTGCTTTAAGAAAGGCATTTTTGGTGTTTTTATGATAATATTCCCTCGATCCCTTACAATACCACCACTCTTCATAAGTTAATGAAGGCATCAATTAAAATGTATTCACTTACAAATCCGCGTAAACAAAGAAAATATAGACATAATTGAAAGTCATGTTAAGTTTTATCAATAAATCATCATCACATTTACTTATTTTTGCAAAAATATGCATAACTAACCTTAGGCTGACCATGTAAATGTATTTATATACGAAAAAACAACAAACAGCTGAGCTTACGACATTCTTGTTTAAATAACCTTAAAAGTCAAGAACAAAGTTGAGCCGCTCAATGTACCACTCACACCACGGGATCGATAATTTAGGATTATGTATCTTCCCAATTTTTGCAAACTTATTTTATAGCAATATAAGCCTATGTAACTTTCTTCACTTTGTTATTAGATGGTAGCATAAGAAACACATCACTGTGGCTTAGGCCACAGTTTGCTAAATCATATTTTGTGTTAATATTATACTTTGTGCACCACAAAAGATTAAATGGGTTTTGTACTTGGTTTTGTTTGTAAAATATTTAAGGATTTGTTAAAGTCACCTCCAGTGTGGCTATGGCTTCTGCTTCATTTTCTGTTGAAGCTAAGAGGTTTAAATACATATTTAGCTTAAACCTTTAATCTAATTACTCATTTTTAATTTTAGGTTAATTTTATTCCACAAAGAAATAAAAAACCAAAAATGGTTTTTGATATCTTGTTTGTATTTCATTTAGATACCTTGGTTTTCTCAATGTATTCCTAAAGGAATCCATTCCTGGTTCGGAAAACATGCCTTTTGAAGGCGACAATGGCAACAATTTTGAGCCAAGAGATCAATCCACAGGGTCCAGTAAAAAAGTGCAAAGAAACGAGCAATACAGAAAATGTAAAAGTAGAGAAAACGTCCAACATTTCTAAAAAAAAATAACTGAAATGCTGGGAGAATATTTAAATAGGTGAAACACCTATAGGGCTTAGGGGTTAGTAACAAAATACTTATTCAAAAAATTACAAACTAGATTTTCAAAATTCTACTTTACTGCATTGGAGACGATATCTAACTGTTCAATAAAAACATATTTCTTGACACTTTTCTTTGTATTTGTTAGTACTTATTGAGTCTATCCCATACTATGTATTTATTTTAGTTAAAACAATGAAGGTCTAATCAACATATTTCTATCAAGAAAAATATAAAGAGTTTTGGGGGCCCTTAAAAGAATATGCTGTGTTACTTGTGGTACTCTATCCGTGATTTATTTTGGGTCTTGTCTTCTTCTTGCGACTAAAACAGATAAAACTTATAACAATTTTAGTGTAGTTTCAAGGGGCTGGCTGCAGATATAGATCACTAATTTGTCAGTCCGATCCTGGACACCGAATTTGCCTGATTTTATGAACTTATATTTTATTTGCTCCTGTTGTAAGCGCTTCGGCAGCAACATCCATTACCGTCTTCTGCAAAAATAAATACAATTTTAATATTACAAAATTGTGCATTTTTACGTTTATCAGATTTAAAGATGTATTTTAATATTGACTCGACATTGACGTACGATATTTATATATTATTACACTTATTACTTCATTATTTATAGTCCTCTTTAATTTGATAATTTTCATTAACGATGTTCTCCAAAAAAATTGTTGGTCACTGCTGCACTCACCATATCAATTATTTGTACGTAAGTCGTTGATCGCTGGCATTGATGATTACACTTTTAGTCACCGTTCCACCGCGTTCCACCCCTCGAATTCCCCATAAAATGTAAGTGAAACATACTACACCTACTCTCGCTTAAAAGCCGATACAGAGTTTTCCACAGGAATAATTTATTGAAAGCAAAAGAATAACTCGATAGAAAATTGATATTTTTTTGAAAATTTTGGATTCAATGGTTCCTCCTAAATAAGGGAGGACACAATTTTTTTTTTCTTTCAACGAGTTATAACTGAGTAAATATAAGAAATAAATAAGGCAAGTTTGATCCACATTTGGTTTTCCAATACTGGGATTTTAGGTGACAAATATTATATGGTACTTTGATGTAATTCAAATACAAGCAAGAAAAACATGGAATTGTGCCTGAACTGTTTACATTCATTAGGTGCAATTTTAAACGCTGCATACAAATTCTCTCGTTAACAATTTTTTCTACTTTCTTTATTCCCATTTGTTTGTCATCTCCAAGGCAACATTCATATGTTCTCAGTTAAAAAGTAATAATTGAGATAATTGCAAAAATGATATGGAAAAAATGGTATATGGCTCTTAGACTATGTGTGACATATTATTCGTACAACCAAAACGTACTTTATTACTTTCAGTTATGCACAAGCCCATTCCTAACTCGTGGATAATTAAAAGAAATAAATAGGACAGCTAATCACTAGATACTCCGACTATATCTCATATGAAAATTTAAAAAGACATAAGGTAAGAATTAATTCCTACGCCTTTGTTAGTAGTAACCGTCATACTGATTAACAAATTATAACGTTCCTGATTGCCAATGAATAACACGGTTTTTATCTTAAGAGAATGTAAATTGTTTAAGCAGACTCTGGGCACGAATAATACGTCACGTTTTAAATTGAACAATTAAACAAACAATGATTTAAAGATTATTTTCCACTTACCAATTGCTACAGGACTGTTCCTCGTTAGTTGTAATGAAAAATGATATTTTAGTAGATAGATAAACATAAGTCAACGACTGCAATTCAAGTGTATAATTTGTGTATAATTATAACCTTGAGGAAATGTTGCAAGTTAAATGACAAATAATGAGATCAACAACTTGAATGAACTAACACGTTATACCTTTAATAACGTTTTCAAAAAAATAGTCATTTACTGAACATTTGTGGAAATTCAGTGAGGAAATTATGTTGAATCTAAGGAAACCCTCCCTACATCTGTGACCTGTAAAAATCAATCGTAAGACCTGAAAATATAATTTCTGTTCCAACAGCGCCGCTTAAGGAATTAAATTTTCATTGCTAGCGATTAGATTCAATCGTGATAGTCTAATGTAAACAATTTCGAAATAACAGCAGGTAAAGACATTATAGTGTAACCTGCGCAATTCATGGCCGCTTCGTAACCATTCCGAGCACAAATATTATCATTAATATTTCACAATGACTATTTCTCTGTTCTTTTTTTCCTTTCGTATGATTTACTGGGTACATATCCGCACCATTAGAAAGGAAACCGGCATTGTCAAGATCAAGGCTAGAAGCGAGTCGTTAGTGAAATTTAATACCTCACCAGTTAAATGTCTACACGATTTTTATTGAACTTATTAAACTTGACATTTACTTCTTGTAGGTTTCAGGTGTCGCCGCTCTTCTAGCATTGGGACCCCAGAGGTCTAGTTTTTTGTACGGCAGGACTCTAATAGGACGGCAAACAAACAATAAAATCATAGAATTTAAATACTGGCGAGCGGAGTATGGAGAATTACCCTATTGTACCGGGATAGTGGGTGTTACATACAAACATACACAATTTGTATTTATCCTCGAGTTGTTAGACAAGCTTGTTAGCAAGTGAACGTTGCCACTGCGTCTGGTACCGTTCAAACATTTAATGGTAAACATTCAAACCAAAATTCTCTGAGTCGTCAGGTTCGAAATTCCCAAAATAATAACTTTGCAGGAATTCGTGAGTCGTGTAACAACTAAAACAATCAGGTGTGTGAAGTGGACTCAAGACTTTCTTCCTACGTATTGAAGTTAACTAAAGTAACTTTCTTCCATAATGCTTATTTTTAAAAACGAATCAGAAATAATGTATGGATTTGATAGAAGAAAAATAAGTATGCATGTAATGAATATTAGACACTTGACATCGAATGTCAATTTTCTAATGTATCTTTTTTAGAAATTTAAAAATGCGCTAATAAATAATTCTGCGCTTTGGTGTTAAAAGGATCAATGTTAATATTTGGATATTTTAAGCCTTCTGCCTTTGGTATTAGTTAAGTTACTTTAATTAATTGGCAAATATTAAATTGCATAGGATTTTTTCCCTGGCGAAATTTGTCATGCTTAACGCCAAAGGCGAAAGGTTCACCATTTGAATCAACATTAGTAAATGCTAAAGAGGCCAATACTTGTGAAAAAATGTTAAGTTTCCTTGACTTTAGACAAAATTAATATGTTTTATACGAAATAAACTCTTTACAAGGGTGAATAGGATTAAAACAAAAGGTGCTTTTAAATTTCAAGTCATGTTTAATCCTTACACTCATAGTAATATACTAGTTCAACGGATTCATATAAAGTGGATGTGGTATTCAACCGACATTAAATTTATTTTATACTAGCTGACCCGGCGAACTTTGTTCCGCCTTAATTGCAATAAATAAGCAGTTTTCTTTGTTTTTTAATTGAAAAAAATACAAAAAAATTAAATACCTATTTCTGTATTTTAGTACATAGTATTTCTCTCTTCTCTCTTCATTTAAGTACCTTGTGATACACGACATTTTTTGTTTTATTATCAGGCGCAAAAACAAACAACGCAGATGGTCTTCCGACCCGTGAACATGCCACGTATAATTGACCATGGGAAAAACATGAATGTTCTAGATTTAAACCACAAACTTTTAAGGATTGGCCTTGTGATTTGTTGATGGTCATGGCAAATGCAAGACGTATCGGAAATTGAAGTCTTTTAAATTCAAACGGCATATCGTTTGGGATCATCGGTATCCTCGGAATGAGAACTTCCTCACCTTTGAATTTTCCTATCATTATCGTAGCGTAAATTACATTTTTCATCAATTGTCTAACCACCAAACGCGTACCGTTGCACAGTTTTGGTTGGTTTATGTTTCGAAGCATGATTACTACGGAGCCAACCTTTAGGCGTAAATTGTGCGGTGGTAAGCCAGGCACGTCCAAAGAGTTTAAAAATTCAATTGGATAGTTGGTGGCTTCATCTTCATTTGAGACGCAGTCAATAGATTTGAATGAATACATTGTTCCAATGATCTTATTTTGAATTATGTAGTTTAGGTCATCTACATCTTTATTTTTAGCCGCTAAAATTGCTCGCTCACTCAACCATTCATTATTTTTGTAGTTAGAAATAATTTCTGGAAATACATTGTTGATAAGTTCGTCTTTTGATCAGACAAAATTACAGAAATTATTTGGAAATGATATTAATCCGCTCGATTCATCGACAGGTACTTGACCATTACCGATAGTCAGCAATTGCTCCGAGAAATCTTCAGCAGATGTATCATTAAGCAATGTAACTCTCATGTTTGTTGTCAGTTGCAGTTTCTTTGCTCTCGTGATTAAGAAGCACGAAGTCGAGCCATACTATCGCGGCGCTGTTCACGTGCAATTTCTTGTTCTTCTTCAGTCCTTTCATTTGCAGTATTTCGTATTCTTCTTGCATCACGGCTTTGTCGAGAAAGATTCGATCGTCTTGGTCGCGGCATTATTAATTAAACTTCACTTCATCTAAAAACTCAAATTTTCAACCATATCGACTTTTATAGTTAACTTTTACATTATAATTGTTAATTATTTATTTAATAGAAATAGTTTTATTATTGATTTCTTACAAATATCAAATTGTCATCCACACGTCATTACATAGCTGTCATTATACGTCAATTACATAGCTGTCATTTGCGTTTTGTTATTCCAAGTCTGATTCTTTTTTGTTATACCACGTTTTATAGTGACTGACGTTTCATGTCAAGTCACACGGGAATGCTGTCGAACGGGATAAAAAGTATCCTATGTCCTTCTCCTGGCTCTCAACTACCTCCCTGCCAATTTTCAGTTAAATCGGTTCAGCCGTTATTGAGTTATAAGTGGAGTAACTAACACGACTTTCTTTTATATATATATATATATATATATATATATAGATAAACATATATTTGAGGGCGAGTTTAAACTTCTCAGGGACTCAAATTATCAGAGAAATTTTGCAATTTTGAATTGCATTCGCTTGGAGAGAATAAAGAGCTTTCACCCCTATTGTTTTCTCATTCTATAGTTATATCTGATAAGTTCCATGAAAAATACGGTCATTGTATAAACCGTACAATGCATGTACTATATTTTAGGGAGGATTTGATTATGACACTGATGTATAAGTCTTGATGGCAAATGTAAATATGGGCAAGTGTAAAATATGACTATATTGACTATATTGTGTTATATTTACAATCGATATATGAAATGTAAAAGTGGTAAATAATGCCTGTTTAAAATACTTGCAACGCATTTGTCGCATAACGATTATCCATGTTGATCGTCGCATTGCATGACAACCTGACTGCATGCATGCTTAAGTTAGCATACGAAGTGATAATTTCTACAACTTTATTTATCGATTTCCTATCGCGATACGGATTGTATCGAGCTGGACGTGGGGGTGTCGGCGGGAGGGTGATATATGTATCGATCTCCGACGTATGTAAATCCTCCTCCGCTTCATTTAGCCGGAGAGAGCGACGCGGATTTATTTAATGCGGATTAAAGGCACACGTAGCCCGATAATTCGGTCACGAGTTCCCGTCATCCCCCCAATCGTTCCCCGAACCGGATCCGGAGGCTCATTCCTCAATGTCAGATCGCCTCGGATCATATTGGTTCTACTTTCTGACGCCCCGATATTGTCATACCGCCGCTGATTTATGTAATTATATTGACTTCTCCTCTCTCACCCTCTCTTTCTCTATCTCTTTCTCTTCCTTTCCGCCTGTTGGCACGGTGATGACGACGACGGCGGCGGCGATGATGGCGCAGTCTGGCGGATTTTTGGTTGATTGATGATCTGATACTTTTCACCCGGTAATCTTGTTTATTACTGGTCAACAACTCCCCGGGACGAAAAAATAGCGACGGGGGACGTCGACACAATAGACATGTTTCCATTTAAGTCGGAATTATTAAGAGTAATTTCTGGATGCGATGCTCATTTCGTCTACTTGCCAAGGGGAACGGGAAAGGACCATATAATGAATCGGAAAAGCTAATGAAGACGGAACGGTTTTTCATCTTGTAAGTTAGTTAAAACATGACTGCTTTGTTTTTTTGCTTAACTTAAATATAATGTGTGTTTAAATTGTATAAGCCAGCTTTTTTCAGAATATATTTCTTGTATACTGACACGTATCTTGAGTTAGGCGGCACCAAGCAATCAAAATAGAGTAATCACTTGATTCATTTTTCCTCTAAATACCTATATGATATGTTTCTAAAGTTTTTTGGGTGTGAATTAGTGTTTCTCAAGGGCCACTCTACCTGTGTTAGTTTGGTTTTGGAATTTGGATACAACAATAATATAATTACAGGTTAGGCATTAAAAAGTAGACTTCATAAGAAAATGATTTTCCGTAAAATGGTATTTACATTGCCATCAGGACTTAAACCTGAATCTCTCGACATCACGTCCAGAATATTACTAATTAAGGGGACGTGACACCCCTGAATTTTGTTTTTTTTTTCTATTTTGGAAAATTGGAAAATTGAAGGGAAGAACAGTAGATACATTCATGAAACTTTACACATTTATTCTATAATAGTCTTACTATGAAAAAAAAATTGTTCTAGATTTTCCCCAGCTGTCTTTTGGCCGGTAGAAATTTTTTAAGAAAACCTCAAAAAATCACGGCGTACACGATTTTGAGACACTGGAACGTCTGGGAAGAAAAAACAAAAAACGGTTTTAATTGTTATCGAAACCCCTAGGGATTGAACCTAATTGAAACATTTTTCGTGAAAAAATAACAAAATGACGGCATTTTTTTAAAAAAGCACATATTTTCGTCCGCAGAAACTCGGAAAATTTTCGGAAAATCTTTTTGGACGGAGGTTCAATCCCTGAAAAATTACATGACAAATAATATATCCAAATTTCAAATCGATCGGTTGATTAGTTTTTTTTTTAAATCGTGTACGCCAGTTCTAAAATGTCATTTTGATAGAATCGCGTTTAAAGTTTTTAAATGATATTTTTCAAAGAAAAACTTACTTAAACTCAATCTACAATGTCAGCTCCGTACAAAATTCCTTCCTCCTGTTCATACAGCTCTGCTACTTCCCTTCGAGCTGTTCTTACTTCTTTAGAAGCCTCAGTGGTCCGCCTCTCCGTCTCTTTGATTTGCAACGCATCTCGTTTATTTGTAAGTTGCATAGCAAATGGGCCAATTGTAATGCCAACAACTTGCATTATTTTCAATATACTCATAAAGCCTTCATTAAAAACACACGTTGCTAATCCGCAAGCAAGACCGAGTACATGTTTACCGGTAAAATTGTACTTGTATATATATACTATACACTTTGGTGCCATATTCCAGACCGTCGCGTTGAAGCTTTCATTATTGTTTTGGGTCCCCAAGCATTATATATATAATGCTTATATATATAATATATCATATATATATATATATAATGCAGATGAAATGGAAAAGAGAGAAAAATCATTAAAAATATGAGTTTTACGCATCGTTTCTACTATAGTATACATATCTATAGTATATTTACTATAGTATACTATATATACTATATACTATTACTATTACTATTACTATATACTATACTATTACCATAGTATACTATATACTACTACTAAATATACTATAGTATATTTACTATAGTGTATATATATATATATATATATATATATATATATATATATATATATATATATATATATATATATATATATATATATATATATATATATATATATCGTATTTACTATAGCACATATTATTGTAGGCAAATTAAAACCTGATTGTTTCTCTGAGCTATCTCTTCCTACATCTTCACCTTCAAAAAAATCTAGCAGAAACACTATTTCTAGATATGTTAATAATTTGCTTCTTGAATATATCATCCAGTCATTTTTAGACTGGAGTATCAGATCTGTGGTAGTGACAAGTAAATGATGTTATATGAGTTTGTGTTTCATGCACACTTTAATAGATTTTCAGTCATCTATAAAAATCATTTTTGTCAATGCAAAATTCTGAAAAATGTAAATTTTAATCATACCTAATCAGTAATGAAATTACTGTTAAAAATTAAAATAGCAACAAACAACACCTTTACCTATTACTCGTCATTCCCAATATGTCTTTCGTAAATTCCTGATGACATAAACCATCACCGTTGATTTTAAAAATTACCCGCAACGATCTTCCTTGAACGTATTTTTCTGGTAAACCAAAAAATTTTTTTCCAAAAAGCTTTACTGGATTACGTCAGCTACGGGGACGAATTTAGCTTTCGATCCCGACTCCCCTTTACGTTATTTTTTTGTATACACGTTACATTGGTCCCCGATCTCATTAATTTTTTTATGGCGTCCGTTTTAATTAGATTTTCCAGATAGCGTCAACGAATGTCGGACATGTCGTAAAGTTGATATACCGGCGGCGTAAAAGAATTTACTGAATTAATAATATACATGTATTAGAAAAAGGCCTGTCGGTGGATTGGCTGCTTTGAATTGATGATGACAAATAAGGTAATAACAGTAGCAGGAATAGGTATTATTATTGGAAGATTTAGATAAGCGGTAAAGCGATGCCTGTTGTGAGGTTATTAATGAAGTTGCTAATATTGCGACAATGTAGATTTGAAAGAAGGTTTAACGACAAATGGTGGCATTAGAAGGTACCAATATAGTGTGGAAAATAACTAGTGTTCTGGACTATTCAGTGCCATTCCTTTCACTTTATATATATTCCTTGGTAGAATCCCACCTTACTCAAAATATAAAAACCGTTAATTACTTAGCACTAAAAATA
Organism: Cryptocephalus primarius; assembly: GCA_963576515.1. Taxonomy (NCBI): domain Eukaryota; kingdom Metazoa; phylum Arthropoda; class Insecta; order Coleoptera; family Chrysomelidae; genus Cryptocephalus; species Cryptocephalus primarius. The sequence continues at coordinate 10,379,368 of OY754942.1, read as the reverse complement.
TATATGTACTTTCCTCTTCGATCACGTTTCTTATATTTGTTTTGACATTTCTAAATCGTCGATCGAAATGAGAGATTATCCTTTTTTCCTTCGTGACTCGTTCTACAAATTCCTTCCTTTCCTCCAAATAACCTATGATGAAAAACCGCCAATTAAATTTATCGTGATATCATTCTAAACCTCTATTGTTTTTTTCTATCTCTCTCTTTCCCTCTCGAGTCGAAGGTCGATTCGGACGTATAAATTATAGCGATTAGTAGAAATCGATCAATTTTTCTTTGGTTTACTTATAATTAATCACGAAACTCTTGCTGAAGAATTTACGATTGTTGCAGATAAAATTACTCCCCCCAGGCCACGGCTACTACACATTATTTATGTCTATTAGCGATGTTAAAATAATTCCTGACTGTACTGGCAATGAAACCGATCGTGTGTTTCAATTACAAGGAAAACATTGGTACAACCGTGTCAATGCGGATGTGAATCGAGAAAAACTGTTCGATATGAATTGAAATCAACCCATAAATCGTATGTTTTTGAAAATTTTCCCCAATCGAAACCTTTCAAACGTAAGAAACATCCTCCACGTCCCTTCACCGAATCCACCCCTGAGGCAGTCCGGGGGTACGTACACATTTAAGCGAGCGCTAGTGAACTTTAAATCATCGTTTTAGGGGTTCTAAAAGCACATGTGCATCTCTCCAGAAAAGGCATTTCGCGGTCGATATCGGAGTCAAGCGCTTTCCATTGTTCCACCCCCGCAAAACACCCCCGAAATCCACCCTTAAATTAAAAATCACTTTAGGCAAATTTAAAACGCGTTTAATAACTCGATTGAAATATTAAAAGGTCTTTGTTATTGTTGCGGCTTTGTCGCACTGGAAGCGACTTCCTTGTCGAAATAAACGCGCCCTAGGGGGGGGGTGAGTTTTCATCTACGAGGAAACATGGAAAATTGACGGAATTGATTTTATTTTGCAATGCTTTTTATTGATTTTAGTTTACATTTCGCAATAAAATTTCCTTTGAATTTCGGGATCCAGTTTGCTATACTTCTTGTAGTTGTTATGATTGATGCATAACAACCAGAATAGTTAAAATAAGTAAAACTGTCTTCTGTACCTATTAATATATCAGATGAAATGATATGAGTTATCAACTCGTCATTTCATCTGCAGTATCATTAATATCATCTGAAGTATTACAAGTCGAATTAAATACTATAAGTACTTCATAACAGTCTAAGTTTCTCGTTGTGTCTTTAATTTACATGAACGATTAGAATCATGTTTCTATGACAAACCGACTGCTTTAGTGGCCTTTGCTACATGCACCTGTTTGTTGCCATCGTCGTAATTACAAGGCTGCAAGTAACCCAACTTACAGATCAGGATCCACACAACGACCCAATGCTTGAATTCAGCCCTGTACCACTAGTGTAAATGTACTAGAGTCCCTGGTACGCACAGGACAGGTTCTTATGGTAAAATCAGGTAAAATCTTTTCATTTTTTGTATTAATCGATGGTTTTTCTGGTTGCTTTCCAGGTCAGACTAGGCTAGGTTTCCTCCCCTAACAGCTCTGAGCAGCAGTGGAACCAAGTGCCAGCATTCTACCATATGAGCTATATGAGGTGATTGATGACATATACGTGTATGAGGACATACGAATCAAGCCCCACCCAGAACCATTAAAGTCCGGAAAGCGAGGATCTAGGCGAGAGATGCACTAGGTACCGGCTAGTGACCATTGAAGCCCCAACAGTGGCCCTCCAGGGCCTCCCCTACTCCCCTCCTTCCTCCTAGATCACCTTCCACTTCTGTGCAGGAATTGACTTATGCAAATGTCATACACAAGTGTTATGAACTGATATGGCTCATGTGGTAGAGTGCAAGCGCATAGAGCCAGGGGTTTTAGGTTCAAATCCTGTTCAGGGTTATAAAGTTCGGAGTCGTAGCTAGATTTCTATTATGTTAGTGGACGATTTACCTGTTTTTTTGTAAGGAAATTAATGTTTAATGTTTGGATGACATCTACCATAAGAACTATCGGATATAGGCAGGCGCACATTGTAATAACAGCTTTGTTGTTGTGACTGTCTCCAAATCTAGTAATAACATTTTGATGTGCATGTGCTATTGTGTATTCGTTCAAAAATTAGTGTTGGAATTCTCTTGGAACATAAAACGCTTTCTTTATGAAGAAATGTTTGAAAACATGACAAAAAAACCGCCTCCTCAATTAGAGTCGTCAATTAATAATCGTCAATGCCATTGCCAGTCATATCATCCAATTTTACATGCTCGACAGGCAGAGCAGGTTTAGCGACAGGCTCCTCCTCTTTCACTTCCTCTTGTTTCTGCTCTTGCTTTTCCTTCTCTTCCACTTCAGTGTTATTTAAATCGGAAGGGTCCTCGAGTATTTCCGTGGATTCATCGAGAGCTCTGAGGCTCTTCAGCCTCATTGCAGGCTTCCTCAGGATCATACATCTCGGCATCATCATTCTCTGATGTCTTCTCCTCAGTCTCTTGTTTAACCTTTTGTTCATCTTTCTCTTTCTTAACCTGGTCTTCCTTGGCCTTAGCCTTAGTAGCATCTATGAAGTTATAGAAATGTCTCTGTGTCTTAAAATGATCCTGAGCAACTTCTTCATTATCAAAGGCTCTGTTGCATATCTGGCCCTTGAATCCAGAAAATGCAACCAGACTTTGAGTAGCAATGTATGAGTACTTTATATTATTTGAAAAAATGTTTTTTAATGTTAATTCATTATTAAGATTTTCAATATAAATCCCCGTTAATAAGGACACCTCCCTATTAAGGAAAAAATGTTTTACGCCATAAGTGTCCGGTTAATAGAGATTTCTCTGTATTTGAAAGACAGACGTGTTATAAGACAATGTATAATGCTTGTTAAACTTACTACATTCAGATACTTTGACCATTGCTCAATATCAAAAATATTATTCCAGAAATCTTCCATGTCCTGGTGATACCATTACTACTATGAATTACGAAAGTGTATGCTAAAATATTTATGGTAGGCTTATTTGAAGAAAAATTTTTTTAATAACAACTAATTATGAAAATTAAATGCTACTAGACAGGCAAAATTTTTGCTTTTTTCACAGACTTCCGCAAATGTGTCATTAGCTAATTGTTATTTCGATAAAACTATATATAAATAGTATAGTATTAAAGCTCCATATTGTTTCATTAAAGCGTTTTAGTTTTTTGGTTATATAGATTATTAACTATGGATTAATTAATTAGGCCTGTATTCGAAAATAAATAAAGTCCATGTTCGATTATTATTTGATACGTGCGAGTAAATCACAAAATGCCTTAATGGAAATGGTTCAGATACTTTTTCAGAACAGTTTTAGGCATTTCAACTGATGTAATTAATATATGTCAATTTTAAGAAAACGCAACAAATTGCATAGGCTTTTATCCAAGTTAGAAAATTATGTAGGAAATAGCACTAAATTATTTCCGCCCGCTTTCAATTGAAAGCCTATTTACTCTGAGCGTCGTATAATTCTAATCGAATCGTTTTTCTGTACAGGCGCCTGTAATACACTTACGTTATCGTAAGTAGCCTTTTCCAAACCTTTACGATTTTAATTTATTATAATAGCTGTATTAGTTATCGGAGTAGAGAGTGTAATTTTATTTGCATAGAAATTTTCTTCGTAGTATATAGAATGATTATTACTCCACAGCGCCTTATTGTACTGTATCCAGATTACCAATTACGTAATCGAAACTGCACGCGTTTTTTTCTTCTGCCGCGTCTCGATCTCCACCGTTGCACAACGTTCATAAAATTACATATTTAAATAAAGCGTGTGTCCGTGTTGTAACCCTTCTAAGATCTCATCTAATTTGGAGTTTGGTCTCCGTTTTCAGATGTAATCGGACGTAAACTACTTTTTAGCGAGTCGTCGGTATGGTTTTCGCCAAATAAGCCCGTAATTAGAAAGCGTAGGTTTTGTTTACGCGCAGCAATGACGTTTTCACTTTTTTAACCAAAATCCACCGATCAAGGCCACAGATATCGACGTAACGAGGTCAAGGAGGAGACTCACTTTGTTCGGGAAATGAGGACTAAAAACGGGACGCGAAATAATTCACGCTAATGCCGAGGCGGTGAATGAATTAGCAATTCTGCGGCCCGATCGCATTAATTAAAGCTCGATAGACGCGATTAATATCAAAATTGTTATAGGTGTATGTATAATCTTAACTGAAATCAGACCACGCACGTGAAAAGCAAGAAACCAATGTATTATTCCTTTGGAAATACTCTGAGAAATCCTTTCTTAAAAGTAGGATAACGCAATTGTCAGTCACTTCAAAAGTTTTAAAGGAACGATCTTCTAAAAGTATGCATATGAATGGAAAGAAAATAAAAATTAATAACAGCTGTCCAAGGAAGTAATCAATTTTATTGTAAGGAAAAGTATTCAAAATTTAAGAAATTAGGAAAATAAATTGTTACAAATTTGAATTTTAAATGTGATAACTAATTGTTGCTAATCAGTAATAATTATTATGCATTAGACTAATAAATAAATATCATCCAATATGACGCGTTCATTTAGGAGACATATTATAATAAATTCGCATACTAGGACAGAAATATTGTACTATAATCTAATTAAGTATTATTCAAAATTTCATACTATAAATGGCTTATGTAAAAGGTACACAGAATATAGTGGAGGATTTTTTCCACGCGGTTTACTGTAGTAAACATTTTACAAAGCAACACTACAAAATGTACCATAATTACAGGCTAGGATAATCAAGCCTGCGCAAAAATTACTCGAGTTGACCTATGGAAGGTTATATGAAAGCGTGTAAAAGTATTGACAGGTGTACTGAAATATTCGTTAATTGTGGATCGATGGAGACGACGAGAATATTACTGATTTTGTAATGGATTTCTCAGTTTCTTGCTGTTTATTCTTTTCCTGTTCGAAATTCTCATTTTTTTGTGTAAAATACAGAATCGAAAAATACCATGTTGCAATGTTTAATGTTATGACAATGCCACAATGACACGATTTATGATTTTTATACTAAATTTCCAAAAATGACACATAAGTATTAATTGGCCACTAGCTGTTAATACTCGAAGATTTTCCTTAAATTTTGGGTAATTCCCATTTTACAGCAAGGTGAATCCAATGTCAAACGCAGATTTCGAAAAATTGCTGGTATGAATTCCTGGATTTTTACTACTAACAATCGACGCAGTAGGTAAGATATTGCGTTTTGTAGGGATAATATATTGTTTTTTCAAATAATACAGTTAAGCAAGCTCTACAATTTGAAGAACATCCTGTCAGGAACCTCCTAGGAATACCTACAACTTTTGAAGGGAAGCTTTTATGTTAGTTTACTAAAGAGAAGTGAATAGATAAAAATAGTGGCCCAGGCAGCTCTGTAAAGTAGATTCTTGGTTGCGGAATTCTTATCAATTTCATTTTACAAACGAATGTAGCCATTTCAAAAAAATCACATTATTGATAAAGTTTAAAGAGTTTAAAAGATAATTATGGCGTGCTAGATAACAATGATAATTTCAAAATATCCACACATAACCGTACTTTACTTTGCAAAAACTACACAAACACAAAACTGCCAAATGCGAGTCCACGAATTGACACGTTCATTTATTTTTTAGATCTTCAGTTAAAAATAATACCGAGAAACTCCTAAAAGTACTTTTTCCATGAATGAATGTAATAACTTTGTTTAAAAAATAGTTATAAAGACAAAAGGAACCAAGACATCTTAAACAAGAAAGGACGCTTCAACCTAAAATTTCTTCACTCGTCACATGGCATCGGGATCATTTTGAAATTCTATTTGATCTGCTCCTGAATCCTTACAGGATTCTCATGTAAAGTAAGGCCTTATACTTCCAAGGTTGAATAGAACACTGTTCAATTTAATCCAATAAAATCGTACTTGTTTGCTTACAATGTGTTTCCAGTTACAATAGCAAATACCACAATTTTCGTTTGTTTCACTTATTATTTATGTTTCACTTTTTCTACGGCACGTTCAGATGGCTTTCTTGTTGACTTGTTCCTTACCGACAACATCAGAAGATCGTGAAACATCTTGTACATCTAAGGCATTAGTTGTGAAATACTTCATGGTGGAATTAGGGCCAACAGTGACAGTTTCAATAGCTTCATCCTTGCTGTTTTACTCAAAGGTTCAAAGGTTTTACCTGGGCGTATTTTCTTCCTTGAAGTTTATGCCTACATCATCTGGTATCAGTCATCTTTAACATCTCGTGAGGATTAGGCGAAAAAAGAATAAAGGCTTTGAACCCAGATATTAGCTTTTGGTATCTGGAGAGCAAATTTGGAAATTATTCTTTTCCAAGGGTTTGTTGATATCGTTTCCTCTTTTCCAAACATCTAATACTTTTCTCCAACATCTTTTCCTCTATGTCCAAACACATCGACCTCAAGTAGTTCCATTAGATTATAGGCATTTGCAGTAAAAGAAGTTATGTAACTGTCATATTTTCTACGAGTGAAAATTGGCTGGCGAGAAATTGCCAGAAACTATAGTTAGAGCATCTGGTTTTCGGGTCCAGGGGATCTGCTGGCATATGTTGATCTACGAGGGTCGCCTTCTGTCGGCGTTACATAGGAAATAGTAAGGTGAAAAACTGCCAAAATACTTTAACTACACTGATGCTTTTACGGTTGGGTAATATACAGACAGAGCCACCATAGAGTCCACCAAGGAAACAAACAGGAACAGACCTTCAAGGGTGGTGACATGGTTCTAATGAACGAGGGTTCCACACGTCCAGTTGCAGTTTCCCCTAAACCCTGTGTATCCATGACTCCACGTTTCCACTCTTGATCAAATTTGTCCCAATTGTAAAACGTCCAAGCTGTATCTTTCTGCAGGCCTGGGCAAACGCCCACCAACTAAACTACAAAGGATCTTGAAATTTGGCCCGCCGATCAATCTTCCCAGCTTAACTCGAGTAAATCTAGAGTAACTGAAACCGAGTTAGATCAACAAGGTAGATACATCTGTTGGAGCACGTGTATAAATTATTCTCTACGGCGGCGTAACGTAAAAAAACAACTTAACAACCTATCCCGGTTCCATTATTCTTACCGTCATTGTCTTAACTGTGCCAGTGTGATACAAATCTTTTTAATTTAAGTCTTCACGGCGAGTCCAATATATGTATGTATGTGTGTGTATGTATTTTTTTCTCTTCATCCGTCGACTTTGTTATGGCGAAAATCGAAAGCCGGTTGTTGTGTTCAGCGTTTTATCTCAAAACACCGTCGGAGATCTTATAGAAGTAAAATACTAACGCAGCTCTTCGTAGCCTCGGGCGCATCGTGAGGACCTTGGCTCGATCAAGGTCTTCCTGATACATACCTCTTCTGCTTAAGCATCTTATCCTACTTATTATCTAACGATTATTTTTTATATATACGTCGTACGTCTGAATAGATCACTCCGGAGTGAATTTATTACACATGATTCTTCGGTAGCTGAATCACGACACGACGTGAATGATTTTATGAAAGTGTTACATAGACGTATGGTAGTGTCCTAAAATTGTTGCGCAATACGTCTGAAACCTATTAATTATTTTGATGGATCTTTGCGTAACGCATGTTTTCCTGCAGAAATTAGAAGTGGTGTAAAAATAGGGCAAATCATCAATTACGATTACTAAACATGTGTCAGTTTACAACAGTAGTCGCTCTAACAATACCTATTGCATTTCTTACTTAAAACGTTTTGGATGCGACAGATACCATAATCTAAAGCAACTTGGTTACTTGTGACATTGTGCAGTTGTTGGTTCTTTTTGTGGAAGCTATAAGGGGAGGAACGTTGAAATTGACAACTGCAAACTCGATACTTCGAACAATTTTCTTGGAAAGAATCTTGGTGCAGTAGTTCCTCCAAGAGATCATTCCACCAAAAAGAAGCCAATATCGACTAGACCTATGAGATGTAATGTTGTTGGATATGAGGCGGGTGGTTGCAAAGTGCCTTGACAAAGAGGGAGACCAACTGTTTAGGTCTTTAAAGACCCTTTTCCCATGGAAAGATTTTCTTAATTGGATGTCAAGAGAAACAAATCCTCAAAATAAATTGTTCACATAATTTTAACATTGACGAGGTAACTATGGCAGATGATCCTGGGTCCTTAGAAAGTCCAAAAACGAGTCCAGAATTTCTCTCTCCTGCGCATATTAGTATTATGATGTGTGAAATTGCATAGGCGAAATTTCTTCTCGTGGCCGTCTAGACCATAAACAATGAAGAATCTACTGATAAACAAATGGGTCATACTGTATGTAAATTGATAAAAATGTCAGGGACTCCTGGGCACCAATTCTTGAGAGTAGGTAAAGTAATTTCCCTAGGGAAATGTCTGCAATTTCCTTGGTAATTACCTCAGTCATATTCTTGAAATCCTCTAGGTAAAAATTGAAGGTAAATATAAGTGGAATTTCGTTACCTAACTATTTGTAGAGAGAACTGAGGTTTCTTGAGGGAAATTCAGATTTTAAAATGCGCGAATCTGAGTAAATTTTAAAAAAAGTTGAGTCTGGGGGTTTTTTACACTGTTTTTAATACTTTGTGTATAATGGAAAAAGGATTTGACGAGGTGTTTTCTATCAACATATTAAATATTGTTGTAGAGTTGGAAGAAGATGAGGTTCAATGCTGAAATGCGGTACCACCCCAAAGTGGATCCTTCTATCCATTTAAATGAAACGAAGTTTATTAAATGTTTCCGGTAAGTATATTGTTCTTTTATTTAGGAAACAAGGTATACACGTTACTCATGATATAAAGGCGCCTATGCGTAATTATAACAATGATTACCTTTGTGTGAACTCACATGCATAAGCATGTAGTTGCCTTCAACTAGCTAATTAGAAATAAAACCATTATAGAATTTTATATTTCCAGACTTAAGAAGACAAGCGTCAGATGTCAATAAAATAGTACATTACATTTCGTCACTAGAGAACATTTCGTGGGGCGCCAGGAATCTCATTTAAAATGTTTGTTAAGTCCCCCACATTACATTAGCCTTCACTCTAGTATGATCACTTGTAAATCTGCCTGAGGCAGGTTCCTCGTGTCCTTTCATAAATGCAGTTAAGGTGTTCCTCTGCGCTTTTGAAGCGAAACACCTTTTTTGTGGCTTTCGTTCATATCTAGATGTAAAATAGAAGTTTGCTTACATGCTTTAAAAGTGTCGAATACGTACCTTCTATTTTCACTCTACTTAACACGACTTAAATTAATCAATGTAAAAACAAAGACAGTTTTCGGGGTATCACAAATTAGATGCTGTTACAAACAACCACATTAACAAAGCAACTTATAAACGACAGTCGACAGTTGAACTAACCACAAAACAGATTAAAATACCTTTAAATGCATGTTTATTAGTTCAAATGAACATAAAATAATTGGTAAAGTCTCAAAAAATTTCCCTTTAATAGTTCAGGTACATGTAGTTTCGTCCTAGTTCAAGAATACCATCTAGGTAATTATTGGTGGAACGGTAATTTTAAAATTTCCCTAGGTAATTACAATTGCCTCCTTTCAGGAATAGGTGCCCTGATGTTTTTTTGGGTTTTTCACAATTCATTTCACAGTCGTTCTGCGTATTTACTTTAAAAATCTTGATTTTTCTTCAGATTCGTAATCTTCCGTCCGTTGCTATAATGATATACAATTAGCGAATATGAATACATTGTGTTTGCAGTTATGTACTGTAATTATAACTGATAGAGAGATATCGAGGTTCTCTACTATAAGAATATAATGTGCGGTAAATAATTTTTGAATAGGCAGCGCTCACACGATTCCAATCATTAGAAATGTTATAATAAGAGATAATTCGTTAATTATTCCCAGAAAACGCAAGTGTATTATTATAGTTTTGCGCGAATATAACTTTACCTGAAGGAGGATACTGAGAAAAACACATGGCATAATTTCTTATCTATACGTTTGTGTATTTTACTTAGAACAGAGAAAATTCTAAAATTTAAAAGATTAATATTTAGTAAAATGTGCCTGGAGTTGCAAACCCAATTGAATCAATGAGAGAAATTCAAAAATCACATGAGGCGAATATATGTTTGGTATTAACTAAACGGCAATATCATCCCTCTCAATATTAATAAGTCCAAGGAATCGAAGGTATTTCTTTTCTTATTTCGTCGCGCGAAGCAGGGTGAGAGAGAGGGGAAAACAAGAAAGGGAAAAAAGAGAGTAGTAAACCGTTCCCTGGTACATTTCTCCAGCATCTTTGTGGGGTATTGATCCCGACTGGCGTGCCTCTCGTCTATCCAGCCACCCTCTCTTTCTCCGTTGTTGTGTCCTGCATACCAATTGCCTGCTATTTTTTTCTTCCCTTCCGTCGATGCCGCGCGCGCTAAATAAAAAATACCTATACTAACTGAGAGTGCCAATACAATTGCCCTTAATGACTTTCTCTCTATTTTATGGCGGTCGAAGCCTCCCTTTCTCTCTCTCTTTCACTCTTATTTTCTCGCTCTTTGTCTCACACACCTACAAGCAGTCTCTTATCTTTCTCTCTCGGCGGAGGGATTAGTGCAGGGACCCCTGTTTTGCCACGGTAGATGAAAAATCAACAGGACACTTTAAATCGATCTAAAACGTGCAAAAATCTGCCAATTTCCCGTGTATCGCATGTCAACTTGAAGGTAAACACTCTGGCAAAATTGCTACACTGCACGTAATATGAAAAAATGTTAAAAACATGGTTATACTAGCATGGCTACTTCAAATCATCTCAGCTTTGTCTCTATGTAGCATTATCTTGTATTGCACATTCTACACCCTTCCAGTTGTGTAGCAGAAATTGTCAGTTTCAACAAGTATTAAATATATTTTATATGATCTGAAGATTTTAGTAAAAAAATACCTTTGTTTTCATTCCATACAAGAGTTTAGCTCATTAATATGTTATTGAAATGTACAGGATTCCTAATGATCGTCGTATCATTATAGATATAAAGATAATGTCTATAAAAGTATTATAGTTTCTCCTCACACAACAAATTTGGTAAAATGTTCAAATTTTCAAATACCCCTATAAATGCTAGTTTGATATGTTACACCATACATATTCCTGCATTTTTGAACAGACCTATATTTCCTGAATTTAAAAATACCAGGGTTGTCTTAAGTAACTATTGACTTCGGCTGAAATATTTCTACAATACATGGAACTTCAAAAAATTAGTAACACAATCCATCTAAAATAGTCAGTCAATGGACTTACGGAAATTTGTAAGAGGAAGAGGTTGAACTTTGTCAAGATGTGATGCAAAATGTAGACAATGATAAAAAATTTTAATAAAAAAGTGTGAAAAAATACGTCATGGAATAGAGGAAATGAAGAAGAAGGCTAATAAATGTGTACTCCAGAATTCTCCAGAGGATAAGTAGTTAAAGTGGAATCAATTAAATAATAAAATGTAAAGAAATCAATTGCATTTATTTCCAGTCGAATTCAATGGTAATTTCTTTGCCAAAGTAAAGTTAGTTGTTTATGTAAATTTTGATAAGTACTTTCAGTTGTGAAATAGAAAATCTGTAAGTAAAATTTTGGTTATAGCAGGAAAATTAACAACCATACATTTAAAATTAATTCAAAAATTTACTAAACATAGAAGAATTACTATATAGATTTAAGATTCCAATTAAATATACTTCTTTAATTTTATAAATAAGATTTTATAATGAAAATAACATACACTTTTTGGACTATTTCATTACGTAAATAATTTTAAATGTTTCTTTTGTGAAACTCACAGATGACATGTAATACATAAGTATTACATTGGTCATACATAATCTGTAATGTATAAGTTTACAGATTTCCGATGAATGCAGCCTCTTAGCCTTGATGAAATAGGTAAAGTGTATCAATATTTTTATATTGATTCATTGATTTAATATTTATCGACAGAAAGGTACACATTATAAGTGAATCACAATGATTATTTTATCGGAATATGGCCGGTTTCATTGAAGAAGAAAAATTGAAGTGTTTTTATTGCTCTTGAGCTTCTACATGAAATCATCATATGTAGATTTACACAGAAACATTATTTCTGTTTATTACTATGTGCTTCTACAATTCCATTATTGTTGGATGTGTATACTGAGACATGTTTAAGTTAAGACATCTTAAGCGTGGAAAGCTTAAACTATATAGGAATATTATTGTAGAAGTTCTCCCGGATAAACCACCTTGAACCACAAACCTGCCTTAAAATCCAATCCAGAAGGTTTACTGACTTTCCAGATCATTTCATTTTAGCATTAAACACAATATAGAATGTATGATAACAATCCCTGGTACTTCTACAATGCTAAAAGTGTCCTAACATATGATCAAAAATGCTAAAGGAAAGTTTCAAACTGTTTTACTCTCTAAAGACCACCACAGATCATCTAGATTTTTCTAAAATTATGTTTCATCGATCATATTTTCCTAATAAACATGTCTTTATTGCTTTCGGCGTTTCTGAGCCACAGGGAAAAGTATAGTTTCACAGGAGGAACTCCCACATTCCCGTACCCAAGCCTCCAACTTAATCCAAAACTGCTCCCGAGGAATCTCAAGTGTTTTCGAACTTCTACGAACCTCCCGCCGAAAATATCCGCAATGTCTCATTAAACCTCCCCCCGACCCTTCGCCCTTATTTATTACTCGGCCGTTCGCACCTCTTTTATCATCTCTCTCTCTCTCTTCCCGTCTCTCCTGTCGGAATTCCTCTCGTCGGTAATAAAGTCGTGGAAAGTCATCTAATTAATATAATTCGAACCCTTCCGGAGAGGCCGCGGAATGCGCGCATTGTCGATGGGGATGCACAATAAAAAGGGTTGGTCGCCAGGAAGAACGGGAGCGACTTGTTTAATTGTGTCCTTGCTTCGGAGGCGTGTACCTCTCCTTGTAGGAATCGCTAATGCGACCAAGCTGTGTTAATTATCGGGGATACGGTGCCTTTGTTCCCGGATGAATAATTCTGGAGTGATTTTTTTTCCTCTGAGCAGAAGGGTGGGGTGCTTCAGGGTGCGTAACAGATATTCGTCGGATTGTAATTTGCTTTCTCCTTTTGCCTGGAACTTATGGAAGGTCCGTTGTGAAATCCTTACAAAATTAGTACAATTAATTTACATTCACTTCTCTAGTACAGGTTATGATTATTTCTCCAGTTATTTCTATTTTCTCTGTTTTCTCCAGTTATGATTATTTTATGGCTGAGACCCTGAAATCGAGCTGACAGGGAAAAAAGGACAGAGTTAAGGACCAAACAGACTTTAAGGCCAAATTTATATTTTTGTTGTTCGTTGGTAGCATGAAAATCAAATTCATCTTTTATAAACAGGGGTACCAGTGTTATAAGTAGACCAAAGGTCTTACAAACAGGGAGTTTTTGATATGTGCTAATACGCAAAAGTAAACGGATATTACGTTAAATATTTTAATGTATTAAAATACAGATTTTAACTTAAATTTTAAGACTACCTTTGATAATTCCTTGTCATAACTGTCTTAAGTTAAGTAATTACCAGTATGTAAGCTAACTTTAATAAAGAAACCGAGGGTCGTTAAATGGAGTGTGCTGACTAAGTAATCTGATAAACCAGCAAAAAAGAACTAATCACTACACCACAACGTAATATCTGTAATGTAATCATGACAAATAATAACATTCAATTAACAGACGTCGTCAAATGCGAGTAGAGTGCCACATTATTAGACCGGGGAAATAAGGAAAAAAAGTACCTTGTTGGGGACCCTTGGTCATCCAGGTAATCAAGCAGTTATTTATGCAATATGGGCTGACGTAAGTAATACCTATATATTATTGATCAAAAATTATGTGGAATTATCTAATTATTGACAATTAAAATGTCCATTTTTTGGATTTTTCTCCCCCTGAAGAATTCTTAGTATCTGATCAATCAAAGGTAGCAACTTGTAGCAAATTGAAAAATCTTCAGAATGACGGTTCATACAAGTTGATTTAATATTTTGTTGTTCAGATAATTGTAAATAAATGTAAAAATATGCATAATATTTAATTTACAATAACTATTGCAAAAATCAACTCACAACTTTGAAATTGTCTAAAAAGTTGCGCCTTTTAGTACTTAATGTGTGATCAAAACTTCAGAAGGATTCATCGAATAGTTTTTGAAAAATTGTAAATGTTTATCCCAGAGTACTCTTTTTGCATTAACATTATGGGCAAAATAATGACGATACAAAGATTCCATGGGTACCTAAGAAACAGGAAAAGTTATTTGATCAAAATTAATTATTTCATATCCATGAAATTAAGGGTATATATATGTACGTATCGTTGTGCTGTTATGTTTCTTTCAGGTGTTCCGTAAATTAGCTAAGTAAGACTGAAAAGAGAAATAGACAATTTTAGCATCTTCATTTGACTGATTTTCGTTATTCAAGCTGAAGAGATCAATTTATAGGTATTAAAAAAGTTGAAATGAAAAAAAAATATAAAAAATTAAGAAAAGCTACCAAAAGTCTAATTAAAGTTGATTTATAAAATCGAAAAAACTATGAGATGCAATAAATACAAAAAAATTGGAAAATTTGTAGTTTAAAAAACTTAAGAAAACACGCTTTAATGGTAAATCGAACTAAAAAGTAAAAAATAGCTTGTAAATAGTAATAAGAATAAAGTGATTAAAAAAGTATTTTCATTGTGAAACAAGCATGGGGTGTTTGATATCAATCGTTATAAATATATCATTGATAACTATTTGTAAAAATAAAATTAGGATAAGAATATCTTAAACAGCAACCCACACTTTTTTACAATAAAATAAAAATATTTTATCACTTTGTTTTTAGTTTAAACTAATTTCTAGTTATTTGATAATTACTTTATCTCTATTTTGAATTTATTGCTGGTTACAAATTATTTTTTACTTTTTAGTTCGGTTTGCGCTTAATGCGTGTTTATGTAGTTTTTTCAATGTACAACTTATTATCACCTTCGAATTAAAATATTACAAACATAGCAGATAGACGTACAATTTAATAACGTATTGTTAGATTGCTATTATTTTAAGTAAGAAATAACAAGCTTCTTTAATTGAAATCCCTTTATAAGTAAAAAAATGAAGAAAAATTAAACCCTCATTCAGTTTGTTTCGTTTTATAAAATAGCCTGGGCTTCGAAGACTTCGGAGGTAGGTAAAGACTTGAGTTGATACGGGTCGTAATATAAATATTACGTTTCCAATATCCTCTCTTTGTGCTGGCGTTTAGATCTCTCCGGCTAATAAAAAGCGATTTTATTAACATCGTTGACAGCCTTAAAGTGTTTTGCACTTATCATTTAACAAGAACGCAGTTAAATACATACAATATTCTTACTTTGTGGCCTCAGAGACAGATAGTACGGATACGCAGGCCTCGGGCGTTCATTTCAACAACATTCCTGAAAACTTGCTTCGCTGGCAGTATTTATTATTATTACGCGACGATAAATATTATAAAACATTTTATTCATTTCCCCCTCATATCGAACACACTGTTAGAGCTCTTAATCAGTCCGATAGGTAAACGGCACAAATCTCATCGGTCGCGAATGCAACAGCAACGTATTTATATGGACGCAGTAAAATGATAGATTTTTCTAATTGACAGTTATATCTGCTGGGGTCGACCATTTATGTATGGAATTGGGTGTGCTTACTGTACTTACAGAAATTATTTTCTTATGGCGTTATCTGTATCGTGTTGTATTTCAGTCAACGGTGACGGCTGTATTTACGAGGCGAATCGACAAACTTTGTTTCTAGTTCGCAATGCTGGTAAACAAATAACAGATTAATAATAGTACATAAATAACATCGTCGCGAAATTGTCGTAATTAAATTATGGCGAAAATCACCTTGTATTCCGGTTTTAGAAATGATTCCAAGACCGGCGCTCTGAACAATTAAATGTCACGCACCTTTACATGGTAACAAACACATATTAAACTAATGGAACTTGAAGTTAAAATCTTTGTCTTAATGTATTTGAACTGTGTTCAAGTGAGGCAAAAATTGACTTTAGAGAGATTATAATTTGCTGGGAATATTGCAGAAAATTTCAGGTTTTCAGGTTATTTCACTCAAACACATCGTATTTTTCAGTTCTAGAGGTCTAGTCAAAGACAACCGCATAAAGCAGCGATTTTTTTACTTTTCCACTTCCAATATACACATATTTGACTGGTTTTTGGAGGCTATCTCAGATTATACAGTGGTGTTTAACAAGTTCACAAAAACTGGTTGTATTTAATTATTTTAAGTACTTCTGCAAATAATAGCGAATCAAAACGCTCGATTTAAATGAGTCGCCAAAACGTCAAATTGAGCAATAATGGTATCGCAGTGCATTCCAACGTTTATTTGAAATGTGAAAAATGGTTACAATCAGCTCGAAAAAATCATGAAGGTACAGTAGATATTTCAGTTGTTCTCTTTTGTTAAATTCACTTTGACTTGAAGATAAAGGATCGTCCCGAGTCAGGGAATCAGTAGGAATTTTCATTTAGGTGCACATTTTTTCAATGACCTTTCTACAGAAGAATGGGTCTACTTATATTTTTAAAATAATTTGCATATTTTATAACAGATGAAGAGTGACAAGGCAAACTATTATCAGTATTAAATGGGATACAATCTGAGGATAATAATGGTAGATATTTTTTGCTATATAAATTTCATTGCCAGCAAGATAAGAGAAAATGAACTTGTATTTGTTAAAAGACAAAAAACGTAACTAAATCAAGGACGTAAAGGCATTTGGCGAAGTTCAACTCTGCAAGTAGTAATGACAAGGTGCTATGGTAACTGGTATGTAATACTTAAGCTTGAATCATTATCTCCATTTGTAAGTTTGTATTGGTCCATGTATATTTGCTTCCCAAAAAGTTAAATTACCCATAAGTGTAAAGGTTCAATTTTTTTTAAAAGTTGTTCTGTACAATTTTTATAACTGAAGATAATGTTTGCCCTCTTTCCATAACACACATGTATGGGGTTTTAGCACCCATTATCGCATTTATTAATGTGAAACCTCGTGTTTGATAACAGTTGACGAGAAATTTTGGATGCAGAAATGCGACCATATCTTAAATCATACCACAAAACACTTTACAATGATATTTTATAATATTTTCTGTTAAAGCTGGAGCATTTTTATCAAGTTTCTCAACTAATGCTTGAAGTATGATGACGACGTCATTTTGTAAGGTCCATCCAGTCAGAATTTGTCCAGTTAAAAAACAAAAAAATATTCATGTAACATACCGTTTAATCTTCCCCTGTATATTTGGCGCGAAGAAATGTTAGTCGCTATAATACATGCCTATATATGAAATGCCTATTAGTATCGAGAATTAGACAGGTCTACTACAGCCATTAAATTTCAGCGCCGAGCACGTGTTTATTTTCAGTCGTCATTAGAGTTCAGTGGTTTGTGCATGTAAGTCGCAATCATTATCTTGAAATGGCTTTTTGGAGACCTTTCGACGTGGAAGAAATTAATAGTGGCAATGAGATAGTAATTATACACAATACAAATAATGCTACAGAAACAAATGTGGCACAAATAAGGAATTTCATCATAAAATTTCGTTGACAAAGTGAGTAACAATCTTTTATATTTCTTTAAATATGGCACGCCTGTGGATCGGCTTCTTGGTCTTTGTGTGTCGTTAACATGGCTATTAAATTTTATTAATTTTTTCTTCAACTGGACCACCAATTCAGACTGGATGGAGCTTATACCATTACTCCCCTGAATAATGACGGACATCACTGTGATAAAATCATGTTGATACCCTAAAAGTTCAGAGTTTGACAATTTCCTCTTCTTTGGCTTTTGAAGAAACTCACTTACACCCTCAGTGCTTGAATTGTGATGTGAAAAGTCATTTTTTTATCATCGTCTTACCATAAACTATAAATTTTAAGTTGGTATTTGCTTTCAGGAGTAGTAAGGGCAAGCAATGAGAGCATATTTACTGAGTTGTGACGTAATCACAGATTCAGCCAATTTAGGGCGGATTTGACTACGAGACCGAACTTCAATTATACACAGATTTCATGTAAGTATGTTCATAAAACACGTAACCTAACCTATTCTAACCAAAAATGAATATCGAGATTTCAAATTTTCTTCGAATTTGCTAAATCATCAGGATCAGGTTCAAATTTGAAACATAATTTTTCTTAGATATCCTGGTACGTTAAATGTAATGAAGTATTTTAAATTTTACTGTGTAATCTAACATGACTTAAGTTGGTCCCTGTAGGTTTTTGTGTATTTAGTTGATGTTAGTTGCTGTTTTATGACTAAAAAACTTACTTAAAAATTGGTGCCAAAGCAGATACTAAATTAGTTAATTGGTATTGTGAATTAAACACACTTATTTTAAACAATACTCTATTTGAATAGAATTGACAGTATACTAACTCAAATGTCAATAATGAGTGAGGGACTAATTTTAGGACCCCATGGGCGAACGCAGTAGGCTTGTACCTTTACTCAACGAGTCCCTAAGTGGACAATCATAATCTCGAGTCTTTTCCGATCAATTCCTCACACTTTCCCCCCATATAAATACTGGATAACCGTTATATATTCCTAAAGAGTAATATCTCACAGAACTGCGCTCCAAGGTCATATATATCTTGATTACGTCGGTATATGTGCGTGTGGGTGTGTGTTTGTAAGGGAAGAGGGTAAGAGAGAGGACGTGACGCTATCCATGGCGAATATCTCGCCGAACTGCAGATAAATCAATGTACAGTAGAAAGAGCCACCGTAGGACTGATACGCCGGGTTTATTACTTCGATCTGTCCGTCATTTTTCCGGGGAACGAAGCAGAGGAAGGAGGAAAGTCTTAGATGATAGATCGCCCGTGGAATTGGGGCAGTTTATCAAGGGGTCATGACGTCGAGATGATTTTTTACGTGAAGGAATATGCTATACGTGGGGGGTATGTGGGAGGTGCTTGGGTCACGTCAATCGACTTCGAATTAACCCGAGCCTTTTCTTTAAATGACCGACGCTCTGTATTGCTCATGGATGTGCTAAGTTATCTAATGAAACTATTGAGATGGAAAGGAATCGACCAGGCACACTAAGATGAGAAAATACCGATACTCTCTAGGAATATTTGGTTCGATAATGATTTGAATGGAGGTCTAGGGCAATGCCAGTCACTATTTTCTTCATTATGTTGAAATAAATCTCTTTGATAACATTTGATTTTGTACAGACTCATTCTGTCACTTTACAGGTGTCAAAGAAAACCAATGCCACAATCAGTTTTGTCTCCATAGGTTTCCTACTGAAAGCGTATTCTTCCTTAACATACATGAAACGCCCTTGTTTGAATATTTTTAAATAAATTTGGTCATTTCCCTCCAATAAAAAAAGGAAATATTTTTAGAATAACTAGAAAAAACGATTTTCCGGGTTAATATTTTTCCGCCATTTTGTACATACATTTTTGATTAAATGGCCCAATCATAGAAGTAACAAATCGTAACGTAGACCATAACAGAGGTGCGATTTAACTTTCGGCTTTACTAAACCCCGCTTAACGTTAAGCTAGTCGTTAAGTTAAACTTTATATACTTTATATACCTAATGATATGACAGTTTCTAAAATATTGATATTAGAAGTAGTTCTACGAATGATAATTATTTACATTGTTGAACTTTGTCTGATTTCCTCATTTCGTCGCAATCTAAATCGTATGGTATTATACAGTAATCAAATAATTTGATATTATATTTAGTAAATTCAAACTTACCCAGCAACTTCTGGTAAGCTTTCCCTGCGCGTTTATGCAATATTATTAAATGTATTTATGTGCATTCTTTGCGTAAGAGAAATGGTTGCAATAAGGAATAATTTATATGAAAATTATTTATGATATTTAATTAAATAGATGGATTTTTCCAATTTCTTCGATGTATTGCAAATTAATTTGTATATCGTTTTCCTAGTGTTAGTGGTGCAGTTAAAATTATATTTAAAAAATATTGAAATACAATTGCAAATAATTACTTGAAACTGTATTTACCTGAATTTCAAGTATAATGTATTTAAATACAAGTAAAAATATTTTTTCGTGGTATTTAAATATTATCTAAATTTTTAAATTTTCTTTTCTTCTAAAATCGGCAGTGTGAAGACTGTTAAATAATTCTACTGCTAGATAAGAATATAATAACAATATTAGATTTTTAATAACTAAGGTAATTGACTAAAATAATATACCTAATTACAATATACCTAAATAAAAACACATATGCGTACCACCTCTAAAGAATAACTACAAACTATTTTTTGATTAAAGTAAACTAGTGAAAAACTAAAGCAATTTAGCTGCCAAAAAATATATTTGAACTTTAACTAGAGTCTCTAATATCTTATATAAAAATGTATTTTAAATAGACAATGAATACAAATGAATCTTATGTATTTAAACATTAAAAATATTTAAAATACATGTCAAAATGCAAGGATTGAAATATTTAACATTATAGTCTCATTTGACTAAATAATTAGGTATTATTCTATTAGTTTCAGCTTTGAGTTATAAAAAGCCTGAGCCCGATGATTTTATGCAATAGTTGTCCCTAACTTCTCTACTTCAATTTAAACGCGTTTTCTATTTTTCTACCCCTTTATTTCAAGGTATAGATCCTATATCCTATTACCATACCCATCGTCACTAAAGTTCAGGATAAAAATTTGGCAGATGTATATAGCTTGTCAATGGTTTGTTTTACGAGACATTCGAAAGCAATTTCTCTGTATTTTACCACAACCATTTTATTAATGTCGAAAATGTTTGAATCTGTTTTTATAGCAAAATATTTTTTTACATTCTTTTCAGATGCGATTTCAATAATCTTATTCGATTAAAGATATCTCAGATGTTATGAGTTATATATATGTTATATATATAAGCTCTTGATAACCGAATTTGACTTAAATTAGAGTGCATTTGAGAAATATGCACAATGGTTTAAAAAAATGCAATTAATTATTCGCAGGCAAAAGATAAAACTTGGAAACAAACTAAATTCCCCTATCGAAATTCTTTATTTTTTAAAGTTCTTCTGTGATTTGCTAAAGATGGAAAGACGGCGAGTAACTCTGACTTTTATGTGTGCACAGTAGGCAGAATGGCATTGAATAACAAATAAGGTACATACAATAAAGATACAACTTTTCACAAAAATTTAAGTTCGAGGCCTCCTCATATTTTTCAGCTATTTTTCTTATTTGTCCTATAATGTGGATCGACTCGGCTTCAGTTAAAAAATTACATCGTTATCAAACTTCGCCGCGGATTGCCCTTCTGCCCCTCTCCTCCGTTTTCGAAAGTCCTCCAAGTGTTTCGCAATGTTTGCAGACAAATTAAAATTTCTGCAGCATCCACTCCCGATTTCTCCCGACGACAAAGATGACTCCCGTACGAAATTCTGTCCCTCTTAGTGACTCTATTAATTGAGCCGCGGCCGGAGTCGTAAGGGTCGAACGGTCTCCCTGTTCCCCCTCAGCGCCACCGTTCGGATCCCGGGAGCGGGTTAAGAGTGTTGAAGTAGATAAAATAATGCAAAACTGAGATTATACGAACGTGCGGTGAATTTAAATCGCCGACTGATTGATCGACTGGTCGTGTGGGACATTTGTCGGAGGGAGTTATGTTCCATCTCTGCCGCTGGAGGGAGCTTAATTGCGTTTTTGTTTTTTCTAATAAAAGATATACATAAGGTTCAGTTCCTTTGAAGACATGTTTATAAAATAAGTGGTTTCTTTCCTCGAACATACATTATTTAGATTCCTCAAGGGGGGACATACGTGTAAAACGCACAAAATGAGGTCATGATTTAGGGTCGATTTTAGGAATGAAATTTATTTAGGAAGATTTATCAAGTATACAGGCGCTGAACACTGCACATTGAAGTATAAAAAACTGCCATGGAGGTGTTGATCAAAAACAAAATGGCGGAGATATTAGCATTCTCCCAAATCATCTCATCAAAACGGAGGCAGGCGACCTGCGGGTGTTCTAGAGATTTCCCACGTGAACTTACAACATTTTGGTACAATGGAATTTGGTAAGCAATACTAAAGCTTGAATATGAACCTAAGAAACAATGAAACTAACGAAATTTTTCTTCTTCAATTCTTCATTTAATGAAAAACATCAACAAATTTGTAATTAATGGCGAATGCGCGCACTAACAACCAGGCGCTCCTGCTATTCACTTACGTCCTCTCGCCTTTCAAATTCAGCTATTATGCCTGAACCTGATTATCAAACATAGTCGATCCATTCACTTCCACCCGAAATATCTCATTCATATATTCAAATCCATGGAAAGATCAACAATTAAGTCTCGACTTCTTACGAAAAGGACCTCTCGAAGCGAGGGAAAAAACGAAGGATAGAGGCCCGATCCTAGTCGATAAGGAACTGCCCTGCGAGCCGTGGGAGTGTCAATGGTAGTGTAAACATTAAGAAGGGATGACTCTCAAGATGCAGGAGAAGGGCGAGTCCGGGGAATGGAATTCCGAACATCGGTTTATTACCCCGCCTGACCCTCGGTCAATCCCCTAATGATGTTACTTCTTTTCTTATTGATAACCAGGGACCACCAACATTGATTCGGCGGGTAATTCAATTTGGTGTTATATATGGAGGATAAATGTGGACTTTTTAAAGGGAGTGGTTACATATTTGAAAATATGATTATGGAACTGCAGAAATTCATATGTTATGACAAATATTAAGGGATATAATAATCTGTTAATTTACATATATTTACTTACAATAACGTAACTGATTAAGTAACATATTTAAGCAATATTGAATGAAAGGGTCGAAATTAACATCAATACTTTAAATTTCCAACGCGTCTGTTTATTATATTTCTGTACTCTAGTTCTCCGTTATACTTGATTAACAAATAATAAAATTATTCAGAATAAAAAGGAATGATTTTGTATTTCATAACAAACTCCTTTAATCAACGTGTGTGTCGTCCTCAGAATGTAATAATACGTTTTTCATACCGAGCAGTAGAAGAGATATTCCTATGGAGCTGAATAAAAGTGTTGGTCAAGCTATATTTTTAATGGGAATAATTAGGTTTTACCTGCACGCCTAATGATATTGATATTTTCTAAAATATTGATATTAGTAGTAGCTCTATGAAAGATAATTATTTACATTGTTGAACTCCTTCTAATTTCATCATTTCGTTGGAATCTAAATCGTAAGGTGTTATACAATAATCAAATAATTTGATATTATATTTAGTAAATACAAATTTGCCCAGCAACTTCTGGTAAGCTTTCTCTGTACGTTTATGCAATATAATTAAATGCATTTATGAGCATTCCTTGCGTAGGAGAAATGGTTTAAAAAAGGAATAATCTATATGAAAATTATAAAACAACTGTTTTTGTAGAAATATGGCAAAAATTAATAATAAGTATGTAAAAAAATTGGTACATAAATGTTGGAACACTACATAAAATTGATTTTGACTCAATTGAGTTTTGAATAACAAAATTTCTCAACAATTAACAGTTTGTTAGACAAAATTTTTAGTCGTATATTTAAATTGATTTACTGTGCAGAAATTCCTAGAATGTAAACTACCCTACACGTCTTTAAAATTCGTTTGTAAGGCAAGTTTAATAAATTTGCTACATTCAGAACTAATGGGTGAATATCTGAGACTTTAAGATTCGATAATTGAAAAATTTGTCAGATAAATAATCAATGTGAAGAGTGTTTCCAAATGTGAGTTTTCTTTAACTTTCTACAAATTTATGAAATTCCTCTTTTATAACAATTTAATAATTTCGGTACATGCGGTATTTCTCTGAAACCCTAAAATGAACAAATATGTAATTTATCAAGACTTCAACTTAATTTTGATCCATCATTTTCAAAAAAATTTTAGTTTCACTAAAGATTCTACAATTTTTGATTCGTTACATTCGGAACCAATACTCGTATCCCTGGTTTCTGAAAATTTCTTGGGTTAATTAACAAAACAATTAATGTGAAGGGTTTTTTCAAAATAGGAGTTTCAATAATTATTCTACAATTCTTTCAACTTCGACCTAAATGCGGGTTTAAATAATTTCATTACATTC
Source organism: Cryptocephalus primarius (assembly GCA_963576515.1). Classification (NCBI taxonomy): domain Eukaryota; kingdom Metazoa; phylum Arthropoda; class Insecta; order Coleoptera; family Chrysomelidae; genus Cryptocephalus; species Cryptocephalus primarius. The sequence continues at coordinate 10,355,053 of OY754942.1, read as the reverse complement.
AGAAAAAAGGACTAAATATGTGAATTTAAGATTTGATACAATAAATATTTGTCAAGTTAGCAGTGAAACTCCTAATTTCGAAAAATGTGGACAGCATTTCCAGAATGCGGAGGTTGGTAAATTTTCTACAAATTTGTGAAATTTGTCTTTGACACGTGGTTAGTAATTTTGTAATATTCAAAAAGGGGCGTGTGCCTGAAAACCCAAAATTCGGTAAATGAAAAATTTTCAGGCTAGCAATGAAACCCCATATAATTATGTCAAGGCTACTTTCCAAAACATAAATTTGTGTAAATTTTCTTTAACCATTTTTCAAATTATTCTTTACCATAAGTTTAATAATTCTTTCACATCATAAACCAGAGAACGTACATGTGAGACCATAAAATTCAGCAAATAGAAAGTTTTTAACGATAGTAATAAAATTCCAGTCAATCGATATGAAGAGGTTTACAGAAATATAAACTTCAGGAAATTTTCTACGATTCAGAGGTGTCCAGTACGGGCTCCGCAATGCTCCCTCGAAAAGTTCCCTCATTGTAGTACAGATCATTGAAGTTCATCTTTATTGCGGACGATTTTCTCAATTTTTCAAACTTCAAGATTAAAAATTTGTTAGGTTAGTAACGAAACTCAAAAACAATTAATGTGAAGAAAGTTTCCGAAATGTGAGTTTTCTATATTTTTTGAAATTAGTATTTAATGTGAGTTTAATGATCTCTATTTTCAGAACTAATGGCTGCATCTCTGAAATACATGAGAGTCGGTAAATCCAAAATATGTCACATTAATAACGGAACTCCAAGCAACTAATGTGAAAAGGGTCTCCAAAATGTGTTTTACTAAGACATTTTTCAAATTTCGTTTTTGGTATAAATTCGTTTACGCGAAGATGTTTTCGTGAAATCCAAAAATTCAGCATGTAGGAAAATTTTAGGCCCAGTAATGAAACTCCAACAAGTTATGTGAATAACATTTTGGAATATTTTTTCCCATAACGTAAGTTTTCCTTAATATTCTACACAGATTAGGAATACGTGTTTAATCCAACTTTAATATTTTCTTTACCTCCAGAACAATAACACATGTCTATAAAACCATTAAACTCAATAAGTAGAAACTTTTCCAGTTTGCTAAAGTTTTACTAAAACCTAAGCTTCGATTATTGAAATTAATTTTTATTGCCAGTTAAATGGTAGCAATAAAAGTTTAACCAATCGATGTGAATGGTTTTCCGAAATGTGACTTTCAGTAACACTTCCACCATTTTTGGAAATTCACCTTTATGGCAAGTTTGATGATTTAATCCATTTAAAACTAATGGAACTCTGTCAGAAGTTTTAACTTCAGCCATGTAATGTATATGGATTCACCAAATTGTGAGTTCCCGTAAATTTTCGACAAGTTATTTGTGAATAAACGTAATCAAGCACTCACTACATCGACTTAAATTTAAACCCAAAACCTTCCTTTATCGTCGTGGTAGAAAATAACAATTTTCAAAGTAGAAACGTCGCTGGAAGGTCAAGCTGTACCCTCGACTTAGTCCAAAAGGGATTTCCATCGCTCTAACTTTTAGGGACCCCTGGAGTAAAGAATAAACGTCTTAAAGGTGATCTTTCACCCCAATTTGTCGCCAACACCGATGGCTCACCCGATCTGGACACGGTCCGGAGAGCCGGTCTATTACACTAATAGCCTTATTGTTAGGGGAAGACCGACTTTAAAATATTCCTCGTTTTTCCCTAGTCCCTGCTAAATTCCTGATCGCCCCCGGGCATGTGTTCCAGGCTATTACGTCGAGTTTTTTCTCTTTCTACGGGGAAGGAGACGGAGGAAAAAAGCCGAGGACACGGAAACTGTCGGTTTATTGTTACGAAAGGGAGATTTATTCGGAAAAGGGTCAAAGGTATAGTTTCCTATCCCTGAAATAAATTAAATTCAATTTCCGACCTTAAATATAGTTTTTAGGGGGCCCCCCTGTCGCAACTAACGAAACAATGGACTGCCACCGGGACGGCGACGTATCATTTCCCAAAACGGATGATGGAGAGCGTATTCAATGCGAGGATATGACTTCTATTATTAATTTTGACTTTTCGCCTTTATAGAGCAAGGTTATCGGAACGTTTAAACAATGGGTTCTGCTGCGTCTGGCATTCACCTTTCTAAATAAAATTTAACAAAAAGAAAGAAAAACAATTCACGCATTGTTCGCGGTTCACTTTAGGGACATCGGAATAATTTCTTTGAATTAATTAAGGCACATTCGATGCATACCAACATCGAAGTTTCATTTGTTGCCAACCGAGGAGAAAAGCAAACGTGGCCAGCACTATAGTAGTAAGCGATCAAAATATAATCATATTCAGATTGGCTCGTTTTTAAGTTGGACACTATATCAACGGTTAAATATATATATTTATATTATATTAAATATATTAAATAAATTTATTAAAATTATTAATTAAATTAAAATTATTTAAATTTAATTAAATTAAAATTAAATAAAATTATTAAAAAATATATTAAATATATTAAATAAATATATAAATAAATATCCTAAACTTTCACGTACTACATTTGTCATAGAATATCCATTATGAATTCATTTTATTTCCCTATCTACTTATAACTTAGGTCCAAGGTACAAATATCGAACCCCCAAAAGTTTGATATATCCCCAGCACAGCTGGTTTTGTAATTGTAATTATATCTTTGAGTAAAAGTAGATGCCATGGCTCATATCTATCTATCGAAAAAAATGAAAGTACTGCTCTAGTCAAAAAAGTGACCATTGTCCAAGTGATCAAGTGACCAAAGATATCAACTGTTTTATTAATGACGAAAATGTTTAAATTTGTGTATGGATTAAAATATTTTTTAAATTCTTTTCAAATGCGATTTCAATAATCTTATAAAGTTGGACAGATATTTCAAGATATGACAAATTGAATATTTTTCAGGCTAGTAATAAAACAATCCTCAATCAATAACAACCAACTCAATCAAGCAATGTAAAGAAATTCCTTACTTTTTTTATAATTTTTGGAATTTTGTGGGATTGGTGTAAAAAATACATAAATTTGGCGTGTAAGAAATTTTGGAAACGTGAGTTTCGTTAAATTTTCGACAATTTCTTAAAATTCGCCATTAACGCGGATTTAACAGTCACGTTGTATCGAGAAAAAGGACACATTTTTGAAACCTTGAGGTTTGATAAATTGGAAATTTGTCATGATACACAAAAAATAATTTAACCGAAACTTAGTTCAAAACCAGATCGAGTGTTTACCAAATCGTGTCTAAAAAAAATGTGAAAAATTATAACACAAGCTAACTGATTTGGCCTAAAGAAAGGCAAAAAGTAAAAATAATTTTATAAATAATTAGTACTTAAATGTCAGAAAAACACACAAAACTGAGTTTGACTCAAACTGTCCAATTTTAACAACAAAATTACTCAAAAATTAACAGAATTTCTTAGACAAATATTTTAGTCATATATTTAAATTGATTTACTGTGCAGAAATTTCCAGAAAGTATGTTTTAGTAAGTCTACATTTATTTGAAATTCGTCTGTAATGCACGTTTAATAATTTTGTTACATCCAGAACTATTGGGAGAATATCTGAGAGGTACGATAATTTAAAAATTCGTCAGATTAACAACGAAACTAATTAAGGTGAAGAATGTTTCCAAATGTGCGTTTTCTTTAACTTTCTACAATTTTATGGAATACGTCTTTCATGAAAATTTAACAATTTCGGTACATACAGTATAATAGGACATTTCTCTGAAATCCTAAATAATCAAATAAGCAGTTTATCAGGACTTCAATTTAATTTTGATCCATCATTTTCAAAAATTTTAGTTTCACTAAATATTCTACAATTTTTGATTAGTTACATTCGGAACCAATACTCGTATCCCTGGTTTCTGAAAATTTCTTAGGTTAATTAAGAAAATCAAAACAATCAATGTGAAGGGTTTTTTCAAAATAGGAGTTTCAATATTTATTCTACAATTCTTTCAACTTCGACCTAAAAGCGGGTTTAAATAATTTCATTACATTTAGAAAAAAGGAGTAATTATACTAGCTTAAGATTTGATACAATAAATATTTGTCAAGTTAGCATTGAAACCCCTAACTTCAAAAAATGTGAATAGCATTTCCAGAATACGGAGGTTGGTAAATTTTCTAGAAATTTGTGAAATTTGTCCTTAACGGCGTGGTTAGTAATTTTGTAACATTCAAAAGGAGGCTTGTGGTATAATAGTGCATTTCTCTGAAACCCTAAAATGATCAAATATGCAATTTATCAGGACTTCAACGTAAATTTAATTGACCATTTTCAAAAATTTTAGTGCCCTAAACATTCTACAATTTTTTCCCCTGATTTCTCTAAATTTCTCAAAACTCACCCGCTCAAAACAGGAATTATATGGCACTTACTTATCCAAACATCGTTAAAGATATTTCCCTAAGTGAATTATGTCTTCTGTTGATGGAAATAACAAAATCTGGTTTGAAATTCTTTAATCATTGAGGTATTTTTAGTTTTAGTGTATGAAATTCAAACATTATAACGTAGACGTCGGTTTAAGACAAACTTAAGACGATTATAAATTAAAAATTGTAGTGCAGTACCCCCCTAGCGGTGGGGTAGATCTATGGCATTTGATAATTTAAATATTATTTATAAATATATATAAACTATATATAAATATTGTTTATTGTATATAAATGTTTATATAAATAAATATAAACATATTAGACCTTTTTTTGTTTTTACATGTTGATACATGGCCAAAGGGTATAGTTACAAGCAATTAATTTTAATATGATGTGTACTTATATATATGTATATATATATATATATATTAATAATTGTATATATAATATATTATATTATTAATATATTAATATTATATGTACATTAATTTGTTTATGATTTAATTTAATTGTTAAATTTATACAATTTAAGGGTAATAAAGGGGCGTATCTATTGTGATACATAACTTTTGTTCTGATATAAGTTGGTCCCCTCGGTATTGCTAACTCTAAAAAACTAATGATGTTCTCAAGATGCTTTTGGCTAGGATGTAAATTTGATGCCATTCTATAATTTATTTGAATTATGATTATGTTCATTAATTGATTATTTGTAATTCTAAATACGTACAATATTTTATCGAGTTCTAATTATTAAAAAAAAATCAGAATAAATAATATTACTTGTCGATAGGTAAATCTCTTAATAATGCTTTGAAATTGATTCTGATTTTACTGAGAAAATTGACAGCTTAATTTTTTTCAAAAGGAAAATTTTTCCAAAACAAACATGTATCGAAAACGAAAAAATTCTGTGTAATTTAAAAGCAGTATTATCATTGAATAATGATTTCAGTTCTTGGTTCACTGCAATTGACCACAGTATTACCAAGTCGCCATTTATATGAGCCAATTTGTTTCATACAAGATACCGTATCTGCTATCTTAATCAGCTGACATCGATTCGACTTAGCACGGGTACAGAAATTGAAGTGAGACCTCAGATTTATCCCCATCGACAGTTCGCAATTAAACCCATTTTCTATTCCTCTTGTCGACGCCGCCGTAGTAATTAAACCTCTGATCGTCCTCCGCGATGTGAAAAATAGCCTCTCTGACACCGTGACAAATGCCCACAAAGGCATAATGATACAACGAATCGATGAATGAAACAGTATTTAGCCAGTGAGAGCGTTTATTAAATTAGATACAATAGTTTGGGGGCGTTCAACAATTGGTCGTGGCACACGTGCCGTGATTACCTGTCTGTTTTTTTACTGCACAGTCATCATTCATGGTTAAGGAAAACGATTCGTCTGAATGTATGTGTGTGCGCTTTTTCTGTTTAGTTTCGTGAATAGCCTCGGTAAACAATCGATTTTTTGTCATGTAAATTAGGGCTTTTGTTGTACTCTGGAATAATTGATTTTTTTAACCAAACTAAGCCAAAAACTTCCAAGAGTTAGGTCGACAATACGAACCTTAATTGTGACCGAGCCGAACTTTAGCATAGACACTGACATAAATCATAGCTTTTGTGACTAACGATGATTATTCATTTTGAGCCAAATATAAACACTATATTCCCTGATAGAAATTATTTCAAACGTTTTGTACAAGTATCTAATTTTTAGCTAATAAAAATAGAGAAGTAACTGCTAATTATATTTTAGCTATGGAATGTATAACAAATATACCTGTATATACATGTTATATCCTGGAATTATTATAGATATACATGTTATATCCTGGAAGAACGAATACTCGTTCTAATAATTTGTTAAAACTTATACTGATAAGGGAAACTGAAACATTCATTGGTTTAAGGTTAGCTAATTTGTAGTAAAATTTAATTATAATTTTTGGTCTACATCTATTAAAAAGACCTAATTATTATTGAATAAACGGTCTGAATTTTTATCAGGGCTACATATAAAAAAAAAATTAATAATTGAAAATGATAAATGTTAATTCAAAATCTATATATTATTAAGTTTCCAATCAAACGAAAAATAAAGAAAGAAATAACCAAACAAGAAGCACTAGTAAATCATTACAAGAGCTTTCAGAAAATGTGTTAAAGTAATAACTAGAGGTAGGACAGTTAGGCACAATAAAATCCCAAAAAAGGCATGCAAAAAGGCATAAAAATGGACCAAAAAGGCACAAAAAAGGACGAAGAAGGCAAAATTTTTAGAAATACGGTGAAGAAGGCAAGATCATATCAACTGGGTAGTTATGTATAATGCATAAAATCCTATGGTTTATAAAAATTTTGATATATTATACATAATTTATGGTTAGTTCTATTTAGATATTTATCAAGTTGTAAGAACAAACAGCTTGGACCGTTTTTGATTTATCCATTTTTTTTTCAAAAGAAAACGGGAAATATGACTAAAGTTACTAATCATTTTGGTATGTTAGAATTCATTCTTACTGGTTTTTATAACAACTTGGTATTATAAAAAATTTCACTATGCAATAAATACTAAACGTAATTCTAAATTTTAATTGGTTTAACAATATTTACTTACATTTTTCTCACAAAACCTACAAAAAATGGGTTACCATCGGTAGTTAAGTTGGAATTAATTTTTGCCCATTCACTATAATAGAGACTTGGCTTCTCCGCTGGCATTTTAAAAAATTATGTAATGAACACTTACAGTAAATCGTAACCGATACCTTTCACGGTATTAACGCCTTTGAAAATTAAAATAAAGATTCCGTAGGGCAGGTACCTGTTGGTAACCTTGTATAAATTGTAAAACCCTTAACTATAAAACTGTTTTAACGAGTATACATCTGATTAAATGCGATTTCAACATGATAATATTGATAATATTTCTCAGAAATGTTAAGCCGTTACACGGCAACAATAAAACAAAAAATTTTTGGCAAAAATTTTAATTTCATATACCTGAAAAGGCTTCAAAAGGGCATAAATAGCATAAATTGCCTTAAAAAGGCAAACTTTCAAAAAACAGAAAAAAGCAAAAAAGGCAAAAAAATTGCTTTTTTGGAATCGTCATACTCAAAAACGCATTTTAGATGGGGTCTGCTTTTAATTCTTCCATTTATTACAAAAAGGCTCTCTATTGATAACCTTTTACAGTAAACTTTCATAGGGAATCAGCCCCCAGTTGCCTAATTCACTTGTTAGCACTTTCTACATTCGGCACTCTTTCACACAAAATTCAACAAAATATTCACTAGAAACTGAGAACCCCAAATCCTGAAATCCTCATGAACCTATTCCGAAATCCTGGCTCGAAAACTGTCATCTTTCCTTCTCTCCTCGAATTGATTTATTCTCCACTTAAAGACTACAAAGTGAGCGACAGGCATAAATGCCTCGCGGAAAATATATCGAAACAATTAACTGAAATGAGACAAGAAAAAATAGGAGCGGGGAGAAGTGTAACGCTGAGCCCCAGCGACAGAAAAGAAATTAAAAAAGGGCCCTCGGTTTCACATACACTTGGGGTAAGCATTTTTTTAAGCATCGCGGGTCTTAAAAGCCTTCAATAAGGTACACTAGGAAAAAAATTGCATGGGGAAGTTGTAGAAAACATAAAGAAAAATAAGCCATTAGTTTGCTGTATAGACTTTCAATAGATTTTAGCAATTTTCTCAAGTTTTCAAGATTATAACTGCCTGGGTTCTTTCGCGCCTTAATTATTTTTAACTTAATGTTGTAAGTTGTCTATCTTAGCTATGATAGGATGAAACAACTGTTGGTAAATGTCTCACTTATCACAATTGTATTGAACTTGTAGGAATGGCAGTTTTGTCAGAAACATCGTTTTCTATATCTTTTTGAACTCATCTCATCTCATCTCATCTCAGCCGTTTTCTATCCATTGGATATAGGCCTCTCTCATTTTTGACCATGTAATTCTATTTTGTGCTATCTGGTACCAGTTTAGCCCAGGCATTTCTTAGCGATTTGATTATTGCCCAGGTTTCTATTGTATCGAATGCCTTCCTGAAGTCTACAAATGCCATCCATATAGGTATATGATATTCTGTTGCTTTTTCTACAAGTTGTCTCACTGTATGGAGGTGTTCGGTAGTGCTAAATTGGCTTCTAAACCCAGCCTGTTCTTTTGGTTTCTATTATTCTACTAATTATTCTAGTGAACAGTTTATATAGTTGAGATAGTAAGCTAATTGGCCTGTAGTTTTCTAGGTCCGCCGGGTCTCCTTTCTTGTACATAATGATGATCATTGCATTTTCCCAGTCCTCAGGGATGCGTTCTTGTGTTAAGCATAAATTAAATAGTTTTACTAGCTATTCTTTGGTCTTTGTGTCGCTTTCTTTTAGTATTTTTGGTATTATACCATCTTCCCCCGCAGCTTTTCCGTTTTTCATTTGCGATAAAGCTTTTTCTAGTTCTTCGACATCTACTTCTGGCATCTCTTCTGAATTTATATTTATAATTCTCTTGTTTTTGTCGTCATTTTCTCTTTTGACTGCCTCATTTGCTACTTTCGATTCATACAAGTCCTTATAAAACGATTCAACCACCCTCAATATTTGTGTTCTATCCTCCACTATGTTGCCTGTTTTGTCCCTTATTTTCGTTATTTCTTTCTTTGTGGAAATAATTTGAACATTTGTTCAAATTATTTCCACATTTTGAAGGTACAACTCAGTCACGTATTGTGTGACATTTTCCGACAGCATCTAGTACGTACTCTAAGAACGACACCGACAAATTTTTCTGGAAAAAATAACCAACTTTCGGACGAGTTTCGAATTTTATTATTTCCCCAACGAGTTTTTCTTAGTGTGGATGCGAGAGTGCGGAGTAGAAACTTTCGGAAACCTATTAAAGCCTCTCTCTGGTGTCTTCGGACTGGAGATGACACGGTGGGTTGGGGTTTTTTTAAATTACACTTCTCCTAGAGACAGAGGGTGGCAAAGTGACCGGAAAATGACATTTTAAATAAATGCGATCGGGTATTTCATTTAAGGTCGAACGGGAGATTTGTCTTTTAGACGACATCCCAGGGAATATAAATATCCACCGTAGCTAAACCACTTTTTCTTATTTAATACCTCGAGATCTAGTCTTTTCTCCCCGTCAAAGATTGACGGCCCTAATGCAATTCGGTCATATCTGGACGTATCCTAAATGCATTTCGCCCTGATATTATCATGAGTGGCGATACGGGAGGAGCACAAGTGGATTGATTGGGTCTATTCTTTTGGCGGGCAACACCTGACAGATACAAAATTGAGTTATTGTTTGGGATAAAGGTTGGAGATTAAGAGAGAGATAGAAAGAGAACTGTTTCGGTCGAAAGTAAGGGGGTGGCTGATAAATTGACGTAAGCAGAAGTCATTTCACGATATGGAAGAGAGGCTAATGCTGATAGATGTTTCTTTTTTTAATTTCGTGAGGTCATTCTGTGTTATCCCAAAATTGGTACAGACAAATTTTAGTCCTGACTGAGTGTAAACTGAACTTTCGTTCATCCATGTTTATGTAACGTTTTTCGCTTAAATTTATGTTCACTATCATTCTTTTTAGTGCCTGTTGTAAATATTTTTCAAAAGGTTGTAGTTATTTCTGCAAAATCCCGTAATTGTACTAAGTAAGTACTTTATTGGTCCTCGAAGAACTGTTTTTACCATCACAACAAGACTGTGAAAGACAATAAATAGTGATAATTAGTAGAACCTTCGTTATCAATACGACTGTAGCCTTTTTGCCATTACAAGTCCTGTTTCGGTCACATTCTTACCGTAAACTTTGGTATCTTCGAAAAACATATATATTGAAGTCGATAGTAGACAGTTTAAAAGCGCGCTATTCAAATTATAATATGCTTATAATTTTAAAAGAAATTGAACACAAAATGAAATAAATTTATATGTTCTGTAATATTATAAAAATTTAATGAAGTATAATTAATTAATTGTAATGAATTTCGACAAGAGGGAAGATGTTGGAAAATTTTGTTGAAATTTTTTAAAAATGCTTTGTTTTGCCCTTTGTAATTTTGTTCAGTATATTTTACAAAATTTTTAGCTTAATAAATATGAATAGAAAATTGGTTCAATTAATAAATTAGCTCTTAACTTGCTGAAAACCTACGATAAAATTAATAAAGTAATAATAGTATTAGTTATTTTCTCTTATATTGACAAGTGAAAATGACCTACATTGCTATTATTTATGAAATTAAAAAAACGTTCGAAAATAAATGAATTTTTATTTTTGTAAAATAGGCAATTTCCACGCGTAAGACTGGAAAATTGGAAAGTATTTTTTGACGAACAATTGAATAATTGGAGTGTACACTATATATTAAACAATCTTCAAAAAAAAAATCAGTTGATTATTTATAAGTAAAATGTCCACATTTACGAACGCTCATATATTATAATCAATTAATCTTAAAAATACGTGTTCTTTTTTGGTTTTAACTAAAAAGGCCCGTTTTTGTATCGGATAACTAATGCATTATGTTTGACTCTTTATTTAAAATCAGAAAATCAAAAAAAGTTATTTTTGACATTGTAAATTTTCCGATTTCCACCGTCGGACTGGAAAATAGGCAACTTTATTTCGTCGGACAATGTGAAAACATGATAATACATCGTTTTTTGAAACTTTACTGAAGAAATCAGCTGGTTATTTATAAATTTTTTCCAATATTTTCTTTACATGTTTCTCCGTGAAGCTAGAGAGAAAACGGCCCCATTACAAACGGTTTCACTGAGGAAATGTGGTAGACTCTGTATTCTGTAGCAATCAAAAAATTTATATCCCGTTATTAATAAGTAGCGTTTTATGTCGGCGAGCACCCAGACTCTCCGTTTTCACATTTCTCGCTGCGACGCTTTAAAGTCAACTGCAGTGAATTTTGGCACCCCCGCCCCTCCCCCCGCCGAAATCGAATTTTTCCCGAGCACCCCTTGGAAATGCACTTTTCGCCTGCCTTCATCCCCGAAATCCTTCGGGGGTTGATTAGAAAAGCCCCGTTGCATTCGTCGCGCGAGAGCCCGAGCGAGGGGGACCGGTTTCGGGAAGGGGGAGGGAGCTGACGTAGTTGCTCCGATCGCTCCTGTTAGTGTGAAATAATGCCCCTGGGACCGGTTCCTGTGACGGGCCCACATCAACCCTACACGGGACCATAACGAGGCGCGGGAATAATAAAGGGATTAATCAAAAGATAGTTCCGGCCCTTTTTCTGAACGCCATTCAATTAAAATCCGGATTAGATTAGGTGATTGGGTAATGAAGGGTGGCGAAAGCGCCGAGCGACGGTAAATGAGTTGTATATCACAGTTCGATTTAATAGGAAACGTTTGATTTCAAATTTCAAAATTTATTCTTCTCCACGCAAATTATTCTATTCTAAGTCCACTATGTCAAAACTTAACGAGTTGTGGCGATAATTTAAAATAATTTACTGTAAATTTATAATAATTATAAATAATTTACTATAATAATATAATATACTATAATATTTAATATAATATAATTATTATATAGTATATAATATTATATTATTTATATATATATAATATTATATTATTTATATAATAATATATATATATATATATATATTATTATATAATATATTTAATATAATATAATAATATATATATATATATATTATTATATAATATATTTAATATAATATAATATAATATAATTTAAAATAATTTACTGTAAATTAGGCGTCATTGAACCCTGACTGGGAATTAAATTAAATTGATTTGTTAATACATAATTACATTTTAACCGCATACTAATAATTAACACTTAATTGCTGTCGATAACAGAGTCTATACGCTGTTATTTATTGTTCAAACGTTGTTTAAGGAATGTCTGAGTTTTAGTTTTTGACAGTCGGTCATTGATAATAAATAATTTTAGCTATTCGACATCTGATTGGTTAGTTTCGTATAATTATAGAAAGTACAGACTACAAACAGCCGATTTTCCTACGTACTGGCGCTTATTCTACACCTGTAAGCCGTCAGCAGTCTGTAAATTTGATATTTTATTTGTGGCTGTAAAATGTCTCTAAATTATAACCGAGTGTTGATAAAAGAATAACCAACAGTAGATGAAACCTAGCATACCTTAGGGTAGCAAACCTTAAAGGCAACGTGGTAAAGGCAAAAATAATTTTGTAGTAAACCAATCAATGACGCATTTATCACCCAAAAGACTCCACAGGATATCAATACCTTGTCAAGTAGATAAATCTTTCTGGATAATCTTGAATGTGTTAAGAATATGATATTGCGTCGCACCAACCCGATAGAAAATTACTACCAAAACTCGACAGGAGGCAATGGAAAACACATCCAAGGGTCTTTAGGACAACTAAAGCTACGTGCTCTTCATAGAAATATGAGATAGCTGTAACTGGATGTCCCGGTAAGGCTGCCTGGATAGCGGAACGGCCTATTCGAAGTTGAAGTACCTGTCTCTTTCTCTTTTTCTCTCTCTTATTCATCATCATCATCATCATCAATAATTCAAGGATAGAACGATTCCATCACACCCTAAAATTATTTGTACACCTAAAGTACGTATTCGTGGCTAGTTACTGTATTCTATTGTAAACATTACAACTAACAAAATAAATTATAAAAATAGGTTTTGATGATCGACATTAATTCAATGAACAATTTTGTTATATTATCTACTCCACATGCCATTGTAATCGTTAAATAATTGGTACAAAATTCAATTTTTGAAATAAAAAAATAGAAAAAGTACTAAATCTTAACCCCAACCCTTTAATGATATTCGTAGTAATAATAGTGACCCGTTACAATTTAATTCGTAGTCACCATCGGCTTAAGGGTGCTAAATGTAAACTTATGGAATGATTCAAAATCAGAAACATTTTGCACCCTTAAGCCTGATGATGACTACGAGTTGGTCGATACCGGTCATTATTAATTTTACGAACAGCACTAAACAGCATTTTAAGACGGTGTTTGTTCGTTTGTTTACTAAAAGAGGACGTGAAATTTTCTAATCTTATAGATTAGACAAAAACTAATCTTATAGACTTACCTACTAACCCATACTATTGAATTTATAGATAAATGTACAAGCCAATAATTGATGTGTAAAAGAACAGAATGTTCAAAATCAGTCGAACATGAACAAACAATAATTCAATAAAAAAGCATCACGAGACGTGACGGGACTGAACTTAATGTCTGTTTTGTCTCTCTTTCTCTTTTTTCTCTTTCCCACTTTTTCTTGTGTGAGATATGTGTGAATAATGATATTATGTGAGTAAAACTGTTAATGTTTTGAAATTGATCTCATTACGTCTGATTTTATTTAAAAAATTGACAGCTGAATATTTTTCCAAAACAACCATTTGACGAAAACAATGTCGGTCTCCTTGAAGTTCACATTATGACGCTTGAAGCAGCATCCACTTTCCCGTTGTTTCTTAAAAATTAGTTTTGCTAAAACGTGACATATTTTGAAAATTCCTGTCTTATTTTTATATTCATTTACTGTTTTGTCATACTAATTTGAATTCACATTAATTTTCTTGTGAAAATCTACAGTTGAAAATAAAACACAGAATGTCGTGACAGGAACACAAAGGAACCACCATTTATCTATACTCGATACTTTAGATATATGTTTAAATTTTGAAATAATTTTTCATAGATCCGCTCGCAACTAAAGCTGCCAGAAATTGAAAATCTTAATTTTATATTTTAATACATACTTTTGCAACATATTTGCGTTGATGCTTTTGGATTGGAATGCTCAGATTACTCAGTGTTAGAATGCTCAAAAATAATTTTTATTGTAAAATTTTCAACAAAAAGTCAGGGGCACTGTGAAAATCTCTGACCTGTTCTTTATGCCTTTACATACACTCATAAGTAGAGCCCGGACTTTAGGCAAATTGCCTTTTTGCGTTTTTGCCTTTTCCATCAATTTTCGGCCTTTTTTGCCTTTACTGAAAAAAACTGCCTATATGTGTCTTTTTATTAAATTTCAAGCCTGATTGTGTAAATTTAAACTCTAACAATGCCTATATTTTATTGTTTGGGCAAAATGTAATAGATAAGCTCTTCTTCCAAGATTGAGGTAAAGCTACCCTCGCTATTCTTATCCTTCGGGCAGTGGAAAGTGGATATTTATGGTGTTATGGCCTACTTTTACATTTCCTTGGTTGCAAGAGTGGTAGGGTTTAAGATATTTCATATAATGTGCATTATTTGTCATTGGCACTCAGTTCGTTTCGCGCTGTTGTCATTTAAAAGTGTTATAAAAACATCATTTGAAATATCTTCTAAAATTTCTTCGTGAATACGTCCTTACCCTGAGCTTTCCCTTGATGGTGATGGTGTTTTCTGTAAACCCTGTGGAAACCAGTAAGTATTTTCTTAAGTTTTGCATAATATGTATTTAACTGAGGGTAACTTTATAAAAATTATAAATCATCTATGATGTTTTTTTTTTTATATTCCCAGTAACAAAAAGTATTTTATCGATCAACATTGTAAAATTGCCTTTCATCAAAGAAATTGTGCGAGAAAAACTTCAAATGACAGTTCCAGTTTTCAGTTAAGCATAAGGCAATCGATTTCAATCAATTCAAGAAAAAGCGAAGAAGAAGAATTTAAATTAGATTTATGTCGGTTTATGGTTGAATCGAATATTCCCTTATAAATTATATAATCCTAGTTTTAAAACGCTCATCGAAAAATGGTGTAAAAAAATGGTCCTGACGAAAGTACATTAAGAGGAACGAAACTGGACCAATGTTACAATAAAACTTTTTCAAAAATTGAGACTTGTATAGGAAATAAGTTCTTATACATAGTCGTCGATGAAGGAACTGACGCATGCTGTCGCTTTATAGCGAATTTATTGGCGTTTTGTCTGAAAATGCTGCAAATGCACCATTTTTAATTGCTGTTAAACAATTAGATAAAACAAACAGTGTAACAATCAGCAGAATTATTTAAGACGGCTTAATAAATAAATTTTTACCGAATGCCGTACCCTGTGATAAAATTTTATCACTTATCAGTTATGATGTTATCGATAAAGTTCGAAATTCAGGCAAATTGACCTTTTTTGCCTATAAAATTGCCTTATTCTGATTTTTACTGCCTTTTTGACTCAAAATTTCTGCCTTTGTAGGCGCCTTTTTCTTCAATTTATTCTACCTATAAATCCGGGCTCTACTCATAAGTTTTCAACGAGCATTTAGTAAACGTAATTACGTGGGCAGCTTTAGGTCAATTCACAATCATTGTTCATATTCAACTGCCATTGAATATACTTTCAAGAATTATTTTTCCAAATAATTACCGTGGTAGAATTGCCTTTCGACCACGCGAAACATTATTTACCCTATTTTACTAGCCTAGAAATGTTTTATAGCTTTTAATCAGTTCTCATTTATCAAAAAATGACTAAATGTTGAATTAACAAAATATCTACTTATTGCCAAAAATTGGTTCATATTAATGTTCAAGTGGTTCATTAAATATTTAGTACAAAAAACTTGAGCAAAACATAACTACCCATAAAACCTACCGTCGCTTTTCTATTGATTTTTAATCTACGTGTAGGATTACTCCGGTATCCCCACTCCGGTTTTAAGAACAAATTAGTACGTTCCCTTATATTGGTTTTGTGGGTGGGCGTGAGGACGAGGCGGGCTATTTTGCCAACTGGTCCTAAAATGAAACTCTAACACAATTACACATTTTAAAGCAAACTATAGGTCTGCGAGCACTGATTGCGTATTGTGGTGACCCACACTGCCGCTGCCTACTTTATAATTATACCGAATTCGTGCTCCCTCTTCATTTGCTCGACTAATTGCCCTTGCTACGGGTTTATTTTCCATACGGAGACAGTGCACGGGCCTTTTGGATCATTTTTGAACAAGGCCGGGAAAAGTTGACACGGTGTAGTAGTTAGCGATTAGTATTGATGAAATGCCGAAGGTTTGTACATATGATTTTAATTTCTTGCGATTAGTTCCTGTCTATTTAATGTGGGAGAACGTCATTTCCCTTTACGTCCACGTGAATGAATTAAAATCGCTTTTTGTGTTTGAGGAAACTCGCCTCGCATTATTCTCACAGGCGGCCGCACCTTTACGAGCAAACTTCTCGATCCTAATTTATTCGACAACGCGACTTTATTCCGAGGAAGATAAAGAAGAGATAACTATTCCTTTATTATCCTTCTTTTTTATTTTCCCGGGAAATATCTCGGGCAAGAAGGTCGCCATCGATAAAAACCACTAAACCGAGGAGTTCTCAACCTTTGACTTTCTTTATCTTTTCTTTATTTCGGGGTGCGCTCTCTTCTTCGAGTTTTATGGGAGTCCCCGACAACCCGCAGGACCGATTTTTATGGCGTATTACGGGATATGTTAAATAAATAACTTTCCGCATTAAATTCGATATATGTAGATGCTTATATGTGAGTCTTACGAAAAAATATATTTCTGGAAGGTGATTCACTGCTTAGGTATGAGGAATTAATTAGTTATATATGAGTTTAATGGTAATGAAACGTACATTTAAAGCAAGCGAAATTGACCACTTTTATAACTGCGTCAACTGAGTCATAAGTGATATTTCAAATAACACAAGAGCCTAAATGACTCGTATTCCCTATCCTGAAACTTAAAATTCCCTTCAAGTCACATCCGAGAAACGATCCCGTCTGTTTAAAACCGGGACTTCCCCACCCCGAAAAATCCTAATCAGGACAATCTTGTCTCCTCGGCTATTAACTTATATAGCGGTATCAATTCTAACTGAAATCCTCTGGGAAGCTGTCTTAACTTGCAGTTCCCTTTTCTTTAATTCGTTTTTCTGCCAGGCGGAACGCGGAACGGTCTTATTTACATGACTTATTTAATAAAATTTTATTGTGATTGGAGCCGTAAATCTGTTCGATGAGGAATTAAAGAGTGTAGTACGATTAAGAGGGGAAATTACATTTTAAAAATTACAATAAGCGCTTTTATTAATTGTATTCCTCCAATGGTGGCAAAATGAAGTTGGGACAAAGCAATTAACTCATTTTAAGCCGAAGTGTTAATCGAGTCATTCTTGGATATTACATCAGCATTTTTATTAGCTGACGTTATTTTTGGGAAATCATGGAAATTTTAATTCTAGTGTAATTATCTGGAGTAATTGATTTTATTACGATACTGTTGTAATTATGTGCCTAATTTTTTATTTTGATAAGAGCTTTTATTAAATGTTCTTACTACTATATATGTAGTAGGATTAGAATTTACTGTACTACGGCATTTAATGACAATTCATTTGATATACGACTGACAATTCTTAGTTTACATTGAATTAATTGTATTTTATGATTAAGTATTTGTTGGGGATTTTCACCTCGATTTGGTATGAAAGCATCTTTGTAATTATGTACTTCGACTTTGACTCGTTAAATCAGGAAAATAAGCAAAAAAGCACCGCTTTGGAAACCCTGGCCTATAAGTTAATATTGAAGTATTTGCTGAAAAAGTAATTATTACCGTACAGAAGGTGGGGTCTGCATTAATCAATATTTGGAAATAAAAATCAGATCGATTCATGCTAAGGTTTTTGCAAAACTGTAAATATTCATCCAGGAGTTCTTTTTATAACAATATAATATTGTTAATAATAACAATAAAAATATTGTTATAAAAATGATTTGTTAGATGCAAATATATTGTAAAATCTCATTTCAAAAGTAATCTCATTTTATAAAAAACAAGTTGGTTATCTTTTTTGCAATTTCTTCTAGAGTTTTTTTTTTATTTGAAAGGCTGACATTTTTAAAAAGTACATAACTTGTACCAGGGTAATATGGTGTCCCCCCGTAGGAGCTGTGAGACCTTGTCGTTGGTCGGGGGGCTCAGTACCTGGCATAGCCGGGGAAGCTAAGGAACAGCTGACGGTCGGTCGCAAGAAGCTAGGGGCTCGACCCCGGGGGACTGCGGCCGACACTGGAAGGAAAACCAGGAAAACCCGGGTAGGTCGGACTCGTTAGCTGGGCGAAGGCAACCGGCCTAGGGAAGGACAACCCGAACAAACCCGGGAAGGTAAACCCGTGAAAAAACCCGAAACCCAAGGTGTCACGCGACCCGTGCCGAAGGGTGAATGGCCATGCGACAGTTGGTCTCGAACGGAGCCTCCGGGATACCTGGCGACCTCCCGGAGTAACCAGCCTTGGCGGGGGTACGGGCGCACTGCCCCCGTCCGACATTGAATTCGGCCCTACTCGTGGGAACAGCATGGAGAAACTCGTAAATTCTAAATCAAAAACCCGGACGGATGACAAGTATGACGACACGGCAACGAAGGAGGATAAAGATGGTGGAGCTTTATGGGCAGAGGAGGGGGCTAGAGCTGGAGAGGATCGGGGGATGCCGAAAGTGGTATCCTTCTCGCTCGACGAGGAGCTAGCCCTGGAGAGCCTGGACGACGACCCCCAAAGAAGATACAGGAGGAGTATATCGGAGGATATGGCGTTCTCCAGGAGCCAGAAGACACCCAGATCCTCTGTGAAGGGGGGCGGGGTAACTATGGACACGACCGAGTCCCAGCCGGAAACTCCTAAAGAACACGGATATATCGATGAGCAGTTCGAAGATTTCCCAGACCTAGAGTTCACCACCCCCCGGCACAACCGTAAACGCAAGAAGAGGGGCTCGCCTGGCTCGCCCAACACCCCTATGCCTTGTTCGGACCTAGCAGCCGCTTGGTCCAACATAAGGAAACAAGTGCAAATACTCGCGGGAAGGACCAGGGAGGAAGTAGGGGCGGGTAGCAGTCTCTGCAAATTGGCGGAGGGGCTGTTAAAAACGGTTGATAGATTTGACGTCGACGTTAAGCCGGCACTCGAGACGGCCAATAGTCGAGAAGTAAAGGAGGTGGCCACACAGATGGGTGGGGTCTTGGATAGGGAGGCGGTGGAAGAGATCCTGACCAAGGGAGAGGACTTCGACACCCTGAGGAAAATTATTGGTGCAGAGTGGCACTCCCAGGCACTCAGGGTGTCGAAGATTGTTTCTGACCTAGGAAAATGTGATACCAGGCTGGTTATGGTTGACTTAGAGAGAGAACTGGATGAGGAAAGGCTTAGGCAACTTGGCTTGCTCAATGAGCCAGCCCGGACGCTGATCGAGGAAGGACTGGAGGAGGGGAAAGTCGAATTCTATCGTGCTACTACACGTTATGAATCTAGCAAAGGTAGCAAAAACGGGAACACTAAATCGACTTTTGTGCTCCCCTACAAAAATACAGACGATGCAGAGAAAGTCGCACGCTGTATTCATGGGCTGTTAAAGGACACGAGAGACCTGCTCGTCCTTAATCCAGAGGACGGCTTCGGCGTGGTGGGAGACATACGACTGGATGTAACTAGGAAATGCCTTGAACACGTATTCTGGGGAGACGACGTGGTATGCCAGGTAGTTAGTAGTGGGAAGAGGGAACAGGGAGGGAACTTAAGTAGAAGACCCCCCCCCCCCACGGAGAGATTAATTATTAGGAAGGGAGGTGCTACGTACGCTACTGCCTTAAATAAGATTAAGGCAAAGGTAAACCCGGCTGGGATGGAAATAGAGGTTAAGGCTGTCAGAATGACCAGAGGAGGAGATATCGCAATCGAGGTGGCGGACGCGGACAAGGCGGCGCACCTCAAAAAGGCGATCTTGGACAAGTGTGGGGATGAGGTGGAAGTGAGGATGGATACCCGATCAGGTGGGCAAGCCCTGATCACGGGACTGGAAAGCTCCACCTCCGAGGCGGAGATCAGGGCTGCGGTAATGAGCACGCTTAGAAACGCCTCCCCCTCGGATCTTGGGTCTGTCGTTGTACGACCCAGCCTGGACGGCACAGCCAGGGCATATATCAACCTGTCGAGAAGGGCTGCGGCAGAAATAGAAGACGGTAAACGAATCAAGATAGGGTGGGTGAACTGCCAAATAAGGAAAAAAACATCACCCATGAGATGTTTCCGATGCCTAGAGTTGGGGCATACACGTGCAAACTGTAAAGGCCCTGACCGCTCAGAAACTTGCCTAAGGTGCGGCACCGCGGGGCATAAGGCCACGAACTGCAACAATCCAGTGGGCTGCTGGATTTGCAGGGTGGCCGGGCACAGGGCGGATCCTACAAAGTGTAACAGGACCTCCGGGACGGCGAAAGGTCAGGGGGTAGACGCTCCCCATGAGGAGCGATGATAAGTACTGTGATATGGTCTGTGATAATTTTAATCTAGGTTGCTGTGATATATTCATCTGTGGGTGTAGATGTCTATATATATACGTGTGTTGGTCTTATTTTATCGACGTGCCTGTATATAGGATTTTATGCTTTGATGTTTATATTGGTTTGTCTCGTAGTCTGTTTTGCTTGTTTTTATTTATTTCTTTGGTTTATTTATTTATTCTATATGTCTCTACATGTGGTGAGTATCGTCCCCTATACACTTTTATATATACATTTATTTATCGATGTTATTTATTTATTTATTTAATTGTATGTCTATTTATTTTAGTGTGGAAAATCCGATGTGTGATACTGTCGGCCCGACACCAGAATGATGGCGACCGGGAGAGTCAGGAGACAGAATAGAATGAAAATACTACAGCTCAACCTGGGGAGAGCGAGGGCTGCCCACGACCTGGCCGCCGAGACGTTCATGCGCGAAAAATACGACGTTATGGTGGTGGCAGAGCCGAATAGGAAAAAGACGGAGGAAAAGGGGTGGGTAACGGACCTTCGGAGGGACATAGCGGTATACACTACCAAGGAGATCTGGTCGCGCATCACCGGGAAGTACCCCGGGGATGGATTTATAGGAGTCATGTTTGAAAATAGACAGATTTGGGGAGGATATTTCTCACCCAATGTGCCTCTGGGGTCCTTTAAAAGGGACCTAGAGAAGATGGGGGATGCAGTCAGAACCGCACCTCGCTGCGCCAACAAGTGGATTATGGGGGACTTCAATGCGAAGTCCCCAGCATGGGGTAGCCCCATCTTGGACCCCAGAGGCGAAGCACTAGTGGAATGGGCTGCGGAGCTAGGGGTACTCCCGGTTAACGACGGCTCTCCTACGTTCGTGAGAGGAAGATCGAAGACACACATTGATGTAACTTTAGTCTCTCCGAAGGTCTTAAGGTCTGGAATTAAATGGAGCGGGGTGGCGGACAATCCTTTTACCCACCACCTTTCTATTAGGGTCACCACCGAAGGCCTCCGCAAAATAGTAGAGAAACAGACGGCCGTGGTAAACCGGGATACACTTAAACAAGAGGCGGCCAGGCTTAGGGAGGCAGACATAGAGACTCTCCCGGGTACACTTGCTAAGATTGTAAACCTGAGCAGGGAACGCGGCTGTGGCGGCTCCGGCAGGCGTCAACCATATTGGTGGACGGTAGAGGTCGCCAATCTGAAGAGAGAATGTCTGGCAGCCCGGAGACGATGGGGCAGGGTTATGCGTAGGCGACGCTCGTCGGCAGCGGAGCGGGAGGCGGCACAGGAGGCCCTGAGAGGGGCTAAGTCCTCCTTAAAGAAAGCAATACGAAAATCCAGGGCCAGGTGCTGGGCGGACTTGCTTGTGGACCTAGACTCCGATGTGTGGGGTCTAGGCTACAAGATCGCCACGGGCAACTTACGCATGCCAGGAGGAAACAACATCATGGCGGAAGAACTTAGGAAAAGAATTATTGACGTCCTATTTCCCGGAACCAACAGCACCTGGGAGCGGATAGCTCCAGCCCTGGACCCCCCTCCACTCAGAGAGGGGGAGTTGAAAGCCGCCATTCTACGACTAAAAAGTAACTCTGCCCCGGGGCTCGACGGGATGACGGCCCGGGACTTAAGGGACATTTACGACGCCTGCCCGGGTCAGCTGGAGAGGTTATACGGGGAGCTCCTGAAGAGGCAGGCCTTCCCCAGGCCCTGGAAGGTAGCGAGGGTCGTCCTGGCCCACAAAAAAGGGAGGCCGGAGGGCGACCCTAGCTCATACCGACCCATATGCCTGCTCCCGGTAGCGGGCAAGGTATGGGAAATGATTATTAGAGACAGATTAGAAGAGGAACTCGAGGACCTAGGGGGCATTAGCCCCAACCAGCATGGGTTCCAGAGAGGAAGGTCTGCGGTAGGGGCTCTCCGACAGGTAAAGGAGGCGACAAACAGCGAAGCTAGATGGGTGATAATGGTCACTCTAGATATTAAAAACGCCTTCAACACGGCCGCGTGGTGCAAGATAGTTGAGGCTATCAGGGTGTCGGGCGTATCACGATATTTGGTGCGGCTAGTGGAGGAGTTCTTGTCGGAGAGAACAATACATGTCACCCCCAGGATAAGTAGGGCAACTGAGGTGGGCGTTCCACAGGGGTCGGTGTTAGGGCCCACCTTGTGGAAGGCCATGTTCGATGGGGTCCTCCGCGTGCGGTTGCCGGACGGTGTGGGGTCGGTCGCTTACGCGGACGACCTCGCACTGCTGGTATCCGCGGACACGGTGCAGATTGTTGAACAGAGGATTAGCGCTGCCTACCAAACAGTCTACGAATGGATGGTAGCGCACGCACTGGAAGTGGCCACCCAGAAGACGGAGATTCTGGTCCTGAAGGGTCCACGAAGAGGAAGGGACCTCAGGCTTAGACTGGGGGGTCGGGAGATCACGGTGGTACAGTCTATAAAATATCTGGGGGTGACCGTATCGAGGGGTGGTAACTTCGCTAGCCACATCACGGAGGCGACTAGGAGAGCAGAAGAGAAATTAGCTAGCCTAGAGAGGCTGATGCCCAATGTGGGCGGACCTAGTTCGCGAAAGAGGGAGGTGTTGGCCGGGGTAGTCCAGTCCACACTGTTGTATGCGGCGCCAGTCTGGTGCGAGCAGGTGGAGATCGCGAAATATCGCGACATGATTACTAGGGTCCAAAGGAGGGTCCTCTTGCGAGTCACATCTGCATACCGGACGGTATCGGCGGAGGCCGTCCAGGTGATTGCCGGGGCAGTGCCGATCGACCTATTGGCAAAGGAACGGCGCTTCTTATACAACATAGGCAGAGGGGAGCTGCCGGGGAGGCGTCGCATGGCTCGCAAGAGGGCCATCAGAGACTGGCAGAGGAGATGGGATAACCACCGAACCTCTGCCCAGTGGACAAAAACTCTGATCCCTAACATCGAGACATGGACCAACTGCTCGCATCGGAAGACGGACTTTTGGCTCACGCAATTTTTGTCTGGCCATGGCCCGTTTGGAGTTTTCCTGCACAGGATCTCCAAGCGGGACAGCTGCCTATGTCAAGAATGCCAGATTGTGGACACCCCGGCACACGCGATTTTCTATTGTAGAAAATTCGAAGGAGAACGAGAAAGTATCAGGCAAAGAATGAAAAACGACTTCCAACCGTCTAAACTTATAGACGGCATGGTGGAAAATGCAGAAGTATGGAACATCGCACATGAATACATTACAAAAGTTATTAGAAGAAAATATAGAGAGAATATAGAGGAGGACAGGCTAATAAAACAAGCACGGGCAAATAGACCCACGTAGATAGACGAAGGGAGGTATGTAAAGGGGATACTTAGCAACGATTGAATAACTGAGGATACCTACTCCGAACCCCTAATCGGGCCTGCCCGGACGGGGGATGTAGGAGTAGGCAGGACAGGCACAGCTTCCAACCGCTGGGCCGTAAACTATTTGCCGCGCATCCTGCTAGACTTTCCCTGTCCCAGTGGACGAGTTGCCCGGAAGGGTGTCCCACGGGGTACAGTGGGGCGGAAGACACCTGTTTCCGACTAGGACAGACCATCGTCCGAGCCGAGGGGTTTGCAGGATCCACCCCCGGTGAAATGTACCCGGCCATTCGGAAGGTCTGCCTTCTGAAATTAAGCGCCGAGGTAGTGCGAGGCCCTCGGGCCGCAAGTCGGAAAAAAAAAAAAAAAGGGTAATATGGTGTAAAGCTAGCCACTTTTTCGTATAATCATAGTTACTTTGTTTATAATAATTAAAGAACGTAATAAGTACCATTTTGAAGAAGGAAAGTTATACTTTTTGTAAAATAAAAATAAAAATGATAGCACTTCAACAGAATTGCTGGTGATGCTTTAAATGTGTTGCTCAACCATCATTCGTGCGCTCAAAAATTGAAATGCCACCTGCAAAAGTGATACTAGATACTATACCTTTGGAACTTATCAACGGATTTTGACGATTCTTTTTTAAATTTGTTATAAATAGATATTTAATATATAATTAAATATTATGTAAAGTATTAATATATAATAAAATATATTCATACTTTGTGGGGTAACAAAGGCCCCATATAGGATAGTTTCCATGCTACTTGTTGTTGTTTATGTGAAGAACAGTCAATGTTTATGTTCAAAGTAGAATAAATAAATATGTCTGTACGTCATTTTGTGTGAATTCCTTTCAATATTATCGAACATTGTAAATAAGTGATACACCCTTTAACAAACAAAATATAATTAGAAACAATTGATTTATATTCAATATTTACAAAAGAATTGCTTTTCATCCATTATAATAAATTATAATTTAAACATTCCTTTTAAATCTAGATAATTTATTTATGAGGGATTCATTTTATTCAACAAAATCATGATTTTATGGTTTACCAATATTCATAGAAAAAAAATATAGTACATACAAATTTTAATCGAACCAAGTCATTGTTTTATTTTCCTGTGTATGAAATCTGATCTATATGATTTAACGTCATATTATGATCATTTCATTGCAAATATATAATGAAATCTTTTATTTTTGCACTGAAATATTACAATTAAATATGTAACTAGATCAATTCTTTTTTTTAAGTTTAATTGACTATCTGTGTCATTGAATATTTTTTTAAATCGATTAAAAGTATTAAATCAAATAAATTATCATCATACCTACACAATTATAATTAATTTGATTAAAAATTTAATTGATTCAAAAAAATTATTTCACTGTGCAAGATAAATTCGTATATATTTATAAGACTGTAACATTTTAATATCTTTTTAGATTCTTTTAGAGTAATTTAAGATTTTTCATTACACGTAATTAGCAATATTTATTTACTGCTTAAAATACTTATAATATAAAATACTTACAATAAAAAATATTTACTACTTAAATACTGCTAAATAATAATTATTATTTAGCAGTACTTATTAGCAGTAATAGCGAATATATTCGATTCTTCTGCTTTAGTAGAAAACTTTTTTATAAAATTGATATCTCAGGAAGTTCCAATTATATTTATAAAATATTTGTGGCTCAAAAAGAATCAGAAAAAAATTATATGATGCATTTCAAAGATTCCTATATATATATATATATATATATATATATATATATATATATATATATATATATATATATATATATATATATATATATATGATATATATGTTTATATACGGTATAGGTTTATATACTGGTATGTTTATGTCTGTGTATTTTTTACAATATCTAAATACTTTTAAAAGTATTTTTCCATGTATCTTTGTACAATTCGTACATACGTTTATATACTATTAACTGTAATGATATGTGGACTTCGCTCCTATCAATTTTTGAAGCCATAAGAGAGAAATAATGTAGCACAATTACTTTTCAAAGTATCCATAAATTGTTACACGTTTCATGTAGGTGCCAGGTAATCGATTAAGTGGAAGTAAAATCGTAAAAAAATTTCTAATTTCAACTTGTTTTAAATAATTTCTAAATTTTCAAGGCTTAAAATTTTAAATATTCATACAACCTCCTGTGACTTACAGTGTTATGTTTTTCTTCTAAGTATTACATTTCAAAGCTTTAATGTTCGTTAAAAGGCCAAGTTAATTGCATATAAATTTGTAACTAAGGAGCAAGTACAACACTTGCAAAAATAATTGAACAACATTCTAAGTCCGTCAGTAATACATCATCTGCTCTAAACTATTATTCACTCATTACTGTAATGAGCTAAAAAATTACATGTACAACAACTCATTAACTACATACTATTAAAGTCATTAATGACCTAGAGATGTTGGCGCAATCTGTCGTGATTATATGTATTAAAACCGTTTCTATAGCTGAGGTTTAATTATCGACCCTAATGTTATCGTCGTACACACACCTTAACGATTATAAACATTACCCAGTCATTTAGGGAATATCTCAAGTCGGAGGTAATATTTTTGATATTTCCATTCTCATACTTTTTACAAAAATTAAATGTGGCTGATTTATTGTTTATTCAAGGGTTCAACGCCCCAAGCATCTCGACTATTTTTTCCTGCATATTTCCTACGTTGATTGATTAAATCCGTAGTCTAAAACTCACAACTTCGAATCCGAAAGGCACTTAAAAGTCCAGGAGCACTAAATATTTTTATAGATATGTTTGGCACTTTACGTTAACGGTTAATGGCGAAGACTGTATACTTGACGTGAAATGGCATCGATTTTATTACTGGGGGAACGTCATTTTGTAAAACGGCAAATATACAATAAAATAACACATACGTTTTTGACGACGTCAAATGAAGTGTACGCCTTTCGGTTTCCGATTTAGTGCGGCCATATCCTAGGAATTGGATGATAAAATTGAACTTGACTAGTTTACGACGTACGTAGAAAAAGTTTAGTTTATTCACGTGCCGCGATCTGCTCATTTCGCTGAAATGGTTAAGAGCGGTGCATAAATTGTAAAATGTTGTCAGTTGAGAGGAAAGCGGAAAATAATTAAAATACGGGATATTTGAAAACACACTAGAAAGTATAAAATTACTTCTCCTAGTCTAATAGAAATTTAACACTCCATATAGATTCCTCATCCCATACATATTGACCTGGAAATTTTAATTGTGAATTTTTGATATCAGTGAAAATACCTGTCAGGCATAAAAAGAAAAGCGTGGGGCGCAAATAATAGACAGTCAGGAGCGTAGAGAGTGAACTGTCCATGCATCAATTACAGAGGATCACAAAAAAAATGGATGAAAGTTTCCCTTGACCAAACCTATTGCATCACATGTTGCAACTCATTTGGTTCCATCACGTCACAGCTTTTTCTAACCTCAAGAAGTATCTGCAAAATGATAAAATTCAACAAAACCAATGCTGCAACCTATTAGAACCTTATGACAACATTCTTATGATCACCAACGACCCCTATGAGCCGTTAAATGATTCTGTTCAAACGTGAAAATACATAACCCCAAAATTCGATAAGCCCAAAACCCAAAAACCCAAAAAAATATATATATGGTATAGCCTTTTGACCCGAAACCCTATGACCTGAAAACATGATGGTGCCTAAATCTGGCACTTCAAAACCCCAAATGTAAAAAACCCTAAAACCGACATACCTGAGCGCATCGAGACCCTTACACACAAAACCCTAAACCCACACACCCTGGGTTTTCATATGTTTCTAAATGTGTATCTCCTGCTTGTACAGGCAAATAATTTGATTCTTCGTCATCCCAGGAGTCACATTCTTCCCTTCATTTTTATGTCGTCTAAGCTGCGTGGTCCCCGTGTGCAGCTACATCGACCTGGTAAATAGAAATTTGTATAAACAGGAGTCGTTAATGTAATCTATGTTTTTCTGATCTTCTAGTCTATCATTAAAAATGTGTAAAATCATTTGCGTAATTACTGAACCCGTTGCTTAGAAGCTTTCGATTTCTTCGACAGATGGTAAAGGCACAAACACCGACAAAAACCGAAATGAACTTTTCATTAAAAAAAAAAAAATTTAATATCCAGCATACTCCCCTTTCCCTATCACCCTCCCCCTCCGTTCCCCCGCGTGTCGCTCCTCGTTCCAGGAGACCTCCGACGATCCCTCAAGTAACATGTCGAGCCAGATGTTACGGTCTAGTTGCGGTTCCTGCGGCTCTGCTCCTGCAGGATCGGAGACGCGCCTCAGCCGCCGCCTGTAATTGTTGGTTTACATTTCACGCGAAACGTCACCGACAAGTGTTGCTCCACGCATAATATCCCGCCTCCTCGGGTTTAATATGGAAGAGGTGTGACGATGATGATGCCGGCGACGTTTCGGGGGAGATTCTGGATGTTCAGGAATTCCACTCGGTCTGAATCTGAAGACGGCGGATGTGCGAAGTCAGCCGGATCATTGAATCGTTTCGATTATTGGAAATTTAACCGTTCCTCCGGTGGGAATTTGATGCAGAAGTATTACTACAAAAAGGCTGTACAAAGGAATCAATCCTGTGTTAGCAGTCAAATAATCAAAAAATTCGCTGGTTACTTACAGATTTAATTTGTATAAAATATTGTCAATGCAAGCTGGGTCATTCCAAGACTAAATTGACTTAGAAATATATATATAGAACTTAACTCTGGTCTTGATCTATCCTAAACCTAGTGTAGCATAACGTTCCAAAAGAAGAACTAAATATGAACTGTAATAAATAAAATATTACTTTGATAATGAGTCGGTACAAAAGATAAGATAACGATAGGAGAAATTATTTAGTGAGTAAGTAAATACATAGAAAATCGGTATAAAAAGTGTGAAGGTTGTTACTAAGTTGGTATAAAAGATATTATGTGAATTCCCTATGCTCTATGGTGTATAATGGAGTCGGTACAAAAGATAAGATATCGATAGGAGAAATTATTTAGTGAGTAAGTAAATACATAGAAAATCGGTATAAAAAGTGTGAAGGTTGTTACTAAGTTGGTATAAAAGATATTATGTGAATTCCCTATGCTCTATGGTGTATAATGGAGTCGGTACAAAAGATAAGATATCGATAGGAGAAATTATTTAGTGAGTAAGTAAATACATAGAAAATCGGTATAAAAAGTGTGAAGATTGTTACTAAGTTGGTATAAAAGATATTATGTGAATTCCCTATGCTCCATGGTGTATAATTCTCCTCATAGCCGACTGAAGGTTCGACAAACGACAGCAGGCCCATTCGCTTTGTCGATAGTAATTCACGGGGTGATAACAGGTAGTGGCGAGATAGGGAAGTCCCGAACTGACAGTATAGGTACTAGAGACTCTCGGTAATAGATACTGGTACTAGAGCAATCTTCTCTCAAGGCAACGCCAGACGCTACAGATTGCTGTGTCCAGAGAAAAATCCCCCGTCAATGAAGAGTCCCAAAAATGGACGTAAACACTTCCATAACATAGGGTATACCACCTGTCGCAGTGTGAGTTTTAAAGGTAGGAAAGTGGCAGAAAGCATTATCGGTGCGATAAATTGACAGACTTTTGTCGGTCATAATCAGCTGTAAATAGAATGCAGGGGAGTAATCCACGTGACCAAATGAGTTTTAAGATTATGCTTTCCACTATGTATAAGGCTAATGTTTAGAAATTACTGGAATATAAACGAATATCCGTTACATAGCTTACTAAGCAAAATCGATTCAAAGCAACTCAGAGATCAATAGAAAGGGCTATGCAGGAAATTTTCATGAAAACATCATATTCTAAATGAGAAAATTCGAACGGGGACAAAAGTAGAAGATGTAATAGGTAAAATCACAGAAACAAAATGGAGCTGGGCGGAACATATGATTCGGCAGAAAAATAACCGATGGGGCAAAAGAATTGAGCAATGGGGATGGCAAGTGCATAAGCGAAGTAGAGGAAGACCACGAATATGTTGGTTAGTCGATATTAAAGGTACGACGATATTGGCGCCAGTTAACCCACAATTACAAGAAAGTAAAAATTCAAGGGGAAGCCGTGTATCTAAGTGTAGATGCATACAGAAAGGGAGATATCCCTTTCTATCCCTATTTTGTGTAAATGTTTTCATCCGCCGTAGTGTTATATTAATTATTACGATTTTTGAGTCTTGTAGCCTTTAAAGCTTGAAAACGCCATATGCCTCAAGGCGAGACGTCGACATTTTATGGTAATTAAATCAATCCTTAGGCGAGAAGACGCATTTCTGATTTTTGGCAGTTTCCGTCGGTTGCCCTGAAAACCACTTCCAGCTTTTGTGAAAGGCGTGGCGCTACTTTTAGTCCCCAAAATTAACTCAATTTAAATTTATCCCCAACTCTTGCCCGTATAAAAATGTAATGCAAGGAAACCTCCTCGTAAGAGAATGTTTCCCTGGTCAAAATCTTGATTATCATAAGAATATCCCGAAATGCACACATTCACTCCTCCGGGGTTATCAGATAACCTCACAAGGAGACGGCGAGAGAGCCCCTCAAGTTGTTTAACGCCCGATTTCAGATATGTATCTCTTTCTGGTAGTCTGGCGCAGTCGAAACGAAAGAAATCGCTCTTTGTATGTGCCCTATTGTTATTACCCTTCAAACTGATAAACACGTCGTCTCGGAATTGTCGCCTAACCCCGGAGAAAAAAGCTAGAGGGGAACAATGGGTCCTCTTTTTTCCCGTAGTAGTAGATTTTCGGCGAGTTAAGAGATTTTATTGTCCAGAGAGGAAGGAGAGTTGTAATTACAGCGAAATAATGTAAACTGAAGTGAAAGAGTTTTAAGAGTGTACATTTTTTTTCAAACAAAATGCGGTAAAATGTATGAACGAATATCTAAGGGTTATTTTGCAATAATTATCTCCAAAACTTAAAATACTTCATTCATTACCCTCACTTGGTACCGAGCCTTCGAGGCTTGTAACTAACCCTGTTTTTCACGAGATCGATTTTTTCAGTTTTCGACCTTTTGTACGGGACGAAAACTTTAAGCGGACGTATCAATTCTTACTTCTGATTTATTATGAATCGAAACGTGGTATAATCCGTTGCCGCATAAAATAATAATAAATGTTTTTCGAGGAGTCGATTTGGGCTCGGAGTCTAAGGGACCCATTCATTACAATTGCTAATGACGCGGAGTGATTCGACGTGGGAGTTACTATTATACGGGGTGACGGCAAAAAACGCTTGAAACGAGCTATTAATAATTGGGTTTTTGTTTCTCTCTCCCTCTCTCTCTCTCTGTGTGTTTGTGTGTAGTATGGTCGGCACGAGGATAATTTGTTGCAAAGGACGCAGTGGTATTTTCTACGGGAAAAAATCTTGCCAACGTCACTTTTTGGTTTGTTTTAATGTCTCTTGTTTTAACCGTGCCCTTAATTGGATAGACGAATAACATTTGCAAATAAAAGGGAGGTGACGCTTGATGATTTATGGATAAGTAAGCGCAGGAAATGACTAAAGGTACGGACTAGGCGTTCGACTATATACATGAATATATCTATATGTGCGGCCGTGATGCGCTTTGGTGTCGTTTTTTCTCGATGTACTCCTCTCTTTGAGGCTCGCGTTGAAAAGCTTCGCTTCAAAAAATTTTAAAGACCAGAACCATTTCAATTTTAAACGACATTTTTGGTAACTTTAGCATCGCGATCTCGTGATATCAATTTTAATTTGGTTTAAAGGTTGCATCCAATATTCCGTCCGACTAAATAAATTTTGAAACGTGAGGCAACCTACATTTAAGCGATTGTCTAAGGTAAGAAACCATGATTTCTGCAAAAATTTAGAAACCATTTAACATGAAGGAAGGTAGAAGAATCAGTCTGTTCTGTTGCTACGACATATGTTTCAATGGCGATAAACTTGTACAAACATTATGTGCGTTTTTCGACCAGTGATAGTGGCAAAGAGGTGAGGTTAGCGATATAATCGACCCATTTTGTTATGTTTCAATTTTTGTAATATTTTCAGTAGAAGCCTTCTTAAGCATAGGTATTGATACATAGCTTGAAAAAATGTAAAGTGGACTATTTATTTTCATTTCCACTTGTGGTTAAATCTGTAACAAAATATTGTGATTTGATAATATTTGATAGTATCCCCATACTGCGTAGACGATGAAATCCAACATTTTACCTTCACCCTCTGTTGGTATCTGTCGAAGCACCACGTGGTGTTAATAACCAACCACGTGTCGCCAGCGCTCGGGTCGTAAAAGCCAAATATTCCTTGGACAAGTTTAGTTTTGTAAATCTACACGTTTATTAAAAGAGTTATGAACATTTTATAATTTGCATTGAGAAGTAGGATAATTGGGTAAATATTATATCTAAAGCAAGGCTCTTTCCCATTGTTAAATGGTGATGATATGATAAGGATGATAAGATATAATGATGTTAATGATAGCTGTTAAAATAATTGAATGTCTTTCATGAAATAGTTTGTTTTAACCTCTTAAGAGTAAAATATATCGTTATAGCTTTATGACAAAGCAGAAAAACGCCTAAGAGTTAACTTATACTACAGAAGCTTCAACCAGCTTCAAAAAAAATCAAGATCCACAAATCTAAACATGGGGATCTGAAATACGATCTATGGTAGACTCTGTGAACTCAAAATGTAGTTTCTTCAATAAAAATATAGAATTTCTAACCATCTTGCAAGTATTTGGCAAATATTTGAAAAAAAGTGCCTTGAACCGAGGCTTTAAATTGATGTCACAGTGGAAAAGTAGGATGGATTCTAGATTTATTAGAAATAGAATGGAAATAGTAATTAAAGTCCTTATATTAGAATATACAATAATTATGGTACTTCCCATCATACAATTAAATCACCATTAATCAATCAAATTTCAATAAGTCAGACTCAACTAAAAGCCAATATTGCTTAGTAAAATAAAGAAAATAATTAATTATTTAAGACCAAAATCCATATAGCAGAATTTATGGGCTCCAAAAGGAAATTTCAGCAAACACTCTAACACTTCTTATAATATGTTGTGATCATGTATTGGGGATATATGCATGAAGAACACAATTTTTAATAGTGTATATGTATATCTACGCATGTTATGGGTGAAATGTATTAAGTAAATATTTAACGGACTGCACCTAACTGTTCAAGTATTTCATCCCTATGTGATATTACAGAATTAATAATCGTGACTACGTATATCCCTACTTATGTATTTAAGCAGGTGTGAGGTGTTCCTACGATTTCACCCCGCCCCCGATTTCGCGAATAAAGCGAATGATCACTTCGGTTTCGGATTAATTTTTTAAGCTCACCCCGTATACGCCTCGGAGGGCCACATGGCATGTATACGTACCCGTGGCGCGTATCTCATTCATACTTTTGCATAGAAAGTAGTCATTTCGTATGTACGAGGGAGTGAGCATTACAGGCCCGACTCACGGTCGAGACGGAGACGGAGCTATTAAGTTAACATGCAAACGTTGTCTCATGTTCCAGAGAATTTCAGCGGGGTAAAGGGACTCTATTGTAGTTACCATATATATCCCAGTGTTCTCAAGTCTGTCGGAGAGTAGAGTCGTCTCTTTACTTTACAACTTCAAATTGTTTAAAAAAAAAATAGCAATAATAAAAATGTTTGCGTTGCGATATCGAACCTGGTGCGTGTGACGTGAAGCAGAAAGGAAAGTGATCTTGAGATTCTGGTGTACTTCGATGAACGTCGGTACGTTTGGATCAGAAAACTGGCGAGAACTTCGTTAGGAAAGTTGTGCCTTGTTGTGGGAACCACTGCAGACGAATGTGACACTTATGCAACACGGTGGAGGTGGTGGGGGTGCCACGTGGCCAAGGTAAGAAGGAAGGGTATACAAGTACTTCTCTATCCCTCTACATTTCTATCTACAACAACGAAAATTAGTAAATTCGGACCGATCGGCGTAATAAACAGATCTTTGGAAAAATGCCTAAGAAGTTGTATGGCAGAACTTTTCGATAAAAGTAAAATAGTAAATCGATATCGTTTTCGTCCTGGTGCTAATGTTATACAATGTTATTAGATATGTTACAAAAGGACTTGATGAGAACATGAACTATTTTATAATGTTTTTGGAAAAAGGAATTTAGCGTTAGTGTTCGTGGCGCAGTGTTGGTTTGCAGTTATTTTACTAGTCAGTAACTAAACAGTATTTAAAATAAACAATAAGTGAAGCAATGGGTTATGCCATAGACCAATGTTATGGTTCCAATATGCAGTAGACATACATGGATGAATATCTGTCATGGATCTGTCATTAAATGTTAGTAAGATTCACTATATTGCCATCTCTACAACCTTAGCAAATATATCTAATTTTCCCAGTATTCAAGAATAAAATTATATATTTACTAATAATGTTTGGCAAGTCTGAAAGTTGGAACAATCTCTTTGATTACCTAACAAACAGGAAAGGAAGTTAATATATACATATATACACATGTATATAGCAGAGCTCTTTAAAGAGACATTTTGAATTGTAATTTTTATATCTACAGATTTCAATAACAATTTATAATTTGGAATGGAAAAATCGTATACTCATATTTTTTGTTTTGGGAAAATCTAATTTAAACTTTTTACGCTCTTTGCGATAAGAAATTAATTTATCAAAATATCAAGTTGGCTATGAAAAATCTGCAAAATTGGATAGTTCAATATACCAGAAGTCAGTCTTAAGTTTATCAAGACTATTATTAGGTTTTTTTATATTAATTTCATAAGAAATTAATCATTAGAAATTAATCATAAGAAAAAATTCATATCCTAAAAATATGTATTAAGTATATTTCCTCTTAGAAACAGAGTACGATTCTACAAAAAACACCGAACAAAGAAAAATAATGAAAACCGAAAGAAAAAAAATTAAAGCAAGTGCTCTATATGACGACCATCTATTACTATCTAATACAGATCTAATCTAGACTATCTAATACACATATTTTTTTTTGCAAAAATTTTATATTTCTTGAAAAATTCCATGATTGTTATTACACTGGACTGTGGGTTACGTAAAGTAGGAAATCATGAGCTAAATATAATTGCAGTTTATCCCTAATTCGTAGTAAAAGACATTTAAGAAAGGGCAGGTAAAGAAATAATAGGGAATGAAGAAAAATCGGCCTGTTTGTAGTCCCTGGTATATAGACATTAATTCGTTAAGACGAAAGGTTCTTTCTTTTTTCTTTAAAAACGAAATCTGAACACTAGATAAAATTCTACAATTAACCAATGATGGTGATGACTTTCCTATTATGTCGAAGAAAAAACTATCGGAAACGTTAAAAGAAATTAAATTTTCTTGAGAAAAAAGTAACAAAAGAACTCTGTTTTAACTGATAACGATGAAAAGATTTTGTGAAGACGGCAATATTTTACGATCGATTAAACAATTTAGACAAGGAGATAAAAAATATATCATTTAGACGAAACATGGGTTAATGCTGGGCATACCGTTGCAAGAAAATGGTGCGACAAAAATATTGAAAGTGCTCGTGAAGCACGTATAGGAAGTTGGTCTTACAGGCTTGAAGTCACCTAGTGGAAAAGGCAAAAGGATCATTATCACACACATCGGCAGTGAAACAGGATTTGTTAAAGGTGGACTTTTGACTTTTGTTTCTCAGAAAATCAGCGATTATTACGAAGATATGAATGTAGATGTATATGAAGAATACTTTGTACAAATGTTAGGCCTTATACCACTAGGAAGTATAACTGTGATGGATAACGGTGGTTATCATTCTAGACAAGTCGAGAAGGCACCTACTACATTGCAGAAAAAATCTGACATAATTAACTGGTTAGATAATATAAAAATAACAATGAATCAATTCACTATGACACTGATATGGTCAAAAAGGAACTATTGTTAATTGTATAAAATCGAAATACAAAAATATGTTCTTGCATCACGATTGTAAGACATCCACCTTATGATTGTCAATTAAATCCAACCGAATTGATATGGGACCAAGTGAAAGTCCATGTTGCAAGATACAATACAACTTTTACATTGAAAGATGTAAAAGTACTATTATCAAATGGAATAAAAAGTATAACCCCCGAAAATTGGAAAAAAACTATAGATATTACCATAAAGGAAGAGGCAAAACTCTGGGAACTTGATAATTTCATTGATATAGTAACAGGACACCTGATTAGCACAATAAATAACGATGGCAACTCCTCTGAGTTTTCAGATGATTAGTATTATAAGTATTAACGAATTTCAAACTAAAATGATTTATAATGTTAATTTCGTATATTTATATATTTTATTGTTAGTAATTACTATTGACGATGTGCAATAAGCAGGCAACGTTTTAACTATGCCAATTTTAACAAACACCAGTCTTAAGCCTGGATAAAATGGAAAGGAAATGTTGCGTAACAATTATTACAGTGAAATGTACTACTCTTAATTAAAACATTATGCATTATTCCGAACTTCCTGTCGAAAAACGCCGTGAAACGCCACTGACATTTCGATATCTGATCGCTTAAGCACCAGATTTCTTTTTCTACTGCTTCTTCCTCTTCATTGGGACACCGTTCTGACACCGTTCATACCGGGTGGCCCCTACAAAATTATTAAAAAACACGTGAAATTACAGAGACTGTCCACTGGAGACTGGTACCATAACTGCCAAACTTTTTCCTCGGTATATGAAAAATGCTCTCTTTTGACGAATAGCTCATTAATTTGCGTTTAAGCGAAATACGGTATAGAGCAGTAGATTACACCAACACTGGGAAATATCATCATTTTTCTGTGGCATTTCAAATTACATGGACTTTCATACCCTTTATAGCCCAACGCTAGGATTATGTCCTTCGGGAGCAAAAATTTTTACACTACGGTATATAAATCTATTACTAATTTGATTGAAATTATCAAATATTTCATTTTAGTGTCTTTCACATATTTGGCATTAAATAGTTGGTAGATACATTGCTACTTAGATTACATAATTGGATGCAAATAAATAAATAACTAAATGTTATAACACTGTCTAATAGGTTTCATACAACAGTCGCAACTACTAAACATTCTGCACTCAATGGAAGGTTTTGATTTCTGCGAGTCTAATTAGTAAATGCATAACATTTCATTGGCTATAACTGGGTTTGAATCATAACTCATACATTCCACATCTCGTTACTAATTGAAAACACATTTAAAATCCAAGTTTTATTGTCTGGATTACCAGATCACCAAAGTCTTACACCAATTACCGCCCATGACGAAATCAAACCCAACCCTCCGACCCATCTCTGATCTTTCCCGCCCGGCGACTCGGAACCCGCGGCAATAAATCCAAACTGAGACAATTGATCGTAACGTAATGTGACTGCGGAATTTGCTTTAAACTTCGTTTTCTATGCTGCTGCGTGTCCCTTAATTTCGAACTAAGGAATAAACGCTGATACTTAAAGGTTGGCAACTTTTTCTCGCGTCCCATGTCTCCTTCTCGCGTACATATTATATATTTCATTTCGCCGGAGCTGAAACGTTAATGGCGGCGAAAAAAGAGTGAAAACGTCGAGCTCGAAATGGAGGTAATCGTTTTTAGTTTGAAGGTAATTGGTTGTGGGAATTTTTCTTTTTGTTCGAGGTTTTATCGTCGTGCCCGGGCTCAATTGATCCGCGGGGCTGTTATGGCAGACGTTATGGATGTTAATCGAGCAAAGTTGGAATCCACTGACTGTTGAAAAATTGCCTGCATATTACCGGATCAAATCTAATGCATGGCATTACTCCAACATCCTTCTACATGCAAACGAATTCTACTTACTAATTTATTAATTCATAAGTGATGCCTTTACGACCAAGCGAAAGTACCTTTAGTATCTTCTTATGGATATTATATATTCATTGAATTTTCAACCTAAAGTGAGAAAAGTAATAAAGCGCTACGGTATTTAGTTGTTGGTTTGTATAAAAGCAATCGTTTGGAGTTTCATTATAGCACTCCAGTTAACTGTACTCCTCCTCTTGTTATATGCTACAAAAGGTTGTTCATGGACACTTTTTGACTTTTGTTTTGTTCTTGCTGAACATTTTTGGTCTGTTTCGTTTTATAAAAACTCGAATTAAAGTAGTCACATTGACTGGTCATAACGAAAGGCAGACTGAAACATTTTCAGAAGACGGGTTGAAAATAAATCACCTAATTACCAATCCATACATGAAAATTCAGAACCCTTCTTTGAGGTTTGTTTACGGTATACCCAAGCTTGATAATATTTCTTATAAGTTGCTGTCTTGTGTATGGTTAAATCCATATCCTCCATATTATCAGAAAATTACTTTTCTTTGACCAGTTGACAACTATGTTTCCTAATCTAATATCTTGGCACAGAACGTCATTATATAAAAGATAGTTTATTTATAATATTTTCCTGAGATATAGTAATTTACCAAATTCATTGATATACTTGGATATTTCACCGTTCAAAAAAAATTTAAAAACCTTTAATGGATGATCTATATCCACAATTGAGATCCACACTTTGGACTTAAGCGATTATTGATTTAATTTATCTGAGAAGAGGAATTTATGGTCCTAATTGAGTGGTAATTTACCTAATGAAGTTTAATGACAATTTTTGATATTTCTTGATACTTTTTATTATTTACTTTGTTTCCATTTTCTTTCAATTAATTCTTCGCTGGCAGGAATTGCATAGGGGCAGTAGGATGTAAGTAGTTATTTTTTTTGTATACTATATTCATTGATGTTAATGTTCAGATCAGATCCTAAAATAAGTTGTATAAACTTGAACTTCAATTTAGATTATGTTCTAACAAAAATTATTTTCTTTTTCCCTCCCTCCCTTTTGTTATTTATTGCCATTTGTTGCCCTTGAGCTCAATAATCCACATGTATTGTTATTAGTATTACTACATGTATAGTATATGTGATTCTATGGTAATCCTTATAATGGCTTTCATAGTCGTATTTTAAGTACGTTATTTTAGTAGTAATCATTTTAATAATTGTATTGAAAAATATATACCCTACATAAATACCTATTTATTTCAAAAAAACCTTAAGAAAGAAACTTTCATTTCGTTTGTTCACGTGTAGCCATAAATATACTCACCATTAATTAAATGGACTAAAGCGAATTGCTTTGAACAAACAAATTATATAAAGACACTTTTATACAAAACAAGAGTAAGTAGTAATAAGTAAACTAAGTCATTTTGTCAAAATTAACAGTTAATATGACATGAACTATCTACATGAACATCTTTAATGATTTGCGTTCTGCTCTAAATTTATTGGGTCAAAGCAATTTTAATATCTCAAAATGTTGCTTAATTCGCGGATTTTCAGTATTGCAGTTGACAAAAGTCAAAAAGAATTCAGAAATAATCGATCAAAATATAACGCAATGTTTTCCTATTGTTTGCATAATTATTTCACTTATCATTAATTCGATAATTAATTGTATTTTCTCATAATTAGGTCTAATTAGGACTAAACCTTTATGAAATAGCAGCAAAGTTATGACTAACCAGAGAAACACTGGAACTTGATAGGGGTATATATATATATATATATATATATGTATATATATAGAACTTTTGATGAGATATGTGGAATATGCAATAAAAATGTAGAAACCTGAAAATAAAAGAATATATAGCTTCTCTTAAACAAGAGGATAATCACA
This sequence comes from Cryptocephalus primarius, assembly GCA_963576515.1. Taxonomy (NCBI): domain Eukaryota; kingdom Metazoa; phylum Arthropoda; class Insecta; order Coleoptera; family Chrysomelidae; genus Cryptocephalus; species Cryptocephalus primarius. Next base: position 10,315,051 of record OY754942.1, on the reverse strand, counting down.
CCATGAGACAGAGTGCTGAAATATGGAATAGGAAATTCAGCAATGGTGACTATGGATTAGAGAACTTGTCCACAGACTATAGAAAAGATTATTTGAGATGATAGTCGTACTTGCAAAGAAATAGCTAGTACTAATTAAATATATGCGCAGGTACAAAAGGGACCCCTTTATTGGGACACTGCATAGCTAAAGGCTTTAAATGGAGAAGAGGAAAGAATCCCCCAGTGAGATTTGACAATTTTCTCTGTAATGATGTGATTAAGAAGTTCTGAAAAACCAAGCCAAATTTAAAAATCTTATAGAAAACCGGACACCACTAAACATACAAAAACATAATTTGCTTTTTCCAAAACAAAAATGAGACATATTTGGAGCGCGACCGTTCGCTTTCGGCTTAGGCCAACAATACTCCAGTTTAAGCGAGCTTAGAGCTCCGGGGCATGATTTCCATGACAAGGGCGTCGATGCGACCGACCGCCTTAAAAGCCAAATCGGATGTGAACCGTTCGATTTAGCCGCCGAAGGGCGCGCACCCCTTCCGCATTTTCCTCCCCCGTACCCATCGACCTCTTCATAATTTGGAGACTGCGTTCGCCAGATGAGACAAAACTCTTCGCAAATAAAAATCAAATAAAATCACCCTATCTCGGGGTAATGCGTACATATTCTTTAGTGCCTCAATCTCCTTTAACATAGCCATGTTAAAATGGATGAAATTGGTAATATTACAGTTTTTCCTTTGTATAGTGCGAGATTCAAACTCTCAAAGTTCGACGATTAAAGCGTTTAAGGGGGTCGGTAAGGAATCACCGCAAATCCGAGCTGAATATCCCGATGACAACGCCGCAATTATAATAAAAGATATAGGTCTGAGGTAATGTTCTCGAAAGTCGTTCTCAGGCAGTTAATGACAGACCCTCGGCGGGGTCTTATAGTTCAAACTGCCTCCTAATCTCTCCGGTTAACGGCAACAATAGTTAGATTATTGCGCCCTTCCGTTCCTGATATTAACTTCCAAGGCGTAAGCGAAAATGTAAGAGGTGCTATCTGGGGTTGTTCACGGAAATTTTCGAAAAACGTTTCTTTGTTGTTGTAATGTTTCTTTCGACATTTTGACAAACAATTTAGAGAGTAATTGACGAGATTGTGGGTTCTTCTATTGTTCCAATTTCCGTCCTTCATATCACGACTAAGGCTGGGCAAATATGCCGTAAAAATTGGTTATTATATGCGCTTTCTATGCCGTAAAAAAATAGCTGTTTTATGGAACTAAATATGCTGTAGAACTCTAAAATATGCCTTCAAAGAGAGAGCGGGATATATAACAAAGTAAGTATACTTTATAAGATTTACTTTGTAAGTAAATAAGTTTACTTTGTAAGATTACGAAGTAAATATACTTTGCAATATGTCTGACATTAGCAACGCCGAGCGAAATTCAGCTATGTACACCAAGAGTCACCCTTAAATAAAATTAAGATTTGGCATGACTACTTAGTGTTACTGTAATGTTTTGTATTTTATTTTGTAATAGTATGTTTTAATGAAAACCAAACGCTGCCTTGTTATATACCTTTGAATATAGAAGTTTAATGGAAGACGGACACTTTTCTTATTACCTAAACCCAGTCAGACGTAACAATATTGACAATGAAATCTGACTGCGGGATAAGCCAAATAGCATAAGCCGTAAACAGAAACGCCGGCGACCACAGCGATAAGACACAAGCTGTTATATTGTCTATGTTATAATATCTTGACGTATACTATACACCCATCTACTATTGTGTATGTTGATAATACACTTTACATTTTTACCAGTTTTGATTATAAGCGTAGATATTATACGTCGCATTTTATTTGAGACAAGATTACAGTAAACTTGGTACAAGACACCCTAATAAAATGACTTAAAGTTTTGAATGGGGAAAAGTGAAGCGCTTTATTGCCGATTAGGAGATGGTTTCGATTGGTCGTCTGGGATATTTGGACCATACTAGAATTTTTAAATGATCACAGACAAATTAATCTTTTTCATACCATAAAAAAAAAATTTAAATCAACTCCTGTTCTCTTTTTTGCATATATTGTCTAAGCCATTGCGATGCAGGTTCTACGTCGTCGACTTTTTCCAATTCTTCCTCACCTAATTCTCCTCCTTCATCATACTCCATACCCTCCTCCACTACTATTTCTTCAGCTGAACCTGCTTCTAGATTTATTTCAAGTTCTCTATTTAGTCAAGGCCGCCACATTTTAAAAGTGATGAAACGAACACTTGTCAAGATCAGAGTAAAATGAATTTATTTTAACACACCATTTAAATATATTTTCAGTTCCTATCTTAACCGTAGTTAAGATAATTTTATCTCGTTATTCTGTAATTTAAATCTACACTACGACTCATCAATAAGAATTAGTCCTTGAAGACCCCTGTTGTTGTCTAAGTACTCTAAGTACGGTCCATTTAATATATGTAAATACCCTGTCACAACGAGCGGTTAAAATTTTTTAAGTCTCTTTATCTTCTTCGTTTATAATCTTTTACAATCGGGTTCTGGGTAACACGTACCACAAGTCGAATCTCAAATACATTGCGACGAACTATAACTGTATGATATAATTTCTTTCATTTTTATACGCATTTGTGGTACGAACTTAACTCTCAAATGCGTTGTAAGAAAAAGATTTGTAAAATACTTAGAGAGCACAATACATCAATATTTTCAAAATCACTAAATACACCTGTGCAGATTTTCCAGTAAGCTTTCCCTGTGCTGTCTTATTTTGGTCTCTCTCGGTTCTCTTTGTTCATTGTTAAATTAAGGAAAAAAGGGGAAAGAAATCGTCCTCGAGATCTCATCACGAGCAATATGGCGTCATCGAATGAAGAAGAAGGACGAGGAGGAGGGAGGAGGACATGTAATAAAATTCGTTTGTGTCCCGTTCAATTTAAAAATTTCAACTTCGTTAAAGGTTTTATCATCGGCGTGGCAGCTGTCAGCCGCAATGTCGGCGCGGCGGTTGAAGTCAAAAATCCCCTACCAATTTATAATTCCCTATTGTGGGGAAGGTTCGCCTCCGGGCGATGACGTTTTCACCCCCTTGTCGATGAGTTCGCGATCGAGATAAAACAACCCGTCATTGTCCAATTATGCGTTTCGACAAATTCGAGTCTATTTAGCAGCCTAATCATACACGGGGTGTTCCGCTCATCAGGCGCCATTGTGGGTAATTATCTAGAGGAATGACGTGGGGTATTCGGGAAAATATCGTGAAATCCCTCGATTTTTCTATCTAATTAGACGCATGGGGGCTTTTCTTCGAAAGACAAAGGGAAGAAAACTTAGCTACAGCGACTTTTCCGAACTTTGTGTAAGATTACAAAAGTATTTCCGCTAGGTTCACTCCGCCATAGAAATAAACCCCGATGATTTAACAATATTTTCCGTGACCGTTGCACTCGAGACGACCTGAAGGAGCAGCGGAGAGTAAAAAGGCGCACACTATTTAATACCGAATCGGGGAGTACTGCAGTGGTATTAGGAGGCCGACGTGTCCGAACGGAATCGGTAAAAAGGGTCGAAACGCCCTGCGGACCTCTCTTCTCTCCTTCTTGCGATTCCCTGCTCCAGTGCCGATGCTGTTTAGAATTCAGTCGACGTCTTCACCTTGTATTGATTGCCGCAACTCCAACTCCAATGTGGATGCTTCTGTATCGGCCTTTTTCGATAATACGGACGGACAGGATTTATTTTCGCGCGCCTCTATGTACGTGTGTATGGTGTGTGCGAAAGAGAGAGAGAGAGAGGAAATGTGGAAGGAGAGAAGGGCAAAAGTTAATTTTTTTCCTTCTTCTCCTCTTCTGTTTTGTTGTCGAAAGTTGAAGGTGTGATAGATGGTAGAATATCGCAGGATTTCCAATGTCTTAACGTCCCTTTATAGTAGAAACTATCTAGAAGAATGCCTGTTGTGCAGATTACTCCACTTTGATTTTAGGGATAGAAATGAGGGTATTTTTTAGACATTCCATAACTCATGGGAGGTCTAACTAATTAGGCCATTAATGTAATTCTTACTGGATTTTTAACTAATAGAATTTGTAGTTGAGATTTTCGTCGGGGTTCAAATTCCTCAGGATTATATTATATTATTTCAAGGAAATTTTTAAAATGGTGACCACCAGTTGACAGTACAGAATCTAATAGCAGTCTAAAGACAAATAGTTTAGCATGCCATAAGAATTTATCCGCTTCTACAAAGTAGCACATATTATTAAATAATGATCTTCTATATCTACCATTGGATTCAATGCAACTTAGTTATTTTTTTATATAACGACACATTGACTAGCCCATCAAAATAATGTGATTTAAAAAGTACCAGCAATACTAATTTCACTACATTTCATTACTGTTTTGTTCTGATCAAGCCTTAGCGATGATCTATACTCACAACAGCAAAGCTGGCAGAGCTGATTGTCTAATAACTGATCATACATGTTACATCTTTTAAAATAGATTAAAAGCTGAATCTTAGGTCATCTTCATTAGAAAAAGTATGAAAATATTGTTGAATTACAGCTTACAAAAATAACCTAAACAGATGGATACTTTAGTATATAGTTACCCATAGCTTGCTTTGAAGTGAGAAGTGAGAAGTTTCGCCAAGATATCAGTCACCCTTGTGGGTTTATACAGTGTGTTTTCAAAATTGAGATAATTATGTAAACTGGCAGTACAACTATAAAAATAAGTCCTTTTACCGAAAATAGCCTCCATAAAACTAACAAAATAACGAAATTCAGAATGAAAAAGGATAAATATTTAAAAACAAGCATTGGTCCACTTTTCAATACTGTCATATATCTGATATTGTATCGAGAAGGTTTTTCTTTTCGATTGTTTACCTCTTGTATTTTGTTTTTAGTCAAAACAATAATATAAGCGTTATGCAGTAAGGTTTCCTTCAAAAAATGACTAGTTTACTATTTTAGTTATAAATATGGCTCTAAAAATATGTAAATTGCATATAAAATATACATAAAACATCATATTTTCAGAGATCTTCGGAATGAAAAATAAAAATTCTAATAATACAATTTTCTGTATAAGTCGAGGTATTTGCTATGCGATATAAGGGATGACGCCGTTAATCATTATTAAGGGAAGTTTTCAAATGCCTATTAATATTGATTGAAAAAAATTAAGTTATTACCTGTATAATACGGAATTCCCCAACTGAAATATTTGTTGGGGTATATGAATGGGAGTAAACGCACAGTCAATAAAATTATTTTTGGACACCTCCCATTTAAATTGAAGGGATTTAAATTTAAGCATTTGCCTCCTATTCCAAGTTTATTTAATGAAGTATTTTTTTAGAAATGTGTGAAAGGGCCAAAACCAAGTGTTAATAATAAATCCTTTCTAGTCTAGAAGTGCATTTACCACAGTTTTTTGCGCAATTAGCAAGTCTTGTTATGTCTAATTGTTTTACCTTTGAAAAATGGATTTACAATTTTGTATCAAAAATTAAACTATTTACTACAGCACAATTGAAAATTTTGTTATATAATTTTCCATTTCATAGTTTTAAGAGTTTTAAATTTCACAACTTTTTTCTAAATAACTAAATAATTAGCTCTTGAAATTCAAGTGAAAATTGGGGGGCCACACAAGAATGACCGTAGATCGTTTCTCGCCAACTATAAATAACACCAAAAATTTTTATATCAATCTTACCATTATATTATCTTACCTCTTACATCTTACCATGTTATATTTGGTTGTTGACAATGACATCTACCAGTGTTACCTTAATTAGTATACAGGGTTGCCAAATTTAAGTCGATCAACACTTAGGAATCACTAATTACACAAATCACAAAAACCGCCGCAAGATTTGATTCAGCAGCTGTTTTCTCAATTTTCTACTTTCAATAGAAATAAAAACCACATTTTCTTAACTTTTGCAATTTGACTTGTCAATTTACTTAATCCCAGCAACTTTTACTTAATACACATGTATCAAAAATCATTCATAAGTCGAATAAGTGTAATTGATACACATAACAGAAAAGAATAATATTTATTTTAGTTCAGTGAATGAGGGTATTTATATTGAGGGCATACCTTCTGTGAAAAAATCATACTATGGACATATTGCCAATTTTTCATTTTGATAAAGGTTATCAGTGTCACATTCTAAAACAATACGAAAACTTACATTAGTACATTATTCATTAAAATAAGACCAAAAAAACTCATTCATTCACTACCTTGAGGCCCACAACAAAGAGTACAGAATCTGGCCATTCCTCAATATTTTGTCAATTAAAGCATATGAAATTTCCATCCACACTACATTAGGGAATTGAATCATGAAGTCAAGTGACATGTTTGTTGATTTGGTGGAGCGTTTGGACAATTTATTATTGCATCCATCCAAGCCCTAGTTTTCTCTTATATTACGTTAGTTTTCAAGGTGACGTTGATTTATATTTTAAAACATGTGGATAGAGATTTTAAAGATGGAAATAAATCTGTAAAGCAAGGAAGGAATATATAAAAGAATTTTTTCATACAGTATTGCGTAAGTACAGAGATATTAAGGGCTAATACTAAATATATAGAGAAATCCTTTACTCCGTTCCTGTCCATAAAGTTACTTTCATAAGGGATCTTCCGAAATGTCCCCAAAATTTCTGCCGTGGGCACTTTCACATCCATTGAGATCAAATTCGCCCTTCTATTTCTAAGATTCTTTATTATGTGAAATAAATATTTCTTGTACAGATGCATCATAATGCTACGACTTTTCTTTGCTATACTAACTTAATATATTAAATTAGATTTTATGAAGTTCGCATAGATTAAGAAAAAAATCTATGCCAAAACCAAACTTCATCCATTCTTGAGTGAGCAAACGTCAATTTTGCTTGCACACATGTTTAGGGGTATTTTAAATTTTACCAGAAAATAAAAGTTGGAATCTTCTGCGTGTCCAGCGATGGACGATGGTGTTGAAGTGTATTAGTTAAGATCGAATTTTAAAAAATTATCACAACAATAAGTACTACTGATAGAACAGTTAGATAAAAATTTGTTACTAATTTTGTTACTGCTCAAGTGCAAACTCGTAACGAATCAATTTTGATCCTGGCAACTGGCGCCAGAGAAAATTCCCTCTCGGCGAAACGAGTTTTGGAAAATTTTGAGCCGATGTCTTAGTTTTGTGGAAGAGATTATATAGTGTAAATCACAATGATCGTCAGGTAATTATTATTTGTAATTTCCCTCACTTGGGGATGTTTGCAGGCGAGAGTTGTGGGAGTGCATGGCTCCGGTGCCAGCCGGCGTCAATAATCCAGTAGCCGGTTCCTAATCGGTCTCCTCCTTCCCAGCGAGGAGGAAGTGGGTGTGAGACAGCGAGGAGCAGGAGGACGAGAGGAGATCCTCCCTAAAATCCCGTCCGAAACAAGTGAAATCCTCTCCATGGTAAATACGGTCGACACAGAGAGAAACTAGGAGTTTGAAGTTCATAAATCCCATAAATAAGCAGGAACTCATTTGCAAGGCAGATAGGCCGATGCACCCGAGAATCCCAAGGCCGCTAGGACGACGGAGGCGACGCCGACGTCTAGGGGGGCATGCGCGTCGCCCACCTGCCCCCTTTCGACGTCGTCGCCTTCGTCGTCGTCGTCACCTGGGAAGGGGAGCGCGCGCGCCACCCGATGGGCGACTCCGGGAGCCCCCGGCCTCCTTGTCCGGATCGTTATTCGCCTTTCCCCTCATTCGCTTGCCGCCACCCCTTTTAATGCCTTCTAAATGGTGGAAACACGCTCCTTTCTTCTCCTTCTCGTCACTCCACTCCACTCTCATTGTTGTTGTTGTTGTTGTTGTTATTATCATCATCCCCATTATTATTATTATTATTATTATTATTACATGTAGACTTACTGGCTTCTGCTGCGCTCCGACCTTGGCTTGTAGGCCGAAAACTGAAAAGCTACTTAATATGAGGAAAGCAGAAAGGTCAGACTGAGGTAGATCGATACATGAATTATTCAATAGGGGGGAAAGTGAATGAACTTTTCCTCAACGTCTAAACATATGGGTTAAATGAAAATTCCGATGTTTTAAATAAGGAATTTTGTAGAACAAACGCCGCGGAATTTGCCCCCCTTTTTCCGTCCGACGAGGGGGAGCCTTCCTTTCTGTATGGAAATGTCTTCATTTACGGATTTTTACAACGCTCTCGGTATCGCTTTGAGATAACGGAAAACTCACCGTTTTGCTCCGGCGGAAATTTAAATTAGCCGATTTTGAAATATACCTCCGCTTTAGATCATCAAAGAAATTTATTGCTTTTCAATAATAAAGGGATAAAAGAAGTACAAGCATTACAAAATGGACGTGTTACGGTACGGGAATGTAGATACAAATAGATGATAAGACATTGTAAAGGCACGTTACATATGAATGTTTATAAATCATCCGTTTTGCAGTGCAGCGGTATTAATATTAAATTACGTTTTACGCTATTATGTGACTAAGAGGGCATAACTCCAATCTTCATCCATTGGCTGTTTGGACTGGCCTGTTATTTCAATACAAATACACTATAAGCTGTCCGAGAACTTAAGGATATTACAATTAGTTCCTTACATTTAAATTTTGTTTAGCTCATCTTGCGATTATGAATGTTTTTGAAATACATGGCTTGATCTCATGACATATTCTTTTAGGTATAGCAAGACTTCAAATTTCTGTACTAAATTCTTTTCACAATCTCCTCTTAATAGGCGATATTACTAATTTAATAATTTCATTAGTTCTGAAGCACTACATAGAAGAACAATAGAAAATTAGTTTTAGTAAAGTTGTACATGTTCTTCAAACTCATTTATCGCCCACTTTAGAATATCGCTTCGGTATTATACAATTTAACATTGTGAAATATGCTCATAAGTCATTTCTTCAACTAAGGCAAAATTTTGTTTAGAGAATTCGCTTGTTTATCCAAGTATTGATCCAAGTAATGATCCAAGTAGTTACCTACTTGCTACTTACAGCGAGTTAATTACCTTCAAGATGAGAAGTGTAAATGTACCAAAATGGACACCAGATTAGACAAATATATTGGTTCCCTCGAGCTAGATGTACTAAGCGAGGTTACTGAAACTATTTGTCTGCGAGTTTGCGGGGGAAATATATAACCCTTGGTCTTTTTTTTGCACCTCACAAAGACGAAGGGCAACATTGAATGATGCAACGCAAGAGAAACAAAAGTCCTAAACAACCAATCTGAATCAAGTGGACCTCAAGCCATTTTCAGGCGATACTTAGAGTACACATAAAATTAAAACTTTCGTAATGACACTAATTTGCTTAGCCTTTTGCATATAAATATACGTTGTATGTCTAACAAAATGGAATTGTTTAGTGCATTTTTAAAAGAATTCATTTCAGAACACTGGTTAAAAATTTTTTTACCTCAGTTGTGTGAACATAGAACGACCACTTCCTTTTACAGAAGCCAGAGTATGCAAGGCGGCGTGCTAATCTATAACAAATACAAAATAAAATAATTGAAGCATTTAATGTACCAAAAGGTAACGTTAGTATCCTCAGTTAACGAAGGTTTTGTTTCCCTTATTCTTCCAAATACCCTACCTCTATCAACTTTTGGCACTATTGGGCTGTGCTTCATCTTTTCTTTACAACTGATTTCAAGATTTACGCCCTGTTAATAGAGATTTGAACGAAAATCTACTCAACTGACTTCTACGACAGAGATTTTCTACTAGCAACATCATATTTTCCATTGCAAAATGGGGGAAGAACAGAATATCGCTCAATAGGAGAGAGGAGGGTATATCCAAAAAAAACCTGCATAAAAGGAATGAAAATAAGTATAAGACAAAGAGAACTTGGAAGCCAGCACAATATCAGATAATTGAGCAGGGAGGAAGAATGCTGTAAACCGATTTGAACACTATATGATGACTCAGTCTAATAATAATCAGTAGTCATTGGTGCATTTATTTTCTTATAATAATAGTAATAACAGGACTTTGTTCAGGATAATTTTCTTTATAAGGCGGAGTCTAGTTGAAATTATTCTACTCAACCTTTTACACAATACTTGACTCAGTCTTGACTCAGTCTAATAATAATCAGTAGTTATTGTTGCATTTATAATATAATAATAACAATAATAATAATAACAATAATAATAATAACAGGACTTAATTCAGGATAATTTTCTTTTTAAGGCGGAATATAGTTGAAATTATTCTACTCAAACTTTTACACAATACTGGTCTCAGTCTTGACTCAGTCTAATAATAATCAGTAGTTATTGGTGCATTTATAATATAATAATAATAATAATAACAGGACTTCGTTTTGGATAACTTTACTCAACCATTTACACAATACTTGTCTCAGTCTTGACTCAGTCTTGACTCAGTCTTGACTCACTCTAATAATAATCAGTAGTTATTGGTGCATTTATAATATTATAATAATAATAATAATAACAGAACTTTGTTCAGGATAATTTTCTTTTTAAGGCGGAATATAGTTGAAATTATTCTACTCAAACTTTTACACAATACTGGTCTCAGTCTTGACTCAGTCTTGACTCAGTCTAATAATAATCAGTAGTTATTGGTGCATTTATAATATTATAATAATAATAATAATAACAGGACTTCGTTCTGGATAATTTTCTTTTTAAGGCGGAGTCTAGTTGAAATTATTCTACTCAACCTTTTACACAATACTTGTCCCAGTCTTGACTCAGTCTTGACCCAGTCTAATAATTAAATCAGTAGTTATTGGTGCATTTATAATAATAATAATAATAATAATAGGACTTTGTTCAGGATAATTTTCTTTTTATGGCGGAGTCTAGTCGAAATTATTCTACTCAACCTATTACACAATACTTAAATATGCTACAATATGCTCAAAATACTTAGATATGATCAATCGATAAGCCATTAATTGGACTCTAGCTTGTGGTTTAAAACTATTTAAGGGTAGACTTTTCAAATTGTCGTCTAGTGCATTGTATATTACAGTAGCATTATAAATAAAAGATCTACGAAACGGCGATGTATTGTAAACTGGACTTTGTAAACGGTGCTGGTATCGAAAATTTATGTCATTCTGTTTACGACGAAATTTAAATTTCTCAAAAAGATAACACAATATGCAATGAACTTTAGTTTTAAATTTTTTTAGAACGTCAAAATATGGAAAATAACTTAAAAATTTAGCTTTGTTTTGCATTATTGTTATAAGGATTTTGAATCAGGTTTATGCCCTTGATTTAAAAAACGCATTTCATGTTCACATTTTTTTTTCAAAAAAATTTCTCGCTCTCGCTCGTCTCGCTGACATCCTCGGTGTGGAACATCTGTCGGAACGGAACGTAATCCTTATTCAAATCCAATCAACTAAGTGTCGCAAAAAGCGGGCGAACAAAGGGGTCCAAATGGGCCGGTACACTTATCGCCGGCTACCCGCGGTTCAAATTAGCCCTATATACTTACATACAGATATATATGGGTATATATGTATAGGCCCTATCGCCGGCAAACTACCCTGCACCCCGGGGCGAGCCTTCGGGCATATACGACACCTCGTCTATTAACTGTTTTATTGTTACGTTTCAATCCCCATGGTCGATGTCCATTGGCGTTCACGAAATCGTATTTTGGCATTGAGTCGAACAAGTCTATGGGCTATTTAAAAATACTAATAAAAATATAGATAAAGTGATTTATGTTCAGCACAAGGGTGACAACTGCTGTAAACTGTTCAAAGGTCCAATCCTAATTGTTTTAATTAACAGTTATGTAAGTACTTTTTTCTTCTGACAAGATGAGATGTTATTCATCATATAAAACTAGACTGCTAAAAACGACTCTTGGGACAAGCCCATCAGAGAAAAAGTACTGTTAATCAAACGGGGTAGTCAGTTTGTTCTACGACTAACTGTTTCTTGTTAAGCATACTAAAGTCGATTAGTCAACCCATTTTGACACCACCTCATAGAGTGCAATTGAAATTTAACTTTGAGCAGCAGAAATACAGACTTCAGAAATTAAAGGCAAGTAAATTACTTGAGGTACAAAATACCAAATATCTCTATGTGCGATCAGCATTCAAGTAGATGAGGATGTTATATAACTTATTAAAAATTCCATAGAGAATAGCATCTATCATATTCTGGGTTATCTATTTATATGCTTCACAGATACAAAAAAGAAGAACAACAAATCCTATGACTAATTAAAACTAATGAAGTCATGTTGTTACTATGTTTTATATTGGTGCTTCTTAAATGAAGCTATTGTAAAATCCCCCGCCGCTGTGTCCCGATTATAGGGTGGCAATTCCGGGGTAATAATATTTTTTGTATGATGACTTCACGCGTGTGTTATTGCTGCGTTTCCGTGTTCCAACGAAATATGAGATTTTTGCAAAAGTAATGAGAATATTTCCCCCTCGCTCTCTTCCTCGGATATTGTGCGGTGCGGGTCATTGCGCACGGGGGTCCTTATTCCGGGGCAAATTAGAGGAAATGCGAAATAAATAAATCCTCTCTCTCACAGAAGTTTTATTTACGGTGGGAAAAAATCGAGAATGGGAGAACGTGTGGAGAAATAATGAGATTAATGGGTTTTTTCGGATTTAAGTAGATTTGCTCTTATGATAGTTTTTCTCTTATGTAATGTACCAGCCCATAGCCTATCAAATGATATTATTTTATTATAATTATTCATTTACATTGTATATCACATTTATTAATATTTTTCTTTTGCCTAAAACCTTTGAAAACCCTATATTGTAAGGGAACCTTATCGTAATCCTAGTTATTTTCCAAATTCTTATTCTTCTACAAAATATTTGCTTTTAGTCACAAACAACATCATTAACATTTTCCCATTCGAGGTCCTTAATAATAATCTAATCACGTTTACGATAAGCTTCCTATAAATACTAATGACATTGTTATTAAGGGACACTTCTCTTTTCCCAATTCCGTTCTTTAGGCAGTTACTCTGTCCGATATTTTAATGTTAAACTAAGTAAATTTCTAATAAAATATTAAAAATCCGGAGTCGACGATCATTTCGAAGCTGGACCATCACACTTACTTTATAATAAATAGTGAGGTAATGCGTAAAATCTTGTATGCTACGATCAACAATAATCGTAAGAAGGTTGTAACTGTGGGAATGCTCTTCTCGCCTCGTTTTGTTGATTTTGTTCACATCAGTAACCACTCAAGATGCATTTTGCTATTCGCATATGGCACGACGCATTCGCTCAATTAACAATTTTTGCAGAAAATTCGTGTTCTTTTACTCACACTACCAAGCATTTTTCATTGCAAACCACACCAAACCATTGTGCATCTATATTCAATGGGTTTAGCAATAATCTGCATATTTTTCGCTAGTTCTAAAGAGTTTATTACCCCTGTCGAACTTAATCATCAAAATTTATAATAATTTTCAGAAAATACCAACATCAAGCCACTGGTACTTTTCTACTTTTTGCTGCACTAATACGTTATTAACAAGACATTTTAATATTAATTTAAAGGCAATATACCAAAGAAATCATACAATCATTATTACATGATATCATTGTTACAGTCAATATATTGTATTGTATTCATTACAGTAATGGGACAAATACGTTTACAGCTAACATAAGAAACATGAGTAAAATATGAAAAATAACACCAACATTTTCGTTCTTCCTAAATAGGATTTTGTGAAGCACAAAGGTGTGGTGTTACTTTTTCCTTGAAATCCTAATGAATTCACTGCATAAAAATATGTTATTGTATTGTGATTTGATGCCCATCAAAACTTCGATTGACGAATAATCAAAATTATGGCCACTAGGAAATTGATGTTTGCTCAAAGATGTTTTTTTGATATATGACAATTGATTTCCTGACAATCATGTTGGTACTGATTTATTTGTTTTAAGATACTGTAGACATATCACAACTGTAGGAAGGAACTTTATAGATTATATTGTGGAGAACTTTAATTTTGAAAAAAAAAATTCAACCAACTAGCAACATTATAAATCTAACTTAATTTACATTTTGGTGTAAAAATAGGGCGATTTGAAACATCTCATCGTCCTTATTCTTATCAACCACGCGACTACAATCCTGTTAATAATCATTGATTACCCTAATCATTGATTACCCTACCTACTAGGTTTTATAAATATATATATAGTTTTTAGAGTCAGGATATGTACTATATTATTAACAGTATCTTGGTGTTACTTTGTGGCACTCAGTTTATGGGCTTTACAGCAAATTATTTAATACGCAGCGACCTTGTGACTCTAGGAATGGGTAGCCATAAAGTAAAGAAGCTGTTGGTTTCAGTGATTCCAAATTGCACCATTAGTGTTTCGTATCTCTAAAGGGTCTAAGAAGTGAATTCGTCCACCCCTCTTCATTTCAATGTCAAGGAGATTTGGATAAGTCATTTCATTTTTCGCTAGAAAAGGTATAGACATGAGTGACATATGGGAACTTCGCCAGGAAGGTTGGAGAAATTGGAAAAATATTTGTTTGAATTGAACCTAAGCAATTTGCTTAATTCATTGTATTAATTTAAGAGCGTTGTTTAAGAAATTATAGGCAAGGTGCCTCTTGTTATAAAATTAGTAGATATTGTAAAAAAATATCTATTTAAAAGCGCCATTACGAATTCAATTTAACAAAGAATCACTTTCCGATTTACCATTTTCTCTTTTACCTTTGCCTCAGTAAATAGTAGTAATAGTAGTATAGTCGTGGTAGTATCGGTACTAGTAGTAGTGGAGAACATGAATAATGCCAGAGATCTCTGTTCTAAAAATTATTATCGAGTAAAAATTTGATCTGATGATTCAAGTAGATTCTATAGAAACAAAAGGTCCTCTCAAAATGTTTAATATTAAATTGGTAATAATTTATTGAAAATAACCTTTTTTACAGTAAAAGTTAAACGTTTGAAAATAATGCAGGAATATTTATAAATTTAATAAACGGATTGGATTAATTGGACATTTATTGGATATATATATATATATATATATATATATATATATATATATATATATAATTGGATAATTTATTTATCCAATTTCATTTATTGGATTATTGATTTAAATAAACGGATTGGATTAATGTCGGTTAATGAAGGAAGCGGAGAAATTATTTTAGAGAAGCTAAATTGAAAATGGAAGACAAATTGAGAAACTTGAAATTCTTTCATAAGTTTATAAAAATTTAAATAAAGAATTTGCAGATAATATTAAGTTCAACCCATTTAAATAATGCCCCTATTATTTCTGTTATATTTCTAAAATATATAATTGTAAAAACATTTGGTAATAATTTTAGATACTAGGTATTGGTGAGTAGGTGTTAGTAGTAAGCTAATCGAACGACTAGCTAGTTAACGATAATATTGCGCAAGGTAATCGACCAAAAATACACCATAAATTTATATCAAAATAAAAAATAATGCTAATACTGTCTCAAAACTTGAATATTTAAGGAAATTGTCTCTAACGCCACCTCGTTTCCAATGGATGAAACACCGAAGTCGGGAATGGTGGAAGTTTCGCGAATCGACATACATCGCAAAAGTCTGGAAGCTTCCAGATGTATCCCGTGCCATCTGGCGGATTATCAAAGACGAGAAACAGAATATTGTACATAATTACCACATGTCACAGGAAGGATAAGTGAACTTGAAGAATTGAATTGAGAGCAAATTAACTTCGAAATCATGTTAACATATGTTAAGTGTTGTAATTAGTGTAAATTAAAAAAAAAAATCATTCCAAAAGGTTGAGATAATTTTTTTCTCAAACGTATGTGCTTTAGTAACGAATTCATAAAGTGAAAGATAGCAATAATGTGAAATGTTTTCTGTCAAACACATTTTACAATGTAGTATACATCGTGTTTCGCCGTTACATAATTGCGACTTCAATAAAATTCTTCGGCACTCCTCGTAAGCGATAAGCATTCCACAGTCATTCATCCGACTAGATACAGCCGAATAACTTTGATAAGAGCGAAATATAAAGTAGGGCGGGCGTCGTATGTCGCCGTCGTTCGCCCTTTTCCTGCCGATATAAAAATTCCATGTTTGCTTCTGTTGTCTGTACGATAGCGGTGGTCTCGCGGGTCGATAGCGTGTCTTGAGTTTGGGTGAGTCCGGGTATCGATTCAGCGGCGCATCTAATTAGGAGTCCGAGCACGTCCCGCTTTCGACTCCGGTGACACTGTTCCTGGCTGCCTGCGAGAGCCTGCCGGATTCGCTATAGCGACACGGACGTACGACGGATACGTTCCTTACTACTACGGAAATACGCACACACACACGTTACACGTGCACATTCGAAAATTTCGAAATACCCAACCTCGAGAGGCTTACAGGCGTTTACAACGGAAATAAAACGGAATCACTGAGCATTTACCGTTTGAGAATGTGTCCTTGGGAAAAGTCCCGTGGAAAACCGACTTATGTTTTCGCTCAATTGACGACTGAGGGCCTTAAGTTAGTTACATAAGTGAAGTTGCACAACACATCTGTACTGGGCTATTAGGAGCTGCAGCATTGGCACTAAAAGACTACCCATATGGAGAACTGATTAAATTTTTTTAATATCCGATAAAATTTGTTATAGTTCAAATTTTAGCAGAAATTTGAATGTTCCTTTAAAAAAGATTTGGAAAATTATTTTAGCAATTCTTTTGTAACCATCATTTTCACTTAATCAAAATCGTTTTATTCTACTATAATGACTAGGTCGATATTAAATTCAACGATTCAATACTTCATCAACATCTCTTAAAAAGTCTATTGCAACAGCGTCTACTCATGAATTATCCTGAGTTGCTGAATTATGTGCATTACGTTTTTGTTGGATCGGCACAGCCTACTCGCAGGTACAATATTCATGACCACTATCATCATATATAACTTCTATTTGATTATCTGCATCAAGTTCCAGGGAAAAAACAGATATTCTATGTCCCATTAGTTCTTTGACGTCATTGTTAATTTCATACATTAAACATATTTATTCTTGTCGACTAGTCCTTAAGTCTCGTCCTAGCAATTAAAAAAACTGTCTGATGATTTTTCTCGTATTTAGGGTTTCCCTTCATCAGAAACAGCCTCCGTTTCTTTTAAACTTCGATAACACTATGCATCGAGATTTTTCTTTTACCAGTATTATTAATAGAGTTTGTTTTTGGCTAGTAAAGTTTTTCTCAAGATTTTTACTAACAACAGCCGACACTTAATTTCGTTTCTTTCGCTATTAATATTTTTATAACTACCCATTACTTACGTTTTTAATAACACTTCTGACGATAATAAAACAATGGACAGGAACAAATATGGAACAAGAAGCAAGTATAACAAAACACCATCACTGCAACCAATTGTAGGTGACAAAGATGTGCAGAAAAACCTCAAAAAAACACACTCTTTCATGAACTATCCAGAGTTCTTCTGAACCTTTGCTGGTTTGCATGTTCTATTACGGCGTCATGTACATTTTTCGAGTTAAAAGAGTCACTATGTTCACTCCCATATTATAAAATAAATAATAATCCAGGCCAGGTACAGCGTAATTGACCAATCTCGCGTTATCTCCCGCAATACATCATCCCTACATGTACAAGTGACTTTTCATCCTCTTATCTGTTCCCCGCGATCTCCGCGCTCGAAATCACAAGTCCGAGTAACGCGAGGAATTCGTTAGGCTGCATACGTTATAATAAAATTTAGTTTAAACGGTGATTACCTTTGCTGATGTCGTCGATGGGGACCAGTCGCGCAGCACAAAAGTGAGTTAGTTACACATTTATAGTCCATGGCTTAAGGAATACTCAAGGAGGTCTTGGTGGAGGAAACCTTGGTTGAACCTCAGATAAGCCGTTCGATAGTGACGAAAACTTCTGGCCTCCGCCAAGGAGCACTAAAAAAGGTAAAAGTGCGAATAAGGAACCGGTCTTTGGAATATTATGTCTATTTCTATGGTTCTACGATCGTGTCAAAGTGAGGTTATAAACTACAACAAATTAAAACTTGTCATTACACAAAGAAAAAGTAAATTTAACCCGTCAACCCCCTTTTTTTAGCACCTAAATCGTTCTTTCCAGATTCCCAAACATCTTTCTAAGATATGTCTGGTGCTTATATGAGCCCTATTACAATTTCTTTCTGCATGTTTATTAGGATGTATTAGGACTGGTGTTAGCAGATATATTTTACACGCATGTCCATTGTCACCCAACATTTTACCTGTTATAACACATAATTTATAACAGATTCATATTGCAAATTTGATGTTAAAGAAGTCATTATATGCTGACCTGGCACTTCATTATTTTCATATTTGACACGAACCCCACTCCTCTGTAATATTGTGGTTATCATGAGTGGACCCTGGATACCTAGTGACAATATCTAATATTTGCATTCTTGGGCCACATACCATCTGTAAGTAACACTTTTTAAACAATTTCATCAATCATTATTGAGATAATATAAGTAGCTATAAATTAATGGAGAAAATTCTCTTTCCAATTCTGTATATTTCATCTATAGTACGTACCTCCAGGATTTTTTTTTTTGGAATGTGGGTACCGTCTATACCAGATGTTAGACCAGGAAAGTAGGCAATTTGATTAAATTCATTTGTAAATACTTGATAATGGAAAGGGTTTTGTAGAAATTTTACGACACTCCTCATTTTTTCTGCAAATGGCTCTGAAATCTTTTTTATTATTAGAGACACTGTAGATTGTGAAATTCCCCTTAGATCACCAGCTCCAGTCTAAAATAAATATGAAATAGTAGAATGGATAAATAAAATTCAAAAATTCGAATAAAGCATAAGTAATCATTCTTTTTCTAGATATAAATTCATATATAAAAATGCAACTTTCCTGGAAATTTCCTGTATCATGGTATCGTAAACTGATTAATAATTGGATCAGTGGAACCACTGACGAACTTCTATTATTGAGTTGATGAAGAGCATCATTAATCAGAGGCAAAATAACATGTACAGTTGTATTTTTAGAAAAGCGATACCTCCTTATAAACTCACGGTCACTATATAAATCTAACGGATTTTGCCAGTCTCTCAAATACCGTTTAGGTAATCGATTTATATTATTAATAATTCGATCGACGTACTCATAATAATCGTCATTCATCTTAAATCCACGTTTTGAAGGCTAACTTAACTTTTAATATCTTCTGAGGGATGCTCAAGGTAAGATCGAACCGACCTCGCCTCATCTCATCCTTAAGGTGCACTTAGTTCACTACAAAATACAGATGGCACAGTAAGTACGCCTTAAGGTTTGAGGAATCCTCAAGGTGCGATTATAAATTTGTGAGTTAAAATCGAGATTCCACGTTCATTATCGGACCGAGAAAGGGAGGAAGAGAAAAGAAGCCGAGAGAGGAGGCCTGCGACGAATGCATGCGCCGGTAGTGCTCTCTCGCGCACCGAAATCTCAGACCGAAAAAGCAAATAAACGTCGACGATCGCCGCATGACTGGAATATATCAATTACACCC
Organism: Cryptocephalus primarius; assembly: GCA_963576515.1. Classification (NCBI taxonomy): domain Eukaryota; kingdom Metazoa; phylum Arthropoda; class Insecta; order Coleoptera; family Chrysomelidae; genus Cryptocephalus; species Cryptocephalus primarius. The sequence continues at coordinate 10,295,391 of OY754942.1, read as the reverse complement.
CTGGCGCACGCAAAAACCCGCCATTAAATAGGAATAATACACGAATTAACAATGGTAACGATGCGTTCCCATGCATTGCTTATTCCGCTCACACCGGCCCGTCTGAGGACGTTAAAAGTGAAGAGAAGTCGAAAAAAGCGGTCTGCCAACGGCGTTGGATGTGGTCCTCGTAAAGCGATCCGCGACAGTCAGACATCTGCATCTGTTATGGGTCCTCAACATCAAGACGGACGCGGAGGAGAGAAAAGAAGAAAGGAAAGGAGAAAAGGAGCAAAACGACGATAAACTGCATCGGGCAGATACAGACTCTGATATGAGTACCGTTAGATAGACCGGGCGCATTCCAAAGCGGATCTTGCCAAATCGGAGAGCGAACCCTAACAGCAAAATGGTATATTTTAAATGCTACTCGGGTTAATAAACCAAACTATTTTAAAATCATTTTTACGATATTGTTGAAGAGCTCAATGTTTTACCTATACATGGGCTATAATTGAGAACAAGGAGGTATTGCAAGTAATAGCAACAAAAATGTTGATATTCCATTCAACGCAGTTGTTTCCATGATTTTTGCCAAAACAAAAACTAAGGGAAAAATGTAATACACGTACTTTTCTTTCTTACAATCAGTCACATTTCCATGAGTTAAACCAATGTGAGTATAAGCAGATTTCTTGGTTAAACTAGTCCAATTTTAATCCATACAAAATAATTTTGAACCTTGAAGATACTTCAACCTTACACAAGGTTCAAACCAAATCCAAAGAATCCACCCTGATAGGATTCATGGTTTAAGTTACGAATTTTATGGCCGGACTTTATCATCTCTATTTGCACCTATGGGTAATGGTAACTTCCAGCTTTGGGTGAACCACACTCAACTCTATCACTAAATATTTTTGTTGTCTATTTTACGTTACTAATAAAGTAAATTTTTAAAAGCTTGGTATTACTACTTTTGCCATAGATCTAGTTGGTTACCGCCAGGAGCTGCTATGTATGTGTCTATAGCTGCTAGGTTTTGTTCTGGATGTTTATTTTAATACTTATTTGATTTTAAACGCGCATAGTGAACTTTTAGCTCTACTTACAAAGTAGATGTGGGAACACTTCGGGTGCGATGACAAAAATTTTTGATATAGTATTGTTGTTGCTACGGTCTTGCTTCATGAAGTACCTTCTTTGGAAAATGATTTAATCGCATAAGTAAATGTAATAGAATTCGCTGATATAAATTATATCAACAGTGCAATCATTCCTTGTGATGCCAGAGATGAGATGAAGATACAAAAAAACACGGAAATTCCACCAGAGCACCAAGAATAAGGTGATTTATAATTTCTTATGCAAAAGTATGTATGGAGACGAATGCAAATAGGTCCAGATTAAGTACAGACTCTATGCAAGCTTATAGAGCCAGAGAGCAAAAGACAACTACAAAGATTTGTAGGTTCGTTCAGTTATAAAATTAGAAGCTTTCTTTATAAATTTGTGAATTTTACCTAAGAATAAAGGATGTTTCGCAAAATTTAAAGGGAATGACTTCAAAATGTCCATCATTGGTCCCTTTCAATCCAAGAAGAAAATATATTTTACATTGAATTGCGTCAAAAAACGGCATTAGTAGTACTAAGTTTCTAATCATGTGGGTACTTTGAGACTCTTAGTGTATTTATAAATTTCCTAATTATCTTTAACATTTTGAAGTCGACATGCAAACGTATCATAAAAACTACATAACGAAGAAACATTCTTGTTAAATTGACTTGAATGTTACGGTTAAAATTCTTAAGTATTTTCTCAATGTATAATGTGTGCTTAGTAAATATTGATATTGTGCAGATATGCTTTTTTGAACCAATTTAAAGTTATGATGGGAACCTGAAATATTTGACATTGTTCATTCAATTTCCAAACAACTTCTCTTGGACAAGCAAAACGAAAACCCGTTGAACAACGAAACTATAAAAGACAGTGCTATTTGAAGATTTTGAAAAATATTTTGAACGATGGCCAAAAGAAAATCAGATGATAATATGGAAAATATAGTTTAATTTAAGAGAGGAATTATGCACTGAAAGTTATATTATTTTGTAGAAAATAAAGTCAAAATACCAAAGACACTGGGAAAATTACAGAGTTATTACAATACGTAAAGAGCATATAGGTTTGAGTGAAACTACACAAATGTTACCACATTCGGTACCAAAATTAAAATTCAATTAAATTGGTGCCTATGTATTAGAGTTCGGCTATAAAGCATATTTGATTTTAGTCGATTTCTTTTTTAATTGGGTAGAAGTTATAATAACACCAAATCAAAGTGAATCAATGATAGAGTATGATACCCCCAATTCATAATCTCAAATAGCTTATCATTTATTTCAACCCAATTTTAGGGATATTACAAGAAAAAAGGATTACAATTCTAATCTGCTCACCACGCTACCATCAGATTAATGATTTAGCCCAAAAGACCACTAACTATTAATTGCTCTAGCTGTAACTAAAAGTTACGAAGAGAAATCTAATTTCAGGGAATTAGTAATGGAAAATAATAACAGTCCCATCAGGTACCCCAATGCATCTCTAGCTCAAAACGTAAAAAGCAAATCTTTATGAACACAATTACCAAAATTTAAAGTCATGTTTATAAGCTGTTATGTCATCAAAAACAGGTGATTAAATTACGATATAATCAACGTTGGCCAAAGGCATGAAGTCAATTCACCGCAGGAGTAATAAGGCTGTATAGAGAAGAGTTGGTATAAAGCCACTGAGGCTATTCATTGGGCCAAGAAAGAGTGGGACAGTTGTACAGTCAGGCGTAACCTTAATGATATAAAATTGTCATACAGCAAGATTGAACTAACTGACATAACTCTGGAACCCGAACTGTACAATACAATTAATATGATGTATTATATAATGAGGGCCTGGATAAGGTAGGAAGCCACAGTAGCCCTTATCTAGTCACCTCACATAATGCGAAAGCCTATATTGTAAAATGATTGAGGAGTGGTGTTTATTATACTATATACACTATAGTTTACTTAGTTATCCATTAAGATCAATTGTGTATCAAGCAAGACGTGTTAATTCACTAAAATAGTTGAACCGAGTGTACCAAGTGTTCAGCAAACCTGAAAACATATCAACTTAGACATTAGTTAAAACCTTCTGCATAAATCATACTTAAAGAGCGTGTAAATAGATTAATGAGTAGTTACATTAAGTATTCAGTACACTCCTGCACAAGGTAGCAAAGTGTCATAAGATTTACTGCAGGCGATTCTTTCGTTTCTCGTTGATCTTCAAGTTATTTTTAAATCCCTTTATATCGATATGATTTTAACTACGAAAACTCTTGTTTGGACAACCCAAAAACTTTCTCCAATTATTATAATAACCGTTTTTAATGTTTCAACGCGACACTTCGCATAATCCCACTCCCTCCCTCCCTCGGGATAATCAGGGATAAGTTGAGTGTCGAAATGAGAAATAGCTCCGAAATGATCGCACTTAGTTTCGATGATTAACCCGGCCGCCTTTCCTTGCATCAGCCGAGAGAGGGAGAGGGTTAAACTCGGATTAAATGATTATGAAGCGATACGGACCATTTGTCATACTGTCTGCACGTCTACGAATGACTCGAGCAACTATTCTAATCTGTAGGTGCCTCGGATTCCTCGCTGGAAATGAAATGAGACGTAGGATAACGATCGCTGCAGAGGAGGAGAAGGAGGGACAAACGCGGGAGTTGGAGAATTTGCCAAACTGCAAAGAGAAGTTTTGAATAATTTTTTAATATGTAAGAGTCGAAATTGATGCAGTGTGTTTTCGCATTTATGATAATTGTTTTATGTACACAAACTATGACTTAGGGAATTCATGACGAGAGTTAGTTTTTACTTTTACTATCATTTCATTAACGCAAATCATTTTGAAGAGCCCCCCCTATAAGGTGCTCCATGGCACATGGAATAGTTCTACCATAAAAAGAAATATAAATAGTTTCTACTCTTGCTGAAGATGGGCACTATCACTCGAAACGTGCCTAGTTCATGTAGAATATGGATTCAGGCCGCAGGCTTGGCCTGGGTTAATTTCAATCTAATTTCTCACACACTCTTGTGACATTTATTGATACCGTAGGCGTTAAAATGAAGGAAAATATAGCAAAACGAGTTGCAAATGTTCATAGTCCGTAATTACTCGTTTAATATTCTTTCAAACTACTCCAAACTCCTTCTGTAGCAATCTATTATCCCCTTTATCACTTTTATCCTCTAGAAACTTCAATTTCGCTCACAATCTCTGCCACTCCTATTCCTTCCTCCTACCGGCGATTCGCTCCGATGTATGCAAACTTAACGAAAATAAAATAAAAGTTTCTGAGCGCGCGCACACACACCCACACACGCATACACACGCACACGCATGCACACACATACACGTACACAGACGCTCGCCACTAAGGTAATTTACATGCAAACTAACTAAGAGATAACCCCTTTTTAGCATATTCAAAGACAAATTTGCTTCACACTATCGCCGTACACATCTAAATATGTTTATAACTTAAACATCACAAACTAAGTATACAGTGCTAATATCAGGGTCGGCATGGGCGGAATGGTGAAACCGTTACAAGTGGAAGAGGAACGCCACGCGTTTCCATGATAGTGAAAATAATAATGAGAATGTTAGAAAATAAGGGGTATTGGAATTGAGTTGGCAGCTTTAGATATACAGAAACGTACACGTTTATCCATTTTCGGAGCAGTTTGTTGGATTCCTCCTATCTGCGTTCTATTACTAAATAAATATCATACTGGCCAGTTCAGTAAAGGTAGTAGTAGTAAGAATTAAGGCTGGGCAAAAGCATAGTTGCATATTTTTTATTTATGAGTATATTTAGATGAAAATGATATATTTATATATTACATGATTTTTTTTGGTTAAAAAACTAAACTTTAATTAGCATATTTTACATATTTTGGAGTTTTACGGCATAAGCGCATAGAGGTTTCATATTTTAAAATGAAAGAGCATATCCGAGCATATTTTCGTTATTTTTGCTGCAAATTCCTAAATGATAACTCTGTTTCACCACAACCTTCCAAATTAGATGGGGAATATGAATTGAGGCAGCATTGTTTTATGCTGAGCATATTGGAAAATTCACAAATGTAGTTCAAAGTTTTGATACAAATTCTAGTCAGTGTATAGCATATTTTAAACAACTTTTTGAAAAATCTGAATTAATTTTCAATTAAATTTCATTAAGGCCAGTTTTAGCGAAATTCCAATAATTTAAAAAAAAATAGAAGTACAAAATTTTCTTCTATCAGAGTAACTCTCATTAGTGGAAGATTTTCGTGATCATATAAAATTGTCAACTAATGTATGTTCATGCATATCTGAGACACTGAATTCGTTATTCACAAAAAATTGTGATATACCTTTATTGTAATATGTTCGAAAAGTGATTGATGAAGACGACCCATCAAATGATGTAATAATCAGAAACCAGATTATTTTGGAGAAATATTACCTATTTAAATATTGTTCCATTACGTCATGTGACGTTAAAGGGAGTTATTCTCGATACAAAAATATCGTACAAGACAATAGAGGAAGTTTTCTTTTAGATAATCTTGAAAAGCACATGATTATTTATTGCAATAATTTTGTTTAGCTAGGTGGTTAGGTATCGCTTTCATTTTTTGTAAATGTATTATTCCAGGTTAAATGTGAATTTATCTTGTAATTTTTTTGTTTGGTAGTAAAGCCAAATATTTAAAATTGTTTTTTTTTGTTTGCTTTTAGTATTATACAATGTTGTTCCTAAATATTGCGGAAAGAATTAGGCAAATCAAGTTGCTGATGTAGTAAAGTGATCGTTGCTTGTGATTAGTTAAGTACACTTTTATGAATACTTCCAATACCTACTTTAATAACAAAGTGAACTTAAAATAAGCGACAATAAAAAACAAGCAACGTAACATCATGTACAAGCTTTACAAATTTGGGCATATAATGTACATAACACATCACAGATTTTACAGTTTTTTACGGCATAGATAGTGCCTATAACGTCCAATTTTTACGGCATATATGTCCAGCCTTAGTAATATTACATTCCTATAGTGATTACTATAGCAAAAATAGTTAGGCAAATGCCAGTTGCCTGCCCATTTTCCATTTTTCAAGTATTTTGATTGGTTTTGCCTTTTTTTCCATAAAGTAACTTTTGATGCCTTTTTCATTGATTAAATCCACACAAACCACAGGAGCGACACAATTATTAACATTTATAAACGAAATTGTTGTTACCGTTTACAGGTAGGACAACTAAATTCCCAAAATTCCTTTACATCATGTGAAGTACAACGAAACTTGTCACATTATAAACAAATCTTGCCAGATAGAAGATTGTTTTTTACAAAGTAACCTTGAGAAACATTCAGTTTGGTCCTGGAACATAAATAAGTAAGAACGTTAAAAGTTGTATAAGTACTTGTATAATATTAATTATATTTTTTCAGCTTTACCAAACTTACCCTTCATTAGTTTTTTATTCTAAGGTACTTTGTGACATCCATAAACTATGTTTATGTATTTATATTTTAAATTATTTTTATATAAAATATATGTGATGGAATTATGTACGCCCATTTTGCCTTTTTACTTTTTACTATGCCTTCTATAAGTATTTTTGGTGCCTTTTTTAAATTTATTTTGCCTTCATTACCATTTCTCCTTGCCTAACTATCCTAGCTCTAGTGATTACCATTTGCCCGATGTTTTACTTCTGCAAAGTTGTAGTAGGAGAAATCCTACATTACCGAGCTACATCTAATATTCACTGTATGGATTTTTATGTTTATTAAGAGTCCAATATCAATACTTTGGGGTGGGCAACCCTCGGTCAACGTCTCTCGATCCGAACGTCGTTCAGGCTCGGAGGTGAAATAAATCCCGGACGCCGTCCCTGTACGTGAGCGTCCCTAAGGACCCCGGGGGACTCCGGTGCTCTTCAAAAGGCTCCTCTCTCATTCCGGTCCGACGCCTTGAGGCCTTTGAAGTGCCCGTGTGTGTCGGCGCTCAAAGCTAATGTTGACTGAAAGATGACACCTCTTTAATTCCCAATGAAAATTGCTTTTAAATTTTGATAGATGGCGCGATAGCGCAGGGACACGTTTCGGGGGCGGCAAAGGCGACAGGAACCAATGATGCTCGGCGATTTTATCTGCGATAGGACTGGAGATTATTTGTTTTAGTTCGGCGCCTCTTTTGAATTATATATATTTGTAGAGGGAGGACAGACCGTGAAAGGTTGTATGACGTGTGTTGCTGGGAAAAGAGGCAATAAGGTGCCTCCTTAGACGCGTGATTCTTGCAACTTAAATGTTGCGAGGGTGGCCGAGAAAAGGAATTTTTTAAATTTCAATGCATTCGAGGATTCCGAAGTTTCGCCCGTTGACATCAAAACTCGTTAAACTTATTTAGTACTTTGCTTTCGATTTAAAGGTAGGGGTCAAATTTTTAACAACTGTGTTTTCTCATGTTTTATTATTGAGGCATTGTATAACTCTACTTCTAAGTCCACATTTATACATTAGTTTCCCTTCTTTATAGTACAAGGTCTGGTCTCGAAGCTTTCGTTTATTCAAAGTCAAAAACAAAGTGCTGATTGTCCATTTTTAATTTTTACTTTCTCGTTTAACGTACACATGTAAAGAGAAACTATTGTTTTCAGGTCAATTTTCGTAAGCTAAGATAGTTAGTTAGATAAGTTAGTTAGGAAGTCTTAAGGTTCCTTTATTCCTTCCTATGTTACTTCGAAATATAGTTTACCGTTTTTTTAAACTTTGTATATTTATTCATATGCTTAAAAGCATACTTACTACCATAATAGTTATCTTTAGTGACTTTCTCAGAAGATTCCTTTGCCTTGGTAAATAATTAAAATTTTTCTCAAATGTATCCCAAAGGACTTCACACATTTGAACCAAACAGTTCGACTGAACATTACATTTCCACGATTTCTATTTTGAAATAGTGTTTTTCTTGACGTATCCATAGGGTTCATCAAAAGGTTTCTGCAGATTTCCCCCTCTTTGGTTTAGTGATTTATTGTAAATTTCGTAATTTGATAAGACATTATGATTTTGTCCTAAAACATATAAATTTTTTTTAAACCATTTATTCACAAAACCACCATAACTTTACTCTTAATAATTTTTAATGTAGTTTGACTGAGATCTTAATATTTATGAATATTCATTTAATACATTGTTTCTCTAAAAACGGTTTAAAGAGCAATTTAGTCTTGAGCAATTAGTCATGAGTCATGAGCATTTCAAAACAATTGTAATGGTTTAACTTCGTAACTTGACTTGCCTATCTAATACGTATAACTTTCCCTTGAAATATTTTTTTGTTAAATCGCCGTAAAGGCCATTGTTCTGTTGAGAATTTTTTTAAGAGCTTGTAATTTTCTATAAAACATGTGGCCTCATATGAGAAAATTATTCGATGAACGTAGTGCCAGTTTATTTGATATTAACGGACCATATCATGGGAAGTTTGAAATTAAATTGTTTTGAAAGGGATATTTGACCAGTTTCTTCTGTTTTCATTTCTAAGGTACGCATGAACTCTGTTCAGCATATCAAGGGTATGTTGGCTATGTCCTAAAAAATATTGCTGTTAGTACTGCTACAACTAGAGGATGGTCGGTACAGAATTTTGTTATAAACCATTGCTTTTAGCCTCACAGAAAGAGGCTAAACCTGGCGAGCATAAGGACCACGAGATCTTGACTCCGTTAGAAATGCCGTCCAGGAAAATTTTCCCTCAAAACAAAACAGGTTTTAAAATTCGTAATGCATGGATTGTGACCCCATGTCGATACCTTATTACTTCGCCTACAGACATATTAACAAGAGCTGACAGAAAGAAAATGGTAATGTCATGTAAGAAATTTAAGAAAATATAATATAACGGCTCACGTATCACGAATTTCAGTGTGTGTTTTGATATGCAATTTTCGCATGTTACCCAAAAATGGTCCCTATGATTATTTCCTTTGCAACTACCAAAAATCTACAGCCATAATAACCGTACTGCAACTATGGAAGCATTAATCGACAATATTCGTCACGAGATAGAAACACATCGGTTTCTATGTTGGAAAGCAATCCTGCATTCTTTAGGAAATCAACTGCAATGATACATCGAGAGTAACGGTGGACAATTTTTATGTTTAAATCAACTTAATTTCAAAATTCCCATGTCATTACATATTCCAAATAATAAATAAAAAGTTGAGTGATCGGCACTTTAATGTTGTACCTTTGAGAACACATTTTAATGCAGTACCTTGTAAATTAAAAAAGTTTTGCATGGCTCTCATAATTGGCTTAAATTTAATTAACGTCTATTGAGGTGTTCTTACATTATGTAAATCTGTAGATTATAACAGAAAAAAGGCAAAAAAGGCAAAAAAATTGCTTTTTTGGAATCGTTATACTCAAAAACGCATTTTAAATGGGATCCGCCTTTGGTTCCCACATTTATTAGAAATAGGCAAATGCCTAACTATTCTATCTCTAGTTATATAGATAGGTACGTCAAGTTGCTAAGGTTGAAATAAATCACTAAAGCCGTTTTGGAGAAAATGAGAAAAAAATTAGCAGTGTTCAATTGTAGTGCCTTTCAGGGCCTTTCATGAAAAAAATATTACAAACAGAGATTATAAGCACATCACGTAATAATTAAGGTGAACCGTGTAGCAACGTATGTAAAGCCACTTTGGAGAAAATTGACCAAAATTAAAAATTCACAAGGACCAAACAAGGACCAGGATTAAAGTACAGTGGATTAAACGTACAAAATATAAAAACGAACTACAGCCAAATCCGATATAATTAAATTTAATTAACGTCTATTGAGGTGTTCTTATATTATGTAAATCTGTAGATTATAACAATCGACACAGCAAAAATCTGCTCATCAGTTGTAGAGATGAGGTAGGACCCTTAAGTGGGTTCTTGTAGATAGAACAACAAATCACCTTAAAGAAATAAACATATAATTTTTATACTGCTTCTTCAGGTGGATTCAACTGGATCTACGGGGCTTATTACGTCGTTAAAAACGGCAAGTAAAAGTCTGAGAAGTGTTCGTCTGAAAAGCGACCATATTTAGAGTATTTAAAATTCATTGCTTTTAAAATATTTCTCCTTAATTGAATGACTCATTAATTTCAAATTTTGAAAAGGGTTCCTTAAATAATGTTGAAGTGTCTTCTAACATGACTTGAAACATTTTGTCCCCTATACTTAGCAAATATATTAGGAGCAATAGTTGCACATCTTTCCCTTCTGAGTTTATTTTATAGAGTACTGAGTAATGAGATGATATTAAATTCATCACTAACTAATCTTACCAATATATGGACGTATCTTGTATTACTTTCTGGGTCCAATTCCAGAACCACTCTTCATAATAATCCCTTATCTGCGGGACGAGGAAATTGACGAAACGACAGGCGATCCTCCCCTTTCCTCTCTCTCTCTTTCTCTTCCTCTACGGTATACTGTTTTTTTCTATTTCGAATTTTTTCCATCGATGCACGCCCAAATGAGCAGATGGAGTGACGGACAGACCGACAGATCGGTCGGATCAGATAAAACGTATTGATATTAAACCGCGCGATGGCTCGTCACAAAAGAGTGTCTCTAAGCGGATTACCGGGGGTGCGACCGGTTTTCACTTTCCGGCATATGGACGCAAAAAGAGATGGTGAGAGAGAGATTTTCGTTACGGTACGTCGACGGCTTTTTTTATTTATTTATCGACCACCGAGCGGTCGAAATGTCCGAAGAAGCAAAAGAGAGACAGAAAATCATTGTAACCATTATAATCATTGCACCACAGAAATATAATCAAATATAACAATTGCACTGAGATAGACGGTTGTCCAAATTCTCTAAATTGGCTATTTATAACAATATATATATATATATATATATATATACCCTATGCTACATACAATAATACTACGCTTACTATCATATAGTCATTATATGTCACATTTTAGACTGTCTCCCAGTAAATCTGGGGTCTCTCCTTTTGTAGATACAAACGTGCTTGTTTCCTTGCTGTACTAATACTTAATTTCAATTTAGTGCACCAAATCCTTTGATTATATACCAGAGTTTGCCAAATCAGAATCGAGCAAATTATAAAACTGCATTACTGGCCTCACAAATACTTTGAAAAGCTATGATGTCGATGTATGAATTCTGATTGGTCCGAATGAACTGAAATACTATGAAGCTTTCATAAGGAGATGAAGCTATCTCGGCATTTTGGTGCAGTCATCATGAGAGGGATTCACCCAAAACTGCCGATAAGTCTACTGAGCAACCTAGAAAAACTACTGGAAAGGATATTACTTATGAGGATCAACAAAGAAGAGGAAAGGCTACGCATTATACCGGACGAAAAATGTGGATCCAGGGAAGGAAACTCCATAGGACAACAAGTGCTGAGGATGGTGGAAGAGCCGAACAAGGACGCCAAAACGGCGACGACACAGATGATGCAGGACTATCTACAAGGGGCAAACCTAATGATGCAGGGCAAAGGGATGATATGGAGAAGCAGCAGGATGGAAGCAGGAGCACAACAAGCATTAAGGAGGATAACCCATACACCTTATTGTATGAGGAACGAGTAACTACTATGATAGAAAAACTGAAGAACATAATCAACGAGAAAGCAAGGAGGAATATCATCAACGCACTGAAGCACACGAACCCACTTATTAGGAAGGCAGCAGATTACGACGACGATGCACCATCATGAAGGAAGAGAGCCAAAACGGCTATGACAGAGGACTAAACATCACGGAAGTACCCATGATTAAGATGCAATGAAGAGGGCACAACCATAAGTGCACAACCGTACCACCAGAGAGATGACAGGTAAAGAAAATTGCAAGCACACAGAGGAACACGACACCACAAGGGAAGAAGTAAGGAGTGTAACAGCTCAGCCTCGAGTTGAAAACCAGAATACAAACGGCGAGGGCGTCAATACATTTCTAACCTTTGTCAAGGTAATATTTACCTAGCTCGTTGTTTGGTGATAAAAACTTTTTAAAAGGGTGATTCTGGGTGTCCGAAATATAATTAACAGTAAAATAGATGTGGCACCACGAGTACTTAAAACAGGAAAAAGGGTCTATTCGTCATTCATCTTTATATAGAAAACACAACGTCAGATATCTGATGGCACATAGGTACAAATAGTACAGAAATAAACAGCACATGCAACAGACTAAGCACCCTTTGGGAAAGTAAAAATTACACAAACGGCAAGTTGAAAGGGTACCTTTTCTCTACCAGTGATGACATTTGCAAGTGGAAATTTCAAATGAAACACCTGAAATATGGTACTAAGTCTATAATGAAATCATAACTTTAGCAACAAACTAGAAAATAAACTATCAAGCTAACGAAAAAATGAATCTAATTGATTTCTCTGTATAACGGCACACTCGCGCTTGTATCGTTTTTGAAATTTTGTTTTCTTTCGTTGTTATTTTTATCACCCACGAAACACGCTTTTGTTTTTTTTTTTCTTGTAAAAAACCCATTTTATTAAAAGCGAAAAACACCTTGAAGTCACGTCTATCAATGGCTGAAGTATGCAGTTCTGCAGAACGGCCGGTCTTACTTCTGCGAATACGTTTTGAAGGCAAATTCGCTTTGCACGATTTGCGGTTATGGGGACTAGCCTCCAAGAGACGATTGTGCCGCCTCGACAGAAGAAAGCCGATTTAAAAATAATCTCGCATTTTGGTGCGAGCACTACTCTCGTTATAAAAGGCTTTCGAAGTTCTATAGTCGTTATAACGAACGAAAAGTGAGTTTACTAGTTAGGTGTAGATTCGGTAAGTGGTGGATGATATTGACAAATTTAAAAGCTATTTTAAAAGCCTTGCATAAAATATTTGTCTATGTAACAAGACAAATTTACATAACTGACGACATTGGTGAAAACAGAGGTCCAACCCAATACAGAGGATTGACTCTCTCAATGTTCCCCGCTAAATCCAGTTATTTTCACCCTATGCCAAGAGATTAACCTAGAGTACCTAACAATATCACATTATTCACATATAGGGGGGTACATGGGACGAGGAGCCAAATTAACAACTCTAACCGATTAATTAAACTGCCTGTTGAACTAAATCTATAATCAGATGACCAAACACTAATTAGCAATGAAGAAAATACGAAGCCATATGGTACACATATAGCCAACAATATTAAAATAAACCATATAATACCGTATAAGCATGAAGTCAATTAACTATGAATAATATTAGGCAGCAAGTTAACATGAAACAAAGAGAGGAAAGTTTTCACAATCAACATTTTGGGAACCATAAGCCAAGTAACATGAAAGGCCACTCCCAAGAGTGGTATCACAGTCTATTGCACTACAGCTCTGAAGCCAATCTGCATAAACTGGATAGATTGCAATGTATGACACTTAGAACAATCACAGGATGCCTGATATCCACCCCATCGTACTACCTGGCTAATTGGCTGAGTTAAACTTAGAACACAGGATCTGTTTCTAAGGAAAGTTAGTTATTAGTAGAGGTAGGATAGTTAGGCACAGTAAAAGGCAAAAAGGCCAAAAAAATGGACCAAAAAGGCACAAAAAGGATGAAAAATGCAAAATTTTCAGAAAAACGGTAAAAAAGGCAAAATCAAATCGACTGGGTAGTTATGTATATTTCATAAAATACTTTTATTTATAAAAATTTTGATATATACTAATTTTGCAGTTCTATTTACATATTTATCGAGTTGTAAAAGAACGAACAGCTTGGATCGTTTTTGATTTATCAATTTTTTTCAAAAGAAAACGGGAAATATGACTAAAGTTGCTAAACATTTTTGTATGTTAGAATTCATTCTTACTGCTTTTTATAACATCCTGAAGACTACGGGTATTATAAAAAATTTCACTATGCAATTAATACTAAATGTAATTCTAAATTTTAATTGATTTAGTTATATTTACTTACATTTTTCTCACAAACCCTACAAAAAAGTAGGTTTCCGTCGGTAGTTAAGTTGGAATTAATTTTTGCCCTTTCATTATAATACAGACGTGGCTTGCTCGCTGGCATTTTAAAAAATTATATAATAAACACTCACAGTAAATCATAACCGATACCCTTCACGGTATTAAGGCGTTTGAAAATTAAAATAAAGATTTAGTAAGGCAGGTACCTTTTGGCAACCTTGTAGAAATTGTGGAACCCTTAACTATAAAACTGTTTTAAGAAGTATACGTCTGGTTAAATGCGATTGCTACAAGATAATATTGATAATATTTTTGGCAAAAGTTTTCCTTTCATATACCCGAAAAGGCTTCAAAAAGTCATAAATAGCATAAATTGCCTTAAAAAGACAAACTTTCAAAATACAGAAATATATAATATATATATATATATATATATATATATATATATATATATATATATATATATATATATATATATATATATATATATATTCTTCGGTAAAATAAATCATCAAGTATTCTTGTCACTTCCCAATTAAATCAAGCATACCATGTCAATTAATTGTCATCG